>CM056199.1:67753396-70153396 GCA_029692085.1 Gymnothorax javanicus
ACATGGTTTCCCAGAGGGCGATGTCTCGGCGATGTATTCCCAATTAGCAAACGCTCTCCATAATGCGTCTCGCCCGATGCAACTTTATTCATCGTGCCGACATCGGCGAGACATATGATGTCTGGGTATGTTTCCATCCACTTGTCAATCGAATTATCTGAAGTTCGCCAAAAATATTCATGCGAATAAAGGCGGTGAAAATGCATTTCCAGCTAACAGCATTAAAGCGAATAAAAACTTGTGTGTAATGACGCCCCTTGTTGCTACGCTGATGAAATCGGTGTATCGAATAGATTTCTGACATTTTAAGCAGTTTCAATTTATTTTCGCAATGAATCGCAGAACCTTCGAGTGAACAGAAGTAGTGTGGTTTGCAACAAAATTAACTAGTTCGCAATAATGGATCGCGTCTCCCAACAAATGATGATAATTTGCACAAGTTGTAATAGTGCTTATGTGCCAGCTATTAGCAACATCCAAACCATTATCAGAAGGCAACAACGGCATCGAAACACCGTCACGATGCAGTCGCAGATTTATTCGGCAAATAACGTTTCCATTTGCAGTTGTCGCATAAACCTTTTACCGATCAAGAGGAAAATCCGGTGAGATCAACCGTATAAACTTAATGTCGATATCTGGAAAATCAAGTCAAATTTCACCGTTTCCATAGGGCATTTTTTATTCGATATGACTTAATTCGCATAAGAACGTGTGGATGGGAACATGGCTATTGTCACTTAGGTTTTATCGTTTTAGTGGGGAAAGGAATACAGCCTGATTGCTATGATCTCGTACTGAGTTAAGATCACATATTGAAAATAAATGTGTAATGTATCTTGCATTGTTGTCCATGCATGTTAATCCCAAAATTTTATGCAGCAACAGGGTGTAATAATAGGAACATGCTATCCATCGTTTCTCTTCCCAATAATGCAGGCAGAAGAAATCAATGAGCAACCGTTGTATTTAATTCCAACTTCAGAAGTTTGAATGATCTGACGTAGTTTCGTTTTGGAAATTCCATTCAAGTTCGCTAATGGTAATAATTCGCAAATGTCCTAGCTAGCCAGCTAACTCATATTCGTAACACTTAATATAGACGTCAGCGGAGCAGAAAACATGCCTGAAGCAGCAATGTAAAAAGCAGCATTCACGAATCATGCTGATATAGGACAGAGGCTTCTTTATTCCAACACATTAAAGGCGAGGAGAGGAGCTCATTTGATTGGTGAAGATTTGACTCGGCTGTGTTAAACCAATTCAGGCCTTCTCTCCACCCTCTTTGACACTTGCGCCGGCAGGAGGGACCGAGGCGGGACAGAGGAGTATTTGCGCTAGGCTGCACCGCGCACGAAATTGCAACATACGCCTGGACACACCCCGTTGGCGCGGCGCACCCCCCGTTCGCCGCGCCTGCGCCACGCCTGCGCCTGGTCCACGAATTTAGAGCCCATGAAGAAAAAGAGGTGCAAAAAGGCATGGAAAGCCAAGAAACCCGCTGGAATCTGTCAGTATTTAGAGATCAATCCTGCCCCCTATCAGTGTAAATTAGTATCAACTAGTTTAGTCCTAATTTATGGCCTATAAAAAGGTTTCTCATTACAATGGTATCATAGAAGAAGCATCTCATGATGGGTAAAAGCAAAGTGCACTCTCAAGACCTTCGCAAACCTATTGTTGCAAACATCCTGATGGCATTGGTTACAGACATATTTCTACACTTCTGAATGTTCCAGTGATTATAGGGGCCATAATCCAGAGGTAGAAAGAACATCAATACCATAAACCGGCCACGACCAGGTGCTCCTTGCAAGGTTTCTAACAGAGGAGTCAAAAGAATAATCAGAATAATTTTCCAAGAGCCAAGGACCACTCGCGGAGAGCTTCAGAAGGACCTGGAATTAGCAGGTCCAGTTGTTTCAAAGAAAACAATAAGTAATGCACTCAACTGCCATAGCCTCTATGCACGCTCACCGCGCAAGACTCCACTGCTGAAGAAAAATACTGTGGAAGTTTGTAGCACAACATTTGGACAAGCCTATGAAATACTGGGAGAATATAGTCTGGTCAGATGAGACCAGAATTGAGCTCTTTGGATGTCATAGCCAGGGGTTAGGAAGGACAGCAAGGCCCATGGGCCAATGGCCCGTGCCATGGAAAATCAATGGGCCATTTTCAAAATGTAAGGGCTATTCCCAAAATTCAATGCGCCAATGATTTTAACAATAATAGACCTTTAATCAAAACATATACTACATATACACATACATTTTGCTTTGTGCGTTTAATGCTGAAAACATACTGATGCATACTGTACATTTGCTTTTAATGTTCAGCATTACAATATTGCTTAGAACGAAAAGGATCATACGTAATACAAAAGACAAGATTCTGCACTGAAATACACAAGAGGGAAATCGACCGTCGCAATTTCAATCGTTCAGTGAAACTACTGGCTTTAGCATTAGTCCACTGATAAACTGGTAAGTAGTTCTAAGTTGATGGTTACTGGCGGCACTGGCTGCAGCTCTACATTGACAAGTGTGAAAATTATTTGACACTGAAGGAATCATAGTTAGAGTATGAGCCTGGTATCAAAATGTAGATCAAAATGAGACCTTTCATATGCCATAACTTGATTTGATCATCAACCACATAGTGATACAACCCAGTGAAGTTTTCCTAACATGCATTTTTCAAGTTTTCTCTGGTGAATTTCGAGAAAGCAGATGACAGATCCATGGTTCCAATAGTTGTTTTTAATACACTAAATTACATTGGTGCAGTGCTGCCATTGAAACTTCCACTGCTCTCATGATATTGAAGCTTGAAGTTGGTTACAGAACAAATCTCGTTGAAGAAAATACAGATTTTGGCTTAAGACTGTGACACCTAGAATGGGCAATTGATTTCATTGCAGTTTTAATAGTGCTCCGATATGTCTTTCAGTTCTGAAAATTTCATTTCGCCATCTCTAATACTCATGAAGTTATAAGGGATCAAAAATGCTGGGAAAAATTGATGCAAGTTTGAAAGCTTGAAATTTCGACCTACTCTGGTGTACTCTTACTGGTGTAGCCTGTAACTCAAAAAATCTTCACGAGATCAGAGTAATATTTGGAAAGTATTCATTAAATATACTGACGTCATTGTAATAGAACAATTTGCTGATTCCGAGGAGGTCAGGTGGTAGGCACTTGTAGATTTTATATATTATTAATAACAAAGGAATTACTAAAGAAACAAATAGAATAAAGCAAATTCACACATTATGCCTCAAATCGCAAGTTAATTGCATTCCTGAGTGAACATAAACTCTCCAACGTAAAAACGTACCCTACGCGGCCACCTACCATTTTAAAGCGTCGTCACATTAATAAACTACTAAATTGTGCTAAAAATACCATTTATGCCCGGAAAATGTTCCGTGACGTGAAGTTTTAATTGGTGTAATCGCATTATACGAATAAATGATGGCCTTCATGCAAAAGATGCAAGTTTTATTTGGTTAATTGGCCCTAAATCTCTCTAATGGATTTGGCTAGTCAGACTGGCTTCAGTGACGTGCATCTGTAACCGCTCTCTTTCGGAGGTAGATACCTGCGGGCTTCAACCCCAAGTTCGCGTTAAGGCAGTGGCTATTTTTATGACGGTGGTTCACTTTAAGTAGCATTTGGACTGCTCGCGATGCAGTGGCGATGCACTAATAAATACAGTTCCAAATTAAGTAGCCCATAAATAACTTGGTTCGCATTACTTTAGATAACATATATCAACTCAGTCTTAATGTTCACCGATCAAGCAAATAAAACACGTGAATGCGCGGAAAGAATATTCAGTAGGTTCGCTGGTTTACCGTTCTCAAGTGTAGCCTGTGCCATGTCTGTTGTTGAACTGGGTAAGCGAAACTTTGCTTGCAAATTCATTCCAGTTTTTTTTCGACGGTCTGCAACGAAATGCTGCCAAGCTCCAGATTTTTTTATTTAACATTGTTTCAAGGCTTTATCGAAATGAGCAAAGAGGCCTATGCCTATATCACAAATCTTAACTGCTGCAAACCATAAGCCACAAGTGAAACGCACATTTGCGTGAATAATTACACATTAGTTTTAAATATATATGAAAAAAAAAAACAATTCGGCCTACCTACTATAAAATGTTACTTTAATTAGTTTATATGAATTGCGCACAACATCAATATTACCTTAACTACTTAGTATAATTTATTCAGAGTAAACACAGGTCGGGTTGAGAGTGAAGAATGACAAAACCAGCCCCATCGTAAATGCATCATTCTGGAGTTATTTGCGATTGCTCGGCCAAAACAAATCCCGGTCGCATCAACCAAACAATCCACGGACCGCCTTGGTGGTATTTCTAAATAAAAGATTACTGCTCGTTTGTTCGATCCAAAATTAATCTGACCTGCTTTCTTGTGTCAGAAACCCGTACATGATGATTGAAAATGAACTCTGAACCTTTCCCGTCAACAACCGACAATTTGACAACAAAGTAAAAAAGTCTCTGACTAAGAAAAACAATTAAGAAATAATTTTTAAATACATACCCAATCAATATTGCAACACTTGGTTTCGGGACAGTGTATTTGATACTGCACACTGATGTAAATTCGACGTGATATCAAAAGAATTTGTCACAAACTCATTCTGCTAAGAAAATACACTCCAAATCAGTCATTCATCCAACGGGCATTTTCACAGAGTCGCAATGGTGATGGACCACGCGATGGCCTGGAATTAGAATTGATCAATCGAGCGTCAGAATGCACTCGACCAACTGCGATCAGAGTTTTTTCCGAAGAATTTTGGTATTGTATAATAGAAAAAAAAAAAATTAAGATTTAAGTGGCACATGGGCGCATTCATGGCCCGCTCAGTGGCTTTCTAATGTGCCATATTTTGATTTTATGCGCCTGCATAGCCCCTGCATAGCACACACCATGTTTGGAGGACGAACGGCACGGCACATCATCCCCAAAACACCATACCGACAGTGAAGTTTGGAGGTGGGAATATCATGGTGTGGGGCTGTTTTTCAGCATGTGAGGAGTCCACTTGCAAAGCCTTCTAAGTCAAGTTGGTTTATTTTTTATAAAAATCTGATTCTTTGGTAGGCATAGGAATTATCTTCCATAGATACCAATTTTCACTATACTGAAACTATTAGCCTTGCAGACATAATCCATGAGGCAATTCGTTATTTTTTAAGAAATGACTTTGATTTTGTAACACAAAGTTTTGACTTAGCAGGTTTTGACAGTGGAGTGGAAATTTCGCAGGTTTTGACGGTGTTTAAACCAGCCCCGTTGCTCAATAGGTGAAGGTATTTGACTCAGGACCCACTCTACATGCAACTCAATTCTACAGACAGCACAGTGGTTGAATAGCTGCTATGACAATGACAAAATAAACATGATTCCATGGGTTCAAATTTTCCTTTTATGATATCACTATCATCACTCTTTTCTGAACTGCCCAAACCAGTTAGAGTTAGAGAAAGCAAAAGCTGAACAGGCTATAAAAGCTCGACTGTGATTGGTTCCTTCTAGTGAACAAAAACGGAATCACGTTTCCACATTGGCTGATGGCTTAGCAGAATTTGACAGTTTTTCTCCTTGACTTGGCGGGTTTTGACAGAGTTTTGCTTTTTCCATTACAATTTTTAGCATGATTTAGTAGGTTTTGAAGGTGGAGCTATCAGTGGGACATGCGCAGGTGCCTGAAAGAGAGGCTCAGGGAGATAACTCATTTATTCTCAAAATCTGACTTAGCAGGTTTTGTAAGTCGACATATGGTATTGGCAGACTTCATATAATTGAAGGAAGAATGAATGAAGAAATGTACCGAGACGTTCTTGATCTGCTGCCATCTACCAGGATGCTGAAGATGATACGAGGGTGGACATTTCAGCAGGACAATGATCCCAAACACACAGCCACGGAAACTCTCAATTCGTTTCAGAGAAAGACAAGAGGCACACCTAGAGTGCAAACCTCCGCCAAGGCAGCACAGTCCAAATCTTTGTGAGTGGGAGCAAAGTTCAGTTATCGCGTGTCATACAATTTCAAGATGGCCACCGTGGCGGCCATATTATTTAACTGATTGTGGTCAAAATCAATAGGGTCCAATCCTGATGTAATAGCGACCCACCCACAAAATTTCAAAGATATCCGTTCATTACTTTTTGAGTTATCTTGTTCACAAACAAACGGCACCGATCACATAACCTCCTGCCAACTTCATTTGGCGAAGGCAAAAAAAAAAGTTGCTAAAATGGCCCAGTCAATCACCTGACTTTAATCCAATTGAAAATCTATGGAAAGAACTGAAGATCAGAGTTCATAGAAGAGGCCCCCAGAACCTTCAAGATTTGAAGACAGTTTGTGTGGAAGACATTGTTCGGTAAAGAGCCAACTTATATCTCCAGCCTTTTATCCTACCATACTGGTAACTATTGTACCAGATCAACAAATCGGATCTTTTTAAATGTCCCCCAGGTGCACTCAGAGCTTGGTAAAACTGCTTTCGCCTTTTCTGCACCCTGGGCGAGGAATGAGTTGCAAAATACTATTACCTTAGGAGCACTCCCCTCTTCAAATTCTTTTAAAAGACTTTTACAAACTGCCCGGAAGGAAACATGTTGCTGTTTTACATAATCTGTGATATTCAGATGGAATGTGCTACAGATATCTTAGTTATGGCCTGTATGTCTCTCCTTTAACTATTACCTCTGTGCTGCTTTTATGCATTGTATATACTGAAATGTGATTTTTTTATTTCTTTTTTTATTTTAATATGTTAACAACAATTTATGCTGCTACCTTGACCAGGACTCCCTGGAAGAAGAGATCTTGTATCTCAATGGGACCTTCCTGGCTAAATAAAGGATAAATAAATAAATAAATAAATAAATAAATGGGCCAAAATCACACCCGAGCAATGCATGCGACTAGTTCCTCCATACAGGAGGCGTCTTGAAGTTGTCATTACCAACAAAGGCTTTTCTACTAAGTATTAAATAAATTTCAGTAAGCATGTTCAATACTTTTTCCCTGTGTCATTCAACTTTATTACACATAACTTAATTTATGGACTTATTTGTTTTGATTTCTTTGTACGTGTGGATTACTTGGCTTGTTACCGACATCTGGTGAAAATTTCATGTCAATAGCCCGATTAGAAATATATTTACTGAGAATAATGTAGACGCGTTCAATACTTATTTTCCTCGCTGTATATTGGTTGTATTTACATATTAAGATGAATGTAAATATCTTACTGTATGTCTTCACATTTCTGCAGTTTATCAAAAGTTAATTTGGCTGTTGATCAATAATAGATTGAATCTGTGCCTGGCTATTCTTTCCTAGTTATTAATATGGGCCTATCTAGCCCCCTAGCCAGGTCCTTGGTTTGAGGGGCTTTTTTCTCTCTAGTTTATTGTGCTAATGCTGTTCCAAGTGACCTCAGCTATCTTTAAGTCGCAGTTTTGGTGTCTCTGTCCCTACAGTAAATTCTATCATGATTTACAGCAAAATTATGTTGGTGATGGTTAAAGAAAAAAGAATAAAAAAGCAAGTGTGCTGGGTTTATCACTGGTAGAGCATCATTCATTTTTGAGACAACTAATGAAGTCTTTCAGCTGAAAACTGAAAATACATATCAACTTTAGTTCACATTACTCAGGATATATACCTCATTCTAAGAATTAGGGGAATGGTGCATTTCAATGCATGGCATAATCGCACGCTGTTCGTGCATAACTCAATGATTGAGCTTGACAAAGTAGGCAGTGTCTAATTGAGTTTTTGAATTTTTCCACTTTTGGCTTTTGTACCACCCCAAAAACTGAAAAATTTAGTGGTGCAATCAAAAAAATTAACGGATAAAATAACAAAATTTACTCTCACCAGTGTTTACTGAAAGGCATGGAATCTTGAATTTGCCATTTTTAAACCAACCCATATAGTAATAATCAGACCCAGTGTCTCCTTAACATTATTCTTCACAAAGGGCTAATCGCAAACACGTACCTTAAGGTTGGACAGGCAGTTGTTGAGGAAGATGTGCCACCTGTTGAGGAAAAGCTGCTTCTGTGTGACACATAGCAGGCATGTTACCAATGGATACAGGGCCTGAAAAGAGAAAAAATGACATGGAGAAGGAAAAAAGAGGAAGAAAGAGACAGTAGACATATAGATTGAGATTAAAACTGTCAATGTGCCACACATGTTGCAACCATGGTTGCACTGTTGACGTGTGGCCATGCCATAAAACATATTTGAATGAGAGAGTGTGAGAGAGACGAATGAGAGAGCGTGAGAAAGACAGATGTCAGTAAACCCACCCTATTTGATCCTCATTCCGGATTTTGCCACAAGTTATTCATCTATCCCTCAAACAACTTGCTGCACCATCAAACCTCAACATCATTGGGTGATTCAAAAGAAATGTTGACATAATTGATGGTCACCTTGCTGTATGAGTATGAGCAGTGAGCTGAATCCAGTACAACAGTCTTGTTGGTATACTTCATAATGCATCATACATTTTTTATGCCGAAGTCAGGGGGTTAAGGATCACTGGACAATTAGTACCTTTCCCAGCGGTCTGCCAAGGCATTCTAGACTGGTCTCCCCATATCCAGTGACTAGTGAAGCGAAATATATCATCACTCATGAGTTGACCACGCCAGCCTCTCCATGGTAAAGACCGACTTGTGTGTTCCTACTCATGGTGCCCCTGTTACTATTGCAGCACATAGCAGATCAATGCTGGATGAGGCCTTTGCAAACTTGGATGAGGGGATTCTAATTCTTTTCAAAACAGACGGTCATATCTTCAATATCAGGCGACTTCAGGCAATTCGTTTGTGATCTGGTATTTCCTGACCGCTGTGGCATCTTTGCGCATGCTGAGGAGCACCTGCAAACATTAACGAATCAATTCTCCTCTGCATCAAAGAACTGAATTCATGTATCAGCCATAGGGATTCCATTAGGGTGCTGTCCTGTCTTCGTAGAGGATTGTAAGCTGAAACACTCTGATGCCTTCACATATCTCGGGAGCGTCCTCTCAGAGGATGGACGATTAGGTTGTGAATTTCCAAATCATATCCAAGGCAAGTACCTCTTTTGTGCAGTTGTACACTTGTACACGAAACAGTCATGACATTACTTTCTCTACCAAGATAGCGGTTTACCAAGCTGTCTTAAACACATTAATGTATGGCTTAGAAACGAAGACCACATACACTCCTCATGTCAAACAGCTGGAGTCCTTTTACCTATGTTGCTTGCACATAATCCTGCATGTGATCTGGCAAGACAAGGAAATAAACCTAGACATTCTCTCCAAATCAACTGCTCCTCAATGAAAAGCAAGGTTAATACATGGTAACTGCTGTGGGCAGGTCACCTGATGAGGATTGATGATTACAGGTCACCCAAACAACTGGCAAGCTTGTAGAAGGTCATAGAAGTACAGGAAGTGTTTCAAACACAGCTTAAAAGCATCACTTAAAGATTGCGGAATCGACCCTGGGAATCTATAGCGCATGATTGTCCACTAGGCGTAAGAGTATCCATAATGGCATTGTACACTTTGAAGAATGTTCTGGCTTCATCGTTCAGAGCGGACTCTGCAGAAAAGACCATTCCAATGCAGCCACAACAGGGCCTGCGTGCCATCTATGTGCCAGACCCTGCACAAATAAGGCTAGGCTGGTTGCCCATCCGGACTGCACCAACCGCCAACCGTCTTCGTCGGAAGCGACTTGACTTCCATATTCTGAAGACAACAATGTTGTAGAGTATGAGGATAATTTTTTGCCTTTGAAGATGGGTGTGACCATAGAGTAACAAATAATCTTACCCCATACTATGTGCCATATTGTTCTCCACAATTACAAAAACTTATGAAAACTAGGCCTACGCTGTCAGCGGCCGACAGCAAGGGGTATATCCCCAATCCTCAAAGCCCCCTTTATTATATTCCCCTTTACTAGACCCACAATATGAGGCAAATTTGAGGTCTGTGTAAGTAATTGTTCCAGAGATATGGTTAAAAAACGGATTTTTTCAATATATAGTGCCACCTGATGGCAAAACTAGGAGTGCTTACTTGCCCAAAATCTAATCAGTTCATCCTCTCTACCATATGTACCCATATGCTAAAAATGAGAAGCCAATATAAAGTATTTTGTGAGTTATCACACTAACGGCTAAAATCGGCGGACGCGGCGGCGGGTGGGGCGAAACCATGATATCCCCGAAACTCATATTTCAGGGATATAAATATAAACCAATCATTCAATGTAAAGAAATTGTTATGATTCTGCTCTGTCTGTTCTGATTCTGCCATGTTTATTATGTTTCTGCCATTCCCTGTTATGTTTATGATCAGTTCTGTTAGGTTTTGCCATGTTCTGTTTAGTTTTTGCACTTTGCCATGTTTTCGTTTTTTCCATTCCCAGTCCACTATTCTGTTAGATTCCGGTCCATGTCTTTGTTCATGCCCTTCATTGCACTTTGGTTATATCCTGGTGTACAAACTTAGGTGATTTTCAAACATATTCCAATCTCGCCAATCTCTTTTCTATATTACTAACCAATACTAACAGTTTGTTGTTTTTCGTTAAAATTACTAACCCAAACTAACATTGTATATAATACTTTACTAACGAACACTAGGGATTGTATAGCTGCAAAA
This sequence comes from Gymnothorax javanicus, assembly GCA_029692085.1. Classification (NCBI taxonomy): domain Eukaryota; kingdom Metazoa; phylum Chordata; class Actinopteri; order Anguilliformes; family Muraenidae; genus Gymnothorax; species Gymnothorax javanicus. The sequence continues at coordinate 67,764,130 of CM056199.1, forward strand.
TTGATTAACAAGCTCAGCACTCGTTTCAAATATTCACTTTGTCTCTCCTGCAATTCAGAGGATCCTCCGCACCTGCTCCACTCTGTCCTACCTCTCATTATCTGTGCACATTAGAACTCCCTAACCCGGAGCTGTATGTTTTGTCATAGGTTGTTTCCCCTGTCCGGCGTTTTGGCTTTTGCCAATTTCATGTGATTAGGTTCTCCCTCATGTTCCCTCCTTTGTAATTAGTCTGATCCTCATCACCTGATCCTAAAATAGCATGTGACTTCCTTGAGTGTATTTAAGCTGTCTTCTCCTGCAGTTCCCGTCAGAACGTTTCCCTTGTTTACCTGTGCTGCTATCATTTTTAGCCTCGTACTCATAGTGTTTTCTTCTGAACCGTCCGACCTTGATTTTTGGCTCTGCTTTTTGGTACTTTTGTCTGCATCTGTTTACGAACCCTTTTTGTCTGACTCATTTTGGATTTTGTCCTGGGATTGTGTTCTTTGGATTGTGGACTAAATTCGCCCCTTTCCAATAAAATCCATTTTACCTTCACTGCTCGACTCATTGGTTCCAAACCGTACCTAACAGAAATACCATGGTTTTCAAATATCATCAAATATATTTGCCATCTTTACTCCTGAAAGACTCAGCCTCTCTGGGATGCTCTTTATATACCAAATCATGTTACTGACCTGTTGCCAACAAACCTAATTAAATGTGAGACATACCACTGGCTGTATTTTTTCTAGCAAATATACAACTTTGTCAGTTTTTTTTTTTTTTGCCCTCATCACAACTTTTTTTGAAATGCGTCGCTGGCATCAAAATGAGCAGATATTTTTCAAAAAACAAGTAAGTTTCTTAGTTTCAACATTTGAAATGTTGTCATTGTATAATATTTTCAATTAAATATGAGTTTATATGATTTGCAAATCATTGCATTCTGATTTTATTTAAATTTTATGCAACCCCCAACTTCTTGGAAACTGGACTTGTAAATATAATTAGAAAAAATAAGACCAAGGGTCCTGTAGCTTACCGGCAAGCAGTCTTACAGGGATGATACAAGTTATGAAAATTTCATGTGAAGTTTCACATTTGAATCAATGAAAATCAATGTCAAGGTCACTAAATAAAAGTTCACATACATTTATAAGACCTTCTGTAATACAATCCTAAGCTCTGTAGCAGTTTTGGTCATATAAGTCATTATAATATGTCAGTTGTGAACTTTAAAGGTCACAGAATGTCAAGTTGTGGTCATAAAATGGACTTCATATATGACTTCATGTATATGACTAAATGTCTCTATACAAACCTTGGCACAATCTGTGACCATTTTGGAGGTACAAGTCATTGTAATTTCACTGTGGAGTTTGACCCTCAAAAGTCACTGACAGTCAAGTTGAATGTCACCAAATGAAAGTTCATATGCGACTTCCTCGATGTCAGTAACACAGTCTTAGGCTCCATCTGTGACCGTTTTAGTGATACAAGTCATTGAGTTTTCTCTAGGTCACATTTGACCTTCGAAGGTCAATACGAAGGTCACCAAATGAAAGTTCATATATGACTTCCTATATGTCTGCAATACAAACCTAAACTCCATCTGTGACCATTTTGGCAAGACAAGTCATTGTAATTGTATTATGTCAAATTTGACCTTCGAATGTCATCAACAGTCAAGCTGAATGTCACCAAATGAAAGTTTATATGTGACTTCCTATGTCAGTAACACAAACCTAGGCTCCATCTGTGACCTTTTCAGTGATAGAAGTCATTGAATTTTCTCTAGGTCAAGTTAGACCTTCGAAGGTCAATATGCGGGTCACCATAAGAAAGTTCATACATGACTTCCTATACTTCTCCAATACAAACCTACACTCAATCTGTAACGATTTTGCTGATATGAGTGATTGAAATTTCACTGTATAGTTTGGCTGTTCAAGGTCACTGAAAGTCAAGTTCAAGGTCACCCAATGAAACTTCATACATGACTTCCTATGTGGCCACAATACAAACCTAAGCTCCATCTGCAATAGTTTGGTGGTAGAAGTCATTGAAATTTCACTATGTGAAGTTTGACCTTCAAAGGTCGCTGAAGGTCAATTTCAAGGCCACCAAATGAAAGTTCATGTATGACTTCCTATAAATCTCCAAAACAAACCAAAACTATCTGTAACCATTTTGCTGATACAAGTCATTGAAATTTCACTGTGAAGTTTGGGCATTCAAGTTCACTGAAGGTCAAGTTCAATGTCATCAAATGAAACTTCATACATGACTTTCTATATGCCCGCAATACAAACCTAAGCTCTATCTGTAATAGTTTTGGTGATGGAAGTCATTGAAATTTCACGATGTGAAGTTTGACCTTCGAAGGTCGCCGAAGGTCAAGTTCAAGGCCACCAAATGAAAGTTCATACATGACTTCCTATATGCGTTCAAGGCAAATATGTTCCCAATCTTCAATATTTTCAAGCCTAGAAACCTTTAAAAATTGTAACATTTTGCTTGACTTAAAGTTTGACCTTTCAAGGTCATCTGAGGTCAACTTTAACGCAGCCAAAATATAGGTCATATATTACTTCCTATATGCCAGTAATACAAACTTAATCTCTATCTGCAACCATTTGGCCTCCACAGGCCATCTTGCATATTCATAAAGTACAGCGCCCCCAATAGACCCACTCCGTCGATTCAATCAAAATGGCACTCGCACTGTACATTGACGGTACCAAGGTAAGTTGATTGCCTGATTTAGAAAAAAATTTATCTCGCAGTTTTTAGAAATGATTTTTAAAAATTTCTCAGTCCTATCTTTAACATTGGTGCCAAAACTTCAAGGGCCCATAAAACAGACAAAAATGATTCAATCAAAAATCCGAGAAATGCATCTGGAGATATGGTCTAGTAGTATGTTATTGCAAATTTACACGAAAATTCATCAAGCCAAAAAAAAGATAAAAAATATTCCAGACGACGGACGACGGACGCCGCACCACGACAATAGCTTATCAGCCCATAGGGCCGGTAAGCTAAAAATGACAGCACGATAAAACAAACTAAAAACGAACCTGCAGCAACAACAGACCACCGGCAGGCAGCTGGACGTGATGTATCGTGAGGTGTACGAAAAATTTGTGCCCCAGCAACCCCTACTGGTCAAATAAGTGCCCGCACACAGCATTCTGCATGCAAGAATTCTTGTCCATCACCGCCCATATGTGGGTATCCTACACAAACAATCCAGAAGATAATAGGATGAAAAAACTGAAAATGCAACCCAAGAAAAGAGGTGCACCCAAAGATGCTAACTTACCAGAGAGTGCTTTTTCCTGGAGGACAGGTCCAGAGTGGTGTCATATAGAGTCTCCACAAAGTTCCTCAGACAGGGTACATTCACCTCATTCTTCACCGCCTGGAGGAGCACCAGAATAAAGCATACACACAAAATATCTTAATACAGATATTAAACAAAGCAAGTCAATATAGGCAGTCAACACGGGCAGTCAACACATTGCCTTAATACAGGCACTCAACACACAACCTCAATATAGGGACTCAACACACTGCCTGAATACAAATACTCATTACTTTGGCTTAGTATTGCCCCTCATCACACTGCCTCAATAAAGAAACTCTATACAGTGCCTCAATACAGACACTCAACACACTGCCTCAATACAAGCACGTAACACAATGTCTCAATACAGGCTCTCAATATACTGTCTCAATACAGAAGCTGAGCACACTGCCATTGTGTTGCCACATTGTACTGAGGAAGTATTTTTTCACACAGAGTGGTCACAGTGTGGTATAGCGTACCAGGTAATGGTGAGGAGGCAGAAATTCTGGTTTTCAAGACCAAGCTTGATCCAGTGCTTGATAATATACAGTCCTTTAGAGGTGCAGAAAAGTCTGCAAAAGGGCCTTAAAAATGGAGATACCTTGCATAATCTTATAACAAGACCAAATAAGTATCATTTTGTTCATTAGGATGTCAATTTTATGAAAACGGTTGTTATACTCCAGAAATAATGGGGTAACATATCATTTTAACCCCTTCTTTGCGATATACCAATACAGCGTAATTTCAATAATTTGGCTTTATTACCAGTTATGTCAAATTTCTCCGCAGAAATTGACCAAAATCACCTTGCCTATCTTTGCTAGGACTAACACTGTACTTTTGTATTGGTAAAGATGTGGACAGCACATTCTAGGGGTCTGAGGTACCACCTCTGCCATGGTAGAGAGGGTTTGCCTCCATAGGTCAGGGGGTCAACGTCTGCCATAACTTGTCTATTTTATAAGAAGAGTCAGCATTGGTGCCAATTTGCTCAGAAGGATATTGTCTCCATGAAAATTCTTGTTTTACTTGAGAAAAGGGATTTCTACGTCATTTTAACCCCTACTACGTGACTGATGAAATCGTCTTTTTGATAATTACCGAACTATCACTCTATTTTTCAGACACCTTTGTACTGTAATATATGTCACCCAGTCTACTTTTCTTGAGGCCAATATATTAATCTTTTTTTGAGGGAGTAAGGGTTCCATTTGGACATTCTGAATCATTTTTGTGCCCTTTGACCCTGAATAAAATGGAAAATTGTTTCATAAAACCCAAGAATAATGTCGGCTGTAATTCATATTTCTTCGAAGAAATCAACATTTCCAAGAAATCACGGGACAGTTTGAACAGGAATGACGTAAGTAGCCCACCTTTTTTGTCTACAAATTAATTTTGTTCTAATTTGCGCCCCATAGGCTTAGTTATTAACTTTACAACTCAGATGGCAGTACCTTCTTATTTATTTCTAGAACATGCCATGAAGCCACAACTCTCACATTCAAAATGATAAAAATTGATTCCCTTTCAGGAGTTTGAAAGATCCTATCAGACAAAGCGATAAATTGAATAGTCATGCAACAGGTAAAGGAAAAAAAATACCCTTTTGTGAGCTGCAGCAATCCAGAAACATTGTAAGACATTGACACTATATATTAGGTCGACCATTAATGTGGATGGGAAATGGCTTGATAATTGTCAATAACTGAATAACTGAAGAATAATGCAAACTGCTGGGAAATGAATACAAATCGATCCTTGCAACTGAACAAATTAAAGCTTAGTTGGTAAGTAGGAAACCTAAATGGGAACGGGTTTGGAGATAAGATGCGCTTTAAGGCGACGTAAGAGCAGTGCCAAAATCCCTCTGATGACAGCTCCGGAGAGGAAGAGGTTAAATTGCCTTACTCCGTGTGTCTTTGCTTTGTTCCTGCTCCCCTCTCACCTCCGCCCCCCCTCCGTGCAATCATTGTTAGTCATTTCCTTGTTTGTTGCCACACCCTTGAATGCCCTGTCCCCCTGTGTGTTACCTGTGATGATTTTTGCGATTAGTTCCCTGTGTGTAAGTAGCCCTCAGTTTCAGTTTCGATGGGGAGACTGTTTCTTTGTTTTCTCAGTTACTTATGAGCCCTGTATTTCAAGTGTCTGATTCCTGGTTTTGATTCCTTTTGTTTCACACTCTTACAAGTTTGGATTGCCATCAGTGTCTGATTGGTTTTGGTTTGGAATTATTGCTTTTTATATGACTAATGATGTTGCCCACCCCCTTGAACTGCATTCTGCAAGCGTAGTTGTTGGCTTACTGCATGTTTATCAATGATGACTCTGCCCACTGTCTTGGAACTACCATTCTCTCGTGTCAAAGACCCAGACTGTTTGACTCTGAGCCTGAATTTGATAAACTGTGTGAAACTGAACTTCCATTGATGCATTAGTTCTAAATCCCAAGTCTGTCAGTACTGACTTAGCAAGATGGAGTCAGCAGATGGTAGTCAGCTTTGCTCTGTTTTGGACTGTCATGGAGCTCTGTTGGGAAGATCCTTAGCTCAGCTTGAGGCTATTTCCAAAACCCTCAGTTCCATTACCTCTAGCATGGATACCCTCTCTGGGCAACTTCAGCAGCACTAGCTTCACCCTGATGCTGCTCACTCATAGGTCCTTCAGTAGGGCCACTTCTCCCACTTTGTTGGCCACTTTGGGATATGACCAATGGCGGCATTCATCAGTTAATAGTTCTAGTGGTTGTCCCTTGAGGGGGATGTCCAAGACTTTGTGTGAGCCTGTACCCTTTGCACCTGCAATTAAAGTTCCAGTTCTCTGCCAGCAGGCCTACTCCAACCCTAACCTGTTCCTCTATTTCCCTACACCCATATTCCCTTCGACTTTGTCACTGGGCCTCCCGCTTCTGAGAATAAAACCACCATCCTGATGGTGGTGGATAGGTTCTCCAAGGCAACTGGAGAGGAGAAAGTACCTAATCTCCATGATCAAATGCCCTGGGTCTTGGGAGGGTCCGATGCTTAATTAATGAATGTACACATGTGTACCTGCATAACCAATGTATGTAATCCTAGAAACAATAAAAATATGCCAAGTTTTAATAGGAAGGCAAAGATTGTTTGTGGCCACTTGGTTATATGTGCACACGCAATTTCATCATTAATTTAGGTTGCAAATGTGCCAGTCTTAGATGGAATAACCCAAATTCTTCAGAATCAGAGTAACATCATTCACAGCAATGTAATTAATTATGTTCCATTTCTGTTATGACATTTGCCAAAAACTGAAAACTGGTAATAAATCAGTATTTCTGAATATAGCAGCGCATTTTTGGAAGAAGGGGTGAAAATGAAATATCATCCCATAAATTCTTTGTGTCACATATATTTTCATAGATTTGACATCCTTCTGAATGAAATTACACCAAAGTTGTCTTGATATAGGATCAAGCAGGTTATGGTTAAAACTTGACCCCCTGACCTGCAGAGGCCAACCCCCTCTATTGGAGCTTATATGGTACCCCAGATCCAGAGAATGTTCTATATCCATCTATATCTATAATTTCATCCAATTCTGCAAAGAAAATGTACATAACAGGTGATATCTCCAAATTATTGAAATTACGTTGTATTCTTGGTATTTCGGAAAGAAGAGGTTAAAATGACGTTACCCCATTATTTCAGCAGTATAACATTCATTTTCATGAAAAAGACGTCCTAACAAATAAATTGATACCCATTTTGCCTTGTTGTGAGACTATACAAGGAATGTCAAAAATTTGCTCCCTGTTCTGCTGCTCTATTTCAGTGTCTCAGGGTTAGACACACTTCACTAGTAAAAGTGGCAGCCCTGTTGGGTTGAATAGTTTGTTCTTGCCACTGGATTATGTTTTGCAGCAATCACTGGCCATGTCATTGGTATCCCACATGCTAGAAGGTTTTCAGACATTCCATCTCTCTGGAGCTCAAGACTGGATCCAGGGCTTCAGTAGTATAAGCCCATTCCTACTCCCAAATCATCATATACTGACGCTTGGACTGATACTTTGGGAGTCTCTCTACAACAAAAATGGAGTCCTTTCGCATCACTTTTGGAATTTATAGGTACTCATCTAGACTTTAATACAAAGCTGACAGCACTAGTATTTGACAGCAACGATAAACATGACAAAAAAAAAAAAACTACTGCCCAGGGCTCAAAGCCAGAACCTCCTTGCTGCAAGGCAACAGTGCTATCCAGTGTGGTACTGACCACCCCAGGGGCATCAATTTCAAATAAAAAATAAGCTATACCTTTCATTTGTCCCAATCTTGGTTCAATGTATCAAATGGATGAAATTGTGATTCCCTTTCCCCAATCCCATTCAGCAATGATATCAAATAAGGACACCAAAGGACTCCCCTTCATTGTACATTGACGTGCAGTCAGAGCATCACTGAAGCATCATTGTATGATGAGTTTGGATGAGAATGTCTTTGTAGAATATATTCATTATTTTCATTCTGTTAAAACCTTGACCCTCTGTGGCAGGTCTAAGTGACACAGGCCAGAAGGGCAGTGAGTTGCACAATTCTGTTGTTGTTATTGGGGGTAGCATTTATGAGCTGATAAGGCAAACAACTGTTTCCTGCACACTGTCAAGGCAGTGCACCTGTTGAAAAATGTGAAAATCAAATAAAAATGACTCACCGCTGCAACAGGAACAAGAACCTCCACAAAAAGTCCAGCCAAGGAGTGTTTAATGTCCTTGTCTTTAACCTCCAGAAAATACTGTGCACAGTCCTGAGAGGACAGAGAAAAGAAAAGTCACTCTGCTTAACATATTTATTCAAAGATCCAGAATTAGCCCCTAAAATTGTTCTGAATTCAGCCAACATTAATCTTCAGCAATGACCTGAATTCTATGGACATTAACCCTTAACTCTGGCTCAGATTAAAACAAAATGTGTTCCTAACTTTGGTGAAAAATCAATAGAAGGGAAAGAACTGATATAATACCAAATATTATTGTCACAACTGATTATGAATGCCCCCATGCAAAACAACAGTTTAACACTGCAGAAACAAAATCTTACCAAGCTTTTAGATCTTGTATTTAGACTTGAACACTTTACCATTACATTTTTTTCTTCAAAAAATAAATTCTGACACTGATTCAAATAATTGTGACACATTTCTAGATTTTTCCATGGGGTAAGTGAAACCATTTTACCCCATGGACAAATCTAGAAATGAGTCAAAAACTTTTTTCACATCAGTGGCAGAATTTCTTTTTCTAAAAAAAAGATTATAAAAATAAGTGTTTAAGTCTAAATACGAGATTAAAATGCATTAAATGCAGATTTTGTTTTTGCACTGGAAGTTTGTCATGCCTTGCCCACAACGGTCCGTGTCACTGGAGTTCTACACTTATCTCCACATTCTTCACTGTGCTCCCTCCATAGCCTTATTGGATTCAATTATCCAATTAGGCTTATTAAAGTTTGCACCGCAATCCCAGCAGTGCAAAGTCTTAGTAGCCACTCTATTATCAGCTGATGTAGACACATTGTTCTACTAGCATTGTGCAATATAGTCTCTTTATCACACTTACCGTACTTTCTGTATATTTGTATTTGGGGACTGCATTCCCCATGATTGTGTTCTTAATTATTCTCGCGTCCAAAGCCCCGCTTCAGCCACACTAAATAAACCGGTTACTTCGCACTTCGATCCTGCATTCATTCCTTGCTTTCAGTGCAGACAGTATCACACCGAAAGCATTACAGAGGACTTCACCTCATAGATGGATCCAGCAAAGTTACCCCTTCCTTAAGATGGTGAGTTCACAGCAGGAGCAGTGAATCCTCAGGAACATCTTTCTGTGGTGGCGGCTCAGCAGAGGGAGATTGGCCGACTGGGAGCTCCCCCGTGGCCTCCAAAATATCCGTGCCCCTCAACCACCGCCACCCCCATCGGCCACCATCTCTCCTGTCACCAAATCGGCGTCTCCAGTCCCTCTCCATAGTGAATCTCCAGTGAGCCAACCAGACCGTTACAATGGTTCTCCTCTCGCCTGCAAGGATTTCCTGCTGCAGTGTTCATTATGCATCACTTATCACTCCGCCTTAGGTGATGCAGAGAAGATTGCCGCCGTGATTACCCTGCTGACTAGCAAAGCACTGAAACGGGCCACCACCATCTGGGAACATGCTGCTTTTGCAACGTATGACAGCTTTATTAAACAGTTCAAGGCGGTTTTTGATCACACATCTGCCGAGTCTACAGCAGGGATCCAGGTCCGCAGCCAAGTATGCCCTCACTTTTAGGACTCTGACTGCAGCCAGTGGATGGAATGAGCCAGCCTTGCTCTCCATCTATCGTACCTGCAGCCAAACCTTAAAGTCAAGATGGCATGCAGGGATGACGTCACCATCCTGGACTCCTATATTAACACCTCCATTCCCTTGCACCAGCTCCTGCAGTAGAGGCAACGGGGCCAACTTCAGAAAAAAACCATCCATCTGCCCAATGCTGAATTGGATGCCATGGAGACTGAAACCTCCAAACCCTCCACCAGTGAGTGCTGTGATTGGAAGAGATCAGGGCAGTGCCAGCACTGAGGGGAGTGCAGGCGTCCAACTGTGAGTACTGTGACCAGAATGCCTTTCAGATCGGATGTGGAGCCTACTATGCCTGTCAAGGTAAACGTGTCACCTCACATCATCTCTGCTCAACGTTTCCTGGTGACTATGCGTGTGGCACATGATGACATGTCCCTCTCAGTAGAAGCCCTGATTCACTCCAGTGCAGCGGGAAACTTCATCGACTGTAACCTGGCACGGAGGCTTTGACTGCTCCTACACCAACTAAGCTCCCATCACTGTGGCAGCTCTGGATGGCAATCTCTTGGGAAGTGGCAAGGTTCCGCATCAGTCACCGCCAATCTCCCTCACTTTCGGAAGACGCCACCATGAGAAAAGCTCCTTCCTCACACTACCGGTTCCCATTCACTCCATCATCCTCGGACTCCCAATTACACAACCCCACCGACCCCTGGAAGAGAGGGCAGGCCACACTGCCATTACTGTACTGCAAGCACCACTGTCGCTCCCTCATCGCCTCCACCAGTGTAGAGAGCCCTGACTCTGCCTCCAACCTCAACATCCTCAGGAAGTACTGGCGATTGCGGGAGGTCTTCAGCAAGACTAAGGCCACCCAACTACCCCTGAATTGCCCGTGGGGCTGTGCCATTGAGCTGCTGTCCAATACTTCACTGCCTCTTGACTGGGTCTACCCGCTGTCCATGGCAGAAACCACCGCTATGGAGCAGTACATTCAAGAAGCGCTCCAATAAGGCTTAATTTAACCCTCCACCTCACCAGCACCAGCGAGTTTGTTCTTTGTGGAGAAGAAAGATGGAGAACTGCGTCTCTGCATCGACTACTGGTGTCTGAATGAGGTTACAGTGAAGTACCAGTACCCGCTTTCTCTGGTCCTAAGCACCCTGGAACAGCTTTGGGGAGCCAAATTCTTCACCAAGCTCAACCCCCCCATTGCATATAATCTGATCCGCACCCGAGAAGGAGATGAGTGGAAGACAGCCCTTAGCACCACCTCTGGCCACTACAAGTACTGTGTGATGCCTTATGGGTTAGTTAACACTACATCGGTGTTCCGGTCCTTCATTAATGATGTGCTGAGAGACATACTCGGAAGATTTGTCATTGTTTATATTGATGACATCCTTGTCTACTCCCAATCCTATCAAGAGCATGTCCAAGTTGAGCAAAAGGTGCTAATTGGCTACTGGCGCACTAACTCTATGTGAAAGCAGAGAAATGCGTCTTCCATCAAACCACTATATCCTTCTTGGGATACGTGATCGGACCAGAGGAAATACCGATGGAAACCGATACTATCGAGGCAGTAGCAGCTTGGCCAGTCCCACCCAACCAAAAGAGCTTTGACGCTTCCTGGGGTTTGCCAACTTTTAACACCGATTCATTTGTAATTTCAGCATGGTTACCCAACCATTGACCACACTACCAAAAGGGAAGCCTAAAGGGCTTGTCTGGAACAAGGAGGCTCAACGTGCCTTCAACAGTCTCAAAACGCTCTTCACCAGAGCTCCTATTTTAAAGTGTCCCAATCCCAATATGCCTTTTGTTGTGGAAGTCGATGCCTCAAATATTGGAGTTGGGACAGTCTTGTCTCAGAGCTTGGGGTCTCCCGAGAAACTTTACCCTTGTGCTTTTTTCTCTCATAGACTGTCTCCAGCTGAGGCAAACTATGATGTTGGCACCTGAGAACTCCTGGCAGTAACTCCTGGCACTTGAGGAGTGGAGGCACTGGCTCGAGGGGGCGCTGCATCTATGTGTCATGCTCACAGACCACCACAACCTGGAATACCTCGGTCCGCAAAGAGGCTTTATCCACATTAAGTTAGGTGGGCTGTGTTCTTGAACCATTTCAATTTCACCATAACCTACTGCCCTGGTTCCAAAAATGTGAAAGCAGATGCCCTGTCCTGACGTTATGACGTGGAGACGGAGCAAACCACTGACAAACCCATCGTCCTAGCCTCTTACCTCGTTGCACTGATTTGTTAGCAGTTGGACAAGGAAATCTGTAGTGATTCCAAGAAAGAACCTACCCCTGTGAACGTGCCAGCGGGGGAGACCTACGTCCCCGCCACTCTTCAGGACAGGGCCATTACATGGGCATATACTTTGCTGACCACAGATCACCCCAGGACTCAGAACCACCCAAATCCTCCACAGAAAACTGGTCAGAAATAAATCCAACAGTTTAACTTATTATTTAATCTATTGATATTTTTGGTGTAGTTTTAACAATAATTGATCAGGATTGAACTAATCAAATGGCAAAATTTGAAGGCAATATTGCTTATACATCAGGCAATATGATAAAAGTCTGATGTTCCAGGAAATTAGTTAATTAATTTAATATCATTAATAATACAAATAAAAAAACAGTTCTCTGTCATGATAAGATCTAATGGCGTATAAAATTTGAAAAGGATCTATAAAGGATGTATAAAGTTTTTGAGTTAACGCGTTAATATGAAGGATCTGCGGTGGAGGCGGTGGATGGTGACACAGATGTGGCACCAATGATGATTCCATAGTGTCGACTTGCATAACTGAAAGAACCAAATGGCAAAATTTCAAGTTGACGTTGCTTATGTATCAGGCAATATGATGGAACTTAGATGTTCCAGGAAATTAATGGGTTAATGAATTTATTATTACTAATAATATAAAGTAAAAAAATCAATCGAATTCTCCATCTTGATAAGATCTACAGGCATATAAAATTTGAAAAAGATCTATGAAATAGTTTTTGAGTTATCGCATTAACATGAAGGATCTTCGGTGGATGCCACTGTAAGGAATTGTGAGTCATTTTGCTGGAATGCGGGAGACTCATAATCTAGTTAGCCCCTGCAACCAACAAGCATGGACCCGCCACATGCTCTGAAATGGTAATCTTGTCATGGTGTCAAAGGGAATCCCCACACCCTGGCGTCATGGTAACACCTGGAAACAGGAAAAGCCAATCAACTACTGAAACTTAATCAGCACCCAAACGGCTACACTGCTGAGTAGACAATGGTCTTCTGACCATTTGTTACCTAATCATGATACACCTCATTAATATACACTGAAGCAAAGAACCATGCCCTTTACTTGATATGCATATGCATGTTGTATAGTACAAATGGTAAAGCCTTTCGATTGTTCGGGGTTCATTCTGATACCGATGACCCCAAAGCATTTTTCGTTACTGCTAATTACTGGATTAAAGACAAACTTTGCAACTCAGAAGAATCCTTTTTCCTTCTTATTTTTTTCTTACACTACAGACGCAGAGGTGATGATGATTCCATGATATTAGCTAAACCGTTTTGCCAATGCAAAAATGCATATTCTCATCAGTGGATCTGAGGAGTTGGAAATATTCATTACCCAAGGCAGACTTCATTCATTTTCTGTGAATGTTTTCGTGACATTTCGTGAAACATCATGAGGTTTTGCCAATCTGATAGACCCCCGAAATCATCTAGATTATGCCTCACACTCATTATAAAATATCTTCAGAGATTAGCTTATCAACTGGCAGCTGCAGCAATGTCCTCCTGGTAAAATAGTTTGTGTACTGTTTAGCCGGCAGTCCTGCAAGTATGTTCACGATAAAATAGTGACAAAAATCACTTGCCGGCAGATCACCTTGGCAAAAGCATCCTAGTCCGAAAATGATACAACTGCGCAAGCATACCATAAGGCAAAATATCCACTGCATTTTTTTTTTCTCAAAACAAGAGTCGCTAAACAATCGAAGCCTGTTGGCAGTGCAGGATTCTCCATCACTGATAGGTTGCATGGATATAGCTATAGCAGTTTGAAGAAATGAATGCTGATGCTCAAGCATGCTAAACACGGGCACATATTACGAGTTGCAAAGGGCTGCACTTGGCATGGCTAAAGTGCCATTGATGGTCCCAAAATCCCACAACGCACCTAGACTTATCTCGCAGCACGCACTGCAGTGGATGATGATTGCAGAGATTAGCTGAACAGAGAGATACTTTATGTTCCATTGGTATTTCACATGCACGTTTTTTTTTTTTTTCCAAAGGATGGGTTTGGAAATGGAGATTACTAGTTTCACGTATATTGTCGAGCCAACAGGACAAAAGTGGTTGCTCGACGAACAAGATCTTGACTCAATAAATTTCAAGTCCTATTTTCTGAAGTTGAAAGACTGGAACATTTCTACATTTATATGATGAGATATGTTCTTACATGAAACAAACCACAAACACAAGTCATTGGAGACTTTCTTGTATAATAGTTGGCTTTACACTAGTGGTTTAACTGCACGCATGAAAATGCTGGCTTCAGTGAGTAAGAACACATTTCAAATCCAGCGTAAACCACATCATGAATTTGGCATATGTTCTTTCTTGAGTAGTTAATTTTCTTGAATATGCCATGGATTCGGCCCATTTTCAACATTTCTTTCTCAGTTTAGCACTGATAGTCATGCTGCTCTGCCAAAGTAAATTGGCTCCAGCTCCATGACTTATTGAATTAGCTGTGCACATTCCTGTGACCGTCTCATAACTGCCAGCAGATTCCACTGTTTGCTATTACGGAAGCTCTACTGGCACTGGTGAATAATAAAAAATCCTCTTGTGGTTCTGGTCCTGCAATTTGACTTTTAGTCATTCAAGTAGGTAATTCCAGATTTCACTCTCTTTTCCAGCAAAGACCAGGAGAGAGGTGTCCAGAAGTTAAAATACAGTAAATGTCCTGCCATGCATTGACCATACCCATTAATGTGACCAGCTTATTACGCTGATTAGTTCCGCCTTATAGCGCACAAATTGTGCTAATCAGCAAATAGAGGTGATTGGAGGAAAATATCGTGGAGGACTTCTACATCCTGAATTTGCAGAGCTCAGCAGGAAGACGGATGGGGTTGTCAGCAGAATAGGGCAGAGTCACCTGCATGAACTGGAAGGAGGCCTCAAAGTCTTCCACAGGGTACATCTTGATGCGGAAGAACTTCACGCCCATGATGAGGCTGATGGTGCTCTGGACCACGTAGGGGGTCTGCTCCTTGTGCCTCAGGTCCTTCAGCTCTGCCATGAACTTCTTTTTCACTGCTGGAAACCTGTAGGAGAAACCAGGGCCAAGTCTGTATAAGCCTCCTCACTATTGTGTCCTCAAGGTACGTGCAGTCTTCTAAGCGTATTGCATACTGTTTAGTGAAAATTTTGGTGAACAGATAGGAGCATGTACAACATAAATCAGATTCTCTACACTACTTTTCAACCTTACAGTGGAAGTGCTGTAAGACGTCCTGCCTTTGCAGGGACGGTCACTTGTTGTTGCTGGTGTGGAGGGAAAACATCAGCAAGGTTTCAAACCATTGTTAAATGTAATCTGCTAGCCAACTTTACGGTGTGAAAAGTATGCTCCCTAATAAACACAATAAAACCCCAAAAAGAACGACACCATTGAAGGATTGTAATATACAACATTTGAAGAAAAACATTGTGGACTTCACATTTTTCTTATCCAGAGAACTCAACGTATAAACATAATAGTACACAAATCAGTAAATTCAAACACGACCACGAGCTTTATAGAGTCTCCATACTGAGTTGATCTTGAACCCTCTTACCATTTTGATCATGATGGATAAGTTTAGAGATATTGACAGGGGAAACTGATCATAGATAAGCGGTTAAAATTATGTCTTAGGGAAGGTCTGACTGCAGCTGCCCGGTAGGAACTTAGTTGAAGCAATAAAAATGTGCAAAATGAAATCCCACGGCTATGGTGGGGGGCGCTGGATTCCTCAGCTATATTTGGTGACTAAGCTGGTTTAGCTGTTCTTCCTAACCAATGTGTATGTTTGTGTGTGCATGTGAGAGTGCATGTGTCTCTTTGTAAGCATATGAGTGTGAGTGTGTGTGTGTGTGTGTGTCTGAGCCATATATTCAATGTTGTGATAGTATCACATTCATGTTAATTCAAGTTAGTGGGAGAACACTGTGAACCTTACCCACTTATGCCAGCCCATTATTTATTATTTTCATAAACTCATTTGACATGATCTGAAATGAAAATGACATTGATGGAAGAATTAAGAATTAATTCTGTCCATCAGGGTAATTATTTTTCAACATTTAACATCCACCAGGATAATAATTCCAAAAGGTTGTTAAATTCCGCGTTGACCCGGATGCAGAAACATCTTGCGGTCAGTACTAATTTTATTATTTTATGGGGTCACAAATAATTTCAGATAGAAATGGGCACGCAAATTGATTGAAAGCCAGAGAAGGGTGACACCTGTCAACTATGTGACAGCACTTGTTTTCAGCCTACTCAATAAGAGGCGGCGTTTGGCAATTTTGCCGCCTACTACAGCCTTCTGTGCTGCCTACCTTTTGCTGGTCAAAGAATTTTTTTCTCAATATCGTTAGCTACGGCTGCATTTCGCCATAGCGGCTTCAGCGCACCCCATTCACGGCGGCAATTTTTTTTCCCAACTGTTTCCAGGCCCTTAACTTAACTCATTAACATGACCAGTCGGTGCACTTCTGTCTCATTATCTACGCAGTACACAATGACGCCTAGCCGAGTCGCATGCTTGTGTGGGCATTGTCCACTTGTCCAAGAGCTGAGTAAGTCGTTTTAGTGGTAGGTCAGCAATTATATTATCGTATTTCCAAAAGCATTGTATTCACTGTAATGCGATTCAAAACGCTCTGCATTGCACAAATTTGTTAGATTCCATGCCTCTTTCAAAGTCTTTTCAATTAAGTTTTATTAAAATCAGTGATGCGTAACTGATCCTAGGCCTACAATATGTGCGTATCACTGATTGCACCAAGAAGAAGTATTGGTTTAAGAATGTGGGTGGCACGATCCGTTATCCTTCAACCTAAAGTTCTGATTTTTGGTGTGGGTTTGTCTAGGCCAGGGGTGGGGAACCTTTTCCAGAAAGGGCCGGTGTGGGTGCAGGCTTTCATTCCAACTAGGTAATTACACACCTGATTCTACTAATCAAGGTCCTTAGCAAAGATCCCAGAGGTTGATTAGTAGAATCAGGCGTGTAGCAGCTTGTTTGAAATGAAAGCCTGCACCCACACCGGCCCTTTCTGGATAAGGTTCCCCACCCCTGGTCTAGGCAATAGGAACTTGTATACCAAAAATCGGACATGCTAGTAAATTGAGCCTGAAATACATGTACATGTATTACAGTAAATGCGGCTTCATTTATTTCTTTTAGAATCATGTCGCCAGCTTTCCACTCGCAGAAGTTGAACAGACGCCAGATTTCATCCCTAGCTGATCCATTTGCTGTGGCACAAGACCCTTACTTCCTTCTTGGCTCTCTCACAAAATCCATGCCTATCGAAAAAAAATCCGACTTAAATGGAGACTACAAGTCTCATTGTAGTGGTAAAGTTAGGTGCATATATATGTTTCTATTTAGTTTGAGATGAAAATCTCTTGGCGACATGAACTTCCATCGATTGCAGATGAAATTTAATAAAATGAACTGAAATGCGTGTAAAAACTGACAGTTCTGCCACTTTAGAAGTGGTTGTCTCCTGATCACGTTGATGATACTTGCATCCAGCCTACAGCACCCCCTGGGGGCAAAATTTTCTGACTTTTGATGTTGAATATCATCTTCACAGAAAATACTACCATTGAGATTTTACTAATGCTGTAATGTACCCCAAAGGAGCTATGTATCCAGAGAATTTCAGATCTTTATCTTGCTGGGTAAACAAAATAATGCCACCGAAACATGGGCACAATCTGCTATGAAATGGTCTGTTTTGTGACGAGCGCCAGCTGAAGCTCGTCAGCCCTGCCTGCCAGCATAGTTTCCTGCCACACTCACTCATTATTCAATTATTAGTTCATTTCTCTCATTGGTTTAGCTCTCACCTCACTTCAGTATTTAGTTCCTGCTTTGTTAACTTTTCTTTTCTCGGTCAGACCATTTACTTCCCTTACTCTATGCTGGTTCGGCTTTCTCCCTTTAGGGAGAGTAAATTCTCTCTTTTATAAGAGCTTGCATTCATTCACGTATCTAAATTTCTCTTTCTAAATTTTACTCTATTTCAGAGCTCGCTTATCCGCATCTCCGCATGTTCATTACCAATTTGGAATTGGCTGTTTTCTCCCTTTTGGAGTTTGTAAGCTTTTCCCCTTTGTGTTTTCTATTGCCATTGTTTCTTGTGCTTGTGAGCTCATTGTTAAGTCTGTACAATGACAAAAAAACCAGTTGTTTTGCCAGCTACTTCGTGCTTGGGGTCTCTCTCTATTCCTACACGTAACACGTTTCGAGTTTTCCTCCAACTTTGGCTCCGTCTAGGTTGAAAAGTGAAGACGCTCCCAAATAAATGCTTGGTCTTCCTGAAAATAGAATTCCAAAAGCACAATATACAGTATTTACCACCACAGTACATATCTGGGTTATTGAGAAAATATACCGCAAACATGCACCAAAAATCAATTTCGATCATCTTTCTGGCCGTCCATTGCACTAACCCAGCAAGATACCAAGGTACTATCCACTGAAAATTATAGTCTTGTTGTGAGTAAACACATAATAAAACATTCTAGTTTGGTATATGTCTGGGATATAATTTTATTCCCATTTTCAATTTTTGTTATTTCTCAAATAATTCTGGCTCAATAACGTAGTTACCCAGCTTGGCGCAGGTGTGGTGCTGATGTCTAACTGGACTTGAAGTGTCACAGGTCGTGATAAAAGTATAACATATTTGGTACTGTATACCCTTAATTCATGATAGTTGACGTAAAATGTTGTGTCAACAGCTTTTGGACAACAAAACTGAGCCACTTTAGTGGTTTCCAGGTGGTGTCACCGGCAGGCAAAGTGAGATACGGACCTAAAAATTCGGCTTTCTCCGTGAGACACCCATATCTACCTATGCGCCAAGTTTCATTCAATTCCATGGGGGTCAACTCCTCAACTTCTTTAAAAAGTGCCATTTTCTCATGGAATGGCTCTTAATAGCTTTTCTGTTCCAGGTTGTACATTAAAAAGACCAGTCCAGATCCCAGGCTCCCTATCCTACCAGGAAAAGAAAAGGATCCAAAAAGGACAGCTTTATGGCTTCAAGCTATCCACAAAGAAGGTAAGGAGGAGAAGCTATGGGATCCTGTGTCTTCCCATGTTTATGTGTGTGGGAAACACTTCATTTATTAAGGTATCGCACACGCTAAAGTTCTGGCAAGGTAGCAAAATAATCGCTAGACATATCTATAAATCATGAAATCAATGTTAACAGGAAATCAAGTTAAACATATCTTAAATTTCACAGCTAAACACACACCAAATTACATAAGATCTAAGGGATCTGAGGTTTTCTATTCCCATAAAGGGCCTTGATGCTTTGCAAAGTACCTGGATGTGCTGGACTGGTCTATGTGGCTATGGCATGAGAAATGATTGGTAATGAGTTATATCAGAACCTAGAACCAGAATGGAAAAAAATTTGCTTCCCGGTATTCCGTCTAGTTGGCCACTGGCGACGTGTGAGAGTCTTAGTCATCCTCAATCCCAACGCCATTATTTCGATGAACCTTAAAACACAGCGTGCTTGCTCTAAGTGGGGGTGAGGTATCCTGTCACGTATAACTGAGGTGTAAACAGTTCAAGATAGCAACAGGTCGGGATGTCTTTAGGTTAATGGTAGGTATATTTTGCATAAAATCTAAGTAAAATAATAGGCTGTCATTCCAGTTTTAGACCCCTTGATAAACCAATGCTATGAATGTGCATACATGATCTATGTCATCCATTGTTTTAACTGCCAATTGACTTTTAGATCTGTGCTCAATTAGCAATACCCAGTTGGGATATATTTCCCGGACCGACATACAGCTAACACAATGGCACACCATATGGGTGCGGGTGGCAAGCAGTCTAATGGCCTTTGGCTTTATTAAAAAGCCAAAAAATGAACATGTTGAAGGTGATATTTTTAACTAAATTGTATTTTGTGTGGATGCCATGCTCCTCCTTGCATTGTAATCCATTTGGACTTAGTACGTATCTTGAATGAACTAAATCATAGATACGACTGTGAGACTCAAACTCCGGCACTAATGCACGTGCTGTCGTCAGCCCACATGCAAAAGCCATTACCAGTAGTGAATATCGTTCCTAGGGCATGAGAAACGCAAATCGGAGACTGATTAAAAGGCAGTGTTAAGTAGTTGATATCATTATTGCAGGCTTAGGGAAGGCCTATCGCACTCAAGGCAGTGCGATTTTAATCAGCCAGGATATTTTTTATTGTTTGATTAATAGCAAATAAAACTTCACATTTCATAACCAAACCAGGGTTTATTTTGTTACCATTTTTGGAGTGAGTGATTGGATGATGATGAAATTTCTAAACTGCTGGGAATTGAAAGTGATGATCTCGGTGCTAGTGACAATGAGGAATCAGACTATGAGGATTTGATTGGAGGACTTGTTTTAATCGACGCTACACTTGTAGATCAGACGGGGCTGTGGCAGAGTGAATAGATAGTGACATAGAAAAGGCAAAATAAAGATTTTTAAAGATAATTTATCATTGGACTTCAGTATTTTATTTTCTAAAGTCAATGCTTGTCACACAATACATGCACTATTTATGCACTCTGTAACATCATGCATACATGTATAAGAAAAGGGCCGCCCCTCTGGATATCTCATAGGTCAACTGTATCTGCTTGGGGGCTCAGCCTTCTACTTTGGACCAACAGCCTCCTACTCTGAAAGTTATTGAGAAGGCTGTGTTTTACTTGTTTATCTGCTTTGATGTTTCTGATGATACTTCTTCATGGAAAAATCGGGGCTCATTTGTCAGAAAATCATATTATTTATTGATCACTAAAATGCTTTCATGCAGATGCAATGGGATAAGTTCAGACATATGCTGTCCGTGCAAAAAAAAGAAGTTGCACATTATTATATTTCCTTGAGCCACTTTTAGCTTTGATCATGGCGCACATTTGTTGTGGTATTGTTTTGATAATCTTATACTATGTTTCAACATTTATTTCTGAACAGGCTTGAATTCATTTTTATCTGAGATATTGAATTGGTAATGGGTGAGTCAAACCACTCTGTTAAGCCTTCTCCAGCACATCCCAAAAACGTTCAACTGATTAAGCTCTGGACTCTGAGGTGGCCAACGTGTGTGAAAATGATTCCTCACGCTCAATAAACCACTCCTTCACAATTTGAGCCCAATGAATTTTGGCATTGTCATTCTGGAGTATGCCTGAGCCATCAGAGATTAAAAAGTCCATTGATGGGTTACTGGTCATTCAGTATATTCCGACAGTCTGCTAAATTCATTATATTGCTGCAGAGCAGAGATGAGCCTTGACCTGACCAACTGAAGCAACCCCAGACCATGACACTGCCTCCAAAGGCTTGTACATTGTGCATTGTGCATGACACATGCATTGCTTCATGGGCTTCCTTTCTTACTCTCACTCTAGAATAGGGTAAATCTGGACTCATTAGACCACATGACCTTTTTCCATTGCTCCTCAGTCCAATCTTTATGCTCCCTGCGAATTTAACTTGTTTTTTCCCCAATAAGCCTCCCCAAAAAGTGGCTTTTTTGTGGCCATGGAGCTGTGGTCCCAATCCTCCAAGTTCTTGTAGCATCGTGCATCTGGAAATTCTCTTACCTTCATAATTAAACATAGCCATGAGTTTTACTGTTGATTTTTTTATGAGACTTCACCGAGCATTTAATGATCTCCAATCAGGATCAGTTATAACTTTTCTCCAACCCATTTATTCCGTGAAGTCGACAGTTCAACACTATCCTTCCATGTTTTAATAAATTGTTGGACAGCTTATGACCCAATTCAAGTGATTTCAGCAGCCTCCTCAGCTGTTTTCTTTGCTTGATGCTGGCCAATAATTTGTTCCTCTTGAAACACATTAACATCTTTTTAAGGACCATGAGATACATCTTCCAACTTCATGCACTGAATCAGTCAGGAAAAAAAGAATTATTGCCAGCTGAAACATATTCATCACTGTGATAACAATTCAATCATAGGCCCTTGAATATTTGCTTATTTAAATCCAAACGGAAATATATATTTTTTGAACGGGCAGTGTAGATACAGTATGGTAAAGTTTGCTGAATGCTAAGACACGTTCTATCTCACAGGGAGGAGTATAAATTAAAATTTCTAGAGTAAGCAAGCTTTGTGCCAACAGGCAAGACCAGCCTTGGTTTGAATTCTGAAAAACAGAGGCAATAAGAACAAAAACATAAGCTTCAGTTTCAACAATGAGCCAAAGGAAATGTCTGAATCACTGAAGACATCACCTGCCCATTCTGCACTTGCCAACTAAGCTAACAAGGATGGCAAAAGAGCGAATTAGACTTATTTTTGGAAAGAAATTGATCACGTTGTAAAAGCACGAGTAATAAAAGTAGTTACAGTCCACCTGACGTGCTAAAATGCCATAGAATGAAGAGAAAACATCCATTTGTCTGCAGCATAGAGTAGTCTTTCTCAACCTATTCTCCTTACATGAGTTCAAATCTTCTTTCCATAATCTCTCTTTTCCCTCCTTCCATTCCCTCCTGTTTTTCTGTTTCTGTCTCCCCACCCAATGATGCCATCCCTCTCCCTTCATTGATCAGTCTCTTCTTTTTGTTTTTGTCACTATTTACCTCCCTCCACTGAGTTCCTCCCTCACTCCCGCCATTGATGGGGTTCCTCTGTTTTGCTGCCTCACTCATTCTCCTTCTCTCTCTCCAACCTGCTCCCTCACTCCATTGATTTATTTTTTCTTTGTCCCTCTACCCTCTAGTTCTTTCCTCTCCTCTATTCTCTCTCTCTCTCTCTCTCTCTCTCTCACTCACTATCTATCTCCCTTTCTCCACTCCCTCTCACCAGTGCGTACTTTAAGGACACTGAAAAAAACCAGACAAACACATGCTTGGATGCTAATCTGCAAATAAGTGCATTCCTGCCCCTCCCAATGGTCTCTGGAGTGGGCAGACCTCCACTCTGCATCAGGGGACAATCATGCATGAGCACATTATTTTCACTGCATTCCATCACATCAAATTATGTATATATCATTGTCTTACTACATATTCCTGCTATAATTACACACACTTTACGTATGAATTTAAGTTATTTAAAGGCAGGTGTTTTGCACAGCAAATACTCAGATCCTGTATTGATTACTAATTTGCCAGTGGACGCAGTTCTCACACAGTCAGTGATATGAGTTCAGAACACATCTGAACAAGTCCTTAACTCATGCCAAGGAGATCAGATTTTTTTCTGCTTGTTTAAATTGGCTAGTAAACATCCTTATTACAAAATAGCATTAAATTTGGTGAAGAATGTCCTCCATATATGAGATCATAAACCCTCTGTGTTCATGATCCTATGTATCATTTCATCTGTTCTTTCATATTTTATAAATACTGCCTAAGGGTTGCCTGGTCCAAGTGCTGAATCATCCCATATGACTGAGAAATTCACCTCCATAAAAGATTTTGTTGCATCTGTGGAATATTATAAATTTGCAACTTCATTACAAAAGAGGTTTCAAAAGCTTTGAAGGTATTTGACCTTGGTGAAATACAACAGATAGTCTCTTAACATCCAGCTCTATCAATGCAATTTAATTTTGCATTCCCCGTGTCTCTTTTGGTAATCTTCCCCTCTGCGTGAATTTTGCAGTTTGTCCCTCTAAATTGATTTCTTGTTCTTCTCTGTTCCCATGCACTCCACATGCGCTGTTGTGTACAGTAGTGTGCAGTGATGATTATACACTTAACAAAATGAGGATAAATCAGAAACGAAGTACTACTCAAGTATTAATTTCATGTAATATTGGATCATATACAAGAAAATAAGTAAACAGATAATATGTAGTAAAAACAAAAATGGTAATGTCTTCTTGAGATACAAAGTCAATATTTAGTGTGACCACTCTTTGCTTTGATTACAGCATTTAATCTTTCAAGCATAGTTTTCACATTTTTTTCGATTTCCTCACTTGCTAAACATTCCACATGGTTTGAAGTTCATTCCAAAGAGATTCTTTCCATGTTACAACAAATTTGCTCGATCAGATTAACGTCTGGACTTTCAGCAGGCCAAGTCATAACTTGTATGTCCCCAGATGTTTCTTTCCAACTGAGATAATTCTTGCGCAACTTAATTGTGCTAAGGGTCATTATCTTGTTGAAAATAAAATCCCCGACCAATCAGTCTCTTTCCAGATGGAAATGCGTACCTCACAAGCATGCTGTGATACTGCTTTTGATCCATGATTCTGTCAATTTTTTAGAGATCACTGGCTCCTTTTGAGCAGACCAAACCCCAAACCATAATATTGCCACCTCCATGTTCTCCATGCTCCATGTTGAAACGTTCTCCAACTCTATGGTGCACATAAGTTCTGCATTTGGGTGAGCATATTTTGAATTTTGATTTATTGGTTTATCAAAGGAATTTATCAAAGGTCCTCAGTCCACTGGTGTCCAATCCTTGAATTTCCTGGCAAACTCAGGCCTTTTTTTGATGTTGCCAGCTCTTGGCAGCAACACGACCAATCAGACCATTTTCACACTGGCACCTGGAAATAGTAGATCTTGATACTTTCATCTCTGCACTTTTGGTGCTATTAATATCATCACAGAGTCATCGGGCTGTCTACTGTCATTCACAAATAATGAACATCAGAGACACTTAACTTCAGAGGCCCTTAACTTCCGTTTTGCACCTCTATTGCTACAACTGTAGAACTCACCTAAACAGTCCTTGTATAAAACGGAAACTCGCTCATACCTGACAACAGCTCAAGGCCCGATTTTTCTGTAACTTTCTTCCATTAAATAAACATCGAATGTACCAGATTTTGTATAACAGATTTTTGCTTACATCGGACAAAATGTCCAGTCCTGTCACAATGCATTTCCATGTAAGCACTGGGGTGTACCGGACAAGCTGGTTGGCACTATGCACATGCACAGCTGCAAAAGAGCAACAAAAGGAAGTTCGGCTTTCCTCTTCGCGGAAACTGAAACTGGCGCGGTTGCCATCCGAGTTGGAGCAACAAGCAATATCATCCTCACTGTGATAAACTTGCACCTTTTTTGCCAGTTATTTAAACTGTAATTTTACAATCAATTTATAACAGAGGTTCCGTGAACGTTAACTGTAAACCACAGTTAAATGCGTGCAGGACTCTACTTACAGTTAAAATAACAAAGAGACAATGCGTTAATTTAACCGTTAAATTCAGTCAATTTATAACAGTGCTGTTATCCATTGTGAAAGGGCAAAGACGGACTAAATCAAGACAACAAGTGGGTAAGTGCACTTCAGAATGAACTTGTTTCGATCTTAATACACAAAGAATACATATATGTATATAATAGATATAATCTGTTGTACGCATATAGCGGATATAATTTGTCTATGCATGTAGGCTAATGGATTTTGTCCATTTTATGCATATAGCGGATTTCGCTTATAACGGACAAAATGAGCTGGTCCAATTGACTCCGTTATATGCGAGTTCTACTGTAGTTTTCAGCAGCCGGTCTCACTTGATGGTGCTTCTTACAGTGATGGCAACATTTAATGTCTTTGGCATTATGTAAAGCCACAGAACAATCTCAGAGAGCTCCCTCCATCATACCATTGTGTTTAACAGTGACACTGCTCAAAATTCATGCCTTATATACTAGAACAAGTGACCATCAGAGATAATTTTGCAGAATAATGTTGCCTCAGACATGGAGTAAGCCTTCAAACATGCATTTTGGCTACGCAAGAGTTTTTTAAAAATATATAAAATTTATGATACCTTTCAATTGTCATTAAAAATGGATGTTTTCAGTGTATTTGTTTGTTACCTATATTAGTACCTGAATATATTTGTGGGAATGATTTTTTTTTTTTTGTTCTCATTGCCCACAATAGTATTTTCAAATACATTTTCACCAAATAATTAAAGAGAAGTAAAATATTAGGACCCCTTTTAAACAAGAGGAAGTGTATAATCATCACTGCACACTACTGTACCTTGCTCCTTCCATATGATTGTTTTGTCTATATAAGTTGCTGTGGCACTTCTGTCAGTACTGCACTGTAATGGTTTAAGCCGCATGTAAACTTCCAGTGAGTTCTATCGTATGGTATTCAGCAAAGCGCTCTACTTTCTTTGTGTGTTTGTTAATAGTAAATGACAAAAAGTCTGTTAATACTCTGAGATAATTAATAGGTACAACCTCCCAAACCTTCATAGGTCTCCAGGACTGGGACTGCGTTCTTGTTAAATCTTTCATTCCTGTTTGCAAGCAGTCCTGCATCTGTGAAAGGGATTCTCTGTCTGGCTTCAGCTCTGGGACCGTTTCTGGCCTGGGTAAGGACGTGGCCCAACCTACTCCATTTATACCACCTACTTTGCTGGACAGCTATTCCTCAGTTCTGCACTCCAGTTTATCTTCCTCAGTTACTGTAATCTTGTTGATAAATATGTCCTGGTGGCTTGAACTCTGAATCTGCATTTGGTTCCTTGTCTGGATCATAACAGTAAAACACCAGAAATCTTTTAAATATACACCGATCTACAACTCCGAAATAGTTGGGACAAAGTGTAAATTGTGAATAAAATCAAAACGCAATGACTTTCAAATCACACCAGCCAGTATTTTATTCAGAATAAAACAGAGATAACATAGCAAATGTTGAAACTGAGAAATTTTTCAATTTTATTTACAAAATGAGCTCATTTCAAATTTGATGGCTGCCACAAGTCTCAAAAAAAGTTGGGACAGGGGTCTCTTCTTTTTAACACAGAGTGGAGGCGTCTGTGCATTGAGGAGACAAGTTTCTTGAGTGTAGCCACTGGAATTTGATCCCACTCTTGTTTAATACTGGCTTCCAGCTGCTGGAGAGTTTTGGGTCTCCTTTGACGGACTTTTCATTTAATTATGCACCAAATGTTCTCAATCGGTGAAAGATCAGGACTGCAGGCAGGCCAGTTCAGCACACGGACTCTCTACTACGAAGCCATGCTGTTGTAATAGCTGCAGTATGTGGTTTTGCATTGTCCTGCTGAAATACACAAGGCCTTCCATGGAATAGATGTCATCTGGAGGGGAGCATATGTTGCTCTAAAACCTTTATATATCTTTCAGCATTCATTGTGCTTTTTAAAACATGATAGTGTCCCACTCCATATGCACTAATGCATCCCCATACCATCAGAGATGCTGGCTTTTGAACTGAACGCTGATAACAGGAGGGGTGGTCTTCCTCCTCTTTAGCCCGGAGGACACGATGCCCATGATTTCCAACAAGAATGTCAAATTTGGACTCATCTGACCACAGGACACTTTGCCGCTCTGCTGCAGTCAATTTTAAATGAGCCTTGGCCCACAGAACACGGCAGCGCTTCTGGATCATGCTCAACAATGGCTTCCTTTTTGCATGATAGAGTTTTAGGTGGCATCTGTGGATGGCATGGCGGACTGTGTTTATAGACAGTGGTTTCTTGAAGTATTCCTGAGCCCATTTAGTAATGTCAATGACAGAATCATGCCGGTGAGTGATGCAGTGGCGTCTGAGGGCCCAAAGATCACGGGCATCCAGTAAAGGTCTTCGGCCTTGTCCCTTACGCACAGAGATTTTTCCAGTTTCTCTGAATCTTTTGGTGATGTTATGCACTGTCGATGATGAGACCTTCAAAGCCTTTGCAATTTGGCGTTGAGGAGCATTGTTTTTAAATTATTCCACAATTTTTTTACGCAAGCCTTCACAGGTTAGAGAGCCTCTGGCCATCTTTACTTCTGAGAGACTCAGCCTCTCTAAGACATCCCTTTTATAGCCAATCATGTTACACACCCGATGCCAGTTAACTTAATTACTTGCTAAATGTTCTTTCAGGTGATTCTCTTAAATATTCATTCCTTTTTCAGCCCTTTTTTGCCTGTGTCCCAACATTTTTGAGACCTGTTGCAGCCAGAAAATTTGAAATAAGTTCATTTTGTGGATAAAAATGTAAAATGTCTCAGTTTCAACATTTGAAATGTTATCTATGTTCTATCGTAAATAACATATTGGCTCATGTGATCTGAAAGTCATTGTATTTTGATTTTATTCACAATTTACACTTCGTCCCAACTATTTCGGAATTGAGGTTGTAATAAGGAATCCCTAACATGCAACTCAACTGTGTGTTGGCTGGTTCTACCCTCTAAACAGGACTCCCTATCGTGGTAACCCCACTGTGTCTTGGCTGGTACTTACCTGGACTGAGCCACGACCCCAACTACTTCTGCGTACAGGTCTGCTACGATGTGCATGTTTCCAGTGTTGGGACCAAGGTACCTGGGAGAGGAGCATGACACACCAGTCAAACACCAGAAAAACACACCTAATGTGTCACAGAGGATGAGAAAAACCCTCAATTATTTGTGGAAGCACTAGAAAAATCCTACTGACCTAATCGTTCTGTCTTCTCAAGCACTTTAAAAGCCATTTCATTTCATAATATATTTGCTAGGTATAATGCATTTTTACCGTGAACTGGAAATTTATCGCAGTTAGTCAGTGAGGCTAATTTTTATCTGCAGTCCTTGGACTAGTTACTTTGGCTGATGGAGGAAAATCAGAGCACCCAGAGTTTTCAAGACTAGGGTTGATACAGTGCTAGATACTCTCTAGTCCTTGAGGATCCCAAGAGTCAGCTTCACTTTAGTGATAAGAAAATGGCATGCTTAGTTGGGCTGAAGGGCTTTTTCTCGCCATTCATTTTAAGATATGTTATGTAGCATTAAGAATTCCACATGCACACCCCAAGACCTGCTTTTCACAAGGCAACAGCATCAACATAGACGTATAAAAAGATGGACGCAGCACCCGGGTCTGAAAAGTGAGGCCGATGAGGAAATCTCAAAAATTTGCATAATATTTAATGGCCGGCAGATGGCGACGTCGGTGGTTGCAGATAGAGGTTCAATGCCATTGAAGTCTATGAGAAAATGACCCTACTTTGCCACCTGATTTATTATTTCATTAATGATTTTCCACATCATTTTATGGTATCTACGCAAGTTTCAAGTCTCCTTCGATATGTTGTGATGTTCATTTTTGTAAATTATGGTCCTAAGTAGACTAGAATAAAGGATAAAGCCAGAATATGCTTTATGGGCGTGGCTATCCTCTGGTCCTCGTCCGATACGGTCAGATCCAGAGCCACGCTCCTCCCCGGATCTTCAATTCACGCTCTCGTCCAATAGGAATCACATCCGGTTGCAAAATGACAAAATCGCGCAATTCAAATAGCCAAAATTGAGGATTCCTAAATGGAATGCTATAACCAATGGGTGACATCACGGTAGCTTCGTCCATCTTTTTATACAGTCTATGAGCACCAATGACTCACCATGCTACTATCTAGCTTCACTCTTTTATTTTTGTTTTATGAAGACGTGTTGTTATAAGCAAAAAAAAAAAAAAAAACACCCCTCTCTGTATTTAAAGTGCCTAAATGCCAGATTAATAACTTCTTGGATCAAGCTATCCAGGAGAGGGTGGAGAGGGATCTGGGAAAAGAAAGATACAGGTCATTCAGCGATGAAATCTGCTCCTATTGAATCAATATCATCAGTGACAGCTAATGAAAACCAAAAGCAATGCTTAAGAAGACATGAAAAATTGGTCGCCAGCTAACAAAAAAAATCTGTTCAAACCAATAGGACCGATGTTCACATTGACAGCTAATGAACGCCAAACACAATAACGGTCACCAATAAACTTGCCGCAGTAGTCAACATTACAGGTGTTACACAACGTCAGGCATACACCCATAACACACTGATTACATTACTTGCCCACTGCCTCCATCAGCGCTTCACTTTTTTTTATTGAAATAAAACCTATTTAGTTTATTTTTGTGTATCAGCACCCTTGTTCATTAAATTTAAAAAAACTCAAATTTGCAAGTGTGTTATCAATATCATGCTTTCCTGGACGACAGACTCTGAACAGCTGTGCCCAAGCTGCAGCCCAGAAGCAAAAAACTTCAGCAAGTGCGGTAAAAGGAAAAATCGGCGCTACCACAGCCACACCAACTGTTTCCAAGCCACACCAAGGCTTCCCTTGCAGGCAAAGATATCCAAATAATACCTCTATATGTGTGCAGCAAGCTGCTCATCCGACAGGGCATCAGCACAGCGTAAAACCTATTCACCCCCTCAAGAAAACATGTAGGTTTTCCAAACAAAGAACATGTAATGAATGAACTGTTGCCAATTGCCAACGTCGTTTAATTTTTTTTTTTTCTTTTGAGAGGCAAGTTGATTTTTGCCATATATCTTACATCATGCTCCAACATGCAAGGCTTTGTTTTTTTTTTTCAATTCTTATTTAGCCTATTTGGTTTCTTTTTGAATTCATTCCTTATCTGGTTCGCTAATTTTACTTTTTTACCGTTTATATTATTTAAAACTGTGTTTTTTTTTATTACAACACAGCCTAAGCCCATAGAAGTTCCATTTCTATGTTTAGCATTAGCAATTTTGCTATTGCACTGTTTTATTGTTGCATTTCTCATTGAATAAATATTAGCCAACTGGACCAAACTTCTTTGGATTTGTATTGTTCAAAGAAAGAGGAAGAGCTTATGTTTAATAGGCTGCCAGTGTTATTTTATATTACAGCACAGGTAGACTATGCCTTGCCTAGGCCAAGCCGCCATCTATCTTATTTGTTTCAAAACCTCTATTTCCATGTTTAATATTACAGAGTTTGTAACTGCACTGTGTTCCAAGAACATGTGTCTAACAACAGTGGCTGACGACCAAAATGATGCCAGACACAGAAAAAAAGTGCCATCCGACGGTGACCTGTGCCAGTCGAATATTAGGGCATGTTTGTTTTACATGCGGGCTCCATGAACCTGACCGCGATCGTTGACCTGGCTGTTTGTATTCACCGGTTCAGTGATCAGGATCCGGACCTCGCTGACCCTGCATGCGAGGTGGGTTAGCGGAGGATCTGACATGACAAACAATAACGCAGTGAAAACTTTAAAAGGGTAAGACAACTCAAATTTTCCTTGCTGCCGCGCACATCTCCATGTTGTACTCGTTTTTTTTTGTTTTTTTTGATTAACTATGAAACAGCTGCACACTATAAAGTGTAACTGACTTATGTGAGTGCCGTACAGTGCACTAGCCACCGCGTAGTATACCTGCACTGCTGTA
Source organism: Gymnothorax javanicus (assembly GCA_029692085.1). Taxonomy (NCBI): domain Eukaryota; kingdom Metazoa; phylum Chordata; class Actinopteri; order Anguilliformes; family Muraenidae; genus Gymnothorax; species Gymnothorax javanicus. The sequence continues at coordinate 67,795,314 of CM056199.1, forward strand.
TGCGCTGGATTCATAGAGATTGTTCAGTTATCAAAATCCAGATGTTTCATCGTACCAACTACTTTCATTTTTAAAAAACTACACTCTAGCGGCCGCCATGATCGGTGAGCCTAGTCTGGTGACGTTGCGTTTGTTTGCGCATGTGAACTCCAAACCCATTTCCAGAAAAGTCTGGACGCTGCGTAAAATGTACATAAAAACAGAATGCAATGATTTGCACATCATTTAAACCCTATATTTAATCGAAAATGGTTCAAAGGCGATATATCAAATATTGAAACTGAGAAATTTATTGTTTTGAGGCAAATATTTGCTCATTTTGAATTTGATGCTAGTAAAATGTTTCAAAAAAGTTGGGACAGGGGCAACAGAAGATTGGAAATGTTTTATAATGCTAAAAAAAATCCACCTGGTGGAGCATCTAACAGGTAATTAGATAAATTGGCAACGGATCAGTGACATGAATGGGTATGAAAAGAGCATCTCAGAGAGGCTGAGTCTTTCAGAAGACGGTGAGGGCTTCACCATGCTGTGACAGACTACATGGGAAAATTGTTCAACCATTTAAGAATGAAATTGAAAAGAAACTGGGGATTTAATCATCTGTGGTATGTAAAATCATAAAATTATTCAGAGAATCCAGAGAAATCTCTGTATGCAAGGGACAAGGCCAAAAACCAAATTTGAATGGCCGTGATCTTCAGGCTCTCCGGTGGCACTGCATTAAAAACAAACAGGATTCTTTAGTGGAACTCAAGGCATGGGCTCAGGAACACATCTGAAAACCATTCTCAGAGAGCACAATTTGTTACTGCACCCACAAATGGAAGTTAAAACTTTATTATATAAAGAAAAAACATAAATAAACAAGATCCAGAAACGCTGCTGCCTTCTCTGGGCCTAAGCTCATTTATGATGGCCTGAGACGAAGTGGAAAACTATCCTGTGGTCTGACCAATCAAAATCTGAATTTTTTTTTAGGAAATGAAGGATGCCACGTCCTCTTGGCTAAGAAGGAGAGGGAACTTCCAGCTTTTTATCAGTGCCTGTTCAAAAGCCAGCATCCATGATAGTATGGGGGTGCATTAGTGCACGTGGCATGGGTACCTTGCACATCTATGAAGACAGCATTAATGCTGAACAATATATACAGGTTTTTGAGCAACATATACAGCCATTCAGACTTCTTTTTCTGGTGAGGCTTATTTCAGCAAGAGAATGCCAAACCGCATTGTGCGCCTGTTACAATATCATGAATCCGTGGTAAAGAGTCCGGGTGCTAAACTGGCCTGCCTGCAGTCCAGAAGGGATACCCATTGAAAAATCTTGTGCATAAATGTGACTAAAGAGTCTGCAAAAGTGTTGAGAAGCTGAAATCTGAACTCAGACAAGAATGAGAAAACATTTTACTTTCAAAACTACAGTAATTGGTCCCCTCAGTTCCAAAACACTCACAATGTGCTGTTAAAAGAGGATATGATCTAACGCATTGGATAAAAATGGCGCCGCCCTAACTTGTTTAAAACGTGTCCTTGGCGTCAACTTCAAAATGAACAGATATTTTTCAAAAACAATAACATTCCTCAGTTTCAACATATTATATGTTGTCTTTGCACTATTTCAATTTACTGTAGAGTTCTGGGGCCGGTTGCACCAACTGGTCTTATGCCTGGTCTTAGCTAAGACCAGGCGTAACTTGGCGTTCTAAGTCCAGTCGCATAGTTAGGCCAGTTGCACCAGCTGGTCTTACGCCTTCTTCTCACTAAGACCACGCGTAAATATTACGCCTGGTCGGGAGCAGGCGTAAAGTAGGAAAATCTTGCTGTTTCTATTGTAACAATTATACTAACTGTACTGTCAACGAAAGACGATGGCGCGTCTCATTTATCGCCTTTACAACGAGCAGGCGTTTAGACGGGAAAGAGTAATTAGGGACAGAAGCAACCTTTACGGCGATGAGGAGCTGATTGAGAGGTTTCCATTCTGTAGGAGAGATCCGAATGAACTTGTTGAAGAGCTGTCACCGGACTTGCAATTTGTGTCGGACCACAACGCAGCATTGCCACCAATGCTGCAGTTGCTGATTGTACTTCGTTTTTATGAGGAAGGTTGAAAAATGCCCAAGTCTACAATTCAAATGTTCCAATAAATAAAAATTGCAGTACCACTTTTATTGAAATTGGATGAGTGTGTCGTGTCAGGGTGTCATGAATCATGTAAGTAAGTGCCCTTTTAAATTAAAATGCTCTACGGACCTTTGATTATAACCGCCGCTTTCCACTCCAACCAACCCAGTAAATTCAGGTGAATCCTCGCCAAACACGTTGACAATTATGTCGCTGTATACGGATGTTTTCGGGGGAGGACCTCCGCCGGTTTTGTGATTTTTTTTTTGTGCGGAATCTTTCTTCGCCTTACTCAAAAGGTCTTTCCACTTTTCCCTCACATCACCCTCTGAGCGAAGGCTGCCAGAGTCAGAGCAACTGTTAATCACCTCCATTATCGCAGTCCAAGTTGATTGTTTTCTTTTGTTCGTCACGATGGTGGACTGCTTTGGCAGTCAGTGTTGCCCTGTGCCGAATGTACAGCTCGATTAACTTCCGGATTTCGATGCCAGTGAAGTTTCCCTTTCTTTTTCTTTCCTCCATAGTTGCCGCAAACAGAAGCGATAAGTTAGGCTACAAAGATGCAAGACAGCGGAAGGTACCAATGTATCCTAGCAACGCACGCTACGTAAGCATTCACAGGAACGCGCATCACTAAGACCAGGTGGAGTTAAGACCAGGCGTAAGTCTGGTTGGTGCAACTGGCCTTAAGTCCATTCTAAAGACTGGTCTTAGTTACGACCAACTTAGCAGTTACGACCAGGCTTAGTTAAGACCAGTTGGTGCAACCGGCCCCAGGTGATTTGCCAATCATTGCAGTCTGTTTTTAATGACATTTTATATAACGTCCCAACTTTTCTGGAAACGATGTTGTAGGTCACTGATCACGATACCGGAACCTGTGCGTGAAGCAAACACACCCTCAATGGGGACCATGTAACGTCACAGTGCTTTAACGCCACCATATTTGTTCAGAAAAGGTCATAGAAGCACCTCACAGCCATTGGTAGCAGTTAGCAGAAGAGGCATGACGTTGTATGAAATACAAAAATAAAGTTGAACCAATGTGCCCAGCATATGCTGTTAATACGCAGCTAGCTAGCTAAACTTAATTCCATGTGTAACGGTAGTTAAATTGGTATGGCTTTGTTGTTGCTGCGGCGAGCTAGCTAAGTGCCACTCTCATGACTAACCATTAACATTTCGTAGCTAGGTAAGATGCACACAGTACCCTGCCACAATCATGATATTGTTTGTTAGCTAGCTTGCTGGCAAGATACATACTCATTTGATTGTGAAATTTGAAACCTTTCTTTCTTACAAACGCGTATGTTCGTGACTCACTGAGTAGAGAGTGATGGAGTTAGCTCAAAGCTGGCAAACAATGGGAATTCCCAAAAAGGCACTAACAGAAATTAACATGGTGATCGCAATAATATTTACGGTCCAGCAGTATACTTGGTTTTGACCTAGCTTGTCTTGTTTAGCCAGAGGCAATGTAGGAGACTCGTTGAAAGGAACAAATACAGTAGAAAGCAAGAATTCAGTTTGGGAGAATAGAGCAGCCCCCAGCATAGAGCATTCTCTGTAAATTGAATGTTAGCCAACGACTGCTACGACACAAATGCCGGCCAGTGTTAGAGACTGAATTCCAGATGTAGCCTAGTTAAACTGTTATGGTGACTGAATGCCAGATTTTTTTGTGAATGTAACCATCATCCTGGTTTTGGCTGCTGGCATTACCATTCTTCAGAGATGGGGACTCGAGTCACTGTGACTTGGACTCGAGTCGACTCGAGTCGCTGTTTTAATGACTTGTGACTTGACAAAAAATAAAAGACTTGAGACTCGACTTGGACTTGGGGGTTAAAGACTTGGGACTTGACTTGAGACACGATGACTTCAATGACTTGAGTGTTATTCAGTTCATGTTTTCAGTTTGAATATAAAATTAATAAATTAATTGAAAAAAATAATATCGATTACCCGGTAGTAGTGCAGGCTGAGAATGGCGTCATGATTGGATCACTACCCTGTCAATCAGACATGCCCTCTCTACGTACCTCATGGTGGCTGAGTTGAGTGAATGCCGTTTATGTTCACGCAGCTTTGAAATTTGTAAATTGCAATTTGAGACATTATATGTGAATTCACTTTATCCAATTTATTTCTTCAGTAATTTCGTTTTTTTTTCTGTTTAGAATAGGCTATAAGCTTAACATTGTTCAAATCAAGTGAACTTGTTTATTCTGTACTGCAGTTTCAAAGGAAAAACAAAGCATCCCTTACAGTACTGCTGGAATGGACTGTAATGTCAGCGGTTTTCTTTAAGTACGAATTAAAAACCCAACAATTAAATCAGTTGATAGTAACAATGAAAACAAAAATTACTCTGATTGCACCCAATTCTTTATTGAATCTCATTTCCACTTTGTGTCTATTTGAGAGACACGTTCAGAGTCCATAAGAATTTTCGACTTACTGATTGTAATAGTTTACAGTAAAATGATATTGGGACTTCTCTTTTTCACAAATGAGATGAATCAGGTTTATTAAATAAAATCATAACCTACGAAGTGGAAAGTGTTATGATACGGTCAAATACAAACATCAGCCTATTGTGCAGTCATACTTTAACCTCGCAAGTGAAACAGGAGAATCGGTAAGCGGAGCACGAGTAGAAGGCTCTGAACAGAGTTAAAAATTGTTGAATCCTCACTGGGAGTCTTTTTCTAAGAACAATAAGCTGTTACTTGTTTTTCTATGGACTGAATGTTAAAAATTGAAGTGTTTAGAGCTCTTGGTGTCTCAAGATGATACAGATGAAACACATACAGATGTTTCTGATGCTCTATAATATGTTTATTCTTTCAGATTTTTTTATGTTTGCCTTTTTTCTTGTTATTTGCAAGGCAACTAAAATATTTCAAATACTGTCGGCAGAAGTGATCTTGTTTAGATTGAAAGCCATCAATAAATAATTTTATTAATTTATTTCTGTTTTCTTTGATTCCATGATGTATGTTACTGAATATCAGTAATTAGAATGCAAATCCAAATTACTGTCATATTTTTTAAACAGGATGGACACATTGGCCAATGATGTTTAGATTACTGACAGTTACTTATACCTTGTCTTTTCACTTTATTAAGATCAGATTCTGCGAGTAAAATTGCAATAATAAGGTGACTTGACTTGGACTTGACTTGACCTATTACAGGACTTGACTTGACTTGCCATAACCTGTGACGTGACTTGACTTGACTTGCCCAAGAAAAAATGACTTGGGACTTACTTGAGACTTGAAGGTTAAGACTTGAGACTTACTTGAGACTTGCACATGTGTGACTTGGTCCCATCTCTGCCATTCTGTACTCATTGAGTAGTTTAATTGCTACCTATAGCTACAAAATTGGTCATCTGTATTTAAAGACTTGCCAGTAGCTGGGGAATTTTGCTCTCCATTGACAGCAGGGCCTGTTGATCTGTTCGCTGATGGTGGTCAAAAAATAAATGACTGAATTTACGCGAGATGAAAATTGTAGAAATTAGTTCCTTTATGTATGTCCATGATCACACTGCTTTGAAATAACCTTATCTATTTAGAATAAATACCAGGTGAAGGGATTTTTCAGTCGTCTTTGCCTACATGACTGTGAACTAGCCTTCTGAACCCAAGCACTGGCAGGATTATGTTTCATAGTGCGAGCATGAAACGCACATCCACTTGCAATTTTTTTCTTTTCCAGATGACATATCAGTGGGGAATATATAGAGGTTTTGATTGGGCCCTGGCACTTTGGTCAGTTTATGTTATCATCAGAACAATTAAAACCACAGCAGCCATATCCAACTCTGTCCGTCCAATTTACAAGTGGATTTTTCTGAAGTCCCCATAAACTGCAGCAAAAACAAATCCTAGCATTCCACTAATTTAAAAAATAAACAATCTGGTAACTGGATAAAATTCTGAGGAAGATTTTTACTTAAGCTCCCCCAGATTTTTCACCTCTGCTACCCTCAGCCCTCACTGTAAACAAACCAAATCATCCTGAATGGTTCAATTGCACACTAGCCAGTCAGTGACGAAAGAAATAATGCAAGTGACATGCATTTTTGTCCCCTTGCCCAGTTCAGCAGCAGCAATCAAATGTTAGTCTAGCTGGGTAAATAGAAAATAAAAGCTGAATCCTTACTCGGGACAGTGATAAACAGCGAATATGCATTAAGAGCCAGTTTTTCTAAGATACACCCAGTGATGCATTAGGGGTGATACATCATATTCATGGATTTTCCAAATTCTTTGATATGTTGAAGGTACATGTCTCAAATGGAAAAATCTCTGTGTAAGGGTTTGGTCCTTACAGCCCCTCCCATTTCTCATTCTTTCACCTCCACCTTAATGGGCCACAGGTGGAGCCCATTGAGGTGGAGGTGTTAGCAGAGTATATAGGGCTGGCAGGTGCCAGCCCTGTTGCTGCTACATTTTTCCTTTTCTCACTGCTGTTCAGCAGGGATGTTTGCTGGCTCTCCCATTTTGTTTGTCGCGGCTTGTTTTTTATCCAAGAATCTACATTATAATAGCCGAGTGGCCTCCGTGTGTGTGTGTGTGTGCATGCGTGTCCGGCCACTCAGTGCTAGATTCCACCGGGCACGTATCAGCAGCATAACATGAGCGACACTATTATAATATAGTCATGCAGGGGGATTCCCCCTGTATGTCCTCTCCTGGGGATTCCCCCTTTTGAACCCAAGCCAATTCATCCACAGGAGTCTTGAATCCCAAAAAACAGATGCCAGGCCGCAAGAGAAAGTAACGCGTAATCTGCAGCATAATGTGAGTGACGCTATTTTGCTCCTTCTTGCAGGCGACTTCGTGTTCCACTGAGCGTGGAATGTCAGCTGTGGTGGGAAATATATTGCAACCTGACCGGGCCATAACTACCGTCTCATGCCTCAAGGTGTGACAAGGGCATTAGTGCAACTCAAGACTATATGTGTAACTGGTTTGTTTGTGTTTCTCTTCTTCTTGCCTTTCCATTGCTGTTGTCAGTGTTGCCTGCATCAAAACAAGTGAAACTGATCCACAACCACTTGGGCTTCCTAAATCAATAGATTGAATTCCTAAGGTTTAAATGACTTGAGGTGTTCCCTTGACTTGAGGTGTTCCTCCTGGCTCGTTCCTAGAGACTAATAAAGTTTTTGAAACACGTCTTCTCCCTTCTCTCAAAAACTTTATTAGTGACTGGGAACGAGCCAGGAGGCGGGACTTCCGTTGAATGCGCGAGCTTACTTGAAGCATAACTGTGGTATTTTATTATTTTTAGTGAAAAATAACCGCGTTTCTAGAGTTCTGAGGAGACGAGTGGACAAAGCAGACTTGGATTATACTGGACGATGCGTTCGACGATGGTTTGAAAGTTTGTCAAAAGACGTTTTGTGGACTTTTTACCGTTGCTACTGTGTGACCCCATTTGCTTCCAGCAAAAAAGGAATTTGGATAATTTTTCAAAACTCTCCAGTGGCCATAAAGTTGCGCCAGGTGCAAAACAACTTTGTCCGTTCAAGACATCTAATTGTGAGTAATTGATATACAAATTATAGTTTTTGGGTGGACTATCCCTTTAACATAAATTTGGGTGGGGCTGTTTCAGGCGCATGGATATAGAGGGCGCTCTTTTTGGTCGCAACACAGTTTTCCTTTGGGGTGAAATATCTCTCTTTTTTCTGAAAGACCTTTAACTGTAGATACACATCCATGAAAATGAGTCTTGGCTGTTGCAGGCGCATGGAGATATAGGGCTCTAATTTCTTGGCACAGCACAGGGTGGCGCAGCGTGGCGCAGCCCACGCAGTGGTAATTTCGTCCGGTGCAGCCCGCGCAGTGGTAATTTCATGCGGTGCAACACTGTGCACAGTCACTTTGGCAATTTAGTAGACGGACGTGCGCCGAGATGGGTGTGGCGGTGTAGTAGGGGGAGGTGTCACATATTCATCATGACGCAGTGACAATTTCGTGGATAAAGGCTCCACCGAAAGTTCGCAGAGAGCTCGCCAGCTCCAACCTGGTTTACTTTCTGTGCAGTGGTAATTTGGCTGACCGGCGCACAGTGCGCACACGTCACCAAAACCTCACGGGCAGGTTTCCAGAATGTCAGGCAAATTTCAATGCAATAAATTATTACAGCAACCACTATTTAATGTAACTATCTGAATCAGCACATACATTATAGTATCTATATCAATTGTCCTGATGTCAGATCAAAGGCGGTTAACGCAGCGTAATGGAAACTCGACCTGGCTTAATCAACGCAGCTGAATCTGTGATGCAAACTAACGACTTCACATCTTTCTCAGCCAACCACAAACTGCCTCGGCATCAGGCAATTTGTATATATACAGTGTATGTATGTATATAATGCTTGCGTTCTATGCTCAGTGTGTGCATGTAACGTATCTAGCATTGTTGTCCATGCATGTTAATCCCAAAATTTTAAGCAGCAACAGGGTGTAATAATGGGAACACGCTATCCATCGTTTCTCTTCCCAATGATGCAGGCAGAAGAATTAAATGAGCAACCGTAGTATTTCATTCCAGTTTCATAAGTTTGAATGATCTGACGTAGTTTTGTTTTGAAATTCCATTCAAGTTCGCTAATGGTAATAATTCGCAAATGCCCTAGCTAGCCAGCTAGCTCATATTCGTAATGCTTAATATAGACGTAAGCGGTGCAGAAAACATGCCTGAAGCAGCAAAGTAAAATGCAACATTAATGCATCATGCAGATATAGGACAGAGGCTTCTTTATTCCAATATTTAAAGGTGAGGAGAGGAGCTCATTTGATTGGTGAAGATTTGACTCGGCTGTGTTAAACCCACTCACACCTTCTCTCCTCCCTCTTTGCCACTTGCGCCAGCAGGAGGGACAGAGGCGGGACAGAGGAGTACTTGCGCCAGGCACGAAATTGCAAAATACGCCTGGATACACCCCATTGGCGCAGCGCTCCCCCCATTCGCCACGCCTGCGCCGCGCCTGGTCAACAAGTTTAGAGCCCATAGACTCCTAAAAGTCAGTTTTCTTTCAAGGGCTGATTAACCCCCAGAGATGCCGAGTCTCACGCATTCAGCGTAGATCTCACGCATTTTTTAGGCTTATTCACCGTAGTCCGCAATTATTCAATGCTTATTAATGAGATTCTCACGCGGAATTAAAATCCTTGTGCGTTGAAGTTTCAGTTTCACTTGCGTAAAGGTGGACCTCACCACAAGTAACATGGAAAGCGACTCCGGACTTCTCGTGCTTCTCTTTACTCAGGGATTGAAAACAATGCATATGTTTCATGATTGTTTAGCTGAAATTGTTTAAATGAAATAAGACCATTTGAAACGTCTTTATGCAATTCCATTGCTTTCAATCCCTCAGTAAAGACAAACGTGAGAATTCCCGAGTCATAATCGATTCCCGTGTCACTAGTAAGGAAATCCACCGTAATGCACGTGAAACTGATTAACTTAATGTATTATGACTTGAATTCCGCGAGTGAATTTCTTCAGTGCGCGTTGATTGAATAATTGCTGACCACGGCAAAGGAACGTGAATGCCGCTAAGAGGCGGCACTCACGCACTTGGCATCTCTGCATGTACCTACTACATATCAAAGATGAATATGATGTATCACGAACTGGGTGAATCTTAGAAAAACATGCTCTTAAAGTATATTAAGGGGGAGCAAATCATTAGGAGAAGCGGATCACTTGGTCTGTAACAGAGGATATTTTCACAAGCATGTCATTAAGACTGCCATTTTATGACTTTCATAAAGGGTCTGTTTAATTGAACACAATATTTTCTGTCTGTTTTTCTCTTTGCTTTTTAAGTGGTAACCCATTCAGGCTTTTCCTGCACTCGATGCACGGAATTTGAAACTTCATGGCAAAGCAGTCGATTCGTTTTTGGCTGTGTGTAATGGTGCAATATTTTTGATAAATGAAACAGTTATGTTCAAATGCAAAGGAGGAGAGCATAATTTTGTTATGTCCTTACTGACAGCTATGCACATTGCATCTCTCTATATTAACACTACACAAGAAAATAACGTTTATTCCCTGCGGGATGGGAGAAGACAGAATCAATGGAACCATACTGTGCAGGCGGAGATGTTCAGAATTATTGAAAGTGCGGGCTAGAGTGGAAAATAAACATTGTGGGTAGTAATGGTCAGAGGTCCAATGGGAGCGGGCGGGAGTGGGATCAAGTAATCAGTCCCACGCAGGGCTCTAGTCTATGGCTGTAGATAGGCAATAATTTAAGAGAATTGTACCTTGCCAAATTTAAGTTTTGTAGTTGTTTAAATTACTGTGGACATGTAGTTATTGCACGCCACTTTGGACAAAAGACCAGTGAAATAAATACAAAGCAATGTCGTCAACAACAGCTTCGCTCACATGACAAAATTTTCCAGTGTTTTGCGACTGATTCAGAGAAGACGTACAAAGTTTTTTGTGGAAACTGAGTGAATTTCAAGTGAACATATTTAGTGAAGATAAAAATGCACTAAATTGATTAAAAAAAACATACCTGTTTCAAAACCTCAATCAGTACTAGAGAGAATATGAAGTCAATAGCCAAATCCCTCCTTTCAAGTAGATAATCCTTCTGTTGTTCGTCACTGTCACAGAAACAAGAGATAGAAACAACAGACAGTCATGAATAAAAATAAACTCTTGAGCAAAGCAAAAAGAGATTTCCTACGTGTCTAAAATTTTTAACTTTGTCTCAAACATGCAGACAACAGATAGACGTAATGTTTCACACGTCCCCCATTCTTGCAAAAAATTTTATAGGTTGAGCTTACAGCGCTGTCCAACAGACACTAACTTTCTCCAAACAGTTCAGAGCATTTCATGTCAAAGGATCGCCACATATCACATTTTGACTGGAATGTTCGGTTTCTATGCGCCCAAAGATTCAAATGTAACAACATAATACCCTGTCAAAGAATCGACCCTGGGTCCACTGTAAAGATGGCAGCAAAGACTCTACGTTCCTTGATTTTGATATTACACATATTAAATACTAAAATTCACAATAAAGAGTTACTTATTGTCTTCAGTGGCTCTACAGAGCTCTAAAGCGGTGAAGTGGATTTATTTTTTTATTTAGGGCTTAGAGTCATCTCATAATCCATGATACATTACAGCATAAAGTAAGATAGCGTCGTTGGCTCACTTTTTAGACTTGGTGTTGGCTCTGGGCCGGTACTCGTGGGACTCATCCTCCATGCCATTCTGTCTCTTGTACCAGTCAAACAGTGTGCGCAAGATGGAGGGGAGACAGTACTCAGCCAGAGAGCTCATGGTGCTGATGAGCTGGGACACAAACACACAGCGAAAAGCACATCACACACGTGAGATCATCTTAGCAACACGCAGAAACGTGCGCAGACTCGCACACGCTCTCTCTCCCTCTCACATGCTCTCTCTCCCTCTCACATGAACACACCAACCCAATCACACACAGACATCTGTACTTATCTTAATCAATGCACTACAGAAACATACACGTAAATTCAAAATGCACGCTCACATACACAAACACACTAACTCATACACATTCTGTGTCCCTCACATATACACACATACATACACGCATACGCACACGCACACTGAAATGCACACCTGGTCAAACTGTGGATCCTCCCCTCGTTGCAAGGATTTTGTCAGGGGCTTTTCCTGCAGAGGAACAAAACAGAAAAAACCGTGTTACCAAAGCACTCGGTACCAAAACAAAAAACAAATAATTTTCTCTCCAGCCCTAATCTGGCTCACCCAATAGTATGAGTAGCTCAAAGAGTTCTCTGGCAGTTGAATGAGGAGCATATTGTTATGTTTGGAGTGAAAACCAAGATGACATTAGACCTCAGTGAACATGATTGGGAGCCAAAGAGCAAAAAAGTCGAATCTAATCCTATGTCAGGCTTGTGAAGACCAGACATCTAACAGCAGCAGACTTGTGACAAATTCCTTTTCGTCAATTCCAAGGAATTGGAAAAGGAATTGGGGAATTGGAATTGGATATTTAAAAATATTTTAAAAAGACATGCCCATGTCCTTTTACCTCGAAAAGTTCAATTCCAATTCCAATTCCCCAATTCCTTTTCCAATTCCTTGGAATTGACGAAAAGGAATTTGTCACAAGTCTGAACAGCCATGACCCTGATATTATATTTCCTAGCCCCTGCTCACTTTCACTTCTTCAACCATGAGTGAAAATTCCAAACTGATTCTGTATCAGTGCTTCTACGGTAAAACAGTTAAAGAACACAGAGTCTAGCTGTCACTCTTTCCGTAGCCACATTCTTTCAGCAATCGACAGTCAGTGAGAAGACACTACCGATGATGGGCACTGTGGAAGCCTTTAATCACCCAGGGGTCTGGGGCAGCGGATTGAGGAGGTGGAAAGTCCCACAACTGGGCCTGACAGGATAGGGCCTCTCTTGGCATGATAGAATCCTCCATCACATAGAAAAAGCCAAAAACTATGCCGATCTCAACAGATATTATCATCTCATATTTAGAATATTTTAAAATCTTATTTCTACTTCCTTCGTGCAAAATAATACAAAACTGTTCCTAAAGAGTCGAGATAATTTGACTCATTAAAGTTCCCACAGTGGAGTTAGGAAAATTAATTTGCCAAGCAACATAAAACTAGCCGATATTATCTACTTGAGGAAAAAATAAAGTCTATAAGTCCGTTGTAATATGAGTAACACTTTTTTGCAGTGTACATTCCCTCCATTCCTGCCATTCCTACCCAACGGCAAAGGAGGAAGTGCCGGCTTTGACTTTGGAACAGACTTCCTGTTCGGTGAGAAGGTGGGATCTAGGGTTGATTTGGGACAGGAGGGGGAGTTAGCGGGAGGGCAAGGTGGAGGGGGTATGAACGGAATGCTGTCCCACATCCATCTCTCTCTGGCATAAGAAGTATGTCAGAGAACAAGGTAAACACTTACATGCCTCAAAAAAAGAAAAAAAGAGAAGATATTCAAAATCTTATGAAAATCAGCCAGCTTGGAATGTTACTACTAAACTGGACTGACTGTTGCTTCTATAATCTTGACTTTAAATATACAAAAAAATTAACCAACTAACATTAGGCAAATGATGTCAAATAACATTTTCCAGTGAAAAACTAAAATTGAAAAAAAAAGGAAAATCTGCTCAAAATTGGGATTTCACCTCTAGTAAGAAAATAGCAAAGACTCTTTAAATAATAAGTGCTCCAAAATTAATTGCTTGATCTTTCTGCGATTTACCACAAAGCAGCCTCATGAATGAATGAAGGATTGTCGAATTACTCAAGCAATTCTCTCAACAACTAGTGGTGACTCAGAATGACAAATGGCAGCTACGTATGTATATTAAATCAGGGGATGATTAGTTGGCATGTTGAAAGAACCAGATAAGAATTCAGCCAAGACAGCAGAAAGCCCCCACTCTTTGCAATCAGTGTCATGGGATCCATAATGAATACCAAGTCAGGACCTTGGTTTAAAGTCTCATCTAAAAACAGACATATGCTGCGGTAGAGGGGTAACTCTGAGTCGTGCTGATGATAAAAGAAATGCATGCCCAGGACTGCTTCAGGAAAAAGCACTTACTGAGAGCTTGTTCAAACTGGGGATACTATGCATGATTTCAAGTCTCTGGGACGAAGCTTGACAAAGCAAAAATGGAGAATTTCCAAAGAGAGAAATTCTCACCCCCTACTCTTTAACCCACAAGCTTCAACACAACATGGCCAGAGCAGCACCTCCAAGCTAAAAACAGGACCACAGCGACTGTACAGGAATGCTGTGATAATAAGACTGGCCCCTCCTTCCATAACTCAGCTACACCGGGCGGGTGCAACACATTACTGACTGCCGAGCCGTGTTTCTCCTGAAAAAGGTAAAATAGCTGCATTAATGAGAGGAATTATCACTTTTATAATGTTGTGATAACGTGATGACAACATTACAACAACATCTAAGCAGTGTGGTGGGATCATTGAGTTCTAAATGTGAGGCGAATAGCAGTGAGGCAATGAGTCTGTGGGGCCACATGACACCTCAGAGGAACAGAAAAGGGTGTCAGAGACAGAGGCAATGAGATTACAAGTGGAACATCATTGGTAACATGAGTTTTATGGCCAATAATCGATGGCATTGTGAGAGTTGAAGGGAAAGTCTCTTGTGCTGAAAGATCTCTTCGATATTATACAAGAGCCAGGAGGGAAAGCCTTTATGGTAGAGATGACAAAGAGTTGAGCATTGTGGTATTTTACAATGTAATCTATTCAGTACCAGCGTGGATAAAGGTACCGCTAAAGTTAACGAGAAGTTGGCTTCACGTTTTCGTCCACCTTTCTCTGATCGGCCTGGTGGGTGGCGTAGGATTACAACAGGCCGGGGCGCTATAAGGGGGGGGGGGCGGGGTAACCATGGACGATTCTAGGGGCCCAGCATTCACAGTGGCCCCACAGAGGATATAAACAATTGTAAATAAAATATATGGACACTTTCATTTTATATTTTAATTTTTGCAATAACTCAATTGATTTAAAAGGAATTTGTTGTTTGTTTCTCAATTTTCAACTTTTTAAGAATAATCTCAGCACATGGGCCCCCCCTCTTACTATTCATCATTTTGTACTGCCCAAGTTACATGAGTGCCTGAACTGGCTGCAAAAAAAATTTCTGCTGGTCAGTTGGGACCATTACGTACATCAGCCAGTCACAGATTGGCTGTACTCATGTATCGACGAGAATGGCAATGCATTCGACCTTGTCTCTGTCAGCTGAGTTGTGAACACAGCAAATTTGTAAATGCTCGTCTTACAATAATGATGTAAGTGCTCCACAATATGCGAAATTACAAGTACACTAGCTGGTCTGCTGCAGAAGTCCAAGTCTATTTATTAGCCTTGGCCTCAGTGACTAATATTGCAGATCGGAGAGCAAATTTTGTGATATCACACTGTGTTTTCATTTCCAGTTTTTTATTTCGCTATTTAGATTTTGCGCATTTCTAAGGGTATTAAATGGAAATGCACCTTGAGAGTGAGGACGATGTCTGACGTTATTAGCCCCAAAAACACAGTCTGCTTCGTGACCGTAGACTGTTCGTGACACGGACTCCTATTTGAGTCATTGAGCTGATAAGCATATGGTCGTCGCTGGAGTACTTAGGGATGCGTTACCAGTTAGTTTCTGAATCAGTATTTTGAAAATTTGCTGCAATCGACAAAATACAATTCTACTGACCGCTGGCCAATTATCGGAACCCCAAAGAAAACAGACTATCTATAAGTAACCGCAGCTTTTCTGATCTTTATCGTACTCTCATGAAAATAAATCATCTTGTACTTGGACCGACCAGTCAACGATTTCATACATGCTTTGTGAATAATCATGTACATGAGGGACTTCAGATCAGAGTGGCAGAGCGCATCCTATCTAATCAATCAGGATAGAAGGTTCGCGATTGATGTTGAAATGAGCTAGCTAAATAAAACCATTTGCCACTGAACGCATGCATCCATAGCTTGTATCAACATCAATCTCTTACATTCTGTCCAGATGGATAATGTTCTTTGGTAGGATTATTTACTTTGATCCCTAGAACACGTTCATGTTTTAAAAAAAAACCAGAAACCGACAAAAACGTATTTTTCCAAAATGCACCTTTAATATTAAATGCCGTTATGCACAGATGCACAGGAAATCTTCCCTCAACCCCCCATACACAAAATACAGTCGAATGGGAGGAAGGTGAGCACTAAAGGCTACAAGATGATACATAGCCTACAATAGTCCCTGAATAAAAGGCTTTGAGGGTAAGATTTATGTAAACTGAATATTTTTGCAAACTTGCTGGGCTACCTTATTGTACAGTTATTGAAATGAACTGAAAAACTGGCACACTATGACAGGTTTGTGAGTTAGTTTTATTTAAATGCAAAGTTGATGTTTCCTTGTAGGTTATCCATGCCCAGCTCATTCCAATCAAATAGTAAGCCTGTATCACAACTATGTGTAGCCAATGTAGCCAATCGTCTACCGTTCAGGCCCATGACAGATTCTGAATATACGATTCTTTTGGGTGCTTTAGAGTCAGGCCCATCTTCAAGCCATGAGGCAACCACAGAGGAGACCAATGAAAAAACATTTTATATATATATATATATATATATATACACATACACACATATATATATATATATATGAATGTGTGTGTGTGTGAGAGTGTGTGTGTGTGTGTGTGTGTGTGTGTGTGTGTCGCACGCGCGCTATATATATGGGGGGGGAATAGATTTCCAGTCATAGGGCCCAAAATAGCCAGCGACGCCCCTGACAACAGGTGTCGGTGAAGTCCCGGCAGGCAGAATTTGGGAGGACTGTCGATAGGGGGGAGTGGTTTTTGGGTATGACTGGTGTGTACTAGATGTTATTGCAGGCCTTGAATTTTGGCAAGAATAAACTACTGCAACTGTTTCGGATACGACTTATTTACAAGTCAATCAATGTTTTTCTTAGAGTTTTAAAATATCTAATTCTATAAGAGGCAGTTAGAAGTAGGAGTAGTCATGAAGCAGAAACGCTTTCCTTATGGATGACAACTTGCGCATTTATTGTCACAAAATATTTATTAATACATTAATAATTTCTCGTTGGATGCCCAAAATTTTTAATCTTGCTTGTGTCACTGTAAATTTCGATAATTTGCCGTGGCAAAATATTGGTCTCAATAATGCAAGACATTGGCTTGCACGCAGTTCGCAAATTGATAACTACACCATTAAATCTGAATATAAATGTTTTACACAGAATACCTAAGGCGGATAAGTGATCATTTCTCACAAATGTGAAAACATAATCAGTCCCGCTGTGAGAACAGTTTTTAATCCACGCTACCCCATGACACTTGCAACTGGGCTTTATCACGTTAATTTGTCGGTAACAGCCAAAGTTTATTCTTGAGATTAGCTCTCAAATTATGAGTAAAAGGCGACAAAAGTTAGCACACTTTACGTTCAACCATTTGATCCGACTGAACAAGTCACCGCTTTCTTGACTGAGAGTTGTTCGGCTTATAAACAACAAGGACTAAACCGAAACATGTCTTGCGGACTTAGGAAAAAGTGACATCATTATTGTAAGTTACAGCTACATAGATATTTGCGTATTTTATTTCAATTTTCAGAAGCGCGGGATTTGTTCATAATTTAAATAATATTAAAGTGGTGGCAAAACATGTTGTTTTGCTTTCTCCGATAATGGCGCTTTAGAACTAAAGGTTTCATTTCTTAATTTTTATCGGCAAATATTACGGCAAAAATATTATGGCAAAAATACATGAATTTGCAGACATTAACTTTCCTGGAAAAAATATATATCGCCCACTGCGCGAAAGAAAATCTATAGCAAAAATTACTTCAGGCGTTTACACTATACTACAAATATAATGGACGTCATGTTGCCCGACAAAAAAATTTCAACGCTGAACCTATTTGGACTTCTTTGCGACGGGGATTTACACTAAAATATGTGTGAAACGGCCAGCCAACATGCCTTCTCACTCACTCTAGTTCTCGGTTCAGTGAGCAGGACACGTCCACCTGACTTTCGGCTGACACACGGCCAACTGCGCGTTGGCAAAAGTGGAACCTTTATCCACACTGGTACTGTATGTGTGTGTGTGTGGGGTCCATGTTTACCTACCCTTGTGGGGACAAAATGTCCCCATAAGTAATGGAATACCAGATTTCTTCATTCTTATGGGGACTTTTTCAGGTCCCTATGAGGAAATTGAGCTATTTTAGGGTTAGGGGTTAAGTTTAGGGTTGGGATATGGTCAGTATTAGGTTAAGGTTAGGGTTAGGTATGTACTGTTGACGGTTAAGGTCAGGGAAAGGGGTTAAGATAAGATAGACTTTATTGAACCCTGAGGGGTAATTTGTCCTTTGCATTTGACCCATCCTATAGTCAGGAGCAGTAGGCACCCACAGAACAGCGCCCGGGGACCAACTCCAGTTCTAAAGCCTTGGTCAGGGGTACTGGTAGGAGCATGTTTTTGTGGGTGGGGGAAAACGGAGTACCCGAAGGAAACCCACGCAAACACGGGGAGAACGTGCAAACTCCACACAGAAAGGCCCCAGACATGAAAACCCAACATATGTGCGCGCGTGTGTGTGTGTGTGTGTGTGTGTGTGTGTGAGGTTTCAATAATAAGAACGAAAAGAAAATATGGTATAGAGGCAGAAGGGGGAGCCCTATGGTATTGCAATAAAGGTGAGGGGGAGGCATCTACAGTGATCTCAGAGAGAAAAGGAAATACATCTGTTGAATTGTGCGAGAGCTGTTGTTAAGAGCATCTCAGGTCAGCACATTAGGCAACCACTGCCTCCTCCAAATCATAAGCCTAAAGGAACAACGATAAACTTTCATCAGGAGACCTGCCCTCCGGAGGACTTATCTCTATGGTAAGGCATGAGAGGTGAATGGGGACATGGTCTCTGTGGTAATTAACAAAAACTACATAGCCAAAGCACATGAGAAATCCAATGCTCAAGCCAGCATCTGCCCTGGCACCATAGCCACTCAGCTAATGAGGGTCCCTCCAGACTCTATTATGGCTCTTCTCACAAAACAAATGCCCCACCACAGCTTTTCCAGTGCTCAGGGTAAAGGGGTGACGAGAAGAATGCAAAAACAGCTCCACGGTGATGGGATACTGACAGCAAAGGTCTTGAATAGAACATCCACTCACAACACCCTTCCAGGAAAAAACGTGCCAACTAGACTACCGCAGGTGCCGATTGCCCATCATTGTTTTAGAAATTGGCACTACTGTGGCTCAGTAGCAGCTCCACCATTTTTTGACCTACCCAACATATGCCTCCATGCTGGGGCATAGCTAGGAATTATGGGTCCCGTGAAAGAATGTAGCTCCTGGTTCCCATTTTAATCTGTGGGCCCCCTCCTGCTATGGGTCCATCCAAGAATCCCCTGAAACAGTCATTAACTTTCACAACACTTGACCTTCAGGTGACGGCCCCATACTACACCTTACGGACAAATGCCGTTACTGAAGTGGCTGTAATGAGACCTGATATCTGTAACAATATACAAACATTCTTTTGAGGAAAACTCTCTCACATTAAACAAGACTGCAGATGGAAGCAGATATAGGAAGCCATTAGATCCAGTTAAAACATCTGCATGCTGCCTGTTTTGGCTTCCTGTGGGGTTTAGACAAATGCAGCACTTAAAACATAATTACTTCCTGTTGAGATTAGTCTCCCCGAGCACATACCCCACTTCCATAAAAAGAGGTCCTCCCACAGTTCCCTTAATGGAATTAAGCATCAGTGCCCAGCATTTAAGTGCCAGCAGTCAACCTTCCTTTCATTTGTTTTTTCAGCAGTCCTGTGGAAGCAACTGCATTGATACCCATAAATGTGATCACACTGCCTACGAACAGCTGGTGCAAGGGCAATCAGCATAACCATTCTGTTAACCATTCGCAGCACCTGAGTGACTTCATGAAAAAAAGATTGAGCCATTTTAGCCATATAAAGAAATAGAACCATGGCAACAGACACCTTCTCTGCAGGTCACAGTTTCCCACATCAGCATTTTTCAATAATTAAACTCCATTCTAAAGTCCTTCTGTATTATGCAAAAGCCCCAATTCCTGTTTTAGCAGTTTTGCACTCTTTTACACACAGTCCAGCTCCCGGCACTGCTAATATTTCTTGACTCAAATGACTAATAAATAAATAACTAATACTAATGATAAATAATAGATGACTAGTTCAAAATTGTGAAGCAGCCATGCTGTGTGACTGCTTCAGAAAATGATATTTTTGGAGCAGAGATGCAGTTCATCAGCCAAAGGACATGCATCATGGGTAAATTTCTGCCCTTGTGCAAGGCTCTTGTCTGAACTGTCATGCGCAATGTTTTAGCTGCCCATTACACCAGAGCAGCTAGGATGGGTCAAGTCAAAAACGACAAATTACCCATCGGTACTTGAATAAACAAAATCTCATCTCAGTGACTCCCAAACCTCTCCACCTCAAAGGAGCTGTGTCATGGTTACTGCACACGCTCAGAAGTTACAACCCAAGAAAGCAATTCTGCTTGACTGAAAGTCATATTCTGATTTCATCCTTGCCAATCCGTGTTTTTTTTTTGCATTATATCTATATATTTTAGTCCCTCGGGCATATGCTTTCCACATTTAGGAGTATTCTATGGAAATTTGAGGATTCAAAACACCAATTTAGCCATTTAGATGAAGGCTATGAGGAAGGCTATTTACCAATCTCCAATAAACATCATAGAAGAATATCTCTTCTTTACGGATACCTGCATAGCTAGCTCCATAGCACAGCTATGATAGCTACGTAGCTAATGTTATCTAGAAATTCGGCAAGTCATCTGATGAAGTTTTAAATGAAGTAGCTAACTAAGTAAATACTTAACCAATAAAATTTTCAAGTAAAATAAAAAGTTATTGTGGATATTGGTGAAGCTAGCAATGTAACGTGGCCACAATAGCTACGTAGCTAATGTTAGCTAGCTATTCGGCATGTTGCTTTGAATGACTAAAGTAAACATTTAGCAAGCTGACTAGCAAATTTTGCTAACAGTGCTGTATGTGCATTAGAAGGTTTTTGTGGATATCTGTATAGATAGCTACATAGCGTAACTGCAATAGCTACACAAGGAATGTTTGCTAGAAATTTCACTAATTATCCAACAAAACTATCTAAATGAAGCGAGTTAAGTAGCTAGCTATTCGGCTAACAAAAGTTGAGTGTGAAATGAAAGGTTATTGTGGAGATTTGTGTTTGTCCGCAACTTTAACTTAATATTTGGTAGTAGCTTCCAAATCATTCAACACATAAGCTGCATGCTTCCTTTCAGTAGACCTGCCAGTCTTTTTAACGTGAAAACGCCCATAAGGGGCCAGCGGCTATGAGCAACAAGTTTTCAAGATTTTGAGCATGCGCAGTAATTGTGACACAATTGTACTCCAAGGAGCAGTTTGGGAACCAAGTTCTTTTCTTATCATGTGACCGTCAGCAAGACTCACCAGTGGTTCAGCCATGATAATGCGGATCTTGCGCTCGGACAGCGTGGTAAAGTTGGCAAAGAGGCTCTTCAGGACATACTCGCCCGGCTTGCTCTCAGGGTCCACTGTGACGGCCGTCATAGCTGGTGGGCCCTTACGGTCTCCCGGGACACTGGAGGTGGGGGGGAGTGGCGGCTTGCTGTAACCGTTTCCAACTGGCGACGCTGAGAGACACACACACACACACACACACACACACACGCACACACAGGCGTAAAATTTCAGTAAAGAAAGTAAGATGTCTTCTCAGTATTTTGCTCCATCCAGCATGATTTGCGAAGTCTTTCAATCACACATTTTAACATGATTCAAATCTCTATTCAGGTCAAAACTTGTGAAATACTGTACAAGGTAATGGCTCAAATGCATCTCAATTCCTGTCTGATGGCCCTCACTTGAGTAGCAGAATGATGAATGTCAAAGCAATACCAGAACAGATAATTCAGGAAAACATTGACATTGAAATCATAGACACCAAAAAGAAAAATTATACTAGATGCAAAAATCATGCTCCCCCATATTCAGCAACTGCCCATGATGGCATGAACTGCACCATACATTTCAAGTTGCAAGGTGATTTGGTTTCCATTTAGTCAGTCACACTCATTCAAACACACACAAGCACATACAGAGGACGCTGTACGCAGAAGCCAGTCAACGATCTGAACATAACAAAAGCAGCATGTTTCCAACAGGCCCCCGCTCCAAGCGGTCCCAAACCCTGAGTGATTAAGGTCTCTGGACAATGTACACAGGCAGCCAAACGAGCTGTTCTTATCCACAACATTCTTGTGATCTCTGGCATCATCCTGGAATCCATTGCATACAGTCTGATAAGCACTTCCTAGCAGTACAGCTATAAATACACTGATGGCTATGGAAAAAAAGTCTGCCACAAAACCAGCTGTTTGAAGTAAAATATATCATGGATTATTTTCTAACTGAGGCCTACTTCTATATTCAGGAACTGAAAAACTTTTGGGCATTTCCACAGTGACTTGCGTTACATTTTTGTGAATTTCCAAATTCATATTTTGGCCTGTACCTCATAATGATGAATGTTCGAACTCCATCATGTGTGTGCTGGAAGGTGTTGGTAAAGGCTATGAAAAGGTATGAACAAATTTTCATTTGATTTCATAACACGGCTTGAAGTAACACTAATTAGAGCGTGTCTCATGTTACATGAAAAGAACAACACAAAAAAACATCCATTTTAGCTGCAATTTCTCCTAAAAGTATACAAGATAGAAAATAATTAACACTCCCAGTGTTCATACTGCTAAATGTGGTTTAAGTGTACTGAAGGGAATTAGAATTTTACAACCAATAAGTAGAGATATTATGTAATGAGCGTGACTGGCGTTACTGTGACTCGCATTACACATTGTCCAGTATCATTTCAATGCATATAGTGAAATACCGGGCAAAGTTAACCACCAGGAAAAAGATATTTGTGTGTCTAAACACTAATGGAGAAACAATATGAGCATTGTAGAGCCAAAATTCTGCATTTTAAGTTTGTATGCCCAGACCTGGCATTACGTCAGGTAATTATGGTGGTCAGCCAATGAATGAACTCCGTCTTATGGGTAGATACAGTAGTTACAGATACATTGTCAGTGGAACAATGTAGGACTGTAATGATTATACTCTGAAACACTAAACAAAATAAGTTTTCTTTTTTTTACCCCTTTGCGCAGAAGCCAAATATTGCTATTTATGTGTTACCCTATTTCAGCATAAGCATTAGAATTTTATCGTATTTCAGATTCTCTTCATAATTTTTTTTGAGTGTAAGGGCCACAAACACGAAAAATCTTCATGAAAATTCAGCCGTGAATTTATTTTTTTAAAAATACCCCTTTGCGCAGAAGCCAAATATGACTATTTATCTGTTACCCTATTTGAGGCTTTATAATTCAAGATTTGAGCTTCACATAGAGGGGGAAAATGGCTTAAATGAAACAAGACACTTGTAGCGTTAGAATTTTAGCATATTTCAGATTCTCTTAATAATTTTAGTGCAATGTAAGGGCCACAAACACAAAAAAATCTTCATGAAAATTCAGCTGTGAATTTATTTAAAAAAATACTGAGAATTGAAAAACGGCTGGGAGTTAAAACAATACAGCGGAGCAGAAGTGACTATCACGGCGCGGGTTCGAGCCTCAGTCGTACCAACCGGCAGTGGTTGGCAGCTTTTTCAGAAGTAGCGCACAACTGGCCATTGCCCTACAGGGATGCAAATTGGGAAGGGGCTGCTGGGAAGGGAAATATAAAATGGTTGCTTTGTTCGTTGCTCAAGCGCCTCCTGTTGGCCAGCCGGGCGCTCGTCAGGAAGATTCTAAGCTTGTTCATGTTCCGAGTATCCTCCACCCTCGTTCTGAATTTGCGAGGATTCAACCAATGAGTGTAAAGAAGCAGTATTGATGGGCACGTGCTTCGGAGAAGAGCCGTGAACTGTCCCTCTCTCCTGAATTGGCAGCAATGGGTCCCATACGAGCAAGCCTTGTACATAGTTCCTCAATTGGGCATTCCAGATTCGGGTGGGATAGGAGATGCCAAATTTAAAAAAAGAAAAAAAAAAAAACAATCCATTTCTGGAATCATAAACTCCTTGACCACAAGTATACTTCATTTGACTGTGATTTTTTAAAATTATCTGCAGTTCATGAGCCAAATAAGCTCTTTAAGTGGCTCCCCAAGCTGTCAGAGCCCTTAAAATTACATACTGTCAAATCATAAAATAATCATCTGTTAAACACAAATCAACTTTTGACTCATGAAGTTAAAAAAAATGAATTTATGATTTCCTAGCAGAATTTAGCATGAGTTTGTAAATGGTAAATGGACTGCATTTATATAGCGCTTTCTAGTCACATGACATGACCCCAAAGCGCTTCATATTTATGCCTCACATTCACCCTGATGGCAGAGCCTGCCATGCAATGCGCCACCCTGCACATCAGGAGCATTGTGGGGTTCAGTGTCTTGGTCAAGGACACTTTGACATATTCTCTGAAGGAGCCGGGGATCGAACCAGGAGCCTTCTGATTCCTAGCCCACCCACTCTACCTCCTGAGCCATGCCACCCCACAAATCAATATTTGACCAGTAACCTCTCCTAATCAAAAACATGTCTTCTCTCCATGATAAAGTTTAGAGTTTTGTCATTTTTTCTTCAAAGCCGCATCAGCAAGCACATGTACTCGTTAAAGGAACTGCTTATTTTACGGTCATAACTTTCACCCTGCGACAAAAAGCTTGCCATTTACAATTGCGATCATTCAAGCGAAACGCAAGCTGTTATAAATGCATTTCACACCCTACAAGGAGCAAGTATAACTCATTAACACAGTGATATCTGAAATATACCTCATTTTAACAAAACAGAAATTCCACTATCAGGAAAAAAGCAGGCAATATGCTACGCTAGATTCAACTGAATCATTGCAACAAACGTAGCAGGGGGTAGACAATGCTGCCCTCTGTACACAGTTCTATCAACTAACTGATCCACTAGATATAGAAGGAAAGAAGGATTCAACTATACATCCAACAAAACTTCCAACAACTGCCATAAAAATATTGTGACTCACGTTACCATACTCTTTTTATGTGACTCATGTTACGCGTGACTCGCGTTACCAACTTTTGATGTCCTGCACAGCTGCATATGAGGATTAGATATGCATATTGGTAGTACAATTTTGTTGGGTATGGGCAACAGTAGGAAAAATAGAATTTACAACTCCAGCCTGCCAGGGGTTATTGTGAGGGAAGAAAAAATATGTTTTTGTGACTTGCATTACACCACCATCACCACCCAACTTTAACTTAGAATCCTGAAAAATCTAGAACAGATGGAGAATTTTAGTTATCAACATACACTTGACCAAGGTTTCAAGAAATAAAATCGACACAGTTGTCAAGAATGCACCTGAAAACATGATGCAGAGGCCAGGTAGTGTTTGACGCCCAAAATTAATGAATTTTGTCATCCTAAATTTGAAGATGTAACAAGTAGGATTCTGAAAAAATTTGGCTGGCAATACTGAATTTAGTATATTTTCCTCAAAATATATGATGTTCCACTAAATTTTGACGGTCTTTGTCCCCATTTTCATGGAATTACGCTTTTGCTACTAAAGCCAATGCCATGGAGGCACCATGTTCATCTTTTACATTTTACCCCCTTATGGGTCGGGGGTATAATTATTTTTGATTGTTTCTAGAATGGTTTGATTATTGACAATTAATTTCAAGTTGATGGACCCTGGACAAATCACAACTCTAAAGATTTGTTTGAAAAAAAAAAAACATAATTTCATT
Source organism: Gymnothorax javanicus (assembly GCA_029692085.1). Taxonomy (NCBI): domain Eukaryota; kingdom Metazoa; phylum Chordata; class Actinopteri; order Anguilliformes; family Muraenidae; genus Gymnothorax; species Gymnothorax javanicus. The sequence continues at coordinate 67,820,941 of CM056199.1, forward strand.
ATCATTGGTAGTTAAACTACTGACAAAATAATGCCATGAGCACTGGAGCTCATTTGGTTTATTTCAGGCTTTAGCATGATGGAAGCTCATGATTGGTAGTGTTTTTTATGCTTGGGTCCAACATTGGGAAAATGAGGAGAACTTATGTAATTTGTGTAAGGGAAAAAAAATCAAGCGAAATTCAGCATCACGTTGTGTTGTTTCCTCAATGCCATTTTTTTTTTTTTTTTTTTGCAGCTCAGAGCTTTGTCATAGTGCAGCTCCATAGAAATATCAAGCTCCAGACACCAGATTATTGTACATAGTATTATATACTGAAGCGTTAACCAGTTGGGTTTAAGTGTGTTGCTCAAGGGAGTTAGCCTGGTAAAACCAGACTCTGCTACTTCGCTTTGCTTCGTACACAGAGTCTGAGTAGTCGTCATTGACAAGTGTTTACTTCCTGGTGGGTGGGCGCTTGTCAGAAGTTTAAAATCATTGGCGTACCCATAAACTAATCACTAAAGTTTGACGTTGACGTATGTTATGCGCCGGCTCAGCCGCCTAGTACTTCCGCTGGAAACTACAGTCCTTCATACCAGGAATGCAGCGAAAACAAACTGATCAGTACATTAAAGTTAATACTGTACCCACACATATGCCCATCTACCAAATTTTAGCCTTCACTCATTCACTTAAAAGAACCAAAGGTGCTCTTTCTGTTCTCCTTACAAGAAACAAACTGTTGAGCTATCGTTTTTCCTTCAGATACTGCTGCTGTTAAAAAAAAAAATGTAAGAGACCCAAAACCAACGGTAGAATCAGCGAGAATAATGCATTATTTACATCAGGACGAAATCTGCGTTGACACAAAAACTGAGCCGTTAACCATACTCGCGCTAACATCATACTGAGCTCGCTATAGAACTTTATAGCAACACAGTTTGGCTCTAAGCGTTTGGCTGTCTCAGACAGCCATTTGATTCATGGATAATGACAACATAACACTGAGACAGTGAATAGGTCTTGTGACCTGAACAATAACACAGCTTTTAAAAAGTTTGCTGCTAACTTATATAGTGTGAAATTCGCGAGCAATGTAACACTAGAAACAACAAGCTAGCTGAGGTGGTTCTGCTCTCTCTCACAGAGATGAACAGGGTGCCTATTTCATGATGGCTATTAAGTAGATATGACAATCTGTAGGGAGTAGCACTACAACATCATTTCCATTCAAAAAACTAACCAAACATTCTTCTTGTTGTGGCTATAAGTCGCTGATACCCCGGATTTTCTCCATGACAGAGCGAATGCCCTACAATGTATCTACACTGAACAAAAATATAAACGCAACACTTCTTATTGTGAGAAATAGGACCATGTTCAGAAGCTCATTGTACTTTCATTGAGTGTTGACAGATTGTATGACCATATTGCAATATGTTTCGATCAATGATTTAAAAAGACAAACAAGAATCTCGCAATGGCATGGTGATAAAGGGGATGGGGTCTATTGTCCAAATTTCACAAATCAATATTGGGTATGTCCATCTTTGGCCTGCTGCACTGCTACACATCTGTGCTGTGTGGACTGTAACAAATGGTCAATGGTGACTTGGGGGACATGTTCCCACTTGGGGAGTTGGCGGCTATTGGCCGAAAATGGGTACCAATGACAAACTCGTTGCTTGTGGACATCCCAAAGATGCTGGAAGGGGGACAAATTCAAGGAATAAGCCAGCCATTCAAGCACACAAATGTTTTCAGGCTCAAGGAATTCTGTGCATACACGGGTGACTTGGGTCTGGCAAGGTCATGCTGGATGGTTATTGCTTTGATGGATGAATGGTAAGACGAGAGGCAGCAGCATCTCATCGTGAAATCACACTGCATTCAAGTTGCTGTTCTTGAACTGCAGTTGGGTGATCTATTTATTAGTCTTGGTCTATTTATTATTTATTAGTCTATTTATTAGTCTGTTTTAACTCTTCCATTGAAGATGGACAAGTCTTTATTCGGTCTTTCTTTTGAAAATTATAAGGTGATATAAGGTGCATTATAGTTGTGGAGTTTGCATAAATCAAAATGCATGCCCCCAGTTGACAAATTCGTTCTACTGTAGGCTATCAACAAAAAGATGGCCCGCAAGTAAATAAATTGGAGTGCTCATTGGATGTTCTGTTTGTTGTTAAAAATTTTTTTCTTTACTTCGTTATCAATCTGTTCTAATCATCCTTTTTTTTTTTGGCTGTCAGACACGGAGTATTTTGCATTTTCTTTAGTACTGCTTGCGAGATTCCACAGAGATAGAGGAATGTAACGCATCGTACAATGCAACCGATATGACAGTTAACAAGCATGGAGGACAGTATCAGTTGCGAGCTTGAATAGGGGAATTAAAAACACATTCCGCCCATTGTTAAGATTCATTCACACTAGATTGGTACGATGTGTTACATTCCTCGATCTCCCTTTTGAATTTCGCAGCTTAGCTGCGACTTAACGGCCGGCAGTATGTCTACAACATTCAATAGGGAGATGGACGATTTTAGCAAAGCGAACCAATCTATGGAAAAGAAGAATGGTCGGATAATTTCCTTATTCTTCCTATTGAATCTCGCAACCGATACAAGAGAAAACGGGTACAATGAAGGGACTTGGGATACATTATCATATTAGCTATGTGACAAAGTGCAATGCTCGGTTGCTAGTCCTGCTAGCCTCCCATAACACGTTAGCTTCACTTACATTATTTGCTGTTATATCGTTACTTACAGCTTGTGGCTCCGAGTGCTTGATCGATGCAACTGCTTCAGGTTTGAGAAGCAGCTGAAATGCTTATCCTGTGCCGAATTATCCTTTATTGACAAAGCTGTCTTTGGTGAAATGCTGAGCACAAACAGCTAACGTTCCCTTTGGCCGTGGCTGTTCGCTGCCAGCAAACAAAAAAGCTACCCACTGATTTCTGGAGGCATCATCTTTTGGAAGAGAAACAGGTGTTTTTCTTTGCGTCCAAAAGTAAACGGACGAGCAACTTTGGGAGAAATACTGACAAAACTGCACCTCAAATGATCTGCGGTTCTTCTTTTGTATTTCTGGAAGTGTAGATGCTACTAAGGCATAGTATGATCCGCGGTTGTTCATGTGTGCTTGAATAGTTTCCGGTGTGGGCAGGTCCAGCGCCGTGATTGGCTTTGGCTAAGTCTGTACTGATTGGACGGCACAACCTGACGTCAGGTTTTGCGCAGATCTCGCGAACATCTCGGGAGGAGTTGTTCAGAGAGGAAATCACGTTCACGAAATCACGTTCTTGGATTACGGCAAAACCTCTGTATCTTATGTTTAGAAACTTTACAGAGGTTGAGTATGGACAAACAACATTATAACATTACTTATATGTATTAAAAGAAGGATCGGCATAATAGGTCCCCGATAATAACAGTCGTAAATGTGAATTCAAAAATCTAATCAAAAGTATTTGGTTACAAAATAGAAAAATAAGTTTATGAATATGGCATCTATCTGTGAAAATTATGGAGGCACCTCACTTTGCGTCATAGAAAGACAATGAAACACTCATTCGGATAATCTCTGTATATGGAAAAGGCAGTATCTGCACTCAGATTATAACAAAAAATTTTCCAGCTCACATGCTATGTGCAGTTGCATTACATATGTGTCCTTACCAACTCTCGCATTAAACCTACACCCTTGGCTTTAAGTAAACTGGAACCATTCAGCAGGCCCTTTTCAGGCCATAGCTCACCGACTTGAAGTCAGTTAAAAAGCCATTACTGGCCAGCAAAGAAGGGTCATGCAAAAATTGCTAAATGTCTTAATTTGGTCCGCAGTTGATTTTGTTTTTTCCTATCGAGTGCAATGCCCCGGCAAACTAGAACTAAGTTGCTAGTAATGATTCATGATAATGATTGTAAGACCAAATTATGCATCCTGTAAGTCATTGTATTCCCTAGCTTATTTGTTCAGCACAGGAAAACACTACTATAACATGGTACGTAATTAGCCGTGTCTACAGTCTCCACCACGAGACAGTGAGATCCTCATAGTGGAACTGGCTGAGAGTGGCACCACAGAGGCAAGGAGCGACACCTACTCGTACACCTGTGGCAGCTTACGGCACATTGTGGCACTTTTTGTTATTTACCAGCATATTTTTAAAAAACAATCAGTTTAAGGGAAGAAAAATCTTTAAGTATTAAGAAGGGCATCAGTAGTTAAGCCCTCGAATCCTGTGATCAAGCAAAACATCCTGCTGGTTTGATCTGACATTTACACAGCTTGGTCTGATAACTGCGGGAGGGATGAAGGGAGAGGAAGAGAGAGATCAAAGAAGAAAGATATCAGGGAAACTTCAATATCTGTTTTCCTGATAGCTGACCCCTTTTAAACCCCTGAGAGAAAGGGAACAGGAGAGCCCCCTGCCACGCGCTAGACATCAGTCTGTGACAATGCCATCACCCTTACTCCAGTGTAAAGTGAGTGGAATGTACCACTGGCTCACCCAGATGGGGGGTGGGCAGTCTTTCTATAAACACTATGTCCAATGGCGATAACTGATACTAGACCCTGGTGACACCAGCAGGTCCAGACCCCACCGGCTAAGATGAACTTAGGTTTGTCCTGCTCCACTGACATCATAGCATTCTGAAGGAATGCAATATAAAGGAAGCATCTTGCTGAAATTTTTTGCTGGAAATAAACATGTTCTTTCAAACAACTGACAGTCAATTCACATTGTGGCTAGAAAATTGTTCTTTGGGCATAAGATTGCAAAAAATATATATATTCAACAACGTGTTTTACTCATTTTGACCTTACAATACAATCACTTGCTTACTGCAAAGCTTTCAAGACAGTGTTTACTTCAAGCTGAGATGGCTCAAATTTCAGCTAAAAGGAGGTTTTGTTAAACCATTAATATTGCTCTGACAACCTAGAATCTGCTTGATAATAAATTCATCCAATCGATATTGGAGCATGTAAGATACTGTACAAACGGGGAGAATGGGTTGATGACTCACATAAAGAAACCGGACGAAGTCAGGCAGCAACTATGGATTCATACTTGTCGTCTTTGCCACTGGCGCCATGTTTGCGTCCATAGAAACTTCCTTGGGGACGCTGTACAGGCTGTAATTTTTGACTGATTACTTTCATATTTGGTATGGACATATGTACACTCAAGTTATGATACCTATCGATTTCGGTTGCCATGGTGACAGCATTGGCCAAATAATGCTCAAAAAAGTGGAGAAGCGGGCTTTTGGGGGCTATACCCATGCAGTCGCGACGACCCGACTGTCTAGTTGTAATTCACAATCACTCCAATAAAATGTTCCCTCAGAATTTCTGCCATTAGAATGACTCAAAGCCACATTCAGTGCCTTCTCTCAGAGAGAAAGCAATTACAAGCAGTGGCTGCTCCAGTCCTGGAATTCACCATGGAACAACTAAATTTAACAAACCCTGCATCTGCTGAAAATGCTCAGAGGTCATCAATGTAACCTTACTGCCAAACAGAGACTCTCACCTGCAACGATAGGCATATCAATAACCCTCCCCTACAGACAAGATGGAGGACCAGTCAGCTACAAGGAATTCAAATCAAAACATTTTTATACTTGAATCAGTCCAATCAGATTCAGAAGTGGAACATCTGTGCAGTTACTGAATTGTTTTGAAGGGAAGGGACACTCAAACAGTTACCTTGGCCAGTGAATCCCCTGAAAATATTTTCTGATAATATGACTACACAAAAAAGACATACACCCACCCCAAGGATGCTGAGGGAAGAAGAAGGAAGTAGCTGTTGGAATTATAAACCCTAGAGCAGAAAAAAAAAAAAAAAACCCCACAAGAGCGGACACTAGCCCCTTTCTTGCGTTGTTTTGAGCTGCCATCTTAACATAGTAAATGTCTGGTTTATGCTAATGACTTGTTCTATTTTTGGACCCGGGCAGTTTTTGACTCCCATACTCAAAAATCAGTTTCATGCTTCTTTGGTCAAATATACCAATTCAAAGTTTTATCAAAGACTTCCACACAAAAAAGACATACACCCACCACAGGGATGCTGAGGAAAGAAGGGGGATGTAGCTGTTCAAATCAAATCAAATTTATTTCTAAAGCACATTTAAAACAACTCACGTTGACCAAAGTGCTGTACAGAGCAAAGCATATAGCTAAAATCAATAGTACAATTAAGAAAACACCAACATAGACAACAGGTCACTTAGCACATAAACACACACACACAATAAATAAATAAATAAATAAATAAATTAGCCACAACCAGAGGATTCAAATGCTTGAGGAAACAGGTATGTTTTGAGCCTGGATTTAAATGTGTCTATGGAAAAGGAAGTTCTTATATAGAGGGGAATGGTATTCTACAATCTGGGGGCTATAACTGCAAAGGCGCGGTCACCCCAGAGCTTGAGTTTGGATTGTGGGACAACCAGTAGCCCCAAGTTAGCCACCTAAGTGATCTAGAGGTTGAATAAGGGGTTAAGAGGTCAGCGATATAGGCGGGGGCCAGCCCATTTAAAGCTTTATAAACAAATTGAAGTATTTTAAAATCTATTCTAAAACGAACCAGCAGCCAGTGGAGAGAAGCTAAAACAGGAGTAATATGGTCCCTCTTCCTGGTTCCTGTTAAGAGCCTGGCCGCAGAGTTCTGGACCAGTTGGAGACGGGATAGGGATGTCTTTCAAGAATGGCAATAGTCCAGCCAAGAGGAGATAAAGATGTGTATGACTTTTTCAAGAATTTTGAAGGAGAGAAATGGTTTGAGTTTGGCAATGGTGCGCAGCTGGAAAAAAACTTGCTTTAACTACAGCATGGACTTGTTTGTCAAACTTAAAGGCAGAATCAAATATAACACCAACGTTTTTGACATGGAGTTTGACGAGGGTACAGAGATTGCCAAGACTGGTAGTACCTGATTTGATGGGGTCAGAAGGGCTAAATAGGACTATTTCAGACTTTCCTTCATTTAGCTGAAGAAAGTTCTGAGCCATCCAACACTTTATATCCTCAAGGCAGTTCATGAGGCTGCAGAGATTGGCCGGATTGTTTTGTTTCAGGGGGAGATAAAGCTGAGTGTCGTCGGCGTAGGAGTGGAACGAAATGTTGTGCTTTCGAATTATTCGGCCCAGAGGAAGCATATAAATTGAAAAGAGGATGGGACCCAAAATGGAACCTTGTTGGACCCCACAGGAGAGACGGACGGAGGGAGAGCAAAAATTGCCCATACTCACAGAAAACTATCTATTCTTGAGATAGGATTTAAACCAATTCAAGGCGGTACCATCAATGCCAACCCCATACTGGAGGCGGTGAATTAAAATGTCATGATCTACGGTATCGAACGCCGCACTGAGGTCAAGTAGAATCAGCATGGCACTGTCGCCAGAGTCTGTAGAGAGGAGCAGGTCATTATACACTTTCAACAAGGCTGACTCTGTACTATGATTAGCTCTAAATCCAGACTGAAATGTTTCCAGGATGTTGTTGTGTTGTCAGTATGGCAGCAACTGACTGAGGATGACCTTGCTGTTGGAATTATAAACCATATTGCTGAAAATAACACTGGAGTGGACACCGGCTCTTTTCTTGCGTCGTTTCTAGCCGCCATCTTACGATGGTAAAGGTCTGGTTTATGGTATCGGCTTGTTCAGTTTTCAACCCACTGCTGAAAAAAATCAGTTTCACACTTCTTAGTCAAGTATTCCAATTCAAGGATTTAACTAAAGCAGCAGATTCTACATTGTCATTTCTCCCATAGCTATGTAGTTTGGGAATCACAAGTTTGCAAGCGGGAGTGGGCCTACCTAAGAGTCACTGCCCCCATGGCACACTGTAAGAAGTTAAACTAATGGGCCCACAATAAGGCAGCGATAATTTCATTGGTCAACACGGAACCTAACATTCTATTGGTTGCTTATTTCGGACAGGAATGTATCGCAAAAAAAATCTGAGTGCAAGCAGAAATGTTTCAAGCACACACAGGCAGTTTTGAGTGTGAGTAGAAAAGGCTGAAGTTTGCACCAAAAAAATCCATCCAAGCAGCAGCAGATCCAAGCGCAAGCGGGGGCAATGTAAGTGCGAGAGCAGAATTTTGGGGAAAAATTTAACAAAGTACATGAAATCGATGTGTCTGCTCTCAAGTCAAAATTCCATGCTCTCAAATAAAGATAGGGATTTACCTCCATAGCTAAGCAACAAAATTAATCAAAATAGACTATTTATCACCACCGTTTATGGGCGTTATGGTTAGGGTTATGCTATTACGTGCATCGTGATCCACATATTGGTACAACCCCAGTTCCAAAAAAGTTGGGATGCTGTGTAAATTGTAAATAAAAACAGAATGCAATGATTTGCAAATCTCATAAACCTACATTTTATTCACAATAGAACATAGACAACATATCAGATGTTGAAAGTGAGTTATTTTACTATTTCATGAAAAATATTAGCTCATTTTGAATTCAATGGCAGCAACACATCTCAAAAAAGTTGGGAGAGGGATAACAAAAGGCTGGAAAAGTGAGTGGTTCTAATACAAAACAGCTGGAGGAGCATTTTGCAAATAATTAGGTTAATTGAAAACATTAAAAAAAGCAATTTAGAGAGGCAGAGACTCTCAGAAGTAAAGATGGACGGGGATTCACCAAAATTGCACCTAAAAATTGTGGAACAATTTCAGAGAAATATTATTGCGAAGACTTTGAATCGACAGTACATAATATCATCAAAAGATTCAGAGAATCGGGGGAAAACTCTGCGCAAAAGGGACATGTCCGAAGGTCAGTGTTGGATGCTTGTGATCTTCAGGCCCTCAAGTGGAACTGCATTAAAAACAGGCATGATTCTGTACTGGAATACACTGCATCGGCTCAGGAACGCTCCCAAAAATCATTGTCTGTGAACATAGTTCGCCGTGCAATCTACAAATGAAAGCTAAAGCTGCATCATCAAAGAAGTCGTCATACGGAAAACGATCCAAAAACGCACCTGTCTTCTCTGGGCCAAAGAGGCAGAATGGAAAACAGTTCTGTAGTAAGATGAATCAAAATTTGACATTCTTTTTGGACACCATATCGTGCGGTCTAAAGAGGAGCGGGAACATCCAGCTCATTGTCAGCACACAGTTCAAAAGCCTACATCTCTAATGGCATTGGGCTGCATTAGTGCCTATGGCGTGGAGGCCTTACACATCTGGAAAGGCATTATCAATGCTGAAAAGTATATATGGGTCAGTCCAAGCAAAAGGGTAGGTTTGCATACCCCCAACTTCCACCCTCATTTTTTCTGAACTGGTGGATAAGATGCATAATTTAAGCTGATAGGTATTTAGTACACATCCCAGAGAGATAACAGAGGTAACTTTATGCCCCTCACATAAACCACTGAAAAGTTATCTCATTTAATATGAATATTTAGGGGCAATTTTTCCGTTTATTTTTGTGACATTCTTGAGTACGTCGAAAGAGAAGCCTTATTAGCACCTTAAGGGCATTCCTTTCATATTAACTTTATTTTCTACTTGAAAATAAGTGTTTGAAGATTTTATTCCATACAAAGATTCAAATTTAGGTGTAAGCAGTTTGGGGGGGTTCCGTATGTGATGCTGTTCCGTCCATCAGCTACCCCATATACATTCTTAACAAATATCATGAAATAAACACTTTGAAAGTAATTTTTCAGTTTTGAGCTTCAAAACTATTCGTCTCCTCGCAACATAAGTGGTGTGAAGATTTGTTTCTTGCGTAGTTACAAAGAAAAACACGTCTTATTTTAGCCGCCCAGAATTCCGTCAATCATCACATTACGTGATCGGCATTTTTGGATGCTCCTCTATTCAAAACGCCCGCCCAAAACAGAACAAATTCATTTGCATTGGATGATACCCCCGAAATGAAGACATCACCAATTTTGTTGTTTACAGCAATGGCGTCTTCCCGCTGTCATACATGGAGGTTGGTTATCCATCAACAAAATCACATACATGACCATCGTCACGTACAATTAAAGTTCGGTTCGCTGCTCAGAATATTCAAGGAGTATTCTGGATTATATATCTTCCATTTCTAACCCATCTTTTTAGTGTGGCAGGTATTGGAATGCATGCCGATTCTTTGCCCGTGATTCAAAAGTTGTTTTGACAGTGTGCCAATTCGGTGCCTTTATGTGAATTGGACATCGAGAAACGGCAGTCAATCGTCATGTCATGCCAAATATATCATGGAAAACTGGTAATAAGTGTCTTGCACGCTGTGATAGGAAACCCATCTCAGTATTTTGTCTTTTTTTGATCGCTGGTACGACTGTTTTTGGTGATCGTTTGAGATGAAATTGCGCAAAAACTATCTTTTTGTATGGAGGTTATGTGTGTGATGGTTGACTTGTGCAAAAGTTGTCCAGCATCATGTTGGCGACGATGATGTTGTATTTTAAATAAAATATATACTGTTTGCGAGTTTCAATAAAAGTGCAGTTTGTGCTCAATGCTATTGCTCTTCATATATTTTCAAAGTGCACCATTAACATCCCAAAAAAGGTAAAAAAAAAAAAAAAAAGTTGAAGCAATTAAATTTTTTGTCAAGCATCACATACGGAACCACCCATCTTGAAATGCATCACATACGTGACCTGTTGACCACTCTGTGGACACTATGCCTAGTTTAAATGAAATGGTTTGCCCTTCATTACCTCATAACTTGGCAGTGTTAATAAGATATGAAGCCCTTTTGAATGCTGCTTAATAATAATAATAGTAGCAAATGTCACACTTCCGTGCCCTTTTGCTTGGACAGACCCATAAAGGTTTTACAAAAAATATATGCTCCCATCCAGACAATGTCTCCCTCAGGGAAGGCTTTGCATATTTCAGAAAAACAATGCCAAACCACATACTGCATCCATCACAACAACATGGCTTCGCAGTAGAAGAGTCTGAGCGCTGAACTGGCCCACCTGCAGTCCAGACCACTCACTAATAGAAAGCATTTGGCGCATCATAAAATGAAAAATCCTGCAAAGAAGACCCAGGACTGTTGAGCAGCTAGAATCCTACATCTGACAAGTAGGACAACATTCCTCTCCCAAAACTTCAGCAATTGGTCTCCTCACTTCCCAGACATTTACAGACTGTTAATAAAAGAAGAGGGGATACTAAACAATGGTAAACATGGCCCTATCCCAACTTTTTTGAGATGTGTTGCTGCCATCAAATTCAAAATGAGCAAATATTTTTCATGAAATGGTAAAATATCTCACTTTCAACATCTGATATGTTGTTTATGTTCTATTGTGAATTTGCAAATGAGATTTGCAAATCATTGCATTCTGTTTTTATTTACATTTTACAAAGCATCCCAACTTTTTTTGGAATTGGGGTTGAAATATTAATGAATAGTCTATTGTGAGGATTTGAGCTTCATAGCTACCAGTGGCATTATGCTGATCCAGTTTTGATTTCTGTGTAATGCTAAGTTCAAAGCAGAATACAACTGCTCAGAAAGGTGAAGAACGATGCTGTGAGACTGCTTCCAAAGAATTATTTGCTGCTGTCACGTTGAGACCCAGTTAAAGTGCCAGCATTATATTGGTGGAGCACTTGAGATGTAGCCAAATAATAAAGTGATTCCTCATCCAAACTTGATATATTTATTTCTCTTGTGTCTGCAATGCATCCTTTGTCATTTTTATTGTGAGCTTGGCCAAGGAACTGCTCCTTTTAGCAAGCAATATTTTTTAATAATTAGCCTAATGCTAATCTAAGCCATCATCTGCTACGTTTATGGTATCCTGCAGATGAGTTTACCGGCTTCTAAACAAACTTTGACTTTATCTCCCATGGAAGTAAATGTCCCACGTAATGTCCCACCTTAATTTTACTGTGGTAGTGCATTGAAATTTTGGCATGGTGCTGCTAAACAGAAAAAAAGCAGATCAGTGACAACCATTGAGAAACCCCATTATGAAATCCAACTGCAGAGGAAGAGGGAAGGTATTTTAAATTGATCTTATTCTTCAGTTATTATTTCACTCAATGCAACATTGTGCCAAAATGTGAGTTGTCTTGATTTTTTAAAAGAAAAAAATATAAATAGCTTTCATCATTCTTCTCGTGATCTCCTCAGAGCAATATGTTCTTGACTTTGAATATATTGATACCTTCATGCAAAAAGGGCATAAGTGACATTGTGACATTGTGGCAAAAATAATTTTTTACTTCTTAGATACATCCATGTAGGACCCATCTTCTGGCAAAATTTGATGTCAGAATTCTTATCCTAAAGGGGTGAAAACCCTTTTTAAAAAAGGCATATCTGCAAATTAAATTGTCCCAATAATGTGTCTTATTTGCTAGAAGGACATATGTAACAATTCCCATGCTAACTGGGTGTTAGTGGTAGTTGTGTCCTTTTTACAAACAATGCATTTTCAGTCTGCCACTTGTCCTTTTTTTGCATATTGCTAGTCCTAGCTGGTACTATCAAAAACTATACTTACAGTCAATGCACACTGTATTAACCTTTGTTGTATTATCTGTTGTTTATGGCTTCAGATATCAGTGACAGCTCAGAGGTGACAAAGTTACCTTAATTCAGAAATACCTTGCATTGTTTTAGCCGCCGCGGTATAGTGTATCTTTAGATCTGATGATTCACTTTTACATGCTCAAGTTCTTTGCAGTTTGACAGCAATTTCATGCAGTATGCATACCCCAGCAGTTTTACAAAATACTTCAAAATTTTGATGATGGATACCAAAATGTTTATCCTGCCATATCTAATCCATGTATTTTTATGTTTATAACATTTTTAACGTTTACTAGGGAAACAGAAAACTATTATGTGTATTTAGAAATGAGAAATTTAGAACATTGAACAGACTTAGGCCACTTTCACTAGGTCACCTTCATTTCTGATAACAAAGTGTTGTAGATATGCCATTTTAGGATGTGTGTTTCAGAAATTGAACTCCTCATCCCGATTCATGCTAAAGGGGCGTAAGTGATATAATCTGATTATCTCTTCATTGGCTAATGATTAAGAATCAATCTTTTTCAGGCTTCAATATCATCTAATGACCCATTCATTCACCGTGGAAATTTTAATCCATATGGTAGAGATTCGCCTTGAGCAGTTTTTTGCCCCTCCTGTAAAATTTGTAAAATGGCACTTATGCCCTTCTGACATGAGGGTATCGATATGGCTTAACCCTTTCGTTACCATTGTCGCATTTCCGCGACAGCGCCGATCCCGCATCACTTACCATTGTCACTATTTTGCGCCTAGAGAAAGTCCCTCACAAAAACTGTCAAAGCTCCGCAACAAAACACCCCTTTGGACAAGTCTGGTATCACACAACACGTCAGTGATGTCATCAGGCTTCCCGTAGTTCCCAATCCTCCGGTTATGCACAGTTTTATTTTATTTTATACAGGTTATTGCAGGCAGTGCGTGCTGCAGCACGTGTATCTCCGTTTGTACACAAATACACGTGTATCTCCGTTTGTATAGAAATGCGCGTGTATGTCCGTTTGTACATAAATCCCATAGAGGAGAAATCGTCTTATCTTGACAAACCAAAATACGGTTTTTATCATCATTTCCTGTTTTTACTTTTGGAAAAACTAAGCAAAGATATGTGTCAATGGAAAGGTAAATGTATTTTGAACATGTTTTCTGTACATAAAATTGTCCATTTCTGGCGTTTTTAGTTTGAAAATGGGAGTGAAAATCCACATGCAATATCATGCTGCAATAGGACAAAAATTTACGGTAAGCAAGGGTTGTCTTATTCCCAGTAAGCGGTAGTGAAAGGGTTAATATGCAGTTACCAATGTGTATACTAAAATGCGCAATGGCCTCAAAGATTTCATGCCTCTGCAACGAAGATGCCGCCACTAGCATAAATAATGTTTCAAATCTGAAATTTCAACATACCATGATACTTATACTCAAGAGCCAGTTTGTCTAAGGTTCAGACAGCTTATCATTAGGGTGTGATACTACATGTCTCAGATTCTGCCCAAATTTTTTTTACAGATAGATATGTGACCCCAAGTGAGAACATTCACATTTTCAGTGTCTAATAACCTGTTGGTAATTTTTGAGGGGCCTCTGAGGGGGCAGGGGTGAAAAGTGCACCTTAGAAAATCAAATTTTAAAATGCAAATATTTCAGTGCGCCCTAAGTAACCCAAAGTAATATTCATGAGCTATGCTATGGGGTGAAGTAGTCTTTCACTTGACATCATTTTTTTGGTGGGCGACTTAGGGTGCAGGACATTGGGGACACTCAATGTTGCCACAATTGGCTATGGAATAGTATTTATCCAGGGGTATTATGCCTTGCGCCCTAAGTGGCCCATAATGTTTTGCACACAAGTGGGGTTCTTAGACCCTCTACTAAATGTTTAGATATAAACCTGGGTGGGCGACTATAGAGGGCGCTTTTGACAGTACTAAAGTGAAAAGGCCTCATCTTGGGGCTTTTATGTACCAAATTATGTTGGTAACCATTGACTTTGAAACAGAGTGTTGTTTACAAGCCACACACAGTTTGTCCACAACACTCTGCTTCAAGATCACTGGCTACCAACATAATTTATTGGGACACATGGTAGTACATAACTTCAATTTTAGACAAGTTTCTCTGATTGACCTGAGACAAAACAATGTGCATTCTAGGGCAACTGCCCCGATGGCTCCAGAATCATGTAGGCCCCCACCTGCTTCGAAGAACCATGGTATTCTGAAAACAAATTTTATACTCTAGTGCTGAAAAAGCAAATGAAGAAGTTAGCTGTTCTCGGTTGAGACTATGTTACTACACATTGTTAGCACAGCAAAATGAAAATAGGACCAAACTGAAAAAACACTTTTTGAAAAAAAATAAGAGACCTTTTTTTTGGAGAAAAAACTCATTTAACAAACACCAAGTATTGGGTAGGGTCTTCAAAGTATACAAATTGTGCATTCTGCAGTATTCATTGGTGTAATGCAAATGAATGGGGGGATAACTTTCAAACACCTCTTTGTCACAGGGGCATGGAATCTTGGTAAGTTAATTGCAAAATATATTCCACACATTGGTGACTGCATATTAAGCTCTATATTCAAAGTTGAGAAAATATTGTTTCAAGTGCTACACTGTAAAAAATTGAATAGTTAGCTCAACCAGCTGCAAAGAATTTTTGAGTTGGCTAAACTTCAAACTCCATGTTCCTTCAAAAATGAGTTTGTGCAACCATTGGGACTTGAAGTTAACCAAACTCAAAAATTCTTTGCAGCTGGTTACTTTACTGTTTAAGATAACTTTTTATACATGATTGCAGACAACCTGCCACGCTGTCAAACTGGCCATCGTATCCGAGTAGCGTTTTTAGAAGCAGTATTGTGCTAGTTACTGAAAAATAGTAACTAGTTAGTTACTAGTTACTTCATTCAAAAAGTAACTCAATTACTTTGTTGATTACTTACACCAAAAAGTAATGCATTACTGTTAAAAGTAACTACGAAATACATTTTCAAAAAATTGTTTATTGGTAAAATTGTGTTCCTGACTCCACATTTAGCAACTATGCAGTTTTTTTTCCCCAGATGACCCAATCAGATGGCAGATACGCTAGTCAACCAGCCGGTTGACTTGCTAAGTTAAGGTAACTTTAGGCTTGAACTAACAAGCATTAAGCATCAATGGAACTTTTTCATTTGTGCAACTGAAGTTTAAGTTTTTTCATTTAAAAAATTATTGACAGCAGAATATGTTTATAAAATTAATCAATTTATTGAAAAAAACATTTTTCTGATGATAACGTGTGCTATATATACGCGCACACACACACACACAAATATGTATGCTGTAAAAAGTGCAGCAGTCAACATCATGTAATAGTAACCTAAAAACAAAAGTAATTTGATAAAATAAACAGACCAGATGATGCACTTAGATAAGAGACAGAGGTTACCAAAGCAAATACAACATGGCTATCTAGATGCATCCCATCAATTCAAACCTACATAGAGAACAAGAGACTGAAATTCATGTTTACTGTGCTACATAAT
The DNA here is from genome assembly GCA_029692085.1 of Gymnothorax javanicus. Lineage (NCBI taxonomy): Eukaryota > Metazoa > Chordata > Actinopteri > Anguilliformes > Muraenidae > Gymnothorax > Gymnothorax javanicus. The sequence continues at coordinate 67,837,025 of CM056199.1, forward strand.
ATCCATTCCTTCAATTACAGCCCCATATATTTACCATAGTAAAATTTAATGTTGATAGTTAGCTACCCATCTAGATAGCTGTAACTGTGACTACTCAATGCACAGCAGAGGCGTAGCCAGAACTTCAAAATGCGTTTGCACGGCACTTTCCTTTACAACAATTGGTCCTCACTTGCTCTCAATAAGTTTCCTTTAGTAATACGTTATCCAATAAGAATCATCCATTGGCAATTAAAGACACACATTCTTTCTTTATGCGATCTATAATGAGCTGAATTTGGTTCGGAAAAATAATTTACTCTTACGTAGGTATTTGCTTTTCGAATGGTAAACTGCTCACAAACTTCTGCGCTATTTTTTTTGGCACATCAAGCGGTCTAACTTGCGTTTTATGATTGTTTCAGTTGTTTGAATTAAACCAAGCAAAAAAGATTTGAAACGCCTTTACACAATTTTGAATAAGCTTAACCTAATTAAAACGCTCCAGTTGCGCGTTATGAATGGTTGTCGTCTTGCTCAATTAGGAGAATAACCAACACTTGATAGTGTGGTCCGCTTTCAGTGTGAATGTATCCTTAATTAAGAAAAAGGACAGAGAATTAGTCAGGACTTATTGTCGTAAAGGCATGTTTCGTACATACACATTTTGAAGCTCTGGTTACGCCTCTGATGCACAGTGTTATTCAATATGGCTCAGCTACGATGGTTATGACAGAATAAATGAGCACTAGCTTATTATTTATCTTATGTAAAGATCTCATTATTATCATTATTATATTATTATGTAAACAGTAAATGACTTTATAGATATGCCGATCTGAAGGTAAAACATCAACAATGCAGTCTAGCAAGGAAATTGGCGGATTACGTTTTTTATCTTTACTGTGTGTTTATACGCCGAGTCCGCATCAGCTTCAGTTTACAATGACTGGGCAACTCGACCGAGCGGTCGAGCACTTTTTCCAGCGTACCACAGCGATTCATTTTATTGACACCTTTCAGCCATTCACAAAAAATATAATCGTTAGGGTGTCAGGAACATGAAATATGCTAAGATTTTTTTCTTGCCTCAATTTTCACCGTCACCTGAAGCCAAAACTTGGGGTCTCCGGCTTTCACGGAGCTTTCAGACAAGGATGTCTCTTTACAACATTGCCACCCATTGGATGTAATCGGCATTACACACTATGAATTAATTTACCGAGTAACGGACAAACGCACCATATTGTAATGGTAACTGAGTTTATTTATTTAAACAGTAATGCGTTTGAGTATAAGTTACAGTCAAAAGTAACGGCGTTACAGTAACGCATTACTGCCCAACACTGTTTAGGAGGGTACCACCGGGCCAGAAAAAAATTGTCGGGTAAACCCTGAAACGGGCGCAATATTTACAAGTTTCATGGAACATTTTTTGACAAATCCCTTAAATTGAAGCTAAAATTATGCACTTCAAGCAAATAAATTGTTTCTTTTCAAATCCATCGCGATGATGCACAATGATAAAACAATAAAAATAGTGTCACTGTCTAAATATTTATGAACTAAATGTATGCATTTATGAAGTGTTAACAAAGACAAATTATTGGCCTTTGTTTTACCGAGTCAATTAAATCAACAACAACAACAATAATGATAATCATCATCATTCAAGGGTTCTTCAAAGGGTTACTGAGAGGATGTGGCCCAGTCTGGCCAGTCAGCAGGGTTACAAAGGGCTCACAACCATATGCAGTGAACAATACAAAGGATGATTCCATGCAAGAAACTTAAAAAAATGCTTAATTTCAGAAATTTTTTTAACTGACTGGTCTATTATGATTTGTAACCCTGAATATCCAAGTCATTTAGAACAAGCAAGTTTTCTCACTTACATGAATGCAGAATGGTGATTTGGGGTGGAATTAAAGGAGACATGAAATCTCATCAAATTTTCAGTTTTCCACAATTTTCAATCAATTGCCTTAATTTCCCACTAACTACTATCACTCAAGTTCCCAGTCTTTACAAGTCACATATCTAGAACAAAGTCTATCCACTTGCAAAGTGACGGTCCCATGACCCTTTGCTTGATGGAGAAAAATATGATAAATGATGGGCTGTTTATTGTCATGTCCCGTACAACAGATTGAAGGCAAAAAGTTCTTGCCATTTTTTATTTTTTGAGCTGGAAAATTTTTATTACAAATCCTCTAATTTCAGACTAAAGGTACTACTGTCTACTCGTAATTCCATTAATTAGCTTACACATAATTAGCCTAAAAAGTATTGTCCTATACAATAGATTACTGTTACATAATACTTTGTCAACACTTGGGCAAGGACATTTTTGCCCCTGAAAACTCCAAAGGCTCTGAGCCTAAGGGCGCTTTCACACTAGGTACGATTGCTCTGTACCATGTCACAGTACCATTGTCCCCCCTCCCGTCTCCGCCCGCTGGTCAGCTTTCAAAGTAGCAACGTCGTACCATGCCAGAGAATGGATTATTTTATCAGAATTCCGATACAGGAGGTAGAAGTATGCACCTAGGTGGTTTTTAAGTAGAAAAATATACACAAAGAAGAAGCAGCTACGGAAAAGTACCTTTTTCATCACTAAAGCTGCTAGACTTTCACACCACGTTCCGCACTTCTAAGATATTGCAGCCGCACTTTATTTTGTCACAGCACTGTTCTATTGTTCTGTGATAACCACGCAGATGTAAATACTCGCAAATTATTCCATAAATCTCTGTGTTTCTGTGTGTGATATCCAATTGTGACTGTTTTTTTTTTTTTTGTCTGCCCAAATTTTGAGCAAGAATTTAATTTTGTCTGCCCAATTTCTTCGTTTAACCAGAGAGATCCTTTTGTGTCAGAACAAAAGAGTCGAATAGTTAAGATGTCACGTGATACTCCACTTCCTTGCTCGAGTATGGTTGCTTTCACATTCGGTACGAGTACAGATGAACCGTGCCGTGTCCACCTCTTCCAAGCGGACTCGCATACCATGCCTGAGCATGGTACGCTTGTGTTCACACTTATCAAATGAACCAGACTTTAGGGTCAAGTGTACTCGGATCCGTGCCCGAGTCCCTATTTGAAAGCAACCTAAGGCTACATGCAGCATCCAAGTTGGCAATGGAATGATGAACCGATAGTAATTTGTGTTACTAGTAAGTGTGTTTCATGGTTCACATCTTGTCATTTCTCAATCATTTTGAGCTTCATATAGTGATCTGTGTACTGTTTGTTACGGTAGAATTTCAAACTGTGTTCTGAAGAAAAGAAGTTGGTAAATAATGAGGCAGGAAAGGTTGATAGGTTTTTACAGATAATATTGTATTCAAAAAAGATATTTTATTTTATTTTGACAGGTCAAAATTTTCACATACCAGAGCTAAAGGGACATGAAACCAAGTTCAGTTATCATTTATTTAGCTTCAGCTGTTCAAGTTTCAAAGAAATTCATCACCTTCAAACACTGCTTCAATGAAACCTGAGCTCAACTCAGATCTGCATGCGGGACAGATTTTTTCTGATCAAGGGGTTGTACCCCAAATTTTTAAACCCTGTTGAATTGGATGTCTTGTTGCCACTTTAAATAAAACTTTTTAACACAAAGCATCAGACTTATCAATGGTTGAAGACTATTTTTAAAAAAGAGACCAATAGCCAATTCACAGAGTTCTTGAAAACAGGAGGAGAAAAAATAGTGTTTTCTCTGGCATGCTAGATCAGGTTGGCACAAGACACCCCCAAAAAGGGCAATGAATCAGTTTCCATTGAATAATGTTGAAGCATCAACAGATTTAAAGGTCCAGACATCTTTAAAGGGTCTTGTTTTATTATCTGATGTAAAATCCTGTCTGAATGTCCAACAACTCAGGCTCAGGACAGAAACTATCACCTGATTTATTAAATTAAACCCAACAGATGGTAAAAAAAAATTAAAATCTGTTATCTGCTGTTTAAAGGAATCGTCTGCACAGATTTGCCTCCTGGAAGCAAACTACTTCAAACACTCACAGTGGTAATCTACCGCAAAAATCGACTGCAACCAGGGAAAGTCACTCAGGAGGCAAGTTAAACGCTAGCAACCAGCAATCTGTGGCATGATTCAGCACAAAATTGCATCGGCATGTGACACCCACAAGTCCCATTTACTCCAATGGTGTCGACATCATCATGCATTCAATCATTGCTACCCCCGGAACAAATGGTGGAACCGTTCCTTCAGATGAGTGGACAAATCACTGGCATTCCTCAGCATTCCAAACCAACAGAGGGTTTGGCGAAAGGAATGCTAGCTTCCATGACGTTGAACATGTTATTAATCATTTGAAATAACAGAGTTGATCTGCTATGGTGTTCACGTGCAAAACTAATAAACTAGAACAGACTTGATTGTTGTTGCTTGAATCATACTTTAAATGGCAGTACAGGATATCTATGGCACCCAGTACACTTAAGTTATACTATTTCATTTTCCAAGATGGAATGCCAGACAGAGGTATGCATCACTATGACAACAAGCCAACAAATAGCAGCTCCCAGAAAAACTGATAAAGATTGGTTGAGAACTGAAAATAACTGATTTCTGCAGGAAGGAAAGATGACTGGCTGTCAGCATTGATAAAGCATGTTTAACAAAAATGTACACAATTCTCTTAACACCCTGGTGACACAGCTTCCCAACAACCTAACAGCCAATGTCCAAGAACTTTGCAGCATTGAACAGGAATGGAATAACGTTCCCAAAAAAGACCTGGGTTGCCAAGGGTGATATTCTGCTACAAATTACTGTCCAGTATAGTCTTCCTCTATTCTTGATTCCAGGGGTTTTTATATCTAGTGATTTCTGTTTCACAATGGTGGTAACATGATGTGTTCAAGACCCTGTGTTTTCCAAAGAGTTATTCTGGAGAATCTGTCCTTTACAAACTGTACACAGGGTTAAAATAAATTGACAATGTTTCTTTTTTTATGTTTTCTAAAGCATTTGGAGGACCTTCTTGATTCAATCCATTTGATCAGTGGCAATCCATATCCCCTACCAGCATGAATATTAGTTGTCCCTAGGACAGATATTTTGTCCCATACAACAGGTACGGAATTATCACAGGACCAGAGCTAACTGAGGGGACATGAATTGTTACAAAGTAATCAGTTATCATTTATTTAGCTTCAGCTGTTCAAGTTTCAAGTGCAATAACACCTTCAGGCACTGCTTCAGTAAAAACCTGAGCTCAACTCAGAGCGTCCCGTACGACAGATTTTTTCTGTCCCGTACGGCAGGTACCCCCTAGAATTTTTAAACCCTGTTGAATTCATGTCTTGTTGATTTTTTTTAAATAAAACTGCTTTAACACAATACAGCAGACTCTCTCCAATATTTCTTGACTATTTTTCAAAAGTTTTCAATAGCCAATTCACAGAGTTCTTGAAAAGACTTTGTTGGAAAAAAAATAGTGTTTTCTCTGCGTCCCATGCGACAGATCACATTTTTGCTCACTTCACCCCCCAAAAATGGAAATGAATCAGTTTGATCATTGAATAATGTTGAAGCGTGGTAACACAATTTAAAGGTCACAGGCTACTTTAAAGCAAGCCATTGTTTTATTATCTGGATGTAAAATACTGTCTGAATGTCCACTGAATGACAGGCATGGAATTGCCCCAAACTATCACCTGATTTAAATTAAATTAAACCCAACAGAGGTTAAAAAAAAATTAAAATCTGTTATCTGCTGTTTAAAGCTTGCCTCCTGGAAGCAAACTACTTCAAACACTCACAGTGGTAATCTACCGCAAAACCCGACTGCAACCAGGGAAAGTCACTCAGGAGGCAAGTTAAACCGCTAGCAACCAGCAATCTGTGGCATGATTCAGCACAAAATTGCATCGGCATGTGACACCCACAAGTCCCATTTACGGTGAATGTGTTTTGACCGCATCATGCATTCAATCATTGCTACCCCCGTGAGCCCAAATGGTGAAACCGCTCCTTCAGAAGAGCTGGACAAATCCCTGGCATTCCTCAGCATTCCAAACCAACAGAGGCAACCGTGAAAGGAATGCTAGCTTCCTGACTATGAACATGTTACTAATCATTTGAAATAACAGAGTTGATCAGCTACGTTGTTCACGTGAAAAAAATAATAAACTACACATACTTGATATGCAATTGAATTATACTTTAAATGCCTAAGCACAGGATACTATACTCCCAGTACACTTAAGTGTACTATTTCTTAATGCAGGAGTGACAGAGGTATGCATCACTATGACAACAAGCCAACAAATAGCAGCTCCCTCCGAAAAACTGATAAAGATTGGTTGAGAACTGAAAATAACTGATTTCTGCAGGAAGGAAAGATGACTGGCTGTCAGCATTGATAAAGAGCAGCAGTTTAACAAAAATGTACACAATTCTCTTAACACCCTGGTGACACAGCTTCCCATAAACTAACAGCCATCACGCGTCACAAGTTTGCACAAGTGACCTGCTACAGTAACTTTATCAAAGGAAAGAGATGGGTTGCCAAGGGTGATATTCTGCTACAAATTACTGTCCAGTATAGTCTTCCCTGTATTCTTGATTCCAGTGGCTTTTATATCTAGTGATTTCGGTAAGGTCAATAAAAGAGCACATGATGTGTTCAAGGACTCACTCATTTCCAAAGAGTCACTCTCGGAGAGTCTAGGGTACAAAGTGAGCAGCATTAAAATAATCTCAATAATTCTTTTAAAGTCCTTCTAAAGCACAGGAGGACCTTCTAAATGATTCAATCCATTTGATCAGTGGCAGGATAGCCATACCAGCATGAATATTGGATCATCTTTTTCTACAGTCAAAAAATCAAAAATTCCAGGACTCTGTTTCAAATAGTTTCTTTCCCATGTTTGATCAGAGACTACATTTCCCATGATAACTTACAGATGGACACTCACTATGATACTCAGGATGACATGTAGCATTGATTTTGGGATGTTTCCATGGTAAAACAACTGATATCTAGATGCTGGTCCCACTCCCCTCCATTTACCCTCAACCTCCCATTTTCATTCCTAAGTTTGTTATTCACTCAAGTCATATACCTACCAACTTTCATCAATTTCCAATGTATCATTCAAAAGTTATTGCACAGACAGACAGATAGACAGACAGACAGAAACTCAGCATGATATTCAGGATGACATGTAACATTGATTTCAGGATGTTTCCAGTGTAGAACTAGAGACCATCTGAAGATGGGATCACACCAGCCATGCCCCTCGCCAGTTATCCCCCAAGCCAAACACCTGTGACCCCCATTTTCAATCCCAAGCGAGATATTCACGCACGCCATATACTACCAAAATTTCATTAATTTCCTGTGTATCGTTCAAAAGTTATCAAACAGACGCTCACTATGATATGGAGGATAATTTGTAAAATTGGATCTAGGGTGCTGCCAGTGGAAAACAACTCAAATCTGGATGCTCACAAATGCACACACAACTGAAAACAATACCAGCCATTGCTTCCCAGCTGATAACAACTCAAAGCTGTATACCCACACACGCCACACACACACACACACACGCATACACACATGGACACACAACTGAAAACAATACCAACTTCACGGCTGGTAATCATCATTCATTACACTGCAAAGCAGAAGGCCAACAGACCTGGGGGGTAAATAAAGAAGTAGCTACTGTCTTCGCTGAATAAGATGGCCAAGAAAAACCTAGAACCCTCATAAAGCATCTAAAAAGTGAAAACAGTGGTTCCAGCGATTACTCTGTACACTTATTCAGCTCCTGCAGTGATCTAAGATTCTGACATTACCCCCCTACACCCAAGTTCAAATAGCATTTGTTTTGGACCCAAATAATTTTCTAGACTCCGCTCATCTTGACTGGAACAATTGTGTCTACTCTGATGGGCAGGGTATCTACCTTAAATAACATTCCATTTGTTCCACTAGACTAGACAAGCCCTATGCAAGCTCAATACAATAGGTTAGTATTTGAATCCAGAACAAACACTATTTGAACCCAAGTCTTTTGAGCAGAGAGAGGAGCTGGCTTTTACCAAATGAAACGGAACAAAACAATTATGAGCAGTAGCACTGAGTGAAAGCTCCAGATCTTCGCAGTTTAGTAAAGTACAGAGTCAAAAGCTGGGGGGGGTGACGACTATGGGAGTATAAAAGCAGTCCAAACAAAACTAAAGGCAGGGCAGGGCGGCTGTCGCCACAGAAACAGTTGATGTAATATCCTCCCGATAGAGGGTGGAGAGGGCGAAACAAGGTCCATGGAATACCATGCGTCTGGTGGGAAATTAATCTTGGGATACCTTCAGAGATGAGGAGAAGAAAGAGAAAGGGAACAGTATTGTGTGTTCTGGAGACAAGTCTGCTGACCAGTCTGCACTACAGGAAGCCATTATGAGAGGGACGGGGGGCGCAAAGTTTCTGAGCCCCATGAATGTATATTGATCTGAGCCCCCTAATCTACTGGAAGTTAAAATGGGCCCCCAAAACAATCTACAGCCCTCACTATATTTCATCCCGCAACTGACGGCCCTGCTGTGTCAGTTTGGCATAACAGTTACGGAACTGGGGTTTCATTTCTAAGTGGTGCCGAGGCAGAAAAATTATGTGGATGCTGATGTCTTTGCAGATTTTGGATAGATAATAACAAACATGAAATTAAACATCATCCAAGAACATGAACAAATGAAAAATGTCAAATTTATCCTGATTAGGCTGCTTAAATTACAACTGCATGCAGTTTAGCTTACCCATGGTTTTATGAATTAAGATATTCTTATACCATTTTCCTTTTTTGAGCATAAGGAATATTTACAGCAGGTTTGAAATATATATATATATATATATATTTTTTTCTTTTTTTTTTTATACATACGATGTATAATGCACTGGATAAAAATGTGTATTAAATCCCTGCATGGGAATACCAAAATAGTGGTGAAAGAGCCACTGGTATGTTTGTAGCACTGAATACAGCAGGAAACCTGGGTCAGGACAGAGTCCTCAACGTAACGCTTGCTTGGAGCATGTAAAACTTCATCCATCACTGATGTAGTTGAGTGCCAGTCCCAAAAAAAAAAAAAAAAAAAAAATCCCTGTTCTCATTTTGGACAGAATGGTTCCTTCAACCATAGCAGCTGTGGTCTGAAGGTGGTTTAGAGGGGCGGAAATTTTCAAAATGATTGTTGCTGGAGCAAGAATGCTGTCCTGCCCCAGACAAGGGTACAAGTAACTGCAGCGGGGGGAAATAAATGCAAACAGAGGTGAGCCTGGGTATCTCAGCGTCACAGCAATTCTGCATTGTTTTCATGATGGCAGCGTAAAAATAGATGCGATTATCCAGAACATCACAACCTTCTCCATCCATCCCTCTACTGATATATTCATCTCTCTCTCTCTCTCTCTCTCTCTCTCTCTCTTTTCCTGCATCACAGGAAAAAACCTTTGTCTAGGAAAACAACACTGTCTTCCTGCTGCCACCCAAGCAAATTCCCTGACCATGATTGGCTGAGAGCTGCCCAGCACGCTCTATGATTGGCTGACAGAAGCATGACGGGCTCTGACTGGCTGAGAAAGGTACATCCCTTGCAGCAGGAGGGAGGGAGGGGAGGCAGGATGAAACCAGAAGCAGCAGGAGCTGAAGCTGACGCTGTGTCCTTCCGTCCCAGAGCAGCAAGGAAAAGCTCTGCCGCAGAGGCCATTCCAGCTCAGTGCCCAGCGAATACACGCAGCCTTGAACAAGCCTCTCACACAAACCCCAAGAGAAACAATGCGCGCGCACACACACACACAGACACACGCACACATGCATGCACATACAAAACAAAGCTGATTATAAAGGGAGCGTTCCTTGTTGTTAGAGAAACAATGACAGTGCAGTGCAGGGAGTCACTACCCAAGACAGCCATAGTCGGCTACACTGATACCTGGATAACTGAATGTCCTGGATAATTACTTGGGTAAGTAATATGCCTAACGGCCCACTATGTGGATAACTGATCCACAATAAAGTACAATACTTGTAAAAATGGCCTTATAAACACCCCCCACCAAGGTGGCTATCCCACAACTTAATGCACAGCATGGATATTTTGCTTCCTACAACTTATCATCATAAGTTATTTGAGCTGCAAACTGGTCACTCAAAGCCCACTGCAGGCATATCAGCCACCCGCATTGATTTCCAACCAAAGGTTCCCAAACAATCACCTCCATCCACACATCAGCTCTCCTCTCTGAGGATTACGTCACTGTTATTTAACAGAGGTCACCTATCTACCCCTAAAGCCGCAGACTGAGTTCGGGACAAAAGCTGAGCCTATAGCCTAGGTTTTCAATGTCAAAAAGGTGGTTCTTTTTTAGCCAGCCATGGTAACTTATGGCATCTCTGATGAGAGTTTAGGGTTTGTCAAGTCAACTCACAAAGAAAGCCTGGCAAACACTGAACTCGCTTTGAACATCCCTCAGTTGCTTGAGGCAATGTTGTTTACCTTGGGGTATTGCATGGAGCATACATGTGCCCTTTAGTAAGAAGATACCCAGCCTGATGTCCACGAATATCAGAAAGGACAAGCAAGAGAGCACGTTCCTGAAAGAAAAACCGCAAACCAGGGACGTGTCAGGAGATGGGAGGTCAGATTGAATCAGTGACTACCAGAGTTATGGACCATCCTCTCTCCCTCTCTCTATCATTATGTAATAGCAAAATTCGGGTAGGGTGGCGGAGGGGGAGTGGGTTTTGTCAATCTATCATTATGTGGTAGCAAAATTCAGGTAGGGTGGCGGGGGAGAAGTGGGCTTTGTCAAGACTGCTGGAGGAGGACAGCGGACAGCAGCAATGCCCCTGTATTCCCAAAAGAAAACACCTCAGCCCTGTCCCAATGTCCCCGCCCCAATTCTAATGATGGCTATTCAAACAGGGGGTGGCAAGAAACACTTTTACATGACATGGGTAAACACAACAGAGAAAGAGGCGGAAAGCAGGAATGAGAGAGAGGCAGAGAGAGAGAGAGAGAGGGAAAGAGGTAGATTAGAGAGCGATAGCAATAACATTTTTTAAATCAGGCTGTAGCCTTGTTAACCCCATTAACCCAGCTGCCTTAGTGAATAAGCACTATTTACAGTCTGCGCCATCGCGATGAGATGGAGGCTGCTGAGAGAGAGAGTGAGAGAGAGGGGGAGATGGAAGGGTGGAAGGAGAGAGAGAGAGATATAAGTGGCTGATTAAAGGAGGAAACAGCTGGTGGGTTCAGTGACGGAGTATAGCGCAGCTACTGCTGCACAACTGCAAAAAACTGTTTACTTACAACATACCAACCAACTTGCAATCATAGCCGACCATTCCTCAACTTCCTAACAATCGTATCACAACCACAGACAAATGCACAAAACGACAGCCTCATACTCACTGACAACACATACAAATCAACCACATAACAGCCACTGTAATCACAGGCAACAGTGTATGAACAGCATAATCCCAGCTGGATTATTAGACACGACCGTTTGTTGTCCCGAATAAAAATAATTGTAGACAACACCGTATGAGCTGCGTAACAGCCACAACCAACATAACCATATCTCAATGGCATTACAGCAGCCCGATAAGCACAGACGAGCGTGTGTGTGCTGCGTAAGGACTGATATGCTATCAAAGGCAGAGACGACCAGATGACAGGCAGCTTTTTCTCCCCTCTAGCGTGGAGCCCCTCGTCGTTGGAAAGCCGCCGCACAGAGAGAGCGGACATGACAAGGCAACCCCAGCCCAAGTGCGGCCACTACTCACCGCCGCCCCAGGACTTGAGCAAAGACCTGATGCTGATCTCGAAGAAGCCCGAGTCCTGCTGGCTGGCCATCGCTGCAGCATGGAGGGCCAGGGCGAGGGGGGAGGAGAGACTGATATCAGTCAGGGATAGGGGCCCAACAGGACCACAGTGTACAGGACTGGACGGGAAAGGATCGCACTGGCTTGTAGAGGCGCGGATAAGCGAAAGGCAAATTGTCTGCTTCCACTCGATTCTGCTCTCTCCTTTCGTCAGGCTCCTGACAGTGTTTTCTCTCTCTTCCTCTCTCCCCCTCCCTCATTCGCTCCCTGTCTCTCTCTCACGCACTCTCACTGATGCTCTCTCTCTCTCAGCACAAAGTGATGCTCACTCGCTCGTTCAAAAGCAGTGATGCTCACTTGATCTCTCTCTCACATGCTCTGTCTCTCTCTCTCTCTATTTCACACTCTGACTCAGACTCTCTCTCCCTCACACATGCTCTCGCTCCAAGCCCACAGTAATGCTTGCTCACCCTACAAAGGCAGGCTGGGTGTCCAGGGGCCAATCCTCTTAGCAGAGAGAGCAGCTGATGAGAATTGATGCAGGCGGTGCAGTGGGTGTACTTGAGTGTGTGTGCATGAATATGAGTGTGCACGTGAGTGGATGTGCACTGGGGTGTGTGTGTCTGTGTGTTTGTGTGTACGGTATCTGTGTCCATGTTTCCATATGTGCACTGTGTATGCATATGCGCGTGTATGTGAGGGACAGTAGGGTCAGGAGTGTGTGCCTTTCTGAACCTTATTCTTCTGAAACAAAACAAGGTGGAGAGGATGAAAATGCCTGAAAAGAGGAGGAAGAAGGACAGGAAAGGGGTGTTATGGGGAGAGCCGCCCCTCACTCAGAGATGAACTTACAGTGCACCTTGCAGAAAGCAAGCTGACAGATTTAGTTTCAAAACTCAGGAGTGGCCCTTACTGCCACTTCACAGACACATTGGCAAGGTGACTGGTATGGGTGAGTAAACTGTCTGATAAACACACATGCTTCCATATGCCTGTGTATGTGAATGCAAGTACACAATGTGTGTGTGGGTGTGAGTGTGATATGTGTGAGTATACATGCACAGGGGCCAATTACACAAAAGTCAGATCCTGAGATCCTGGAGCAACGAAACAGAGCGTCCCTGGCTTAATTGATTGCACAAAGCCTTGCCATACAGGTGCGGCGCGTCAACGCCTGCAGACACTTCATTCCCCTTGGTTCGGCGACTTATGGGCAGTTCATCATCCCCAGTGAAGTCGGTATCCGTGAAATGCTTCCATCAGTTAAGTATTGGCCAATGTAATGTTAGCCAAAGTAAACCTATGCCAATAACAATATTAACTCAACCAATTATCATCATTTCCCGCCTGGACTGTGACTTTGGGAGGGACTGCAGTTGTGTGTAAAAGCCAATGCTTAATAGAATGATGAGTTTCAATACTTCCGAACGATATGTAGTCTTCCTAAGCAGCGCATATCTCACCATATATAAACGCAATTATGCGGCCCTACCCTGGCAGCATAGAGCAGCGTATGACAGGATTTAGTTTAATTTTTAGCTAAAATGGTAAACTCACCAGAGACACCAACAATCTCTGCCACCTTTCTCCTCGCGCTGTTTCTTTTGTCATTGTCTCCGTAATTTGGCAGGGAACCCTCCAGTAAACTCGGAAAAGACGAAACTGCCATAATGCACACGTGAACTTCCAAGCAAACCAAAGGGCTTACAAATTTTTACAAGCATATTTTTTCCAATATACCACAATTTTGCAACTAGCCCTTTTTTGTCCTGCACAAACTCTGAAATGATAGGCCGATCTAGGAGACATTTTCAAACTAGTTGACTTTATTTTCAACTTTAAATCACTTCTGATGGAGGCATATTCAAATTAAAACATAAAATGTTAACGTCAGAAAATAACGTCAAGGAGCTTCCTGAAAATGTTTGAATCCAGTATTGCGAAGCAAGCGACATTGCACATGTATCCGGCACTACAGCAACGACTCTAACTTTTGCATCACAGTCTAAATGGCTTAAAGGGGACCTATTATGCTCCCCCTTCTTTTAGTACATATAGGTAATGTTATAATGTAAGATGTCCATACTCAACCTCTGAAAAGTTTCTAAACATAAGATACAGGGGTTTTGCCGAAATCCAAAAACGTGATTTTGTGAACATGATTTCCTCTCTGAACAGCTCCTCCCGAGATCTTCACGAGATCTGGGCAAAACCTAACGTCAGGTTGTGCCGTCCAATTAATACAGACCTAGCCACAGCCAATCACGGCGCTGGACCTGCCCACACCGGAAACTATTCTTACAGGCACTAACAATGACAGATCATACTGTGCCTTAGCAGCGTCTACACTTTTGGAAATACAAAAGAAGAACCGCGGATCATTTGAGGTGCCGTTTTGTCAGTATCTCTCCCAAAGCTGCTTGTCCGTTTACTTTTGGACGCGAAGAAAAGCACCTATTTCTCTTCCAAAAGACGATGCCACCAGAAATCAGTGGGTAACTTTTTTTGTTTGCTGGCAGCAAACAGCCACGGCCAAAGGGAACGTAAGCAGTTTGTGCTCAGCATTTCACCAAAGACAGCAATAAAGGATAATTCAACACAGGATAAGCATTTCAGCTGCTTCTCAAACCTAAAGCAGTTGCATGGATCAAGCGCTCGGAGCCACAAGCTGTAAGTAACGATATAACAGCAAATAATGTAAATGAAGCTAACGTGTTACGGTTGGCTAGCAGGACTGCTAACAATAGTTAGCACTAACAACTGGCCTCAAACACAGGCTTTGTAAAATGTCTTAAGATAAATCCTCGATCGGTCGCGACTGTCCGTGACTCTCAGATGCAGAAGCTGTAAGTTGCTTTTACTGCATAAGCCAACCTGGCTTGATAGCCAGTTGATTGTGGCTGTAGCACTGCGGCTAACGTAGCCAAGTTACTGTTGATAATGTTTGTGTCCTAAATATGCAAGAGTAATATTAGGGGAAATTCTACAGAAGATGTGTGAACATAAACCTCATTTGAAGCTAACTTTTTATACTTGTTTGTAATTTGGATGCTTGGTACAACTGACCATGGTAACGGAACTTGCTGTCTGTAAAACCTGTATTGCAGGGGTTTGTCTCTGTGGTTGTTACGAATGCTCGGTTACGAGCTACTGCATGTTAGTTCATGTGCCGTGCAAATTAAAAATGCTCCTGGTTAACTTATATGCAGTAATTCTGATCGGTATGCTTGTGTTACTTCGGTAAGCATCAATGTGGCAGTTTCATCATAACGTTGCCTGATTGTAGCCACTACAGCTGAAGCTAACCGAAGAGGTGCTGTATGTGTCCGCAAAGTTGGGCTGAAAAGGCTGCAGTTAGACCAGATGTAGGTTTTGCAGAGCTTGGGATAAGTGTTTGCGTTTGTTTATGGCTGCTTGTGATCGCTTCACTTATCCATGACCGGGATCAGCCGGATACTTTGCAAATATCTGGGCTAGCTCTCTGATTCTACCCTGAAAGCAGTCGCGAAACGCAGAAGCTCTAACATGTCCGGTATAACAAATGATTTCTCTGCACTGCCGTGACATAATTTCATCCCCCTTTAGAAATTGTTGTGGCTAATAAAAAGCCGAAAAAGGCGGAGATTAAATAGGAAATTCTTTCCTGTAGAAGTGATCGATTCGCTAGCTCCACATAAGCGACTTGTCCACGCTAACGGAACTTACGGTTTGTAAATCTGTATTATGTTCATAACATAACCGAGTTCTCTCTAGCTGTCGCGTACGATCCATAAAGCTGCTTTCACATCGGACGTGAAACAAATTTTTCGCGGGACAGAATACATTCAAAGTCAATGCAAAGACGCGAATACACGCGCTTATGGGCGCGTTAAGCAGCTTTCACACCGGACGTGCAACTAATTTTTCGTGCAACTGATTACATTCAAAGTCAACGCAAAGACAATGCATTGACTTTGAATGTAATCTGTGGCGCGAAAAATTCGTATCGCGTCCGGTGTGAAAGCAGCTTATCGGCCCATTTCCCGCGAGCAAACGCTGGTCAATCCAATGCAATAAGTGAACCATTACCACGGGCAATTTCCGAAAAGGCCGTTTAGCCTGGAGCTTTCGCCCCTTCGTCATATACCAGCGCAGAAGCTGTTCGTTACTCCACGCTAACAACACACCACAGCTATGCACACGAACCAGCAGGTCTTTATAATACACACCAAAGCAGTCCATAAGTTGTTGGTCCATTTTTTGCTGCTCCTCACTGTCCATGTTTCCCTCTAAACTCAGACCCACCGGATTTCTACGGTCTCCGGTCTACACTTGGGTATGTCGACCCGTTCTACAAATGTGTCTGTATGGGGTGGATTCTAGCTTTCCCTCTATCCTAGCTATAGAGTAGAAACACCGGTGTACTCACCATAGTAGCCGTAGGTAGACAGCAAATTCGAGCTTGAGCTGCCAGACTTTTGCACTGCGTCCTCCACTTACGCTGTTGAGACATTCCGTGTCAATTGGACTAACCTTCCCGGATGACCATCTCCGAATTTCATCCTACTTTGATATATCATTTATCAATGTATCTGAAGTACTCTCCCCAAATATTTAATCAAAATTCCACATAGTCCTCGAGTTTCAGGCCTTTAAGATTGAGGGGGGTCTGTGCACCTGAGCAAATCCTTATTTCTGGGCCATTTTGAGGGGCCTACTATGAGAAATCCAAAAGTGGTACTAGTCTAAGTTTAATTACACAAGTAGTGCTACTTATAGAGACCAGGGAGAAAATACAAAATCAATGGGCCATAACAAATTTTAAATAATCAAAAATTTGTCAAAATTAGAAATCTTTCTCCAGCAACTAAATCTTTGGGCTACTAATTAAGGTAGATATGGAGCTTGTATGGGCATAACAAATATTCCTTAAAACACCTTAAGGGTGGCGCCACTGGTGGCCAAAGTCAGCCAATTTAGTGAAATAGCCTAATTTCGGCGGCCATTAAGGCCATGTGGCCCAACTTTTATCGATTTGCAATATTTTTTCCTTGAATGACCACATTTTAAGTTTTCGATTGAATGTGGTTTCTAAGGTGTTCCGTATTTCTTTCTGGGTGAAATAATTTAATCAAAGTGTGGTATTTTGTCTATCATTTTAAGCTTTTTCCAACCATTTCCCACATGGATCACCTTAGGATACAGTTGTAATCAGTGTTAGAAGTACTAAAATAGGTACCAGGGGACATGTTGATGCCCACTAAATATATCTGAATAAAAAACATCATGGACTGGCACCCTATTTTGGCACAAATATAAGCTCCAATGTGCCTGGATCTGTGTCAACTCAACCAGACCCCCCCAGATGACCGTCTTGGATTTCCTTCTAACTCAGGAATAAGATTCACCAATGTATCTGAAGTACTCTCCCCAAATATCTCACCATATTTTTACATTCATCATAATAACAGCTAACAGGACTATTGGGATGAAAATAGGTCATGAGGTTCAATAGCAATGAGACTACTCTAGTCAAAGTCTGTAAAGTCATACAGTACCTGAACTTCAGAAGAGATTGTACTGCTCAAAAGTGTCACAAATTGTTTTGAACTTATTATTCTGAATTTTGTAGTTCCTTCCTTCCTTAGTAGTTGGTGGTGTAATTACACATAGAATATCACCCTTTGGGATCCACCAGATATCCTCCCTGGTAGGCCACCTGAACGATTTTGTTGGACCTCTGGGTGACATAAATTTGATGCTATAGTCCTCATTGTCTGTACAAAATTCCAGAACCATTCCAATTCGCCAGTGTCCGTCATATGTACAAGCCACATACTGTCCAGGACTTGGGGTAGTGATTTGTCTTGCAGTGTGACAGCCTTGCACATGTACCATTGTAATGTTATCGTCAGTGGAGATGCGCTTGGCTATGTGTCCACCCTCTGTTGGCTCTGAGATGTAATACATCATCTGTACCATATAGCTTTCTGTTTCTTTTTTGATGAGTGACCAACTAGTGACCATTGTGAGTGGTTGAAGTCATAATGTAGTTCTGATTCATTCTTCTTTCATTCCAATATTTTAATATCTGGACCAGTGTTCCAATCAGTGTCTAAATATGCTAATGAATTGATTATCTCCGTTTTAACAGGTCATTATAGTCATGTTATATGTTGTGGAAAAAGAAAATCAACAGGAATCTGGTCATCATAGGTGAGTCTTAATATGGATTGATGAGGGATATGTGTGATTTTCACTGATTACAGCTGTATGCTAAGGTGTCTATGTGGGAAATGGTAGGAACAAGCTTAAAATGATAGGCAAAATATCGCACTTTGATGAAATTATTTCACCCAGAAAGAAATACGGACCACCTTAGGAACCACATTCATTCGAAAGCTTAAAATGTTGTCTTTCAAGGAAAAAATATTGCAAATCGATAAAAGTTGGGCCACATGGACTTAATGGCAGCCGAAATTAGGCTATTTCACTAAATTGGCTGACTTTGGCCATCAGTGGCATCACCTGTATGGTGTTTTAAGGAACAATTGTTATGCCCATACAAGCTCCATATCTACCTTAATTAGTAGCCCAAAGATTTATTTGCTGGAGATAAAAATTTGTCAAAATTAGAATTCTGATTATTTAAAATTTGTTATGGCCCATTGATTTTTTCCCGTTTTCCGAGCCTCGGTGCATCAGCCCATGACATAAGGGGTATGATTTTATATTTTCTCCCTGGTCTCTATAAGTAGTACTACTTGTGTAACTAAACTTAGACAAGTACCACTTTTGGATTTCTCATAGTAGCCTCCTCAAAATGGCCCAGAAATAAGGATTTGCTCAGGAGTGCAGACCCCCCTCACATTTAAAGGCCTGAAACTCGAGGACTATGTGGAATTTTGATTAATTATTTGGGGAGAGTACTTCAGATACATTGACTAATGATATATCAAAGTAGGAAGAAATTCGGAGATGGTCATCCGGGAAGGTTAGTCCAATTGACACGGCACGTCTCCGTTGCGTTTATTAGAACAAGTTCATTTCATTAGATCTATACACATGTACTGTGTTTGATTGCGGAATTTGCCCGTTGATTCCTTCTCAGATGGCAGACGCGTCTAAGTTTCACTCTGGGGAGGCAGACCCGGAAAACTGCGTTCTGCTGCCTTGTCCCGCCTAGATCCACCCTCCACAGAGCTGGCCAGTAAGAAGAAACTGGGCATATGGGAAGTGGGGGCCATAGCGGAAGAGCCCCCCCAACGAGGCGTTTCAGGCAGAGACTACAATGGACTGCAAATGGGGTTTTTTGAGGACGGCCGTATGAGCTAAATAATGACCCTTTTTTGGACTTTTAACGATCAGGAGTACTCTAGGGGAGTCCAAGATCAAAATATAAATTTGGAAATGTAGCATAATAGGTCCCCTTTAAGATAGCGAAAAGTAGCAGCAGTGCTGTAAGAAGGGGGTTACAGCAACAATTTAAGACCGCGCTGAAACACTTCAGCTTTACCATTTTCTCTCTTAATACGACCAAACTGAACTAGAAATGCTTATGGGGGCATATGAGGAAGACAAATGACTCACCATTAAAAGGGAAGCACAGCAGCCGCCAAGAAGCAAAGGGCAAAAGGGTGGCAGGCCGTCGCCGACTGACTCAACGCATTTGACGAGGCTACTTAAAGCTGCTGTAAGTGATTTTTTTTTTGTTTTGTTTTTTTAAACAAGTGTTAAATATACTATTCAAAAAAAGTAGGGGATATTGGATTTACAAGTACCATGAAATGCAGATCATGAGGTCAGGAAGGAAACAAATGACATAAAAACATTAAGGAAACATTTGTCAATTTATTCGAAACCCTGTGTACAGTCAGTAAAGGACAGATTCTCCAGAATAAGGGTCGACACAAACACAGGGTCACACAGCAAATTTACCACCATTGTGAAACAGAGTCAGTAGCGGTAAAACCCCCCTCGGTTGGCTAGACAAGCTCGAATTCGGGCGTGGCATACTCCTAACGAGACGTCCCAGGTCATTTTGGGGAACGTTATTCCATTCCTGTTGCAATGCTGCAGCAAGTTCTTGGACATTGGCAGGAGGTTGTTGACGTTAGCGTAGCCGCTGTCCAAGCATGTCCCAGACATGCTCGATGGGGGAAAGGTCCAGACTGAGTGCTGGCCATGGTAATGTGGTGATATTCTGCTGCTGGAGGTAATCTGTAACGATCCTGGCCCTATGACATCTGGCATTGTCATCTTGGAAAATGAAACGGCGGCCATAACGGCGTGCAAACGGCACAACATGGGGTGCCAAGATGTTGTCCCGGTAGTACTGCCCTGTGACACGCCCAGCAACAACATGCAAGTCTGTTCTGCCGGCAGCAGTGATGCCTCCCCACACCATTACAGATCCACCCCCATACGGATCATGTCTAATGACGTTAACGTCATGGAAACGTTCGTTACGCCGCCGCCAAACCCTCCTGCGCCTGTCAAGGAAGTCCACAGTGAACCTCGACTCATCTGAGAACATTACGTTGTTCCATCGGCGATTATCCCAGCGCTGATGATGACGACACCATTGGAGTCTGGCCCTAATGTGACGATCCCTCAAACAGGGAATGACACGAGGACGCCGGGCGTGTAAGTGAAATCTGTGCAGACGATTCCTGATGGTCTGGCCACTCACTACCAAGCCAGTATCCCTTTGAAGTTGAGACCTTATCTGATTTGCTGTTACCATACGATTTCTCAAGACAATAGTGCGGATGAATCTGTCCTGAGCCTGAGTTGTTGCCCTTGGTCGACCGGATCGTGGTCTATCCTGAACAGACCCTGTAGCACGATGTCTGGACCATAATCTGCTGATGACAGACTGGGAAACATTCATTGCCCTTGCCACAACGACCTGTCTTGTGCCAACCTTTAGCATGCCAAGGGCACGTAACCTCTCCTCCTGTGTTAGGCGGCGATGGTCTCTGTTTAATTAACGACTTCAACCACTGATAATCTGATGCTTTCTCTTCAAAATCTTCCTTTACAGTGGCTCTAACCTTCCAATTCAGAGTCATGCAAATTTGTGGCACAACCCCCTTGATCATCAATAGCATCCCGTGCAGATCGTGAGAGTGTCATTGATGTGTTTGGGTGATGAATTTCTTTGGAAATGCTTCCTCAGTAAGGAACTATACAACATGGTTTCGTATCCCTTTGTATATGTGAAAATTTTGATCTCAAAATAAAATATCCCCTACTTTTTTTGAATAGTATATAGCTCCACATTCCGATATTGATGTAGAGTATCTGGTCCTTAACACAGGTCTCTCAGTCATTGTCTTCTGCAATAAAGCAGAATATAATATTTTTAAGTCACCCACTGCCTCTATCCAATTAGGTGAGAGGATAATACATTTTGATTGGAATCTCATTAAAAGTGATGCTGCTCTGAGAGAAGTTTTTCCTGTCTCTCCTAAGATAAGTTTCAGGAGGGCCCCTACACTATGGGACAGGTTAGTGCCCAGACATCTTCCTGCTAATAATAATAATAATAAAACTTGGCTTCACCAATCATTGAAGGGTACTGACAAATGTGGCTTTTGTAACCATTGTGCCAACATTTAGTATAAACAATCTCATAAAGTGTATGATATCAAAATGTTCATTAATTGTATCACTACTTTTGTTGTGTATCGTCTATCCTGTCCTTGTGGATGCTTCTATATAGGCTGGACAAAGAGACGCTTGAAAGATTGAGTCTCTGAGCACAAGTATGCAATCAAAAAAATCAGATTTCAATTATCCAATGGCAAAACGCTTTCATAAAGTACATAACAGCAATCCAGAATGCCTTATGGTTGAAGCCCTAGAAACCATTAAAAAAAAAAAAACAACCTTGGGGGTGATCGACTTAAACTTCTACTGCAGAGAGAAACCTTCTACATATGCCAAATAAAAGCCACAGTATATCCAGGACTGAATGAGGAAATAGACGTTAGTTCATTTTTTTAGAGCCATCTAGTGATTATTATTTCATTACTGTCACCTGAGAGCTTGTTCGGCCTCTTGCTCAGGTGTTTGCAATCAGTTGTCCGGATTCTCTTTGTTCACAAAAGGGAAGATTGCGTGTTGAGGGTTACACCCTGAAGGCGGCTGTTTGTGCCGCAATGCGTGGGTTGTTACCCAGCTTAATCTTAAGCATGAATTGTTTTTAGTATTTCTTGATGAAACTGCCACTTGAATAAAGGCAATTTTTTGATAGAAGAGTGCCTTGAATCTTTCTTTTTTGAATAGGTGAGAGAACGCCATAAGAAGGCAATGCTCTCTGCTTGTGAACGCACAAAGAGCTGAATCTGTGTTGTTAGTGCACCTCCTGCTGGAAAAATGATAAGACGAAGAAGAATCTGTGTTGTTGACAATGGCTGAACAGAGGAAGCTTTCGATCCCAGTGCTACAAGAGACAGCGTAGACAATTAAACAGCGAAATTGGCAAGAACCGGTGGAGGAACAGATAAGAGTCAAGGAAGAAAACACGGGAGATGGCCAAGAGCCGTGTATTTACCGGTGCCACTTTCGAGAGGTGGACAAACTAGTAAAAGGAATCTAAGGGTCTAAATAGCGAAGGGCAGCTAGCCTCGCGGCTACTGGACAGGCAAGCTATGTTTTACTCTGTAACAGTTATAAAGTTTAATAAGTCTCGGGTAGGCCTGTTGGTGGTTTTTAATCCTGCTAATCTTAGTTTAAAAATGTATAGTCATCCTTTCTGGCCGACTACAGCTTGATTAACTGTGTAAGAATAGCAGCAAAACTTGGTAACTAGCTATTGGTACCTATTTGTTCTGACAAAGGGAGGCTGGTGTCTAACTGTAACGGTAATGACGTATTTATATGAGGAAAAAAAATAAAATATTCTTTAAAAGGGCTAGCAGAAAAGTGTTTTTGTATAGACGATTGAAATTTTTTTCTGTATCAACAATCTCCTCTCTATATTCACGGACGCCATCGTGCCATTAGCTACTTGTTGGTGTGGCTCTAGGACACTAGCTAGCTTTAGCTTATACCTTCATAAAGCCATTCATGCCAAATTTTCTGTAGGGATGTAATTCTGTACGGATGTTTATTTTGGAAATAAACTATTTTGGCCTACTAGCCTGCTAACTTCCAAATCCTGACTTTTTGAACAAACATTATTAACCATTATGCACTATCAGAAACCTTGTCTACTTTGTTTAGTGAATTCTTTGAATGAGTTGACACATTGAGTTGAAAGGAGATTTGGAATAGCTCCTAACTTGGGAAACTCGTCTATTATAACTCTTTTTGACATCACCTTAACTGATTAGGAACAATAATCTTAATTGTTGCCTCTCACAACTGACCTTAGGGCAATTGTATATGAAGCAAGGGTACATAAAATGAATTATTTATTTTACTTTAAGGTTTTAATAACTTACAGTCACTTTAAATGGACCCTAAGTGTGAAACTACACACTTGAAACACAATATCAGTGCAAATAGGCCAACTCCAAATGACCTACTAATCAGGCAATTCTTCAGAGGGGTTTTAATGCCTCTAACACTAAATGAAAGCACATTTGGGCAAAACGGTCTTCAAGAATGTCAGGTGGAGAATAAACTCAGCCTGTATAGCAGAATTTTGTGGCCGTTTGCTCATTTAATATTGTAAATTTGCTGAGTTTATACAAGCATGAGTATTGTCTGCAATGAGACAGAGACCAGAACTAAAATTTCCCTCTAGCCTATGAGGGACGGTAAAAATATTGTTTCAGCAGCAGCTCCATAAACATCTCAAAAACGATGGCTTCATTTCTGCTTGATTAAAGAACAACAAGATTCCTTCTTCAGTTGGCTATACTACAAATAGATTCTATTCAAAGATAGTGGGTTCGACCCAGTCATTGAGGATGTTTGCCCAGAGAGAAAAGAGTTTGCAGTCTCCTGACAAGGCCTGGCTGAAAAAGCCACACTACTCTTTTTAGCTAATAAGAAACTAAATGATCCCAACCACCGTCTGTCTTCATCAGCAAAATGGTGTTATCTGCTGAAAGCAGTCTCGTTAAGCCCAACGCTAACAAGTCATTAGAGGCGTAATATGAGGGAAGATGGCAATAAAGTCTTTATCTACATGTTTTAAATACAACCCCAATTCCAAAATTTGGCACGCTGTGTAAATTGTAAATAAAAACAGAATGCAATGATTTGTAAATCTCATAAACCCACATTTTATTCACGATAGAACATAGACAACATATCAGATGTTGAAAGTGAGACTTTTTACCAATTCATGAAAACTATTAGCTCAGTTTGAATTTGATGGCAGCAACACATCTCAAAAAAGTTGGGAGAGGGACAACAAAAGGCTGGAAAAGTAAGTGGTATTAATAAAAAAAACAGCTAAAGGAGCATTTTGCAACTAATTAGGTTAATTGGCAACAGGTCAGTAACATGACTGGGTATAAAAAGAGCATTTTAGAGAGGCAGTGTCTCTCAGAAGTAAAGATGGACAGATTCACCAATCTGCAAAAAACTGTGTTTTAAAATAGTGGAACAATTTCAGAAAAATGTTCCTCAATGTAAAATTGCGAAGATTTTTAATCAACAGTACATCATATCATCACATGATTCAGAGAATCTGGAGAAATCTCTTTGCACAAGGGTCAAGTCTGAAGGTCAGTACTGGATGCTCGTGGTCTTCAGCCCCTCAGGTGGCACTGCATTAACCCTATCTAGACTGGGCTTTTTGGAGCTTCCTGGGGCCGGGGGGCTTTTTGGAGCTTCCTGGGGCTGGGGGGCTTTTTACGTCCCCCGGTAACTTGTAAACGACATGGCGTATGACCACCAAATTTGCAGGGGATGATGTACATGGAAACTAAATCACTACAATCATTTTGGTGTTATTATGACCTATTATGACAACATTATGACATCATGTTTTGATTTTTATTACCCAGAATGCTTTGCTTATTTTATCCCATAGTGCACCAGCTCCAAGAGGCCATAAAATACACAAAATTCTATTTATGTTCCGTGAAAATAGTTTTTTATTTACTCATTATGTTTTTCTTAGAAGTTCAGGTCAGAAAGAAATGAAAGTAAACTGAAGGATTACAGGTTTGCGTAAGCAAAACTTGCTCTGTTCTTATCGTTAACTTCTTTGTCTTTAGTATATTGATTTCAATATATAGCCTAACGACCACCTTAATAATGGAAAAAAACGTCTCGTTGTTGGTAGTAGAAGCTTTCATCAGAGGAAAATAAAATAAATTCAATGAAGTCATCAAATTAGCATAAATTAATTCTACTTAAAGCTGACATTAAATTACGTAAGATATTGTAAATATAATGGATAAGTATATGTTAAAAAGAAAATCTGGAAACTACATTGATGAAACCGAAATCAGCTATTTTTTTGTCAGACATACCTGTAAGAAAACCGTTGCCATGGAAACAGCGAAGATGGTAGACTTGACTTATTGGTATAAAATTGTTCCCAGACAAGTTTTAGGAGAAAGTCACCAAGTTTGGTGGTCCTAGATCAAGCTGTTCAGAAATTATACGACGTGAAAATTGGCGGGGGCATAAAAAGCCCACCCCAGATAGAATTAAAAACAGGCATGATTCTGTACTGGAATACACTGCATGGGCTCAAGAACACTTTAGGAAATCTTTGTCTGTGAACACAGTTCGCCGTGCAATCTACAAATGCAAGCTAAAGCTGCATCATGCAAAGAAGAAGCCATATGTGAACACAATCCAGAAACGTCACTGTCTTCTCTGAGCCAAAGTTCATTTAAAATGGACTGAGGCAGAATGGAAAACTGTTCTGCTGTCAGATGAATCAAAATTTGAAATTTTTTTTGGAAACCACTGACACTGTGTCTTGCGGTCTAAAGAAGAGAAGGACCATCCAGCTTGTTATCAGCTTACAGTTCAAAACCCTATATCTCTGATGTTATTGGGTTGCATTAGTGCCTATGGCGTGGGCAGCTTACACATCTGCAAAGGCATTATCAATGCTAAAAAGTATATAGAGGTTTTACCTCAAAATATGCTCCCATCCAGACAACATCTCCTTCAGGGAAGGCCTTGCATATTTCAGCTAAACAATGCCAACCGCACACTGCATCCATCACAACAGCATGGCTTCGCTGTAGAAGAGTCTGAGTGCTGAACTGGCCTACCTGCAGTCCAGACCATTCACAAATAGAAAACATTTGGAGCATCATAAAACGAAAAATCGGGCAAAGAAGACCCAGGACTGTTGAGCAGCTAGAATCCTCCATCTGACAAGAGTGGGACAACTTTCCCAAAACCTCAGCGATTGGTCTCCTCACTTCCCAAATGTTTACAGACTGTTGTTATGAGAAGATGGGATGCTAAACAATGATAAACATGGCCCTATCCCAACTTTCTTGAGATGTGTTCCTACCATCAAATTCAAAATGAGCTAATATTTTTCATGAAATGGTAAAATGTCTCACTGTCGACATCAGATATTGTATGTTCTACTGTGAATATAATGTCAGTTTATGAGATTTGCAAATCGTTGCATTCAGTTTTTATTTACATTTTACACAGCATCCCAACTTTTTTAGAAATGGGGTTGTAAAAAGAGTACTTCATTAATGAGAAGTTACTTGAGTAGAAAAAGGAACTTAAGGTTAAGTACATAAATAAAGAGCAGCCTCAAACAGGAAAATCCACTCTGTTCACTGTCACTC
Organism: Gymnothorax javanicus; assembly: GCA_029692085.1. NCBI lineage: Eukaryota > Metazoa > Chordata > Actinopteri > Anguilliformes > Muraenidae > Gymnothorax > Gymnothorax javanicus. The sequence continues at coordinate 67,863,595 of CM056199.1, forward strand.
AACAACTGACTACTATTTCTTTGTCTTTCTTAGCCTGTCTTTCTCTCTGCCTCTCTCTACCTCCCTCTCATTAACAAACCATTCAGAATGTATATTGCAAAGAGTCACAGAGATTTGCATTCTAAACAGAGGATATCAGAGAAGCAGAGTTGCTTCAGGTGCGCAGACAATGTGTGAGATAGCCTCTGTTCTCTGAAACAGTATGCAATTTATTTTATGGGGAAGACTGATATTATGCAGAGCCTTGTATTGCAGACCACATTTTTCCCTATCATGTTTGAAAATGGAACGCAGCTAGCATTGCTTGAGGGTCACTGTGTTTTTGGATGGGTGGTGTTGTTATGTTTGGCACCTGAGCTTGTTGGGCCAACAAAACACAGGCCTTGTGTCAACATAGAAGGCGATGCCGAGCTTACAGCTTTACAGGTCAGTTACTTTAATGTTTTCATGTTCTCGATGACTACCGACCCAGGGGCAAACTGTGACACATGAGGATACCCCAATCTCCATAAATCTGCAACTACAACCATGTAACACACACAAAGGTTTAAAGTGGGAGGAATTGCAGCACAACAGTCCCAAACCAACGTTGTAAAGCTGAGGTTCTAGGTTTCCTTCTGAGATGAGGCTCAGTCCGTTGTACAACTGGGCACGGTTCTTTCAAAAATGTAGGATGAGTTGTATGCCCTTAAATATCACTAACACTAGTAACACCAAAAAACCGAGAAAGTGCACCATTTTTCCGAGAAATTCCTGGAAAAACTTAGAATACACCGAGGTTTACTGAAGATTTGAGGCCAATTCGGCTAACCTCGGAAATATTTTATCGAGGTATCCCAAAGTCAGTCCAGTTTACTTAAGTTTGGACAACACCTCAGTAAACCTCGGTGAAATTTTCCCAAGGAATACCGATGTGGTCTCTGAGCTTCAATGGGCCAGACAATCCTCGGTGTGTTTTGGGAAAATTTCACCGAGGTTAACTGAGGTGTTGTCCAAACTTAAGTAAACTGGACAGACTTCAGGATACCTCGGTAAAATTTTTCTGAGGTTAACCGAGTTGGCCTAAAATCTTCAGTAAACCTTGGTGTATTCTAAGTTTTCGTAGGAATTTCTCAGGAAAAGGTGCACTTTCTCGGTTTTTGGGTGTTATTAGTGTAATTGTTGTAATGAAAGAAGTCTTTTTGAAAGAAGTATCAATGGTGTTTTGATATTTCATTGGCAGAAGCAATGCTAGATCAACACACATACTTTCATATGCTGTATGAACACTGACCCTTTTTTTCAAATCTCCTATTCTGAGATAATTGTAGCCCCCAGACGAAGTCTATGGATTCATGCTAATCGTCTCCATCGCCGCTGCCGCCGTCACCACGTCCACGTCCGTGGACACTTCACTGTGGACGCTGTACAGGCTGTAATTTTTGACCGATTACTTTCATATCTGGTATAGACATGCGTTCTATTTCACTTCTGACACCTATCGATTTTGGTGGCCATAGCGACAGTATTGGCCCAATAATCTGCAAATTTGTGCTGAGACATAGAGATTTCATTCTGGACGCGATGCAGGCCAGAGAAGCAGGCTTTGGGCGACTAGACTGTCTAGTTTATACTGGCCCTTATCTAGGATTCAGCTCACGAATATACAAGGCTTTGCTTTGGATGAGGAAGACTGTTCGTAGATCAGTACCATTGTTAGATGGTCTATGAATACTGGCCCTGGTTTCCAGACCATTTCACTGTAGTTTTTGGACAGCATGGTAAGGGGTTACACTTCACCAATGCAGAGAGGGACCAGGGGGTCAAACTCCCTGTTCTGCGAAGGTAAGTAGCTGAAGGTGAGTTATCCCCAAATTGACCACTGTGCTGTGAAGTAATCCCCATGGGTAATTTTAGGGTTTGTTTTCGACCCACCATGGATAAAACAGGAAGGGGTGGGAGAAATTCCTGCGGTGGTGCGACGGGCCAGAGATCACACGATATCTGGGCCACGGGGACTGAACTTTGCCATGATGGAATGTTCTGCAAAAAAAAAAAAAAACCCTTCATCTTCATCTCATAGGCAAAATGATGTCACATGGGCAAAGTGGCAACGTAATGCCATTTCATGGGTAATCAACCTTTCCCAAATATTATGGCTCGTTCAGTCCCAATCTCCATCATTTCGAAATATTGACCTCCTCAGCAGAATGTGAACAGAAGAGTAAGACTTTACCCTTTAAATACGAATCTCAAACTGGAGTCACCCCACTCAAATAAAATGCAGGGGACTTCAAGGAGAACTCACTTGCTCAAGATCAGCAGACAGAAAGAGAAAGCCCACCGCATGGGATTAGTCAGCAAGACATTGAACCCTTTCACACCAGGGTTTCCCACACAGACCATTGTGTGGCAGGCCGCCACAGAATCAACTCGGACCCCCATGAATTGATTCCGCCCTAATGCGATTTCTCTAAAAATAAAAAAAAATTTTAAAAAAAGGGAAAATTAAAAGAACTGGAAGATGCGTAATGTGGGCAATATTACTGCCATGCTCCCCCGGTCAACAAAAGGAAAGGCATCTTCCCTCCCCCCCGCTCAACAAAATGAAAAGCATGTACCCTCCCCCCCATGTCTGCCACCACACATTGCTTCCTGCTCTGTGGGAAACACTGCACACTATGTGGATGGACAGTTAGATTCACTCAGACAAGCCAACAATCTGCTTTGAGGTTCAACGTGATAGCAATACTCATAAGGAAAAATATGTGAGAATCATTTTCAAAAGTCATGTGAAGGCTTTATAGTCTCTGCATTCAAATTTGGATTGTCAGCCACTAACAGAATTGATCTGCGTCTCCGCCCACTTTATCATTACTCAGCACAGCAGCTCCCCATTAATGCCGACAATCTCAACTACAGGATTTCTACAGCCTAACAATTTTTTTTAAAGATTTTTTTTGGGGATTTTTTCCTTTATTTGACAGTTGTACAGTGGAGAGAGACAGGAAAGTTGGAGAGAAGAATGGGGAAGACATGCGGCAAATGACCCGAGCTGGAATCGAACCCGGGTCGCCACGAGAAGGACACAGCCTTTATGGTGTGCGTGCTTAGACCGATGAGCCACCGGGCGCAGCCTAACATTTTCATGAGCATTTGCTAGTTCTTGACTGCTGATGCATTTTGTTATTGATTTTATCGATCTAATGTGTTTAATTCGCCCACACATCATGTAACAATCTTTATGTGATTACCAACAGAGGCACTATTGCATTGATGACAGGTGAATTCTGATGCAGTAGACTTGGAGTATGATGCATTCTGTAATTTTTATCTTCACAGTAACATTTCAAAGATAAGTCGACTCTAATCCTGACGGAGTCCAGAGTAGGATCAAATATACTCTCTAAGAGTTGATTTAAATGAATATTTTACAGTGACAAGACAATCAGCGGAATCAAGAACTATGCCAATTTATAGGAACTAAAAAAAATATGGATGTTTGTGTGCATGTACCCACAATAGCCACAGATGCATCTGTACCCAGCAGACAAACATTCACACTATAGTGCTGGTCGAAGACATGCGTACTGCATACTCACTGTAAAGGATGCGTGCCGAAGTGCTGCCTACTCAGTGCAGGAATATACTATGGATGAGAGGCTGGGAGGGGTGGGGAATGGATCTGGGAATGGGCGGGGTTTCGCCACAGCAGCTTCACAGGGCACAAGCACATGCGTAGTCTGGGGCCGTTAAGTGGCTGTTTTGGTAAGCAACCGGAACCAGGGCGAGAGAGACAGGATCCTGAATTCGGTGGATGCACCTTTCCGTCAAAATAAAAGCACCAAGCTTATAAAAATGCGGTGAAACTTTATAATTTAAAGAATATAACTTACAAGAAAATCCCCGAGCCACTGAGTTAGAACCTCTTCTAAAACAGACTTTTGTACGTCCATGTTTAAATGAATAAAATGTTTCAAAACCGGAGACGGAAATCGATGGTGCGCCAGAATTTAAAGTTTTATTTTGCTGAACACTTTTACTTTGGTGAATTTGGCAAATTCCAGATCCGCTCTCTAGACCGGAACCAGAATCCAGACAAAATTCAGAGTGAACGGAAACCAGGCTCTTCGCCCCTGTATGAAGAGCCTGGTGACGCGAGGCTAGCACATGCGCAGTTTGGCAATGAGAGCCAACAGTGATAAGCCGGGCCAGCTGGAATGCCTGCAAACCAGCACTCTACAGAGCACCTGTTACTATAACACACACCCAAAGACATGAACTCACGCATATGCACACCTGCCCCAACGGAAACGTGCACACATCAGCGCGCACGCACACCAGCACGCATACCCGTACACACACACAAACACACCAGTATGCACACCCATATAAGGTCACGCACTTGCGCAAACTTTACTCAAACTCAATCCACAGCCACTGTTGCAATTCTTAGAACAAATATCGCCATTACCATGAACCGAAAATCAAAAGGATTGCATCAAAGTCTATGGTGGCCAGTCCCCTCCCTTTCTTACAACTGTGCCAACTGTATGTTGCTCATTTTTGTTTGTTTCTCAGCATTTACTGTGAGGTCGGAACCATGGCAGTTAGGCCAGGCCGGCTGTTGGAACGGAACTGTAGCCAAGGGGGATGGCAAGCAAAGCAATGAACGAATCTGCTGAAAGGGTGGGGTCACCCACAGATGGGTGCAAGCGGGTCAGGGTGGGGTAAGAGAGAAGAGAACCCCCTCTGACCTGACCTCCCCCCCATGTGAGACTGAGAGACTTTCCTTGAATGCAGATGGGACCAAAACTATAAATTTTAAACCTGCCATACCAACATGGGTGTCTGTGTCAGCCAAGTAGGTAAAAACAGTTTTAACTTACCAAGCCCCTGGAAATCTACTGCCCTGTAAGTTTTGACTCTAGCCCTGATTTGACAACACCGGATCCTACTCGTTAGTAGCCAAGTGAGTTTTCTTGCCATTGAATGAGTTGTGCTTTATCAAGAGTAAAAACATAAAGGACAGTAGATCTCCAGGAACAGGGTTGGTTCACAGTGCTCATTTGTTTGTCTGACACAGACCCCCTTATTCAGAATGACTAACGTTAGCTGAATTTACATAAAGAATTAAGCACAGTGCAGCAGTGCCATTTAACAGTTAGGGAACTGAACGTACAACCTAAACTTTACAGGTTCAACTCTCAGTTAGTACACTGCAGTTGCACCTTTGGATGAGATACTTAACCCTGATTGCTTCAGTAGCATGTACAGGCATAGAAATGGATGCTGCGTTAAAATGTTAAACGTTATGTATGTCGCTATGGATATGAGAGCTTGCTAAATGACAATTAAATGATGCAGTACCCTGAGGATAGCTTCAGGCCACACTGTAAACCCTGGTAAGTGTAGTGAACTCAAATGTTTCGTGGAAATCGATAACCTCAAAAAAAAAATTGTGTATGCCAACTTAATAACCTTGTGTTCATAGCACTTAAAAACATGTAAAAAAATAACTTTAACTTATTTTCTTTAAAGGTCCCATATTATGCTGTGTTTAGTCGTTTAAAATATGTCCAATGGGTCTTTAAAATAATGTTAAGAATTCAGTTACAAAAAAAAACCACACGCATCCAGGCCCTGTGAGACCTCTTCTCTCACCCCGTCTGTGCCGGCCAGAGCTGTTTTGAGTGGGCGGGGAGCCTACACTAATGAGGTGCTTCAGTTCGGGGGAAGGGTGCAGACCCGAAAAACCAGGAAACCAAGATGGCAGGTATTTCAGGACAGCTATCTGCAGCATCTATTACTGTAAGACTGTACTTGTTTGATCCCGAATCCGACCCCGAACAGGAGGAAGAAGCAATTGAAGTATTGCAGCAACGTTTACAGCAAAATGTCGATGAGTGGCAAGTGGAAATTTTATTGTTTTGCTCGTACTGTCTCGCCTTGCATGCTACATGTGATTGTAGCTGTACTGTTATATAGTCATGTTATATACCCACTTAGCTATCCGGAGGAAACTTGGCTAAAAGCTCCTGTTAACCATTTCTACCAAAACGAAACACAATTCCGACACCAAGCTACTAAATGAGTTCCTAGCAAAAACACACAAACAGTGTAAGCGTTGCTTATGTGGAGCTAGCGAATCGATAACTTCTACCGGAATCCGATCCGACCTCTACTTCTTTTTTGCCTTTTTATTAGCCAGAACAATTTTCAAAGGTGGATGAAATTTCGCCATGGCAATGCAGAGAAATCGCTTGTTATACCAGACACGTTATAAAGTGTTTCGCGATTGCTTTCACCGCAGTAGGATCAGAGAGCTAGCCCACACCACGGCAAAGTACTCGGCTGACCCCGGTCATGGATAAGTAAAACGATTGTTTCACAGCAGCAGTAAACAAACCCAAACACATGTCCTAAGCTCCGTAAAGCATACGTCTGGTCTAACTGCAGCATTATCAGCCCAACTTTGCAGACGCACACAACACCTCTCCAGTTAGCTTCAACTGTAGTGGCTACGGTCAGGTAACATTATCATGAAACTACCACCTCGATGCTAACCAAAGTAACACAAGCATACCAATCTGAATTACTGCATATAAGTTAACCAGGAACATTTTTTAAGTAGCAAGGAACGCGAACTAACATGCGGTAGTAACCGAGCGGTCATCATAACGACAGACAAATGTTACCCGGCAATACAGGTTTTACAGACAGTAAGTTCCGTTACCGTGAACAGTCGTACCAAGCATCCAAATTACAAACAAGTATAAAAAGTTAGCTTCAAATGCGGTTTATGTTCACACACCTCCTGTTGAATGTCTCATTGATATTATTTACTCAGGCATATTTAGGACATGAATATTAGCAACAGTAACTGAGCTACGTTAGCTGCAGTGCTACAGCCACATTCAACAGGCTATCATGTTAGGTAGGCTTATGCAGTAATGCAATACAAAATGGTAAAACTTACTGATTCCGCATCTGTGAGTGCTTATATGGAGCTATCAAATCGATAACTTCTACAGCAAAGAATTCTGGATCCAATCTCCACCTTTTTTAGCTTTTTATTAGCCAGAACAATTTTAAAGAGGGATAAAATTCCGCCATGGCAATGCAGAGAAATTGTTTGTAATACCAGACACGTTATAGTGCGTTTTGCCATTGCTTTCACCGCGGTAGCCTCAGAGAGCTGGCTCACACAATGGCAAAGTACCCAGCTGACCCTGGTCATGGATAAGTAAAACGATCATTTCACAATAGCATTAGTCAAACCCAAACACATACCCCGAGCTCTGAAAAACCTACGTCTGCTCCAACTGCAGCCTTTTCAGCCCAACTTTGCAGACACATACAACACCTCTCCAGTTAGCTTCAACTGTAGTGGCTACAATCAGGCAATGTTATGATGAAACTGCCATACTGATGCTCACCAAAGTAGCTAACACAAGCATACCAATCAGAATTACTGCATATAAGTTAACCAGGAGCATTTTTTAAGTAGCACGGCACGCGAACTAACATTCCTTATGTTCTCACAACATGTTAGACTGGTCCAAGCCTTAACATTGGGGTAACATTGTGATTGAGCAATAGCAAAGATAAACAGAAGAGTTTGAACACAAAAGTAACATTGTGAGAAAGCATTTTTGAGGCAGGCAGAAGGGACTAAATACTGAGACAAAAATCAAAATGGTGAACACCTCTCTTCTGAAATGCAGTCACTAATTTTGTAGTTCATTTAACTTTCTGACTATTTGACACTTTTAAAACCATTTCTTGATGCTTCTCAAATATTTCTTACAAAGTATTTCTCCCCCTGTCACTACACTGAAAATCAAAAGGCAAACTTGCTCAGATTTAAAAAAGCAGAAGAAAGCCAACTAGAAAAGGCTAAATTTTCTGAAGAAAATTTGTGTGCTTGCTTCAGCGAGAAAAGTTGAAGAGGTTGGCTTATAAAATGAAGGTGCTTGGAAACTGAGAGGCAAAGGAAATTGCTGAAGAAATGCACAAAAACTGCTGAAATGTAAACACAAGACTTTAAAGCTTAAAGTAATTGTTTAAGGAATTGTAACTTTTCAGCTGCATCATGACTGAGTCTACCCTTCTTCAACCCAGCTGTAAAAAAAAAAAAAAAAGTCAATTGGAGTCAATGAGGTTGACGCATTTCTCTCTATGGCTCTGTGCATATCTAGGTCAACGCAGTGCATGCTGAGAAATTTGCTTTATAGCGGAGCAAACATGGCAAGCCACATTGGCAGACGGCTGCAGCTGTTGTTGCTTATAGCTCATTGTCAGTGTCTCCTCCAGTCCCTAACTATACAATGCTGACCTGGCCAAGTTGTGAAGTGCTACTATTCGGGGCTCTCTGTTCATTTCTGTGCCCTGTGTGTTTGCAAGCTAAATAGCTAATAATAGCAAGCTGCAAGATATCGTTAACACAAGTTGTGATATTATTTGCGGCTCCCTTTTTATTTCTGTGCTATTATTAGGTAGTAAGCTAGCGAACACACAGTTCACAGAACGTCTTTGAAACGAGTCGAACTTGAGCGTTGAAATTGCCATCACTGCAGATGACATAATCAATAGCTAGCTAACGTTAACAATTAAACTGCTCAATGAGTATGGAAAAGTTGCGTCTGCTGGCTTAGCAAGGATGGCAGTTACCGTCATTTTGATACCAATATTTCGCCTGTTTTAGACACGATTGTAAATATATCGAGCTAGTGCGAAAAGTTTCTTGTATATACTGGAATAGGAGCTCAAGCAATTGTTTTCTGCTTTGCAATTTCGTGTTCTCATGGACCCACCCTGCAAAAAGACCGGTCTTTGATGCCATAAATGTGCTGTCTTGGAGCTGGTTTGAGCGACTGTACAAACGACGATACCGAAAAGTGTTTCACTGAGTTAGGCGCAGAAGAATGAAATTTGTCTTACACTCGTATCAATCTTAATCCAAACAATGATAATGCTGAGGCCAGGAAAAAGTCCAGCAGAGGGCAGAATTGAACCGAAATACCACTATGCCACAATTTCGCTGAGCCATGTGAGTTAATGGTTAAAGCATTTGGTCCAATGGAGATTTTAGCTAAGGCATCTCTTACATACTATTGCCTCTACCTCAAAGATAGTAAATCCAATCTACAAAATGGAGGTACCATACTGAAGAGGAGAGTCTGTTGAGCAAAATATGTCAAAATTGTGTGTGTAGTGCCAAAAATGTGGGAACATGAGCAAGTTATAAAACTGTCTTTCAGCTACCCAACCGGAATTTTCTTGTCTGATTTAATATATGAGTTAATGGAGTTTCAGTTAGTAGTCCCATCACTTTTAGGCTCATACTGCCAAAACGGTCCGTCCGATATCTTGCATAGTTACATTTTCGTGACCAGCACAACTTTTGCTACAAATTGGATATAAAAATATTTATGTGGAGTGAAAACTGCGGGAGTTAGAGCAAGTTAAAGAGAAGACTTCTTCACGATTTTACAGCTGTTTGCCACTCTAACTGTGACATCACCACACTGTAAGTTCCCAGTATGTCTTGTAAAAGAAATTATTTTAAAAAATGATAATTAACTCATTCCCTACAGCAAGCCGCTGCCAACAGCGCGGTGAATTCTACCATTCCCTACGGTAAGCCAGTGCCAGCAGCGTGGATGACCATTCGCAGTCCGATGAAAACACAAAATCAGCTGACGATCACAGTCATGGGCCACCTGTGCTTCAATACTTTATATTGTGTAATTTTCGGGAAAAGTATTTAGTACAAATGTGACAATTTTATATAAAAGTATTCCATAGGGAATGAGATAAAACATGACAGAAGTTACAAAAAATTTGAACAGTGAAAAAATTATTCAAGCTTACCTTAACATTTTGCAGTTTGAATGACATTTCTTGGTAAAAGTATGACAGAGTAAGAAAAAAATAGCAGAAAATTGTTGAATCTACTGAATCAGGACAAAAATGGCTTGATTTAGTAGGACCCCAAAAATGACATTTAAAATTAAATATCTCAAAAACTAAAAAGAAAATCAAAAATCTGTACAGATGCAACATAATTCAAAACAAGCTGAATTTTTTTTAAGTTTGAACGGAATCAATAGCTTAAACGGTGTAGGAGGAGTTAGTCGTCCAAATTTAGGAGGAAGAAGAAAAAGAAGTAAGAGAATAGAGTGTGCTGCTTCACTGAAGCAAGCACACAATTATAACGCTTTGTTCAGATTCTCACAGTTGGCCTCACTGCAATAAGGATGGCTAATTCATGTTTTCCCTGATACAACTGAGCCAAGACACTAGATACATCACACTCTAAAGACTTAGTATGACAGGCAGCTGACAAGACAAAAGATTCATGGATGGGCAACACTCACGTTTTACGTTGCTATTGGATGCTAGAGAGTAGTGGCTTAAAATCTATGCTACATTGGCAGAAAATAATCCAGTGAGGAGGAGTTTTGCTGAAGCAAGACTGAAGTTTGGGTCTCCCAGAGGATATAAGCCGAGGAAGAGAGGATGGAGAAGGTAGTCCTCTCTGAAAACAGACTTGGGTCTTCTATCCAACCCCAAGTAGAGCACCTACCGTCCAGAATGGAGGGTCGTTTCTTGGAATGAATCCTTTTGAACTTCCCGCGAAAGTCACTGGCGGAAAACAGGTCCACTGGCAGGCTGCTGATCCGGACCAAAACCACCCCATCTGGGTCCCCACCACATTCTGGAACGATCCCAGCCACCACCCCGCCGCCCAGACTCAAGCCCCTGAGTTCGTCCGACGACATCTCCAGAAAAAAAATGGGGTGGGGGGAGGAGGGGAACGTGGTACCTACTAATGTGTCAATTCGTCTGTGGTGGCAGGATCTAGGCAAAGAGATAGGAATAGAGAGAGAGCCTCTCTTCCCAGCTATAAAGCAAGTGAACTCTCATGCACTAGCTTCTCCTCTTGTTTTTGTTCTGTTCTTTCCTTGTTCTCCTCCTCTCAGCGGGGTCAAAGAGCGTGGTAAATCCTTGTGAGGGGGGTCCAAAGAGAGACAGCAGTGCAGTCCAAATTGTCCGTTGACAACAAAGTCCAAAGCGCTCAGCAGGGCAGTTCAGCCGGTTACAGAAGCGCGTGTGTGAGTCTCTCAGGTGTACGGTTACTGCCACTCCCCTTTACAGCACAATGGAGAGAGAGCAAGAGAGAGTGTGAGAGATGGAGGCAGAGAGGGACATAGATGAATAAGTGAAAGAGCACTGACCTAGTGCGAGGCAAAAGAGAAGTGAGGGAAACTGCGGAAGAGTACCATGTGCTTCATAAAACAAACACACCCACACACTCTGTTTCTCCTGCTCTCTCTCTCTCTCCCCCCCTCCCCGGTCTTACTCTTCGCATAAACCACACCCCTAGAAAGAATAATAAAACTACAAAAGTTGGTTGCCCACCACCACAAGTGTATTCCCCTTAAGTGTGAAATTTTACTCATACCAGTAACCTCTTGAAGACCTATGAATTACAACCTCGTTTCCAAAAAAAGATGGGGATGTTGTGTAAAATGTAAATACAAACAGAATGCAATGATTCACAAAACAAAACTCTAAATTTAATTGAAAATAGTATAAAGACAATTTATCAGATGTTGAAACTTTTTTGAGAAATTTTATTGTTTTTTGAAAAAAATTGATCATTTTGAATTTGATGCCTGCAAAATGTTTCAACGAAGTTGGAACAGGGGCAATGAATGGCAGAAAAAGCACTGATCCTAAAAAAAAAAAAAGTACATCGAGTGGAATATCTAAAGAGATTAATTTGCTACAGGTCAGTTGCATGATTGGGTATGAAAAGAGCGTCCCAAAGAGGCTGCGACTTTCAGAAGTAAAGATAGCAAGGGTTTCACCATTCTTTGAGAGACAAATAGTTAAACAATTTCTGTGGGCAAATAGTTAAACAATTGAAGACTAACATTCCTCAACATAAAATTGCAAATAATTTGTTGCTTTCCTCATCTTTAGTACAAACCCCAATTCCAATGAAGTTGGGACGTTGTGTAAAACGTGAATAAAGACAGAATGCAATGATTTGCAAATCCTTTTCAACCTATATTCAATTGAGTACACTACAAAGACAAAATATTGAGTGTTCAAACTGATAAACTTCATTGTTTTTTTAAAAAATATTCACTCATTTTGAATTTGATGCCTGCAACACATTCTCAACAAGCTGGGGCAGGGGCAAGAAAGACTGGGAAAATTGAGGAATGCTCAAAAAAAGCTGTTTGGGAAATTCCACAGGTGAACAGGTAAATTGGAAACAGGTGAGTGTCATGATTAGGTATAAAAGGAGCATCCGTGAAAGGCTCAGTCGTTTACAAGCAAGGATGGGGCGAGGTTCACCACTTTGTGAACAACTGCGTGAGCAAATAGTCCAGCAGTTTAAGAACAAAGTTTCTCAACATGCAATTGCAAGGAATTTAGAGATTTCATTATCTACAGTCAATAATATCAACAAAAGATTCAGAGAATCCAGAGAAATCTCTACACATAAGCAGCAAGGCTGAAAACCAACATTGAATGCCCGTGACCGTTGGTCCCTCAGGCGGCACTGCATTAAAAACCGACATCAATCAGTAAAGGATATTACCATGTGGGCTCAGGAACACTTCAGAAAACCATTGACAGTTAACAGTTTGTCACTACATCTACAAGTGCAAGTTAAAACTCTACCATGCAAAGCAAAAGCCATATCAACAACACCCAGAAACACCGCCGGCTTCCTAGGGCCCAAGCTAATCTTAGATGGACTGACGCAAAGTGGAAAAGTGTGCTGTGGTCTGACGAGTCCACATTTCAAATTGTTTTTGGAAATCATGGACAATGCGTCCTCCAGGCTAAAGAGGAAAAGGTCCATCCAGATTGTTATCAGCGTAAAGTTCAAAAGCCAGCATCTGTGATGGTATGGGGATGTGTTAGTGCCCATGGCATGGGTAACTTGCAAATCGGTGAAGGCAAGATTAATGCTGAAAGGTATATACAGGTTTTGGAGCAACATATGCTGCCATCACAGCAACGTCTTTTTCAAGGACGTCCCTGCTTATTTCAGCAAGACAATGCCAAGCCACATTCTGCACGTGTTCCAACTGCGTGGCTTTGTAGTAAAAGAGTGCAGGTAATAAACTGGCCTGCCTGCAGTCCACACCTGTCTCCCATTGAAAATGTGTGGTGCATTATGAAGCGCAAAATACGACAACAGAGACCCTGGACTGTTGAGCAACTGAAGTCGTACATCAAGCAAGAATGGGAAAGAATTCCAAACCAAGCTTCGACAATTAGTGTCCTCAGTTCCCACATGCTTATTGAATGTTGTTAAAAGGGTCCTGTCCCAGCTTTTCTGGAACATGTTACAGGCATCAAATTTAAAATGAGTGAATATTTCCAAAAAACAATAAAGTTTCAGTTTGAACATTTAATATCTTGTCTTTATAGTGCACTCAATTCAACATAGGTCGAAAAGTATTTACAAATCATTGTATTCTGTTTTTATTCACGTTTTACACAATGTCTCAACTTCATTGGAATTGGGGTTTGTACATAATTTCACTAAAAGTTTCAGAGGATCTGAAGAAATCTCTGTACACAGGGACAAGGTCAAAAAACTATTGAATAGCCATGATCTTCAGGCTCTCACACGGCTTTGCATTGAAAACAGGCTGGATTTGGCAGTGGCAATCACAGCGTCGGATCAGTAACAGCTCTTTAAACCATTGTCAGTGAACACAGTTTGTTGCTGCATCCACAAATGCAAGTTAAAACTCTTAACATGTAATGATAAAAACCACTTGCAAACAAGATCTAGAAACGCTGCCACCTTCTCCTGGCCCAAGCTCATTTAATATGGAATGAGATGAAATGTAAAACTGTCCAGTGGTCTGGCAAATCAAGAGGTGAAATTATTTTTGGAAATGATGGATGACGCACCCCGCGGGTTAAAGAGGAGAGGGACCATCTGCCTTGTCATAAGCAAACAGTTCAAAAACCAGCATCCATGATAGTGTGAGGGTGTATTAGTTCACGTGGCATGGGTAACTTGCACATCTGTGAAGACACCATCAATGCTGAACAATACATACAGGTTTTGAATCAACTTATACAGTACAGCCATCCAGACGTCTTTTTCAGAGAAAGCCTTGCTAATTTCAGAAAGACAATGACAAGCAACACATTCTGTGTGTATGACAATAACATGGCAACGTAGTAGAAGAGTCAGGGTGCTAAACTGGCTTGCTGGCAGCCCAGACATGTCACCCATTGAAATTATTTGGTGCATTATAAAATAAAAAAAAATAACAAAAGAGACCGTAAAATGCAGAGCATCTGAAATTCAACATCAATCAGAAATGGGAAAACCATTTGTTTTAAAATCTATAGCAAATGGTCTCCACGGTTCCCAACTGCCTACAGAGTGTTCTCAGAAAAAGAGGTGATGCAACACAGTGGTAAATATGCCCCTGTTCCAACTTTTTTGAAACAAGTTGCTTGCATCAAATTCAAAATGAGCAGATATTTAAAAAAAACAATATTACCTCTCATTTTCAACATCTAATATGTTGTCTTTGTAGTATACCCAATCAAATATAGAATTTAAACAAATCATTGCATTCTGTTTTATTTACATTAGACATTACTTTTCCCAAGTTTTTTGGAAACAAGGTTTAATGACATTACACTAATAGTTGCGAATAAACATTATTTTTTCCCCATAATTCTTAGATTTTTCCGACATATCATAAGCAAGGTTAACACTAAATTTGAAATTGATGGGAGAAAAATTGTCATGGAGCCTTCATGGAGCAACAATATTGACAAAGCAAGACCTCCGCAGCGCTTACAACCTGATGCGCATCAGAAAAGGAGATGAGTGGAAAACAGCATTCAGTACCACTTCTGGCCACTACGAGTACTGCGTCATGCTGTATGGATTGGTTAACGCCCCCTCCATGTTCCAATCATTCATCAACAACGTGCTATGAGACACGCTTAGGTCAGTGGTTCTCAAACTCGGTCCTGGCGCCCCACTGTGTATGCTGGTTTTTGTTCCAACCATAATTGCAATTCTAGAATTTTAAAAAGCTGTTACTTTGTCTTAATTAGCTGCATTCCATGGTTAGAGTAGTTATTTACCATCTTAAGTCACATTTGGATGGACATATCCATTCTGCCATGAAGAATAAAAACCCTTGAACATATTGTGCTTAATTTTCAATACTGTTAGGATTTTCAGGTGAAAACATTTTTAAATGATCAAATTAGACTCTGAGAAAATCAGTAAGCTCCAAATGAGGTTTCTGAACACAGGTGTTTTGAGTTTTTCCCAAATAACCTGCCTGAACCAAATTAAATCAACACAAAACACAACAGGTGTTACTCCATTGTTTGCCAAGTAAATTGTTGGGTTTTACCTCCATGTGTCAAGAGTTTCACCAGTGAGGAACCTTTTTTTATGTTGATTAAATGTTTGATTAATTGTTTCCCTTTGCCGATATTTACAATATATCTCAATGTGGACATTAGCATAAATGCACCGAATTAAAACAAATCAACAGCTTTTTAAAATCCTAAGATTGCAATTGTGGTTGGAACAAAAACCAGCATACACAGTGGGGTGCCAGGACCAAGTTTGAGAACCACTGCGCTAGGTAGATATGTCTTACCTTATCTCGACGATATCCTGATCTACTCCTGCACATAAGACGTGAGGGTGGTACTCAAGCATCTATTATTGCTGATAGGCCAGTCCCTCGGACCATTAAAGCAGTGTTTCCCAAACCTCTGCTGGCATACCCCTTGTCCTGCATGCTTTAGATCTCTCCCTGCTCCAGCCCAGGTGATTCAAATGATTCGCTTATTATCAAGCAGCTTCTGGGGTTAATTATGACCTGATCATTTGAATCACCTGTGCTGGAGCAGGGAGAGGTCTAAAGCATACAGGACAAGGGGTACGCCAGGAGAGGTTTGGAAAACACTGCATTAAAGAGCTCAGAAGATTCATAGGCTTATTCAATTTCTAATGTCATTTCATAAAGAATTTCAGTGCTGTGGCCTATCCCCTAACATGCCTCTTTAAAGGAAAACCAAAAGCGCTGGAATGGAATCCGGAAGCACAGCACACATTCAATGCACTCAAAAACCTATTCACGACCGCTCCTGTTCTCAAGTTACCAGACCCGGGGAAACCCTTTATTGTAGAAGTTCACGCCTCTGATGCAAGAGTGGGTGCAATTCTGTCACAGAGGCATGGGCACCCCGTAGAAGCTGTTCCCGTGCGCTTACTTCTCACGCGAGCTGTCTCCTGCTGAAGCCAACTGCGACATGGGAAACCGGGATTTACTAGCGGTCAAGCTGGCACTGGAAGAATGGAGGCATTGACTAGAGGGGGCGCGGCATCCGTTCCTGGTGTTAACAGACCACCGCAACTTGGAGTACTTGAGGAAGGCACAACAATGGAATCCATGACAGGCCACGTGGGTGCTTTTTTTCTTTTACCTGTTTCAATTTTGTAATAACCTATCGCCCAGGCTCAAAGAACGTGAAAGCTGACGCCCTCTCCCGAAGATACAAAGCGGAAAAGGATCCGGATTCCGAAGAAACCATCTTGCCACCCTCCTGTGTTCTCGCTCCGATCAAGTGGCAGTTAGATCGGGAGATTGCGAGGGAGACAAAGAGGAATCCACCCATTTCCCCGTTCCATCGGGTAAGACATTCATCCTATCGTGTCTTTGTAAGAGAGTCATATTATGGGCACATACTTCTCTGTCAGCAGGACTTCCTGGAGCCAAATGAACAACTGCTATAATCAGCCGAAAATACTGGTGGCTCCACCTGGCCTCCGACGTGAAGGGAGCTGTGTGCTCATACATAATCTGCGTGATCTCCAAATCACCGCGCCAGCTGCCCGTGGGTAAGCTAACCCCATTTCCAGTCCCATATCGACCCTGGTCACATTAGGTAGTAGATTTTGTCACTGACCTGCCAATTTAGAAGGTAGTACCTGCATACTTGTAATCATTGATCGATTTTTGAAAGTATGACTCTGCATACCAAGTTGCCAACACTATGTTCGAGCAGGTATTTCGTAACTTTGGCCTTCCGGAGGACAGCGTATCGGATCATGGGCCACAGTTCACCTCCCGTGTCTGGAGAGCATTCTTCAAGAAGTTGGGGGCTACAGTGAACCTCTCCTCAGGATACCACCCTCAGAGCAACGGGCAGGCGGATCGAGCCATCAGAAGATCCAGGCGGAGAAAAGACATTGGGATCCCCCCCAGTACTAAGCCGAGGGATAAAGTCTGGCTCTCCACCAGGGACCGGGGCCTCCGCCTGCCCTGCAAGAAGCTCTCCCCAAGGTTCATTAGCCCTTTCTGCGTCCTCTGGAGGGTCAATGAGACAGCATACTCCACTCAACTGCCATCAAACTACCACATAAATAACACCTTTCATGTCTCCCTCCTCAGGCTGGTGCATGCTGGACCCTTAGCAGAGACGAACCCCCCCGAAGACCCTCCCCCTGTCCTGGAGGTGGACGGAGACCCAGCCTACCGGGTGCGTAGCCTGCTCCAGTGTAGAAGACAAGCAGGTAAACTCCAGTACCTGGTAGACTGGGAAGGCTATGGTCCGGAGGAGAGGAGCTGGGTCAACCGTGATGATATCTTGGACCCCCAGCTCCTAAACGAGTTCCACCAGGCCCATCCAGACCAGCCTGCCCTGCGCCCCAGAGGGCGCCCTCCTGGACGGAGGTCCAGCTAACCGAGAGTTAGCTGGGGGTACTGTCAGGTCTCGCCTCCTGCGGTCCAGCATGCCGCCAATTAAGACCTGGATCGCACCCTGCTCATCAACCAAATTGTATCATCTGTTTCTCATTGCCGCTGAGTGGTAGCAGCCTGTATAAATATTAGAGCCTTACACTTTCTCTTTGCAAAGTCGCGTAAGCCACACGCCAGTGCTGTTCTGTAAGCCCTGTCTAAAGCCCCTACTTTTGCATATCACGTGTACTAATATAATACCTAAAACCTTTGATCTTAGTGCTGTGTATTTTCCAGCAATAACATAGTCTCTTTAAATTAACCTCTGAAACCTGAACGCCCCGGGTACCAAGGCAATCATTACGCATCATAAATACAGCAGGTTTCCTTATAGCAACATCGTCATGCGGTATATCCACTTAACTGGAAGAAACTCGGCACAAACACAAAAGCTTGCGTTGACCATTTTTACCTCAACCAAACACAATTCAAGCACCAAGCAAGTAAATAAGCATGTAGCAAAACATGGGATAAAAAAATATCAGTACTCAAATTGCTAGCGTTTCCACTGAATTTGTGCTAGGCATACAAACGATACATCAAATGAAAGTGGAAAGTCCACAGAATCCAACGATATAAACATTGTCATTTTAAATCGACACCACACTCAACAGCAGACATACACTTTACATTCTACAGAGATGAGCAAAAAATATTTCTTACCTTTGATATTTTGTGATTAAAAACTGTTCGAAGTTAAATTTGCACTTGCTATTGTTAGCCCAGTATGTCAATGTTATATCGAAACTAGGTTTTCCAGTCTCCATGCATGTTTTTTCCGGGGCACTGTGTCAAAGGATTTCAGCTCCTGGGCATTCCGCTTGCTCGCAATGTATTTTCCTCTCTGTGATCAGCTTGTGATGCTGTCAGTAAGACCTTGCGGGTGCCCACTTGATTCCATGAGCTCTGACATTTCCAACAAGCCCTAAACCACCTTAATCGCGCAAATCTAGCCTTAGACAGAGCCTTGCATTCCCGGTGCGTCAAGCTGAGTCCATGGGCCATTTACATGTACTTAAAGAGCGCAACAATATAAACGCTTAACTGGTTTGTTTGTGATGTTTTCGGTGTGATTATCTGCTAAATATTCAACAGTCGTTTTCAAAGTCTTTTCTGACAGAGAATCCTTGTGTCATTAAGCACAAGCACTAAGACCAGCGGCAGTACAAACACTAAACTGGGGTGCATGACGTGTTTTCTTGACTCGCTCTTTATATCGGCGATTTAACCGCAGGAAATAAGTCAGCAAACAAGACCGCCCCTTCCCATCTGCAAGAGATGATCATCCCAAACACACCTGCAGGGCCACTTCGTTCTGCAGCAGCAGGACGACTTCACCCCCCTACCCTGGGTTTGAAAGCTGGTCGTTCTACCAGATCACTCCGCTTCTCCCATCTTGCTCCCCAGTGGTGGAATGACCTTCCCACTTCCCTACGAACTGCTCCATCCCTGCTGATCTTCTGCCGTAACCTTAAGACCAGACCCGGGGTCGGATTGTAATCCGGATTACGATTACGATTATGATTACGATTACGATAATCACTAATTTCGATGGGCCCGTAATCGTAATCGTAATCTCTAATTTTGCAGGGGCTGTTATTATTTGTTGTTGTACAAGTTGTTGTTATTTCACAGGTAATTGTACAATACAAAAACAATGTTTAATCATTTCACATGCTATTTTATAAATATACACATGCATCAATATACATGTAACAGTATAAAGATATCTCCACAAAGAAACCTTAGTCAAACCAGTCGTAATCATGATTGTGATCTAGATTGTAATCGTAATCATAAATTCTAAACCCATGTAATCGTAATCATAAATTTTTGGAGGACTGTAATTGTAATCTTTAAAAAATGTCTAATAAAAAACAAAATTCAAAATTTTTAAGAATTAGAAAAGTGGTTGTATTTGGATAGAATGAATACCTGTAATGACATACAAGTTTAAATAAGTTTTACAGTCTGGTACCAAAGAAATCTGAAATGGCACTATTGGTACCCGAACTGCCAATTTGGAGGAGACACCTAGACATTCCTCTCTAATTTTGCTCTGATTTACTTGATTAGAATAAACTTTGGCACAGATAATGATGAGATTCTGTGCTGTGATTTTTTAGAGGTTTCAGACTGCAACTAAATAAGTTCACAAGGCATAGAAGTGAAACTTGATTTGGCGCAATATGAGATCTTTCATTTATGCTGTGTTCCATCTTCATTTACTCTGACTCAGTGACATACATACAGATTTTTGCACCACGGCCGAAATCCCAAATGTTGTTACCTTTATTATGATACCAAGATTATTCAAATGGACCAAGTAGTTACAGAGATATACTCATTTCATTTTGGGCATGCCATTTTCGAACCAGAGGCTCAGGGCTTAAGAGGTTCAGGAACCTCGCTTCCTATTTTGTTTGCTATTTTGTAATACCGTGTTGCTATTTAATGGCTTTCTGTTTGAATTACTCATAGTTATTTTGGAACCTTGTTTCCTGTTTTTGTTTGTATTTTTTTGCGTAGCCAACCCCACAATCAATCCTTCGACTAAATCCATCTTGCACTTGAGTTCAGTCCACATTTTCTTGGCCTCCATGCCAACCGTTACACAGAGCGAGGGCAATTAAGAAATTTCTGTGATGGCAGCTGTCATGGCTTATTGCCTGACGTGGCTGATCCAAAGTATCTCTCAATACTTTTGCATGGGCGACACTATAATCAAAGAAACAGTGCCCCTCTTATACAACCCTTTTTCCAGAAAAGTTGGGACGGTGAGTAAAATATAAAAACAGAATGCAATGATATGCAAATAATTTAAATCCAATATTTAATTAAAAAGTTCAAGGACAACTTAAAATGCTGAAACTGAGAAATTTTATTGTTTTTTGAAAATATCTGCTCATTTAGAATTTGATGCCAGCAACACATTTCGGAAAAGTTGGGACGGGGGCATGTTTACTTCTGTGTTGCATCATTTCTTCTTACACCAGTGCTCTGTAAGCGTTTAGGAACTGAGGTCAACAAGTGTAGTTTTAAAAACAAAATGTTTTCCCATTCTTGCTTGATATTGAATTTCAGCTACTCAACAATTCGCGGCCACTATTGTCATATTTTTTGTTTCATAATGTACCAAATATTTTCAGTGGGTGACAGGACTGGCCTGTAGGCAGGCCAATTTAGGGCCTGCCTACAGTTTGTCTGTCTCTTTTACTACAGAGCCAAGTTGTTGTAATACGCGCGGAATGTGGTTTGGCATCGTCTTGCTGAAAAAGACATTCTCTGGATGACAGCATATGTTGCTCAAAAACCTCTATATACCATTCAATATTGATGATGTCTTCACAGATGTGTAAGTTACCAAAGCCATGAATTAAGATGCTGGCTTTTGTACTGTGCACTGATAACAAGCTGAATGGTCCCTTTCCTCTTTAGCCAGCACACGATTTAGTCCACGATTTCCAAAAAAAAAATTTATACTATGATTTGTCAGATCACAGGACTGTTTTCCCCTTTGCCTCAGTCTATCTTGTATGAGCTTAAGCCTGGAGAAGGTGGCAGCGTTTCCTGATCTTGTTTATGTGGTTTAATCATCACATTGTAAAGTTTTAAGCTGGCATTTCTGGATTCAGTGACAAACCATGTTCCCTGACAATGGTTCACAGAAGTGTTCTTGAGCCAATGCATTGATTTCCACTCCACAACCCTGTCTCTTTATAATGCAGTGCCACCTGAGGGCCTGAGGATCACGGCCATTCAGTATTGGTTTTCGCCCTTGTCCATCGTGCACAGATAATTCTCCAGATTCTTAGAATCTTTAAGCGATATTATGTACTGTACATGATGAAATCCCTAAATTCTCTGCAATTTTGCATTGTTAAATTGTTGAATTATTTGCCCATGCGCTGTTTCACCAAGTGGCGAAGCTCTCGCCTGCTCGCCAACTTTTCTTCTGAAAGACTCAGCCCTCTGGGATGCTCTTTTTTTGCCCAATTATGTTACCAATCTGTCAACAATAACCCTAATAGGAGCGATCTGATATAGCGCAAAACTGTCGTAAATCGGGAGATGAGATGAAGGAAGGGGATTTTTTTGTCGACGTCCGCACTTCCGGTAATAAGACCAGCTTCGCCAAGTCAATGCATGCATGACGAAATGCGATGAGCATTTCGCAGCTTTGCAGTCGAATACCATCGTGGATACGCAGATATGAATATGAAAATACCACAAAATTCAAATAAACGCTGCATTTGAGTCAAAGCCGGAGTTCACGTCCTGGAACTAAACCCTATAAATCGCCATTATATTATCTTGCGTTCAACCACGCACGGATATGAGCGGAAGTTCACTCGTCGACATTTAGACCGTTGAGCCGTCATTATCGGCAACCATATTCGCCTTGCGATGTGCCGTATTGTATATCAGATCGCTCCTATTAGCTGTGAACAATTCCACCAGGTGTAATTTATTTAGCATCATGCAGCTTTTCCAGTCTTGCGTTGCCACTGTCTAAACTTTTTTTGAAAGGTGCTGCTGGCATCAAATTTAAAATGATCACATTTTTTTCATAAACCAGAAGAATCACTCAGTTTAAACATTTAAAACATTGTCTTTGTACTAATTGCATTTAACTATATGGTTTAAATAATTGCATTCTGTTATAATTTATATTTTACACTGCGTCCCAACTTTTTAGGAAAGTGGGTTGTAAAACAATACATGGTAAATTGTGTCTTTGCATGATTATGATTCTCTTCAAAGCATAACATGAAAACCATAAAATGCCTTACAGCTGGGAACAAACAGCGGTAAAAAAAGAAAGAGACGTCGTCATGGAAAACCTTATTAATCAAATTATCACCATGACACACAGCACTGGGAACACATATCTCAGTGCTTAACTAAATCTGACATACAGAAAAGCACTGTGTGAAAAGTGAGCGCACCTCTCTTTTTCTCTGCACCTCTCTTTTTCTCTATCTCTGTTTCTCTTGCTCTCTCACTCTCTCTGACTCTCCTTCTCACCGCCTCTTTCAAATTCAAATGAGCACTATTGCTATGGCAAGCTTTATCCATCCAAAAATCTACCCATTCAATAACCAATCTGCCTTTGAATTTATCTTACCAATCTATCTATCCTGCTTCATATCTATCAAACAATCTCTCCTCTTTGGCTGTCCCATCTCACTCTCCCTCTCCCACCCTCTAGCCTTAGTCTGCCAGAGGGATCCAGACTGGCCCTTAAACTGGGCCATTTCTAAATAGGCCGTTGGGACAGTGACTCCCGCAGGAAACACACGTGGCTGTAGCTCAAGGCTCTAAGTGGAGCCTCTCACTGCTTTAATCTCAGTGCATTGCTGGGATTCAGACTCAAAAACCCAGAGAGACCCCAGCTCACACATTCCAACCCTCCCCGATACTGATCAAATCCCAACAGGGAACCTCTCGTGGGGCAGACAGGAACTTTTCGTGAGCTGTGGAGAAATGTCAGCACAAGGTTGCGGGGAGTAATGTTTTTTATTTAAAAAAGTATATAATGTATAAAATTAATAAAGTTTTAATTAATTTTTCACACACAAGCAGAGCACTTGTTTTTCTCTTGTAAGGAACATTTTTAAAGAGATACTGGCTACTCATAAAGTGGGTCAAGAACACAATGTTTTCAGATTTTCTGACCTAAATAAAAACTTATTTAAAAACTAAATAGTCTGGATTTACAATGGGTCCCAAGGTGGCTTCCGATGAGCTCTGCCTCTTCAGCGAACTGACATCTGATTGAGTCTTTACGTTGGTATACAGCTGGGGGGATAGAATGACAGTGTCTCTGTGTCACATTTTTCTGCTCCCATTGAGTACTGTTAACCCTTTAAGGTCATGCTCCTCAAATTATAGCCCTTAAAGTGGTCAAAACTGCCGATTATCAACCCTCCCTAGATCGGACTAGGCATCAGGTTTAAAACTTCTCAGGGTGTATATGAGGTGTAAAAATAATGTCTAGATGAGAAACCCAGGCTCACATTTGGCTGTCCCTACTTTCAAAGTGTGAGGTCGCAAATACGTGATTAAAATATTCTTCACAGAATAATCACAGTTGCTATTGATAATTGCAAAACTGTAGAGTTCAAGAACTCCGTCTCTATAAACAGCTGAAAGCAACTCAATGTTCCCCTCCGCAATCTGGCAAAAAGCACACAGGTGTAACCATGTCACGATCATGCCCGCATTTCAATCTTGGCTGCCTCCAACCTTTGATACTTAACGGACCCACTATGCAACAGACCCTCAGAACAAACCCAACCTTTCCTGAATGGACTGTAATGCACCTACCTCTGATAAATATCCTTTATGCACCGCACCCACAGACTGAAGCCATAGTTTCTTTACCCGCAAGTGTCCTCGACCCCTGACTTGCTTATAAAAAGTAAATGCAGCCTTTTCGATCCAGATCGGTAAGTTCATTGTGCTCACAGCTATAGCCTCCAAGCCATGCTTATGGCATTAACTGTAAGGTCAGACTCACAGCTGTTTTGTGAAAATTAAAATTGCACAGAAGTCAGACATGAGCCTAAAACTCACTGCAAAGGCTTTTGTGTGCGTTTGAAATGAAAATATGGCTGGCAGCAGGATGGTCCCTCTTCTCTCTCCCCCCCTCCTACACACACACACACACACACACACACACACAAAAACAAGCATGCATCTATAAACATACAGTTCGGTTCAGAAATATTTGGACAGAAACACAAGTTGCATTGTCTTAGTTTTGCACACCACCATGATGGATTCAAAAAGAAACAATCAAAATGTGCTTGAAGTGCAGACTTTCAGCTTTAATTTTAGGGTTCTGTCAGAAATACTGTCTGAACCATGAAAGAATTTTACTCCCATTTTATGCCCCCTGAATTTTAGGAGCTCAGAAGTAATTGGACAAACCGACATAATCAATAATCAAATGGTCATTTTGAATACTTGGTGACAAGCACCCTTTGTCAATGGCTGTCTGAAGTCTGGAGCCCATACACATCACCACGCACTGGATTTCTTCCCTAGTGATGCTCTGCCCAGCTTTCACTGCAGCAGCTCTCAGTCGCTGTCTTGTTGGGGTGTTTTGCCTTCAGCAAGTGAAATGCATGCTCAAATGGATTCTGGTCATATGACTGACTTGTCTATGGTAGAACATTCCACTTTCGTGCCATATAAAATCTTGGGTTGTTTTTGCCGTATGCTCTCTAGTCACAGTCCATCTGCATTGTAAAGCATTTTCCAGTTAGTTATGGTGGATTTTGCTGAATCTAAGAAAATTATATAGCCATCCACAATTCAGAATTCATTCTCCAACTTTTGTCAACTGGCCCATCACCAGTGAATACAAGGGAACCAGCTCAATTAACAGCCATACATGCCCATACATAACCATGCTTCATAGATGAGCTGGTATGCCTATGATCACGAGCAGTTCCTCCCCATCTCTGTATCCTTCTTTTCCTATCTTTCTAGAATAAGTTGATCATTGTGTCATTTGTCAACAGGATGTTGTTCCAGAACTATACAGGCATTTTTTTTAAGTTTCCTGTTGTTGAGCCTTACTAACAGTTTGCATGTTAACTTAAACCCTCTATATATACTTTGGTAAGGTCTTCTTTTGATTGCTCACTTTGCCATTGATACTTCTTCCTCCTAGAAACTGTTCTTGATCTGGCAAGCTGTTGTGAAGGTTTTTTCCTGAACCAGGGAAAGAATTCTTCTCCCATCTGCCACAGTTGTTACCTGTGGTCTCCTTAGCCTTTTTATATTCTTGAGCTCAGCAGTGCTTTCTCAGTTATAAGAATATACCAAAAAATTTAGTTGGCCAGACCGAATGATTTCGCTTTTTCTCTGGTGGGTTTGTTTTGATTTTCCAGCCTAATAATGGGTTGCCTTACTGGCACTGACAGCTCTTTGGATTTCATACTGAGAGTTAACAGCATATGAAAAATAACTCTTGAAATCAATGGTACACCTTTTATGTGCTCACTTTTAAATGAAATTATTAACTAACAAATACACCTGGCCACAGTGCATCCGAGCATCCTATAGGGCTTGGCAACCGACGTCACTGCGCAATGCATTCTGGGATGTAAACAATAGCGCGCCGCCATATTGTGAGGCCATATCGAGTGAGACTAAATTAAAACAGAGCCGAAGAGATACAGTAACTAGGTGAAAACTTGTCGAAAGCGCAGAGATGCCAAGTCTCACGCATTCGGCGTAGGTCTCACGCATTTTTTAGGCTTATTCACCGTAGTCCGCAATTATTCATTGAACGCTTAATGAGATTCTCACGCAGTATTAAAATCTTTGTGCATTGAAGTTTCAGTTTCACTTGCGTAAAGGTGGACCTCACCACAAGTAAGATGGAAAGCGATTATGACTCCGGACTTCCCGTGCTTCTTTACTCAGAAATTGGAAACAATGCATGTGTTTCATGATCGTTTAAATTGTTTTAATGAAATAAGACCATTTGAAACATCTTTATGCAATTCCATTGCTTTCAATCCCTCAGACAAGCCTGAGAATTCCTGAGTCATAATCGATTTCCGTGTCACTAGTGGGGAAATCCGCCGTAATGAACGTGGATTAACTTGATACACAATGACGTAAATTCCGCGAGTGAATTTCTTCAGTGCGCTTTGATTGAATAATTGCTGACTACGGCACAGGAACGTGAATGCCACTAAAGCCCCTCTCAGATTGACAGTTCACTCCGTGTCAGCACTGCAGCAGCTCCAGAGCAGCACCGGGTTAAAGTTTGATGTGAATTGATTTACGGCGGAGTAATTTACTGCGGCGTAGTTTACCCCGGAGTAATTTAAACCACCTCTGGAGGTGGTTTGGCTCCAGGGCAGCACCGTAGAAGCACCGGATTAAGTGCGATGTCACTTGCACTCCAGCTCAGCACCTTATTAAATTTACTCAAGCAGAGTGGATATGGTCATCGTTCGTTGAACACTGAATGAACAGTTCAACAAAATGAACAGTTTTCCGCTCACGCGCCAAACGAAGGCGCAGGTGTCCAGGAAGTGTGTGTACGATACCATGGCGACTAATAGGGTGGTGAGATTTCGATATGAATGGGTCTCGCCGATTTGATGCGGACATTTTATGACTTTTATACAGTGTTTTCAGGTCCATATGAATGGGTTTAAGCGGGAGTGCCAATCCGCAGCAGCACCGGATTGCGATCGGGTGTGTAGATATGAATGTGGTATAAGAGGAGAGACTCACGCCTAATGCGTGAGACTTGGCATCTCTGATTAAGTGATGCTAAGAAGTCGATTAAACAAAAGAAACACTATACAGAGACAAACTTCTACCGAACGCAAGAAAACGGTACATAAAAAAGATCGCGTTGATCGGAAATTTGGATCCGTATGAGGTGCCTGCGAGAAACTGGAGTCGAAACCCGCCTTATCCTCTTTGACATTTCCCGATATTTTTGTGTGCTTAGTCTGTGGCGTCAGTGCATATATCGAGGATGAATTTCGGAATTAGAAATCTATGGAAGCCCATGTACAATTCACAAATGGCTTGGTCCATGATTTGGAGGTCTGCAAACCACCGAGCTGTGAAAACAGCGTCGTTCGCACAAAGGTGTGTATCATCTTGCTTGCTTACCTACCTGTGATTCGTGAGACATACATTATTAGGCTACTCAGTGGCGGCTCGTGAACTGGCAACAGGGGAAGCTCAAACAATCCCTTAAAGTTAATGATTGGTCACAACCTGTTTTCAGTCATTCATTGAAATTACCATTACAGAAACCCCGAAAACTCTCAACACTGATGTGGCCAGTTTTCATTTAAACCTGTCAACTCTCACGCATTCGGAGTGTTTAAGTGGCACATTTACGTTCCTCTGCTGTTGTCAGCAATTTTTCAATCAACGCGTATGTAAGAGATTCTCGTGCGGAACTGAAGACCTTGTGCGCGGAGGGGTTGGAAGCAATGGAATTGCTTAAAGACGTCTCAAATGATCTTATTTCATTTAAACGATCATGAAACGCATGCATTGCTTCCAACCCCTGAGTAAAGAAAAGCGTGATAAGTCCAGAGTCGTAATCGGTATGCGTTATAGGCTAAATGAAAACTGGCTACATCCGACCACACAGCAGGTTCTTCCCATGGCTGTAACTTCTCGGCGCGCAACAACAAGAAGTGGCCTCACAGTATGGCGATCTCTCCCATCAACCCCTGTGGCACTGCAGCCGTGACGTCACGCCCCCATCCCCTATTGTCCCAATGCTTTTGGTCCCTGAAAATGGAGGACTTCTTAATGCTGCAATTTCTACACTGCATACCCAATTTCTGATGTGTTAACCCTCAAACTGAAGCAAAATATCCTCACTTTGAACTCATATTTGTGGTTTAATTTCAACTCCAATATTCTATGATCGACAGCTAAAATAATAATGACAATGTCAATGTTCAAATACACTATTTATGGACCTAACCTTATTATTCATAAAAACACGTGTTTGCTCTCATACACAATTACAGACACATACTCACAGTGACAAAGACATTGGCACAAAACGTCCACACAAACACACACAGATACATACACTTGTGCTGTTCCACCAGTCGAGCAAGGGGGGGGGTCTAATAAATAGGAAATGTCTGTACAATTTCTTCATTAAAAATGTCTGAGAACATCCATCCATCCATCCATCATCCATAATCAATACCTGCTTATTACTGGTCAGGGTCGCAGTGGTGCAGGAGCCTATCCCAGCAGAAATTGGGTGAGTAGGAGGTACACACCCTGGACAGTTTGCAAATCTATCAGGGTGAGAAATTCACTTTTTATAATGAGAATATCTATCAGCCACAGACAAATAAATGCTCAAATTCACCACCCATCTAATAGTAAATCATTATTTTGTATCTGAAACCTACCTGGTACTTTCATATTTTACTAGCATTTGGCTGGTGTCTAGTGCAAATTTCCCACCCTATATCAAATGCATGTGCAATTTAGTGTCCACTTGGCTTGACATTCTTGTCTTTGATTGTAGAAGGAAAGTAGGAATCCTGGAGGGGAGTGTGAAATAATGTCCACCAAAAAGGCTTCCGATCGGATTCTAATCCAAAACATTTTTACCCTGAGGTAACAATGCTACCCACTGTACCATAGCTCCACCCAGCCTGAGAACATCAAATGAAGCTTAGCAAAAGTTCAAAAAGGAAGACTCTCTTGCGCACTTAAACTCCGTTTATTTTCCTATCATTCACATGCATGCTCACTCATAAATCTCTGCAGTCACTGTCTGGGGCAATCAATTAAGCTGTCAGCTGAAGTAGCAGCTCATCTCCTCTATCCAACCGTGGCACACCACATTCGCATCGCTAGCCAATCGTTCTGCTGCTGTCTTTTTAGAAAATGTCATTTTTCTCTGCCCTAGTTTGCTCATGCAGCCGTTCGCAGGCCCTCCTCCCCCCCAATGCCACCCTGCTCTCGTCAGACCTTCTGTACTGCCACTCCAGCTTCCTCAGCCTACAGCCATCACCGCCACCAGTGTCTGGACTCTGCGGGGGATTTTCCTGCTGCTGATCTGAGCTGTGCTCTGACTCTACGAGTCTTCCCGAAGAGTCCAAGCGCCAAAGACTTGTCTAATTCTAAGCAAGTGTTTCATCCACTTATGCTCAACGCATGATAAATATTTCCTGGTTTCACTTGTGTCTCTCCTGATTGAAATAACCTTGTAAAAGTCAGGACACAACCTGCAGAACAACACCCACCCTCAGACTGTGGCCCAATTTTTCCTTTCTGGCCCAAGCCCAAGCCCTTCACCAACTATACACTCCATGCATGCAAAAATAGAATCGACTACAAAGCCCCAGCCAATATAAACACACTATGACCGTGGTCTGGGTGGCAGCATGGTGCCAAGACCGGATTATCCATATAATAACCGGTGTGCGCACACTAGGGCAACACGCTGGGATGGGCATCACATGATTCACAAATCCTCGGTTTTGTTTTGTTTTTTTTTTTTTTTTTTAATCTGAAGAAATGTGTATGCATATTATGAACAAATTCAAACTTAACTATTGATATAAAAAGAGAATATCTGAAAAAATAATACAAATTAAAAAACTGATTTGGAACTGCCCTGCCAAAGTCACAGAAAGGCCAAACTGGTCCCAGATCAGTGTTCCAAGCTGAGCTAGAATCCCGCCACTTAGAAACTGAATGAGCACTGATCTCCAATCAGTTGTTGATCATAATGACGCGCCTTCGTTCTGACCTCATGTGCTACAACACACTGTTTGATATCAGTCAAATAAAAAAATGGAGCAGCGGGGAAGAAACTGAGGGGTTGCGCTAATCAGTAAATAGCAGAATAAAAAAAATATGAAATATATCCACGCTACCGAATGTACCAGAAATATATAGCTTTTTAAACATTACTCACCGTAAAGAAGCTGTTGGTAGAGAGGCACCTGTTCCTCCCATCAATTTCCGTTCCTCCAGCACTAGTAGCAAGTGCTTACATTACTAACGTTAGCAACATAACATTTGAGGGTAATGTTAACCAGGCGGATGCAGCAGCGCATGTAACATTAGCTGACGTTAACAGGAGCCTGTCGCAGGAGGGCGGATAGCAGCAGCTGGACTCAGGGACGGAGAACGTTAGCATGATCGCAGAACCAGACAGTAATGAGTTCACTGCACTAAGCCTTTCCCTTTTTAAAATCCTCAGCCATTGAATTTCAGGTTTTAGTAATAAGTAAATGTAAATCTGTGGTCTTTGTTGCCATAGTACACCTCTTACGCTTTTTCTGTGATATATGTTAAACTATATTTCATTACCTAAGTTAAGCATCATTTTACTGACTGGTTGAAAAGTACTCAGAAGAAGATTTTGGGCGCTGTGCCTGAAGGCAGCAGGGTTGTCAAACTGTCCGTGAAGGCATCGTTACTATTATCACCGTTGGCAATATTCTTTTGAAGGATTGTTCAGCTTGCGCTTTAGCTGTCATCATTGCTGTATGCCAGTTGAGTTGTTCATAAATGAAACGCTTGTATTATCAAAGAGAAGAGTGGTCTGTTGCTGCTTCCAATAAGTCATGTTAAGTAACTTCTTGTAGGGGGGGTCACATTGGAGCATTACACTGTGTTAATCCGGCCCGGCCCGGCCCTGCATGGTGCAGTGGTTAGGAACTAGGTCTGCAGCAGAAGAAATACATGCATTTATTGTACCGTGTACACTTATAACTAAATGCTTATTGTACAGCACTACAGTCATTGATTATTACTGTGTTCGGCCTCTTGACTCCTCTCTCACCTGCTCAAACACCTGATGAGCTCTGAAGAGGGTGGGGTCAAACCAGCTGCACTCATGGTTAAATTCCCTGCCCTCCCCAGAGTCTCACACAGCTGCAGCAAGGTTCCCAAATAACTTACCCCCTCCATGTCCAT
Organism: Gymnothorax javanicus; assembly: GCA_029692085.1. Lineage (NCBI taxonomy): Eukaryota > Metazoa > Chordata > Actinopteri > Anguilliformes > Muraenidae > Gymnothorax > Gymnothorax javanicus. The sequence continues at coordinate 67,894,875 of CM056199.1, forward strand.
CCTCGAGGCGAAAACACTAACAGAACCATAGCGCTTATTAAAAGCACAGAAAAACTTCATGCTGCACTTGGCTGCACTTCACAGTCAACCACCAGAGAGCACCAGTGCCCGCTGATTGCTACCTACACTTAGGTGATGCTCGATTACGCTGTTGAGCTGGCAGCCCAGGGGTGTCAAACTCCAGTCCTGGAGGGCCATCCCATCGGCAAATTTTTGTGGTCTCCTTTCAATCGGCTGCTGGAAATTGCCTAGAGAACAATGTGTGTGGACTCATCAGCCGATCAGAATTGCTTGTGCAGCATGAAAACCGGCGGACACTGTAGCCCCTTGGATTAGAGCTATTACATCCTTTTCTCCCAGGTAAATGACTGAATAGTTAGAGCAACTGATTTGTTCTACTGGCCAGAGTGTCTTCTCACCTGACTAATTCATATTAAAAAGTTCCCCATTTTTTTGACCACTCCACTGCAGTGCAAAAATGAACAAGCCCGGCCATCTTCACGAAGAAATGTGGTCAGTCACGTTTATGAAACTGAAGAATAATCGACAAACTGAGACTAAATCCAGGCAATTGATTTGATATAATATACAGTAGTTCTGCACTCTGACAAGACAGACAGTCAGTCAGAACTAAAGAAACCCAGAGATCCTGCACTTCTTATGCTGGCCAAGGCATCAAATTTTACATTCGTTTAAATTCAAATACACATGAATAGAACTCAGGTAAATAATCTCTTATACAGAGCACATCCTGCAATTTATCTAATTTTCACGATGAATATGTGGGAAAATTTTAGCTCAGCCACCTGAGAAAAACCAGGCAAAAAAAAAAAAAAACCATTGTGAACTCTCGTCTCAGTAAAACAGTTCATCTTTCCAACAAACAATGCTCAGTGTCTTCACAGGATACTGTTTTGTAAATACTGCATTTCTACCAAAGCTAAGAAGCACACTGTTGGGTTGGCTACTTTTCTGAGGTGACTGCAGCCAAGCATGAAGTCTTTTGATCCTCGCAAACAATACAGGCAGAGGGACTGGCAATTTGCGTATGTTTTTAGGATCTGTTATGCCATCTACTGTCTACAACCAGAACTGCATTCGCACACAGGCGCACCTACGACCACATGCAAGAAAACTTGTGAACACATTGGGCCTCATTCACTAACCATTCTTAAGAGGAACTTTCGTCTTAAAACCCATTTAGGCACTTTTTACGAAGATTCTGACATTCATCAATGTTTTATTTTTTGGAATTTGTTCTTAGGCAAGAACAGAATCTACGCACACTGAAGAGCACTCTTGCGCACATTCAAGTGCTGACATATTTGAGCAAAATAAATGGTTATTGCATTGTTTTCTGTTCAACAGTTGTGTAATATTATATTATTTGAATTACAATAATATTTTTGTAATTTATACAACCCCAAATTCCGAAATAGTTGGGACGAAGTGTAAATTGTGAATAAAATCAAAATGCAATGACTTTCAGATCACATGAGCCAATATGTTATTTACAATAGAACATAGATAACATTTCAAATGTTGAAACTGAGACATTTTACATTTTTACCCACAAAATGAGCTTATTTCAGATTTTCTGGCTGCAGCAGGTCTCAAAAAAGTTAGGACACAGGCAAAAAAGGGCTGAAAAAGCAATTAACCCTCGTCCAACCAAGGGTTCTTCTACTACAACCCCGACCAAGAGACCAGAGACCGGAGTTTTTCACCACCCACTCATGAGAGGTGCTGCTAACAGTTCGTGAGGAAAAATCTCCCGTAAGTGACAAATTATGTTTTGGCTCAGAATTGCTGATACAACCTTGAAGAAAATTCATTTGGAATGGAAAGAAACCTCACATTAAATGGTCAACTTTACAGCGGGACAAATCTCAAGGTAGATGGGCCTGCCCAAATTTTCAAGTGTATCATTGGGCTTTTGTATCATGTTCTCTAAAATATTGGTTTGATGCTGAATTACATTCACCCTGGAAAACGTTAAAGCAGGGTCTGGTTCATCCATTGAGACTCCAAGATGTGGCTTTCTCTGGATTAACACAGAAGTTTTATTTACAATTTGGACCAATAGTATGATATGCAATATAAACTATACTTAAGGTTGAGAAATACATGGGTTTCAAATCAAAATGGCATACACACTCCCCTGTCTGGTGTAATGCAAATTTATTGACAGGTGGTGAGACATTTATTTCACAAATATGAGCCCAACATGGAATCCAAACATTGGGAGATATGTCAGGTCAAAATTCAATTTTAGATTTTCCTGAACTTGAATGTGCTGTTTTGGCATTCCAAGAAACTCACAATTTCTTTATTTTAGAATAAGATCAGCGCTTAACTCACTTGGGGTTCCTTGGGGGTCTGAATTAACTTATCACCCCATAATATCCCCAATGGAGGGAGCACCTCAAAGGAAAATAGAATTTTCTGAAATTAGAAACCGTAGAATTTTCTGAACGCAGATTATGGAAGACCGATATACCTCTAGGAACAGAGACTATTGACTGGGATGCTGTATGGGATAATGTCTTTGGGGCAACTAAAAACCCAAATCATCCATTAATCCACTATAAAATTTGTCAGAGGACTTAACACCGCGCAAAAGACATTCAATGGGCCTGGCTCCCAGTCCTCACTGTACATTTTGCAGTGAGGGCGTTGTGGGTACATTGATGCATGTCTTATGGGAATGCCCGGATGTACAAAGATTCTGGGTCAATGTTGTAGATAAAGTGTCTGGTCGGATGGGGAAGAGGTCCCTTTAGAACCTGCTCTCCTTATTTTAAATGATGACTCCAGGTTCAAGATCACTGATACAGAACGTAAGCTCTGGCTGGCGGGCATGACTGCAGCAAATAAAATTATAGTCTTGAGATGGTTTCCTCCACATCAATTATCAATAAAACAAACATTGGCTACACACTCCTTTTGACATGATCTACCTGGAGTGGTCATCAGGCAGGATCAATAATGCTAAGCCAAGAACACTAGACATGTGGGAAAAAGCTACAGAGAATGTCAAAAGACTACTGTCATGACTTCTGAAACGCTCATCTTTGGTAACTCAATATATCCAGTTTGTAATCCTGATCATCATTTAATACTATGTCATTTACTTGTTTGGATTTTTAGGTCACCTGAGACGAAGTCTCAAAGTGACCTATTCTAATTGCCTTCTGTCCGTCGTCGTCCGTCGTCATCTGTTGTGCGTCCGAAAACAATTTACATTCGACTTCTTCTCAGAAACCGCTGATCCGATTTCAATAAAATTTTGCAGGAACCTTCCTTGGTCAAATATGCACCAAAATAGAGAATTATATGGTGCCCACGCCCAGGGGCTCTGAGGGGCGGGGCTAAAACTGGTCAATACATTTTTGACTTCTACTCAAAAACCGCTGATCTGATTTCAATAAATTTTGGCAGGAACATTCCCTAGTCAAATATGCACCAAAATTGTGAATTATACGGTGCCCACCCCCAGGGACTCTGAGGGGCGGGGCTAAAACTGGTCAATACATTTTCGACTTCTTCTCAGAAACCGCTGATCCGATTTCAATTAAATTTTGCAGGAACCTTTCTTGGTCAAATATGCACCAAAAAAAAAAAATTATATGGTGCCCACCCCCAGGGGCTCTGAGGGGTGGGGCTAAAACTGGTCAATACATTTTCGACTTCTTCTCAGAAACCACTGATCCGATTTCAATAAAATTTTGCAGGAAGCTTCCTTGGTCAAATATGCACAAAAATTGTAAATTATATGGTGCCCACCCCCAGGTGCTCTGAGGGGCGGGGCTAAAACTGGTCAATACATTTTCGACTTCTTCTCAGAAACCGCTGATCCGATTTCAATTAAATTTTTCCAGGAACCTTTCTTGGTCAAATATGCACCAAAAAAAAAAAAAAAAGAATTATATGGTGCCCACCCCCAGGGGTTCTGAGGGGCTGGGCTAAAACTGGTCAATACATTTTCGACTTCTCAGAAACCGCTAATCCAATTTCAATAAAATTTTGCAGGAAACTTCCTTGGTCAAATATGCACCAAAATTGTGAATTATATGGTGCCCACCCCCAGGGGCTCTGAGGGGCAGGGCTAAAACTGGTCAATACATTTTTGACTTCTTCTCAGAAACTGCTGATCCGATTTCTATACAATTTTGCAGGAACCTTCCTTGGTCAAATATGCACCAAAATTAAGAATATATGGTGCCCACCCCAGGTGCTCTGAGGGGTGGGGCTAAAAGTGGTCAAATTCACTGAAATTTTAAAAATCTTCTTCTCCAGACCCAGATATGCTGGAAAACAATACTCTTCATAGATGGAAGGCTCTTGAGGTGAACTTGTGAACTTCATGACCCTCGAGCTCCATGTTTGCCCCTGAGGAGGGGTGAAATTTACTATAGTTTATACAGGAAAATGATACTTTTTGGTATATTTTGTTCATTTTCTACTAGAAATCATTCAAACTTGATTGGCATTATAACCAACCATGAGATGACAGTTTGAAACTATGACTTTTTCCCCCTGTCTCTTCCCCAGGGGCTGAGGGGTGGGGCCCAAATGAGGTCATATTGCCAAAAATTCCAACAATCTTCTTCTCCAGACCGAGATAGGCTGGAAACCAATACTCTTCATAGATGGAAAGGTCTTGAGGTGCTTTATCAAAATTGTTAATTTCATGGCCCCCAGGCTCCATGTTTGCCCCTGGGGAGGGGGTGAAATTTACAATACTTTATATAGGAAAATGACACTTATATATATATATATATATATATATATAGTGGATATACTTGGTTCATTGACATCAATAACATCTGTTTTTATACAACTTAGGTGACCGTTAAGGCCCATGGGCCTCTTGTTATTTCTCAGTCTTAGCGTAATGCTGTGTGTTCCATAAGGGGAGGGAGGGGGGGGGGTTGGGTGAATGTTAGGTGTTTGTGTTTGAATGATTCTTGAATGTTTTATGGTTTTGTGAATGTGTGACTGTGTTATTTGTATGAAATATACAAATGTCATATTTGTGGAATATGATTGTTTGAAATTGATATTTCAATAAAAACAGTTGATTACAAAAAAAAACAATGTTCTTCAACGTCAAATTACAAAGGTTTTGAAGGTCTCATCATCGACAGTGCATAAAATCATCAAAAGATTCAGAGAAACCGGAAAAATCTGTGTGTAAGGGGACAAGGCCGAAGACCTTTACTGGATGCCTGTGATCTTCGGGCCCTCAGATGCCACTGCATCACTCACCGGCATGATTCTGTCATTGACATTACTAAAAGGGCCCAGGAATACTTCAAGAAACCACTGTCTGTAAACACAGTCTGCCGTGCCATCCACAGATGCCACCTAAAACTCTATCATGCAAAAAAGAAGCCATTGTTGAGCATGATCCAGAAGTGCCGCCGTGTTTAAAGGCTCATTTAAAATGGACTGTAGCAAAGTGGCAAAGTGTCCTGTGGTCAGACGAGTCCAAATTTGACATTCTTGTTGGAAATCATGGGCGTCTTGTTTTCCGGGCTAAAGAGGAGAAAGACCACCCCTCCTGTTATCAGCGTTCAGTTCAAAAGCCAGCATCTCTGATGGAATGGGGATGCATTAGTGTATATGGCGTGAGACACTTGCATGTTTTAAAAAGCACCATGAAAATATGCTCCCCTCCAGACGACATCCATTCCAGGGAAGGCCTTGTGCATTTCAGCAGGACAATGCAAAACCACATACTGCAGCTATTACAACAGCATGGCTTCATAGTAGAAGAGTCTGTAGTCCTGATCTTTTACCGATTGAGAACATTTGGTGCATAATGAAACGAAAAGTCCGTCAAAGGAGACCCAAAGCTCTCCAGCAGCTGGAAGCCTGTATTAAACAAGAGTGGGGTCAAATTCCAATGGCTAAACTCAAGAAACTTGTCTCCTCAATGCCCAGACGCTTCCATTCTGTGTTAAAAAGAAGATGGGATGCTACACCATGGTAAACAGGCCCCTGTCCCAACTTTTTTGAGACCTGTATCAGCCATCAGATTTGAAATGAGCTCATATTATGGATAAAATTGTAAAATTTCTCAGTTTCAAGATTTGCTATGTTATCCCTGTTCTATTGTGAATAAAATACTGGCTGGTGTGATTTGAAAGTCATTGCGTTTTGATTTTATTCACAATTAACACTTTGTCCCAACTATTTCGGAATTGGGGTTGTAATATTTTTCAATATCTGTTGTTGTTTTTCAAAGAATTATGGTCTTTCAAAATAAATGTGAACGTTACACTGCACTTCAACTTAGATCAATCCTGTTAACCCATTAAGGTCCATAAGGAAATTCAAAATTTCCACTTACAGCACTGAAAGTACTAGCTGAGCATATCACAAATCAGTTGGAATTTTTCAAATCGGTCAAAGTATGTGGCTACAGCACCCATTTTCCTTAAAGTACTATTTTTAGTAGTTGGTCAAATATGGTATCGTTTTTTTTTTTTCCTAATTTTCATGAAAATCAAACCTTTTCCCAATTGATTCTTACTTTTCTGTGGGTGGAACAGAAATGCCTTAAATCTTTTGACCATGTCATAACCGAAACTTAAATTTCCAAGGCATTTTAAGAAGAAATTTGAAAAAATCCGCTATCATACTTGACCAACAACTAAAAATAATACCTTAACTTAAAGGGCTGTATCTAAGGATCCGTACAGAGTTGAATCAAATGGTTGGTATAGTTGGATTCAGGAGAAGTTGTGCTATAAGTACATTCATAACACTTTAGTGTACATCTGATTTGATTTGATTTATTTGGCAATAAAAGTACATGTAAAATACATAAAACAATAATTGCCCAGGATAACACACAAAAGCACGAAACTTATTTCCAGTGTGGTCCTCAGAGAAAAAGAAAATAAATAAAAAAATAAATAAATAAATAACAAACTGCAAAATTGGCATGTAATGAAAAAATGACTAAATTGCTAGACTGTCATTCTAGTAAATTTGATAACAAAAAAAATAACAGAAAATGTGTGTATTGCTATAACAAAAATAAAGAATTAACAGGAAGATGGTTTTAACAGAAAATGAATTAGTAAAATACAAAACTATTCTGTTCAATGGCTAGTTTTCAAATATTCCTTAAATTTTTTCCTGAACAAATCATGAAATTTAGTAGATTCAGGTAATTCATTCCACAATTTAGCACCAGTATGGTAGAAGCTATGTTTAGTAAACGAACCAACATGATTGATTTTAAAACAACCAAAACTATTTCTAGTATGAGAAGGACACTCTTTCATATAGCAAGGTGAAGTATTATTATAGATATTATATATATGATTCAGTTTTAGTTGTTTGACTCTATATTCTACGGGTAGCATATTTGCTGAATTCATCAGAACCAATATGACAATAAATTTTGTCTTGTTTTTGGGCTATTTGTAATCTTGATTGAATTGGAGTTTTTTCAAAAAATCAAAGTTTGACCCCTGTAGCTTCTATCACAATTTTGAAATTGGTTATGTGTAGCCACTTACCCCAAGATGACACACACCAAAAAGCAAGTTCCTATCTCATTCAGAACTCAAACTGTGGGGTTTTTCCTTAAGGTACTATTTTTAGTTGTTGGTCATCAATGGGTTTTGGGAACCACATTCCATCCATTACAGTAGTCAGTGATTGTCACCCCATTTATTGGCCAAAAAGAAGTACTTCTACACCCTACTCACACAATGGCCTATTTACTGCTACTGAAGATATTGCAGATGGTGCCCTATGGAGGGAACGAATTTTCCATGACCATAGTATTTGCAGAGAGTGGGAATTATTGGGAATCTTTAGGCTACTCAGAGTTGTCCTCTTGGACCTTTGTGATCATTTTGGGCTAGCACTTTGGTGCCATACAAGACAGTCTAACCCTGTGCCACCAGAATGAGAAGGTATTCTCCACCTTGGGTTTTTTAGCCACCGGGACCTTACAGCGGGAGCTGGGAGACAGGAGGTGCTGCTGTGGGGAGGCACTGACTGCACTGGGTTGGACTGCGAGGTTCCAGGTTGCGCCTCAGAGAATGTTTGACTCAGGACTTCATCTATTGATAATCGATAATTAAAACACTGTAGTGACCTTTATCTGTGATTGTTAAACAGGCCCAAATGTCTTAATTTCGAATACAAGCAAGTATTCTTTTTAAACACGATCTTGCAAGTTGGATCTGGCTTTGGGACGCACTCGTTATAAATTATATTATCAGAGAATAATAGCTTGCTCTCTGATTTCTCTTGGATAGATGGACAAAAAGGAGATGAAGGCGCTCACTCGGGGCACAGGTCTGCGTCCAGACACTCAGCTGATGGCACACCTGATAGTGCCATCTCCGATGATAGCCCCAATGTGCTGGTCCAGCTCAGTCAATTCTTTGCCTGCTATCCCCTCTCCAGTGCTGTGCATCTCTCATCTGAATTTTGAATTAATTTATTTATCTATTTATCCATTTATTTATTTACTTACTTACTTTTGGTGTCAGATTTCAAGTCAAAGTACTTCTTTTTAACCTCATCCGTTGTGCACCTCTCTGCAGATAAAGCATTCACAGAAAGGATAACTGCATCCCATGCATCTTTTTTGTGTGTGATTTTATATCCAGAATTAACACCAGTAAATATCACCGTTTGTTTGCGGTTCACTTCCCGTAGCAGTACCTCCACTTTAGACCGATTATTTGCGTTTTGATTCAGGTGCTCCGTTTTTAGAAGTCCGTTTTGGCATTTCCTCTACTTTCCCTCAAGGAATCTCTTTGTGACTTCTGTCTATGTCTGCACACGGCCCTTCCATTTCATGGTCTCTTATGGGCATTCGTGGGCGTTTACTTATGCTAATTAGGGACAACTGCCATGCGCTTTCGATTTATGAGGAGAATGGCATTCGTCAATCTAAGAACACAAGTGCGAATGATTTTGCGGGTTAACACGTTCATGAATCTGACGTAGAGTTTTCTTAAGAACTTTCTTAACAATTTAAGAAGCAATATAAGTAAATACTTAGGAAGATATTGGTGAATGAGGCCCATTCTCTCTCTTATACACACGCACACAATCAACAGAAGTACAAACATATGCTATACACTCCCTCACTTGCAAAAACAAACAAGATAAATACGCATACACAGGCATTCCCTCGCTGTCACACACAGGTCATAAACGTGTATGGTGCGCACATTTCACACAAAAAAGGCAAAAAAGAAAAAAAAAAAACCCAAAACCTCACAAAGCAGACATAAGCAACAGCAGCTCACCGACCGACATATCCCGTAAAATGTCAACCAAATAATACAAACGCAGACATTCATGTCACACACAGTTAAAAAAAAAAAAAAAAAATCAGAAAAATGGAGGATTGACCAATGGAGATAAAGGAGGAAGGACCAATTGGAAGCCATCGGCAGGGAAATTCAAGGACGTGTATGGCTGCAAGGAAGGAAGACTGTGAGAATGCTGTGCTGTGTTACCATGGCACTGAGAAGCATTCTGTGTTCTCAGACAGTAAGTATCCTGTAGGCTCTAGAAGATGAATAATTGATTCGAATATGAGACACAGACAGATGAGACTGTCATCATGTCCATCAATTACACATTATTACCAGACCACAAGTGGAGAGACTGTTATACACAGGATGAGAGACGTGGTTACTCATGTAGGGTTGAGAACAAAAGGATAAATAATATTCCTTAGGGTCATTTTTGCCGTCTCTTAGCCCAAAACAGTATAAAAATATGCCACGTACTCTGCAGACAAGGGCTTGTTTCCTCACCTCAAACTGTGATAATTCTCATGCGCACTGAACCACACACATGCACAAAGATGCCCACGGCACAAAAAGAGCACAAAAGCAGAGGTCCATCCTGCATGCAGGAGCAAAGGTTATGCAGTGTTTACAAACACAGAATGAATGTGGGCACCATATTATAAGCTACAAGCCCGTAATACACCAAACCTCCCTCTGCCAGATTGCTTATTCAGAATAACATCTCTGCAGGGATGGATAACAAACAATACTGCCCCTCCAGTCATATCAACTCACTCCACGCCCCCTCACCCAATCCTCCTGACCTCGGCCCTGGGTGGCTGCCAAATCAAGTATCTCCCTCCACCCTCACCCCATCCACCATTTTGCATCCTCTATCCCACCATCTGAGCCACCTCTTTTCTGCCAACCCAGAATTTCCAGATACCATCTGCTCCCCAAGCACAAATCCCCCATTTATCACAAACAAACACATTGACATACGCGCACAGACACAAACACAGACACGTATGTATACAAGCAGAAGTCTATTACTCCTAGCAGTGTGCAAGGACTCATCGAGTGTCATAGACAACGTTTCTCCTTAAAGTGTCATTGGGCCTCATGCAGCAACATTCTCTTAAATTTCTTATATTTTCTCTTATTTTTTCTCTTAGCAAAAAAATAAGAGAATTAAACTGTGGATGCACCAAACGCACTTACCGTCCAAATCTGCTCTTACCCATGTGTCCTGAATGTTGAATCCCACTTGATCGTAAATTGGAAGCGCATGGCTGGTTGTTTTAAATTAGCATATATGACACCCACTAAACACCATACAAGGGCAGGTGATGTGCCGTGTGCAAAGAGCCGACTGCTTGTGGCAATCTAGGGCGCTTTCACACTCGGTATCATTGTTCCGTACCGTGCCACAGTACGATTGTCCCCCCTCCCCTCTCCCCCAGGTGGTCAGCTTTCACACTAGTAATATCGTACCATACCCGAGTACACTTGCATACATGTCAAAATTCCGATACAGCAGTACGCACCTAGGTGGTTTTAAATGGGGAACGATTTTAAAAGGAGGCACCAATATATTTCGGGGGGTTTTATGCTTGAGAAGGGGGTTTAGAATATTAAAATTGAATATTAATATCACGAATGCATATGCTGCGCGTGTCCTAGCAACCCGGTGTCTCATCTGTAACATGGATTACCACGTATAGCAGCACGAAAAATTAAACTCAAATTTTCTTGACTGAATGCTTGATGTTTTTACATATCCAAATCTTTCTCTGGGTACACAAACAGCAAGGTAAGCCGAAAATGTACTGGTTAAATTTGATATAGATGGATGTTGCATACGGAATTCTTTCGCCCTTACGTTTTTGGCCGATTATGCTGTCCACTGCCTCATACAACGAAAATGTATCCATCTCATGACTTCAGCTGCCAGACTTTCGCACCATGTCCCGCACTTTGAAATATCGCAGCCACTTTCTTTAGTTTGTCACGGCACTGATCCATTATTCTGTGATAACCATGCGAATGTAACTACGCACGAATCATTGCATAAATCTCAGTTTTTGCGTGTAGTATCCAGCTGTGATTGTATGTTTCCGTCTGCCTACATTTCGAGCAAGCATTGAATTTCTTCGTTTAAATGGAGATATCTTTTCACCGCTGCATTTGTTAGAACAAGAGAGCCATAACACATAACAGTAATCTTCCATGCTCATGTATGGCTGCTTTCACATTTGGCACGAGCAGCCATTCATCTGTCTCAGCAAACAGATCCGTGCGATCTCTATAAACGTGCTCTCTGCGCAAGGCCTGGATGGCCAAAGTGTCCAACAGCAATAGGTAAGCCATTCAGAAGCAGAACACACGCAAGTATCCAAGGGTTTTTATAGCTTAATCCTAATTAGGATCAATTGGCCAAACTCTTTAGCCCAAGAATTAAATAATAAAATCATTCTAATTTCTCAAAAACGTAAAACAATCAAAATTTGATTATATGATGAATTTTTAATGTTTAGGTTTTAAAACTTGTGTTTCCGTGCATTGGACAAGCAATTTGTGGACAGAGATTAGTTTTCTGTTTTCTCTTATCTCGGTAACAGTGCTCTCGACCACTCGAAAATTTTCTCTTACCTAAGAGAAGAGCAAAAATAATAAAACATTGGCGCATCCCAGAGATCAATGGGTAAGAACAAAATAAGAAAAAAATCAGGGATACGAACAAAAATAAGAGAAAATTTGTTCTTATATCACTTCTTGCATGAGGCCCATTGCATGGATAGACCATGCAAAGGCTGATAACCCGGGTTCAGCCAATTTTGCCGATGTTTGGTATACACATGCACCATACCAAGTTATGAATGAACCTACAATATGAGCATCATCCTTTTGGTTTTGTGGGAATAATCACCACAAAATGGATTTTGATGAATTCTGGGCCATTTTTGAAGGATTTTCAAGGGGTTAATTCAGGTCATCCTCAACAGAAAACACCTGAACTTTCATCGTTGCCCCTTTGTGTGAATGTTGCCCATAGGAAGGCCTACCAAGCTGCAGAGAATGATCAAAAAATATTTCCACATATGCCAATTATGAGTTGAGATATTTCCCCTACCCCAAAATTTGGAATTGTGTATAGGCCTATTCAACAGCTTATAAGTCATCTGCCACAGAGGTAGAAATTATGAACCATGGGGTAATGGTGGCTTTCATAGTCAGAAATTTAAAAAATATTGCTGCTCTACTCAGTACTTCTTAGTAGCACCAGAAATGAGTGCTACTACGTAAATGTAAATCCACAAAAAAGATGATGCTAGTACGCCCAAGTCCAGCCAATAATCGTGATGATGGTACCATAGATAATCACAGCAAAAATGAATAAAACTTTACCAGACAACCAGAGTATGCACGTTGTCAGCCAATAGGCATAGTATAGAATCCATGTGAACCCTTTCAGAATTACTAAGAGTTCACAGATCCACCTGTTCGATGACCTTTGCCCGCAGTCATGATCTTGTTGTCATGGAGGAGGCTAACGGGTGCTGGTCATCTAAAGGAGTGTCGGTATTATCTTTAGTCAAGTGGCCACACTTCTGCTGGACGGAGAGACGAGAAAAGTAGCTTGAAACCTGCTGAGTAGTTAGCCAGTCCTCCTTCACAAAACAGGTTTTGATTTTCTTAGCTACCAGCCCAGGGTTTTCCTTCCTCCCAGTCTCTACTCCTCTCATAGACCTCGTGGTTGATCAGGCTAGTTTGAGCCCATGAGATAACAATGTGGCTGCATCAATGCATGCGACTGTGATTTGTCATGGCATTCAGTCAAATATAGGCCCAGGCCTAGGCCTATCACCGGAAGTACATTTGCAAGTACCTACCTAATCCAATCGGCAGTAAAATGTTGCAAATATTAAAAATTTCATTTGATGTGGAGGCCTGAATAGAGCGTTTTTGACGAGGCCGACAACTTGAATGGTGGAGGTGGTGCTGGCACTTCCACAATGGCTTACAGGCAAGACCAAGCTTGTATCTATGTGCCGGACAAATAGTGATGTCCTTGTCAGCATCATGGAATAGCCCAGCACAGTGCAATGAGGTCACACTCCTTTTCAAGTAGTAGTCGTGGGCCCTTCTCTCCATGTTTTCAAATAAGTGGAACTTTCAGCCCCAAAGATGGCTTTGAATGGACTTGTCGCACTTTTTCAAAGCAATACAATTGTTCTCTTTTGGATATTTCTTCATTACACTGCATGCAATGGCAAGCGAGACATTGAAAAACCCGCATTTTATAGACATAGTAGCCTGGGATTCATCACTGCCAGCAGCCATGGCTGCCATTTTGAAACTAGCTGTTTGGAAAGTGTGTCAAGCGTCAATAACAGGGGCAGACCAATAATGCTGCAGCCGTGGAGCCAGTTGAGAAGCGGATGTAAGGTGGTGGTGGGGCTGATTAGATGGGGTATGACCTTAACTTGCCTCTTTATGGGTTAGCAGGCATGTTTAAGTCATCCGTCGTCATATCCAGCCACAAAACATGGAATTATGGCTTGTGGACACGTGTAAACATGGGGTCAAAGTGCTCCGTCTCAAAACCAAAATGAGCGGCAAGAAATTAAATTTTTTTGAATGATCAAGTGACACTTGGACTTACTCCTCTGGGAAAACCGTCACCCAACTCCCTGTGGCAGTTGGGATATTGGCATGTAAATATGGCATTATCATATGATTTTAATGGGTTAACCTTTCTTAAGGGGTTAATATACCCATAATACCTTGCAGTATGCGTCATTTTATATTTTTTATAGAAAGACTAAGATGTCTGCTACAGTTTACCTATAAGCAAAGTCTGCCTTTGTTGTGAAGTATTGTGCCAAAAATTGGCAAAGTTTGTCAATGTCATCAATATTTGCTTAGGAAAATGCATTGGAAGGGTTAATTGCCCCTTACTCTTGAACATAGTGATTACTCACTGAACGGTTTTACCTGCATTAATTCTAGCTCAGGACCACTCTATGGTAGTAACTTGAACAAAATCCGTTGACCTCGCAGGTTATCACTTTTTGCACATTTTGCATGGTCTGTCCATGCAATGACACTTATGGCTTGATTTACTAAAGGTTTGCGTGTGTAAAAACATGCGCAAACTTGACAGCATGCGCAAACACATGTTGAAGCTAATCTACTAACCGGGCGCACCGAGGATTGCGTCTGTCAAACGGGGAAAATAACTTGCGCAATCCATTTAGCGCATTTGCCTTCAATGAATATGCAATATAGGCATGTCTGCTAAAACTTGCTAAACATTGGGAGGAGTGAGTGGAAATGGACTGCATTTATATGGTGCTTTCTAGTCATGACATGACCCAAAAGCGCTTTACAATTAGCCTCTCATTCACCCTGATGGCGGAGGCTGCCATGCACGGCGCCAACCTGCACATCAGGAGCAGTGTGGAGTTCAGTGTCTTGCTCAAGGTAGCTTCGACACGCTATCTGGAGCAGAGATATAATAGAACCAGAGAGAACGAGGAAGTACCTTTACTTCAGCCAGTTAGCATGTTAGCTTCCTGCTTCCGCGTTTCCCAAGGATGCAATTTTGTGGCCAAAGACGCTGAAGCTCCCTAGACTCCAATTGAAAAGTGCGCATTTTTTCCTTGCCAAACAAAGTGAAAACAAAAGCAAATGTATTCGGTAATCCATTATTTTGCTCTTTGTCTGACGCAACTGTTCGATGTTTTCAAGAGGGCCCGTAAAATAAGAACTGCTACTTAGAGCTTGATGACAGCTCGTGCACGAGTTTGGTTGTCCAGCTGTTGCTCTGCCTGCGGCAGTTCAGCCAATGAGTGTATAGTGCGTGCGTGTTCCGGATTAACAGCGTTGCTCGTAATTTCCCCTCGAACAAATTCACCAATCCACACAGATGACACATTTTCTTGGCCATTTGTGCTGTGTAATCAGATTGGCAATCTTATTAAATGGTGCCAGAAATAAGCACCCATGGACCGCCATTTTTATAGATGGCGTTGGTCATTTCCGTACTTCCTGGGCTGAAGTAGCTAGCCTAACATCTCCCATTGAAAGTAATAGGGGTGGTACTTCCTCGCTCTCTCCAGTTCTATTATATTACCTCCATGCTCTGGAGGAGCCAGGGACCTACTGATTCCTAAACCACCCGCTCTACCTCCTCAGCCATGCCACCCTAGTAGATGCTAATAGATTAATTTAGCTCACGCAATGTGATTTACTAAACCTGAAACTGATTGCGGTGGCTGTTTTTGCATCAATCTTTTGCACGTTTGAAAGCCAGGTCTTAACTGTCACAGCTGTGCACACAAATGGCTGCGGTTATTGTTGCAAGTGGAGGCGTAGGCACAACGAAAGGCAACAGAGAGAACAAATCTTTTCTGCTCGTGTCAACATTTTTGGAATGACAGAAGCAAAAATTGCGACATATCGCCTATCCAGCAATGCCATTTTGGAGCTTCTGGGTGAACTAAGGGATGATTTGGAACCAGTCACAAGGAGAAGTCACGCAGTGTCTTCTATGGCAAAACTCCTTGCGACCTTGCACATCCTTGCGTCTGGTTCATTCCAGCGCACTGTCACTATTAGTTCTGGCATCTCCCAGAGCTTTTTTTCCAGTGTGCTGTCTCAGGTGTTGCAAGAGCTCTGTATTCATACTTTATGCAAAACACTTCAGACAGATATGCAGCTGGCTTTGGTGAAATGCGGCTCTCAGTGAAAAAAGAAAAATCTCCTGAAGAATCCATCCGAAACCTCATACAAAGTGAGTGGATGCGTTTTATAACTTTGCCTTTTAACTTTGAGTGATCGCTTACTTTATTAAGCCGACAGTCTGACACCGCGGCACACACCGTGCCGGCCTCCCGCAGACGCACCTGCAGGGTCTGAATGCGAGCAGATTATGGAATCTACCTGAGCTCAAAACCATGACTTTGAAAACACCAAACTACTTGCCTTAACGAATTTTGTTTGTATTTATAATATGAAAAATTGTAAACTATCATTTCCATGAGGCTGTTCAGTCAGACAGCGACAGATCACAGGCGTTATCGCCCTCTCATCTGCAGCGAACATCAAGCTGCATGCGGCTTGCGCAGTTTATATTGTTATAATATTGATTAATGTTGAAATTACGTTTTTGTGCCTCAATTATATATACCACCAGATAACACATTAAATCAGTCATGTTTGGGACCAACATGTCTCTTTGTTAAGTATGGTGTTGCCAGAACTATGACCAATGTTATATAACGATAGCCAAAATTATACCTTAGAAACAAGTTAATTTCCCGGGATTCCCGGGAAAATGTGCTTCTTTTCCCGGGATAGAAAATGTCTCATTTTCAGGAAAAATATTCATCCCTATTCTGCACCCCTGCTGGAAAATAAAATCCTCTGGGAAATGCATAAGCAAAAATACTTTTTGTAAATTATGACATTACGCTTTTTCAGTGCACGTTCAACTAAACGTTCACACATGACGCACATTCATCTTTTATTTGGCACATATCTGAATAAATTAAATATAGGCTATCCAATAAGAGAAATGCCTGTTTGTACTAGTATGGGCCTACCTTAGTCTGCAGTTTGTGGTTCAAGGGAGTCATATCCTTGTATTCCAGTTATCTGCTCATCGCAGAACGTCAGCTGCACCTGTTGCTCAATTGGGGATAGAGGGTTCTCCTTTACCGGTCCTCCACCTGTTTTATTTTCCGAGGTTTTATGATAAGCGATTTTTTCCTTTGTTCTTCTTATGTCTTGCCATCTTTTCTTAATTTCATCCGGTGTTCTTCTTGTTTTCCCCACACAGCATCGACCTTGTCGCAGACAGCCTCCCATATTGCGCTTCTCCTAGTTATGTTAAGATTTCTTTGTTGTAACTTGAAAATATGTTTATTCGCCTCTTGCACCAACACCTCCAATTCCATGGCTTCAAATTTCATTTTGCGCTTGCGTTCAGTCCGCTCTCTCACATTCTCCATGCGTTCAGTCTCCTCTCTCACACTCTCCATGGTGAAAACCATTGACTCACGCAAAATCCTCATCTAAATAGGGCGGACTGGACCACTTTTGCACCTGTTGCCATTTGCGCAGGCAATGTAAGTAGATCACCAGCAACACGCAAACCAACAACATGCGCAATCTGTAAGTGTGTGCGCGCTATTTAGCGCTCTTTATTTGGGATCTTAGTAAATCAGGCCCTGAATATCATATCAGGTGAGTTTGGGCGCCTCTAGCGGTGAATCCGGAAACTGTCTGGGGAGGCGATTATGTTCGAACCAAATCGCCAAAGCTCTCCACGAATGCAGTGCAGGCTGTCCACAAACCAAGGCGCATGGAATCATGGGATTTTTCCGAAGGTAAATAATTTCATCTAAAATATGACGAATAACACCTAACAATGTATTTGGACTTCAATAGATTAAAATATTGGGTAAAATTACAGAAAACAGGGCATCATACTTATATAACTGAAGTCTACACTAATCTGATCCAAGTTTTTAAGCAAACCAGCATAAATTTATCTCAATTCAAAATGTTTTAGCAACGTGGCAAAGTGTCTTGTTTTTGATGTTAGCGAATCCGTGTCCTCCGGGAATTACCGACAATTAAAAAAGCATTCTCCGATGGTGGGGATACTTCTCTGCAAAAGTGACAGATTTTTAAAAGCGAATTTATGCTGCGGCATATCATGTGATCAACACGTCACCCTCCAGTGTTATAATTGGCTGCAGGACGCTAATGCCACATACCACCCAATCTAAGTTACCGTTGTTCACTTCCTGCCCTGCAGTAGGCTTTCACCGGCTTCTAATTACAAGTGCAAAAGACTTGCAAAACTCTCCAGCAGCTTTTTGTATTAAAACAATTCTTGGGCTCAAATTCCAATGGCTAAACTCAAGAAATTGTCTCCTCAATGCAAATTTTTGTTTAAAAAGAAAATGCTAAACCCCATGAATTAAAACATAGAAATGAGTAGGTTCCTTTTAAATGACCCCTGTCAGCATTCAATCCTTATCTGTCTGACTCTAGAGTTAAGTGGAGTATTAACATACTATATTTATGCATAAAAAGAGGCAGCTGAACACCTAGCATCTGTAGACAATGGACAGACTGCATGAACAAGTACCGCATAATTAGCCATATTACAGTGTATTCAATGGAGAGAAAGTCTGGGTCATTTAATGGCAAAAGGAATACAACCCCAGTGTTTTCATGGACTGCGAATGGAATCCATGCAACCCCAATTCGAAATAGTTGGGATTAAAAAATGTAAATTGTGAATAAAATCAAAATGCAATGACATTCAGATCATACGAGCCAATATGTTATTTACAATAGAACATAGTTTCAACATTTGAAATGTTATCTAAGACATTTTACATTTTTATCCACAAAATGAGCTCATTTCAAATTTTCTGGCTGCAACAGGTCTCAAAAAAGTTGGGACAAAGGCAAAAGGGCTGAAAGAGCAATTAATATATGAAATGATGAAAATGAAAGAACGTTCAGCAAGTAATCAAGTTAACTGGCATCAGGTGTGTAACATGATTGGCTATAAAAGGGATGTCTTAGAAAGGCTGAGTCTCTCAGAAGTAAAGATGGCCAGAGCCTCTACAACCTGTGAAGGCTTGCGTAAAAAAAATAGTGGAATACTTTAAAAACAATGTTCCTCAACGTCAAATTCCAAAGGCTTTGAAGGTCTCACCATTGACAGTGCATAACATCTTCAAAAGATTCAAAGAAACTGGAAAAATCTCTGTGTGTAAGGGACAAGGCCGAAGACCTTTACTGGATGCCCGTGATCTTCGGGCCCTCAGACACCACTGCATCACTCACCGGCATGATTCTGTCATTGACATTACTAAATGGGCCCAGGGATTGTAATGGCTGGTAGAATTGAGAGGCCAAGTGCAGCGGCAAGAGGGAAATAGAGCAGCACGGACACAATACAAATACAGAGAATAATACAGACCATTCGACAGGGAAAATCCTCGCACTTCCAAAAGGACGTCCAAACATCAGACAAAACGGAAGCAAAGCGAGAGAGAAAAAAAGGAAAAGTATCTCGGAGAGCCGAGAAAAACAAGGCACCTTAAATAGTGCGACACAAAGGATAGAGAAGATACAAAGCCACATAAATCCTTACTCCAGATATCTTCGGCTAAAGTGCATGACTACAAACAGACACTCTAGCGAAGGAGGCGTGGCGGACTTCCTGCTTATATAGAGTACGGAGAGGCGCCGCCCAAGTTCAATCAGCCAGCTGGGTAAAGAATCTGATTGAAAAGGAATTTGATCTCGTCCTGGGACGAGAGCCTCAAAGAAAAGTCCTGAACACACACACACCTCCCAAACCATGACAGGGATACTTCAAGAAACCACTGTCTGTAAACACAGTCCGCCATGCCATCCAGATGCCACCTAAAACTCTATCATGCAAAAAGGAAGCCATTGTTGAGCATGATCCAGAAGCGCCGCCATGCTCTGTGGGCCAAGGCTCATTTAAAATTGACTGTAGCAAAGTGGCAAAGTGTCCTGTGGTCAGACGAGTCCAAATTTGACATTCTTGTTGGAAATCATGGGCGTCGTGTCCTCCGGGCTAAAGAGGAGCAAGACCACCCCTCCTGTTATCAGTGTTCAGTTCAAAAGCCAGCATCTCTGATGGTATGGGGATGCATTAGTGCATACGGTGTGGGACACTTGCATGTTTTAAAAAGCACCATGAATGCTGAAAGGCATATAAAAGGTTTTAGAGCAACACATGCTACCCTCCAGACGACATCTATTCCAGGGAAGGCCTTGTGTATTTCAGCAGGACAATGCAAAACCACATACTGCAGCTATTACAACAGCATAGCTTTGTAGTAGAAGATTCCGTGTGCTGAACTGGCCTGCCTGCAGTCCTGATCTTTCACCGATTGAGAACATTTGGCGCATAATTAAACGAAAAGTCCGTCAAAGGAGACCCAAAACTCTCCAGCAGCTGGAAGCCTGTATTAAACAAGAGTGGGCTCAAATTCCAATGGCTAAACTCAAGAAACTTGTCTCCTCAATGCCCAGATGCCTTCACTGTGTGTTAAAAAGAAGAGGGGATGCTACACCATGGTAAACAGGCCTCGTCCCAACTTTTTTGAGACCTGTAGCAGACATCAAATTTGAAATGAGCTCATTTTGAGGATAAAATTGTAAAATTTATTTCTCAGTTACAACATTTGCTATGTTATCCCTGTCCTATTCTGAATAAAATACTGGCTGGTGTGATTTTAAAGTCATTGCATTTTGATTTTACTCACAATTTACACTTTGTCCCAACTATTTCGAAATTGGGGTTGTACAATTTTTATTTTAATATAAGTATAGTTTATGACCAGACCGAGAATATTGTTACACTTCGAAACTCACGGCTTTAACTCATTCCCTACTAAATGCTTTGATAGAAAATTGTCGTGTTTGTATGGTATACTTTTCCCGAAAATTACACAATATAAAGTATTGAAGTACAGGTGGCCCATCACCGCCATCGTCAACTGATTGTGTGTTCATCGGACTGCGAATGGTCATCCATGCCGCTGGCACCGGCTATTCGCCCTGCAGCGCTTCTGCACGAAACTTCAAAGAGCGGGGCGGATTATAAAATGAAATCTCTTATTGGCCCAGCTGCTGGGCAAATAGCAGAAATGCTTCGGTTATCCGCCATGCCGTGGTGCGAATAGCAGAACTGCTTCTCTTATCGGCCCCGCTGCGGGGCAGATAGCTGATGTATTTCCCTCAACTCACCGCGCTGCGGGGCGAATTTAGACTTCCATCAGAGTTGGGTCCAAGTACTTTTGAGAATTGTATGCAAGCATTTATTATATATATATATATATATATATATATATATTTTTTTTTTTTTTTTTTTTTTACCATACCATAGTGCTTGTATTTGTATCTGAGTACTAACTAATAATGCCTATTGTTAGGCATTACGCCTAACAATATTATTAGGCCTAATGCCTAATAATACCTAATAATAAGTAAATGTACTTGTATCCAAGTACTTTTCAAGTACTTGACCAATCTCTGTCAGCACTATGGATACAGATTGGTCAAGAACTATTCAAGTACTTGAATACAAGTACAAGTACTTTAGGCATTAATAGGAAGAAGTACTCCAATACAAGTGCAAGCTCTTTGGTATTAAAAAAAAATACTTGCATCCAATTCTTGAAAGTACTTGAAAGTACTTGAACCCAACTCTGACTTCCATATCAAAAACCAACACCTGGCCTCTTCTCCTATAAGACTGGACAAATGGGCTGCATGCTAGTATTCAAAAAATATCTGTTAGGACTGCAAAAGGACTCAGGCAAAGACAGGCAATAAATCAAACGAATTAGCAGAAACCCGAACAACACAGAGCATGGAAAAGAAACATATTTAGAAAAAAAACACTGGATTAGGTAAATACTGAGGGTACATGCCTTTCCTCCGCTACTACCTCATATACAGAAGTATCTGGTGGAGTTAGACAAGTGGTGGAAAAGAGGTTAGTTTTTTTAATGTATAAATGGATACTCCCATGGGTTAAAGAGATCGCACAGTGCAGCGACCAAGGCTAACTTGGCTGCTAATTGAAAAAAATAAACCCAAAAATCTGAAGCCCCTTAGAAAGTGGAGTTTTAGCTCCGGGGGCAACACTGCTGCTATCCCAAGAGAGACTAGAAGATTAAAAGGGATCCTGAGAGAGCCAGTATTACTCAGGCACTTTACTGAAGAATCTCAGGGGTCGTCATACAATCATCTGTCGCTTTTCACACTGCCTGGCGGTTAATACAATTGGGTACAGAGACGGGGGGGTGGTACAGTGGGCACTCCGGGGGAACTGCATGTAAGGCAGAGCAATGTTTTTACTGTTATTTAGTCTGAGTAATTAGGCAGTTAATTAGATAATTAACTCAACCCCCCACCATGAGTCTTGAGTCTGAATTGTATTTTGACCTAAAGGCTAGGCTCAGCCTCAAGCACAGTTGAAGATATTTTTGAAAACTGTAAATATTAAATAGTGAAAAGGGGAAAAAATCAGACTCTCACATTTACTAATGGGTCAAGTTAAGCACAAATATTGGCAGAATACAGGCCAGCGTTAGAAACGAATGCTTGGCCCTTCAGGCCTATGATCGGAAACATGTCACGAGAATGTCCTTCACTGAACATTAATTGGTTATACTGTCCAGGGTGTGTCCCTGCCTTTTGCCCATAGTTAGCTGGGATTGGCTCCAGCTCCACCATGACCTTAGTGAGGAAGAAGCAGTATATAATAGATGGATGGATGAAAATTCTGATGCTGGAGTGCATCCCAAACCTCCAAAGTGTATTTTAATCATAATTGTTGTGAGCCCATGATCTCTGTGGTTTTGAGAATAATCCCAAGCCCAACTGCCAAAATCAGCACACTTAAGAGGTTAATCAGGGAAACACTGAGACAGTCGTGGGATCAAAACCATTCCCAACACGACTGTTTGCAGGGAGAAATTCCAGCCCAGGACAATATTATAAAACCATATTGCTGCTGAGGCCAGAACAATACCACAAATAAGCATAAGCATAAGAATAATATTCTTGGGGATCGAGAACCAATAATACTGACATATGGCGTTTGGCAGAGGTATGTGCTCCACCGAGTGCCCTTCTACTTATCCATGTGACAATTTGCACTCTCCACTCTTTGCAGGTGCGATCATTTGAAATGAATGGAACATCTCACAGCTCTGTGTAAACAGGTTGCAGATAATAAAATTTAGGATTGCACAGAAAATAAATAAGGCATCAAAACTGAATTTACCCCTGATTTCCCAAGTCCTACATATATTTGAATTCTCTCTGTGTATGTGCCTTCATGCAACATGTCTAGAAAAAGAATTTTAAAAAGCAGCAGCAGCCCCAAATGGTACATGGAAAGCCTAAACCAGCACACTTCTTACATCTGGAATCCATTTCAGAGCACCTGCAATTATGTGAGATGGAAGGGATGTTTTTTTTTCCTCAGAAAACTGAATTCTTTCCTGCCTTCTGCTTCAAAAATTATCATGCTGAACCCCGCAAAATTTAAATGCCATCACCTCAGAAGTTAAACCTAATTGCAAATTGTCCAGCAGTGGGTAAGTCATAAACAGTCAACAATTAGCTTCATATTAATATGCAGTAGAAGCCAACAATACGGTGTGAGCAATGCAAGCGATAGGTGTAAGTTTGCATCTTCTGTCCAGCATGATTAAAAGTTACAAGCATCCAAGATTATTTAATAGGGCCAGAGTGGGCAATGAATCTTATGGTTGATCAGCACATAAAACTAGCACCCCACTTGTTTGACCGATCGCAGTCAAAATCGGTAGGGTCCATCTCTGATGTAATAGCAACCCACCCACAAAATTTCAGAGATATTTGTTCATTACTTTTTGAGTTCTCTTGTACACAAACAGACACAGAAAAACCAATGTCGGCAAAAACATAACCGCCTTGGCGGAGGTCATAAGATTCAACTGTTCTGAACCATGGCTGAAGATCACAATTAGCTGATTAACTAACTGCATTGTTGCCATGCAAGTTCAATACTCATGTAGGCTCCAGTTAAAAAAAAAAAAAAAAATCTCCTTGCTAATGTTAATGTTTTGAGAGGTGGGGCTATGAAATATTACTGCTTGTGCACTTGCATTTGAGTCTGACAATAGCAGATCCATGCAGAATAGAATGGTGGCAAAACAGCAGGTGAATGAATATTTGCCTGTAAAAGAAAAACTCTGCAGACAGAAAACACTTACTAACTCCACATGTCTGGTGTTCATCTCCCTTGCAGACTGCGGAATTTTCTTGGTATTGTCTTCTGAAGTCCGTAGTGGCTCAGGCTCCCAAAATCCACAATAAGTCTATATATATATAAGTCTGCACAGGGACTCATATGGATTTTTATCCACACCTCCAGTCAGCGAGTCTACCAGGTTGCAGACTTCACTGGATTTTGCTAGTGGGATTACCTTCCCAATATTCATGGCAATAAAAATGTGATGATATCCAGTCTATATCCCGGAAGTCATTTCAAAAGTATATTAACATTAATTGAAGTATGAAAGTCTATATGAGCACACTTGCAGACTTGATTAGTTGCTGAATTGGGTGGCTCTACCTACCCTGGATGTCACAAAAATGCACTCTTTTAAGTTTATGAGTGTAGAGAAGATGAGAGGACAACATTTGTGTTCATCCAGTGCATTAAATGCTGGCAATTAGGCAACACCTGTGGATCCAGGTGGTAAGTCTCTGACCATGAGAGGCAGAATCAAATTACCCTCTCAATGCCAGCTGGCTATTTCTCTAGGGCAAAAAACACCAACTAATTACTGAGCCTAAATTAAGAATGCTTTCCCATTTTGAAGCAGAAACTGCAACCACACTGTCAATAAGATAGATTTAACACAGTCATTCCTGGAGCCCAAAATTTTAATTAATCTGCATAAGATCACCAAAAAAGGTTGGTGAGCAGCATGTTAATCAAATAGAATGCTACAGGACCCAAGGTTCTGCATGGATCTTTATCCATTTTTCCAGGCAGTGAACCAAAGGATTCAGCCCGCATGTCAATCTACGAACGGCTCCAAGTCAAGAATCAAGATGAGATGAGCAAGTTGCCTTCAATGATAAATATAGTGCCGCGGCAAGCAATATTGTTGGCCCAGTTGACCCTGAAGCTCCCATGGATCAAGGCTGCAGTTTCCTGAACCAAGTGAACTCACGCACAACTTTGAGTCAAGAGCGCTGAGAAAGCACAACCTGCAAATCAAAATCCAAATATGACCTGAAATTGGTTCCACAAAACCACTTTGTATACCCATATGAAAGGAAGGAAATAGATAAATAAATGAAGGTTTTTTATTAATAAACACATTTTTCTAAGAAAGTTTCAAAAAACACGTCTGTTTTTTAAACTTGCGGCAGAGAAATTAATGTAGGGGGACAAGAAATATGACAGCAACACGACGCCATCAAATATAGGTTAATACCAATATTTTAATCTGCATATTTCTGTAGACATTGCCATACCGCGCGCCGTGAATTGCATTATAGTCAATTCGTAAATATGAAACCCGTTCGCACCAGAAGGAAATTAAACATCAAAGATGCATTTCTTTCTTAAATACACCGTGGCCGTGAGCACGGATAGGCTAAATAGTGGTGACAGGTGCACCATACTGCCCGCCACAGCTATAACACATTGCAGCTACAGACATTAAATATTCATGCCCGTCCAACCTCATAAATGAATTATGTACCGGCCACGCTAATATATAACGGCAAATGGGTCACAGCAGGCTACCTGTAGGCTACGGTATGTGAACATCCGGAAACGGTTAACACGGAATAAGTTCCTTAGGGTTTCGATAGTGCAACCATTTTTAACTCGGGGGCTGGTTTCACAGACATGAATCAAGAGTCGTCCTGCACTAAACAGAGTTTTGTATGGAGATTTTCCATTGTAAATTGAATTTAGTCAAGGATTAAGATTAATCTGTGTCTGTGAAACCGGCGCAAGATTTCTTAAAAACCTTGTGGCCCATTTAAGAGATTTTGCTCAACATCAAAAAGCACATTTAAGTTGAAGGCGGTGTTTGTTTCAAGTGTTTGCCAATGTCGATCGCACTTATAGAAAATTTCATAAACTCCGTAATCATACTTCCCCGCTACTTATTGAAAGCTTAATCATAATAAATGCAGAAGGTTCCACCTAAAATATGGTTTCATAAGTGTCGTGTGTGATTTCAGGGACCAAATATGGCATGACAGCCAGCTACATTAGGACCTACATCACCAATATATCCCAACCGTTATTTAGTTTACTTCAATAAAAAATATATATGTATATATTTTTTTAATGTTTTCTTCGCATACTACATTTTCTTCACGAAAGTGCTGGTGTTTTTCAGATTTAATTGTCAATATATGCATCTTAGCTCTTATAGCGTGCATTTGGAACAAAATGCATACGACAAAACATGCAGAGATCAAAATATACGCTGTAGATATTTAAGAAATAGCCAGCGATTTTTTTACGGTAGCTACCCATTTCTCAGCACATTGTCGACGAGATGGGGCACCCAACAGAAGCAAGCGCGCTGGAAGATAATGAAGGCAACCACAATGAATTTATAATGTTTACCGTTTGCACGAGTGGCCTCCGGCTTATTCTCGCATCTCTTCGACAGAAATTTCATCCAGTATCTGTTTCAATGGATCCAACAAAGCTCTAAATAAAATCCACTACTCACTTGGCATTTTAATTTCACTATCGTGTTTTTTTTCCTCGAAATGATCGACTGTTATGCATGATCCAAGGAAGAATCAAGCTCCACCCTTGGCTACCAATAAAATACCGTCTGTCCGGAGAACGGGGATAAGAGCCGCGCCTATTCGCTAACCACAGCGTCAATTATCTGCGGGACTTCTTTGTTTCCTTGGACCGAGTCGTCAGGAAGGATGCTCTGATTAAGTACCGTAACAAGCGCAGATGATGTTAAATTTGTCTTTAATCAGGCTTTTGAAATAATACCTTCATATATATGATCCATCAGCATTTATATAGGCCTAATATTGGTATCGGTTAATAGATACATGGGACATACAGCAGTAGGCTGCATGGAAAAGACCATAAATATAAATAAAATGGGTGGCAAAAAATTCCCTCGATATATTTTTGTCTCATCTAGCCTAATAACTGAAAATGCAGATATTTAATATGATGGAGAAGGAAGTTTTTACCCCCGATTAACGCGTAAATTCGCGTAAGTAGGCTACATATGTCATTTCGATTAGGCTTCCTCGATTTCCTGAGATACAGGGAGAGTGGGTGGGAGCTGGACCATATTATCAACCTATTCCAGTAAGTTTCGAGCTCAATGGAGACGGCTCTTTCCGCGGGGACTCGGAATGAATGATAAAGGTACGGTCGTCCTCCTAATTCGCAGGTGATAGACAATGTCTTTCTCTTAACTTAAAATGACTTGCGAAAATGAACTAAAGGGTTACTACAGTATACCACTAGAAGCATGCAGAGCATGTTTGGGGCGAGCGAATTTCGAGCGGTCGGTTGATGACATAGCTACATACAAACAGGGGGCACATTGAGCTGACAAATAAGGGACTGTAAAAATTGTATAGTGTTCAACAGTGTGGTTGTAGAGTTCTATGGTACGTTTCACCAGCTATGGTATTACCATAGTTTTTTCTGTCCTGTTATTTCATTAGCTATGGTAGCCCAACAATATTTCAATAGTAATACGAAACTCTCTATAGTGCATTCCAAAAAAAAAAAAAAAAAAAAAAACCTTCCAATTATCCTACTACTGTAATACTGATAGTTTTTTTGGTGGTAATTTTTATGGTATTCCTATAGGCCTAGTGGTTTTTTGAAAGGATGAGGCTATTCGCACCGCAGCGCTTCGGAGCGAAAGTTCAAAGAATGGGGCGGATTATAAGATGAAATCTCTTATTGGCCCAAGTGCGGGGCAAATAGCAGAAGTGCTTCTCTTATCTGGCCGCCGCGTTGCGAATAGCAGGACTGCTTCTCTTGTCGGCCCCGCTGCTGTGCGGATAGCCGATCTCTTTCCCCTAATTCTCCCCGCTGAGGGACGAGTAGCCACTTCCCTTTTGGATGGGGGATACTTCTTCGTCCAATCTCTCGATAGATAGCCTAAGTAAACTGGATCAAATAAATATGCCGCAGGAGCCCAGGACTGCAGTTTGGCACCCCTTCTTTGACCAATTAATGGACATTGTGCTGAAAAGTATCAAAAACCAGCCAACAAAACAATAATAAAAAATGTCACAGTCAAATTGGCTAATTATGGTGCTAACTGTAAATAATCTAACAGCCCTAGTAGGCTACTAATAGACAGCTTAGTATGAATAATAACAAAGATTCTCTCCATTACTGGGGACAATATGGCTTCATTTCATTTATTTGCAGTAAACGAATCTTTACGGGATGGGATGCTAGCTTGACGTTTTTGGTGCCTTACAGGTGTCAGCCACAGGTAGGTCAAGCAGTGGAAATAAACTCCTTATGAAAATGAAAGACCCCAGATGTAATTTGTGATTTCATGGCTTTTCTTCAAGTTCGCTCCAGTAGGGCTATGAACGATGTCTCCATGCGACTCATAGTTCACACACAAGAAAAACCTTGGATGAGCTTTGGGGTCTTGAAGTGAAATAATGAAAACATTTTCTTCTTGAAGTGTACACATGTATATCCATTCATAAATCATACCTGAAATACAAAAATCATATAAATACCGTACATTCCAAGTTTGGCCCAAGAGTACTAAAAGTACTACAATGTTGCCGTCTGCTGGTGAATACTAGGAACTGCACAACAATGACCCTCCTAGTGCACAACAGGGTCACTGAAATGTCTATTTTTCAGTCCATTGGTGGTTCCCCTGGATACTAGTGAGTGTATCTCCACCAAAAACCACAGATACAGCCCCTCTGTGGCCACCAATCTCATGGCACCACGTCCCTGTTCAATTAAATTATAATCTCCACAAGACTGAGTCCTGCAGCAATTCCATGGTAAATCTATGTGAACTAATGAGTCCAGCCCAAACCTAAAACAGGAATCCCGAACCCTCCAGATTCCTAGAGAAACCCTGACAAAAGGTGGAAGTACATTTCAGGGCGGGGCTCCACTCCCTGCTTTGCTCCTCTCACGCTCTCTCCATCTCCCTGTCATCCATACTTTGTGTCCGTGTGCACAACATGTCTTGGGGAGGCAGGGCTTGTGTTGGTGGCAGGCTTGATGCGGAGCTGCCATGTAGATGGCAGAGGAGGTTAGGCTCTGGTGCTTTCTGCGATGGGCTGAGTGTCTCTGCCATCGGCAGAGCAGTAGCTCCACCTGCCCTCAGAAGAAGCTGGTGGTCATAGTGTATAGGATGGGGTTCAGGGCACTGCTGATGGGTGGGATGTAGATCACTACCCAGGACGTGATGGTTCCTGCCATGAGAGAGAGGAGGAAGGGTGAAGGGTCACTGTGAAAGACAACTCTTGTTTAAAGCCTCACTGCAGCACAGGAACCATGTGGGCCAGAGGCTGAAGCTCAGGTTTAAATTCTGCGGACCACAGGAACAGCACCTCCATGCTTGGTCTCTTTCATCAACAGAAGTTCTCCCATTTTGGCTGCAGTGCCATTCTCAGTAGTCTGTGAACTGAGGTTTGAACTCCTACCTGGCTGGTTTCAGTCACCATATTCTTGTGTCTACATGCAAGGCAACTTAAATATATATAATTATATAATTATGAGTTCATTGCTTCAAAAGAATGTTAACACCCTGAGCTGCTTATTTGTACATTTTATTGATACTATGACATCTGCAGCTGTACTACCCAAACCACCACTACTATTACTACAGCTACCGGTTCTTCTTCTATTACTGCTACTACTATGAATGCCTCTATTCTATTCTATTTAAACTATTTCCGTGAACCAGAAATGATTGCAGCCTAGACTAACAGCCACTGCAACCCAATTATTTTATTTATTTATTGTGCTATTTTTGGTGTTCATTTCCCCCAGGTTAAGAGCCTGGGAGTCATTTTTGACAGGACCCTATCCTCCCAGTATCTCTCATGTTAGAAATATCATCCAGTCCACATACTTCCAACTTCGTAGTACTGCTTGACTCAGTCCGTTTTCACGCCATACAGACACATGACCTGGGTCCTCGCGTATAAATGATGCGCACGCACTAAAATGTTACGTGCGCTTTGTTTCACGCTCACACCGGGATGTATAAAGCTGAACATGACGTGAGAATATGCGGATCTTGCCTCAAATTCTTGAGGAGCCGTGAGAATGTGCAGGCCATCCCGCAAACTCTGTCATTCGACAGTCCAAGACTACAAAGCTCTGAAACTCAGCAAAAATGCCAAAATAATTGTTACATTTAACTTACTGAACTATGTTAATGAGGTGGGATTGCTATAAAACATATTTCTTCTGCAGCTGGAGCATCTATGTGGATAATGTCTAGCATCAAAAAGACACAACAAAAACACCAATAAACCAGACTAGAAGCACTCAGTGGAGCGCATACCTCTGCCAATAGCGCTATCAGTAATGGCCAAACTTGAATCATCCACCATCACTTTGACCTGTGATCGTACAATGCTAATGCTAATCAATTTGTGCTGGGCCCATAGTTCCTCATTCCACCAAATTTCATCCAAATCCATTAGCAACGGCTTTTTATTCGTCAGTTCAGATTTATTTTGGTCTTCTGACGAGTTGACGAATGGGCTGCAGAAACCCAGGAACTGTGTAGAGTGGAAAATACACAAGTAACAAAATATCCCCAAATTCCGTCAACCAGCATTGTAAAATCGATACCAAAAAGTCACAGTAGCCTTCAAGTACATTTCAAAAATGAAAAATGAATAAAAACCTACCAAAAACTTAAAAGCCACACACGCGATCCACTCATAGAATGCAAGCAGATTGCCATTAACTCACGCTCTCTTTATCCTCTCCTGCTTACCCCAGGGTCCTAATGCTATGCTGGCTACACATAAACCCAGGGTCACTACTAAAAAGGGCCACCCTGACCTTGACCTTTGATGTACATGCTCCAGAAGTGAATCACTTTGTCCTTGACCCATACTTCATCCTTCCACCAAGTTTCATCCAAATCTACCCCCAGGTTTTTGAGTTATTCTGTTCACAAACAAACAAACAAACTGACAAACAAATGGAGATGAAAACATACCTACACGCTTCTCCGGAGGTAATTAATTTCCCCCTGATAAGTCTTGACCATTGGGACAAAACTGAAATGGAAAGTAAACTGAAAAATATTCTCTGTTTATTAGACATGGTGATGTTAATACACGTCAGAGACCGTACAGTTGCAGAGGCGCACAGACATCCATGATGCACAGGAAGGGAGATGCGCTGTCATCATGCCTAGGAAGAAAACTCGTGTAGGATGAGCATATTAATTCCGAATAATTCACGTGTGGTGACTTAAGTCGACAAGATGTAGACAATTAAATGTCGCCTTTGAAAGGCTATGGTATATTTATCGTGCATAATTTCTAAGCAATGGCTGCTTTGGTACTGTTGGGAGATATTGCGAATGGCAAAATTCGGAAGGAGCGTGTGTTTAGAGATCATACCGACTTGTTGGCCCATGACGATGACTGGTTATTGAGCCAATTCAGATTGCCAAGAGCGATCATTTTGGAGCTCTGTGCTGAACTAGGTCCAGCTTTGGAGAGAGATAGGCTACTGCAAGAAATCACATATTGCCTGTGCCAATTCAAGTCCTCACAACGCTGGGGTTTCTTGCAACGGGAGCTTTTCAAAGAGAGCTAGCTGACCGATCGGATATCTCCCAGTCTTCCCTGAGCCACGCCATGCCAGCCGTATGGAATGGCCTGATTCGTATGATGCCCAGATATGTATGATTTCCCTACACTGTGGCTGAACAGGCAAACATTAAAGTGCAATTTGCAGCGATGAGCCGATTTTCAAATGTAATCGGAGTGATCGACTGCATTCACATTGCTATAAAGGCATCATTGGAGAATGAATTTGCTTATGTGAACAGAAAGCACTTTCATTGCATTAACGTTCAAGTTATCTGCAATGCACAAATGCGCCTCAGAAATGTAGTCGCACGGTGGCCTGGATCAACTCATAATTCATTCATCCTGCGGAGTAGTAGTGTTGGAAACACACTTCAAGGAGGGGCTGTGCAGGATTGTGGGCTTCTAGGAAATGTATGCTGCTTGCTTTTAATCAAGGTTGCACTTAACTGGTTTATACTTTTACTCCTGGTCCTAAAACAGAACCGTGACCCCCTTTTAACCCTCTCAAGCCAAATGTGTCCTTGCCGACACAGATATGCGCATAATTTTGGAAGTACCGTAATTACTATACGTTTTGCGCAATAAAAAAAATTCTAACTGTTCCTGAAGGCAGAGAAGTTGTGCTTCAGCCCACATACAGGTTACTACGGTAAACACGGCAGCAGGATGCTCCCTGGGATTTTTGCATTAGGCCTTAAATGCGTATGGCATTATCGATGACTAAAATTTAAACATGGGACTACACTAATGAGCTGCATTTAATTATTGTGCCAACGGTGACCGTGGTCACCCACTGAGAACCTGGCTCCTCACACCACTCACTAACCCCCAAACAGCACAAGAGCAGCGATGCAATAACATCCATGCTCCAGCACGGTCCGTTATTGAACGGACCATAGGGCAGCTCAAAGGCCGGTGGGGCTGCATAGACAGCTCTGGAGGGATCCTGTTGTGCGCACCACAGAAGATGTACCGCATTGTGCTGGCATGCAGCAGAATGTGGCACCCAACGTCGTGTTCCTGTACCTCAGGAACTGCAACTGGATGAACCGGACCCTGGCCCGGCACCCGACGAGCCAAATGCAGTAGCCACACAGTGCCGTTTCGATATGATACATAGACTGAAACAACGCGGTGGGTTGAGACAACACTACTTTATTAAAAAGTTCTCTTAGAGTATGACATATTTTGCTGAGAAGGTTATTCATCCTTTTCAGTTCTGTGCACATGTCATTCATTGTACTGACGACCTCCTGTTGAGACACCAGCGCAGCACTTATGAAAATGGCGCCAGACTGGCGTCTCTCAGCTGCCGAGATCCCGCGCACCTCGGATTCTGTGTGCCTCCAAGATTACACGGTCAGCTGCTGTGGAGTCTGCTGCCTCCAGTCCATGGCCTTCTCCCGTCTCTGACTGGCTGGTGTTGGCGGCTGTCAGATCTGTGACAATAAAATCCTATTACTTTCCAAAACAGTGTCCAGCTTGCTTATTGTGCTAGATTTTTAACGTAACATGCTTTAGACCTCCGTTTTCTATGAGGAACAAATTCAGTAAGGGAGTCAGTATTGTAATAACTTACCAGGATTTCCCGACATGCCAGAGCCACCCTCATGTGCTGGCAGGATGCCAGAAAGAGTGGCCTCCCCTTTTACTGCAGCCAGCCTTTCCTCCTGCGGCGTCAGCTCCGGCTTTTCTGAGCCACCACCTGTGGCTGTTGCACTCTGGCGATGCGCAGCTACCTGTGTCTTCACACTGACTAATGTCAGACAATTTTTTCTTAATTTCGACCACTGTACGAACCTCAGAGCCCGCTGGGTTTAGGGCATTCGTTACTCTGCCACTCAATTATCTTTCGTTTGTTGCTTATTCCAGTGGACAGACCACCAAATGAAATGTTCCCTCTCGCCTCCACCTCAGAAATGACCACCTCAGTCTCAGTCGGTAAAATTCTTCTTTTTAGTTGCTTTTCCTGTTTGATTTGCCATCATTGATCGGATGACAGGTGAAAACATGGGCCGTATTTATACTAATTTGCATAGTCATTAATGTGAGGAGACGAGACGGGCCAATTCGTATGTCCAGCTGCACTCAATTCCATGTTCATTGGGATGTATGAAGGAAAGTTACGTGGGAACAGGCGTGTGCTCATTTTATACATGTGAAATTTTATGAGCGCATGCACTTTCCCAATTTAGTGTGCACGCCTTCTTTCAGTATGAAAGTTCCACAGTCCTTTATACATGAGGCCCCTGGTCACCTCCAGTACTGATTACTGTACCCCCGCAAGCTCCTTTGCAAATGACAGCTTCCAGAATTCAGAAATCTGCCACTGACATCATTGCCCGAACACTTTCCATGGAGTAAATCATCCCTATCGATCAACAACCTTGCTGGCTCCATGTTAAATTCCACATAGATTTCAAAATTCAACTCCTAACTTTCAAAGCTTTTCACAACCTTTTTACCTCCATATCTCTCTGACCTTTTATATGTCTACACCCCGATCGCAATCTATACCGTCCTCCTCTGGTTTATTGATCACACCCCCAGCTCACCATGGAAGCCACAGCACATAACAGAAAAGAAGGCATAGAAATCGGAAGAAATACGGATTGCAAGTAAGCACTGAGGACCCACAGGACCCACTGCTGATGGGCGTGTCTTCCAGCACCAACCTCTTCAGACCGCAGCGGGTCAGCACCTTCCTGTGACCCTGTCTGTCTTGCCCCACGGTCCTACGTGTTGGACTTGGAGCTGTCAGACATCGCCGGGACACAAGCTAGTGAAACGGAAGAGAACCAGCGTGGAAAGGGACAGAGCGAAAAGTTTGTTTCTGTGGGAAAATATTAATCCATTATATTCAAATGTATTCTCAATCTAAAACTAACAAAAGCATTACTGTATTGATCTATTGCTGAATTGTTGTATTAATTCATTATATATACAAATGCATTAATAATCAAGTATTAATTGATATTAACTGAAACAATGTATTAATAATCAAGTATTCACTAAAGCAATGTATATCTGAGTGAATTGTCCTGTAACTCTCTTTGTCTTCTCCATCTGGGATTTTCCACTTTTTGTTCCTCTTATCTAAAGAACACAGAAGTACTAAATTTAAAGTCAAGAGGTGAACCATAGTTGAAGTCTCGGCCTAACCGCAAGCTGAAATTTATAGCAGCAAGCTAGACAATGAGTAAGGAGCAATACCATGTCAGGTGTAGGTCAAGTATCTTTAGATCTGAGAAGGGGCACAATGGTTGGTTCTCATGGAAACTATGAAACTGGCAAGTTAATATGATACATTGTATATGAGTGACATGTAAAAACTGAAAAAGGAAGTTAAGGAACTATAAAGATGGGGACTTAGAAGAACTCGGGGCTGCTCTCAGCCCTCTGGTCCTCTACGACCAGAGATTCTGTACTCACAGAAGCTTTTGTTTATCTGAGTATTCTTCTTTCCAACTCTTTGCTAAATATCATCGGCTGTATATGGTTTCTGTATCATTTGATGGTTTGAAAGCTATTTTTCATTTGTCTGTATCTGTGCACATGAATTTCCCTTATTGTACTCATGTTTTTACCTTCTGAATTATTACAGTAAAATTGTTGAACTGCTAAACTGTTTTTGGGTCCTTCATTTAAAAGTCAACGCTAACCAGTACGAATTCCTCAACAAATTTGGCGACCACGAAGGGACTGGTTGTTGACAGCAGGAAGGACAGATTTGACCCCGTCCGGGAAGGTTTCCGGCCACCTGGCATTGGACTCCCGGTCAACAGACACGGTACACCGTCGATAGTCGGACACCTATTGGGCTCAGAACAATTGGAAAGGTAAGCAGAGCTTGTTTTATCTAGGCCTGCTTAGGACTCAAATGCCTTAGAATAGGTGTCTGCAATCGAGGGTTTTCCTGTCTGTGTAAAAATAAATATAGTCTTTAAATTTTTATATGTCAATATTATTGAATTGATTATTGATCTCATATGCTATATTGAAATATTTCTGAATTGATTTTTGATCAATTTTTAAGTTTTCATATATCTTTCTTGAATGATTTTGAATTCATGTGCATGGTGTAGACAAAGTTCTGTGATTGACCATAGCAGAGATATGACTAAGTCCTAGATTACGCCTGAATAAAAGGAAAATTTGGAAAAAAGGAAAAAAGGAAAATTTGGGGATCTGGGCTACTCTCACTAGGAGAGTATTTAGTAAGTCCTATTATATCATTAGAGAGGTCTGAATAATAGGCTATTCTCTTATTAAAGAGAATATAGAAGTCCTATCATATCATTAGAGAGGTCTGAATGATAGGCTATTCTCTCACAAAGGAGAATATAGAAGTCCTGCTATATCATTTGAGAGGTCTGAATAGTGGGCTATTCTTATTAGAAGAATATAGATTTAGAAATCCTACTTGTATCATTTGAGAGGTCTGAGCAAGAGGTAATTCCCAAAAAAGTGGAATTTAGAAGACCTTTAATTAAAAGGCACAGGCACTAAGCTTGTACAAGACCTGTTACTGCTACGGGGAACAGGCAGTCTTCTTTAGGAAGGCTTGCGTACACAGTTTATCCAGCCGCCCCTATGACCTTCACGATTTCAGATTGTGTTCACTAGCATCTTTTTGCCCCGATCAAGCGTGGAGGTGGAACGTGGTCAGTGCACGAATAAGGTAGGGAACGACATATATAGGTATTCCGGCGCATAGACTTAGGATAGGGAAATAAGAGGAATAATAGGAATAGTAAAAATAATAATAAAAAAAGGATATATAGGTTTGTTCATTTAGGGAAAATAAGAATTCATTTCCCTGCTTTGGTCATCACACTCTTTGCTTGTTGTAAATAAATTGTTGTAAATATTTGGAGAAATTGTAGTTTTTATCTTTGGGTCGATTCATACACAAGACCCTAAGAAAATATTTCCTTGGAGAAGTCTTTTGATCTCTGTTGGGATACCTCTGACCGATCCTCAGTTTCTCCAAACTGTTTCTGGGTGAGTTGTGACCCATCGAAGCAGGTCATAAGAAAATTTGAACCTTGGAGCTTTTCCAATGTGAATGAATGTGAGAGCGGAAAGTGCACTGAGGTGTGTGTGTGTGTGTGTGTGTATGTTTGTATATGTATTCTGAGCTCAGATTGTGTGTGTGGAAATCAATGTGGATGAACCTAACTCTGTGAGTGTCTGTAAGCAACTGCATGGCATATTTGTCAGTTCTGTCTTTGTTAGAGTGAATACTGTTGTCATATCATTCCATGAAGGGCCTTACATAGATGTCGACAATAATATTAGCATTAATCAAGTGACTGACAATTTGTTTAAGAATAATTTAAGGTGCCCGTTGATTAGCTTATATTAATAGTATTTTATGGAATTCTTATAATAATTGCAGGATTGGTAAAAAAGCAAAATTTCCTATGTTTGAAAAAAAAGAAAGGCAAAAGGAACTAAACAAGAGATATCATTGATTGGACAAGTAGATGGATATTAACATTTTCTAAGATAACACTGGTTTAGGAATGCGTAACAAAATACGATCTGTTGACAATGGAGCAAGGCATTCCCAAGGGGGGAGAAAAGAACAAGTGAAACTGACTAGAGAGAGCCGGTAAGTTGTTGAAGTGTCTGAAGTTTGATGACGAGGGAATCCGTTGAATATGGTGATTTAAGTTGTAATGTTGTACATGGTTTCTCAGAGGGGCAAGAATGATGATTTTGTTAGTAAGAACATTAGCTGGTTATTGTCATCAGAGTGGATTTGGCAGTTGGTAAGCATGTCATGTAAGTGCGAGATGACAGATAAAGGTATTAAATCTGCATTGTGCAACATGGATGTGGTTGGTTAAAGTAAGTGGAATTAATTTAGGTGGCAGACAGAGCAAGAATTTAGCCTTTTTAATGGGTGTGGAGTTGTAAAGGGACAAAGTTGATTTGCAAAATTGTGTGTGCATTATTATTGTTAATTGTATGTGTTTGTCATTGGAGTAGTGGCCAGACTGAAAAATAGACTAAAAGGGACACTAAGGTGATCTTGATATTAAATATTTGGTTTAAAGTAAAAAAATTTGCTTGGGTGTAATAACATTGTTCCTATTTATTAATTAAACAAACATATGCCCCCACTGAATGGTCAGCTGGCACAGAATTGAAAAATTTTGACGAAACAACAATTGAATGTTCACTGTACAGTGGCATACTATTGTTTCCAATTTATGGTAAACAGCGTACACGTGTTCCCAATTTTATGGACAGTAGTATTTTTCCAATAACAGCTAATGAGTGGAATTTAAAGGCGGGAGGTAGGGAATATTAACTGTCTACTATTAGAGTATTACATGATTAATAAAGACAATTTGAAGAAATATTTTTATAGAAAGACAATAATGATACAAGTAGAAAGAATAAGTGACAAGAACAATAGAAAATTATAAAGAAAAAAAGAAAAATATATATGCGATGACTAAAATATTATTGTTGATTAAACATTCAGATTGCTGATGGAAAATTAATTGTTAGTCCTTTTATTGAAAAAAAGTACCATTGTGGTGTACTGAGTTAAAAATCGAAAAGTACCTAGGAAATGTAATTGTTAACTCATTCGGGATCAAGGTGGGTAACCTCAAAAAGGTTTTAAGGTCTTATTAATATTTTTTAAGAAATGCTTGAGAGAAAAGCGGGAATAGGGCACGCAAATTCTGAATACCGTCAGATAAACAGCAGTGCAAAGACAAATAATTAATTACATCATGTTGCTCCAGTTGTTATCATTGCAATCTGATGGGCGGATGTATGAGAGGCACTTTGAGTGCATAGGAATGAGTGGCATATTGCTAATCGATCGTCGTGGTGTTTCGGAAGAAAAGTGGATATTAGAGATAAAAATTTTGGGTATATATTGTGAATTGAGCATGAGCAGAACACTGTGGGAAGTTATTTGTAGTGAGAACATAATACCCTGAGTGTAGGATACTGGAGTAATCTTTTACTGTAAGTAATATTGACTGAGCGACTCGCATTTATAAATATCGGTTTGATAAATCTTTCAAAGTATTATTGTAAGCGTGCGCTTAAACAATTTGTGCTTATAAATACTGATGTAATAAACTTGTTGTAATTAATTTTGTACACGTTATTAAGTTGATGAGGGACGGGAAAAATTTTAAGGAAAAACACATTTTGAGCGGAGCAAATATAGATCAAATTGAGTTGATAAGGAATAGGCCCTTTGAAATAAAGCACATAAATAAAGACATAAAAAGTGAAAATATAAGAGGACACCGAAGTGGGAAGAAAGTGCATGTAACAAACTTAACTGATTCAGAAGTTTCTATTTTAAAGAAAAGGAAGAGTATATGCCTAAAGCAGCAGTAAATATTACACATAGCATGAAAACTAATGGTACATAAGTGGTTTTAAAAGAATTAAATAAAATTCAAATTGTGAGATTGGATGGTTTTTTTGTATTTATGAGACAGCTCAACTAAGTGAATATGATTGGCAGAGAAAATATCTTTTATTTGGGAATCTAACTAAAATAGTAATGACTTTATCAGGGATGTTGTGCTTCTTATATCAGAGATAATCAGTCTTGAAAATGAAAAGTCTTTAATCAGAAGTCAGAGAACAGAAGGGGAGAAAGGGGGGTCTAAGCAATACGATTTCATGTGGAATTCTTTTCATTTGTTTAACAAGAATAAGTTCTGCCCAGCAAAGGAGTCATGTAAAGGATCAGTTTTATAACAAATGATGCATTGTGATTAAAAAATGACTGAAAGCTTTCCTGACCAAGGAAATTCATTGAATGAGTAATGAAAGATCTTTTCTCTGTTTTTGGACAGGATGTAAGTGCTACAACTCAAGGAAAGTAATTGACTAATAAACTTTCTTTTTTATTTTTTATAGGAGAGGATCCAAGCGAGGGGAAAGCGACAAAATTATGTTGATGGAGTTTTTGTGCATCTAACTCATTCTATTGAAACTTTTCCACAGAGTGCGGACTGCAGAAGATAAGTAATTAAAATAATAGGCTGGCCAGCTGGGGAATCAACTGGGGATTTTCAACTTAAAAGTTTACCTTCTGAAATTGATTTGGGGAAATCCAATTCGGAGTATTAACACAAGACTAAATTCAAAAGGTGGTACCACCATATAATTGAAAAAGTCGACTAATAACGTGATCGCATATTATTTTTCTTCCAGTTCTAAATTTATTTTTGATTAGGCTATTGAGAAAGACGGGAACTGTGACAGTGACGGGGACAGCAACTTGCGGGACAGTGACGACAACTTGAGTCCTGAGTGTTCAAATAACAGAAACCGACTGAGCTGACCAAATTTGAAATGATTATTTACCTTTACGTGCTGGGATCCCAATGAAAAAACTGTATCATGATTGAATATTTATCCATTTTTTTTAATCAAAAAAAAAAAATTGCTTATTGTCACACGGTCTAAAGCAACTCCACCCAGTTCTGCTGATGACGTGGTGAATTGTCACAAGCTGGGGCTAATAAGCCCTGACTTTGCCTTTCCTCCATGTTTTTAGCGGAACCCTAGACTGAGGTGGGTTGCTCAATCATAATTCATTGAAAAACACTTTGAAAAGATATTGTTACTGTTCCATTTTTTGACCCTGAATATACTGAAGCACAAAAATTATGAGTACACTGCCCAAAATTATTGATTTAAAATTGACAGGGGCTCAGATGTGAGGATGAGCAATGTGGTAATTATGGATTTTTAAATTATATTAATTTCTTGAGGTGGCATATGCACTGTGGTCAAGAAGCCATTGTATTCTGAATAATTAAGGTGAAATTAATGATTTTGTAAAGCACATCCAGAACGAGGGGACAAAAATACACCAATCAAATTTCTCGAATTGGGACTTATTTGGTTGGTGTCAGAACCATGATTCAAAACCCTTCTTGCTGAGTCAAATTGTTACTGATGAATTGTAACTTTGACTGTTTCATCTATTATTCCCACAAAGCAACTGCAATAGCACCACTTTAACTGGAATCATCACATATCCATGACATTAGGAGGATTGAGAAGAATCTATCTCCTCCACAGCATTAAAGTTCAACATTACATACCTGCTGTGTGTTGTGACTCACTCCAGAGACGGGTAAGATCTCCTATCGAGGAGACAACCTAAGGCAGGGGTGAGTCGACCCCCAGGTGACACGGTACTGTATTTTGGCATGAAGTGGTAATTTTTGAGGTCAAGGTCTTTTAGGAGATTATTATAATGGGCTATTGCATGGAGGCGCCAGGGTGTTCTAAATGTAAGTACTTGGGAAGGCCTGGATGAAACTGATCTTGAAATGTTCTGACTCCAAATTGTCTGCACATTCTTAGCAGCAAAAGTAAATATTATAAAATCTGATACATCTAATGTTAAATTATGCAGGTGAATGTAACCCTCGTTCTGTATATGCTGAGTACATAGTGGATCTGCATGTGCCTGTGTCGGTGCTTGTGTTTGTACTTTATTTTCTCACTCCACTGACGGGCAGGTGGCAGTTTAACGTACCAGCCGGTCAAAGCCTGCTCCTTTCTGGAGCCTCCCTGAAGTTTTGAGTGAATATCCTGAGACAGTGGTGTTAGCAGGACTACTATTGCTGTTCCAGTCACTGCCACAAAACCCCGATTTTTCTAGGATACTGACGGAGTCGAGGAAGGCTGGGCCAGATGCCCAGCGCTGTGTGATAGAAGCTAGAATGCTAATGTAAAATATGCACAAATCTTAGAATATTGCTTAAATGCATTATTACCAGCTTACAAATGTATTAATATTTTCTGGTTGTTGTCACCATAAAATGGTGCCAAAGGGGGGAATTGTGGGAAAATATTAATCCATTATATTCAAATGTGTTCTCAATCTAAAACTAACAAAAGCATTACTGTATTGATCTATTGCTGAATTGTTGTATTAATTCATTATATATACAAATGCATTAATAATCAAGTATTAATTGATATTAACTGAAACAATGTATTAATAATCAAGTATTCACTAAAGCAATGTATATCTGAGTGAATTGTGCTGTAACTCTCTTTGTCTTCTCCATCTGGGATTTTCCACTTTTTGTTCCTCTTATCTAAAGAACACAGAAGTACTAAATTTAAAGTCAAGAGGTGAACCATAGTTGAAGTCTCGGCCTAACCGCAAGCTGAAATTTATAGCAGCAAGCTAGACAATGAGTAAGGAGCAATACCATGTCAGGTGTAGGTCAAGTATCTTTAGATCTGAGAAGGGGCACAATGGTTGGTTCTCATGGAAACTATGAAACTGGCAAGTTAATATGATACATTGTATATGAGTGACATGTAAACCCCTCCAACTGAAAAAGGAAGTTAAGGAACTATAAAGATGGGGACTTAGAAGAACTCGGGGCTGCTCTCAGCCCTCTGGTCCTCTACGACCAGAGATTCTGTACTCACAGAAGCTTTTGTTTATCTGAGTATTCTTCTTTCCAACTCTTTGCTAAAGATCATCAGCTGTATATGGTTTCTGTATCATTTGATGGTTTGAAGGCTATTTTTCATTTGTCTGTATCTGTGCACATGAATTTCCCTTATTGTACTCATGTTTTTACCTTCTGAATTATTACAGTAAAATTGTTGAACTGCTAAACTGTTTTTGGGTCCTTCATTTAAAAGTCAACGCTAACCAGTACGAATTCCTCAACAGTTTCCCGGCTGATTCGCCAGGAGGAAGGGAGAGAAGGAGGGAGGCCGACTTTGGCCTCCCAAAACAACAGATCCACCGACACTCATGAAAACTCTGGGAAAGTCGGGTTAGCTCTGATCTCTATTTATACACTCAGTTTGCACCAGAGAAATATGTTTTGAAGTATGAAATGGGATCTTTGGAAACTTTTTTGCTCAAATGTGAAAGTTTCTTGGGAGTTTCAGTTGCCTAAGCTAAGTTAGTGTCATGAGCTTGCCTGCTACTTAGGCTGCGAGACTGGAAACATGAAAAAAGTCTCTTTTGTTGCATTTCTGGCTAGAAGGTTAGCTAGCCAGCTAACGTTAGTTACGTGCCTACCTTGTGACAGTGATCATTCCAACATGGCGATCTGAAAGGACTGTAAAACCACAATTG
Organism: Gymnothorax javanicus; assembly: GCA_029692085.1. Classification (NCBI taxonomy): domain Eukaryota; kingdom Metazoa; phylum Chordata; class Actinopteri; order Anguilliformes; family Muraenidae; genus Gymnothorax; species Gymnothorax javanicus. Next base: position 67,937,715 of record CM056199.1, read on the forward strand.
GGGTCAAGCTTTGCCAAGGGGATCTTCTACTATGCCTAAGTTGTGATAAAAAAACATTTTGGTGACATTAGTCATGCCAATTGTGGTGATTTTGACTTGACAAAGTGGGCAGGGTTGAACGGAACTGACCTCACACCACTTTTTATTGATAGGATTGAAACTATTTTCAAGTATGCATGAAAAGATGCACAGGGTGTGCTAGAAAAATACAAATTTGCCGATATTTCTAATCTTCGGTCGAACATGAGCTTAAAGTACCATTCCAAGAAAAAGTTCCTCAAATCCGAGAGCTCAGACCTATTCAGAGGCAGGCAAAACATTAGGCACTGCATGACATTCACGTTATTGGCCTGGCATTAATAAACAAAAAAACATCATCTGATCTGAAATTATTGAGGGAAGGTAATGAGCGTTTTCGATTAACGTGCTTCATGAATGATTGTGATGCTCAAAGCGAGGCTTCACCTCGGAGTGAGCCTCCTCGCGATACTGGGGCCAGAAACACAGCTAAAATCAGCATTGGATCGAAGTTTCCTAGTTCCCAAGTGAATGCAGACAATAGCTCGGGTAGTGTCAATGACGGTAGTGTTCATTTGACTGGATTTATTCTTCTCCCGACTCAGCAGTGCAAATTTCAGAGGAAGAAAATGTGAACGCGACACGCAAGCACTGAGATTAAGGACAGTGGAATATCTAATCCAGTAATGACGCTGCCTCATGTTAACTTTGTTCCCCAACTACAGACTACCAAAATATTTTTGGGCAAAGTGGATCCGAAACATTCTGAAACATATTTATGACCGCATGCAATCTGTGGGTGTCAACTGTGATGTTTCAGTGTCAATTCTTGCCGATAAGCAGATTTATAAATTGTTTAAAATAACTGTGCCATCTAGCACTGCCAATATTCATCTTAATCATGACTTTTGGTCAAATGGAGTGGTTGTCCGCCCTCACCGCAAACATGGCAAGGGGCCCGTTCGATCTGCCACTGGCAATGCCGGGAATCGGATCTCAAACTGTCGACAAACGGGAGGGCCACGACGGACCGGTTCGGGGAGACAATACTGACGAAACAGTCGAAGCGGAGAAAGAAGCTTGTTTGGAACATGTTGCAGGAATCAAATTCAAAATGAGTGAATATTTCCAAAAAAACTATAAAGTTTATTTGCCAATCATTGTATTCTGTTTTTATTCACGTTTTACACAACGTCCCAACTTCATTGGGATTGGGGTTTGAACCTAGATGCATATTTTGCTCGTCTGCTGTCATTTTTAGATGGCAAACTCGGCCAGAGTTCAAATTTTTTGGATAATCACACCGATTCCAATATTGACACTATTTATATACTATATATATATATATTATATATTTTATATATGACACTATATATATGCCTGACGTCATTTACCGTCTAATGCAGGGGTGGGGAACCTTATCCAGAAAGGGCCAGTGTGGGTGCAGGCTTTCATTACAACCAAGCAGCTACACAGCTGATTCTATTAATCAACCTCTGGAATCTGCGAAGGACCTTGATTAATAGAATCAGGTGTGTAATTAACTGGTTGGAATGAAAGCCTGCACCCACACCAGCCCTTTCTGGAAAAGGTTCCCCATCCCCAGTCTAACGTCAGCTGCCCTTCATGCAGATGATTTTTAGTGTTACAGGCCAATAAGATCCAAGGATGATTTTCTTTTTCTGAAAAATGACTTAGAAAGATTGGTTTATTGGAGTGCGAAATGGGGCCTCAGTTTTAGTCCATCTAAATGTCAGGTTATATCGTTTACTAGAAAAAGAAACCCAACTCATTTTAATTACAAGACACCTGGAGTGATTCTTAATGGGTTCATTGAGTCAAAGATCTTGGAGTCATCTTTGAAGACAGTTTGATCTGGAATGCCCATGTGGACCACATCATGTCGAAGGCGAATAGCACATGGTTTATGGTCAGAAGAATTGTTGGTGACTGCAGCAAACCTGAGCTTCTGTCAACTTTGTATAAATCTCTGGTTCGTGGCAAGGTAGAATATTGTTCAATTATTTGGGACACCCATACAACAGGGCTAGAGCTGGCTTCTGAAACCTATTAGTCAAATGATTAGCCAAAAAGCAATGTCAATTAGTCAAATAACTTTACCCCTAGTCACTTTTTTTTATCCGATGTCCAGTTGTGAGGGTCTCTCATACCAATCGATTTCTTGTAGGTTTTGTTGCACCGTCGTTGTATTATTTTGATCATGCTTTTACTTACAACCATGTGCTGTTAAATGTCCTATCTGACCGTGTGCTTTCCTCTGTCCTTTCTGACTTAGCCTCGCCTTCCTTGTTTCCTGTGCTAGTAGCATGCTTTTTTTAGTATTAACCCCACCTCACTTGGGACTTTCTCCCTTAGCTTGCTTCATTCCCAGTCTGCTTTTTGCATGAATTATTTTTTTAATCTGCATGTTACTGACACAGGTTAAAGAAGCTGGTCCTAAGTCCAGAAGAAGAGGAAGGGGGTCAGAAGGCTTTGGCAAAACAGAAGCTACTGCCTATGAAAGAAATGCAAATAAAAAAAGATTTATGCAAAAAACAACTTGCTTTTCATTCAGTACAAAGGACCAAATATTGATAACAAAGTACTTTCAAATGTTCTTTACTGACCATTGAGCTTCAAGGAACAACTGTAGTGTTATGCTGAGGAGAACTGAACACTTGGACTTGGTAAAATTACATTAACATGGACTACATGTGCAACATCACAATGTTGCATAAATCCAACCACATCAACTTGCTTTTTATTCAGTACAAAGGACCAAATATTGATAACAAAGTACTTTCAAATGTTATTTACTATCCATTGAGCTTCAAGGAACAACAACTGTAATCAGTACCACTAACAGCTGCGTAGTCTATCGGCTCGAGCATGAGCTGGTGGGTGGAGTATTCCGTCCGAATAATGCTGCATTCATGTGATGTCGGAAGGTCGGAGTTCCCAAGTCGGCAAATCGTTCTTCCGACTTTGTTGTGTTCATGTGCTTTGAAGTCGTAATGTGGGAAAAACACGGATGCTGCAAAGACGCTGAGTTGTATTTAAATGCTCGGAGCGTTTAAAGAAAACACTGACGGCCGTTTCCAGTTTTTTCGTGACACTGAAGAACAACCGAAACCGATCAGGTGATCCATGAAATATGATTGATTTCATACATATGTATTTTAATCAGAAAAACGTCCGTATTTGCTTAAAAGTAAACTACACATCCGCCATTTTTCGGTGAATGTGACGTCAAGTCGGAAAATCGGAGCTCTGAAATGACACCCGAAGCTCCGACCTGTAATTTCCGAGTTCGACGCCGCTCAATTCATTTTTGAAAACTCGAGCTCGTTTTTTTCCGACTTCCGAGTTGTTTTGAACGCAGCATAAGGGTACAGTAGGCTACACGCGTTCGTTTCGCGCTTCTTCATGACGTTCCTGAGCTTGCGCCCGGACGGGAGACGGAGTCTTGTACGCGAGTCGGAGAGCCAGAGTCGGCTTGTGAGTTGTGTTTTCTTGGCCGACCCTATATTATATAATAACCCCCCCAAATATTATTGCAGATTTGCGCAAATCTCGTGATCCCACTTTTGAAAGGTCTTCGTCGAATTTATCGTCAAATGTGACTTACAGATCGTCAAACTGCAGGAGAGATCGTCAATTGCGAATTGACGAACGGGTAGCGCGAGCCCTGAATTACAAAGCAGAATTTACAAGCCTTTGAAGGAGTACAGAGCAGAGTTGGATTCAAGTACTTTCAAGTACTTTCAAGAATTGGATGCAAGTATTTTTTTTTTTATATCAAAGTGCTTGCACTTGTATTGGAGCACTTCTTATTAATGCCTAAAGTACTTGTACTTGTATTCAAGTACTTTTCAAAGTTCTTGACCAATCTGTCTCCAAAGTGCTGACAGAGATTGGTCAAGTAATTGAAAAGTACTTGGATACAAGTACATTTACTTATTATTAGGTATTATTAGGCATTAGGCCTAATAATATTGTTAGGCGTAATGCCTAATATTAGGCATTATTAGGTAGTACTCAGATACAAATACAAGCACTATGGTATGTAAAAAAAAAATGCTTGCATACAATTCTCAAAAGTACTTGAAAGTACATGGACCCAACTCTGGTACAGACACGTATCACGAGGCACATTTTGGGCAATGACCGTGACTATTAAAGACGTTTGGACACTGAATATTCTGCCCATGTCTTTGAGAAAAGAAATGCTAAACCTTTTATTTTTTCACAACTGCATTCTTTGACAATGTGATTTTAATGTTGGGCACTGCGTTGCCTTCCGCACAAGACGCAGAGAGAATCTTTTATTGAGGGAACCTTACATTAGAACCCAGTCTTTTTATGCTTCTTATTTTAACAGAATACCCAAATTGTGGAATAATGTGCCAAATGAATTTCGTGCAATTACAAATCCTCTACTATTCAAATGATATTTACCCAAATTTTACGTGTCCAAACTAGATGATTTTAATGCAAATATTTCCTGTTCCTGCGTAAGCTTCTGCAGATGTCACTCTTGCAGGCAGTCGTAAGTCCATTTTATAATCAATGCGTGATTTGTTTTTTAAACTGACTTTGTATATAGGGTGCTACATGTATATTTTGCTCTTATTTGGGGTGCCAATCAAGAGGGTTTTTTTGCCTACAGGCATGGGCTTAGCGGACGTGGGTTACCTGCCCCGCACTTTTCTGGCCTGTAATTCCGAGTTGGATAACGTTAAATTCATTTTAAACATTTGGTGCTCATATTTCCGAGTTGCCTTGAACGCACCATGGCGTGTAGGCTACACGGCAGTGCTGCATGTCTTGCCGTGAGCAGTGAGCACAGACAGTGAGACAGGTGCTCTGACTCTGGATGCTGCAGGGGGGTTTGCACGAAAGCAACGTTAAAGGCCCACCAAAGTCAAAGTAGCGGTTTCAGCCTCAGCTTCAGCTGCACTAAGCAGAAAGCCCAATTCGTTGCTAAGCAGCTTGCAGACAGGCAGGCTAACAAACAGCACCTTCTCAATGAAAAACTCCAGACCAGAGCGGCACACAGCCTTCAATAACAATGACGGAGGCCATGTACAGTACCGAGGTGATTCCTGGTGGACTGACTTCGACAGCTTTGTTGCTAAAGTAACAGCTAAAAGCTTTCTGTCTTGCTCCTCCACAAGTGACAGCAGATTCTCGTTGTGGCTGTAGCGGCTAGCTTCTATGGTTACAACAATCACAAACACAGCTCTGCACCAGAACAACAGGATGGCAGGAAGTGCCTGTTAGGGTGCGTGGAAGCTGACCAATCAGAGCAGACTTGGCCATTTGAACGAGGTGCCGCCTCCTTAACAGCTTGTTTAACATAAAATACGTGATGCAGAATCAATTACCCTAGCACAGGTCGTTTAAGCGTAGCAATGTCCAGCAAACCAGCCAGCAAGAGGCAAAAAAACCTTGCATTCATTTTTCAAATCAAACCGTGTAAGTTGAGTGATGCTGTTTTTGATAACGTTAGCTAAATAATGTCAATTTAGCAATTTCATCCAATTTAGCTCAGTTAACAAGCATAATAACTATTGTAACTTTAGATGGCTGGCTTGCTAGCTAGCTTCATGTTAGGAATAGACCCACTCTCCTCAAGTTGTGCTCTGAATTTCACTATTGCTTTGCACATAGCCTATTTCTTTATTTATTTATTTTTAATTTGTATTATTACAATAGAAAGAGAAGGAAGAAGGCAGTTCACAGTAAATTTGACATGAATTTCCACAGCTATTTCATAACTAATCTTCTTAATTTCTACTCTAAAGTTAGATTTTCTTTGCACATATTTTTGTCTGTATTGCTATAGAAAGAGCAGACAGAAGGCAGTTGTGAGGGATCAGGACAGGGACCAAGCAGCAACAAAGACTGTCATGGAGATGCTTCAGAAGTAGACACAGCAGAGGGCACTTCTTCTGTGGCTGCTTTAAAACCACACCAGCCAGATCCTAAGACTATTGTGTCTCAGAAGTTGGCAGATAAAACTGTAAGATTTCAGAGACAGTGGTATCACGACTTCCCTTGGCTCCATTTTATCCCAGGTGTTGACGGAGCATTGTGCTTTTACTGTCGCAAAGCATTTGAAAATAAAACATCACAGCTTGCAAAAAACACAGAAGCCACATTTATTTTTACTGGTTTTAAAAACTGGAAGAAGGGCCACGAAAGGTTTGCATTACATGCAGGATCAGAGTGTCACAAGATAGCCATAACAATGCAAATCTATGAGACAAGATCAGTGGATGTGCAACTGTCTAATGTACAGGCATCACAGCAAGAGGAGGCAAGAACCTGTCTGTTAAAAATAATAAGTGCTGTGCAGTTCTTGGCAAGGCAGGGTATAGCTGTAAGAGGGCATGATACAGTGAGGGAAACTTTTCCCAGCTACTAAAATATAAGTCTGAGGATGACCCTGGTCTAAGCAAATAGTTAAGTTTCCGAACTGACTATACATGTCCCCAAGTCCAAAACGAGATCCTGAGTTTATTGAGCTACTCAATAGTTTGTGAAATTGCAGATAACATCAGGTCATTTCCACAACTGCATTTTTCTTTGATTCTGGATGGCACACAAGATGTGTCAGGAAAAGAGCAGGAGGCAATATGTCTTGAGATGCATTGACCATGATCTGGTAGTTCGTGAAGAATTTGTTGGCGTGTATGAAGTGTCTGTGACTACAGGAGAGAACCTTGCAAAGGTCATTTTGGATGTATTGCTCGGTCTGAATTTTGTCTATCTCTGGGTTGAGAGGGCAGGCCTGCAATGGTGCTGCGAACATGGCAGGAATATACTCAGGAGCACAGAGCATCATCAAGCAGCATCAACCTCTTGCTCCTTATGTACATTGTGGGGCCCATTGTGTGAACTTAATTACACAACATGCTGGCTCAGTTTCTCTTGTTGTCCATGACTCTGTGCAGTGGGCTTATGAATTGGGAGTCTTGTTTGGCCACTCGATGAAAATGAAGTCCATTTTCCAGGACATTGCTAAATCAAAGAGCGCGCCAGGCCATTCTATCAGGCCTTTATGTCCCACAAGGTGGACTGTGCGTACAGGTGCCATTCATTCACTGCTGAACCAGTATCAGCCTGTATTGCTTGCCTAAGAGGAAATGGCATCTGATAAGTCAGATTCAGCCAGCAGGGCAAATGGCTTGCATGAAAGATTGCAAAAGGGCAATATAGTTCTCGGTCTCCTGCTTGGCTTGGAGTTTACAGAGGAATTAGAGGGCCTCAACAAGTCTCTTCAAAGTCATACACAGACAGTTGATGGTATGCTTGCTGCTGTCCTTGTGTAAAAGACAGAATAGCTGAAAAAAAGAACACAAGAGACATTTCAAGGCATCTAAAACAAAGCATCACAAATGTGTGAAACCCTCAAGCTGTCTCCAATTGAAATGCCTCGTGTCCGAAACCCTCCCAAACGCCTGGCTGGTAAGGCTGCAGCTCATGCACCCCCCTCCTCAGTTGACTACTTCAGAACAGAATGGGGACCCGCCCGATATCTAAAAATAGCCTGTACGTAAGGTGAATGTCATTCTCCGAACCCGGAAGTCGGGCAAGTGAACAACAGGAGGCAATGTGTCGAGTTAGAAAAAGTAGGTTTTTAGGCGATATTTATTTTTTCACAAATCCATCCTTGGTTTGTTGCCTTCCTATTTAACTACTTATTTTTCACGCAAACAAACTGGCTACAACCTTCGTATACAGGACTTCATAACCTACTCCACCTCCTCAGTCCGTACCGAGAAAGGCAAGAAGGCGTTTTCCTAAGCGGCCCCTTACTCCTGGAACACGTTACAGCTTAGCCTGAAGCTGTCAGATTTGATCCCTCTTAATAGTTTTAAATTGTTACTGAGGAATATTGAGATCACTTCAAAGATCTGCTCCTATACTCCAAGTTGACCCTCTCTCCCTTTTTAGTATTTTACCCTGATGTCCTTGTAAGGTACCTTAACTGTAAATTTGTGTATCTGTTTTTACATTTTAGTGTTACCATTTTGAGTTTGTCTTGTTATTAATTTTTTGTTTGTCTTGTTTGATACAGGTCGCACTTGTAAATGAGTCCCTGGGACTCAATGTGATTTACCTGTTTAAATAAAGGCTTATATATGTATTTATCAACTTTTATTTTAGATCTAACTTGTGTTGACAATGGGGACCTGGGGTGTGTTTCCCAAAAGCATAGTTTTTAACTACGCAAGCAGCTAACGTAGTTCGTCCATTCACTGTCAGTGGCTCCAACTATGTAAGTTCGCACCTATTCTTTTGAGAAACGCATTCCTAGCTCGACAGAGCAGACCGAGCAATAGCAACAATGGCTCTGAAAAAATTCCCTTCACCATCGACAGCTTAACGGGGAAACACAGATAAGGGGCAGTCCAGATAACACAAACCGCGACAATAACCACCCTTTTTCTCGTTTGCGCTTAGCCAGCTACAGAAATGGAAAAGCAACGTGTTCAATGCTCGAATCACGGCAGGGTACGGGGGAGACCTCATATTCATACATTAATTTGTGACCCCTGTGACAGGTTTTTAACGGCAAGCTAGCTTGGTAACAGTTCGTTAACCTACTTGATAATACACTAGTTGTATGATTCTATGCTAGAATTTGAAGTTATTCCATCTAATATGTTAGGATTTTCTTTTGCAGCGGCTGCGATTCATTGGTCCGGTATCGTTCATTTTGGTTCGAAAGTAGGCATTTTTAGATGGCAAATGTGATGCGATACCGCTTACTTCAAACCTCGCAGTGTATGAAAAATATATTGATGTTCAAGAATAATGCTAGGTAAGGGAACGAAGCTTGTGAAGACTACAAAAGGAGTTTTGTACACCTATCGCTGCTGGTGGGTCTACATAAGTATCAGAAGGCAGCAGGTTAACCAGGTTACCTGAAGTCGCAGTCCAGGACGGGGGAGAAAGGGAGGAGTGTGACTAAATTTACCGCTCGTCATTCGCCCATTGATTTTGTGTAATCAGTTAATATTCATCGATATATGCCTCGGGAGGAGTAATTCTATTTTTAAACTACCTTTGTGCACACATTTCCGCTTCATTCCATGGAGAAAAAATGAATAACAAGCAGTTTAGTGCGTCTCGTTTTCAATGGTTCTCTATGGCAGATGCCTGATGCTTGCCTGACATCTGCATCACGTGACTATTATTCACGTTTTTCGTGATGTCATCCGGGCGGGTCCCCATTCTTCAAGGTTCTGGATGTTGTGAGTATACAATTTACAGAATGTTTTGAAAAGGAAGGGGTGTTTAGGATCAGGGATCTTGAAAAGGTACTCTTAACAGGAGAGACAAATGATGATGTTTTGCAATACCCAGAAGTGAACAGGGCTTCTCTTAGAGTGCAATTAGCGATGTTCAAGTCCAAGAATGACTTTCAGTCAAGTAGCGAAGCTGCAACCATTCTGCAAGGAATGTTGCCAGAAGTCCGTACCCTCTTTGAACAAGTAGGAATACTTGTGCGGTTGCTCCTTACTGTGCCTGCTTCTTCTGCTGAAGCCGAAAGAAGCTTTAGTGGTCTTCAGAGTTTAAAAACCTGGCTCCGAAGCACAATGACACAGTCTCGGCTCAACAGTGTTGCTGTGTGTCATATCCACAAAGAGAAACAAGACAACCTAAACAGGAATCTGATTGCTCGGCAATTCATTGCAGCTAAGGAGAGGCGCAGAAACACATTTGGGTGCTTCACTTAGGCTAGATAAGTGTACTGCACGAGGCTTTCTCATGCCTGGGTGATGTCATCCGTCTCCTTCTACACATCTCTAGCACTTTCTGGAGGATGTTCCAGTAGCAGCATCCTGGTGAAAGGCACTGTCTGGAGCGGCCATAGGATCATGAGATTTCAAAGGTTTTGAGAGTTGTGAGGAGGTTTAGGTCAAATCATCTGACATTTTTTCTTCATTTATTTTGCACATTTCATAAAATATGCTGAAGACTATTTTCTGTGCAGTCGTACTTGACTGAAATATGGCCTACATCTTGATGACAATGTCATTTTTTGTTTTCATGGCACTAAATTATCTGGCTACTTACGCAGTTACCCTGTCACTTTCATGCCATTTTGTGTACTGTAGACTTGGCAATGCTAATAGGAATGATGTTTCACTGAACTTTTTATGTTTAATGTGCCACTTTTTGTTTGCATGACTGAATTTTCTGGCTGCTTATCCTGTTGATGCTTGAGTCACTCCATGTCAACTTAACCAGAGCTCGGCAGCTCAAACTTCTGATTTAGATCATTTAAGTTATGATTTTGATAACGTTAAAGAACTAGAGTTGGTCCCTGGGCGATGTACTGTGGCTACCCACTGCAGATGATGACCTTTTCCCTAGTCATCAGGTGTTTTTGGTTGTCTGGTGCAATTGAATGGGAGAGGATCTTTCCATAAATCATTTAATAAAAATCATCTTGCTCCTGAACAATCTGTCCCCGTCACTTCTGAAATGAAGGCTACCGCTACGCCCCTGCCTAATGGAACCATGTGGGCTCAGGATTACTTTAGCAAATCACTTTAGATGTAGTTACATCCAAAAATTCTAGATAAAATTTACTTTTTAAAACCTCTCTAGCACTGGGTCTCTGGCACAGAAAATGCTTGAAACTGACATGCCCAAAAATGAATTGAGTATATCTCTGTAGCAGCAACATCTATTTGAATGATCTTGGCATCATAATAAAGGTAAAACTTTGGGGATTTTTGTAGGTGTAAACATCGATATAAATGCTATTGGGTTAGAGTAAATGAAAATGCAACACAGCATAAATAAAAAAATGTATTCATGCATGACAAAATTTTGCATTTTTGGAGTGAATATCCCATTAGAATAGCGCAGTTGGAGCCTAAACCCATCCATAAAACAATAGCACAGCATCTGAACATTATCTGCACAAAGACTAATGCTAATAATAACCTGAGGCAGAACGAAGTTAGAGAGGTTTTAGTCGTGGCATGTATGGGCGACATGTCCAAATTCACCATTTCGGCACATTGGGGATACCATCTGTGCCATTTGAAATTTCCAGGTACCAAACTTTAAAACTCACTTAATTTCATTTATCTTATTATAGGTATACATTACACCTAGACACAACTGTTTTTGCTTTTTTTTTCCAAACCAGACATCTGTACAGCTTCCCATTCAAATAAAACCATAAAAATGATTTTGACTCCAACTGGAGCCGATTTATTGACAAGGACATATGCAATAAAATCAAACTGTAGATACATAATTAAAGCCCAGGCAGAAACAACAATCATTTCACAATTACATAACATGCTGCCAAGAACTTTGAACATCAAATATATTTACGCTAAAGTCTGTCTCGTCCCTGCTGAAAGTTTTATTTTTCTGTCTGCCATTATACCTGGCAGTGAAATGGTAACGATACAGGAACTCAGAAATCAGCGAAAACGGAACTCTCTCCTTGCTGCACACAACACTGATCTTGAAAAACAAATAGAGATCAGTGGCACACAAACACGCCAATGCGTATTTGGCATTCAGGGGCAGACTGGCCATCGAGAATACCAGGAGTTTTCCCAGTGGGCCTCTGGGTCAGTAGGCAAAAAAAGGGGGAAAAAAACCCTCAGTTGTCTAGACCGCCCACCATGTGATGCCCAATGACCTTCAATGAAGTGCGCAAAGCTGCAGTTGGATCGGCCTTCTGTATCATCACTCAAATGTCCATAGGCTCAATGATGGTTGGTCAGTTGTTTCATTCCACGTATGAATAGCAAACCCATGGCACTGTGCTGGTCAGTCTATACAGCAGTGAATCAATGACTTATGGTTATATGGGCAAGGCTCATGAAAATGACTCCACCCCCTTTTTGTTTGTCCAATGCCTATAATATTTTTAATATTGGGAGTTTTTTTATTATTACAGTCTCATCATAAAGAACATGATGAGAGCTACACAGGAATGTATACTTTTATGGGTCTCTTGCCATTTTTTGACCACATTATGGGCACCTAAAATCTTGCAAACCTTAACATTTCCCACATTATGGTATGTCCAAAACAGATATATGAATTTTGAATTATGTTTCATAGAATAAATTAAAATCTAAAAGTCTAAACTACTTTTAAATGAATAAAACACACACTGAACTATTATTTGGGAGCCAAGTCATTGTGTGCATCTCACTTGATCCATGTCATACAGGTATCAACAACTTGTCCCAAAAAAAAACGTTGTGTACGTGATCCGATTACAACCAGTCATAAATAAATAATTAATTAGCATCTAGGGAACTATTAAGGGTCCACACCACCCGAAAATATTCATATTTTGACAAAATGAAACCATTTTTTCATGTATTGTTGGCTCCCTGACCTTCACACTCACACAAACATCAACTTCCTTGCCGTATGGTTTAAGCTTGTTGTGACCGTTATCGGTGTCATGGCGAGACTCAATGAATCACGCACTTCTAGTTTGTAAAATCCTTAAAAATACATCCAAACTAGTTTGAAAAAAGTGTGAAAGACATAATCATATGAACCCTTTTTGAAATTATTACGTGAAATCTCCATTTTGTGTTGTTTTATACGGCATGCGTTAGTAATGCTTATCGATGTTGTGTACGTTATCCGCTGTTTTTTCCATTATTTAACTTAAACTAAAGATTTATTTTCACTGATATCTCTTCTTTTCAGGTATTTGTGATAATTCTGGGGGGATTTACTGCTTATAAATAAATTAGGTGTTGCTTATCATGAAATCCAAGCTGTTTTTTCTTTGATTTCTTAGATTTAAGGTTGGAAAATAATATATGGAGGCTTGGAAGATAAAGGTAGGGGTACCTGTCAATGAAGTAATTTGTGTGGAGGAGGAAAACTTAGAGCTCCGGCCAGTGGCGTCACCAGACTTTTTATTCTGGGGGTGCACAAGCGGGGCACAAACAGAACGTCCAAAAAAGATGGCCCGCAAATAAATAAATCACTGTGTTCATTGGATGTTCTGTTTGTTGTTAAAATGTTTTTTTTTCTTTATTTCATTATAAATCTGTTCTAATCGTCCTCTTTTTTTTTGGCTGTCGGACACGGAGCATTTAATGTCTGACCGCCATTGTACGGACTTCGTTGTATTTATAAAAATGGCCCAAATAAATTGATTGCAGTGCCCACTGGATGTTCTGATTGTTGGTGATATATTTTATTCTTTATTTCGTCATAAATCTGCTCTCATATCAATACTTTTACTTTCTGCTGGCTGCCAGGCATGGAGTATTTTGCATTTCACGTTCGACAGTCTTGATCGTCCATGCGATGTTTAATTCGCAATGTCAATGGTCATGGAATTGATTTGCTGACTGACTACAAGCACTATTTTATCTCTGGTGTGGAAATAAAGCGTGCATCTGTTCGATCCATCTGACTAATTTTCAAGAGAGACCGAATAAAGACTGTTGTCTATCTTCAACGGAAGAAAACAGACGAACAAAAGATCAAGAAAAGTCGATAGCAATCAATTTGCATTTTGTGAAGGTCGAACAAAAACATGGCCAAGTTTGTAGGGGAGAGCTGGTACAAAAGTAAAATTTTTCACATAAATGTCATTTTAAAAGATAACATTACAGACCGAAAAAAAAATTCTGAGCGACTAACTACTTTTGTGTGTGCTCTGTCAATATCAGGTGCTAAATCATCCCAATATATATTGACTTCGGCATAGTTTGCCGTCCAATGGAAGTTGCGCATTGCTACTTTGGATGAAAGTCGGGATGAAAGTAGCGCACGGGCGGGACAAAAGTAACCTGATCAAATTAACTGGAATCTTTTGAATTACTGTTGTTTTTCATTTGAAAAAATTAAACAATGTCTTTGCTAACATGCAATTGGAAATATACAATGGACTCATTTATTCAATTCAATCATAAAAATGACATTAAAACAGAAGCAAAAACAATCACACATTTGTTTTAAACATTTTCATCACAGTTGTGACAGATATAATGAGCTGCACCCTCAGTGCATGCCTCATGTGACCACAGCAGACAAAAGATGCACTGCACCCACACTTCTCCAGGCAAAGATGAGGAAAATGTCTCCCCACAAACAAGACATTCCTCCTCATTGCCCCGAGAAACTGTGGTTGCAGTGTATCCGCTTAACAACGTCTTCTTTGGGCGTTTTGAAGAGGGCTGTTTCTTCTGGCCCCTCTGCCGAGTCTCCTCCTCCAAGGAAGCTTTTACTGGGGTGTCGGTCAGTATTGCTGTTGACCTGCAACATTCAATGAGATGGTAGTCAGAATCAGCTTGTTTTTATACAAGCAAGAAAATCAAGACAAGTTAAAAACGACACTCTGCTCACCTCGTTCTGCCAATTCTTTTATTTTCTTTCCTCAAGCCAGCCTTTGGATATGGGCGAACCTTTTCTGGGCTGAACCTCTGTACTGGCGTGCCACCAGATGTTCCTGGAACCACAAGCATACCTGGATAGATAATATTTCAAAAAAATTATAAATGCTTGGCAAGGCTCAACATGCACATTTAAAAGACACACACAGACACAAACTCTCACCATCTAGAGGAATGGCAGACTGGGGATGCAGCTCAAATGGGCTCTGGCTAGGTTGCTGGTGTCTTACGGGAGCGGGCGCTGGTGATGGAGCGGACGTTGGTGATGAAGAGGGCGCTGGTGATGAAGCGGACATTGGTGATGAAGAGGGCGCTGGTGATGGAGCTGGCACTGGCATTGGGGATGGAGCTGGTGCTGGTGCAGGTGCAGGACGGTCGGTCACAAAAGCTGGAGCAAAGTCTGTCTCACTGAAAATATCTGGATTCAAGGGCCAGATACTGGTACACTCGAACCCAGCTGAAATGCTGCTTGCTGTCGCAGCTTGAGGCAGAGCTTTAGCCACAAGACTTGGGATGTTGTAGATGGTCAAAGTTCTTCCAGTGTTCATTCGCATCCAATTGTCTGCTGCACTGTTAATGTAGTGCTTCAGAGGACCAAAAACGCTTCGGTCTAGCGGCTGAAGACGGTGGGAGCAGTGGGGGGGAAAAGACAGGAGTACAATGCCATGTGACTTGCAAAGGTCAATAGCTACCACAGAGAGGTGTGATGGATGATTGTCTAAGAGTAGCAGCAACTTTGACTCCAGGGTCACGCGGGTGTGCCTTGCAAAATGCTGTAAAAAGGCCAAGAAATCGGCCTCCTGCATCCACCCCGATCCATTGGCAGAACCATTGCAGCCAAGGGGGCCATCCCGGATGAAGTGGTGCTGGAACTTCTTCCTTGGGAAGATAAAGTAAGAGGGAACAAAGTTGCCTTGTGCGTTGGCAGCAAAGGCAACAGTCACCAATGTCCCTCTTTCCCCAGAGGTCACAGCATCGACCTGGCGCTGCCCCTTGGTGGCAATGATTTTGTCTGGCACTTGAATCGTTGTGGTACCTGAAATAATAAATGAAATGAATTATTGCTGTTGCAAATCACTGTTGCTTTTTAATTTATCTAAATATAAATTTTTACCTGTTTCATCCTTGTTCCAGATGTCCTTTGCTTCAAAATTATAGCGGGTGAGGACAGTCTTTAGGTTTTTAAAAAACGCTGTCACGTTGGTCTTGTTGAAGCTGATGGAACGGGACATGCTGGTGGCTTGAGGTCGACGGATAGACAGGGTTTTGTTGCGCTCGAGGAAGGAGTTGAGCCAGTCCTTCCCTGCCATCTGGTTTTTCTTCCATGAACATGGAGTTTTGAGGCCAATATTTTTGGCCAGCTCATATGCAAACTTTCGCGCCTAAAACAGCATGAAAAAAGAGGTTAATTCCCAGATAGCAAGCACCTCAGAGCCGGGGCAGATCCGGAGCTGAGGTGCTTGCTATCTTAGGCAAATCGCGATAGTGGTGTAGCTCTATCTGCAGTGTTACTCCAACCTCTTTAGACTCAGGCCAAAATATATTTCAGCTGCCCTCTTTATATATGCCTGCAGTCTCTTCTCCTGTTCTTCTGTGAAGACTTTGTTGTGAGCCCTGTACCCTGGGGCTCTGGCCTGCTGCCCTCCTGCCTCTGCCCTCCTCTTGCAGTACCTGAACAGGGTGACATGACAAACGCCATGCACCTCTGCTGCCCTCCTTATACTCTCGCCTCTTCGGACATCAAGAAAGACCCTTCTGTAAACCTGCTGGTCAACCTTTCCTCTCTGGGTAGTTCTGACCCTAACTCTTGGCATTTTCTGTATATCACACATATAAAATATACACAAGAAAATTCGGCCGCATTAGCAGAGAGGGACGAACGTAACCGTTGCTACTTCCGCCCCGACAGTGACTCCAGACATTAGAACCAGGATTGCTTCTAAAGTGGAAAAAGTCTGACATTTCAAACTTCAGGATATGTTACAAAACTAAATGACCTATCACTTCATCATAAATATGACACATGGAGCGATAAAGACAATCTTTAAGTCAAAAAAGTTGACCATTTGTCTGAATTTACTCACCACTGTGGAAAACGGTCTTCCTGGTCTCGTTCATGGGAAGCGTCGAAACCTCAAGATTTTTTCGCGGGTCTGGAGAGTGTCGCGAGCTGCACGTGCTGACCTAATATGACGCATCGAAGTGCGGATGGCTGTGAGTAAATCGCCATATTACTTTCGTCCCACGTTACTTTCGCACCGGCTCTCCCCTACGTCTAATAATTGCTGGAATACTCGAAAAATTTGAACTTTTATAACTTTCGGACGCGGAGTATTTTAGGATCTCTGTCCGACAGTCGCTAATTCTTCATAAATGCGCAAAGTCCCGCGCCAATGTCGCTTCACTTTATTGAGCAGAGCTTAAACAGAAACATTGATTGAAATTCTCGTTACTCATCTTGAAGAACTGAGCCCTCTTATCAAAACATTCACGTTTAATATCTAAAAGATTCAGTAGATACGAAGAAATTAAAAACAATAATAGACTTTCGGATGCGGAGTTAAATTGAAACCATCCAACATGTCGGACACGGAGTTATATTAAAACCCCGTCCGACTTTCAGACACGTAGACACTGCGTTATTTATTTATTTATTTACGTATCCTAAATGGGGGGGCACATGGGGGGGCACGAGATGTCCATGGAAGGGGGGCACGTGCCCCCCCCCTGGCGACGCCACTGGCTTGGGCCTCTGGACACTTGGAATTATCAGAAAAAGCTTTGTTTATGCAAATTCATTAAGACAGCATTTTGTGTTGTGTACGTTATCCGCTGACAGCCTTTGCAAATTGGACTCCTGCTCCCACCATTTTTTATTATTACATGGATCATTATACACCAAAATGTGCAGAAAATAATGACGATTGTGGTAAAGTATTAGAAAATTCATTTAAACTGAGTTGAAAACTGCCACATGAAATGAAAGTATACATTTAATCCATGTTTCACTCAAAATCCTGATGCTCATTTTCAAGACTTTTCTCACAAGCCTGCCAAAGGTCAAAAAATAGGTGGACATCTTTTTTGGGGTATGAATTCCTTTCTCAAAACATCATAAAGTATAAAAAAGGAGCAAGAATTGATTAAAAAGAGATTTAGTATGTACCAGACTACTCTGAAGAGAGGTGTGTCAGTGGATAACGTACACAACTGCGCCGAAAATGGATTCAGACATGCCGTTCTTTCATGATGCATTGCAGGATAAATATTGGTGATTTGATGATAATTTTTTTTGCACATAAACTGTAAACATCTTTAATTTACACATAGAAACTAATTATTTGATACTAGCAAAGCAATATTTTTTCAAATGAGGTCTGGGGTGGAGTCATTTTCATGAGCCTTGCCCATAAGTACCACTATCGATGGTTCAACTTCACTATTCCTGTTGTCTTGCATCATGGCCTTTTTTGTATTTATTTATATGTTTACTTTATGCTTTTGGAATGACCGAAAAAACTGTTTTCTTGCAAATAAAAATGACGTATGAGCTTAGACTATCCACAATTTATTTAAATTTGTTGTTTTCATCCTTGGTTTGCTTTGCTGTTGCTGACCTCTTGGCTGTGCTGTAGCGCTGTTTGTTGGTGTTCATTCTGCTTGAGTTGAGACAGAGGAAGACGTGTGGGATCTAAGCTGAAGATTTACTCTTGTCTAAACGGAGTTTTCTGAAAATAATTTGTCTGTTAAGGCTCAAACAGTATTAGAGATTAGACAATTTGCTCCCGAGGTATAACCTTTGTCGCATTAGGGGCAGGGAGAATCTTCCTCCTTCTTTTTCCCCTTTTTCCCCTGTAACAACTCGGTGAGCAAACAGCCAAATTAAGTCGCTAATCTGGTCAAACAAAGGCGACGGGGGTTTTTTGGGGTTTTTTTGGGGGTTTCAGTCTCCCGGGAGCAAAGTAAGGTAAAGTAAAATAAATTTAAACGCTAAATTTAAAGAATAAATTAAACGCTAAATAATTGTCTAACTAAGTGAATTGTGTGCTATACAAAGTAAAACAGAGTTGTTTTCAAGGACTGAGGTACACTGTCGCCTGCTTTTTCTGTAGCTGATTTAGCTAACGAACTATAGTAAGCTCTCAACGCCAAGAATATATCAAATTACCAGGATATCTAACTATAACCCGGCTTGGTTTCATACTTGGTCGCTTGCCTTTCACACAGTCTTCTAGCCAATAAATATTGACGTTCACCGGGGTTTTTTAGTCCCCTTCGTTCTCTATCCTGACCGCATTACCGCATAAACGCATTGGCAAGGTTGAATATTAACGCGAACCGGGGTTTTTGTCTTTTTCGCATTTTATTATCATCGAAGGGCTCTTCTGATTAAACACATTGCAAATTTCCTTATCTTTGTATTTTCCTCCGGTTGCGGTGCCTTGATCAGCTGATTAAAGTTTAACTGCTTGTTTGAGTGCTCAGCGACAGCTTGTTGGGGGAGATAGCATGTATAGTTCGCTCACTAAGTAAATGACTTGTTTATTCGGTCCGTTTTAATTAAAGGGAACCGAGGCTTTGCTCTTATCTCGGTTACCCTTGGTTGTATTTGTGGCTAGCTAGCTAGATAGTTACTGTTTGCATTTTTGGCTGGGGATCTGAGATTTAGTTAGTAGGGCAGCAGTCACTTTAGTCATCCATTCGGTTTGGTTGGAATTTAAGCGGAAAGCTTTACCGGAGTGCTCTGCCTCCTCCCTCCTCCAGTTTCTCCTGGGCGTAGTAGCCAGTCTTTTTTTTATCTGGGTTCTCAGCTAAGCCCTGTGATATTTTTAGGTTAGTATATTAATAGTACCGGGACGAGATAAACTGAAGTTGGCTTATTAGGACTGCTTATTATCCATAAAGTTTCTCAATTTGGTATTTCATTTCTGTTAACTGAAACTAAGCCCCTGTTAAAAGAGGCGTATTATCCATTCACATAGTTTCCCCACGGTTTCTATTGTGACTGCTGCTTAGGGCTTCTCAGGTTAATAAATAAATAAATTGTGGTTCCTGAGCTTCTGTCTCGGCATTAGTAATTTTCTTTGTTATCTAGGGTGAGCGAGGTCATTAGGTAGGGGGTTCAAAATGTGGCCAAAACTATGTGATGGTTGCAGGATGATCGCACTTTTGGAAAGAGATTTCCAGGGTGGGTTTGTCTGTCACCGGTGCCAGCTAATTGAGCATCTGGAGAGCAAGATCCTTGATCTTCAGGGCCAGTTGGCGGCACGACATAGTTCGCAATCAGTAGAGTTCCTAGAGGAACTAAGTAGTATGTCGTTTAGAGAAATGGTTTGTACGCCAAAGCAGGGTGGTGTGGGGACCCTAGAGCAGGCAGGGAGAGAAAGTTGGGTGACGGTAGGACGTCACACCGTACAGCGACAGCTCCTCCAGTGGTTGAGGTGTCCAACAGATTCCGGCCCTTGCAGGAACCCGAATTGGCCCCTGACCCTGAGAGTGAGGGGACTGATGAGCAGCAGGGCACCCTGTTGGCCTCTACCCCTCAGAAAAGAGAGTTATTGATAGTGGGGGACTCAATACTTAGAGGAATAGACAGTTTAGTCTGTTCGCTGCGCGACAAGGAGTCTCAGTGACGTGTGTTGCCTGCCTGGTGCCCAGGTAGGAGACCTCCTGAGCGTCTTGGACAAGCTCCTGGCCAGAGCGGGAGGATCCAGTTGTCATAGTCCATGTTGGGACTAATGACATAGGTAAGGGTAGGTTTGAGGTTCTGCAAAGCAAATTTGTTGAATTAGCTGAAAAGCTTAGGAGCAGATCCTCCACGGTAGTGTTCTCCGGGATTCTACCGTACCACGTGCAAGCAGAGGGAAGCAGAATTTTATCTGGAGGCTTAACACGTGGCTACTTACCTGGTGTAGGAAAGAGGGGTATAGGTTTATGGGGCACTGGAACTACTTCTGGGACAGGGGTGACCTGTTCAAGCCGGATGGGCTACACCTGAACCGGAGGGGTACCTTTGCACTGGGTCAGCATATGTTGAGGGTAGCAGAGAGTTATTTAAACTGGGGACTTGGGGGGCAGGGAGGTTAGAGAGTGTTACACAGAGGGAAATGCAGACTGCCCTGATGGAAGCTGACAGCGTTACATGCACTATTGATGATATATTTTTAAAGCAAAAAAGCGTGGTGAGGGGCTTTGAGCAGCGGGCACATGGGAAATCCAAGGGGAAGAGCGTTCGTGATAACCTGAAATGTTTTTATCTAAATGCAAGAAGCATTAAAAATAAATTTCGAGAACTTGAGGCCGTTATGATTAGTGAAGGCTATGATATAGTTGGGATTACAGAGACATGGCTTAGTGAAGAGGATGGAGATGAAGATAATGTAGAAGGTTATAAGCTCTTTCGGAAGGATAGATGCAATAGGCGAGAAGGGGGTGTAGCACTCTATGTGAACGAAAACATAAATGTGCAGGAAATTCCTGAAATTGAACATTCCTTGCCCTGCGAAGATATCTGGGTCAGGCTCACTGGCAAACACGAGACTGGTTTAAACATAGGTGTATGCTATCGACCACCAGCTTTGGACAGTACAGTCAATGAAATGCTCTTTAAGAGGATTATGCAAGCTTGTAGAGGAGGAGGGACTATTATTATGGGAGACTTAAATTATCCTGGTATTGATTGGGAAAAGGTGAAAGGACAGGGAGGGGGGGAGGAAGAATTTCTAGATGTCATAAATGATAATTTTTTGGTGCAGTATGTTAATAAACCTACAAGAGAGAAGGCAATTTTAGACTTAGTGCTCTGTAATGACCCAGATAGAATTAGCAATGTTGAGGTATGGGAGCCACTTGGGACAAGTGATCACTCTACTATTAATTTTGAGGTTTCATGGGAAGTTAAAAAGGTGTATTCAAAAACAAAAATTTTCAATTTTAGGCGAGCAAACTTTGACAGGATGCGCTCATATCTAAGTGAAATAAAATGGGAGACACTCCTGGACTGTGAGTCTGTAACTGAGATGTGGGAAAGATTTAAGGGGGTTTTACTTGATTCACAATGCAAATTCATTCCAAAGGTGTCCAAAAGTAAGCTGAAAAAGCAGAATCCTCAGTGGATGACCGCAGCTATTCGTAGGAGTTTGAGGGAAAAGAGGAATCTTTATAAGATGTACATAGAGGATAACAATGAGATTACTAAGGCCGAATACTGTAAAATGCGGGCTGTGGTCAAAAAGGAGCTGAGGAATGCTAGAAGACTGTATGAAAGACAAATTGCAGAGGGGGCAAAAACTAACCCTAAGCGCTTCTTTCAGTACTGTAGTAGAAAAAGGAAAGTCAAAGAGCAGGTTAAGTGCATTAAGAATAAAAATGGATCGCTGCTATATAATAACAAGGATATTGCGGACACCTTAAACGGTTACTTTGTTGAGAATTTTACCTTAGAGCGGGTCTTTATTCGGCCAGAGGGCATGTCCAATGCTCAAGATTATTTAGCGGAATTTGAGGTTAGGGATAATGTAGTATTAGACAAGTTGCATAAACTAAAGGCAGATAAGGCGGCAGGTCCTGATGGCTTATATCCTAGAGTGCTCAGGGAAGTTAGTGAGATCATCTTTAAGCCGCTATCCGCCATCTTTAGACGGTCTTTAGAAACTGGAGAAATACCAAATGATTGAAAACAGAGTAATATAATACCAATATAAAAGAAAGGGGACCGTACTGAGCCAGGAAATTACAGGCCAGTCAGTTTAACTTGCATTGCGTGCAAAATATTGGAATCTATCATAAAAGATGAGCTGGACTTATTTCTTGAACGTAACAATATCTTGAGGGATAGCCAAGATGGTTTCCGTAAAGGAAGGTCATGCCTGACAAACCTTCTGGAATTTTTTGAAGAGGCCACCAAGACTTATGACCAGAGCATGGCTTATGACATCATATATTTGGATTTTCAGAAAGCATTTGACACAGTAACGCATAAGAGACTAATTTTTAAAATGAGCTCCATTGGAGTTACAGGAGGTATTCTGAAGTGGATTCAAAACTGGTTGCAGGACAGAACACAAAGAGTGGTGGTCAGTGGTATCTCATCTGAGCTAGGTATGGTGGGGAGTGGCGTCCCCCAGGGATCGGTGTTGGGACCCCTGCTGTTCCTCATCTACATTAATGACCTTGATAGGAATATTGAGAGCAGATTAGTGAAATTTGCAGATGATACTAAATTGGGAGGTTTGGCAAATAGTTTAGAGTCCACTAAAGTGATTCAGGATGATTTGGATAGAATCCAGAATTGGGCAGAAATGTGGCAAATGAAATTTAATGTAGCGAAATGTAAAGTAGTGCATGTAGGTAATAAAAACATTAGACGGGATTACTTCATGGGAGGTGTTAAACTGGAATGTGCGCCACAAGAGAAGGATCTGGGAGTGATTGTTGACCAAACCCTCACAGGCTCTAGTATTGAGTTCAAATCCAAGGAGGTGATGCTTCTTTTGTACAACACATTCGTCAGACCACATCTAGAGTATTGTGTACAGTTCTGGGAACCATACTTTAAGAAAGACATAGAGGCTTTAGAGAAAGTTCAGAGAAGAGCCACAAAGCTAATTCCGGGTATTAAAGATGAAAGCCATGAGAAGAGGCTGAAGATCCTTAATCTCTTTAGTCTTAGGAAAAGGAGACTAAAGGGTGATCTGATTGAGGTCTTTAAATATGTTAAAGGGATTAACAAAGTGAATTATGTAGGATTCCTTCAACCAAGTGTTGTTCAGAGAACTCGGGGTCACAAATGGAAGCTGACCAAAGGTAAATTTAGCACTGATATTCGAAATATTTCTTCACCCAAAGAGTAATTTCGGTGTGGAACAGCTTGCCTGACCATATTGTTGAGGCAGAGACCTTGGGAGTTTTCAAGAGCAGGCTTGACTTAAAGTTAGATACCATTGAGTCATTGAGTATCTGAAGTGATATATTCACGATAGTACAAAGAAACTGGCGAGCCTAGTTGGGCTGAACGGCCTGTTCTCGCCACTCATGTTATGTTATGTTATGTTATGTTAAAAGTTTAAGAAGGCAGGCTTGCTGGGAAATTTGTTTGACCAATGGCCTTGCTTGTCCTTTGTTGTGTTAACAGTCAAAAAATGCATTTCAACGACTGTGAGATTAGACGAAAATATCTGAAAGCAACATGGAGGTGGAAAGCTTAGAGAATAAAGGAAGCAGACATTGTACGCTCAGGCTTTCAAATGCTAAAAAATTGAAAAGCTGTTTGGCCATGATGATCCTCATGTAGCAAGCAGTTTTCGTTTGGAGGGGGACACATAAGTGGTAAGACTGACGTTAATAGGCTATCAAAAGCATGTGTTCGGTGTAAATTCGCTTGAGCTGACAAAACGACCCTGCTGATGGACAAGTTGCTATTAGACTACTATTTGATGCATATTGATTCGTTGTTTTACGGTGCCAAATGAAATTTGTACTGGAATACAGGAAGTCTTTCCAAATATTCCATTCCAAAATCCTGTCTTGACATTCAGAATCACCTGTCATTGAACTTGCAACCAGCGAGTACTGCGGCTCTGAAATTAGTGTGCTATTCTATGCCCTTTAGAGTCTGTAAGTAAGGTACGAATGTTATTTGAAAAAGGCTATGTTGAATCAATCCAAATAATGCAATGGTCTTATTGAAAAATTCTAAATGGCCCCAAAGTCACATTTCTTTTTCACATCCATTCATGAAAATATAATACTAATAATAATAATAATTATTATTATTATTATTATTCTGTAAAAATAAATTAGTTTATACATTGACAATGTTATGTTTTTAATATAGGACAACATCATTGTATTAATTTTATTTCAGGACATCTTTAGGATAAATAGGATCTTAAATATAAATAGGATGTTTGTTTTTGGACATTACCCACCCAACCCCTGCCTTCAGAATAGTAAATTCACTCACATGCACATAAGTTCAACTTTATGGTGACTCAGATAATGTTTATGTTGATGTTTCACGAGACAACACTTTCTACTTTCACAACACTTGGAGTGTTTTGGAAGCATTAAAGCATCACCTTTTAGAAACATCCCAAAAAAAAGACCATCACAGCATTTTTTTTTTTCAAGTTGTTGAGGATGGTATCTTTTACTAAACCTGGTTTAGGGACTTGGGGGGGGACTTGGTGATCTGTTAACATGTGCTAAGATCACATGCATATAGCCACTGGGTTTGTATGTTAGATATACTCAACAATTACTTTGTTGGAGGCCAATTAGTGTTATATAAACTCAAAAACCAATAATATCAATGTTTTATGGGAAATATGATCCAATAAGATGTTAAAATGCATACGTTTTTGTCAAATAACGTTAAATTATTTCGGCAGGCCACTACCTCCCCATCCCTGCCTCTGGAGAGTGGGCCGGTCAGGTACCAATTCCTAGGCCACTTTTTTGCCCCGGTCCACCCCTGTAGTGATCTGTCATTTCTTAATACTTTCTTAATAATCACAGGCTTATATATTGGTCTTCATAATTCAGTAAATAAATTGTGTGATAATTGATCAAGCGATCTTAAACAGGGTCAGCTTGAAAGCAATTATGCGTTTAAGGGTCAGAGACTCACATCATTCAAAAATCCAGTAACGCCAGCGTTACTACTATGGGGACGTTGGGCTTCAGGGAGTTAACAGGCATACAATGATTAAATCTATTAATTTTGGGGAATGTGACCTTTGGTACGCAAGATAAGAAAAACAAGCTGCACTGTAAATTGTATTGTCATAATTTATTTCCTAAAGATTTAATCGCTCTCAAGTGTACCACCAAGAGTGAAGTAATAATGTAAGACAAAATAATTTGTCAAGCAACATTAGATGGCATCATTGATCCATTTTGGAGAGCTAAACTCCAATTGAGTTGAGAGCAAGCGCTTTCTGGATTGGAGTAGAATAATTGTTCATTACCCTCAGTGGTTCCTGCTTACTCCAGCCTTGAACCCGCTATTTTCAAACTCAGGAAAAAGTAATGTAGAGCACTGAAAACACAGTGACTGGGGACATCAGTTTAGTTTCTTTGTACATAACTAGCTCTATTTTGTTAGCACTGTTTCACCTGTGGGTCATTCCATGTCAGAGCATCAAATGGGTCTCACCACCACCTTCTCAATTTTGCTAATTTTTTTGTGTGCAGCTGTATAAATATATATCACTGATAAATCTGAAATTTCAGTTTATTCGGACCAAAAATGAATTTTTGGTGAATTATTTTCTAAGGGTACTGTCCGTCAGTTTTTTGTCAATTTTTCGACATTTTCCTTGTATTTAACATGGCATAACTTTTTATTATTACACCTATAGCTTTGAAACTTTGCATTTAAGCTAATGTTATACTGCTTAATCAGAAAATGCAGACACCTGCAAAATTATATTGTTCAAAACACATCAACAATTTTTGGAGTGGTCTTTCTGCTATAATAGAGGAATCAAAAAAAAAAGAAGAAAATCCAAGGTGTGCCCCTGGATATACTATTTTTAGCTTTTTATCACATTTGGCAAGGTACTGACTGCAGTTGGTGATGAATTCATAGTGAATTCAGCCTGATTTATATTCAGCAGACACAACGTCCCCCTTGAGAATCAGCTGGTTCTATGTCCACTTTTCCTCATTTTGAGAAAATGGAGTTTGAAAATTTCAACTGTCTTATCTCTGATGTTTAGAGAGTTATCAAAATTAAATTTGTGTGGAATATTGTTGACTGTGGAAGGTATCCTAAACATATTGCAAGCATGTTCAAAATCTCCATAGGCTTAGAGATATAAGAAATCAAAATGGACATAGAACCTTCTGATTCCGAGGAACGTAAGTTGCCCTTTGGTCAACAAGTTCTATGTCCAACAAAGGACCTGGTGCCTTTTACTGGTTTTACGATGATCGAAATCAGGAAGTTCTATGTCCATCAGAGATGTTTTAAAAAAAGTTATGAACAAACTAAGAACGTTTTAGTCAATGAATGGTTACCTGTATTTTGTACTTATTTCATAATATAATACCAATATAAAAGAAAGGGGACCGTACTGAGCCAGGAAATTACAGGCCAGTCAGTTTAACTTGCATTAAATTGTGCAAAATATTGGAATCTATCATAAAAGATGAGCTGGACTTATTTCTTGAACGTAACAATATCTTGAGGATAGCCAAGATGGTTTCCGTAAAGGAAGGTCGTACCTGACAAACCTTCTGGAATTTTTTGAAGAGGCCACCAAGACTTATGACCAGAGCATGGCTTATGACATCATATATTTGGATTTTCAGAAAGCATTTGACACAGTAACGCATAAGAGACTAATTTTTAAAATGAGCTCCATTGGAGTTACAGGAGGTATTCTGAAGTGGATTCAAAACTGGTTGCAGGACAGAACACAAAGAGTGGTGGTCAGTGGTATCTCATCTGAGCTAGGTATGGTGGGGAGTGGCGTCCCCCAGGGATCGGTGTTGGGACCCCTGCTGTTCCTCATCTACATTAATGACCTTGATAGGAATATTGAGAGCAGATTAGTGAAATTTGCAGATGATACTAAATTGGGAGGTTTGGCAAATAGTTTAGAGTCCACTAAAGTGATTCAGGATGATTTGGATAGAATCCAGAATTGGGCAGAAATGTGGCAAATGAAATTTAATGTAGCGAAATGTAAAGTAGTACATGTGAGTAATAAAAACATTAGACAGGATTACTTCATGGAGGTGTTAAACTGGAATGTGCGCCACAAGAGAAGGATCTGGGAGTGATTGTTGACCAAACCCTCACAGGCTCTAGTATTGAGTTCAAATCCAAGGAGGTGATGCTTCTTTTGTACAACACATTCGTCAGACCACATCTAGAGTATTGTGTACAGTTCTAGAACCATACTTTAAGAAAGACATAGAGGCTTTAGAGAAAGTTCAGAGAAGAGCCACAAAGCTAATTCCGGGTATTAAAGATGAAAGCCATGAGAAGAGGCTGAAGATCCTTAATCTCTTTAGTCTTAGGAAAAGGAGACTAAAGGGTGATCTGATTGAGGTCTTTAAATATGTTAAAGGGATTAACAAAGTGAATTATGTAGGATTCCTTCAACCAAGTGTTGTTAAGAGAACTCGGGGTCACAAATGGAAGCTGACCAAAAGGTAAATTTAGCACTGATATTCGGAAATATTTCTTCACCCAAAGAGTAATTTCGGTGTGGAACAGCTTGCCTGACCATATTGTTGAGGCAGAGACCTTGGGAGTTTTCAAGAGCAGGCTTGACTTAAAGTTAGATACCATTGAGTCATTGAGTATCTGAAGTGATATATTCACGATAGTACAAAAGAAACTGGCGAGCCTAGTTGGGCTGAACGGCCTGTTCTCGCCATTCATGTTATGTTATGTTATGTTATGTTAAAAGTTTAAGAAGGCAGGCTTGCTGGGAAATTTGTTTGACCAATGGCCTTGCTTGTCCTTTGTTGTGTTAACAGTCAAAAAATGCATTTCAACGACTGTGAGATTAGACGAAAAATATCTGAAAGCAACATGGAGGTGGAAAGCTTAGAGAATAAAGGAAGCAGACATTGTGCGCTCAGGCTTTCAAATGCTAAAAAATTGAAAAAGCTGTTTGGCCATGATGATCCTCATGTAGCAAGCAAGTTTTCGTTTGGAGGGGGACACATAAGTGGTAAGACTGACGTTAATAGGCTATCAAAAGCATGTGTTCGGTGTAAATTCGCTTGAGCTGACAAAACGACCCTGCTGATGGACAAGTTGCTATTAGACTACTATTTGATGCATATTGATTCGTTGTTTTACGGTGCCAAATGAAATTTGTACTGGAATACAGGAAGTCTTTCCAAATATTCCATTCCAAAATCCTGTCTTGACATTCAGAATCACCTGTCATTGAACTTGCAACCAGCGAGTACTGCGGCTCTGAAATTAGTGTGCTATTCTATGCCCTTTAGAGTCTGTAAGTAAGGTACGTAATGTTATTTGAAAAAGGCTATGTTGAATCAATCCAAATAATGCAATGGTCTTATTGAAAAATTCTAAATGGCCCCAAAGTCACATTTCTTTTTCACATCCATTCATGAAAATATAATACTAATAATAATAATAATTATTATTATTATTATTATTCTGTAAAAATAAATTAGTTTATACATTGACAATGTTATGTTTTTAATATAGGACAACATCATTGTATTAATTTTATTTCAGGACATCTTTAGGATAAATAGGATCTTAAATATAAATAGGATGTTTGTTTTTGGACATTACCCACCCAACCCCTGCCTTCAGAATAGTAAATTCACTCACATGCACATAAGTTCAACTTTATGGTGACTCAGATAATGTTTATGTTGATGTTTCACGAGACAACACTTTCTACTTTCACAACACTTGGAGTGTTTTGGAAGCATTAAAGCATCACCTTTTAGAAACATCCCAAAAAAAAGACCATCACAGCATTTTTTTTTTTCAAGTTGTTGAGGATGGTATCTTTTACTGAACCTGGTTTAGGGACTTGGGGGGGGACTTGGTGATCTGTTAACATGTGCTAAGATCACATGCATATAGCCACTGGGTTTGTATGTTAGATATACTCAACAATTACTTTGTTGGAGGCCAATTAGTGTTATATAAACTCAAAAACTAATAATATCAATGTTTTATGGGAAATATGATCCAATAAGATGTTAAAATGCATACGTTTTTGTCAAATAACGTTAAATTATTTCGGCAGGCCACTACCTCCCATCCCCTGCCTCTGGAGAGTGGGCCGGTCAGGTACCAATTCCTAGGCCACTTTTTTTTATTCCCGTCCACCCCTGTAGTGATCTGTCATTTCTTAATACTTTCTTAATAATCACAGGCTTATATATTGGTCTTCATAATTCAGTAAATAAATTGTGTGATAATTGATCAAGCGATCTTAAACAGGGTCAGCTTGAAAGCAATTATGCATTTAAGGGTCAGAGACTCACATCATTCAAAAATCCAGTAACGCCAGCGTTACTACTATGGGGACGTTGGGCTTCAGGGAGTTAACAGGCATACAATGATTAAATCTATTAATTTTGGGGAATGTGACCTTTGGTACGCAAGATAAGAAAAACAAGCTGCACTGTAAATTGTATTGTCATAATTTATTTCCGAAAGACGCAATCGCTCTCAAGTGTACCACCAAGAGTGAAGCAATAATGTAAGACAAAATAATTTGTCAAGCAACATTAGATGGCATCATTGATCCATTTTGGAGAGCTAAACTCCAATTGAGTTGAGAGCAAGCGCTTTCTGGATTGGAGTAGAATAATTGTTCATTACCCCTCAGTGGTTCCTGCTTACTCCAGCCTTGAACCCGGCTATTTTCAAACTCAGGAAAAAGTAATGTAGAGCACTGAAAACACAGTGACTGGGGACATCAGTTTAGTTTCTTTGTACATAACTAGCTCTATTTTGTTAGCACTGTTTCACCTGTGGGTCATTCCATGTCAGAGCATCAAATGGGTCTCACCACCACCTTCTCAATTTTGCTAATTTTTTTGTGTGCAGCTGTATAAATATATATCACTGATAAATCTGAAATTTCAGCTCATTCGGACCAAAAATGAATTTTTGGTGAATTATTTTCTAAGGGTACTGTCCGTCAGTTTTTTTGTCAATTTTTCGACATTTTCCTTGTATTTAACATGGCATAACTTTTTTATTATTACACCTATAGCTTTGAAACTTTGCATTTAAGCTAATGTTATACTGCTTAATCAGAAAATGCAGACACCTGCAAAATTATATTGTTCAAAACACATCAACAATTTTTGGAGTGGTCTTTCTGCTATAATAGAAGAAAAAATAGAAGAAAATCCAAGGTGTGCCCCTGGATATACTATTTAGCTTTTTATCACATTTGGCAAGGTACTGACTGCAGTTGGTGATGAATTCATAGTGAATTCAGCCTGATTTATATTCAGCAGACACAACGTCCCTTGAGAATCAGCTGGTTCTATGTCCACTTTTCCTCATTTTGAGAAAATGGAGTTTGAAAATTTCAACTGTCTTATCTCTGATGTTTAGAGAGTTATCAAAATTAAATTTGTGTGGAATATTGTTGACTGTGGAAGGTATCCTAAACATATTGCAAGCATGTTCAAAATCTCCATAGGCTTAGAGATATAAGCAGTCAAAAATGGACATAGAACCTTCTGATTCCGAGGAACGTAAGTTGCCCTTGGTCAACAAGTTCTATGTCCAACAAAGGACCTGGTGCCTTTACTGGTTTTACGTATGATCGAAATCAGGAAGTTCTATGTCCATCAGAGATGTTTTAAAAAAAGTTATGAACAAACTAAGAACGTTTTAGTCAATGAATGGTTACCTGTATTTTGTACTTATTTCACAAAAAATGTACTGGGACACCAAGAACGACGTTTATAAGACTGAGGATTAATGAGTATTGAAAATGCTTCATACACTCATAGTTTTACATAGATACAATAATAAATCAATGGTAATGTTACCCAATTTTCATAATTATGTATGGAGAAAATTAGGTGGGGGTGGGGGGCGGGTATCATTCCCCCCAGCCCCCCCCCCAAAAATTTGATTTTCTGTGAAAATAGCATAGGCCTATGTTCTGTAAAATCAACTACAATATTGGGGTAGGCCTAGCTAGGGCCTAAATGGTGGGCGGGTGGGGGTTCGGGTGGGGCAGGCGAGCGGGCGGGGGAGGGGGTAGGGGGGTCTCCCCCGATATCCCTGGGTTGCCCCGATGTTGCTGACAAATTGTATATTAAGTGCACTGTACATTAGCACACTAGGCCTCGAGTTGATCGTTTGAGAATTAAGTAGTTCTATGTCCATGCATATTGATGAATGTGACTTTTCCACACCAGTCGTAACATGACAAAATTAAGATTTACAGTGTGTATACATTGTTGGTGAACAACTTACCCATCAAAATAATCCATTAGTCTTTCAGAAGGGATCAAAATCGAACGTTTTTTCTGAGGAGTTCCCATTTTGTGCTTTACGTGTGCTCCTTGGCCATTTTGAGCGAATGTCACATGATCCAGGTATGGACCCTGATTGGTTCCTTGGACATAGAACCACCTGATTTGAAACGAGCCCCACTCAGGATATAGAACTAAATGTTTCTACGTGTTAATATGGTGTAGACTTTAGGTTGGAGCAAAGCACTAAGTGACATAAACCTAACTGATTTTATAATGTCCTGGTATGCTTAACTCCATTTCTGTGAAAAGTGGACATAGAGCCAGCTGATTCTTAAGGGACAACAAATGAATGGAAAAAAATGCCAGAGAGCCTATGCTAGGGTTTATATTGGGGGTGCTTTGGGGACCTGAACATGGAACTGCCTGAACAAAAGGCACTTTTGGTGTCCTCATAGCTCCACAACCAAGAAAGATAAAGTAAAATGGACTGCATTTTCTTATTAAGCAGTATAACATTAGCTTAGATGGAAAGTTTCAAAGCTATAGGTGTAATAATAAAAACGTTATGCCATGTTAAATACAAGAAAAATGTCAATTGACCAAAAACCTGACGGACAGTACCCTTAGAAAATAATTCACCAAAAATTCATTTTTGGTCCGAATGAGCTGGAATTTCGGATTTGTTCATCACTAATGCATATTTATCTAATGTGAAAGTATGGAAGGAATCTATGACTACATGGTGACAAATGTTTTGTATATCTGATGATTTGACATGGAATGACCCCCGTTTTAGATACGATCGTAAATGTATTTTGCGTGAACAGTTAGTATACACTGGAATAGGAGCTTGAGCAACTTTTTGCTGCTTAGCTATTTATTCAGTAACGTGTAAAATTTAATGACTCAAAAAGTAAGAAAGATATCAAAAAGTTGAATAAAAGAAACAAAATTCAACATAAGCTGAATTTTTGGCTCACTTGGTCCAATGGACCATAGGGCGCTTTTGCGATCACACAGCGGTTTCCAGTGTCAGCATCTGCGTTAACTTTGATCTTATTCTCCCAAACCACTGAAAGCATCAATGTGAGATTTGGTGGCGAGGTACATATGCATGTACAGATTATACATTTTTCAATTAGTGAAAATCCGTCCATAAGTGGCGCTATAGAGATGTATAACGATTTTCAGGCTATATCTTCTGAACAGTAAGTCATAGAAACATAATAACTTTTTGTTAGATTCAGCCAATCAAGATGAATCAGCCTAAAAAAGACCCACCCGTTTGCGTATTTGCAAACTTTTCGCCATTTGGAATTGTTTGTAAAAACTTTAATTTCTATCTCCTCTTAGACGGTGCGATCGATTTGCTCAAAATTGGTAGACAGCATCTTCAAACCAAGATCTGAAATCCCAGCATAAAGAATTTTGATACATGAAAAATTGTTGCCACAGTTACCAAGAAAGAAGAGAAAGTGTTGCATGCGCCCTCTCCATGTATACAGCGCGCTGTGGAGAATTTGGCACGCTGGTGCGGGAAATTCAACCAATCGATCCCGAAAAACATCATCAGTATTTCAGACATCAGCGGCCAAATTTGACGACCTGGCCAGACGAATTGCTGCTCGGTCACGCATCAGGGGATTAACCAAGCCCTGATTTCGGTACCGACGCACCTCCTCACATAACTGCTCCTCGAAAGCATCCATGTTTCTTTGCTAGAGCATGCGCAGTCATTGTTTTGATCACGCGCTCTTGTGCGCTCCTGTGCCTGTGGTCAGAAAATTTTGGAGGGTAGGCGGTCAACCGCGGAGAGCCATGCGCACACTGTTTGATAACGAAAATTGCGTCAATGCGCTCTAGCGCACAACTGCACACATGCAAAGTATAAAGGCGGCGTTATACTTTGCGCATCCGCAAACGCATTTGTGCGCACTCGGACGCATCCTCTTCCAAATATAGCTCCTGTACGCGAGAAGAAAATGGCGACACGAATGGAAGAAGAGCTTCTTTGTTTGTTATATTTATGTCAGAGCATGGGCAGTCAGTGTTTTGATGCGTCCCTGTGTGCTCCTGGGAGCACGGTCAGAAAATTTTGGAGGGTACGCGGTCGACCGCGGAGAGCTATGCGCACACTGTTTGATGACGAAAATTGCATCAACGTGCTCTAGCGCACAACTGCGCACACGCAAAGTTTAATTCCGGCTTAATTCCATTACTGTTTTTACATTTCCAACTTCTTGTTTGACAAATCTGCCCACAAATTGTCTATCACTGAAGACACGATTTGTTTCTCCACTTTATCCAACTGATTTCATCCCCACTAGGAATATTTCATCCTCTACTTCATTTTCTTTTTCCCTCTATCTGTCCCTTCCACCTCCATTTTCGCACCGCCAAAAATCCCTACCCACACGGAAAGAACCTATATAAACATATAGGTTTTTATATAGGGCCACATATAGGTTTCGCATATGCAACATACATAAAATTGGCCGTTTTTATATATTATAGCCTACATATAGGTACATATATTCTTTCCATGTGGGAATTTAAGAATCCTTGTTATTTCATCACTGTAGGAAAAAGTCTGGGACTTTTATTTACTATACAAGCACCTCAGATAAAAGACAAGTGCTTGTTCATTAAAACTGTGAACAGAAATGTAGACTTTGTCTTCAAATTCATTAACCACAGTGAAATGCTCAGATAGATGTGGGGATGAAAATGATTTTTGAAAGGCATGTTTACTTGAATGTATGTTCTTCTACATACTTTTATTTTGTTATTTTTGTTTTATTTTGCTACATTTAGACTAATGACCTCTGAGCCATATTCATCTAGAAACTGCATTACAGACAAGATGGAAAACATTGCATTTGGTGGATGTAACAGTGTAGTGTATTACCTTTCAGTGGATACGTATGAGCTGTAATCATGTGAATCCAATTTTATCTAATGTGGTGAATCTGGCAGTGACTTAAACTTGAAAAAATGCTTAATTGATGAAAAAAACATAATCAAACCATTTTGTTTTTATACATTTCCTTCTCTTCCACAATACACAACTCAGTCTTCATAGAATGGAAATAAGTATGGTCAAGAAAGAATTGATGACCTTGTTATTGTTAATGTTTCAGGAAAAAAATGTAACAAATAGTGTTAGACATTTGTGTTGATATCATAGCTTTTTGTCTCCTCTCACTTGCCATAGTTAATAATGACTGGTTTGCACATAACATGCTGTTGTCACATGTCAACATGTATTTAGGATCAAATGTGATGCCAATTTCACGTGTTCACATGCGATTAATAAGTTCTTGCGTGAAATTCTTGTTATCTGTGTAAGGGACTTTGGACTAATATGCAGATATTACCTTGAGAATAAAAATATGAGCTAGGCATCATGTATGACAGTTGCAAAAGTGAGATATGAGCTATACAATAGGTATGACAAACAGAACCTGCCACTGGGTATATGAGCTATATAGGAGACATATACCTTGTATGTACATATAGGGCCTATTTGTGGATATAAAGAAGCGATATAGGAGACCTATATGCCCTGAATATTCACATATATGTACCTGAATTTGGCCTATATGCGGCCTGAATGTGGCATATATGCGCATATATGCTGCATATATGCGGCATATAGGTTGCATATATGCACATATATGTTCATACAGATTCTTTCCATGTGGCTACCTCCCTCCTGTGTCAGAATCTGCCGCTAGCGCCATTTTTCGACTGTCTTGTGTCATGGCGAGCAGAAGTGACATAGTTAACTGAACGTCATAATTTATTCGCATACCTCATTCGCTGACCTGTTTCCACTAACTAAAGCGTATTTATCTTTATCGATATGGCAAATTTTCCACCTCCTCTCGCAAAAAAAAAATTGATGCAGAATTTCGAGTTGATAGCATTTTGGGCGTTTCTACTTAGGTTTTTTGAAGCGCATTAAAATGGGTGGATGGAAACACGACTACTGACAGGGGTGAGTGGTCGCTTTAGCCAGTATGCATTTTTCAGCCAGCCCCTCAATAGGTGGCAGTGTGACCCCAATAATTGTTTCTGCTGTCCTCACCACTCTCCTCAGAGCCTTTCTGTCTGTGGTGTTAGAGTTCTCGCACCAGTGAAAGATGCCGGTGGTCAAAACACTCTCTATGGTTATTCTGGAAATATTATGAAATAGGACCCTAACATCTAATGCCCAGGTTACCATGTTGTATTTTGTTTAGTGCACACCTCTTCAATTACATGTGAAACTTCACTGAAACGCCATGAAATGAAAGCACCAGAGGTGCTGATGCCTCGGTGTGTATTGCTTAGCCACTACTGATGTACAATAGTTGTACAGTAACATAAAAGCAAGCTTGAATACATAAACAGTCAATAGAGTGCGGTCCTTGTGCCAAAATCATGTGGGTGTGGCTTAACATTATGTACACAAAACGTGTATACTGAAACATGAAGTGCTACAAAAAATCAAAATTCTGGCACATTTAAAATCAAGAGAACAGTGTTTGTCACTCGTTGGCATTGTTACTTTAGCTTGGATGCACACGCTGTCGCAGTTATGATGGTAACAGACAGACAAACAAACAAATACACAGACTGAGTACCGTATGCTCGCTGTGCGCATGCGCACACCGAGGCATAATAATGCTGCGTACTGTATCATGTAAGTACAACCCCACCTCCAAAAATGTTTGGATGCTGTGTAAAATGTAAATAAAAACAGAATGCAATGTTTTTCAAATCATTTGAAAATAGTACAAAGACAATATATCAGATGATATCTAATTGTTTTTTGGAAAATATGTGCTCATTTTGAATTTGACGCCAGCAACACATTTAAAAAAAGTTAGCACCGGGACTTGTGTACTGCTGTGTTGCATCACATCTTCAATCAACACTGAGCATTTGGGAACCAAGGAGACCAACTGCTGTAGTTTTGAAAGCAAAATGTTTTCGCAATCTTGCTATTAGTACGATTTCACCAGCTAAGTACTTTGCAGCCTCCTTTGTCATATTTTTTGTTTCATAATGCACCAAATATTGTCAGAGGGTGACAGGTCTGGACTGCAGGCAGACCACTTGAACACCCAGATTCTTTTAGTATGGAGCAATTTTGTTGTAATTCATGCAGAGTATGGTGTTTGGCTAGCCTGGAATCCATACATATCAAGCGCTGGTCGCTCCCAACGGTCACTGACTGATATCAGTCTGGCCTCAGTCGTATAGCCAGCGTTTAGCCCTTACGTCACTAATGAAGTGAATATATGAATATTCATGTTTTCTGCTCTCGGCTGATTGGATGACCTTTTGGCGAGAACCACCAATCGAATATGAGTTAGCTGGCCAGCAACGGCATTAGATTATTTGACATGAGCTTAAAAATTAGATTGTGGCTTGCTTGCGTTTACTCTTGGAGTGGTTGTTAGGTTTTGAACAGGATAATGTTTGGCCATATCTGCATTTTGTTTATTTCAGTGGGATTCCCCGGTATAATAAAGACTAAATTAAATAAAACTCAAATTACATAACGTATTTCACTGTAATTGGCATTAGATTTAGCTCAAAGGGCATGATTGCATCAGCTAGATTAAAGTGATACTCCACCCAAAAACTGTATATCAATTACTCACCATTAGATGTCTTGAACGGACGAAGTTGTTCTTCACCTGGCGCAACTTTATGGCTACGGGAGAGTTTTGAAGAATTATCCAAATTCCTGTTTGCTGGAAACAAATGGGGTCACCCAGTAGCAATGGGAAAACTCCACAAAACGTCCGTTGACACACTTTCAAACCATCGTCCAACGCATCGTCCAGTATAATCCAAGTCTGCTTTGTCCGCTCGTATCCTCAGAACTCTAGAAACGCAGTTATTTTTGGCTGAAAATAATAAAATACCACAGTTATGCTTCAAGTAAACTCGCGCATTCAGTCCCACCTCCCGGTTCGTTCATTGCCCAGAGACTCTGCTGCCACTCAGATGAATACTCATATAAACTCGAGCCGGGAGGCGGGACTTCCGTTGAATGCAGAACTATGGTATTTTATTTATTTTTAAGTCTGTCTAAAGGGGCGGGGCACCCTTGCGACTGTGAGCCAATCACATATCTCGCATGGATTTTGTGCGAATATTTGAAACGCTGGCCTAACGACTGAGGCCAGACATATAAGCAAGTGACCCTTGGGAGCGACCAAAGCTTGATATGGATGGATTCCAGGCTAATGTTTGGCATGGTGTTGCTGAAATGAGCAAGGCCTTCATTTAAAAAAGGCATTTGGATGGCAGGAAATGTTGCACCAAAACGTGTATATATTGTGCACTGTTAATCATGTCTTCACAGATGTGCAAGTTACCCATGCCATGTATTCTAATACACCCCCATACCATCATGGATGCTGGCCTCTGAATTGTTTGCTGATAACAAGCTGGATAACCCCTCTCCTCTTTAGCTCAGAGGACATGGCATCCATGATTTCCGAAAATAATTTCACATTTTGATCAGTCAAACCACAGGGCACTTTTTCACTTTTCCTCAGTGCATTTTAAATGAACTCGGGCCCAGGGAAGCAGACAGTGTTTCTGGATATTGTTTATATATGATTTAATCTCTACATTGCAGAGTTATAACTTGCATTTGTGGACGCAGTGACAAACTGTGTTTACTGACAATGGTTTACAGAAGTGTTCCTGAGTCCATGCAGTGATTATCACGACAGAATCCTGTCTGTTTTTAATGGAGTACCGCCTAAGGACCTGAAAACGACAGCCATTAAAATTTGGATTTTTGCCCTGTCCTATGCATGCAGAGATTTTTCTGGATTCTCAGAATCTTCTAATGATATTATGTACCGTAGAGGATAAAATCTCCAAATTATTAGCAACTTTAAGTTGCTAAATTGTTGAACTATTTCCCCATGCAGTCTTTCATGGTGTGGTTAAGCCCTTACCATATTTACTTATGAAAGAGGTCTTATACCCAATCATGTTACTGACCTGTTGCTAAATAATCTAATTAGCTGTGAGATGTTCTGCCAGTTGTCTTTTTTTTTTGCATCATGTAACTTTTCCAGTCTTTTATTGTCCTGTTCCAACTTCTTAAAAACATGTTGCTGTCGTCAAAATCAAAATGAGAAGATATTTTTCAAAAAAACAATAAAATTCATCAGTTTCAACGTTTGATACATTGTCTTTGTCCTATTTTCAATTAAATATAGGATTTTATTTGAATTGCAAATCATTCAATTCTGTTTTATTTACATTTAACACGGTGTCCCAACTTTTTTGGAAACGCGGTTGTAAAAGAATTGCTTTCAATTTCCTTTGGCACAATGCTATACATCCTTCCTGTTAACCAGAGGGTGTCCAAGCACAAACAGTGCACAAATTTCAGTTTTCATTCTAACCGGATTTATGATAATGCTTGTTGAGTTCAGTATCTATTTTTCATTAAAAACACGTATACTCCCAACAGATGGGGAGGTGGACTCTAAACCAGTGTTTCTGAAGGTTTTTGTTGACAGGTCTCTGGAAGCCCCATCTCACAGTGTCACATGCTCCATAAAAACATGAATGAGAGCTCACCTACCCAGTCAAAAACTCATTAAAAAACACGTACAGTGCTAATATTTAAAAGCTTATCAGGACTTGGTCAAAATTATTTGGAATGCTGGAAATAAGGGCACTAGACAACTCATGACCTTGAGTGCTAGATTGTGTGTTGGCTGTTGTGCTTTCCTTTTGGTTAACAGCCATTTAATCTGCTGAGTCAAAATTATTAGACAGTGTTTCACCTTTTCCACTTTGCTAATAATGATGACTATATGACTGTGTTTAGTTTGGAACACATATGTACAGTTGCAATCAAAATTATTCCACCCCCATTGTAAATTGGGTTTAATAGCAAAATTTACAAACTTTCAGCTGTTTATGATAAACAGATTAAACAAGAACATTTTAAATAGCTCAACACAACTAATATTACAAGTGGTTTCTCCAA
The DNA here is from genome assembly GCA_029692085.1 of Gymnothorax javanicus. Taxonomy (NCBI): domain Eukaryota; kingdom Metazoa; phylum Chordata; class Actinopteri; order Anguilliformes; family Muraenidae; genus Gymnothorax; species Gymnothorax javanicus. Next base: position 67,977,141 of record CM056199.1, read on the forward strand.
ATTTAACACAAAATGCCATTTTTAATGACTGCTGCAGTCTCAAAATTATTCAACCCCCCGAATAGAATCTGTCATAAGAGCATATTTGCCTTTTGTGTGATAGTAAACAAATAGGAACCTACTTACATACAATGTGGCAATGTTTGGATGTGGAGCGTTTCTGGTCTCAAGTAGCATCCCGGTTGGGCGATATAATTGGAACCATTATACCTTGCAATCTGATAATTTTACTGTTAAATGATGATTCTCAATTATTACTTAATTTCTCTCAGAGAAGACTGCTGTTTTTAGGCTTGACGGCTGCAAAGAAAATGTTGATACAGAGGTGGAAACCCCCACATTCTCTCCATATCTCCCAGTGGTTTGCCCTGTTGTACAATATTATTACTTTAGAACTCTCTATTGCTATTTCAAATGGGGCAATAGCTGATAATATCGAGGGTCTGTCTAAGGCAAACGAGAAGATTAAGCTGGAGCTATGGACTGCCCAATAAGGTTTGATTTTCCAAAGTATTTTATCCCCTCCCCCCCTTTCCGGGTATATACTATATTTATAGTAGTTATAAATGCTTAGGTAAATTTTGTACTGGGCACATCTGAACAACTAATGTCTACACATTCAGTGTATGTATGTATGGTGTGAGGGCATGCCTAACAGAAAGGTTTTTATTCGTGGCTTTCCCTTCTTTATGCTTATTTATTTATTTATTTATTTACTTACTTATTTATTTTTTTCTCTCTTTCTTTGCCCTGTTGGTCACTAAATGTTTGTCATGTTTCATTACCATTATTCAAAAGAGTGCTTTTGTAGTTATTGTAGTATGTACCTTGTATGTGTGTGTTTGTATATCTATGTTTTCCTTTGTTTAGATACAAGTCCTCTGAAGCCAGCAAGGGGAGGGATGGGGGGGCAAGGGTGGGATCACAGTCTAGTTTTTGAGTTATATGCCTGTAACAATGAGATTTATAATTGTATATGTATGTGAGTTATGTGGCTATGTATATAGGATTTACAGATGGCATATATGTTATGGGGGGATGGGGGAGATAATGCAATAAAAACTTGATCACAAAAAAGAGCATATTTGCAAATCAGGTGTTGTCTCAAGCACACCTAATGTAGCTAATGAAGAGCTTAATTAGTTGCATCAGGTGTGCTTGAGATAGAACACATCAAATACTTGCACTAGCTAGGGGTTTGTGGACAGTAAAATTTGATTGCATATTAGAAATATGGCTGTCAAAAGAATTGTCCAAAAACCTAATAGAGGAGATTATTGCCTGGCACAAACAAGGAAAAGGATACAAAAAGGTAGTACAGGCACTGAATTTTCACAGAGATACAGTTGGAGGCATAGTTTGCAAGTTCAGAGTTAAAGGAAGAGCGGCTACAGTGCCAGGATGTGGCAGAAAGAGGAAGCTATCAATGGCTGTCACCAGATTCCTGCGGAGGCGGGTGGTAAAAAACCCTTGAGTGACTGCAGGAGATCCGCAGCAAAACTTGGAGGCAGGAGGCACTGAGGTTTCAGTTTGCACAGTAGGGCGCATACTAACCGTTGAAGGTCTCCGAGACATACACCACAAATATGCTCAAAACCATATAAATAAGCCACAGAAGTTTGGGGATATTGTTCTGTGGAGTGATGAAACAAAACTGGAATATTTCGAGCTTATGAATCAGTGGAATGTCTGCAGGAGGAATAAAGAGGCATATGCTGAAAAGTACACCCTGCCTACATTGGAGAATTGTGGGGGCTTTTTGATGCTCTGCGACTGCCTAGCTTCCTCTGACACTGGAAACCTGCAAAGTGTGGATTCAGTCAAGCACTAGGATATCCAAGGAGAAAATGTCATGCCATCTGTCGGGAAGTTGACTTGGGCATCATTGGACCTTCCAAAAGGACAAAGATCCTAAGTATACCAGTGGCGGCTGGCCAATAAAGGGCGCTAGGGCACCGCCCCACCACTCACCACTCACCACTCACCACTTTACCTTGAATAAGACACAAAAAAAATGAAATAAAAATGACATAATAAAATAAAAATATTTCGAAATATATGTGTATCTATTTTTAGATGAGCAAGATAAATATTATATAGTTAATGATGAGTAAAGTTGTTTCGTTCATCTGTGTTGTCTGATTGGTGACATGTTTCCGCCCTGGGGCGCAAAAATCTTTGCCCATAGACTCTCGTTAAAAGTTGTACATGCGCAGTAGCTCCTCTTCAATACAAGAGATAGGGCCATGTTGGGGCGCACCTCACCTGCGCCCAGAGCTGAATGCAGCTGGATTTACACACCACCACCCTCCCGCCAGCGAATTTTTTTTCCCCACTAGAGTTGCGGACACTAACAGAAACTCATTTGCATACAGACAATCAGCAACCTTGTTCCGGACCACTGAAGGAGTGTCGTGAGACAGTGAAATTTTTCTGTCTTTACGAGCCTTGCACCGAGGTATGGTCTCGGAACCACTGACTGCACAGTTCAAGCCCAGAATACTGCGATTACATCGTACGTGCTTGCCTTACCCTCAGCATAACTGTTGGCCAAATCATTCGTTTAGCCTGCCACTTAGATAAATGAATTGATAAGAATGTATTTGTTCAAATAGTGAAGCTGGTAAAATGAGCTTTACTATCAATGTAGTCTAGCAATACCCTGCTCGCCGCTTTTTAATCCTACACTGATCGGGTATATTAACAATAAACTAGTTCGTGACACCGAACAAGATCCAATGAAAATAAAGTAGAAATAGGCTAATCGGGATTGCGTCAGTTTATTCTCGACAATATGAATGCCCTGTAGGCCGACAGATTATTTTTATCTAGCCACGCTACTTAACGTTATAAACATATCGGCAGGTTTGGCAAGTGGCCTTAATGTAACCTTGTGATAAGATTACTTAACAGTAGCTTTAAACTTCTTAATAATCAGCAGTTGGACCCTAAAGTCATATAAAAATAATCTTTTATTACAATCTTAGCCAAATATAAAAATAGTTGTTCTATATGACACAAAAACAGACATAAAAAGGAGACAAACTGGATCTTCAACAACGTTAAATTTACAGACACTATTGTACAAGATCTCCAAAGTGCGATAGTGCTTTGAGGTTCACAGAGGAAACTAAATTCAACGCAAATGAGCTACAGTGGACTGGAGCAGATTACTTGCTCCACCTCAGCGATCGCTGTCAGCACAAAAAAAGAATTGCAAAAATGAATATACAATAAATCATACAATTCATTATAACACCCGAGATACAAGAAAATGAAATACAATTACATAAATATATCGCAGCACCAGCGCACACTCACCTCCCCACGGTGAACCGATTGAAGGCACTTCAAACGGCAACACAGGACCTGAGTCCGGTAACTCGCATCATACTGTGCAGTTCAAAAGAATCACATCCCATTCACCTCACGTCATAATGTCACAACGCCACACCGAAATAAAGAAAAACGAAAATTCAATCATGATATAAATACCTGCTCAACGCTGGCTCATGCATACCGGTTACTACTATGAGACTACTTGTCACAGCAGTACCACAGCCATAGAAAGAGAGACGCTAACAAAGTTTCTGGCGTCTTAGCTGACCGCGAGGAGAAAGCAATTCTCTTCCGCCCTGTGCCACAGGTAATTATGTCCTGACTACACACCTAGCCAGTCAAAACGTTCCACCTGGCTACACTCACCCCCCACAAAAAAATCAGTGTCCCCACTGGTTGCTGCTAGTCCTACTCTCCCCCCTTCGGATAGCGGATCTAGGCCAATTAAAAGGGTTTGAATGCATGCCTGCAGTGCTCCGCTTTAACCGTCTCACTGCCAAGGGGGGCATCGCTTCTTGTTCTGTCAACCGCCTGTGCCAGGTGGTCCTCTTGCAGCTCTGCCTGCTCTGCGGCTTGCTCTTCCTCCTCAAGGCCTCCCTCTGCTCCAACAAAAGTTTCAATTATTATGCTCCCAGACTCCGAACCCTCGTCACAACTATCTGTATCCTGCTCCATGCACGTCTGCCTGTCCTCTGTACAATTTGCTCCAGGGGCACAAAGCCGAAGCTCAACTCGGTTAACATTCCTAGGAGGCCATGATCCATCCACCGCCTGACAATGTAAACTGGTCTATTAGGACTTAACTGACTCACAATTTGGTGGGGGGTAGGAAGCCAATGGTCCTGGATCTTATTCCTACCAGCTGCCTGCCGGTTCCGGATATAAACAAGCTGTCCTGGGTGCAGCTGTGCATCCTTTGTGGGTAGCCCCTGGTACTGCCGCCTAGCCTCTGCCGCTCTTCGCATATGCGTGCCAGCCTGATCATATGCCATCCGAAGGCGCTCTTGATGACCCAGCACCCATTCACTAACTCCTCCACTGAATTGCTCCTCTTCTCTGCCCAGCGTAAGATCTAAAGGTGTGCAGGGTGCCCGCCCAAACAGAAGAAAATAAGGGGAATACCCAGTGCTTTGATGCTCTGTAGTGTTGTACGCATATACCACCTCTGGGAGATACTCGGCCCACCTCCTTTTCTTCTCTGGAGGGAGAACACGTAGCAAGTTGTGGAGTGTTCGATTAAACCTCTCACACTGGCCGTTCCCCTGTGGGTGGTAGGGAGTCGTCCTACTCTTCCTCATCCCGTACAACTTACAGAGCGACTGCACCACCTCTGCTTCAAAACACCTACCTTGGTCTGAGTGCAACCGGGCTGGCACGCCATAGGGTTGAATCCACCCCTTAACCAGGCATTTTGCCACAGTGGTGGCCCGCTGATCTCGGGTTGGCATAGCTACTGTGAATTTGGAAAACACATCTGTCAAGATTAAAACATTCTCTCTCCCATCCGAAGAGGGTTCCATTGCTGTAAAATCCATTGCCACTACTTCCAAGGGCCGGGACGCCAACAAGCTGCCCATAGATGTCACAACCTTGGGTTGGGGTGCCTTAGAGACAATGCACCTCTCGCAGGACTTACAGAATTTTTCAACATCTTTATACATTCGTGGCCAATAATAGCGTCCACTCACCAGCTTGAAGGTTCGCTCGATCCCCTGGTGACCGTGCCCCCCATGCATCTGACTCAACACTTCCCCCTGCAGGGCTCGAGGCAAGATCAGCTGTCTCTGTGGGCCCTCCCCCGGTTTTTCTCTTTGACGATACAGAACCCCATCACACTCAACCACCCTCTCCCATTGGCGCAACAGCTCTAATGTTCCCGGAGATTCACCCAGACGCTCTTCACGGCTGGGCTTTTCTGCTCTACCCCAATACTTGAGAAAGGCAGCAACTTCAGGATCAGCTTGCTGTAATCTGGCTAGAGACTGTGCACTATAGCGCGGGAAGCTGGTCATGGATTCGCTTTGGGTGGTTGACCCCACTGCCTGCTGATCGCACTCGATGTGCTGAGGGGCAGGTGGAGCCGGATGGAAATCTGGGCGATGGTCCCCCTCCTCCGAGAATGGCTCGGAATACTGCCTAGACAAAGCATCAGCTGCTGTGTTCTGCCGGCCAGGGCGGTATACTATCTCATAATCCGTCGGGCCAGCTCAGAGACCCACCGCTGCTCCACAGCTCCTAATTTCGCTGTCTGCAGATGGCTCAGTGGATTGTTATCAGTCAGGATTGTGAACTTCTTGCCAATACAATACTCCCGAAATTTGTCTGTAACCGCCCACTTGAGACCCAGCAACTCCAGCTTCATGGCGCTGTAATTCTCCATGTTCCTCTCTGCACCCCAGAGCCCCCCTGCTTGCATACACGCTACTGGCCTCCTCTGCCCATCGACCTCCTGAGACAGTATGGCTCCCAGCCCCTGGTGGCTAGCGTCAATCTCTCTAGGGTGAAGGGTTTGGAAAAATCTGCATATGCCAGCACCGGAGCAGACACTAGTCTCTGTTTGAGGGTCTGAAATGCCAGCTCACACGCAGGGCTCCAGTGTTTGCAAAATAAGCGAGCAGGTAGGGGCTGCCGCTGCTGGCCTTTCTTAAATGAGCCCAAGGCAGAGAGGGCATGGAGGGGAGCAGCTATACTTGCAAAGTTCCTCACAAACCTCCTATAAAAACTTGCGAAGCCAAGGAATGACTGCAACTCAGCCCCACAACGAGGGCTTCTCCACTCTGCCACTGCTCTAATCTTCTCTGGGTCAGTGGCCACCCCCTGTGCTGAGATGACATGACCCAGAAAAGACACCTCTGACCGGAAAAAGGAACATTTGCTGAGCTTAACCCTCAGGTTGAACTGCTCAAACCGTGAAAGGACCAGATCTAGTCACTGCAGGTGTTGTTCAAATGTTGACGAAAAAACTACTACATCGTCCAAATAGAGCAGCAAGGCTTGGAACCGCTGATCCCCCAAAATGTGCTCCATAAGCCGCTGAAACGTCCCTGGTGCGTTGCACAAACCGAACGGCATTCTTTGAAATTCATATAACCCGAACGGCGTGCAGAATGCTGTCTTCGGTCTATCTTTTTCCGCCACTTCCACCTGGTTATATCCGCTGGCCAAATCCAGCGTCGAAAACCACCTTGCACCAGTCAGGGAGTCCAGGGATTCTTCAATGCGCGGGAGTGGGTACGCATCCTTTCGAGTCTTCGCATTCAGTCGTCTATAGTCAACACACAAACGAATTGACCCATCTTTTTTCCGAACTATCACTAAGGGGGAAGAGTACGGACTACTACTCTCTCTAATCACTCCCTGCTCTAAAAGCTTCTTAATGTGATCTTTCACCTCTTCATACTGACTAGGGGGAATTCTCCGATATCTCTCACACACAGGTGCATCGTCCATTACAGGTATTTCATGTTGAATAAGGTTGGTGCACCCCAAGTCACTATCACAAGAAGCAAAAACATGTGAGTGTTTACACAAAAGTTGCCTTGCTTGTTCTGCCTGACTGTCAGAAAGCCCCGGGAAGTGCAATTTGGCTATCTCTGGGGGTACTTCTCGAACCCCTGTTGCTACTTGCTGCTCCCTGATTATAACTTGTTCTTGCTGTGGTCCCACCCGCTCAAAACAAACTGAAATGTCTTCCCCAGCTATGACTTCAGCAGACTGCAGCGACGCGAGGCGCGTAGAAGCTTTCAACATTACATCCGTTTTCCCAACATTGATAATCGGGATAGCCAAATGGCTATTGCTAACCTCTACATATGCACTAGAGACCACAAGGCCCTTAGGCAAGCCCCCATCCTCAAACCCCAACGGCTCGACTAACATAGAAGACCGGTAGGAGAACTTGCTATTGGGTGCAGACGCTGAGACCAAACACACTGAACCAGCGGGGACCAGGGTGGGGGAGACAGCAGAAACGTAACTCTTACTCACAACAGCTACTGCCTGCTCATTAAGGCATGCTGCGAAGGCATATTCCCAACCCGTACCAAACACCGAGGGTGGCAGTGGGCCAGAACTCTTACCACAGAGCACTAGTTCATAACACTTCTTAATCACATTCATACCAATTAAACCTGGCACTATTAAACTGCGTTCTTGTGCAATCTCACTAACCGGATCTTTTACCACAACTATACCTCTCCCTGGTATAGTCCTACCCAGTGCCACTGCCTCGATGTCAGTTTCAAAGTAACCGATAAATGGAATGTCCAGCCCCTGAGCCGCACTCAAATGTAACCAGCTACAGTCATCTAGCCCCTTTCCCAAATTTGGCTTCAAGTGTTGGTTGAAAAAACTTGCAGTAACCTAGGAAATATTTGACCCTGTGTCTAACAAACATTTAAACTTCACACCCCCAATAGAGATCTCCACAGTGGGGCTCTCCCCCACCAAACATTCATAAACCCGAGGATCTACATTAGATTGTGAGCCTAACAGTGCCCCTTCTGTGGTTTGGCTCTCCACCGCAGGGGGCGCTAGTTTCCCACCTGCTCAGATATTTGGACAGCCCCATCGCTCACTATGGGGGTTGCCGCAGCAACATGGCGGCCCTGGTCATGGCTGGCTTGTGCGTTATCACAATACCGTGCAATATGGCCGACCTTTTGGCAGTTAAAGCAGATTGGCTGGCCAGATGGATCAAATCTAGGCCCCCTTCTCCAAATAGGTGCCCGCTGAGGCCCTGACATCTGCAAATTAGCTACTTTCTGTGACAGATCATTCATCAAAGTTTGCTGTTGTTGTAACATACCTAAAACCTTAGCAAGGGTGGGGTCAGGTTTTACCTCCGCTGCAGCTGTCACGACGCTTACCCCCCCCACTGAAGCTTCTGCCTCACATGAGTCCACCATTTTCCTCCGCCGTGCAACCCCAAACTCAGCGTCCTCCTCCCACAGAATAGCTTCCTTGCGGAGATCAAAAAAAGATATCGTAGGCTGTTGTCTAATTACTTTCTTAAGCTCTCTACGGAGGCTAATGTCACACACATTCTCAGCAAATTGGTCACGCAGAGCGAACTCTCCTGCCCATGCCTTACTTACTTTACAATGGTTTATTTCTTCCATAACAGCCATTAATGCATGAGAGTACTCGCGCACTGACTCACCCTCCTTTTGCCTTCTCTCAAAGAACTGTTTCTGTAACTTGATGAGCGATGGAGGCTGCCCATATATCTCTGTAAGAATCTCCAACACCTGGTCTGGATCTGACCGTACCGTTTGGGGTTGATACTTTATCTCTTGCTTAGCTTCTCCCCCCAGTTGTTCATAAATAAATGCTGCCTTTTCGCCGCTAGTAAAGGGGCGATAACTCAGGGTAGCATTTAACTCATCTAACCAATCATAGAATGTAACACTTGTACCACCAGTAAAAGTTGTGCACTTCTTTTCTTTAGGCAGATATACAATACGCTCTCTGCAGCTAGTTGGTGCACTCCCAGTCCCTGCCACTCGCCCGCTAAGAGCGTCAGTCTTAGCCCTTAATTCATCTCTTAAAGTGTCACTAGCATCCTTCAACTTAGCTATGGTTTCCTTATCGAGCTGTGCTCTAGCTTTAAGGGCATTAACCTTTTGTTGTAACTCCTCTGACATAGTTACTGATCAGACTTACAGGGCAGGTGGACAGAAACCTGTTACAATTATATTAGACGAAACTGGTGGAGACTTCTGTGGTGGCTGATCTGGCTTCTCCTGCTGTGATGGCCCCAACACTTTCTGCAGGGCACTGCTCCAGTCCACTTTCTCTCCTAACACACCCACCCCAAGCACTATGCAAAACCCAGCTTGTCTCCTCTAACACTCATGACTGCTGCATTAAAAAGCAAAACCCTGCTCGCAGCGCCAAACTGTAACCTTGTGATAAGATTACTTAACAGTAGCTTTAAACTTCTTAATAATCAGCAGTTGGACCCTAAAGTCATATAAAAATAATCTTTTATTACAATCTTAGCCAAATATAAAAATAGTTGTTCTATATGACACAAAAACAGACATAAAAAGGAGACAAACTGGATCTTCAACAACGTTAAATTTACAGACACTATTGTACAAGATCTCCAAAGTGCGATAGTGCTTTGAGGTTCACAGAGGAAACTAAATTCAACGCAAATGAGCTACAGTGGACTGGAGCAGATTACTTGCTCCACCTCAGCGATCGCTGTCAGCACAAAAAAAAGAATTGCAAAAATGAATATACAATAAATCATACAATTCATTATAACACCCGAGATACAAGAAAATGAAATACAATTACATAAATATATCGCAGCACCAGCGCACACTCACCTCCCCACGGTGAACCGATTGAAGGCACTTCAAACGGCAACACAGGACCTGAGTCCGGTAACTCGCATCATACTGTGCAGTTCAAAAGAATCACATCCCATTCACCTCACGTCATAATGTCACAACGCCACACCGAAATAAAGAAAAACGAAAATTCAATCATGATATAAATACCTGCTCAACGCTGGCTCATGCATACCGGTTACTACTATGAGACTACTTGTCACAGCAGTACCACAGCCATAGAAAGAGAGACGCTAACAAAGTTTCTGGCGTCTTAGCTGACCGCGAGGAGAAAGCAATTCTCTTCCGCCCTGTGCCACAGGTAATTATGTCCTGACTACACACCTAGCCAGTCAAAACGTTCCACCTGGCTACATTAATGAATTGTATTCGCACTTTGCTGTCGGCTGTTAATATTCGTTGATTATGGTGTTTTCTTTCTGCATCATGGAAACATAATTTTAAGTAGACGGCTATAGCTATACTCAGGCAGAGGGGTGTGGTACAGCTTAATGATTTTATACTTTGAAAGAGGTTTTGAGTCATCAAATCTTCTTGTCCTTCATTTAAAAATGCGGTGGCCGTTTCCAAATCTGCCAATCATGTTTAATGTTTCCAGCTAGGATTGATAAAATCATCTGTTCAGAGCATTCATATTTTCTAGAATAAACTGACGCAATCTCAGGTATTTTGACAACATTAGTGCAAGGCCAGTGAAGAGAGAAAAAATTTAACTGTCACGAGACAGTCCTTCAGAAGTCCGGCACAAGGTCGCTGATTGGCTGCAAAATTTATGTACAAAAAGTAGAACACTAGATGACATTATAGTGTTGCTTTTGTTGTTTTCATTTATGTAAATACACTGGTGTGATACCTTAGCACATGTTTGCTTGCCTTTTGGTATATGTCTATTTTGGAGTTATAGCCCCCCCTGAAGAAAACTCCACCAGCCGCCACTGGAGCATACCTATAAATCCACCAAAGCTTGGTTTCAGAAGAAGTCTGGGAAGATTCTAGAGTGCCCATCAAAGTCGCCTCACTTGAACCCCATAAAAAATCTCTGGTAGGATTTGAAGACGACAGTTGCAGCATGCAAACCCTAGAATATTAGTGAACTGGAGCCCATTGTCCATGAGGACTGGGCTAAGATTACTTGGGATACTGCCAGAAGCTGTTGTTTGCCTATGCATCACATCTCCAGCAGGTCATAGCAGCAAAAGGGTGCTCTACTAAGTATTAAAGATGTTTGTCATGAAGGGGTTAAATAATTTTGAGCCTGCAGCAGTAATTAAAAGTGTCATTTTGTGTTGAATTTGGAGAAGCCACTTGTCTTCAGAAAAAAACCATTTGACTTATGGTCCCACTAATAAAACAGCTTTGGCAGGATCAGAATTCCTACGCCCTTGAAGACCTACCTTCTGTCGTGGTGGGCCACAGTGTCTGTTGGCATCTAGTTTGTACCCACACTAGTGATGAATTTCAGTAATGAGGTGGTTATTGAGTCCACTCAGTTGACTTATTAAGGCCTTTATTGCCTGCCGATTGAAGAGAGACCACACAAGCCTGTGGAAACTGTGGACTTTTAGGACTGGGGTAGTCCATACCTAACCGGCGATACCTTGCCTTGCGAGTGGGGGAGATTGGTGTTATAATATGAATTGTCCACAAATTGGTGCTGTGGGACCAAGGTTCTTCATTTTGGACCATTTTATACAATGAAACTTTTTGAAACAGTATATTTATATTACCAAGTGAAATGTGTATTGCTGTTGTACAGTGCTGAGCACAGCAGCATATTCTCCCCACAACAGGAGTGAAAGTATTGTTATTTTATATATTGTGATAGAACACAGTCATGTCTTTCTTTGAATATTAGAAGTTAAACTCTTGTATCCTGCTGAATAGGTTTGCAATAATTCATCAATAATATTGGTGGGAAGAGGGAGAAGTGCCAAGCATCGATTCATGTTACTGTTTAAGGTTTAACGCACATTTAAATCATTACCTCTGCAAAAAAAAAGTTATCCTTTTTTGCCTTTGACAGGACTGCTGCTTCTCAATGTCAAAATTCAGTTGCTACTTGTTCATCAGTTGGTACTGTTGTGCACACAATGACTGATTCAGGAGTCTCCTGATTTAGTCTTTCATTACCAGGATGACCAAGTCAGCATTCATTTATGCTTCAGTGTAAAAAAGAAGCTTCATTGTTTTTCCACAAAATCCAGTCTCTGCCTGAGAAAAATACACGTTACTTGCCATATGGCAATTTTTAAATAAAGATCCTATTTTATTGAACCTTTCTGTTTTTCTGTCTGTTATGTGAAATGCAATAATAGGTTCTGGTCTAATAAGAAGACTCAAACTCTGCTTCAGGTTGACAGGTCAGTTTAATAGCAATAAAAAATGTAAATCCAGCATCCAGCATTCCCTGACAGACACACAAAAAAAAAAACAGTCCCTAGTTTCTAAGTTAAAATCAACCTTTCTGTTTAAATGGAAGGAATTTGTTTTGGTAATAAAAATTTCATATCATTTTTGTGAAAGAGTGAGGAAGTCCATGGGCTCATTCAAATCAATTATTTTCCTATTCTCTCTGTCCTTACTTTGTGTCCTTGCTCTTAGCTCTACTCATGAGAGCAGGCAAAGAAATAAGTGGTGGAAGGATATTAAGGCAGGGGAACCAGGGAAAATGAAAGAATTGGGGAAACAGAACGTCCTCACACCAACAGACGTTAATAGGAAGTGACATCAGTGAAAGGCGTAGCAAATGCATCCTAGAAAAAATACTTCTGCAAAGGATTCTCTTGAGTTTCCTAGCTCAAGATAGCCTAGGAAAATTCCAAATTCCTTGAAGCAACATTTATCAGATGGGAATCTCTCTGATGATTTCTAGGTCAAGTGCAAGAAAAAGGAGGAAGTAGAAAACAGGAAATTGGAATGAGCCCACTAAATTAGAATGAAACTCAGTACCCTTTACGATAAAGAGAGATGCAGATCGCTGGCAGGTAGGCGAACTCTGGCCATGAATGTGACCTCTTGTCTACATGTTGCCTCCCTCAGGGCAGGAGCAGAAGTGCAGATGCAGCCTTTGTGACCGTCTGGACATAATCCTTGTAGTCTGTGGCAAGGAAGTAGCTGAGGAAGTGACAGAGGACCCCAAACATGGACATGAGGAACAGGAAGGAGAGGACACGCTTGCCAAACAGGAAACCAGGCGTGCTGTTGGTACCAGAGGAGAAATAGCCCCGCCAATGAGCGATGAGAAAAAAACCAAATCATAAATGTACACAAAGCATGATATCAGGAATTATTTATATGACCATGGGATCCCTGCTGAAAATTCCCAGTTTTTGACGCTTTTAGGAAGTCTTTCAGTTGCCCAACCAAGTCAGCTCTGCCACAAGTCTTACCCCAAGCTCCCAGCAGCTCTGTCGTAACATCTGCTTTGTTAAGCGACAGACGAGCTTTGACCAGCCACAGGTTGGCTATGATCCATACAAAAGGTTGAAAACACTGCTAAAACCATTTTAAACCCTTAAATTCCCAGGTGGTTTGAGCTGGAGTTTTCAGCAGGAATGCCCTTCAAAATAATTTAAAACTCAGTTTCTTTCATACATGAGATTAGGGCTGGACAACATAGCCAAAATTTATATCACAATATATATCTTAAATTCTTTTGATATGATATAATACGGATATCAATATGAACAATATGAAAGCCACAGAAAAACTGCCAAGAAAGCCCTAAATGGATGTCTGTACCTAAACATTTTTGAAAAATGAATTTGCCAAGTCTATGAACCCTCCTCCTATAAAACTATACAATATTTTAGAAAAAAAATGGAACAAATCAATATTCACCTTTTATTTGTATTCAGTCTTCATATACAAACAAGAGACATGACATCACCGTCAAATAAACAAACCTCTCAGCTTTGTGGATATCTATATCTGTAAACTACAACGTACACGGATCATCCTTTTCTTGTGTAAATATATTGAAACAAAAGTGCTTAACCTCTTCCACTCCAGAGTTGCCATCGGAGGGATCCTGGCACTGTTCTCACCTCGCCTGAAAGCGAATTACATCTCCAAACCCCTGCCCATTTAGGTTTCCTAATTACCAACTCAACGTTAATTTTATGTCTGGTGAAAGGAACCAACTGCAAGTAGTCCAAAATGCAAAAATCGTGGTCTTTATTACAGTCGAGTCCAAAGCCAGGTAATCACAGTGACGGTACAAAAGGGCAATCCAAAAATAAATAAATAAATAGAGTCCAAAGACAGGCAGGGGTTCAAAAGCCTAAAAGCACAGGTAACAGTATCAAATCATGAGGTAGTGGGACAGAAGTGTCTGAAATCCGAATTCACAGCCAGGGCAGCAATACATAGAAATCGTGGTCGGCAGAAAAAGGGTCGTAATAAGAGGGCAAATCAATCCAGGCAGGCTTAGACAGAAATTGGAATCGAGCAGAAGGGTTTCACAGAATCACAAACAAAACGCTGGCATACAAGGAGCTCGGCACAGGAGAAGTCGATCAGCAGACTGACAAGAGCTAAGCAGAAGCGAGGGACTATATATACACAAGGGAGGTAAGGAGCTAGGCGGGGCAACAGGTGTAAGGAATAATCTAAACATTAACTGAGAGGGGAAAACACAAGCGGTAATTATACAATGCAAAATGGGAAACAATGATAAAGACTAGTTTTCACAGGACATCCTGAAACAACAACAGCTCCATTCAAGGAGTGCCTATGTGGGGAGAGATGGAAGAAACAGATTAGTATAAGAGATAGTTGCAAAGTCTCTGCAGAAACAAAGGCAAAGCGCTGGGAGAGCAAAGGGGGCAAAGTTAAAGATTAGTGTGGAAAGTGGAGAGAATCAATTAGTTCAGTTAGTAATCTGTGCAGAATTAATTTTGCTCAAATGTGCAAGTTAGTATGTTAGTTATTTACAGGATTAGTATATTAGTAACGATTAGTAGATAAACTAGACACAACATACAGTGTTAGTGTTATTCGTACCTTATTAATAATTAGTGTTGAAAATGAGGCATGAAGGTACTTGTGAAACACTAGAAACTTCCAAAATCACGCAAAATGTGACAGCTTGCAGACAGGGGGATACCATTGGCTCACTGTAGCTGAAGTGCTTGCTACAGAGGACAATAATTTTTCAAGTTGCAAGAGATAATTTTCTTAAACTGCTGGATAGATATTGTGGGCAAGTATATTGAGCAGTTTGCACATCAGGCTTAGCTGAGGAGTTCAATTCATGTAACTCCTGAAAAACAGGGATGGGACTGAACTCATCCATATTCTAAACCGTGTTCGAGCTCGGCTTGCTTGTGAATATTCAATAACTGATCCAGGTGTGCCATCTAGTGATAGAATATTGTAACTGCATGCATAAATTTGTGGCTTCATGTCCGCTGGCAGACACATCTGCACAAAGGGGTTAAGAGCCATTCCATGAGAAAATGGAACTTTTTGAATAAGTTGAGGTGTTGACCCCCCTGGAATTGAATGAAACTTGGTGCGTAGGTAGATATGGGTGCATCACGGAAAAAGCCAAATTTTTAGGCCCGTATCTCACTTCGCCTGCTAGTGGCGCTACCTGGAAGCCACAAAAGCGGCTCAGTTTTGTCGTCCGAAAGCTGTTGACATCACATTTTACAGAAACTATCATGACTTATGGGTACACAGTATATATTATACTTTTATCATGACCTGTGACACTTCACGTCCGGTCAGACATCAGTACCACATAGTGGCCAAGCTGAGTAACTATGACTGTGCCAAAATTATTTAAGAAAGAACAATAAAAATTGAAAATGGGAATGGGAATAAAATAACATTGCAGACTTTTACCAATCTAGAATGCTTTATTATGTGTTTACTCACAATAAGGCTATCATTTTCAGTGAATACTACCTTGGTATTTTGCTGGGTTAGTGCAATGGATGGCAGGAAAGATGGTCGAAATAGATTTTTGGTGCATGTTTGCGGTATGTTTTCTCAATAACCCAGATATGTAATGTGGTGGTAAAATTATTTTGTTTACCCAGCAAGATGGAGATCTGAAATTCTCTGGATACACAGTCCCTTTGGAGTACATTACAGCATTAGTAAAATGTCAATGGTAGCATTTTTAGTGTAGATGACATTCAATACCAAATGTCGGAAAGTTTCACCCCCAGGGGGTGCTGGAAGCTGGATGCAAGTACTGGCTATGGCCAGCAATGTACCAGAGAAATATTTTTTGAGTTGTGATACACACAGCTAGCTTTCTCTGAAAATGAAGCGTTTGGTTTGGTACTATGCTGGGTTGATAGCTTTCTGACTAAAGATGGTGCTCTAAAGAGCTAATATTGTACCGACCTAATATTCCATATTCCAAAACATATACCAAAGTTTAGAACGGACTTGCCACTTTGTTGCCTTGGTATTTTGGCTCGTGTACCATAAAATGGCGGTTGAGAAATTTGAATTTGCTGCTATGGTATCAACTCAAGTGGGCAGCGAGGCCATTCGGTGTTTCATATTCATACATGCTTGAGAACTGTCCTGATGACTTTCAGATTGCGGACTAAAATGAGAATAAAGAGCTGAGAACATTATAATATGTCCATATTATAGTGACATTATTAGAGATAACTGTATTTCTATCACTACCCTCAATATAATCATGTAAGAAAAAACGAGCTGGTAATCATTAAACAGGCGCCGCTGCCTTCTCATAACAATACTATAAGCCAAACTAAACTTAGTTTAGCTTACCTTCATGGAAAATAAATTTTTGCGAAAGCTAACATCCTATTAGTAGCTAACGATTTGGTTACGAACTCCAGCTGAAACGGAGATTTATACATAACACAACATTATGCGTGATAATGCAGACTGTAGCTAGCTTGCTACCTGCAATGAGCCCCTAGCATGATGATGTGCACAGGGCATTATGGGATTGAAGTGGGGTCTCGCTATCTAGCTTTGCACATTAACAGATAAAGTGTAGCAGATGAGCTGATTTAAGTCTGGTTGAATATGTGAAGTTGCATCATACTAAATTAATATGCAAAAACACACTGCATTGCACAGTCCTGAACAATCCAGTAGGACTGCGCTCTGCTTTTTTCAATTAGCTGGCTAACCAAGCTAAATGGCGCAATAAAATTATTTGCAATTCAGTCAAAGCTTCATGAGGGCTCGAAGTCACCAATAGTTACGCAAGCAATGTTTGTTTTTTGCATCTGGCTCAGTTGAAGTGTACCGTACCAACGCTACTTGCGCATACCTTGATTTCACATCTGCGCTGAGTAGGCCGTCTTTCATGTAGCTCCGTAGCTAGCCAGCTAGCTACTGTCGATGTAAAATTATGCGGGCTGGGTAGGAATAATTTAGGCACTGTCTGTACTAGCCAACTAAGTTACATTCTCTGGACAGAGCCTTTATACTTTATAAGCGGCACTTCAGCCGCATTGAATCATACTTGATTAATATGCAAACAGACACCGCATTGCAGGGTCCCATACAATCCAATGAGATAGTACATCGCTGTTGATACAAACGAGATGGAATGGAGTCTGAAGCCCAACACCCACAGGCGGCGAAGCGTCGTGTCAAAACGCCGAACGTTTTTAAACACCCTCTGGAAGTGTCAGTAGCATCAATATTGATATATCACCACAGGACCGAGAAGCAAGTCATGCGTGTCACCCAAAATATTCAACAAGACAACCTTTAATTTTGAAAACGCCTACCAAAAAAGTTTATTTTAAGTGATAGCAAAGTGTGACGTTCATCAGTTCTGTCTAATTGTTGATCGCTTAACTAAAATGCTCGCAAAATACTTGATTTCCCATCAAAGACCGCAACTTGGTTAAAAAGCGATTATATCAGTCCCAACAACTGCGTGAGGTTTCTGCTAAATGTGTGCCACTAACCATGACAATGCGAAATTGTTAAATAACCTAAAAGACAAATGAGCTGCCGGGTTAGCTCCCTCGGTTTAGGCGCCACATTTGCGGAGCAGTAGTGACTACCACGGCACGGGTTCAATCCCCTATCGTACCAACTGGCAGTGGTCAGCAGCTTTTTCAGAGCAGTGCATGATTGGCTAAAGCGCTGCAGGGATGCAAATTGGGAAGGGACTGCTGGGAAGGGATATTAAAAATGGTTGCTTTGTTCATCACTTAACCGCCTCCTGTTGGCCAGCCGGGCACCCATCAGTGAGATTCTAAGCTTGCTCATGTTCGGGTATCCTCCGCCCTCGTTCTTAACTTGCGAAAGTTTCGACCAATGAGTGTAAAGATGCAGGGGCAACAGGCGCGTGCTTTGAAGGAGAGCTGCAAACTGTTTCTTTCTCCTGAGCTGGCAACAAGGGGTCACATACGAGCAAGCCTTGTACATAGTTCTCCAATTGGGCCTTCCAGAGTAGGTCGGGATTGGAGATGCCAAAGGTGGAGTCCCATTAAGGGCGTTTTCTGGCCCAAACCACCGATTTCAAAATAATTTTCAGCATTGGTAAATCACCCCATGGGGTTCATGAATCCACCAGAGAAACCTGGGACATCAATTTTCTTAATGACAAAAAACAATATTTTTAACATTTTTTAGTTTTGGGGGGGGGCACCCATTCTGGGGCCCCGCAAATTGTCACCAATGATTATAATCATGTGCTTATCAGTGCACATTGTTGCTGATATATTTTCCTAATGAATGAAAAGAGAATTTGTTGAAATTGATGTCATGCTGCCGAGATAGGAAGATGTATATTCAAAAAATATGTTCTGAAATGGAGATTTTCAACGGCCACGTGTGTAAACGACGGTACATTTGACAAAGTTCCCGGCCATGACACACTAAGGGAATTTGCTGAAATTTGTCTTAGGGTGTGGCCAACATTCAATGAAAAAACTAGGATGTGTCGACACCGGTAACATCTTCATCCGAACACTTGCATCAACTGACCGTTGTTAACCCGAAAATGGGATGTGTTGATACGGAATGGATTGTGTGACTATGGCTCTCACTTAATTTCTCTAGTTTAAGTTTTTTCAGTAGCATAGTTATTAACTATAACCCTAATAATGTTTATTAGGTCACCTGAGACAAAGTCTCAAAGTGACCTATTCTAATCGCCTTTTTTCCGTTGTCGTCCGTCGTGCGTCCGTAAACAATTTACATTTTCGACTTCTTCTCTGAAACCGCTTATCCGATTTCAATAAAATTTTGCAGGAACCTTCTTTGGTCAAATATGCATCAAAATTGAGAATTATATGGTTCCCACCCCCAGGTGCTCTGAGGGGCGGGGCTAAAAGTGGTCAAATTGGCTGAAATTTTCAAAATCTTCTTCTCCAGACCCAGATATGCTGGAAAACAATACTCTTCATAGATGGAAGGGTCTTCAGGTGCTTTATCAAAATTGTTCATTTCATGGCCCCCAGACTCCATGTTTGCCCCTGGGGAGGGGGTGATGTTTACTATACTTTATATAGGAAAATGATACTTTTGGGTATATTTGGTTCATTCACATCAATAACATCAGTTTTTACACAGCTCAGGTGACCGTTAAGGCCCATGGGCCTCTTGTAATAATAATAATAATACCCAAATATGTGATAAGATATGATATCTGGGGCATCATTACCTGTGCTACAACTAATATAGTGTATTTGCTAAAATGTCCGTGTGGCTTAGGATATGTAGGCAAAACCAACCGGGCATTAAAAACACGCATCTCTGAACATCGCTCCAGTATTCAGAACCAGGATCCTACAAGCCCGGTGGCCATGCATTTCATGTTGGCAAAACATAATGTGGCCTCTTTAAAATATTTGGGTATTTGAACATGTCAAGTGTCCTAGACGCGGAGGCGATACAAATAAATTGCTATTACAGCAAGAGTCCTTTTGGATTTATACTCTGGATACTATGCCTCCAAAGGGAATAAATGAAGATTTCCCTATTAATTATTTTTTGTAATATGTTCATACACTTGTGACATTTTTACCTTAGTAGTCCTCCACAAAAACCTTAGCTGTTTGAAGAATTCATCTTGCTTTTTCATTCTCTCTACCTTTTAATAAGGTTTTTGAATGTTTGTAAAGAGATGAACAAATGTGAATACAATCATTTTACTTGTAGGTCCACCCACCATCGATGATGCTGTCCATGGGTGCCTATTTAGGTACGCAGAAAACACCTTGTCTGTAAAAGATGACCTGACGAAGAGCATTGGCTCGAAACGTTGTCTACCATTAAATATTTGGAGCATTCAAGTGTGCGAGTTTCATTTTCCTCTTCAAGTTCAAGGTCACCCAATGAAACTTCATACATGACTTCCTATATGCCCACAATACAAGCCCTAACTCTGTTAGTTTCGGTGATAGAAGTCATTGAAATTTTACTATGAGAAGTTTGACCTTCGAAGGTCACTGAAGGTCAAGTTGAAGACCGCCAAATGAAAGTTTATTTATGACTTCCTATACATCTCCAATGCAAACCTACACTTTATCTGTAACAATTTTGCTGATATAAGTCATTGAAATTTCACTATGAAGTTTCGTAGTTGAATGTCACTGAAAGTCAAATTCAATGTCACCAAATGAAACTTCATACATGACTATTATATGCCCACAATACAAACTTAAGCTCTGTCTGCTATAGTTTTGGTGATAGAAGTCATTGAAATTTCACTATGTGAAGTTTGACCTTCGAAAGTCACTGAAGGCCAAGTTCAAGGCCACAAAATGAAAGTTCATATATGACTTCCTATAAGTGTTGAATACACATATGTTCCCAATCTTCAATATTTTCAAGCCTAGACGCCTTTAAAAATTGTAACATTTTGCTTGACCTCAAGTTAGACCTTTCACAGCCAATATATAGGTCATATATAACTTCCTATATGTCAGTAATACAAACTTAATCTCTATCTGCAACCATTTAGGTTCCGCAGGCGATTTTGCCCATCCTCCATAACACCCAATGTTAAAGTACAGCGCCCCCACTAGACCCATTTCCATTGATTCAATCAAAATGGCACATGCTCTGTACATAAAGTGTATCGAGGTGAGTCGATTGCCAGATTTAGAAAAAAGTTATCAGACAGTTTTTGAGAAATAATTTTTTGAAATTTCAAGCCATATCTTTTAACATTGTTAATATTTTCCCTGACCTTGAGTTTGACCTTTCAAAGTCATCTGTGGTGAAATTTAATATTGCCAAAATATAAGTCAAACAGTGCTCTGAAAAAGTATTTGCCCCTTCCTGATTTCTTACTTTTTTGCATATTTTTAACACTTAAATGTTTCAGATCATCAAACAAATTTTAATATAAGAAAAAGATAACCCGAGTAAATACAAAATGCAGTTTTTAAATGATGATTTCATTTATTAAGGGAAAAAAGCTATCCAAACCTACCTCGCCCTATGTGAAAAAGTAATCCCCCCCCCCCCGTTAAATCATGAACTAACTGTGATTAACCACATTTTTTGAGTCCAGTTTCACTAGCCACACCCAGTCCTGATTACTGCCAGACCTGTTGAATCAAGAAATCACTTAAATAGAACCTGTCTGACAAAGTGAAGTAGGCTAAAAGATCTCAAAAAAGCAACATGTCATGCCATGAACTAAAGAAATTCAAGAACAGATGAGAAACAAAGAAATTGACATCTATCAGTCTGGAAAGGGTTGCAAAGCCATTTCTAAGGCTTTGGGACTCCGGTGAATCACGGTGAGAGCCATTATCCACAAATGAAGAAAACTTGGAACAGTGGTGAACCTTCCCAGGAGTGGCCGGCCTACCAAAATTACTCCAAGAGCGCATCAACTACTCATCCAGGAGGTCACAAAAAAACCCATGACAACATCTGAAGAACTGCAGGCCTAACTTGCCTCAGTTAAAGTCAGTGTTCATGATTCAACAATAAGATAGAGACTGGGCAAAAAATGGCATCCATGGGAGAGTTCCAAGGCGAAAACCACGGCTGACCAAAAAGAACACAAAGGCTTGTCTCACATTTGCCAAAATACATCTTGATGATCCCCAAGACTTTGGGAAAATATTCTGTGGAATGACGAGACATAAGTTGAACTTTTTGGAAGGTGTGCGTCCCACTACATAAGGCGTAAAACTAACACAGCATTTCATAAAAAGAACATCATACCAAAAGTCAAACATGGTGGTGGTAGTGTGATGGTTTGGGGCTGCTTTGCTGCTTCAGGACCTGGACGACCTGTCATAATTGATGGAACTATGAATTCTGCTCTCTGCCGGAAATCCTGAAGGAGAATGTCCAACCCTCAGATTGTGATCTCGAGCTCAAGCGCACTTGGGTTATGCAGCAGGACAATGATCTGAAACACACCAGCAAGTCCACCTCTGAATGGCTTAAAAAAAACAAAATGAAGATTTTGGAGTAGCCTTGTCAAAGTCCGGGCTTAAATCCTATTGAGATGCAGTGGCATGACCTTAAACAGGCCGTTCATGCTCAAAACCCCTCCATATGGCTGAATTAAAATAATTGAGCCCCTAAGAGCCATACTGGGCCAACCCATGTTGGGGAACTTTTGAGAAAATGGGACTCAAAGTTGCCAGCCTCCTGTGTCATCTAGAGTATCTGGGAACTAGAAACACTGCTTATGTTAAAAACTCAAGATATGTAGACTTACGTGATGCACTTCTCATGTAGGCTTTGGATGCCCTTCTGTTTCATTTAAAGTGAAAGGTACCTCCTTCTGAAGCGGAACCATCATCTTCTGATTCATTTGGGTCAAACTCTGGGTCTCCGTTATCTTCCACTTCACCATCATCATCAATCATAGCAAGCAGTTCCTCATCAGTGAGATACCCAGCTGCCATGTTTACATTGAATTATGGAAAAGTTATGGGATGGTCCACTATGGCTAAGGCAGTGCAGTGCATATGTACAGTGGCAGAGAGGACGTTTGCTTGTATGAACAATCCATGTGGGTAGATTGGGTTGGCTCATTTAGGAAATGTAGATCTCAGTTTTCTGCACATGCTGACTACCTCAACTCAATTTCGCCAAAAGTGCGGGATGGCCCGGTATGGTTCTTAGGGGCTCAATTCTGCAAAGAACAGTGGGCTAAAATTCTTCCACTGTGATGTGAAAGACCCATTGCCAGTTATTGCAAACGTTTGATTGCAGTTGTTGGCGCCGAGGGTGGCACATCCAGTTATTAGGATTTAGGGGCAATTACTTTTTCACATAGGGCCAGGTAGGTTTGGATAGCTTTTTTCCCTTAATAAATGAACTCACCATTTAAAAACTGCTTTTTATATTTACTCGGGTTGTCTTTGTCTAATATTAAAATTTGTTTGATGATCTAAAACATGTATGCATGACAAATATGCAAAAAAAAAAGAAGAAATCAGGAAGGGGGCAAATACGTTTTCACGGCACTGTATATAACTTCCTATATGTCGATAATACAAACTTAATCTCTATCTGCAACCATTTGGCCTCTACAAGGCCATCTTGCATATTCATAAAGTACAGCGCTCCCACTAGACCCACTTCCGTCGATTCAATCAAAATGGCACTCGCACTGTAGATTGACGGTACCAAGGTAAGTTGATTGCCCGATTTAGAAAAAAATTTATCTTGCCGTTTTTGAAGAATAATTTTTTTAAATTTCTCAATCCTATCTTTAACATTGGGGCCAAAATTTCAAGGGCCCATAAAACGGACAAAAATGATTCAATCAAAAATCTGAAAAAAAAAAAAAAAACGTCTGGTAGTCTAGTAGTATGTTATGGCAAATTCAAACGAAAATTCATCAGGCCAAAAAAAAGATAAAAAATGTTCCGGACGACGGACGGCAGACGCCGGACACCACACCACGACAACAGCTTATCGAAATGCATTTCTATTGAGTTGAAGCTCAAGAAATGGAGCAGTGGCGAAAAATGAAAAGCTGACACACGTCGACGCCCGCCACACGCCGCCAGTGGGCTTTGCTCCATTGAAATGAATGGAACCTAATTTTTGACTGTGTTTTTTTGACTTCTGTGTTCTTGATAAATCCAATTATTCTAATGGCAAAATATCATATCCATAAATGTAAAGTTACTGGTAAAAAAAAAAAAAAAAAAATTTATTCTCTTCAATACCCAGCAAATCAATAAGCAATAAAAACTGTGACTGCTGGTTCTTTGCTGAAGATAATTGTCCCTTAACATCAACCTATAGGCTTTATGTGTTTTTGTGTATTACTGTATTCTTTTGTGTATGTATTGTTTAATTGTCATTTAAAAAAATGCAATGAACTTCTGACGGTTTCCGTAGAGCCAACGAGCTGAAATCAGTCTGTTATCATCGCACGTGGCCAGCGAACTAGCAGTTTCTGACACATGGAATGGACATTAGCTTCCTTTGTAACCATACATAATTATTATCGTTTAATGAATAAAGCATGATTACTTCCCAGCCTTAATATTTACGGTCATCGTAGCTGGAGTACCTATTGTTAACCACCCCGCAGGACACAACTTAACTGACGCCACCTCTCCAACTTCAAATTTACTGGAGTAATTAGTACGTTTCTGTTATACCCAGCGAAATGTCGCTGCAGCAAAAGTAGGCTACATGCGGCACGCTGTCTATCAATGAAAAATCTATTTCATTTTCATATTTACTCAGTCAGTTTTAAGCAATATTGCAACAAAAGACATATTGTATGTTGGCTGCCGATGTAAAGAATCTTGGAATACTAGCGCGACGATAAATGAATTGTAGCCATCGGACAAAGTCGGGCGGCTACTATGGATTCACGTGTGTTGTCTCCGCCGCCGCCACCATGTCCGCGTCCATAGACACTTTCCTGTGGACGCTCAACAGGCTTTAATTTTTGATCAAATACTTTAATATTTGGTATGGACATGTGCTACACTTCACTTATGACACCTATCGATTTTGGTTGCCATGGCGACAGTATTGGCCGGATTACTTTCATATTTGGTATGGACATGTGCTACACTTCACTTATGACAATCACTACTTTTGGTTACTATAGCAACAGTATTGGCCAAATAATATGCAAATTAGTGACAAAACATAGAGATTTCCTTGTGGATGCAGTACAGGCTGCAATTTTTGACCGATTACTTTCATAGTTGGTATGGACTTGTAGTACACTTCACTTATGACACCTATCAACTTCTGTTGCCATGGCGGCAGTATTGGCTGAATAATTAGCAAATTTGTGCTGAAACATACACTCTTCCTTATGGATGCTGTACAGGCTGTTATGTTTGACCGATTACTTTCATATTTGGTAAGTACATGTTATACTTCACTTATGACACCTATTGATTTTGTTTGCCGAATACGCATATTAGTGGCAAAACATTGAGATTTCCCTGTGGACGCAGTACAGGCTGCAATTTTGGACTGATTACTTTCATATTTGGTATGGACATGTGATATACTTGACTTATAACACCTATCGATTTTGGTTGCCATAGCGACAGTATTGGCGGAATAATGCGCAAAAAAAGGGAAGAAGCGGGCTTTCAGGGGCTACACCTATGCGGTCGCAGCCAACTGGACTGTCGAGTTAACCGTGCTGGTAAGGCTTCGTTTTCCAACCTCACCATCATGAGGCCATTCATTTTCCGGCCACAACAAATGAAGATTATGTTATAGAAACAAAAGCGCGTTTGACATTGAAGAGAGATGTGTTTTGTGAGGGCTTGATTTAAAAAAATTACAACGTGAGCAATTTTCCCTGCAGTAGCCTTCGATGCAAACACGGTGGCGGGAGTATCATGCTCTGGGGTTGCTTTTCAGCGAGTGGGCCCGAAACCTTGTTAAAGTGAATGGCATTATGAAACAGGACCAGTATATCCAGATCCTCAATGAAAACATCAAGCAATCCGCCGAAAAACTTGGTCTTGGGCAGGAATGGATCTTCCAACAGGATAATGATCCTAAACACATGGCCAAATTGGTCAAGAAATGGTTAGTGGACAACAAAGTGAACGTTTTGGAGTGGCCAAGCCAGAGCTCCGACCTCAATCCTATCGAGAATCTGTGGAGGGAACTGAAGACCAAGGTCATGGCAAGGAAACCCTCCAACCTTAAGGACCTGGAGAAGTTTGCCAAAGAGGAGTGGGCCAAAATCCCCGTGGAAACGTGTGGAAACCTTGTGATCAACCACAGGAAGCGTTCGGAGGCTGTAATTGTGAATAAAGGCTTTGCCATCAATTACTGAGAAAAGGGTATGAATAATTCTGGACATGGCATTTTTTGTAAATCTGTCAAATAAAATACCAAAAAGTATTGTATTTCTCGAAAAATTGTTTTACTGCCATTCTTACAGCCTTATGTCAACTCACTGTGTCATTTGTGCAAGAATAAATTTGATTTGTCAAAAAATATCTCGAAAAAACAAAAATTGACAGGGGTATGCATAATTTTGGGCATGACCGTAAGTGGTGCCCTTATGTATTCTCGAACTCGATAGCTGACATGATCTAAAAATACTCTTTCGGGTAACTCAGACGTAAATTCCAACAGAACGGATAGGCTTTCCTTGTCCATTCCATCCCTTCGCGTTTTCAGCCTCCTTACCTCACAAACTCCCTCCACATTCAAAAAAGCACTGGCCTGAACATATAGCGGCATGCCACTTATAACCCCCGTAATGTTCGTGTTTCTTTTCATTGGAAAACGAACCACACTCGTCAAATCAAACATTGTAATTTTCAATAACTTATCATATTGTCTCATATTTCTACATTCCACTACTACCGTTCCACCCTGTGTTGCTCTCACTGCCTTTACGTCGCAGATTTCACTTTTTATAAATCTTCCCACTTCGTGCATATCACTAAAAAGACCATTTGCACGACAGCTTACTACCGCAGCCTTCATTCCCACAACATATTCTTTCTTCCTCGCGATCCCTGCAGTCATTGTTTGGGGCTGTCAATTGAGCTGTCAGCTGGCGTAGCAGCTGATCTCCTATATCCAACTGTGGCACACCACATTCGCATTGCTAGCCAGTCGTTTTGCTGCTGTCTTTTTAAAATATGTCATTTCTCTCTGCCCTAGTTCGCTTATTCTGCCGTTCGCTGGCATAGCTCCGTGCAAGCAATCAACGCTCACCTCCAATTTCTCACAAACGCACAGGCTGCATCATCCTAAGCTACGCCTTCGGCTGCCCCTACCCTACGTGCGTAGCTCCGGTGCCGGCTTCTCAGCATTCCACTTCAGCCGCAAGCCCCTTCTCATGCCTCAATACTCGCTCGCCTCGGTTATCCCAGCTCCCTTGCAAGGTAGGCCGTACACTCCCTCCGGTACAAACATATCTGCTCGTTTATGGTCTAGAATCTTGCAAGACAAAGTCGTGAACCTCGTCAGTCCGCTTCTCTCGTCCCCAGAATGCGCAAGTAAAATCATCGTTGGAGAATTTGTTACTGCCGCATTTAAAATGGTTGACCCCAGGCTGTCAAAGGGATTGTCTTTCGCCGAGTTCGTGGTAGCCTTTGGTATTTTTCGCAATGTGATCTGCTCCGTCTACCCCGAACGTAGGCAAGAACTGGACACTTATCTGGCTCTGCTCGGCGACCTGAACTTGCGATACAAAAAAAAATTATTATATATATTTTATCGGAACCACAAGAGCTTTTCTAACAAGCCGTCACTCTGCATTTCTCAGGCAAAAGTCAGCGGGACTGGTCTGTTCTGGACACTGAACTTTTGGTAATGATTGCGGGGGGCTCGCAAGCCGTGACATGCTCATATTGCGGCTACGCGGGTCATTCCGAGTCCCTTCGCCCCCTGGTTCCCATTTTTCCCCAAAAGCACGCTGTCCCGCATATATCCCAACTGGATTCAGATTTTCCTCCACTTGATAAATTCGACAGCCACGGTCGCAAGGTATTCACATTCAAAAACCAACCCATTTGCAATAACTTCAACGAAAATGTTTGCAAGAAAAGGTTTGAACTGAGGGGCCGATATATCGAAGGTACAGAGATCTTCTGGGTTAAAAAAAAAAAAAATTAAAAATGTCTTTAAAAAGACAGTTCCTAAATTGGCTTTGAAAAGACAATTGGTTTTGACTGAAGTTTCGATTGCCTCTGCAGCGGTCATCTTCGGAGTCAAATGGCAAGAACATCATTAGGCGTAATTATCTGGTCGCAATCATGTCTGATGGGTAATTGTAAATTGGTTTGGAGTGATTGGTAATTGTTCAAAAAAAAATAAAAAATTCGATCAGGTGTGGTGGTTAATTCTTGTTGTTGTGTCTAATAAGTTGTTGGGATCAATTAAGAGAGTTCTGTTCCGAATTTGTGTACCAGCTTTCAAGCGTGAGTCGTTGTTGCCAATTTGTGCTGAAATCACTTCATTGCGCAGAGTCCCAGTCAATAGTGTGTTTAGTTAATCGGTGGTGGAAAATGTTTGCACTTACCCAAATGCATCTCTCTCCACATCTGCTACGATGCGCATCCAAAATCTGAGTGCCCACGCAGGTTTCGCCCTCAGCAGCATTGCTGCGGTGCCAAGACTTCTTGAAATTCCACACGTCTACTCCAATAAACGTCCCCGCTCTTGCACTGAACCGTCTTCTCACCCTAATTCTGTTTGTAAATCATTTGCTGACTGGTCTCTCCCAAGGGTTTCAGGTTGGGGTCGTTTCGCCTCTGGTCGCCTTTACTGTTTTTAAAAACCTTCAGTTGGCCCTAGACGAGCCGGGCGCGGTATCCCAGCTCCTTAAAAAGGAGCTAGATAAAGGTTATATAATTGGCCCGTTCGAGTCCTCTCCATTCCCCATGTTTCGCTCCAGACCTATAGGTCTAGCTACGAGGAAGTATTCCCATAAGAAAAGGCTTATATTGGATCTTTCTGCCACTCGCTCGGGCCCATTTCTTAACATCAACAGCCTCATTCCGCTCAAACCCTTTTTTCACTGTGCTGCATTTGACAACGCAATTAAACTCGTTAAACTAGCCGGCCAGGGCGCGTGGCTTTCGAAAGCTGACATCACCGATGCCTTTAAAATAGTTCCTATTCATCCTTCGCAGTGGCATTTTCTTGGCATGAAATGGGAATCCTAATTTTACTTTGCAGTGTGTCTAACGTTTGGCTGTAAAAGTAGTCCTTCCATTTTTAATCAAGTTTCTGAGGCCCTTTTCTGGATCCTTCTAAACAGAGTTTGTATTCCCTCTCTCCTCCTTCTCCTGGACGATTTTCGTTGATCAATCCGCCTCAAGAGAATTCGGGTCCAGTCTGTGTCCAAACTGAAACACCAGCCTACAGCCATCACCGCCACCAGTGTCTGGACTCCGCGGGGGATTTACCTGCTGCTGCTCTGAGCCGTGCTCCTGCTCTACGAGTCTTCCCGAAGAGTCCAAGCGCCAAAGACTTGTCTAATTCTAAACATGTGTTTCATCCACTTATGCTCAATGCATAATAAATATTTCCTGGTTTCACTTGAGTCTCTCCTAATTGAAATATATTGATATTGAATTATTGTCCAGCCCTACTTAAGGTAATATTTTTTCAAATAGCCTAACAACACGATGGCAAGCGTATACCCGTGGTTTCTTAAAGTTTAATCCATAGATGGACTGATTTAAAAAATGATAGCTTCATATGCTATACCATTTTGTATACCCTTGAACTGATTAGATACTTAGTTTAACTACACTTGAAATTCAGAAATCAAAAATACTTAACAGCAGATTCCAAGTTAGCAGTTTATTCACAGACACTTGGAGTGAAACCTTTCTATAGTAGTACCGTTTCAGAAAATCTAGTATAGTACTCACCCACATTCTAAAAGTAGTCCCATTTAAAATGACAAGCACACGCAAGCAGATGTGAATTAAGTTCAGGCGGAGCGTTAGTGTTGACAAATTTGAAACACTAATTTTGATGCCTCAAGGAAGAGAGATGTGGGGAGATTAAACAAAGCTGTGGGAGAGAGCAGGGCAAACAAACAGAGCTGGTAGTCATCTTGGTTCTCCATGCCATAGCCAACTCAATCTTGCACAAGTGGGACATCGCAACTTGTGAACGCATTGACGTGATGTAAAAATAGGATATTTCACAATGTCTTTTGTCACAGGAAAGCAATCCAATGAAGCAATGCATCGAAATATTTCTTAGCTTCTGGTATAATTGCTTTTTTACAGGTTTTTTCAGTGGCATTCACACAAATAATTGGGAAAAGTTTAGTTTAAACGCCTGTCATGTGAGAAAATGTTGATCATTTTCTTGTGATAAACTCGTATAATGTATCTATGGTACCATCAGGACTTGTAAGAACTAGATAGCAGGAAGAGGGAATATGACTAATACATCTGGTTGATTTTTAGTGTAAGACTGTTGCAAGAAACCACAATCTGTATTCATACCTCTGTGATGTCTGGCCCATGTAGCCCACAAAGTATTTCTGTCTGACGCCCAAGTACACCAATCCAGCAAAAGCAGCGGGAGCTAAAATAAAGAAGAAAGGCTTTTTACGCAGACAGTCAATCAGAACATCAGTAAGAAAAAGTGCAGGGAAATAAATGTCCAAACTAGTCAACGAATATCCCACAGAATGTTCAAAAAGAGCAGGCATGTTTGTCTTTCATTCCAGTTAAACTTTCACGGAAGCTCTTGCATCAGCTGGCTACTTTGTCGCCAAATTTCACATGTGTATCATCAAATTTAGGTCTGGGGATGGAAAGGAGTTCCAACAAGGACTATGCTTTCAATGAGAAATGTTAACTGTATTTGGTGAGAGTTCTCTGGTTGTACTTTTAGGTTCCCTGGCAGTATAAGAGAAAGTATCAACAGAAGATCTCTACATCAACCTTGTGTTTTATTTCTTGTTACCACAGTCTTATGTGACTGATGGAGGCACTCTCTGTTTTATTGTAATGTCATGTTTCAGATCACAATATACGGTGGTTACTTCTACATACATGCATGTTTGCCACTGAATACACTTTGGGGCCTGTTTAACAAAGCAGGATGACTGATTTAGCTGAATTACTGCACGCAGTAAAATCTGGAATAACGGTCATTACTTGAGTTGGGATGTTTTTCACTGTGCAGTTACCCAGCTTAGTGCTTAATTTCATGCTGCCTTGTGAAACAGAGACCTATATTGGAGTTTGACAACTCTCTTTTACTATTGTTTTACCTTGGCTCAAACATATCCCAGCGCACCACATAACAGCAATGAAGGTAGGGTAGGCATCCATGCAGTTTCGACTGTTAATAAAGGGTAGAAAAAAGTTGAACATGAGCATCAGCATTCTTCATAAAGAACAGTTTTATGGAACATTTTTCAACATTTTAAGTCAGCAGTCTAGAGGTCAATTACCAGACATGATTGTCAGCAATAAAATATTTAGATGACATTATCCCAACCACATACTTGAGATGTCACACTATAGTTTTAAGCCAGCAGAGAGCCTGAAAGACTCAATCTGAGTAGCAAATGGGGAAGCAGTGCAGCATGATTGCTTGCGTGATGACGATTGTGATTGAGTTTATGGGTTTGAGTCCCAACTGGGATACTTATGTTACAATTGAGCAAAATAATTAACCGGGGTGGCTTTGGTGAATTGCAAGTCCTGTAAATAGAACCCAGTAAAATTTAATTTCACTTTTTAAATCATGATGCCGTATGGTACATGTAATGCAATGTAATAACTGCACTCCCTTCTTTCTCTTAGCTCCACCCACTGGGGAGGCAAGGATAAGAAATGAGAAAAGGAGGTCAAGTCAGGTTAATTGGAGAATCATGAAATAGCGTCCGTACTTCTTCAAACGTTAGTTCCATATGTTTTTAGTCACAAGGCATGGCAGCTGGGTAGCGGTAGATCCACAGGTCAATCATGGAAATATATCACACTATTCAGAAAAAAAAAATCTTCAAAAAGATGGGCTCATCTTTCCTTGCTTGTAAGATCTTTGGGAGGCTTCTAATTCCCTATTTCTTCATTCACTAGGATCATTTCAATTGTTTATTCTTCATAAAATTTTCCTTCCTTGAATTTGACCTAGCAACAGATTTCAGTTCAGCCATAATTAAGATGATTTCAATGCATTAAATGAGTTGGGGGGAGGAGTAAAACATTTCCGAACAAATCTTGGGTAGGGAAAGACAAGATTTGTATGGGCTTTAGGAAAGGAGCCAGGCGCAGATTTGGAAGGAGCCTTTATGGCCCTTTACTGAGGTACTGAAAGCCAAACTTTACACACACTGAGGAAACAAAAAGGTCTGTGCTTGTGGGCCAGGCAGTAGCAGTGTCGAGGATAGTCTGGGTCTAGCGGTCGACGATGAGGATCAGGATTGGGTGCGCCTTGGTCAGTGGTCATTCCTTGGATAATACCAGGGGCCGATTGCGTAAACTGTTTAAGACTGGTCTTGGCCGTGGACTGGTCTTAAATTGTCAAGTTAGATTAGTCTAATTAAGACTGTTGCAGAAAACTCAAGACTGACTTAATTTGAGACACAAAAATTTGTCACCTCTCCCCTTGGCTTTGGTGCCATGGCAACGAACTGTTAGAACACCAGGAGCCGAGTGCACCAGCTGGGCGTACGCCTGGGTATAATGTTACGTCCGACTTAGAACAGAAAGTTACGACCAGTTTAAGGTTAAGACAAGTGCACCAGTTAGACTTAAGCCCTGTGTGTGTTCCGCCTGGGTGTAACTTTTACGCCTAGTGTGGAGCAGGCCTAAGTTGGAAACTCGGACTTGTAGCCATAGTAAATTTAATGGAATCACACAGCCGGAAAAGAGAAACAAGGATGGCAGGGTGTCTTGTTTACCGGATGCTTAACGAGAGGGCATTTAGACGAGAAACACTCGTCCGTGACAGGACAAACCCGCTCGATGTATATACAGAGAGTGAGCTGATAGAGAGGTTTTGTTTTGGCAGACAAGCGCTGTTTGAATTAATTGAAGAGCTCTCCCCTCAACTGCAGCATCTGTCTGACAGAAACGTGGCGCTGTCCCCCGCCCTGCAGGTGCTGATTGCGCTCAGGTTTTACACCAACGGGGCCTTTCAAAATACAATGGGAGACATGATCAATGTACACCGGACAACAGCATGCCGGGCTATTAGAAGAGTGTCCCTGGCCCTCCAACGGTTCCTAAGGAATTACATCCACCTACCCACCCAAGAAGAGGCCGCAAGGACCAAGCAGGACTTTTATTTAAAATCAGGCATACCCGGTATTGTCGGCTGCATTGATGGCACTCATATTCGTATCAAAGCTCCCTCTGACCATGAATATTTATATGTAAATTGGAAGGGTGACCACTCTTTAAATGTTCAGCTTGTATATAACTCTGACATGACCATCATCGACCTTGTCGCAAGATGGCCTGGGTCAACCCATGATGTCCGCCTCCTGAGAGGGAGTGCGCTGTATCAAGACTTTGAGGCAGGGAGAGTGAATGGTCTTCTCCTCGGAGACAGTGGACACCCACTGAAACGGTGGTTAATGACCCCTCTCATCGCACCAAGAACAGCACAAGAGCACAACTACAATAGGAAGCACGCATCAACAAGAAATATTGTGGAGCGATGCATCAGGGTGCTCAAACAGAGGTTAGTATTTAGTTTATGGGCATGAACACCACTAACAAAAATTTTTCATGATATGCCCACAATACAAACCTACGCTCTATCTGTAATAGCTTCGGTGATAGAGGTCATTGAAATTTCACCATGTGAAGTTTGACCCTCGAAGGTCACTGAGGGTCAAGTTCAAGGCCACCAAATGAAAGTTCATATATGAATTCTTATAAGTGCTCAATACACATATGTTCCCAATCTTCAATATTCTCAAGCCAAGAAGCCTTTGAAAATTGTAACATTTGCTTGACCACAAGTTTGACCTTTCAAGGTCATCTGAGGTCAACTTTAACACATCCAAAATGTAGGTCATATATGACTTCCTGTATGTTGATGATACAACTTAATCTCTGTCTGCAACCATTCAGCTTCCACAGGCAATTTTGCCCATTCTCCATAAGACCCAATATTAAAGTACAGCACCCCCACTAGACCCACTTCCGTCGATTCAATTTAAAATGACACTTGCACTGCACATAAAGTGTATCAAGGTGAGTTGATTGCCAGATTTAGAAAAAAAAAAATTATCAGACAGTTTTTGAGAAATAATTTTTTGAAATTTCAAGCCATATCTTTTAACGCCTTTCTGCATGGTATTGACACTATGTCATTCTACTATCAAGTTCAGTCATCACATATTAAAAACGCGGAATTTCCTATCGTGGATTAACGCGTAGATATGTCGGTTGAAGAATTTAGCTGTCTTTTAGAGCCTCATGCAAGCTCTCACGGAAATCCAATCACTTCAATGGTGATTCAGTGGTATCTGCGTGAAAGCCCAGCTGTAGTTCGCGCCCACGTGAAATTCTCCTGGTAATTACCAGTTGGTTGACACAATTTTTGTCCAACTGCAGACAGTTTAAGCTTTCCTCAGTAATTGAAAGACATTGATTGGATCTTAAAAAACTTATTAAAATACTTGCGTAATAGGGTTATGTTGTATTCAATAAACTTTACGCAGCTCAGACTGACCTGGTTGCATGGGAACAAAAAACCTGCAGAACTGAGCCTGGAGAGCTGAGCTTATTAGTGGGATGGAAATGTGATTCTGAGATGCAAAACAGCAGTTATTCTGAGTGGAACAGACAGGAGGGCTGACAGCATTGATACTTTTGAGG
Source organism: Gymnothorax javanicus (assembly GCA_029692085.1). NCBI lineage: Eukaryota > Metazoa > Chordata > Actinopteri > Anguilliformes > Muraenidae > Gymnothorax > Gymnothorax javanicus. The sequence continues at coordinate 68,011,561 of CM056199.1, forward strand.
AGCAGCTCAATAAATCTTTTGAAAAGTGAGTAAAGCTATCTTTGTATGGTGTAGCTCTATCCTACTTTTAGCCTGCTGGCTAACTAGCCAGCTATTTCTTATTTTTGGTTTACCACCGTGATCACAGAGCTAGTTTGTCACATTGGGTAACAAAAGAGTAGTCGATACTGCAGTGTGCTGGCATTTTTCTTAACTAGGCGATCAGTTTTAGAATTTATGCCACATTCAATGAAACAAAATGCCTTGCATTTTCGCTCTTTTAAAGTGTGAACAGCTATTACTGTGACCTGAGTTATACTTGTTCCATAGAGAGTGTGAAAAGCGCTGTTACAAGCTTGCGTTTCGCTGGGATGATCAGAATTGTAAACAGCAAGCTTTCCGTCTGAGTGAACGATCTGACCGTAAAATATCCAGTTCCTTTAATGAGTATGTGTGCTTGCTGACACGGCTTTGAAGATAAATGGAATAGACTCTGAACTTTATCGAGGAGAAAAGGCATGTTTTTGGTTTGGAGAGGTCACTGGTGACCACTGATGTCCAGCTGCGCCTATATTGATAAACTCATGCTAAATTCAACCAGAAAATCATCCATTCATATTGAACTTCATGAGAACAAATTAGATTTGCGTTAAAAATATGATTATTTTATGAATTGAAAGTGCGCAATTTTCAAGTTTGGGGAGCCACCTGGATAGCTGTCTTATTTGGCTTATAAAAAGTGGATAATTTAATATTTCATGTTCAGATGAGGAGTACTTGTGGTCTAGGAGTTTATTATCCCAGAAATGTATTGTTTTAACCCCCAGCCATTTTTCAATCCTCAGAATTATTTTTTTAGTTTCAATGGTGAATTCTCATGAAGATTTTTTATGTTTGCAGCCCATTTTCTCTACCAAAATCATGAAAATAAACTGAAATACTATGTAATTCTAAATGCTGTAAGTGTCTTTTCTAAGTTGAGCCACATTCGTCCTCTTCATGAAGCTTAAATCTTGAATTATAAAGCATCAAATTGGGTAACCCATAAATAGCCAAATTTGGCTTCTGCGCAAAGGGGTTAACATTGTTAATATTTTCCCTGACCTTGAGTTTGACCTTTCAAAGTCATCTATGGTCAAATTTAATATTGCCAACATATAGGTCATATATAACTTCCTATATGTCGATAATACAAACTTAATCTCTATCTGCAACCATTTGGCCTCCACAGGCCATCTTGCATATTCATAAAGTACAGCACCCCCACGAGACCCACTTCTGTCAATTCAATCAAAATGGCGCTCACACTGTACATTGACGGTACCAAGGAAAGTTGATTGTTCGATTTAGAAAAAATTTATCAGTTTTTCAGAAAGGACTGAGAAATTTTAAAAAATCCTATCTTTAACATTGGGGCCAAAATTTCAAGGGCCCATAAAACGGACAAAAATGATTCAATCAAAAATCTGAAAAAAAAAAAAAACTTCTGGAGATATGGTGTAGTAGTATGTTATGGCAAATTTACAGGAAAATTCATCAGGCCAAAAAAGATAAAAAATGTTCCGGATGACAGACGACGGATGCCACACCATGGGAATAGCTTATCGGCCCATAGGGCTGGTAAGCTAAAAAAGGCTCGCCTAACCTCTGCTCCTGACCAGGTTAAGTTTGCAGTGTAAATTACCATGGTGATCTAGCCATGTTCAAAGAAACTGCCTACGTGATATTCAAAAGCCTGGCTTTAGGCTCGACATACCTCGCTAAACCACTAATCTTGTTTCGTAGTTTACCCCCCAGTCTGGCATGCAAAGACACAGCAATATTTATCATTTTTCTTGCAAAAAAGGTCAACAAGTATTCTACATTGGAAACAGGATTTTCAGCTCCGTTGTTTGTTTTTAAGTGGGGGTCCTCCTCTGGTGGCTGGATTTTTTCTCTTCCATATTTTTTTTTTTTAGATTCTTATACCATATTTTTAAAACGTTTTTGAACATCTTTGATGTTTCTCATGACCGTGGGATTGATACTGTTCACCATTTCTGTAATGTTTTCCCAAACTGGATGATGTTTAACTACTGAATAAAAGACATTTCTCGGCATTATGTTCCTCAAACAACCAAAGGTTTTGTGTTGCACAATACTGCGGTGATCCTCTGCCGCCACTGCATGTTGCTGTTGCGTCCCCCATGTTTTTCTCCTCTGTGAAGTGTCTTAACCATGGTCTTAACCTCTTCCACTACGGAGTTGTCATCGAAGGGATAGTGGTATTGCTGTCACCTCGCCTTCAAGTGGATTATATCTCCAAACTCAATCCAATTTAGATTTCCTAATTACCAACTAAGTGTTACTTTGTTCAGTTGTGAGGATCAATCCGTATCCATTTCTCCTCAGCTTGCTTTATAGTTCATTGCTATAATCACCTCACATTTTCCAATCCACATTTATGGTGACACAAAACTTCAATGTCTTGCGAAGCTTTTGAATTCCTGCAGCTCGCAAAATGGAATATATTTCTGCATCCACGTCCAATCGGCTTGATACGCCTAAGAAAAGGTTTCTAATCCAAGTGACACTTTTGCCAACTCCTGAATAAGCTGTCTGTGAATCTTATAGCCCGTGGTCTTACTAACTGCAAATTGATTGATTGATTGATTGATTGATTGGTGGTGAGTAACACTCGAGTCTCCTCACAACACTCCTTCCTAAGCTTTACTTATCCAGGAGTTAAAATGCGGTTTTGTAACTTGGGTGTGCATGTTAAGGCTGCTCACGTAAAAATAAAACTGTCTACAACCAGTGACATCACCAAAATGCAGGTTAACACTCAACCTATTTCCGAGTTAGAATCGAATAAAATAAACAGAATTAATTTACTGAGCAAATGGGCTTCCAATAAGCTGCATTGCCATCAACAATTATGACATACAGCTTTGCGTCAACGAGGAAGGCTACAATATGAGATTGCATGGACGGTAATTAAGCAAAATTTCCCAAAATTCCATCTTGAAGTAGAGTGTTATAATGTAAATGCTGCTGAAGATGGTATTTAGATAAGGTTTAAATATTGTTTAATTAGATAATCGCTGTTCATACAATCTCATGTCATAGCCTTCCTACAACTTTCCCAGAAGCCGAACTGCAGAGACCGAATGAATGACTTTACTACCTTGAAAGTTAGATGCATGGCATGCGTACTAAATTATTTTAAATGCATGCTATGCGTCGAACTTTCAAGGCAGTAAAGTCATTCATTCGGTGCATTAATATCCAATTTACCGAAGTATTCAACCATCAACGCTTCGACAGAAAAAGCGTTGGCAATTTGATAAATTAATTATTATCACTGCCGCAGCAACCAGAGTACAACTAAGCTTCCCTGCAAATGCAACATATTCTTTTGAGTGCTGAAAACATTATGATTAAGTGTAATCTTAAATTAGGTTGCACTGCTAAAAATAAATCCTAGAACAGGAGATCGAATTCAGGGAAAGCACTGGGTTAATTATTTTTTATTATTGTTTTTTTCCTCCATCCACTATCACTATTAAGGCTGTTGTCAATGTCACCTTTCAGTGATCTGTCATTTCTGAACACTTTCTTAATAATCACAGGCTTTCATATTGACCTTGATTATTCAGTAATTAATGGTGTGATTATTGATCAAGCGATCTTAAACAGGGTCAGCTTGTAAACACTTATGCATTTAAGGGTGAGAGACTCACGGCACGTCATTTGAAAATCCATAATGCCAGCATTACCGCTAGGAGGACATTGGGCTTTAGGGAGTTTGTGAGCTTTAGGGAGTTTGCCCATGATGCATAGCGTGACAAGCTATCTATCCATCCATCCATTCTCTTCCGCTTATCTGGAGCTGGGTCGCGGGGGTAACAGACTAAGCAGAGAGGCCCACGCTCCCCCCTCCCCAGCCACTTCCTCCAACTCTACCTGGGGGACCCCAAGCCGTTCCCAGGTCAGCTGGGAGATATAATCCCTCCAGCATGTCCCGGGCCTGCCTCGGGACCTCCTCCTAGTTGGACATGCCTGGAAAACCTCTGAAGAGAGGCGTCCAGGAGGCATCCGGACTACATACCCGAACCACCTCAACTGACTCCTCTTGACGCAGAGGAGCAGCGGTTCTACTCTGAGCCTCTCCTGGATGTCTGAGCTCCTCACCCTATCCCTAAGGGTTAGCCCAGCCACCCTAAGGAGAAAGCGCATTTTGGCCGCTTGTATTCGCGATCTTATTCTTTCAATCACTAACCAAAGCTTGTGACCATAGGTGAGGGTTGAAACGTAGATCGACCAGTAAATTGTGAGCTTTGCTTTTATGCTCAGCTCCTTCTTCACAACGGACCGGTACAACGCCCGCTTCACTGCAGACGCTGCTGCTATCCGTCTGTCAATCTCACGCTCCATCATACTCTCACTCTTGAACAAGGCCCCAAGATACTTGAACTCCTCCATTTGGGGTAACAACTCACCCCCCCCTGAAGGGGACAAGCTACCTTTTTCCAGGAGAGAACCATGCCCTCAGATTTGGAGGTGCTGATCCTCATTCCGACTGCTTCACACTCAACTGCAAACCGCTCCAGTGTGCGTTGGAGATCACAGTTATCCAAGTCTGTCTTCAATAAGTCACTCATCGACAGGCTTTATGCAACAGGCCTATTTAAATATCTACAGTAAGTCTGACTTAAAATTACATTCAAGTCCAAGACTGGGTCTAATTTTATGCAACTGGCCCCAGCAGTTCAATCCAAATGGCAGAGCCCACTGGGCTTGTCCTGTGAACCGGGTGTTGAAGAATGCAACCCTGGAGTGCTCAAAGGAAGAAGGCTGGAGGTCAAAGACCATAAAACACTGAGACAGGAAGAAGCGACAGGTGGATGGGTTGCCATCTTAAGGTTCCAACAAGGCAAGGTAGGGCTCCCGTGGGGCCTTAGGTTGGGTCTAAAGAAGCACAAATCTGGCTGCCTGGGCAGTGGCGGCACAAACTTGGGAGATGTCATTGATGGCCACAAGCTCACTGAAGATTGTAACAATGGACTGATGGAGTTGGCAAAGCTCTTCCTCTTGCTGCCTAAGACAAATCCCTTGGAGCTAGATGGCATCTGTTAGATGAGCAGTGGTGTGCGGACACATGTTCAGAGGGGCTTCAGTAACCTTACCCTTTACCGCTCGACTGTCCTCTCGCTATTCTCAGTAAAGTTCGCCTGATTAACAGTCAAACAACTTATCGACTGAACGACCAAGACCAATCCATTTTCCATAATAAGAAATTCACGGCTGCTGATGGTAAAGTTATTGTCGAAGACAAATTTTTAAACTTCCTTGTTATCAAAATGAAAACTCTGAGCCAGGACAATATTGTTTTACTGGCTGTGAATCACTTTGGCTCGGAGTGGATTGAGAGCTAAAATAAAGTTCTCTTTGGTACCAACCGGCAGTGGTCGGCAGCTTTTTCAGAGTAGTGCACAATTGGCTATTGCGCTACAGGGTTTCAAATTGGGAAGGGGCTGCCGGGAAAGGGAAATTAAAAAAAATAGCTTTGTACGTTGCTCAAGCGCCTCCTGTTGGCCAGACGGGCGCTCGTCAGGAAGATTCTAAGCCTGCTCATGTCCGGGTATCCTCCGCCCTCGCTCCGAACTTGCGAAGATTCAACCAAAGAGTGTATAAGAAGCAGTGGCTGACAGGCACGTGCTTCGGAGGAGAGCTGTGAACTGTCTTCACTCTCCTGAATTGGCAACAAGGGGTCTCAAACGAGCAAGCCTTGTACATAGTTCACCAATTGGGCATTCCAGATTCGGATGGGATTGGAGATGCCAAATTTAAGAAAAAAAAAAAAAGTTCTCTTTGAACTCTGCCCAAGCGCCACACAACGCTATGTAGCACATAAAGGTTTGCAAAAAGACGCGAATAATGTTAAAAGTTGCCTGAAACTACTCAACGAGGTCGGGGAAAACATCCCTCGCTTTGTGTCTCGTTACCTGAATGAACTGCCGCCTGTGACTTTCAACAGTCTTGACGCTCCTGCCTGCTGGGGGGAATTGAACAACTAAGCGCAGACATTTCTACCATGAAACAGGCTATGGCTGTGCAGACTAATGTCTGTGAGGATTTTCGCACAGTTACAGCGGATTTAAATTGACACCTGTGTCTGATTGAGCAACCAGGCTCGGGTGGAGGGAGTGTGCTCGCTCCACGGGTCAGCGAGGAGGATTTGGGCCGGAGTGTGGAGAGTGAGGTGCAGGAGTCTGGAGCCCTGGTCCAAGAGAGAGTGGTTGCTCCCCCGATCAACGTGGAGGGCTTGAGCCGGGGTGAGGAGAGTGTGGCCTGGACGCTTGGAGCTCAGAGCTTCCCGAGTGCGGAGTGGAGTGGCGGAGCGGCGGGCGCACCAGTGTGGAGCCGAGTGGTGAAGGAGGGCCGCCGTCGTAAATGTGTCATTGGTAATGCTGCCATACAGTCCAAACACTGACTAAAACCTCCAAGAGAGAAGAGGACGAGCAGCATTGTTGGAACCAGCGCTGGGGGCACCATACAAGTTGTAAAGACTAGGTTGGTGAGTGTTTTTTGGCACTAAATTCTCGCCAGCCTTAGACACGGAGACTCTGGCTAATTATCTGAAAGACAAACTTAACCGTGATGTTACCTGCCAAAAGATTGAAACTGTCCAAAATCGGTTTAGCTCTTTTAAAATTACTGCCGAGTGTAATGGGGTTGGTGAAATGTATAATCGACAAGTTTTGCCAGAGGGGATCTTTGTTCGGCGGTTCTATGAGGCGCGCAATTCCAGGGCTACTGCAGGGCCAATGGATGTAAAAACACCTGCTACTACAAGGAATGTGCCTGAGGCTGGGGCATCTGCTGCAGTCTAAACATGATCTTGTGTTATGAACATCAGGGCAGTGTCATATAATGCGCGTGGTTTGCGCGCAGGACAGAGTGCTGCAGACAACGCACGACACATTGTTATTGACAAGCTCATGGAGAATGCTGATATCTTGTGTATTCAAGAGACTTTACTCGCTAAACAAGAGCTGGATAAACTTAACTCTGTTAATAATGATTTCCATGGGGCAGGGGAGTCCACAACAGATTTAAGTATGGGAATACTGCGTGGCAGAATACCTGGAGGGGTGGCCATTCTCTGGTGCAAGAAGTTTGATCCACTGATTAGTGTGATCCCAGACAGCAAAAATGTCCATACAGGATTTGGCCACTTCCGCCCTACCTCCGTTAACCAGTCAGACCCGCTGAACGCACCTGAAACGTATCTGGCAGATTGACAGTCGCCTGACAGATCCGTGCCAGATATGGGCTGTAAACAGTTGGTCTTTTGTGGATCCGGTTCAGATCTGGTCCGGATCTGTTCCAGAACTGTAAAGTGGATCCGTGCCCGATCTGGGCCAGGGAACAAAAATTATCTGGAGCAAATCGTTTTCAGGATGTTGGACTACATCCGGCGCAGATCTGGCCCGGATAAATTTGCTGTCTGGGATTAGACTGGAGGTAGACTGGTGTATAGGAATTCGAATTGTATTTAACAAAAATGTTTTTGTAATTTTAAATGTGTATACTCCCCATGAATGTTATAGAAAAGAGAATGAATATCTGAACAGGCTAGCTTTTATAAGTTCTTTTATTAAAGAAAGTGCATATACATGTACAGTGGTGCTTGAAAGTTTGTGAACCCTTTAGAATTTTCTAGTTTTCTGCATAAATATGACCTAAAACATCATCAGATTTTCATACAAGTCCTAAAAGTAGATAAAGAGAACCCAGTTAAACAAATGAGACAAAAGTATTATATTTGGTCGTTTATTTATTGAGGAAAATGATCCAACATTACATATCTGTGAGTGGCAAAAGTATGTGAACCTTTGCTTTCAGTATCTGGTGTGACCCCCTTGTGCAGCAATAACTGCAAGTAAAAGTTTCCGGTAACAGTTGATCAGTCCTGCACATCGGCTTGGAAGAATTTTAGCCCATTCCTTCGTACAGAACAGCTTCAACTATGGAATGTTGGTGGGTTTCCTCACATGAACTGCACGCTTCAGGTCCTTCCACAACATTTCGATTGGATTAAGGTCAGGACTTTGACTTGGCCGTTCCAGAACATTAACTTTATTCTTCTTTAACCATTCTTTAGTAGAACGACTTGTGTGCTTAGGGTCGTTGTCTTGTTGCATGACCCACCTTCTCTTGAGATTCAGTTCATGGACAGATGTCCAGACAGTTTCCTTTAGAATTCGCTGGTATAATTCAGAATTCATTGTTCCATCAATGATGGCAAGCCGTTTTGGCCCAGATGCAGCAAAACAGGCCCAAACCATGGTACTACCACCACCATGTTTCACAGATGGGATAAGGTTCTTATGCTGGATTGCAGTGTTTTCCTTTCTACAAACATAACGCTTCTCATTTAAACCAAAAAGTTTTATTTTGGTCTCACCCGTCCACAAAACATTTTTCCAATAGCCTTCTGGCTTGTCCACGTGATCTTTAGCAAACTGCAGACGAGCAGCAATGTTCTTTTTGGAGAGCAGTGGCTTTCTCCTTGCAACCCTGCCATGCACACCATTGTTGTTCAGTGTTCTCCTGATGGTGGGCTCATGAACATAAACATTAGCCAATGTGAGAGAGGCCTTCAGTTGCTTAGAAGTTGCCCTGGGCTCTTTTGTGACCTTGCCGATTATTACACGCCTTGCTCTTGGAGTGATCTTTGTTGGTTGCTCACTCCTGGGGAGGGTAACAATGGACTTGAATTTCCTCCATATGCACACAATCTGTCTGACTGTGGATTGGTGGAGTCCAAACTCTTTAGAGATGGTTTTGTAACCTTTTCCAGCCTGATGAGCATCAACAACGCTTTTTCTGAGGTCTTCAGAAATCTCCTTTGTTAAATGCCATGATACACTTCCACAAACATGTGTTGTGAAGATCAGACTTTGATAGATCCCTGTTCTTTAAATAAAACAGGGTGCCCACTCACACCTGATTGTAATCCCATTGATTGAAAACACCTGACTCTAATTTCACCTTCAAATTGATCACTAATCCTAGAGGTTCACATACTTTTGCCCCTCACAGATATATAATATTGGATCATTTTCCTCAATAAATAAATGACCAAGTATAATATTTTTGTCTCATTTGTTTAACTGGGTTTTCTTTATCTACTTTTAGGACTTGTGTGAAAATCTGATGATGTTTTAGGTCATATTTATGCAGAAATACAGAAAATTTTAAAGGGTTCACAAACTTTCAAGCGCCACTGTATATTTGTCATGGGGGATATGAACGCTGATATTTCAGATAATAACTCCCTATTTGGTAATCATCTAAGCCAATTCTGTCAAGATAAAAAGCTGGTATTATCCAGCAAATTGCTGCTGCCAGCTGATAGCTTTACATATACTAGTGAAGCATGGCTTACAACATCATGGCTGGATCACTGTATATGTACAGCCGATGCTCATGACTGCATAGAGAAAGCTGAGATCCTGTATAGTCTGGGTGCAACAGATCACATTCCTGTCTCCATGATACTAAATGTTGCAACTTCACCTGAGTTGACCAGCTATGATGATTATAAACAAAAAGGGAAATTAGATTGGTCAAAACTTACAAAAGATGACATCTGGCATTACAACTCACTAACAGAAAAGGGCCTCTGTAATATTGATACACCACTTGATGCTATTTTGTGTGGTGACATAAATTGCAAGATTCAAAGTCATAATAGCGATCTATGTGGAATGTATGATTAAATAATGAATTGTTTAATTAACAGCAGTAAATTATTCCACCAAAAAAAGGCTAAACATCTTTTTAGATGTTGGAACGAATATGTGTATGAACTCCATGCAGAGGCCAAAGAAGCTTTTAAAAGCTGGGTGTTAGCAGGAAAACCGAGGAATGGCCCTGAGTGTGAACACAAGAAATATACAAATGCTTGATTTAAGTATGCTGTATGCTTTATTAAAAGAAATGAACAGGCCATGAGGTTGAATTCCATGGCGAAAAAGCTACAGCAGAATTATGCACAACCCCACTTCCGAAATAGCTGGGTCGAAGTGTAAATTGTGAATAAAATCAAAATGCAATGACTTTCAGATCACATGAGCCAATATGTTATTTACAGTAGAACATGGATAACATTTCAAATGTTGAAACTGAGACATTTATCATTTTTTTTCCACAAAATGAGCTTCTTTCAAATTTTCTGGCTGCAACAGGTCTCAAAAAAGTTGGGACACAGGCAAAAAAAGGGCGTCATGTCCTCCAGGCTAAAGAGGAGAAAGACCACCCCTCCTGTTATCAGCGTTCAGTTCAAAAGCCAGCATTTCTGATGGTACGGGGATGCATTAGTGCACATGGTGTGGGACACTTGCATGTTTTAAAAAGCATCATGAATGCTGAAAGGAATATAAAGGTTTCAGAGCAACATATACTCCCCTCCAGACAACATCTATTCTGGGGAAGGCCTTGTGTATTTCAGCAGGGCAATGCAAAACCACATACTGCAGCTATTACAACAGCATGGCTTCGTAGTAGAAGAGTCCAAGTGCTGAACTGGCCTGCTTGCAGTCCTAATCTTTCACCGATTGAGAACATTTGGCGCATAATTAAACAAAAAGTCCGTCAAAGGAGACCCAAAACTCTCCAGCAGCTGGAAGCCTGTATTAAACAAGAGTGGGATCAAATTCCAATGGCAAAACTCAAGAGACTTGTCTCCTCAATGCCCAGGTGCCTCCACTCTGTGTTAAAAAGAAGAGGGGATGCTACACCATGGTAAACAGGCCCCTGTCCCAACTTTTTTGAGAACTGTAGCAGCCATCAAATTTGAAATTAGCTCATTTTGTGGATAAAATTGTAAAATTTCTCAGTTTCAACATTTGCCATGTTATCTCTGTTCTATTGTGAATAAAATTCTGGCTGGTGTGATTTGAAAGTCATTGCATTTTGATTTTATTCACAATTTACACTTTGTCCCAACTATTTCGGAATTGGGGTTGTATATGAGTTCTGGAAAGAAGTCAAGGTCATTAATAACAGTAAGATGTACTTGCCATCTAGTATTGATGGGGTTACAGGATCTGAAAATATTGCTGAACTATGGAGAAGAGGTTCTGAAAAGAGCTGGAGTAGAGAGAAAGCTGATCTGTGAGATAAGAACCAAGCAAATGAGTTTCTTAGGGCATGAAATTAGAAAAGACGGTCTAAAAAACCTGGCATTGACAGGAAAGATAGAAAGAGGGGTAGAGGAAGGAAACGGATGAATTAGATGACCAGTCTAAATACATGGATCGCAGAGAGAGGTATAAATCATCAAGAAGTGGAGTTGATTCAGAAGGCTAGAAACAGAGCTTTGTGGCATGCAATGATCGCCTACTTCTCCAGATATGGCACTTAGAGAGAGAGAGATGGACAAAATATTATAGGGATATTTTTAACTGCGTCAAGAGTGACAAATTTAATGTTGGTGATGTTTTAAACAATGATGGTGTGGTTATTAGAACTGATGAAGTGTGTTTTGCTATTGAGAAATTGTCAGTGAACAAAGCATGTGGTCTTGACCGAATAACAGCAGAACATCTGAAGTATGCTAGCCATAGAGTATCAGTGTTACTTGCTATCTGTTTTTCTGGGTTTTTTAATGCATGGCGTATTACCTGACTCTATGCTGTCTGTCTTGTTAGTGCTGGTAGTTAAAGACAAAACCGAATTAGACTAATTGTGTTGGCTAGCATACTGTCCAAAGTATTAGAATAGATTCTTTTAGATTAGCTTAAAGAATACATAACAACTAATGACAACAATTTAGTTTTAAAAGTAAACACAGTACAGATCTGTGTATATATATATGCTCTTAAGGAAGTTATTTTTAAGTGCAGTAGACATAACACTCCAGTGTTTATGTGTTTTCTGGATGCATCTAAAGCATTTGACCGCGTCAATCATAGTAAACCGTTTTTAAAATTACAAGAGCGAGGGGTTCCCCCATATCTGATAAGGATCTTGCATTTTTGGTATTTACATCAAACCACGCAGGTGAGATAGGGTAGAATTACATCTGCATTATTCAGGATGACCAATGGCGTTCGACAAGGCGGAATTCTTTCACCTGTTCTTTTTCATTTATATATGGATGATCTTTCTAAGAAGCTAAAAGCATGCAAGACTGGTTGTATGGTAGGGGAGAGCCTCATTAACCATCTGATGTATGCTGATGATTTAGTTGCCCTGTCTCCTTTTAGTGCTGGTTTACAACTGCTCAAAGTGTGCTCAGGTTATGGTGTGCAGTTTGATATTAAGTTTATCTCTAAAAAGAGTGTTATTATGATATTTAACTCTATAGAATACCAGAAGTTGAACTTTCTGTTGTTCCTTCTGGCTGATCAAGTACTAAATGTAGTGAATAAGGTAAAATACCTGGGTCACTTCATCAGGCATAATTTATGTGATGATGATGATGTGCAGCGCCAGTGCTGTAAATTATATGCGCAAGCAAACATGCTGGCACGCAAATTCCAAATGTGCACTGATTATGTTAAAATTAGGGATGCACCGATACCACTTTTTTAAAAACCGATATGAGTATGAGTATTTTATTTTGTGTACTTGCCGATACCGAGTACCGATACCGATATTTCTGAAATGTTTTCCAGGAAAATACAATGACAATTTCGAGTTACAGGTTTTATTTTCTTTTTATAACAAGCCTAAAAGAGGCCAATATCAAACGATTCACACATGGCTATTTCCAAAAAAAAAAAAAAAAAAAAAAAAAAAAAGCCTAACTGCTAAAAAATCTTTCTGTATTTAGGCCCGACAAAAAGCCTTTGAACTAGCACTGCCATCAAATGATGCAAAACATTACTGAAGCTTAACAAATGAAAAGTAAACTCGCTGCATAGGCAAGGTAACACACCCAACTTCATAAAAAGTCAGTAGAACCATTAAGTGGCACAGATAGTTCCTACACACATTCATAGGCATTCTCAATCAACTAAAGTCAATAATAGCTTTCCAAGCAAACAAGGCATCACTTAAAGTGTGTGATATCGCCATATTTCAATTACACAAATGACAAATGAAAAAGATTTAACCTAACCACAACTAAAATGTTTAAGGTAACCATATGTTTCTAATATATTTGTTGAAAAATAAGAAGATTCACAATTCTAAGTCTGTGTGTGTGATTGTGGGTGTGTGCTTGTGCGAGCTCGGCTTGCTTGTAAATATTCAATAACTGATCCGGGTGTGCCATCTAGTGATAGAATATTGTAATTGCGTGCATAAATTTGCAGCTCCATGTCCGCTGGCAGAAACATCTGCACAAAACGCTTAAGAAGCCCTGCCGCACACCGTTGTTCCTTTTGAACACGCCGCATCCAGATTATCCTTAAATGACGAATTATATTCATATTTTAATTTTTAACGTGTAGTGAAGTGGCCAGTGTCAAAGTAATGAAGAAAAAGTATACTTTTTATCTTTTAAATGTAGTAGAGTAGAAGTCCCAGTAAAAAAAAAAAAAAAAACTCAAAGTACAAATCCTCAAAAAAACTACTTCAGTACTGTAACGAAGTTGCCTACATGTACTTCTTTACTATACACCTCGTGTGTATGCGCGTATGCCTGCATGTGATGTGATGACTATAAAGCTCTTTCTCGTATTTTTATAACTCGCTGTCTCCCCCTAGACATAGAAGTCAGATAGTACAAAATACTGTGGCCTATGCGACCGTGAACAGGCAGTTACCTTGCGTCTTACATTAAGTGGTATCGGTGCGTGGTGTCGGCAAATGTGGACGAGTTCGAGTACGAGCATATTAACGCGGTATCGGGCCGATACCCAATACTGGTATCGGTATCGGTGCAACACTAGTTAAAATAGCCCTTTTCAGATCTTATTGCACACCGCTCCATACAGCACACTTGTGGTGCAGTTACAGCAAAGCAAAAATGAAAAAGCTTAATGTGGCATATAATGATGCTTTTAGAATCCTGCTTAAGCTTCCAAGGTGTACAAGTGCAAGTCAAATGTTTGTGAGCAGTAATGTCCCCACCTTTCATGTTGTGCAGAGGAATTTTATGTTTAAATTTATATGTTGATTGTCTGACTCGAAGAACAAAGTTATTCAGGTCCTGGTTGAGCCCACAAGGAGCGACACTGGGTACTTTTCTTGCTTCTGGAGGCACTGGAGTGATTGTATGTGTTTTAGCTATTCTGGCATGAACTTTTGTATTGTTTTAATCATTGTGGTTGTTTGTTCTTTTATTTGTGTTTATATGGACCACACTGGTCTGAAATAAAGTTGAAATAAAATAAAATAATTGATAATGAAAAAAATAAATGCCTATTACCAAAATTTATATAATTGATACAACATTATTAGGATTGAAACATAAATGCAAAAAATCCAAAACTTTAGCTGACTTCGCAGCAATTATTTTCGCCATCACTCAGCTGTGCATCGTACCTAACAACGCCTTTTAGCAGTCACTACATTCAGACTATAGAACGGATTCTTGTGGCTTATTGCTTAATGAGCTTTGCAAACTAATTTACGAAAATCTGTGCTGTTTCTTAAGCTACACGAGTGCAGAAATTATAAAGACATATTGATATTTTTCATAGTCATTGATGTGCGGAAGAAAACGCTGTATAATTTCATAGTTCAGTGTACAGTCATGCCCAAAATTATTCATACCCCTATCAATTTTTGTTTTTTTTCCAAGATATTTTTTGACAAATACAATTTATTCTTGCACAAATGACACAGTAAGTTGACATAAGGCTGTAAGAAGTACAGTAAACAATTTTTCGAGAAATACATTACTTTTTGGTATTTTATTTGACAGATTTACAAAAAATGCCATGTCCAGAATTATTCATACCCTTTTCTCAGTAATTGCTGGCAAAGCCTTTTTTCACGATTACAGCCTCCAAATGCATCCTGTGGTGAATCACAAGGTTTCTACATGTCTCCATGGGGATTTTGGCCCACTCTTCTTTTGCAAACTTTTCCAGGTCCTTAAAGTTTAAGGGTTTCTTTGACTTGACCTTGGTCTTCAGTTCCCTCCACAGATTCCGGATAGCATTGAGGTCGGGGCTTTGGCTTGGCCACTCCAAAACGTTCACTTTGTTGTCCACTTACCATTTCTTGACAGATTTGGCCCTGTGTTTAGGATCATAATCCTGTTGGAAGATCCGTTCCTGCCCAAGACCAAGTTTTTCAGCGGATTGCTTAGTGTTTTAACTGAAGATCTGGATATACTGGTCCTGTTTCATAGTGCCATTAACTTTAACAAGGTTTCCAGGCCCATTCGCTGAAAAGCAACTCCAGAGCATGATACTCCCGCCACTGTGTTTGACCGTTGGGACCGCGTTTTTCGGTTGAAGACTTCACCTTTTTTACGCCACTTACACTTCTCCAACCCAAACACACAAGAACTAGTCTAGCCTTCGCAAAAGCTCACCTGGATGCAGATATAAGCTTCTGGCTGTCAATGTTATGGACAGATGAAACAAAGATCAGCTGTTTGAGCACAGAGATGTGGCTTTTGTTTGGCGTAAGAAAGGTGAAGCGTTCAACCTGAAAAACACAGTCCCAACAGTCAAACATGGTGGCGGGAGTATCATGCTCTAGGGTTGCTTTTCAGCGAATGGGCCTGGAAACCTTGTTAAAGTTTATAGCACTATGAAACAGGACCAGTATATCCAGATCTTCAGTGAAAACATCAAGCAATCCGGCGAATAACTTGATCTTGGGGAGGAATTGGTCTTCCAAAAGGATAATGATCCTAAACCCACAGCCAAATCAGTCAAGAAATGGTTAGTGGACAACAAAGTGAACGTTTTGGAGTGGCCAAGCCAGAGCTCCGTCCTCAATGCTATCCAGAATCTGTGGAGGGAACTGAAGACCAAGGTCATGGCAAGGAAACCCTCAAACCTTAAGGACCTGGAAAAGTTTGCAAAAGAGGAGTGGGCCAAAATCCCCATGGAAACGTGTAGAAACCTTGTGCTCAACTTCAGGAAGCGTTTGGAGGCTGTAATCGTGAATAAAGGCTTTGCCATCAATTACTGAGAAAAGGGTATGAATAATTCTGGACATGGCATTTTTTGTAAATCTGTCAAATATAATATCTAAAAAGTAATGTATTTCTTGAAAAATTGTTTACTGTACTTCTTACAGCCTGATGTCAACTTACTGTGTCATTTGTGCAAGAATAAATTTGATTTGTCAAAAGATATCTCGAAAAAACTCAAAAATTGGTAGGGGTATGAATAATTTTGGGCATGACTGTAGAACAAGGCTTTCAAAAATAAATTAGACTCTCATTGGTTCTACCAATTAGTCTGAGCAACTGTTGCTAATCGGGAGAGATAAACTGAAAGAGGTTTAGGTCATTAAGCAGTGAAAGGTGAGGTTATTGCTGGCCCTGTGTTTCTGCTGACGGACCGCCACTGGAGATGAGGGCGATCCGCTGGTTCCATGGGTGGCCGGAATTCACTGTTAAGATTTTCAGGAAACAAACCAGGCACAGATCCGGCAGGAGCCTTTATGGCAGTTCAATAAGGTACTCAAAGTCAAACTTGGCACAAACTGAGGGGTGGGGCTGTAGCAGAGTCGAGGTTAGTTCGGGTCAGGCGGTCTGCAGTCAGGACCAGGGGGATTGGGCAAGCCATGGTTAGTGGTCAGTCGGTCATCAATACCAGGAGGTCAATCCGAATGGGAGAGCCTGCTGGACTGTGCAAACACTGGGACCTGAGGGCTGAGGAATGCCAGGATCTGACACTGCTCTGGAAACTGCTGGAAAGCAGGGAGATGATAACTAGAGTCCCCAAGTCATCTTTTGTTTAGTCATTTTCAAAGAAGGGAGACTAGGCATAGACTTGAACAACAATGAAGAGAAGACAATACAGCAAGCAGAGAGCACACAACACACACACCACATCACACAATTAGGGAAATGTGAATAAAAACATGCATAAAACGTGCATAACACACTATGGCACAAGGGAGGTCAATGAAATCAGTTCAGGGAGATTGCACAGGAAACTGAGACAGATACTGAATAGTTGGGAAACAATTAAGGAAACTACTAGGACGTGACAAGGCCAACGTTTGGGGAACTATTTATTTTCTGGAATATGTGATATGCAAAGGATTGACCTATGGATCTACCCCTTTTCTTCTGCCATGCATGTATGCATGTAACTGTACTCATGTTACTTCAAAATGACATTTCAAAGAGCCAGGATGCTCCATTTCTCTTTTTTACTGTATATCCCTTTATTCCCCCGTATACATCCATTTCTCATTTTTTTTCCCTTTTTCTGTCCAATGCGTGCATCCAATAACCAAAAAGGTAGCAAGAACAATGGAATATTGAGGAAAAAAGCAATTTAACAGATTTGAATGTCCATAATGATGGCTGATCTGAAGTGATTACAGGGTCTGGCCCAAGGGAGGAAATGTGTGAAAAATCCAATCTTCCATTGATGAAAGTTCTTGAATTTGACTCAATAGCAGTGACTCATGAGAAACATAGTGCAGGGGGATATGGTTACTGACTCAACCACCCAAATTAGGCACCGGGTGTGCTGCTGTTTTTTTTTTTTTTTTGTGATTTTGAACTGAATGAAAAATGAAGGCATTGAAGGCATGTTGAGGTGCTGTAATGCAGTGTCACGGCTTACCCTCTTCAGATGTACTTTAGCAAAATCATAGGGTGAACCATCAACAGAGACATTTCACAACAGGATGCTCACTAGAAACTTCCTTTTTAAAAGGAGCCACAAATTAATGTTCTATTTCTGTCACAGCACCTCTCAGCAGTACTCTGCTGACATTTCCTGTCAAGTTAAAATACTAGCAATCTAAATCACAAAGCAAACACTGGACAGGGAGGTATGCTCATAAAATATACAAAACCCTGTTAATGGTATCTCCCTGACTCGTTGAGAACATTATAATTATCACCTCCGCCAAGGAGGTTATGTTTTTGCCAGCGTTGGTTTGTTTGTGTACAAGATAACTCAAAAAGTGATGAATGGATAAATCTGAAATTTTTTGGGTGGGTTATTATTACATCAGGGATGGACCCTATTGATTTTGACCGCAATCGGTCAAACAGTATGGCCACCATGGCAGCCATCTTGAAATCCTATGACGCAATAACTGAACTTCACTCCCAGTGATATCACTCAAAATTTTTTGGGTTGATTGGTCTCGCATCAGGGACGGAACCTATCCTTAAACTTCTGATGAGCCATGTTAACTCTGCAAGATTTTGACTGTGCTGCTTTTTCTGTGGAGGTTTGCACTCTCGGAGTGTCTCTTGTTAAAGTATGAATGTAAAATTTGTCTGGCATCTCAGGAAAATTAAATGCAAATCACTAGCAAAATGGAAAAACCCAAGTATAAAATACAATGGTCAACAGGACTATCAGTTTGATACAGACACCTGTTTTGTCTGTATAATTTGCTTCGCCACCCGAAGAGTTCTTAAAAACAAATAATGCTCTGTTAAAATTGTCCTCAAACATTCAAAGTAACAAGCAAACTGTCTCATTGCCAATTCTACCTCAGTCTAAGGTTGGAATTGTGAGGCGTTTGGGCGTATGGTCACTTACTTAGCACAGTAGAGCCGCTCAAAAGCTGGTGTCTTGTTACCTGTTCTGCCTTCTTTTTCCACCTTCTGTGCAAAGAACGCTGAAAATATATGCACATTTTTTTGGACAAAAACGTGTATTTTTAGGGTTGAGCCTGAATTTTTCTGAGGATTTCAGCCTAAAATGCTCTGATAGTGGTCTTATTTTTTTAATTTAAGAAATCCATTAAAAAATAGAATTTTTCATTAAGAATGGTTAAAGACTTTTTTTTTTTTTTTGCCTAATTAGCATTTCGAGCAACTGATAAAGCACTTGCAGGAACAATACAGTTTTGTGATAAGTCTTTACATACTGTTATCTCAACACAAGTTCCTAACTTCTGTACTTGTTCTCAGCCTCATGATGTTCTTAATTTTTGGGCATTTTTCCAGCCTCAATGCTCAACTAAAGAATGAAGTGTCCGTTTTAAAAACAATTCTGCACACACTACAAGACAAAAATACAAAATTCTATTCAACATGCTGATTTCACGTGTGATTTCTGTATGGAAAAAATGTTTTGTTGAGAAGTAACTACATGTATTTAATTGGGATGCAAAAAGTAACCTTTTACTCAGGTTTTATTACAAGTTTACGGCTTAATCCATGTTGGCATAGGAGCCTTCTTGCCCATGGACTTTCAGTTGTGTCATTTTTGGACTGGCCGGTTCTGTTATCATAGACCACATTGACATATTTCTGCAATTTGAATCAGAGCGACATTCTATAATGAGTTACAGTATGCCACATAATAATTCTGACATTCAATGTTCCAGAAATTTCACTTTTTTTGTGCTTCTTTAATTTCATTAAACTGATTCAAAAAAAAAAAAAAAAATTCAGTCGAATTTTTGTTCCAGTCTTTTTGTCACTCGTGTCAATGTGCCAAATTATAACAGCAAAAAACAATTTCATTCTCTGGTTTGTTCAAGGTATTTTTGTCACACAAAATATTTAGTTCCACAATGCCCCACGGTCCTCGACTTGGACTTCAAATGTAACCTTAAAATTATTTGCCCACTTGATTCCTGAACTTATGCTTAATTACAATGAATGAGCATATAAATGGAAAAATTAATGAAAAAGTATGACTAAAAAAAATTGATCACCTTTGTATAAAGAAGCTATCCGCATCTTAACCCGTAAAACACTATTTACTCCATAATGATACCATTAGCTACAATTCTGTATGATTTTGAATTTCAGCAGTTGTTTCACTCTCCTGTCAAGAGCTGATTGCTGATTTACTATAGGCCTAACACAATTCTTAAAGTACAAACTCGGGCAAATTCGGGGATTTGAATGCAGCACTCAAACGTGCAGTACATCCATAAAACCCCAGGAAGCCCAATGCCGATTGCATATACGTTCAACTTTATGCGGAGATATTTTCATTTGGTGCGGTGTCAAAGTAAGACTGTATTTAATTTAGACTACTTGATCATTGCATTTTGCGCATATTACTAACAAAGATACAATTCAGTTATGAGATTGTTTTGTGAATGAGTCCTCAGCCAAGGGGTCTGCAACCACTGCCTTGGACTGGCTTAAGCCCTTCTGGTTTTTATTTTCTCCTTAAAGTCAACACAAACAAACAAACAAACACACACACACACACACACTTTTTGCCTTACCATTCTGAAGAGCACTAAGCAAGGTGACCAGAACCAGCAGAAAGATGTGTTCCATCACATTGACTTCCATGGTGACTCCGATGAAGCAGGGATCTGCCACTTAGGCTAAGCACATCAATGTAACACCCCTTCAAATACTCTTGATAGAGGAAGTGAGCCCATCTTTCACCACTCTGCTGCACATTTCCTTCCTCCCTTTATCTTTTTATCTTTACATGCAAACATTTTGCGTGTGCACATTTGAATTGAAAAAAAAAAAAAAAAAAAAAAAAAAAGGAAACTCCAGTGGTTAGAAAATAATAGATCTGTGATAAGCTGCACCAATCGTCTCTCCCAGCTGATTTTTTTTTACTGCTTTTTTAGTTGAACCTCATTGCTGAACAGTTGTGTGAATTGCAACTCAGGTGTATGGATCAAAATACTGGAGGACATTTCAATATTCTAAACCTGTTTTGTCCACTTCTGGGGGGGAAAAAAAAAAAAAAAAAAAAAAACTTGCAGGCATAAGTGGATTAGTGCACAAGAAATGCAAGCAGCTTTGTAAACCTGAGTTATCAGAAGATGACATATCCCCCAGTCCCCGCAGTCTAATCTCAGATATACCTAAATATCAAAAGGCACCACTCTGGGGCCTGATTAATATGCACAGCAAGTTATATTGAAAAATATTGTACAGTATTCGAGTTCTGCTCCGGAAACAAAATTACTTCAGACGGATGGACGCACATACTGATGACTGTATCCCCCTGCATTATATTCAGAGTGGGATCATACTAATAATAAGGACAAGGAGCAGCCGGTGTGCAAAGCAAATTACTGCCATGGAAGAAAATAACATTCCAGCACCGTCACGAAAAGTTTCAGATAGGCCTTATCCTCTGAAGACTTTTCAATTAATCCTTTCTGTTGATACATGTTTTTCAAAGTCTCAAGAACTTTGTACAGACAGGTCCAGCAGAAGCAATTTTCAACATTCCAATTCAATGCCATCAGAATGGTTTTGAAATTCAGCAATCAACATGAGCTCGAAAAGAAGACAAAGCTGATATTTCAGTTGTCAAAAATATTATACGTATACTTACTGCAACCATTTTATATCTACTAGCCATGGGCTTTTCAGATTTTCAGGGTCTCACATGGAAAAATGAGCATAATAAATGAAATAGTAATTTTAATAATTGTATAACCATTCCTTACTTCATTAACCCCTTTGTGCAGATGTGTCCGCCTGCGGACATGGAGCTGCAAATTTATGCACGCAGTTACAATATTCTATCGCTAGATCGCTCACCCGGATCAGTTATTGAGTATTCACAAGCAAGCAGAGCTCAAACAGTTTAGAACAGGGCTATTCAACCTTATTCAGAAAGGGCCAGTGTGTGTGCAGGCTTTCATTCCAACCAAGCGCTTACACACCTGACCACTAATCAACCCCAAGAGTCTTTGCTGAAGAGCTTGATTAGTAGTATCAGGTGTGTAAGTGCTTGGTTGGAATGAAAGCCTGCACCTGCACTGGCCCTTGCAGGATAATGTTGAATAGCCCTGGTTTAAAATATGGACGAGTTCACTCCAATCCCTTTTTTTCAGGAGTTGCCTGAATTAAACTCCTCAGCAAAGCCTGATGTGCAAACTGCTCAATATACTTGCCCATAGTATCTAGCCAGCAGTTCAAAATAAAAGTCTACACTTTGTAGCTTACATGGCTATTCAGACTGCAAAGAATATTCAAAATGTTCAGACTCTTTGGTACGCAAATGTGAAATACATTGGTAAAATCCTAGTGATCCAGAAGGTCTTTGGCAGAAAATCGCCAAAATGTTTACAGGCATTGAAGATTTCTGAAACTGAAGGCAGATCAAAGTTGGCATGAAATTGTCACAGGTCCCAAATAACCCCTAGTAACTGAAAAGGATTGTATTTGGCCTCAAATATCTAAATTGTTTTTGAAAATTAAAAAAATCGTGAAAGTGGGACTGGATCGAAGTTGGCCCAAAATGAGCCCTGGTGACGCAAATGGGTTGTAATTTGACCCAAAACACCCAAAATGTTGATCAAAATTGAAAACTTGTGAAAGTGGAGCCAGTTCAAAGTTGGCCGGAAATGCTCCTACATGACCCCTGGTGACCCAAAATGTTCGTATTTTGGCACAAAACGCCCAAAAAGTTGACTCAAATTTAAAAATTGTGAATGTTGAGCTGAATTGAAGTCAGCCGAAAATGGTGCCAGATGACCCCTGGTGACTCCAAAGGTCACATTTTAGCCCAAAACACCCAAAAAGTTGACCCAAAAAAAAAAAAAAAAAAAAAAAAAAAAAAAAAAAAAGTATGACAGTTGAGTCTGGTCAAAGTTGGCCTGAAATGGTCCCAAATGACCACTGGCAACCCGAAATGGTGATATTTCAGCCCAGAATATCCTAAAAGTTGACCAATATGGAAAAATTGTGGAAGTGGAGTCCAATCCAAGTTGGCCCAAAATGGTCCCAAATGAAGCCTGGTGGGCCGAAAGGGTCTATTATACACCACAACACCGCAAAAGTTCATCAAAATCAAAAGATTCAACGCAAAATTCACTTGTTTTAAACAAAGCGACAAGGTTAATAGACCTTTCGGAGTAAGCACGAGATTTCTTATGCGTATGTGTATGACGAAGTTTGCATGGCAAGAAGAAGTGTCATAGCGTCTGTCAAAACCTATGTTAGCGAGCGATAAGCAATTTCACGGGTTAAAATGCAAGAATTATGGCTGATGTGCAAGGATTTAAACATAAACCGCGTGGGAATGAAAAAGGCTGAAGTGACTGAAGCGATTGTTGACAAACAGAGCCTCACAAAAGAAAATACAGGCCGCACTACCGAGACTATAAGCGCTACGGCAGCCATCGAGGAGGACGGATATATCGCTGACTGGACCACTGATTTAATACCCCCAATTAAATTTCTTCATGTGTATGATCACATTGTGGAGAAGAGTGGCAGAAACAACAAGTGTTTAGACCGGGGTTAAACACTTTGCTGAAGGTGATATCCAGGAATGGTGCTACAAACAGGTAGGCATCGCTTGGACATGTTGGATAGCAGTGATAATTATATGTATACAGTTACAGCCTGCTGGCTTTTAAACCCTTTTGAGCAGATGTAGACGTCCACGGACACGGAGATGTTCTATTTAAGCTATGTTTCCATTAATACGGCTGAAGTCCGGCTGCGACAGGCTGCGGGGCAGACACGGTGCATTGCATGCATCCTAAGTGTTTCCATATAAACGGCTGAACTACGCTATTCGTCCGTTTTCGTAGTCATAGCAGGACCCAACACAGCACTTCTTAAACAGCACCTCTTGGTGGACGAAGAGCTCATCATAATAATTAAAAGCTACATTTTAATACAGAAGAAGAAACGAACGTAAAGAAAGCACCATTGAAGATAAGAAAAAGATGGCTGGAAATTTGTTCTGTTGAATAATAAAGTCTTATACTCTGAAGATTCTGCTTCGTCCTCTGAATTGAAAGAATGAGGTGAAATTATCTTCAAATTACGTAAAACTGTCACATGAAAACCACTACTCTTATCATGTTGTAACAAACGTAAGAGTGTGATACACAGGAACACTTCTGATATGCAGAAATCAAAAAGGTATCATGGCATTACAAAGCTCAGATCATAATTTTAAGTCGTAGTACATGCTTTTGATTCACTGAGAGTGGTAAATACATGTATGTTGCAGCAGAAACCTCGGCTGTGCTCTGAACAGGGGCTGTTTCACAATCAGGGACCACAGTTTGTCTCAAGGACCCCCAAAAATCAAATGTGAAATACAGAATCAAATTGATGCCTGTGTTTACATATGTTGTTGAGGACACATGCTGAAAATTTTGGAGTGTTGGGTTCGCGGGTTCTCCTAAAATTCATACAAATGACAAAGTCAGTTATTTTCTGATAAAATATTATTTTATTCATATGAACATTACCGCATCATTTATGGTGAAACACACCCTCTCTCATTGATATTGTTTAATTCAATCATATCATCCAGTGAGTTGTTGTTCAAGTTTGTTCAAGTTGTTCATGTGTCTGGCCTATTTCCACCTTTTTAACCAGTTCTGGAGAGGACATGTTTCTGATGGAAAAAGAACATATACCTCATAACATGGTTCACAGTGTAATGACCAGTGCATATACTGACACAGTACTCCTCATGCGCAGTCATATGAATATGTGGAGTCAAAATCATACAATACATCTAAACTTACCCCCCTCCTCCATTGAAATATTAATTATGTAAAAAACATTTCCGGAGCAGACATTTTTTGACGGACAGAATGTCTTGGTAGAAAAAGTCAAGTTTTCATGAATCGATGCGTTTCTGACCCCCCAAATATTATTTGTGGCTTAAAACCTTCCCATTTTTTAAAAATAATGATTGCACAAGCTACTGGGTGCCGTGGTATTTTATTGGTGAGGAATACAAACGTATCTAAAAGAAAATGAGACACCAAAATGTCAAAAAAAAAAAAAAAAAAGATATCGTGCTGTCAAATTTTCGACATTTTACATTTTTTCATCAAATAAACTGCTTCCGTAGATTAGTCAACGATAGCAGAACTTCAAATGAATGATATGTGTCACCTTGCTGCTAATAATTTTAGAAAAAAAGTTTAATTTATTCAATATTTTAGAATTTACCCGATTGTGAAACGGCCCACAGGTCAATAAATACACATTGCTTCAGAGGTACTCATTTGCTAACAAAATAAAGTGTGGAAACCCCTTTGAACTAGAGGAGATTCCTCTTGCAATTTGCGTGCGTTGGAGCTGGAATCGCTCCCTGGTCCGATCGGAAAAACACACATGCGGCTCCGCTCCAGGAGCCGGGTGAAAATCACATGGGTGGAAACACATCATACAGGTGCATCTCAATAAACTAGAATATCATCATAAGGTTGATTTATTTCAGTTATTCGATTCAAAAAGTGAAACTCATATAGATTCATTACACACGGACTGATATATTTCAAGTGTTTATTTCTTTTAATTTTGATGATTACAACTGACAGCTAATGAAAACCCAAAATTCAGTATCTCAGAAAATTAGAATATTGTGATGAAGTTCAATATTGAAGACCCATGGTGTCACACCTGAGCCTTTAAATGATCTCAGTCTGGTTCAGTAGGCTACACAATCATGGGGAAGACTGCTCACTTGACAGTTGTCCAGAAGACGATCATTGAGACCCTGCATAAGGATGGTAAGACACAAAAGGTCATCCCTAAAGAAGCTGGCTGTTCACAGAGCGCTGTATTCAAGCACATTTATGCAAAGTTGAATGGAAGGAGAAAATGTGTTAGAAAAAGGTGCACAAGCAACAGGGATAACCGCAGCCTAGAGAAGATTGTGAAAGGAAGCCCATTCAAGAGTTTGGGGGAGATTGACAAGGAGTGGACTGCAGCTGGAGTCAGTGCTTCAAGAGCCACCACACACAGACGTATCCAGGACATGTGCTTCAACTGTTGCATTCCTTGTGTTAAGCCACTCTTGAACCAGAGACAACGTCAGAGACGTCTTACCTGGGCTAAGGACAAAAAAATTGGACTGCTGCTCAGTCGTCCAAAGTCCTCTTCAGATGAAAGTAAATTTTGCATTTCATTTGGAAATCAAGGTCCCAGAGTCTGGAGGAAGAGAGGAGAGGCACAGAACCCAAGTTGCTTGAGGTCCAGTGTAAAGTTTCCGCAGTCAGTGGTGGTTTGGGGAGCCATGTCATCTGCTAGTGTTGGTCCACCGTGTTTTCTCAGATCCAAGGTCAGCACTGCCGTCTACCAGGAAGTTTGAGAGCACTTCATGCTTCCCTCTGCTGACCAGCTTTATGGAGATGCTGATTTCATTTTCTTGCAGGACTTGGCACCTGCCCACACAGTCAAAGGTACCAATACCTGGTCTAAGGACCATGGTATCCCTGTGCTTGATTGGCCAGCAAACTCACCTGACCCAAACCCCAAAGAGAATCTATGGGGTATTGTTAAGAGGAAGATGAGAGACACCAGACCCAACAACGTAGAAGAGCTGAAGGCCGCTATCAGAGAAACCTGGGCTTCCATAACACCTCATCAGTGCCACAGGCTGATCGCCTCCATGCCATGCCGCATTGCTGCAGTAATTCATGCAAAAGGAGCCCCGACAAGGTATTGAATGCTGTACATGTTCATACTTTTCAGTAGTCCAATATTCCAGTGTTAAAAATCCTTCTTTTTATTGGTCTTAATATATTCTAATTTTCTAAGATAGTTAAGTTTGGGTTTTCATTAGCTGTCAGTTATAATCATCAAAATTAAAACAAATCAACACATGAAATATATCAGTCTCTGTATAATGAATCTATACAATATATGGGTTTCACTTTTTGAAATGAATTACTGAGATTAATCAACTTTTTGATATTCTAATTTATTGAAATGCACCTGTATAAAGACAATGATATGCAATTTTTCACGTAACCGTGTCTGCACCGGCGCCTGACTTCAGCCGTATAAATGGAAACATAGCTTTATGCACGCAGTTAGAAAATGAGTCAGGTTGATGGCACCACACGTACCACATTAAGTAATTAACCTTACTGCGGCATGCAGTAATCATGAAACTGGACAGAAGTATTTAGCTGTGCTTCAACAAATCGTTGTTGCAGGATCTGCTTCTTCGAACGTCTGAAATTATCTACAACAAAAATAAGAACTAAACTAATATATATAAAATTTCCACACATTGACAAATCATATCTTGTTCTCTTTATAAACAAGTTATAATTACAAGAAGCACAGCAGTAAAGAGTATTTTTTTTTATTGTAAATGGTAACCAAAAACCGTTGGCCTTTAACGCTATAACAGCAGCACACGCTCAAGATGTATAGCAACAAAGGATTACATTTTAACTGCAGCTCGATTGCATGTCACTTCTAACAAAATCCAACACTTACCCTAACTGATATCTCGCCTCACTTGTCAATCCCTTGATGTTGGACGAAAGTTACTCTATTTTCTTTGTAAGAAAAGGCCGATGGGGGGCGCCCCGGTGGCTCATCGGTCTAAGTGCGCGTACCATAAGGGCTGTGTCCTTCCCACAGCGACCTGGGTTTGAATCTGGCTCGGGTCATTTGCTGCATGTCATCCCCCATTCTTCTGCCCAACTTTCCTGTCTCTCTACACTGTATAACTATCAAATAAAGGAAAATTCCCCAAAAAAATAATTAAAAAAAAAAAAAAAAAAAAAGCCGATGGCGCGATGTCGACATCTTTCGGGTCTGTGTAATCAGGCCAGCCACTAACAAAATGTGCACTGCAAACCCTTGAATGGTCCTTTGGTGCAAAATCTTTTCAATTGATTGCATGCATCCATGCTCTTCGCTGTCTCTTACCGCGTTGGAAGCGGAAAAACTTAACTGAATCTCTCTTTTTAAACTGGTTAGTGCACCCCACAGTACAACATGAAACCACCATTTTTTTTTTTTTTTTGAAAGGTTGCTATACACATCGGGGATCGCCGGCCAAAAAATGCGTGAAGGGGAAAATAAACTCCTTAACTCACTGCCCCTCGCTGGCACATATACAGAAAGAGACAGATATTACTACATGGAAAAAAACTGAGATATGAGAAGTCCATTCAATGTACATTTTAACACTTCATTCATTACTTACAAAGTTCTTGGTCAGCAAAATTCTTCGCCTCAACCGGATCTTTGAATGTTTTTACCATTTGATTTTTGGTGGTGCATACCCTCTCAGTGAGCGTCTGCTGAGTGGAAAAAAATTTTGGAAGTCAGCTCGAACTTGTCGAACCGTTCGTTAAGACTGCAAGAGCTTGTTTGAAATTTTTTGCCACGAGTGGAAGTTTGTCTGCCTCTTCAACTGAGGACATATCTAAAGGCTCCATGCTAGCTTGGTCATGACTAACAATAGCACTTGCTGGTCCGCGAGCAGCTCCCTTTCCGCTTCGTGCAGCTTTACTTGGCATATCTTACTTACATATTTACTTGACATTACACTTTTAGCGGCGTGAACGTAAAGCAAATAGCAAAGGTTTAATCATAAAAATTAGAGAGTTTGATAATCAAAAAGGCCGTTTTTAAACAATAAAACAGTGATCCAGCAGGAGCTTGAAAAACCCAGTCTACACTTCAATCATCTCACAAGCGCCCCCCCCATGCATTATTTCAGAACAATCCGTCCTTTATTTTCGGAGATAACCACCTTATTCCCACGTCCCATGATCCCTTGTGCGAATTCTGGGCGTAACTTCCGCTGCATCCTGTCACTGAACTGTTTACCATGGTAGCGGCTCACGCGAATCCTCTTTTTTTTTTTTTTTTTTTTTTTTAAGCAATTGGAAAATAATATATGAGGGAACATCACCTTTTAGCCCTCAGACGGGATAAAGTTACGGTACTGCTGCCTTCTACTATCAAAGAATGGGAGAACGACCTGAAGCAGTGGCCACACTGGCGCATTTGGCTACATTAGCGACTCCATTGCCACAGACTGCGAAGCGTATGCAGTACTTCCACAGCAACAAGGTCAGTCGCGTTTTGTTAAAGGAGGTAGTATACAACCTTATGTACCTTAAACCAGATATACAAGTACTTTCAGAGAATATTTATGAAGGAAACACTATACTTCAGCTGTAAATATTGCTCTAAATTTGAACCCTAATGGATTGTTATACAGAGTAAATTAAGCCATCTGACAGTACGAGTCAAATTAGCTCTACTCCAGCCAACTACATTATACGGTATTAAGTTTCTAGCTAATCCAATACTATAACATGTAAAACAAAGTGAATCCATTTTCCCCATACTTTTAATTTTAGTGAAATGAGGTTTGGAGTGCAAGACTATTGTTTGGAACAGAGTAGGCCATTTTCAAATTGTAGTAGACTATTGCTACTTCTACAGCCTCATCTTAAACTGTACAGGATGAAACGTTAGTTACACTGACTGGCATCAACAGACGAATACAACAATTTTCTGTCCTCCCTACACGTGAAATCATACCTTGTGCTCTCCTGGCACTCAGGGTTTCCGCTACATGTAATTGATCGTGGCACACCGCCATGGCAAAATAAAAGCCGCCACGCCTATGTAAAATGACTTTACATAAACTCAAAAAATTCTAAGGACAGTCAGGTGTCGCCAGTTCTCCTTGTTAAGTTAAAATGAGCGCTAATAATTCTTGACCTGTAGTCAATCATTTTGCTTGATGAACATGTTTTCCAATGAATAAAAATTAGCCATCGGCAGTAAAACGCGCTGCTTTCTTCTTAATGCAACGTGTGCAACGATTAGAGAAAAACTATTTTGTTCACTCTGCAAAACGATAAACTACGATGTTAACTTCTGTGTTTGCGGTGAGCACATTTTGCTCTACCTAATTGTATTTTCATGATTATTTAATTTCAATTCCGGAGTCCAGAGTCGTCATCGGTTTTCATATTATATGTGAAATCCACCGTCACGCACGTGAAACTGATAAACCTCCGCGCACATAGACTTCAGTTATTACATCGCCTACGTGCTGATTAATGAAAACTGGCCACTGATAATGCTGAGTTTTGAGCCGACGCTGAAGCCCTCCGCCACAGTTTCAAAAAATCCTGGAGGAAACCCTGCTGGCACTGCTTTCAAAATGCTTCTGAGGACCCGGCATCTCCTCTGCGGCGGTCTGTCTGAGCCTAGCCATAAAGTAGGAATCGCTGTTTGTCGACATAATGAAACGAGCACCTAATGTTTTTCGGGTCTTTTTCAAATTCAGGTTTTTCAGCCAAATTCTGGCTTCCTCTTCTGTAGGTAGGCGATGGAAACCGTTTCGCTGAACACAAGGACAATCCCCTATGTTCTGGGTGCGTGTTCAACCATAAATTTAGCTTCCTCTGGTTGTTAGTTCAGCCTCGAACAGCACAATAGGTGCCGGAGCTCTGAAGGGACATTTTAAGAAAAGCAAGTTAATTTGTTAAAAAAACGAGCTGTAATCGCTAATTCAACTGAAAGAAACGCTGCTATTCTTGACTAGCCACTCGCTAAAAACTACTTCCGCCAGAAGTTGCACCCATGGTCATTATCTACAGTAGCGCCCTCAGGAATAAGGTGGATAGGCAAATGAAATTCCATAACCTTGAATTTGACCTTTCAAATTCATCTCAGCTCAAAAGTCAGGGTGCCAAATTGAAGCCCATATATGACTTTCTATTTAAGGTTAACATTAAGTTTGACCTTATCTCTTACTGTTTCAAAGACATAGCCCATCAAAAATTTCCCTCCCATAGGGCTCCACTGTAACAAAAAATTCTCAAAAATTCAATTTTAAAAATTTTCTAAAGCCTTGAACAAACTTTAGTCCTACACTGATATAGAACATCCACAAAAAATTTCAGAACAATCCGTCCAGCAGTTTCGGAGAAGAAGACCAAAGTTCACAGATGACAGACTACGCCGCCGCAAACCCATTACAATAGCTTATAAGGCCTTCAGCCATGTAAGCTAAAAATTATCTCTTGCTACAGAAAAAATCGTTGTCCTCTGTAGCAACCACTTTAGCTACAGTGAGCCAATGGTATCCCAATTAGTAGTAACGAAAAACCAGTTTTCTGAAGCAAACATTCGACATGGTATTGATACTATGTTGTTCTACTATCCATTATAGTGATCACATATAAAAAATGCGTAGTTCTCTACCGTGGATTTACGTGTAGATGCCTCCATCGGCGAATTCAGCGCTCCCTTTTATCCCCCCAAGTACTCGTATTGATAGCCAATCACTCAATTATATACTCAGGCTCATCTGCATAACTGCACAGTTGTAGTTCACGCCCTCTTGAAGCTTCCCCGGTAAGGATGTATTGATTGCCTCGTTCCTTATCCAATTTCCGAGAGTTTAACCTTTCCACAGTAACTGAAAGGCATTGATTGGACAGTCAGAAGAGTATACAAGCCTCTGCATATCGACAAGGTAGGTTGCATTCTCTCGAAGTTGCATGTGATTGCGCAGCTGAAAATGACGCGATTTATAGAATAGAAAAGAAAAAAAATGACTCCCAAACCAGCCTGAAGTGCTCAGTTACTTTCACAGGGTTTAAATGATGTAAGGACATGGTCAATGGGAATTACTCCGAGTGAAACAGGACTGGAGGGTTCCTTCTACCAGATACATCTGTCTCTGGATGAGTGATTCAATGAAGAAAGGTTATGCCGCGACTGTGGTTGCATTTTGCGCAATGTGCCTATTTGTTTGGAATTTATTCTCTATTCAATGAAATCGAATGCCGAGGTTTTTGCTCTCGTTCAAAATGTGAACTGCTCAAGGACTTCGGTAGACCCCCTGGTGCATTCATTGCACCATTCTGTTCAATCTGGGATACAATATTGCCTGATTTTTCCTTGTAGTGGAATGTCTATTCAGTTATCAGAAGGAATATTTCAGATATTACTGAGTTAGTGAGTTATACTTGTTCCTTATAAGATGGGGAAAGTGTTCATATAAGTTTCTGAGCTCAGAAGTGGGAACTGCTAGCTTTTCATTGCAGGGTGAATGTGGTCTTGAGGCTCTTTCAGGTTGAAGGTCTAAAAATAGGCAATAATCTTAAGCATAAGCATCATAAGGGTCATAGTTAATAACTATATTACTGAAAAAACTTAAACTAGAAGATTTAAGTGAGAGCCATGCTCACACAATCCATTTCCGTACAACCAACCCCATTTTAGGGTTTACAACAGTCGGTTGATGCACGTGTTGGGATGAAAATGTTACCAGTGTCGACACATCTTGGTTTTTTCATTCAACGTTGGCCATACCTAGGGCAAATTTCAACAAATTCCCTTAGTGTGTCATGGCCAGGAACTTTGTCAAATGTACCACTGTTTACACACGTGGCCGTTGTGAATCTCCAGTTCAGAACATACTTTTTGAACAAATATCTTCCTTTCTCGGCAGTATGACATCAATTTCAATAAATTCTTTTTTTCGTTCATTTGGAAAATATATCAGCTACAATATGCATTGATAAGCACATGATTATAATCATTGGTGACACTTTGTGGGGCCCCAGAATGAGTGGCCTCTCCCAAAAACTAAAAAATGTTAAAAATATAATTTTTTGTCATAAAGAAAATTAATATCGCAGGTTTCTCTGGTGGATTCGTGAACCCCATGGGGTGGTTTATCAATGCTGAAAATTATTTTGAAATCGGTGGTTTGGGCCACAAAACACCCGTAATGGGACTCCACCTTTCCCTTGTCAAAGGAGCTGGTTGGATACTTGCGTGTCCATCATCATCCCACCATTTCCCACCCATTCAACTGAGATCTATCCCTTCAAACTTTCAAGTTTTAGAATCTAATGTGGGGGATAACCAAGCCTGGAGATAAACCATCCCAATAGGGTTTCACTCCAACCCGTAGAAACCACACCTCATTCAAAAGCTGGAATTCTTTCTGAGCTGCAAGTGGTAGAATCTGGTGCGTCAAATTGGGGTTGGAGAGAAAACATAGAGTATGGTAATCCCAAGGGACAGGGTTTGTTACCATTGCAGCCAAAAATTCAAATGTACAAAAAGAACCTTTCCATTTGTAATCCCATTCCAAAACAAACTGCTCCCTTCCAAAGCATCTAAAATGGATAATTATTCTATCATGTGAAAAATGCAAGCACCTAAATTCTTCCACATCTTATGAAGTTCAATAAAATTAATGGCAGGGGAAATTCTCTTCTGAATAAATCACAGGCATTTCATTTTTCAGAGCTTATTTAACTTCAAATCTGGGACAGGTTCAGCTACAAAACAAAACAAAAAAAAATCTCCAAACCCATTGAGACTATGTTCCATTTCTGTATTTGAACACTTTGGAGAGGAAATGTATACATGAATATACAAAATAACTTGATATTCTAATTATGATTAACAATCACAACTGATAACTGCAAGGAGAGAGTTCTGAAAGATCACTCAATAAGCCCTCCATACAACCATTAAGTCCCCACTAAACATTTGATTTTTTTATTGAGACTTAGAAACTACATTTGCATATTGTGCCAATGAACATACATTAGACGACCTTGAATCAAATAAACCTGTACTGACCATAATTACACAGTAGTTAGTTTTGTACAAATTATGTCAATTATTGTCAGCACTCTTTCTTTACAAAATAAGACCAAACTTAGAACATGAATAAAAAACTCAAACATTAACAAGAAGCCAAGTAGGTATCTGAACAGTTTTTACATTAGCGCAGAGTACACAGTTCCGCAGCTTCACGGGCCAGAAAAAATGGCTAATGATCAGGCCATATTAAAATGCTAAATTAAAAGAACATATCAAACATGTTCAAATCCACATTGTCTGAGTGACTAGGCTGAATCACGGAGCCAGACATCAACTCCTCCAGGAAGTCCTCTTTGGCAGAAGCAAGTTCGTTTCCTGCCGAAGCAGGGGCAGGCCAATTTGTTGCCCCTCCCCCAAGCTGCGTTGCAGCCAGATTCTTGCCTAAAATTTCTCCGCCCTCTTGCCCAGTGGCCAGCATTTCAAGTAGCCCCGTGCTGTCCGGAGAGAGGTTGCTGGCAGTAGTGGTGGTTGTGGCCACAGGAGAGAGGAGGTCGTTGAGGATCTCGTCGTACCCTGAGGTGCTGCTGCACTGGGAGGTGGTGGAGCTGACGGTGTAAGGAGAACCTAACTCAGCACTGTCTGGCCGCTGCAGCCATTTCAACGTCTCCTCCTGTTTTCCCATCATGCTATCCAAGGCCGCCAATAGTTTCTTCTTCCTCTTCAGTCTTTTCAGAAGTTTGCGGCGCAAGGCATTGGTGTCGTCAAGAGCTGCAGTCTGAATTTTGGGGTTTTTAGTGGGACGTACGAGGGAGCTTCGTGAAAGGGGTTGCTCGGACTTGTGGGGTGGTTGAAGGAAGGGAGGTGTTGGGTTGTCGGCAGCAGGTTTTGGGTTGGGAGGCCAGGGCTGTTTGAAGTTAAAGGCCCTGGTCTGCATCCTCGGATCTTCACTTTGACTGTGGGTCACGTTGGGTGACCTGCTGGGCACAGCTGTGACCTCTCTGGCCTGGAAGCCCCGGAACATTTCGGCGGCCCTATCAGAAAGGTTGTCATCAGTGGAAAGCTTTAGAGTGGGCTTACAGGACAGAGTAGTGGCGGCACTTTTCTGGGGGGCAGGGGTGGACTGGAACGCAGGGTGCCTGCTCAGCACAGCGGAAGACCAGCGTGAAGCAGGAAACGCTGGGGGGGCGGGAGGCAGCCTCATGGGAGAGGATGAGTCGGGGGCAGGAGAGGGCGATTTAGAAGCAGGTGGCGAAGAGTAAGGAGCAGGAGGAGGGGTGACCAACGGTACATCAACTTCGCCCGTGTCCACTTTGCCTCCCATCATGTTTTTCTTGCCCCTCTGTTGCTTTGGCGTGCCGTTAACCTTTCCCCCCTGGCCTCTTCTGGATGAGATTGAGCAGGTTTCCACCGTATTAAGTGATTGTTCCCCGCTGTCAGCAGGGATTTGCTCATCTCCGTCCGACTTCACCTCCACAAGAGTGAGAGTGACAACGTCGTCATGGGACAGGCCATTGAAGGCATCCGGGAGGGTTACGCTCCCCACCGATGAGTCCCGGCCATTTGGAGACACCCTGCTGTCCTCAGTCAGTGCCTCCACAAAATATGAATGGTCTTGCTGGGCGGCAGGCAGAAGATCAGGCTTACAGGACTCATTGTCACTCGTGAGCTTCACTACAGCAGCGTTACTCCCGTGACGGCCCCCAGGTTGCACCCCCTCCGGTTTTGCTGACTGGATCTCCCAGAAAACCAAGTGGATTTGATTAGCTGGGACAGGCAGTGTCTTGTGAGAAGTGCATTGTGGGTACTTCAGATCATCAAATTCAAGCCATGAGCCTGTTGGGCCAGGAAGAAAAACAAAACGCACTCAATACTTATAGCCAAACTCTTCACTACTGCTTTGTCAAATGTAGCATTTCTATCCTAGGTGTGCCACCAGTTGAATTCAACATACACAATTATCTGGCTACTAGAGATGCGCAGATTGTAGTTATATCTGCTGGAACCGTGGTTAATCCACAGATCGGGTGGATGGGTCATAAAAATTAAGATGCAGATTAACAGCGGATGGGTTTTGGGTGGATGAAATAATACATAAGTAAAAAAGTGAGCACAGCTCACTAATACCCCCAACCCTAGTGCACTGAAGAGATTAAAGCATATTTTCAAACTAATTGGCACTGCATCTCTGCATGAAGTGCAGAATGCATGACTGAAATTTGGAAACAACCAGATAAGCAGTTTTCGAGAAATCGGACTGACAACATTTGCAGTGGTAAATTTTCTAAGTTCAAAATATGGAAAACAAAAGTAATTTTTGAAAAAAATCATCACATTTTCCTGAAACTGGGCACTGCACCTCTCCATGAAGTGTAGAATGCATGACTGCAATTTGAAAACAATCCGACGAGTGGTTTTTGAGAAGCTGGTCTGACAAACTGGTGCGGACGGACGGACAGAAGGACAGACAGACGGAAGGGAACCTTTGCACTAAACCTCTCCATGAAGTGTAGAATGCATTAGTGCAATGTGAAACCCATCTGATGAGCGGTTTTTGAGAAATTGGACAAACAAAATGGTGTGATCAGATGGATGGAAGGACAGACAGACGGAAGGGAAACTTGGCACTGCACCTCTCCATGAAGTGAAGAATGCATGACTGCAATTTGAAAATCTGACGAGCGGTTTTTGAGAAATCGGTCGGGCAAACTGGTGTGGACGGACGGACGGAATTCTTCGGTATATACTATATACCCTCGTCCCTTATAGGTCAGGGGTATAATTAAACTGCCCCCAGCTGAATGTTTCAAAAACAGTGTGTATGGTTTTCAGTAAAACTAAATCTCAATGTGCAGAGCCCAAGTGTGTTTGTAGAAGGGAAGAGACTACTTGTCTCAGATTTTAAATTCCTTGATGTACTCGTAGATTCCAATCTCAACTTTCAAGCACATATTGACAAGGTTTGCAATCGCATGAAATTTAATTTGGCAAATTTTAGATATGTCCACAGTCGCATGTCAACCAAGGCTAGGTTTATGAACATGCAGCAATGATTTTCTCCCATATGACTTATTTTCTGACAACCTGGTCTCAAGCTAGCAAAACTGCTTTCAAACCGCTACCTTCTCCTTATAAACCAACCCTTAAAGTGCTGGGCAGGAAATCCAACTACCATAATCACTGAAAAATTTGATCAAAATACAGCTTATTAAATTGGGAAAACCTGATTAAATATACAGATTCTTGTCTTGTGTACAAAATTTTCCATGGACTTGCTCTTCCCTTGTTAATCAGTCTGTAAAAACTGTTACCATCTCCACACGGAGTGCAGCTAGAGGAGACTGCGCTGTTCCATTAAGAAAAAGTGCTTTCTGTCAATCCGTATTTTCAGTCAGGGCTGCTCGCGAGTGGAACTCCATTCCAACTAACATTAGAAATCTTTCAACTTACTTTCAACTTTTTAATGCATTTTTAAAAAGTGGTTAGTTCATGGCCAGCACTGTCAACATTAAATTTTAGATGTTAATCTTGCTCCATCTCTTCTGCTGTGCCTGTCAGTGCCTCTTGGTGCTGTTTGTCATGTTGTCTGCTAGTTTACCAATTGTCTAGTTTTAATGCTGTCTACTGTGTCCTTTATATTCTTTTAAGGTGACCTTTTTTTCCAGGGACAGCAGATGTAAAATAGCCTTCTAGCTAATTCTGGTGCATTCACATTTAAAAAAAATGTTTTATTAATGTGCATTGTCCCTAATTAATAAACTTGAAATAAATTAATAAAATGAAAATATAACCTACATTGTCTAAATGTGAACATATTTTTAGCCTCCTCTTTCCCCTTGTACAAATTAGCCGACTAGACTCTTACTGCGCCTGTGCATGAGTTGTGCAGTCTATTTTTCAAGAGCAGTGGAGGCAAGAAAGATTGGACAGAAAATCGAAAAAAAAAGCATATAAAACAAAGAGCTAAAAAGTTCTGCATGGGAGCACGCCAAGTGAAGTCATTAACCATGACGAAAAGTCAAAGGCAGGGTATGTCATACGCAACAGCAGCAAAGCACTATATGTTGATGATACAGTATCTTTAGGAGTAGTGGATAACTTGCTGAGTGGATGCCAATTGCTTCAATTCCACTAAGAACTCAATGACAAGATTTGTATTATTTTAAAGGTCCTTTCCTCTTCTTTACAGTGATACCAAACACTAGGGCTGTGATGATCACCACATGACTACAATACTGCGGTAATGAGATGCCGACCATGGGATGAACTGCCCAACCGTGGGGATTCTTCGCTTTTTCACCGCGGTAAGAAAACATGCATGCCCTACTAAACACATAGTGAGCAGTCTTTCGTATTTGCGCAGAAAATAGTTCTCTGTTGAGGTACCGTTTATGCCAAAGCGGATCAAATTTAGTGTTATTGGTCGCTATATCTGGGGGCAAATTCCATCACCTTGCAACTCGCCGAGAAAGGGCCATAGAAAAATACATTACCAATTTACAGTTTCAGAAATGATTATTGATACAAACAACTAACCACATCTCCTTTGGCACGATGTATACTAACAAAATTCAAATGATGATACTAAATCGCAAACGCAGACGAAAATAGCCTCACAAAAACATGGGACTCCATCCGACTAAATTAAGTGTTGACTACTAGAAGAAAATCATAATCAATTACAACCCAACAAGAGTGTATCGTGAATTTTATGTAGCAAATGGGTGGGGAAGAATTTTCTGTACATATACAAAGGTTTGAAGGTAGCTTTATTATATTTAAAAGGCAAACTGCATTGGAATCAAGAAGAAGTGAGTGGCTGAGAGCAAAAGTCTACTGTCTGACTTTTTCCAAGTTCTGAGAAAATAAGATTTATAGTTTTGTTTGAACAGAAAAATCACTTTATTTTACGCTTTTCTGGAGTCCGTTACAATAATATGCATATTTTGTTTGTACAAAATAAAGTGATTTTTCTGTTCAAACAAAACTATTTTCTCAGAACTTGGAAAAGTCAGAAAGTAGACTTTTGCTCTCAGCCACTCAAGTTATCAAGTAATCATTTAACATCATGTCGACATAATGAGACTACTGCCAGTGAACACAAATGTAAAATTATGCCCACGAACATTGTCCTATATGCGTGTATAACATTTAGCGCAAATGATCCGCTACTAGCTGAAGTACCACACTACAAAATAGAACAAATCTCATTATTTACTTTCTGCAGAAGTTCAAAACATACTATCAGATAAAAGACTGATAAACTGTAGTTTTAACAAGAGGCCCATGGGCCTTAACGGTCACCTGAGTTGTATAAAAACTGATGTTATTGATGTCAATGAACCAAGTATACCCAAAAGTATCATCTTCCTATATAAAGTATAGTAAACTTCACCCCCTCCCCAGGGGCAAACATGGAGCCTCAGGGCCATGAAATTAACCATTTTGATAAAGCCCATCAAGACCCCTCCATCTATGAAGAGTACTGGTTTCCAGCCTCTCTCGGACTGGAGAAGAAGATTGTTGAAATTTTGGCAATATGACCCCATTGGGGCCCCACCCCTCAGCCCCTGGGGAAGAGACAGGGTCACAAGCGTCATAGTATCAAACTGTCATCTCATGGTTGTAATGCCAATCAAGTTTGAATGATTTCCAGTAGAAAATGAACAGAATATACCCAAAAGTATCATTTTCCGATATAAACTATGGTAAATTTCACCCCCTCCCCAGGGGCAAACATGGAGTTTGAGGGTCACGAAGTTCACAATTATGATAAAGCACCTCAAGAGCCTTCCATCTATGAAGAGTATTGTTTTCCAGCATATCTGGGTCTGGAGAAGAAGATTTTAAAAATTTCAGCCAATTTGAGCACTTTTAGCCACGCCCCTCAGAGCACCTGAGGGTGGGCACTATATAACTCACAATTTTGGTGCATATTTGACCAAGAAAGGTTCCTGCAAAATTGTATTGAAATCGGATCGGTTTCTGAGAAGTCGTCGAAAATGTATTGACCAGTTTTAGCCCTGCCCCTCAGAGCCCCTGGGGGTGGGCACCATATAATTCAAAATTTTGGTGCATATTTGACCAAGGAAGGTTCCAGCAAAATTTAATTGAAATCGGATCAGCGGTTTCTGAGAATAAGTGGAAAATGTACTGACGAAAATGTACTGACGAGTTTTAGCCCCGCCCCTCAGAGCCCCCGGGGGTGGGCACCATATAATTCTCAATTTTGGTGCATATTTGATCAAGGAAGGTTCCTGCAAAATTGTATTGAAATCGGATCAGCGGTTTCTGAGAAGAAGTCGAAAATGTATTGACCAGTTTTAGCCCCGCCCCTCAGAGCCCCTGGGGGTGGGCGCCATATAATTCACAATTTGGTGCATATTTGACCAAAGAAGGTTCCTGCAAAATTTTACTGAAATCGGATCAGCAGTTTGTGAGAGGAAGTCGAAAATGTATTGACCAGTTTTAGCCCCGCCCCTCAGAGCCCCTGGGGGTGGGCACCATATAATTCACAATTTTGGTGCATATTTGACCAAAGAAGGTTCCTACTAAATTTTACTGAAATCGAATCAGCGGTTTCTGAGAAGAAGTCAAAAATGTATTGATCAGTTTTAGCCCCGCCCCTCAGAGCCCCTGGGGGTGGGCACCATATAATCCGCAACTTTGGTGCATATTTGACCAAGGAAGGTTCCCGCAAAATTGCATTGAAATCGGATCAGCGGTTTCTGAGAAGAAGTCGAAAATGTAAATTGTTTATGGACGCACGACGGACGACGACGGACAAAAGGCGATGAGAATAGGTCACTTTGAGACTTCGTCTCAGGTGACCTAAAAATGCATACTTTTCCACAAATTAACTAGACCTGGCAGGGTCAAAAACAAGGACGAAAAATCAAGTTGTCACATCGTTTGGTATTAGCTTGTTTGCAGTGAACAGACCTTTCAGTGCTAAAATGGCAGTTCTAATGACATATTTGTGAAAATACTGTTTGTTAAAGACCAAGTGATCCACTACTCCTTTGGATTTGTTATGCCTTAATATACTATAGCCACAAAAAAGGGCACCTCAAACACGGCATATCATGTCTGTGCCAAATGCACTGTATGACTCCAGGCAGTCCAAGCCCACGAAATTAAATAACTTGAAAATTAGCCAAATGAAAAGGCGGTCTAAAAATAAAAAAATAAGACCAAGGTTCCTGTAGCTTACCGGCAAGCAGTCTTGCAGCGATAATACAATTTATGAAAATTTCATGTAAAGTGTGACATTTTAATCAATGAAAATCAATGTCAAGGTCACTAAATAAAAGTTCACATAGATTTATAATACCTTCTGTTGTACAATCCTAAGCTCTGAAGCAGTTGTGGTGATCCAATCATTTTGGCAAAAATTTGTCCGTCTGAAAAAATGGTAAATCCTGGGATATCTTTCAATGGTTTTTTTAAAATTTTGAACGTGCTCAAAATGCAACACAAAACAACCTGTTGCTGAATACCCCTCGGCCTATTTATGTAGTGAACAGTGCAGGTATGCTTCAGATTTAGAGTTAGATTTTGCACAATTTGGGAAAAATTACACCTTCTCACATAGCAAGAAAGTGTAAATGGAAAATCATTGCTGTGGTAGAGTACATTTTGAAAAGCAATTAAAATTATTGTCAAGAAATAATTGCTATGATGGATCACCTCAGATTTATGTTCTTAAACAGCTATAATGACATGCAACAGTCAGAAATACTGCCCCTACACCCTCACTATCATTGCTAAATTTATTAGAGAGTAATAATTCAGTGTTTGGGTTTGTACATGTGTGTACTTATCAGTACTTTTTTAGTTAGTGCCAAGACTGATTGATCCATATTAGGGGAGGTATTAATTCATTGATGTACATGGGTCAAACTTATTGCTTTAATC
Organism: Gymnothorax javanicus; assembly: GCA_029692085.1. Taxonomy (NCBI): domain Eukaryota; kingdom Metazoa; phylum Chordata; class Actinopteri; order Anguilliformes; family Muraenidae; genus Gymnothorax; species Gymnothorax javanicus. The sequence continues at coordinate 68,052,830 of CM056199.1, forward strand.
TAATTGGTTGGGTTTGTGGGTCCAGGGTTAAAAAGATGTGCTTGGTTTACATCTTTCTTTTTTTAATTTTCTTTGCAAATAGATAAGTCAGGATGTACAGGATGTTCTACTTCAATTTACTCGATAAGAATTATTGTTACATAACATATGTGACCATTTACGTTTTCTTAATGACAGATACTTTTTCATGATTTAGGTCAGGGGTGGCCCTGGTCCTGGAGAGCCGCAGTGTCTGCTGGTTTTTAGTGTTACTCAGCACTTAATTAATGAATTAAAGCAGTTGATTGCACACTTCACTCGTCTCACCTGGTGTCTTAGGTTTAAATCGGGGGAGAAAAATCAAACTCAGCACACCCTCTGGCTCTACAGGACCAGCGTTATCCACCCCTGCTCTATAAACTTTTATCTGCACTCTGTAATTCTACTTTGTCTGCATTACAACTATGCTAAATATCTAACCGCATTGACAAATCTTGGTTAACATGTAGACTGCTGTCACAACCTGCAAGTCTGCTTAACTGGCTCTAGGAGTCTTGTGGGTTGTTCCTGCTAATTGCTTGATTGGCTCATTATTACCGAATTAAACCTGAGACACCAGGTGAGATCAGTTAAGTGAGTAATCAACTACTTTAATCCATCAATCGAGTGCTGAGTAACATCAAAAATCAGCAGACACTGCGGCTCTCCAGGATCAGGGTTTGCCACCCCTGATTTAGGTCAAGGTCCCAGTGTCCAGGTCAAAGGACAAATTTGGTTGAAAATCTCACAGATCTCATGTCTATAAGGCTGGCATTGTAATTTGGAAACGCTATCGTTGATAGCAGCTGAGAACTGGCCCGGACAAGATTGTCAAGGTCACAGGTCAAATCAACCCAAAAACTGAAAATGCACATCCATGGCCGACTTTGGGCGACCTACCCGAGTAACCTGAGTCAAACCTGTGTTACGTGTGTTTCGCTCGAATTTCCGAGATCACAGCGTCACATGACCAAAATTGATCTTGAACGGTAGGGTCAGAGTTCATGATCATAATCCCCACCTCACCCAGGGTTCCTACACTTCTGTCATCAGGCGGTAAAATGGCTTAACGAGAGTGGAGGTGAGTCGAGAGTTACTGGTGTCATTGATCTTCACATTCGGGCGCCACGCTACAAAAATGTGCGTGTGCAGGGGTCACTGCGTGCTAGATCAGTGACTCTGGTAATGTGCGTTAGTCACCCGAAGTCAACTTATGAGTCACAGTGAGTCACCATACCATATTTGGAAAGGCTATTATCATTAGTTGCTGAGTACTGGCTTGGACAAGATTTCCAATGTTAAGGTCACAGCGCCAAGGTCAAAGGTCAAATCACCACAAAAACCTGGTGTTGCACATCTATGGGTCACGGTGAGTTACCATACCAAATTTGCAAAGGCTACCATTAGTAGTTGCTGAGTACTGGACCGGAGAAGATTTCCAAGATCAAGGTCACAGCGCCAAGGTAAAAGGTCAAAACACGAAAAAAAAAAAACCGGACAAAGTCATGGACACACACATGACAGACAGACAGATGAAAAGGTGATGGCAATACCCCTACTGGCCAAAGTTGGCCGAGGGGTAAAAACAGTGGGAATAATCTGAAATGACCATGACTTCCTTAAAACGCAATAGAAATGAATGGAAATTTAAAGCAATAAGGAACGATGTGTGCTCTCTACTTCACCCAAAGATTTAAGCTTAAAGTAATCAATTGATTCGGGAAGGATGCTGTCGTGACCTTTTTTTTTTTTTGTAACTTAGTTTGTTCCTTTTGCAATAATCAATTTGAATTAATCTTTGTCCAACATTGCTTTGATACCAAATCAGCATTATATAAGTTTGTACATATTTTACTTCACTTCTGAAAACGTGCGGGCAAACCTCAAGCCTCTTTTATTCGTGAGCCTAAAAATAGCAGGAGAGATGAAGAATTTCAAATGGGTACTTTTCCACCAGGTGCACCAGCAATAATCACACAGAAAAGTGGTTTGCAGCAGGACGAGGACGTTTGTCACGTAGGCCAATGTAAGCCATTTAAATATTTGATTAATTGTTGACATATTACACTGGAATTGCTTTACTTTCTATTAGATGAGCGTGCCAGGCATGTCCAACTTCAGAGTATGATAAACTGATTAACTTCTGCACCTCCCTGACAGACTTGAGCAAGCTACTGGTAATTTCGCGTTGTCCAAAAATAAATAAATAAATAAATTAAATTTAAATTTAAAAAACCATGGATCATAGCTGAAACAATCCTTTGTTGTGAAGACTGGCAGCATCTCTAATCTTCAATGAAAATCATTGATGAAAACACTCATACATCAATGAAACACACAATACATTTGAGAAGGCAATATAGCCTAAAGATGGAGTGAGATGTCCACGTGGGTGCTGGTTTAAAAATTCGGGAAAATAATAATTTCCGGCGGGTGGCGGGTGGATGATTTAAAAGTATAAGCGGATTTGGATGAGGTGAGAGCCAATCTGCGCATCTCTACTGGTTACATCTTCTCATTCAGGAATTACACAGACTTCTAGCTTGATCAAGCAAAGGACACTACACAGTATTGCCAGACTGTTTTGAAAGAACTCAAATACTAACCTGAGAGGTCTCGAATCCATGTGGCAAAGTGCTTCAGATGGTGATCATACTGGATTATAGTGCTGACAGAATAGAAGTTTCCATGGAAATCAAAGGTGTACACGTCAACATCATTCTGAGGTAGTCCTTCCACAAAATGCAGAGCAAACACAGGAGAAATGCTGAAAAATACACAACATTGAATTGTAAGCATGCAGGTTATAGTTAGATTTCATTGCTGCAGGGCTGATTTGTGATGTTTCGCAGGACAGATTTCATTTGTAAAGGGCAACTACAGGTAGGAAAGTAAGGTTTTAATGACCAGTCAGGGTACATCAGTCATAGCCTAGAATAATTTGTTTTAATAAAAGCACTGAATTCCTTTATCCTTTGGTAAATACCAGCATTACAAATGCACTGGAAGTGCAAGACAACCTAGTGACTGTGAATTAGGGCATCTGCCAAAGGCTCTTATGCAAAGCAACTGCAATTGAGTGAACTCAATTTCTCTGCATTTGCGATGCATGTGTACTCAAATGCAATTCATATGGATTCCATAGTCTTTAAATGCACATTACGCATACAAGACACTGACTGTTGCAGCCTGGGTCCCAGATTTGGATCAGATATGAAATAAAAATGACAATTTATGGCATGATACATGGAAAGAGAAGATCAAAGGCTCAAAGCCAGAATGTAAAAAGTCTCCAATGCATTTCTTCAAGCAGGGATTAGACATTAAGCATTTTACAGCACTTGTGGGACCAGTTATTGTGAAAGTCTACGTGTCCCGTGAAACGTTCTGGTTGTCCAGATATGCGAGCGCTTCAGGCACAAATGCCAGCAGTGAGAGTCAATAAGGGGGGACCAAGAACATCCCCCCCAGAAAATTTAGAAAAATGGTGCAATTTTGTGCTTTCTGGTGCTCTCCAGAGGAAAATTTGTTGGCTTCTTCACACTAGAATTTCTACATTTCGAAGGAAAAATATCTCAGAAAATCAGAAAGTCTGGTGACTGGCTTTGATGAATCAGGTATATTTTAGTTGAGCACATTAGTACAACTCCTAACATGTAACTGTTTTCAATATTTGTACTTTTTATTTCAGATGACTTTCATTACAGCAAGTCAGTAGCTTGCGGTTTCTTTTTTTTCTTGCATATGAGTCAGCCGCAGTTACGCAATATCCCTAAACCGCTGCAACCAATTCCAGGCCTACCAAAGAAAACGACCAAGCTGTCACAAAAGTTTGTCAGATGTCTACCTATCTAAAATGATACAATTGTTGCATTTTTCCTTTGGCTCGTTTGTGTTCACACGGCAACAGTCTCTACCGGTCCAAAGTTGTAAACAAATGCAATGCGCGAACCAACTGTTCTCTCAGTGGTCAGAAATCTTACACGCAAAGGAAAGGGCGTTTCTTCTTCTTTCCCCAGGAAACAACAACAACCCAAACAACAACCATGGAATATCAGCGTCGTGTGTGGCTAGGTTATTTTTTTGCATTTCTCTGGTTAATGTACCAGTGTTTGATAATTGAACAACATACCCAGTTCTATGAGGTATCCAGACAGCGACTGGAAAATAATGTCCTAAGGCATCTGATAAGACGTGCTGTCTCAAGAAATTGCCGATGAGGATGGGCTCAACTACAGCGATGAGTCAGTTTTGCCAGTTGCTGAGACGACTGTGTTCTCACTGCAAACAAACCGCACCAGGGTTCGAAGGGAAGCGAGCCTAGACCACCCTTTTTTGGCGATCTCTGCCTGCTTGTTCATACTCTAGCCATACTGCCGTGACACTGTTTGAGGTATGTCACTGATGTACAGGTTGAAGATCATGGGAGATAGTACCCATTCCTAAGGGCAGTGGTTCCCAAACTTTCTCTGCTGGGCCCCCCTTTGGTACATAAGAAAATTTTGCGCCCCCCGCCCCCCTCCCCCCCCCAAAAAAAAAACACAGGACATGCATGCACATATTTTGTTTTCAGAGTCCATTGCAGTTTATTTCACACATTGTAATTAATATAAACCTCAACCTTTTTTGAAAAAGTAAAAGTAAATGGCCATAAACTGCAGGTTGTAATAAACTACAACTACTTTTAGAATTAGAAATAAATAACAAAATAACAAACCGCCTTTAAGGTGTAATTATTTTAAGTGTAACTGTTTTCAAGCACCTTAACTGTCTAAGTATGTTCAGTGTAACAGGTTTTTTTTTTTTAATATTCAACAACATTGCTATTAATGCATTTTTGAAAAACTGCCTCTCTGCAAAAGTGGGTTTTAAAACATGACCAACTCCCTGAGAGGAAAAAAAACCAAAAACCTAAAGGTTTGTTTAAGACAGACAACACACTGCGGTCTCTCCTCATTACCCACCGTTGTACAGGTGAAGCCAAAGGCAAGATATGTGTCGTCATATTTTCTAGTCTTTGCCTTGGAAGGAAATTGCTTTAGAAGCACATTTGGCGGTGCTTCATCCTCTGCTTTGCGTTTACGTGGGAGCTCCGTCAAAAAATTTGTCCATGTTATGGTAGCAGTGTCATTTACTGTATTTATTTATTCATTCATTCTTGCCGTGCGTGAATTTTTTTTTCCCACGACAGTTCCGGACACCAACAGAAACTTACTTGCATACAGCCAATCAGCGACCTTGTGCCGGACCTCTGAAGGAGTGTCTCGAGACAGTTAAATTTTTCTCGCTTCACTGGCCTTGCACTTATGAAGTAAAAATAACCGAGATTAAGCGCAGCTTATTCTAGAAAATATGAATGCTCTGAACAGATGATTTTTGTCTAGCCTAGCTGGAAACATTAAAAATGATTGGCAGGTTTGGAAACGGCCACCGCATTTTCAAATGAAGGACACGAAGATTTAATAATTCAAAACCTCTTTTAAAGTATAAAATCATTAGGCTGTATCACACCCCTCTGCCTGAGTATAGCCGTCTACTTAAAATTATGTTTCTATGATGCAGAAAGAAAGCACCATAATCAACCTATATTAACAGCCGGCAGCGAAGTGCGAAAAAAAATTCATGAACACCACTTGCCAAACCTGCCGATATGTTTGTTACGTTCAGTAGCTAGGCTAGATAAAAATAATCTGTAGGCCTACAGCGCATTCAAATTTTTGAGAATAAGCTGACGCAATCTTGGTTATCTCTTCTTTATATTCATCGGATTTTGTTCGGTGTCACCAACTAGTTTATTATTAATATGCCAGATCAGTGCAGGATAAAAAAAGCGGCGAGTTTGGTATTGCTAGACTACATTGATTGAAACCACCAGCTCATTTTACCAGCTTCAAATATTTGAACAACTACATTCATAACAATTTATTTATGAAAATGGCAGGCTAGATGAATGATTTGGCCAACAGTTATGCTGAGATTAAGGCAGGCATTTACGATGTAATCGCAGTATTCTGGGCAGCGAATGGACTGTGCAGTCAGTGGTTCCAAGACCGTACCTCGGTGCAAGGCCAGTAAAGACAGAAAAAATTCAACTGTCTCAAGACACTCCTTCAGTGGTCCGGAACAAGGTTGCTGATTTGCTGTATGCAAATGATTTTCTGTTGGTGTCCGGAACTCCAGTGGGGGAAAAAAAATTTGCATCCCGCGCCCCGCGCCCCCCCTGCAATTGATCTGCGCCCCCCACTTTGGGAACCACTGCCTTAGGGGACGCCATCATGAAGGCAGCACTGTTTGCTAGTCAGTCCGTCACTGGTCTTTAGGACAAAGCTTTGGTTGGCTAGGATGTTGCATATAAATCGTCACGTGACGATCAGGAATAGCTCTTTGTAACTTGAAGGTCAGTCCCTGATACCATACAGTGTCATAGGCTGCGGTGAGGTCAACCAGGATAGCGCCAGCCTTGTGACCCTTTTAAAAGCTGTCCTCAATGTCATTGGCTATCTTGACGATCTGATGTACCATACTTTGGCCTTGTCGGAAACCCGCTTGCTCATCTGCAATTGAATTTGCCGACACAGGACACGCTGGAGGGCTGGAAGTGCTGCCAGTGAGGCGTTTGATTGTCTTCCAAGCAATCCTGCTAGAGGGGGTAAAATCTATCCCTTGAACCATTTCCTCCCAACGCTCACAACGTTTCCCATTGGGGCAGTTTGTCAGGTCTGATGCCTTTGTGGATGGGTCTTCCAACACATTCGCATGTAGGTACTCATCATAATGGTATTCACATTCCTCGTCCCAGGAGGGAATGTAGAACGGAGCCTCTTTGCTGCCTTGAAGGAGGAGCCAAAAGACTGAGTCGTGGAATGATTCTGGAGGAATAGGGCTGGGTATCTTTTTCAAGCTGCCTTGATGAGGAGTCTTTATTTTTTAATTTTGTCGAGCCATTTGGCCCACAAAAGACTGAAACTTTATGCTGCATGTTGTGTGGTCAATCAGTTAAAACCAGCATGACTTCCAATCCAATGCAATCAATTATCAATTATGAAAATGAAAAACAATAACAAAGATACAGCCAGTGTAAATGTAAACAAAGTGCTGGGGCCTCATTTATAAACGGTATGCGCAGGCACAAAAAAAGATACGTGCGTCACTTTTTTTTTTTTTTTTTTTTTATTATTTTTTTGAGATTTTTTCCTTTGACAGTTGTAGTGTGGAGAGAGACAGGAAGGTTGGGGAGAAGGATGGGGAAGACATGCGGCAAATTACCCGAGCTGGAATCGAACCTGGGTCGCCGCGGTAAGGACACAGCCTTTGTGGTGTGCGCGCTTAGACCGATGAGCCACCGGGGCGCCCCAGTGCGTTACTTTCTTTGCGGATTTCTGATTTATAAAAACAAACTTGACATTAAAAAAAGGAAAATTATTAAGATTATGCAAAATGTCAATAAATTCTAAGTCCGTCCTGATTAAATAAATGAAATTTCCATGCAGTTTATTTTACCCATAGGTGTATAAATTTGGTTATTTTCCACAAAATGTCATTTTTATTTTTTTGTGCGTACGTATTATTTAGGTATGAAATCCACGCAAATTTTTATAAATAAGGCCCCTGGTTACTGGCTTCAAAGTAACCAAACTATCATTGTATGTCAGTGTTTCCCACAGACCTGGAAGCAATGTGCGGTGGAAGACCCGGGGGTGATCTCCATTTTGTTGAGCGTGGGGTGCACGGCACTGTTATTGTGCAATTTCCGCATCTTGCAGTATTTCCTATTTTTTCCGTTGTTTTTTTTTTACGTGCGCATACATGATCAACAACAGGCGATTGCGCAATGACTCAGAATTAACGGGAATCAATTTGTGGCGGGAAAAATACATAGGCTGTATTAAAAGACCGATCTTTGGACGTACGAATCGATCTTTAGGAATTAAAATGAGCATCGATCCAGAATCGGAGAATCGATATTTTCAACACAGGCCTATGTAGGAAGACTCAACACTTCATTATCCGCCTTTTTTGCAAACTGTTCCCAATTGGCCTTGCGGAAAATCCATCGTTTGACTGGTTTGGTTAGAATTGGTTGAATTGGATTTTCTAGGATGATTAGGGAAGGTCTGTGGGATTTTGGGAAGGAGTCCAGGATGATGCGATGTGGGGATGGGCCTTTCAGATTGATGAAGACAAGGTCAGGATTTGTGGTTGTATTCCATGTGCAGAATGAAAGCTGTCCGCTTGCTTAGGGTCGAATAGCAATTGCAGACCAGCTGTCTGCTGTAAAATTCCCCTAGTAATAAACTTTTCTTTAACCATGACTGTCTGAGAAGTGAATGTGTTTTTTTGGTGTTTGGTGCTTGTTTCTGTTCACCATCCTCACCCTTGAATTGTGAACTTGTAATTCACAACTGCACTAATGCAACCCCATACCATGGGAGGTGCACGCTTTTGAACTGAGCGCCGACTCCAAGCTGGATGGCCCCTCCCCTCTTTAGTCCGCCCGACAAGGCGCCCATGGTTTCCAAGAAGAATTTCAAATTTTGATTCATCTGACCACAGAACAGGTTTCCATTTTGCCTCAGGCCATTTTTAATGAGCTTTGGCCCAGCGAAGACGGCGGCATTTCTGGATCGTGTTCACATATAGCTTCTTCTCTGCATGATACAGCTTTAACTTGCATTTGTGGATTGCACGGCAAACTGTGTTTACAGACAATGATTTCTTGCAGTGCCGCCTGAGCCCTTGCAGTGAATTCCAGTGCAGAATTATGCCCGTTTTTAATGCAGTGCTGCCTGAGGGCCCGAAGATCACGAGAATCCAATATTGACCTTCGGCCTTAACCCTTGCACACAGAGATTTTTCCAGATTCTCTGAATCTTTTGATGACATTATGTACTGTTATTGGTTGGAAATTCAAAATGTTCGCAATTTTACATTGAGGAATATTTTTCTGAAATCGCAGATTGGTGAACCTCTGCCTATCTTTACTTCTGAGACTCTGCCTCTCTAAAACGTTCTTTTTATACCCAGTCATGTTTCTGACCTGTTGCCAATTGACCTCATTAGTTTTAAAATGCTCCTCCAGCTGTTTTTTATCAGTACCTTTTACTTTTCCAGCCTTTTGTTGCCCCTGTCCCAACTTTTTTGAGATGTGTTGCCATCATCAAATTCAAAATGAGCTAATATTTTTCATGAAATGGTAAAATGTCTCACTTTCAACATCAGATATGCTGTCTATGTTCTATTGTGAATAAAATGTGGGTTTATGAGATTTGCAAATCATTGCATTCTGTTTTTATTCACATTTTACAAAACGTCCCAACTTAATTGGAACTGGGGTTTGTACCATCTAGTACAACAGCACTCCTTGCCAACTGCAAGCTCGCCGTCCCTTGCCACCCAGTTTTACCTGTTACAACTACCGCTCAATAGTAATAGAACTTCAAGATCACTGTAAAGTGTCCAGAGGACTAATCACCATACAGTAGATGCGCACTAGAAGAAATAACTGTGCAAATTTTCTGCCAGTTTTAATATTACACAGTAAAAGGACACAGGAATATTACTTCTATAAGTATCAGTGTCGTAAAATGGTAGCAAATTTTTATTTTATTTTATTTTTTTTAAATTTGGCATCTCCAATCCCACCCAAATCTGAATGCCTAATTCGAGAACTATGTACAAGACTTGCTCGTATGCGACCCCTTGTTGCCAGCTCAGGAGAGAGAGACAGTTTGCGGCTCTCCTCCGAAGCACGCAACTGTCAGCCCCTGCATCTTTACACTCATTGGTCGAAACTTTCGCAAGTACAGAACGAGGGCAGAGGATACCCAAACATAAGCAAGCTTATAATTTCACTGACGAGCGCCCTGCTGGCCAACAGGAGGCGCTTGAGCAATGAACAAAGCAACCATTTTTAATATCCCTTCCTGACAGTCCCCTCCCAATTTGCAACCCTCAACGCTTCAGCCAATCGTGCGCTGCTCTGAAAAAGCTGCCGACCACTGCTGGTATGACCAGGGAACGAATCCATGCCGTTGTAGTCACTATTGCTCCGCAAATGCGGCGCCTCAACCAAGTGAGCAAACCCGGCAGCTAGTAGCAGTTTTTTAATAATCTCCTTGTAGATACAGAGCATGACCTGATATGCTCACTTGGGCAATACGAAAGCAAGTGCTACAAGTACATGAAGTAATATAAAACTGGGATAAAGAAAAATGTACAGAATCACAGCATGGACTGCTGCAACATTTCAATCACGCGGATACGGCTTCATTAAGGAGGCACAGCTTCATAGTATTCATTTTTGCTGATGATAAAAACTCCACTGCAGGTATCACCAGGGCTCAGGACAGCTATACTTAGACATTGCAGACAACTTTGGGAGTTGTAAAGAAAGTAGTCCAGTAACAGCTGGAGCTTTTCATTGGTTGAAGTTGGCTAATGATCAGAATCTGACCAATCATGACGCGAGAAAACTGTATTACACTATGTAATATCAAACCTGTACGAAATGGCTGTATTACACAAATTTTTAATCATTTATGGGTTACATAAAGGATCTCTAATGAGTAAGCTTGAGATATTAAATTTATGAAACAAGAGTAGCAACCTTCATTTATTCCGAGCCTCCGGCGATATTGAGAGCTCATGAATTTGATATCCTATTTATCCCATAAATAAAATCATATTATTACCATTGTATTAGTTGGAAAATAAAAAAAACAAAAAAAATATTAGCTTCTAGCTGGTGGTCTATTTAAGTCAAAGAATGAATAATTTGCAAGCAAGCCCGCATGCTAATGTTTTTTGGCAATGAATAAATAAATAAGTAAATTGAAGTTTCTACAATAACAGTTACACATGTAACTTATAACTTTAATGGCAAAAGCGCTAGCATGCGAGCTTGCGAATTATCCATCCCAATGACTTGAATAAACTGCAAACTAGAAACTAACACTAGCGATGGTTAACGGTTACCCGCAGGATTGGTAACATTTCATGTGTGTTATATCAAACCTGCAAGTCATGGCTGTATTACGCCTATTTTTAATCATTTATGGGATATGATGCAATATTTTTACATTTCTCTCCTATGCAAGTATAAAAATTACTCACCGGTTAGCAATCACAGGAAAATCATGACAGGCTTGGAAAAAGATGACCGTCTCATCTTCATCATGTACTGTTGGGTCTGACTCGTCACAAATTTTCTCTCTCCCTTTCCACTCATGCCACTTCTTCGCTTCTTCTTGTAGAAGCCTTTCATTTTACTGGTGCTTTACCTGGTATTTGTCCCGGTTTGGGTGGTTTGAGGACGTCATCTTCTCTACATTTCCTTCATGTAGTTGCGCTGATGTGCAAGTTCATTGGCGCAAAATATTGCGTAAACAGCATCCACAAGGAGATCATACGAGTGCACATTCCGTGCAGTGGGTTCCGTGCAGTGGGTTAGTAAATGCATCTGTACAGTATTTTGCTTCTTCCGATGGAGGAACGTGACGGGATAAACCGAAGACGAACTCGCGCATTGTAGGCAAAAAAGACGGGATGTAAACACTACTGCAAAAATGGCAGCAACCAGGTAATCAAGGTTCCATGTCAAAATATGCTAAGAAAATATAGAATTTTAACGATTAAAGCCAAAATTCTATGTGTCTGATCAGACCACTTGATGGAACATTTTAGTTGTCTGATTACATTTCCCACTTGTACCGGACAATTGGACAAGCTTTAATGTCAATCCCTGCTTCAATTCAAGAAGTGAGCCTGCTGATTTCAACAATTGGTTCCCAGACCAGATCTGCACCGATGAGCAAATCATGAAGGTCGAAGCAACTTTTACCTTCTGCACCTGGATTTTTACCGCCAAAAACTGCCACAGTGACAAACTCACCTCTTGAGCACCATCTTCCTTTTCTGGTGTTGGCGCTGGCATTGGTTGCACTGGGCTTCATGGACTGCGTGCAGGGGATGCCAGTCTGGGAGCACGCCTGTAAATGTGCTTAAAGTCTTCTGGCACCTGCAAGCACAGCAGCAGCAGCTGAAACTCTAGTGTCAAACAGATACAATCTGAGTTTGCCTGTAATAGACCGATCCAGAGTACAGCCCACCCAGGCCTATCCAGCCAATGAGATCCAGGGCTGCAGTCACGTGACTGCGCCCAGCTAGCGCTCGCCATAACCTCGGACAAACAAACACTTATCCCAACTGCTTTCTCTATTGGGAAGAGTACATTCACGCTTTGTTTTCGCATTTTTTTAATTAGAAAATCTCACAATGGCAAAGCGGTGTTGTTACAGTGAGTGTAAATCGGACACGAGATACCCAGACAGGGTCGTAAACACTACTTTCAGGAGGGAGAGGGCAGGATATGGCAATTTATTTGCTAATAATTACTCATTATTCTCAAAGCTCAGCTCGCTTTGTTTACGAACAATAACACCTCTTGATGGCTTTGCACTGGGCCGTAAAAGGGTCAAGAGGCTGCAGGTTTTCATTCAAACAGAGCAGAAACCCACCTGATACGATTAATGCAGGCTTCACACAGAGCTCCGTTTCAATCAAAGACTGTCTTGGGCAATAACGCTTGGGTGCTCTGGAAAAGGTTTATGATCTTATCACACCATATGTAAATTGAATGCTACGTACCCTGCTTTGCAAGAGCACTGGCCGTGAACAATGCTTCTCTGTTCCTTGTCGATCGTTATTATCAATGAGTGTGGCTGCTGTGACTTCAGCACTGAGCGATAGCATTTCCGTTTCGCTTCAACTTCACGGGCGTTTATAACAGAAAATGACACTTCGTGAATACACCCAGATAAAATAATTATAACCTTTGTATTTTTCTTTTATTGCGATGCGATCCATTTTTAAAAACTCGAGATTGATGTTTTCAGGAAGCGCTTCCAATGAGGTTATAAGGGACGTTGGCGCCATCTTCAGCAAAGCTTGACCTAGGTCCGGCCGTTGCTATGCGTAGTTAGGGGGTGGGCGGAGCTATGGATCGGTCTATTAAAGGGTTTTTCCTGCATTGAGAAATTTTTGGCACCCCCCAAATAGCTTTCCGCCAATGCCGAAGGAAAGTCAACAGCATTAAAACTAGACAGTCCGGTCAGCTGCAGCCCCATGGGTGCAGCCCCCGAAAGCCCACTTCTGCCCTTTTTTGCGCATAATTCGGCCTATACTGTTGCCATGGCAAACTAAATCGATAGGTGTTATAAGTGAAGTATATCACATGTCCATACCAAATATAAAAGTTATCGGTCCAAAATTGCAGCCTGTACTGCATCCACAAGGAAATCTCTGTTTTGCCACTAATGTGCGTATTATGTGGCCAATACTGTTGCCATAGCAACCAAAATCAATAGGTGTCATGAGTGAAGTATAACACATGTACATGCCAAATATGAAAGTAATCGGTCAAAAATTACAGCCTGTACAGCATCCAAAATGAAGAGTGTATGTTTCAGTACAAATTTGCGCATTATTAAGCCAATACTGTAGCCATGGCAGCTGAAATTGATAGGGGTCATAAGTGAAGTGTAACACATGTCCATACCAAATATGAAAGTAATTAGTGAAGAATTGCAGCCTGTACTACGTCCACAAGGAAATCTGTTTTGCCACAAATTTGCATATTATGCAGCCAATACTGTCGCCATGGCAAACAAAATCGATAGGTGTCGTAAGTGAAGAGTAACACATGTCCATATTAAATATGAAAGTAATTGGTCAAAAATTGCAGCCTGTACTGCCTCCACAAAGAAATCTCTATGTTTTGCCACTAAGTTGCATATTATTCGGCCAACACTATCGCCATGGCAACCAAAATCAATTGGTGTCACAAGTGAAGTGTAACATGTCCATACCAAATATGAAAGAAATTGGTCAAAAATTACAGCCTGTAGACCGTCCACAAGAAAGTGTCTAGGGAGGCGGACGCGGCGGTGGCGGCAACGACACAAGTAAATCCACAGTAGCCGTCTGACTTTGTCCGCGGGCTACAATTATAAAAATAGAGAATAAAAAAAGCAATTCAAATCCTCTCCGAATATCTTGAATAGCAATTTATCAAACAACAAGCAGAACGTAGAACAAACAGAAAGCTTGGACACGATGTCTGACTTCCAGCAGTCAACTCGCCTCTCAACCACAGCCAATATATTTTACACATGGACGTACACATTTTACACAAGCACTGGATAATCCAGCAAACCTGCATCATTTTGATGGGGCCTGAACGCTTGGCTGGGAAGCCAGCACTAGGAGACAGGACGTGCAATGATTTCTCGTAAAATAAATGCAGTTTTATTTCTGGTGAAATCATGTTTCGTCTCCCACACCCCTAGCCAAAACCAAACAGAATATTTTCAGAAAGGTTAGGTCAGAGCACGTCAGACACAGACAATAATGCGTTTCATACTAGATGTGCGAAAGGGCAACACGCTACTCTGAAAATGTGCGGAGCTGAATCTCCATGAATTGTCTAGAGTTCATAGAAGACAAAGGCTATAAATGTCCACAGGAGCTTTTTGGAAGACAGCTTTCGGATCACCAGTGAGTCGGGGTGTAACAGTACATGTATTCGTACCAAACTCTTTGGTACAAGATGTTCGATTCGGTCTATGTATGAACCAAAACAGTCCAGCTTTAAACGTGTGACGCGAGGCAGAACTAAAATGACGCACGAAAAATTCATATCTCCAGGTATTGGGTTTAGCCTAGCTTATAAACTGCAGTAAAAATACTTGAAGATTTTATTTGAAAACAGTATTGCGTTAAATCTTTGAGTGCACAAATGTTTCAGAGATCAGAAAAAAAAAAACGCTGAATTTTGCTGCGCGATTCTTCTTTCGTCTTTCCCATGGTGGCAACCCTACACCCCCCCCCAAACGCCCAACATTTCTGCCTCCCTCGTCCCTTGAAAACAGATCATCACGCGTGAGCCTATATTTTCATTTGCAAGACAGAGCAGTACAAAAAGCAATGTCAGGCTAGGTTTAAAGCAGTGAAAACACACTCTCTGAAGTGGGAAAGAGCATCACCCAAGTGCAATTCATGATGAATTCAAACCAGCCCGGGACTGTTCCACAGAATCAACGATTAGCTGAGAGCTGCTTATGTGCACAATTTTCCACTTGCAGCAGTTAAATGGATCTTAATTTTGTTATATTTTTTGTTTATTTCAGAAGTTCTGTTAGAAAGTTACAGCAATATTGACACTTTTTTATAATTTTTATTGAAGAATGTGCTGTCCATTGTTCAGGAAATTATGACCAATAAGCCACTGTTTTCTAGTATGGCCAATCAGTTGCCATTTAGTGGCCCCTAGTATACAAAATACTGCCATACATGCTGCCTTAAGGACTTCATAATAAACAAGACGACACCATCATCACTATCCCCTGCCACGATCAAGGGCCTTAACCAAGAAAAAAAAAAAATACAACCCGATTCCAAAAATTTGGGATGCTATTTAAATTGTAAACAAGACAGCCCGGTCCGCCGTGACCGTATGGCTGTAGCCCCCGAAAAAAGCCTGCTTCTCCCCTTTTTTGTGCATTATTCGGCCAATACTGTCGCCATGGCAACTGAAATTGATAGGTGTCATAAGTAAAACACAAGTCCATACCAAATATTAAAGTAATCAGTCCAAAATTGCAGCCTGTACTGCGTCCACAAGGAAATCTCTAGGTTTTGCCACTAATTTGAATAATATTCGGCCAATACAGTCGCCATGGCAAGAAAAATCGATAGCGGTCTGAGTGAAGTAGAACACATGTCCATCCTGAATATGAAAGTAATCGGGGGCTACAGTAAAAGCAGAGTTCAATGATTTCCAAATCTCATAAACCCACATTTCTCATAAACCCTGCCCCTTAGTTGGGGCTGAGGGGTAAAAAGTTGGGAGAGGGGCAACAAAAGGCTGGAAAAGTAAGTGGTACTAATAAAAAATAGGACCAAGGGTCTTGTAGCTTACCGGCAAGCAGTCTTACAGCAATGATATAAGTTATGAAAATTTCATGTGAAGTTTGACATTTGAATCAATAAAAACCAATGTCAAGGTCACCAAATTAAAGTTCACATACATTTATAAGACCTTCTGTAATACAATCCTAAGCTCTGAAGCAGTTTTGGAGGCACAAGTCATTATGTCAATATGCATTCAATATGTCAATTGTGAACTTTAAAGGTCACAGAATGTCAAGTTGTGGTCAGCAAATGGACTTCATATATGACTTTCTTAAATGTCTCTATAACCCTTGGCACAATCTGTGACCATTTTGGTGACAAGTCATTGTAATTTCACTGTCAAGTTTGACCCTCAAAGGTCACAGTCAAGTTGAATGTCACCAAATGAAAGTTCATATGTGATTTCCTAGATGTCAGTAACACAAACCTAGGCTCCATCTGTGACCGTTTTAGTGATACTAGCCATTGAATTTTCACTAGGTCACATTTGACCTTTGAAGGTCAGTACAAAGGTCACTAAATGAAAGTTCATATATGACTCCCTATATGTCTCCAATACAAACCCAGACTCCATCTGTGACCGTTTTGGCAAGACAAGTCATTGTAATTGTATTATGTCAAGTTTGACCTTCAAATGTCATCAACAGTCAAGCTGAATGTCACCAAATGAAAGTTCATATGCGACTTCCTATGACAGTAACACAAACCTAGGCTCCATCTGCGACCTTTTCAGTGACAGAAGTCATTGAATTCTCTCTAGGTCAAGTTAGACTTTCGAAGGTCAATATGAAGGTGACCAACTGAAAGTTCATACATGACTTCCTATACGTCTCCAATACAAACCGACACTCAATCTGTAACGATTTTGCTGGTATAAGTCATTGAAATTTCACTGTATAGTTTGGCCATTCAAGGTCGCTGAAAGTCAAGTTCAAGGTCACCCAATGAAACTTCATACATGACTTCCCATATGGCCACAATACAAACCTAACTTTCAAGAAATTACACGTGACTGCCTACACACCCCATTGGTGCATCTCAAAGCGTAGGCTGCATCCTTCGGAGGCTGCATTTTTAGGGGTCATCACTTAATTCCATCTGCCAAACTGACATAATATCTTTTCATCCCCGTTAAACAGCTTTGTTTTAAGCGAGTCATCACTGGTTTCCCGAAATGTAACCTTAACTCTAACCCCTAAGCTAAACCTAGCCCCAAACCAAATCCTAACCCTAAATTTAACCTTATCCATAACCCTAAATGTTAGTTTGACAGATGGGACTAAGTGAGAACTCCTTAAAATGTAGCCTTCGAAGGCTGCAGCCTATGCTTTGAGATGCACCACATGACTGCAAGTGGTCTCATCACACTTCAAAAAAAAATCCTCGTTCAACATCGCCACATCCCAACTCAGCATTTCATCTCTCATTGTAGTATATTTAGGAGATCTATAATGATAAAATAAAAATAAAGAGATTTATTTTTGGATCGCCCTGGATTTCAAGCGTCTAAAAAATACACAAGGCGGAAAACATTCTGTAAAGCCGATGAAACGTGAATGTGAGATATGAATTATCACAATCACACGAAATGGCCAAATACGCGTTCTTGCAAATCTGTGCTGCTGTTCTATGGCCATTAAACTTTCAGAATGCGGCAATCAAGCATGCTATATTAATAAACAGCTCTACTCATTCAGCAAAGTAAATAAGGTAATCCCCTGTTTGATTGCTAATTGAGAAAAGTAAACAGGGACAGGATTAGAGTAACCTTATTGATTAAAAGGAGACGATTCTGTAGTCCTTGACTTGGCTCCGTGCAGCATGTCACCGAAAAATACTGATGTCAGTCAAGTTTTTTTTTTTCCCGGAAGCATTTCTCATGCCCTTTGATGTTTGGCACTTTCGTTCAAGACTGTGTCGGGTTTAATATAGAAAAAGGAAAAGCTAGGATGTTCGCCCCATGGCTGCACGTGGTGGTACTACGCCTTAAAAAAACCGTGATTCAGAATCGTTACACCCCTATTAATTATGCGCCAAATGTTCTCAATCGGTGAAAGATCAGGACTGCAGGCAGGCCAGCTCAGCACATGGACTCTTCTACTATGAAGCCATGCTGTTGTAATAGCTGCAGTATGTGGTTTTGCATTGTCCTGCTGAAATACACAAGGCCTTCCCTGGAATAGATGTCGTCTGGAAGGGAGCATATGTTGCTCTAAAACCTTTATATACCTTTCATCATTCACGGTGCTTTTTAAAACACGCAAGTGTCCCACACCATATGTACTAATGCATCCCCATACCATCAGAGATGCTGGCTTTTGAACTGAACACTGATTACAGGAGGGGTGGTCTTCCTCCTCTTTAGTCCGGAGGACAAAAGACTCATGATTTCCAACAAGAATGTCAAATTTGGACTCATCTGACCACAGGACACTTTGCCACTTTGCTACAGTCCATTTTGAATGAGCTTTGGCCCACAGAACACGGCGGGGCTTCTGGATCATGCTCAACAGTAGCTTTCATTTTGCATGATAGAGTTTTAGGTGGCATCTGTGGATGGCACGGTGGACTGTGTTTACAGACAGTGGTTTCTTGAAGTATTCCTGGGCCCATTTAGTAATGTCAATGACAGAATCATGCCGGTGAGTGATGCAGTGGCGTCTGAGGGCCCGAAGATCATGGGCATCCAGTAAAGGCCTTTGGATTTGTCCCTAACGCACAGAGATTTTTCCAGTTTCTCTGAATCTTTTGATGATGTTAAGCACTGTCGATGATGAGACCTTCAAAGCCTTTGCAATTTGACGTTGAGGAACATTGTTTTTAAAGTATTCGACAATTTTTTTTTCGCAAGCCTTCACGGGTTGGAGAACCTCTGGCCATCTTTACTTCTGAGAGACTCAGCCTCTCTAAGACATCCCTCTTATAGCCAATCATGTTACACACCTGATGCCAGTTAATGTAATTACTTGCTAAATGTTCTTTCAGCTGATTCTCTTATATATTAATTGCTTTTTCAGCCCTTTTTTGCCTGTGTCCCAAATTTTTTGAGACCTGTTGCGGCCAGAAAATTTGAAATGAGCTCATTTTGTGGATAAAAATGTAGAATGTCTCAGTTTCAACTTTTGAAATGTTATCCATGTTCTACTGTAAATAACATATTGGCTCATGTGATCTGGAAGTCATTGCATTTTGATTTTATTCACAATTTACACTTCGTCCCAACTATTTCGGAACTAGGGTTGTACTTTGGTCTATTACTCAGCTGTCCTTCGGCCTAGATAAGCCTAAATTTAATCACTTGTTCCTCTTGTGCTTCTGTAACATCCTGAAAAGTTTGGCGGAAATCTATGCAGCCGTTTTTTGTATATCCTGCGAACAAACAGACAAACAGACAGACGACTAACGGAACCAGGTGAACCAATGACTCCCACCTAGCGGGACCGTAGTCGAAATCGTCTGGTGTCTGACTCGAGACTAGGGTCAATTTCGTAACGTGGTGAACAGTTACTTAGTACTTTGACCCTTGCCTCAGAACTTTAAATGTGAGGCCTAGGATAACTGGATAATATAATATTGCTTAAGGGCACTCGGTAGAGAGCATATCTCCGCCACGCCAAGGCAATTCTGTGCATTAGTTATTTTCTTTGGCTGATGTAGGATATTGTTGCATTCTACCGCCAGGTGGCAGCAAAACCCAAAAACACACCGATTGGAAATCCGGCCCATTGGAAAGACTTCAAATCTCCGCCAGCATAGCTGGATTTGTACTTTGGCAAATATCTCAGCTGTATTTTGGCCTAGATATGCCTAAATTTAATCACTTGTTCCTCTTGTGCTACTGCAACATCCTGCACAGTTTGGTTGAAATCTATGCAGCCTTTTTTGAGATATCCTGCTAACAAACAGACAAACAGACAGACAGACGACTAACGGGATGAAGTGACATGGTTTTCGATTTCGACAACCAACAAACGGAAGCAAAAACATAATCTCCTGGTGGTGAAAAATGAGAAAAAGAAATGTGACTTTGAGGCCATTTAGACTGCAAAATTTTTCAATAAGACAACTGCATTATTTGGACTGATACATACATAGCCATTTTAAAATAATGTTACATAGCTTGACTTCCAGACTCTCAATAACATAGCATAGCCCACTAGCTTCAGAACCATAGTGCTTGCTGGTCGCTAATCTAATGAAGACAGGTGATTCTGAATGTCAATACACGGTTTTGGAAAGGAAAGTTTGTAGGTCTTCCTGAATTCCTGGACAAATTTCATTTGACATTGTAAAGGAAACTAGTAAAACACATCAATATGCATTAAATAGTTGGCAAATAACGTGTCCGCTAGTGGGGTCATGTTGTAAGCTCAAGCAAATTTTAACCGAAAACACTTGTGACAGCCTATTAATTTAACGTCAATCTTACAGTTTCCATGTCCGCCTTCAAAAAAAAAAAAAAAAAAACTGCTTGCCACATGAGGATCATTATTGCCCAACAGCTGGTCATTTTTTGGCATTGGGAAGCCTGAGCCTCCAATGCCTGCTTCTTTAATTGTCTAAGCTTTCCCCCCTCCTCCTTTACTTTTCAACATTTTTGTCTGATCTCCGATGCCCGTTTCTTAATTGTTAACGTAACAGAAGACAAGCAAGACCATTGGTCAAACATATTTCCCAATACATTTTTTATTTGCCAGAAAAGTTTTTCTGACATTTCCATAGCATACGGCAAATATACAAATGGATACAAAGAAATTTGTTAGAACTGGAGAACACTCGCAAGAGTGAAATACGACCATAAAAAGTGGTTCATAAACTTATACTGCACGCGCAATTGTAAACAAGAAAATGCATATTCCCTCACTTTAAAAACTGTCAATAATTGATAAAGAAACATAGCTAGTAATCTGGCTAATCAGGCGTCTGAAGACTATGGACCGTGTCAACTACGTGACAACTAACCAGGTCATCTTCTAACATGCCCGATGGCCAATCAGTCACTGGTTGCACTTGCAAACTGATATGTCTAGTACATCACGGCTGGGAAGCGAAACAGCGGGGCATGTGAGGAGCCAGCAACTCGATCATTGCCGATGATGACATAGGACTACAGAATCAAGCTCTCTCAGGTAAAAATATTGCATCCAGGGCTTCCATTAGCTTTCCTTTCTCAGGGGTCCCAAAACCCATGAGTTCCTTTCTATGGGGGTCTTGATCCAGATTCGGGGGTCCCTGGTGCTTGCTCAACAAGTTGTGCACATCCCAACCTCTGCCATGATCAGAATATGTTGGTAGTGCGGTAATTTAGTGCATCTCCTCAAGCCATTTGGTCACAACTAGAGTGAGAAACATTGATCGGGGAATGTATACAAAACCCAAAACCAGTGAAGTTGGCACGTTATGTAAATCGTAGATAAAAACAGAATACAATGATTTGCAAATCCTTTTCAACTTATATTCAATTGAATACACTGCAAAGACAAGATGTTTAATGCTCAAAATGAGAAACTTTTTTTTTTTTTTGCAAATAATCATTAACTTAGAATTTAAAGGCAGCAACACATTGCAAAAAAGTTGGCACAGGGGCCTTTTTACCACTGTGTTACATCACCTTTCCTTTTAACGACACTCAGTAAACGTTTGGGAACTGAGGAGACCAATTTTGAAGCTTTTCAGGTGGAACTCTTTCCCATTCTTGCTTGATGTACAGCTTAAGTTGTTCAACAGTCCGGGGTCTCCGTTGTCGTATTTTACGCTTCATAATGCGCCACACATTTTCAATGGGAGACAGGTCTGGACTACAGGCAGGCCAGTCTAGTACCCGCACTCTTTTTACTACGGAGCCATGCTGTTGTAACATGTGCAGAATGTGGCTTGGCATTGTCTTGCTGAAATAAGCAGGGGCGTCCATGAAAAAGACGTTGCTTGGATGGCAACATATGTTGCTCCAAAACCTGTATGTACCTTTCAGCATTAATGGTGCCTTCACATATGTGTAAGTTGCCCATGCCTTGGGCACTAATACACCCCCATACCATCACAGATGCTGGCTTTTGAACTTTGCGCCTATAACAGTCCGGATGGTTCTTTTCCTCTTTGGTCCGGAGGACCACGACGTCCACAGTTTCCAAAAACAATTTGAAATGTGGACTCGTCAGACCACAGAACACTTTTCCACTTTGCATCAGTCCATCTTAGATGAGTTTGGGCCCAGCGAAGCCGGGCGGCGTTCTGGGTGCTGTTGATAAATGGCTTTTAAGCTTTGCATTGTGGAGTTTTAACTTGCACTTGCAGATGTAGCGAAACTGTAGTTACTGACAGTGGTTTTCTGAAGTGTTCCTGAGCCCATGTGGTGATGTCCTTTACACACTGATGTCGGTTTTGATGCAGTACCGCCTGAGGGATCGAAGGTCACGGGCATTCAATGTTGGTTTTCGCCTTGTCGCCTACGTGCAGTGATTTCTCCAGATTCTCTGAACCTTTTGGCGATATTACGGACCGTAGATGATGAAATCCCTAAATTTCTTGCAATAGCTCGTTGAGGAATGTTGTTTTTAAACTGTTCGACAATCAGCTCACGCATTTGTTCACTAAGTGGTGACCCTCGCCCCATCCTTGTTTGTGAATGACTGAGCATTTCAGGGAAGCTGCTTTTATACCCAATCATGGCACCCACCTGTTCCCAATTAGCCCGTTCACCTGTGGGATGTTCCAAATAAGTGTTTGATGAGCATTCCTCAACTCTCAGTCTTTTTTGCCACTTGTGCCAGCTTTTTTGAAACATGTTGCAGGCATCAAATTCCAAATGAGCTAATATTTGCAAAAAATTACAAAGTTTACCTGTTCGAACATTAAGTAACTTGTCTTTGCAGTGTATTCAATTGAATATAGGTTGAAAAGGATTTGCAAATCATTGTATTCTGTTTTTATTTACGATTTACAGAACGTGCCAACTTCACTGGTTTTGGGTTTTGTACATTAACTGACTGCCCATAACATATACTCAAGAGTACTGGATTCAATACCTCGTGTGAGATTACCCGATTCTGATTTCATTAAATAAATAGCAAAATCAGCTATAATGTAATTGTCTTCTTTGTTAAAACTCAACAGTAAAACAAACATAACAGTCGTTAACCACAACTGAGTCAACAGTATTCTGAACAAACTCTGTTGGTTGTTGTTGGTCCAAACAATGAAATAACAGTTCCGAGTTGTATACAGTCAATCCCTGAAGGCTCATCACATCCTGCTTACAAGGACATATCTGACACTTAGCGCTTTCTAACAAAAATTTTTGATAAATTGGTGGGATACAACCCATGAGATACAGGATTGGTAATCACCATAGACTGAATAAAACAAGAGGCCTGTCGGCCTAGAGAGCTCCGCTGAGGATGACTGAAATGTCCCTGTCATAACTTAATTTCAGAAATCCTTGAAAAGTATTGCAATATTAACATATGACACATTAATGAACGACTTAAAAAATGAGCACAAACACTGATTTTCTAAATCCAAAATGCTGAATTTCTCAAAAACCGAGATGTAAAATTTTCTAATTTTCGCAGGGGATCATCAGAACATCATAAGGAAGGCTCGCAACAAAATAGACAAAAAGTTATCAGACAGTTTTTGAGATATTAATGAAAGACTGAAAAAATGAGCACAAGCACTGATGTTTTAAGTCCAAAATGCTGAATTTCTCAAAAACTGGGACATAGAATTTTCTAATTTTCGCAGGGGATCATCAGAACATCATACGGAAGGCTCGCAACAAATTAGACAAAAAGTTATTCGACAGTTTTTGAGTTAGTAATGAAAGACTGAAAAAATTAGCACAAACATTGATTTTCTGAGTCCAAAATGCTGAATTTCTCAAAAACCGGGACGCAGAATTTTGAATTTTGAATATTCAGAATATCATAAGGAAGGCTCGCACCAAATTAGAAAAAAAGTTATCAGACAGTTTTTGAGATATTCAAATTTGAAGTGAAAAGTTGACGCTGGACGGACAGACAGACAGACGCCGGACGACTCGGCATTAGAAAAGCTCCACTGACTGCTGACTATGGTCACAGCGGAGCAAAAAAGTTATCAGACAGTTTTTGAGATATTTATGACAGACTGAAAAAATTAGCACAAACACTGATGTTCTAAGTCTAAAATGCTGAATTTCTCAAATACCAGGACATAGAATTTTTAATTTTTGCAGGGGATCATCAGAACATTATAAGGAAGGCTCACAACAAATTAGACAAAAAGTTATCAGACATTTTTTAAGATATTAACCCTCTGTTAACAAAGTACCTTTCCAACTGTGTAAAAATCATTTCCCTAGGCAAATATGTTGATTATGGGCCAATATTTGGAAAATAGTAAAAAAAAAAAAAAAAAAAATTCGACCCTTTGGCCCACCTTTCCAAAATGTAGCAGATCTGCTACATTGGGTAATAATGCGAATGGAAAAATTAAAGTGACGGACCATTCAAGTTATTCTCAAATGTTTATTTGGCAATAAGAAACAAAACCAGCAGGGTGTCCAGGCTGTTAACCCTTCATTTTATGTAGCAGATATGCTACGGTGGTTAATAGAGGGTTAATGAAAGACTGAAAAATGAGCACAAACACTGGTAAGTCTAAAATGCTTAATTTCTCAAAAACCGGGACATAGAATTTTCGAATTTAGACAGTGAATATTCAGAATATCATAAGGAAGGCTCACACCAAATTAGAAAAAAAGTTATCTGACAGTTTTTCAGATATTCAGATTTGAAGTGAAAAGTTGACGCCGGACGACTCGGCATTAGAAAAGCTCCGCTGACTGCGACTGTCGTCACAGCGGAGCTAAAGATGGACGAAGCAACCGTGACGTCACCCACTGGTTTCAGCATACCAGTTAGGAAGCCTCAATTTTGGCAATTTGAATAGCACCATTTTTTCCATTTTGAAACCGGATTATGGAAGCATATAGTTAACAAAATTAAAATGAAAATGCAATGTCAGAAATGCATTTTCATTTTCAAGATACAAGCGCATTATTTGTATCATAATGAAAATTCAAATGTAATCCTCCACTTTGCATTTTCATTTTCAAGTCCATGTATGCAATTTTTATAACAATTGGAAAATTAAAATACATTCCTCATTTACATTTGCATTTTCGATAAGTGCCCTGCAATATCACTAACAAAACTTAAAACGAAAAAGGCTAATCGTATAAAGCAAATGCATTCTCGGAAATGCTTTTTTCGTTTTAAAGCACGCATTATTTGTATCATCATGAAAATGCTAAAGTAATCCTACACTTTGCGTTTGCATTTTCAAGTCCATGTAGGCACTGTTTTCATTTGCAAGAAGTGCCCCGCAATATCACTAACAAAACGAAATCGAAAACGCTAATCTCATAAAGCAAATACATTCTCGGAAATGCTTTTTCTTTTTTTTTTCAACGATGTGACCGTTCATGAAAAACACATCTGTTTGGCTGAAACATATCACTGTGTCGACATCTGGCTATGGCCAGCGACAACATATTATTACAAGTGACTTTACGGTATAATAAGAGAAAACATAGATCTATGGATTTTGCAAGCCTTTCTTCTGCAGCAGCAGGATGCAAGCGAACAGATGAATCTGTCCCTTTCTTTGCTCAGCCAACCTCCGCGATTCATCCACAGACTTGCATAATAGAGAACTGGAGGTCGACGTGTTACGCGGCTACCATTGTATGTAGCCAGCTATTAAGGTAAAGAGACGTATAGGCACTGGTGTATTAATACGAACTGTCCTTTCACTCCAAATTCGTGAAGAAAGCAATGGAAGTACATGAAGCCCAAGAGAGCAGGAGCGTCTGAACTTGCTTTGTAACCGACTGAACTACTAAACAGATGATGCGCAGATAACCCGTCCGAAGATCGACAGATCTGAGTGTAAGCACACAATTTCAGTGGAAGCAGCCCTAATCCAAGCGCACACAGGGGTAATTGAGTGCGAGAACAGTGTCTTTCCGGGGAAAACCTTGGCTATACTCTCAATCAAATTCCGCAATGTCCAGGGGAGCGTCCGTGCACAGTCAGTGGCTCCAACTATCTAAGTTGCCATTTGTGCTTTGACATAAAAGTGCGTGCAGCAGGAGTTTCCCTCTGATTGATAACCAACGAGATCGCTTGTATTTGTTAATATCCAATCCGTATCAAATTGTGGAGGGCGTCCGCCTTCTCACCGACAGGCCGCACCCAACTAGGGAGGGTATTTTCTTTTTAATTTTGTTAGGAAAAGTCGTGGGGACCTCGAAATCGAAAAATGCAAAGTCAGGCAGGGCAGTCTGTCACGAAAATGAAAAAAAGCAAAGTGGCGAACTGCGTTAGCGATTTAATTATGAGACAGATATTGCGTCTGCTTCTTGAAAAAGAAAAAAGCATTTCGAGAATGTATTTGCTTTATGAGATTAGCGTTTTTCGATTTCGCTTTTGTTAGTGATATTGCGGGCACTTCTTGCAAATGAAAACAGTGCCTACATGGACTTGAAAATGCAAACGCAAAGTGGATGATTACTTTAGCATTTTCGTGATGATACAAATAATGCGCATGCTTCTCGAAAACGAAAAAGCATTTCCGAGAATGGATTTGCTTTATACGATTAGCGTTTTCGTTTTGTTAGTGATATTGCAGGGCACTTCTCGAAAATGCAACTGTAAATGAGGAATGTATTTTAATTTTCCAATTGTTATAAAAATTGCATACATGGACTTGAAAATGAAAATGCAAAGTGGAGGATTACATTTGAATTTTCATTGTGATACAAATAATGCGCTTGTATCTTGAAAATGAAAATGCATTTCTGACATTGCATTTTCATTTTAATTTTGTTAACTATATGCTTCCATACCGGATGTGATTCCTACTGGACGAGAGCATAAATTGAAGACCCAGGGAGGAGCGAGGGGTGGGTCTACGGGTGGATCTGAGCGTATCTGACGAGGACCAGAGGATAGCCATGCCCCTAAAGCAAATTCTGGCTTTATCCTTTATTCTAGTCTATTTGGGACCATAATTTACTGAAATGTAAATCATGATATATCGAAGGAGACTTGAAATTTGCGATAGATACCATAAAGTAATATGGAAAATCATTATTGAAATAATAAATCAGGTAGGAAAGTAGGGTTATTTTCCCATATACTTCTATAGCATGGGTGGGGAACCTTATCCAGAAAGGGCCGATGTGGGTGCAGGCTTTCATTCCTACCAAGCAGTTACACACTGAATTCTATTAATCAACCTCGGGAATCTTTTCTAAGGACCTTGATAAGTAGAATCAGGTGTCCAACTACCTGGTTGGAAAGAAAGCCTGCACCCACACCGGCCCCTTGTGGAAAAGGTTCGCCACCCCTGTTCTATAGCAATGAACTTCTTTCTGCAACCACCGACGTCGCCATCTGCTGGCCATTAAATAGAATGCAATTATCAGAGATTTCTGCATTGGCCTCAGTTTTCAGACCCGAGTGCTGCGTCCATCTTTTTATACAGTCTATGGTAATCACACACGTGTGATACAGCTTTCTTGCATCGCGACTGGTCAGATACCGCTCACTAGAAAACACAGTAACTTGGGAACCGATAACTATCACCAGCGTTAGTTTCTAGCTCGCAGTTTATTCATTGTAATGAATTATTTGCTCGATAGTATGCAAGCGGTTTTTGCCATTAAAGTTAAAAACATAACGCGTTGCTGAATACCCCTTGGCCCGGACAAGATTTCCTGCCTCAAGGTCACAGCGCTAAGGTGAAAGGTGAAATCCAGCAAAAAATGTGACATTGCACATCTATGTGTCACAGTGAGTTAACATACCAAATTTGGTGAAGCTGCGATCAGTAGTTGCTGAATACTGACCCGCACAAGATTTCCTGCTTCAAGATCACAGCGCTAAGGTGAAAGGAGAAATCCAGCAAAAAATGTGACGTTGCACATATATGTGTCACAGTGAGTTACCATACCAAATTTGGTGAAGCTGCGATAAGTAGTTGCCGAGCACTGACAATATTAACCAAACAATATTTCCAGGGTCAAGGTCACAGAGCTAAGGTGAAAGGTCAAATCCAGCAAAAAACCTGATGTTGCACATCTATGGGTCATAGTGAGTTACCATGCCAAATTTGGTGAAGCTGCGAGAATTAGTTGCTGAGTACTGACCCGGCCAAGATTTCCAGAGTCAAGGTCACAGAGCGAAGGTGAAAGGTCAAATACAGCAAAAAAACCTGACATTGCATATCTATGGGTCATAATTAATTACCATACGAAATTTGGTGAAGCTGCGATAATTAGTCGCCGAGTACTGACCCGGACAATATTTCCGGGGTCAAGGTCACAGCGCTAAGGTCAAAGGTCAAATACAGCAAAAAATGTGACATTGCGCATCTTTGGGTCATAGTGAGGTACCATACCAAATTTGGTGAAGTTGCGATAATTAGTTGCAGAGTATTGACCCCGACAATATTTCCAGGGTCAAGGTCACAGCACTAAGGTCAAAGGTCAAATCCAGCAAAAAACCTGACGTTGCACATCTATGGGTCATAGTTAATTACCACACCAAATTTGGTGAAGCTGCGATAATTAGTTGCCGAGTACTGACCCGGACAAGATTTCCAGGGTCAAGGTCACAGCGCTAAGGTCAAAGGTCAAATCCAGCAAAAAACCTGTCGTTGCACATCTATGGGTCATAGTGAGTTACCATGCCAAATTTGGTGTAGCTGTGATAGTTAGTTGCCGAGTACTGACCCGGACAAGATTTCCAGGGTCAAGGTCACAGTGCTAAGGTCAAATGTCAAATCCAGCAAAAAACCTGACGTTGCACATCTATGGGTCATAGTGAGTTACCATACCAAATTTGGTGAAGCTGCAATCTTTAGTTGCTGAGTACTGGCCCGGACAAAGTCACCCAGACAAGATTTCCAGGGTGAAGGTCACAACACTAAGGTCAAAGGTCAAATCCAGCAAAAAAAACTTACGTTGCACATCTATGGGTCATAGTTAATTACCACACCAAATTTGGTGAAGCTGCGATAATTAGTTGCCGAGTACTGACCCGGACAAGATTTCCAGGGTCAAGGTCACAGTGCTAAGGTCAAAGGTCAAATCCAGCATAAAACCTGACGTTGCACATCTATGGGTCATAGTGAGTTACCATGCCAAATTTGGTGAAGCTGCGATCATTAGTTGCTGAGTACTGGCCCGGACAAAGTCATGGACGGACGACAGAAGACAGACGACAGATGACGGACGAAGTCGGCTGAGGGGTAACAACGTGTAATCGTAAGCATAGAAACTTTAATTGACTAATTTAATGGCGAAATGCGTTAGCATACTAGCTAGCAAGTTATCATATTGATTTGAATAAATCCGTTTGAAATTTGGTTGGGCGGAACAACATTTCCTTGCTGAAGTTCTTCGCATCGATGCAATTCTCCCCCTAACCACAAGCACGAGCACATTTGTTTCATCAGACCTGGAGGGGTCTGTGCCAGAATTTTTTGGGTTAGAGGCATGTAGTGTGTGCATTATTTTTATTTTTTTAATTTGGCATCTCCAATCCCACCCAATCTGGAATGCACAATTGAGGAACTATGTACAAGCCTTGCTCGTATGCGACCCCTTGTTGCCAATTCAGGAGAGAGGGACGGTTCACGGCTCTCCTCCGAAGCACGTGCCCATCAATACTGCTTCTTTACATTCATTGGTTGAATCCTCGCAAGTTCAGAACGAGGAAGGAGGATACCCGAACATAAGCAAGCTTACAATCTTCCTGACGAGCGCCCAGGTGGCCAAAAGGAGGCGCTTGAGCAACGAACAAAGCAACCGTTTTTATATTTCCCTACTGGGCAGACCCTTCCCAATTTGCATCCCTGTAGCGCAATGGCCAATTGTGCGCTACTTCTGAAAAAGCTGCAAACCACTGCCGGTTGGTACGACCGGAGCTCAAACCCGCGCCGTGATAGTCACTTCTGCTCCGCAATGCGGTGCTTTAACCGAGTGAGCTATCCGGCAGCTCATGTGTGCATTATTTTGATAGCAACAGGAGAACTGATTTGACAGGCTACAGTTTTGTTTCTGTACCACCACGTTACTGTAGAGGATTATTAGACATCATATACCAAGATGCAATTCCATTTGGTTGTTAACTTGGGAGAGGGGGAGTGCATTTTTCATCAAATAGAA
Source organism: Gymnothorax javanicus (assembly GCA_029692085.1). NCBI lineage: Eukaryota > Metazoa > Chordata > Actinopteri > Anguilliformes > Muraenidae > Gymnothorax > Gymnothorax javanicus. The sequence goes on from CM056199.1 coordinate 68,083,035, forward strand.
GAGTGCTCTTATCTGCGCACTTTTTTCTGGATCCGTCGCATCGTGGACAGCGGCGGCAGCTTCTGCCTTTCTCAACTGTACTATACCCCTCTGTTGCTAGTGATCCAAGCATCTGCGACTATAGTAGTCCGGGTTTGTTTGGTGCCTCTTGAATGCACTGTTTTTGCAAGCTACGTGACCCTGGAGACAAACGCATTCTGCTTCCCCATATCTGTGCACCATTTGCAGATAGCCAAAATTCCCACTATCATTTTTTTCTAGCCATGAATATTTGAAAAGCCACTTCACTCCAGCATCTATGCTTACTGGCCTTGCTGGTAGTAGCTGATTTGGGGCTTGATATGTCTTGCGATTGGGAACTACGTGCAGTAACATCATCCTCCTGCTTCTGTCTTTTCTCCCCACTACTTTTTTGGAAAAAATTTGGTGATTTGGCATTTGGTTTTACTTTACACAGCGATATTCATTGTGAGAAAAAGCAAAGGGTAGACGAAACTGCGCAGACGATTCAGACTAGACTCACATATACATTCACTACAAATAGGAAGTATTCATGGCATAGAGAAACAACGTATCTCACATCGATCTCTGTGATTAGTCTGTAGTCATTTGTAGGGGTGTAACGATTCTAAATCGATTCTGTATCGATGTTTTTTAAGGCATAGGACCGCCATGGGGCGAACATCCGAGTTTAACCGTTTCCTTTATTAAACCTGACGCGGTCTTGAACGAAAGTGCCAAACATCAAAGGGCATGAGAAATGCTTCCGGAAAAAAAACTTGACCGTTTCGGCGACATGCTGCACGGAACCAAGTAAAGGACTACAGAATCGTCTCCTTTTAAGCAATTGGGTTACTCTAATCTTGTCCCTGTTTACTTTGCTCAATTAGCAATCAAACCGGCGATTCTCTTCTTTACTTTGCTGAATGAGTAGAGCTGTTTATTAAGACAGCATGTTTGATTGCCGCATTCTGAAAGTTAAATGGGCACAGATTTGCAAGAGCGCGTATTTGGCCATTTGTGTGATTGTGATCATTTATAGCTCACATTCACGTTTCATCTGCTTTAATGTTTTCCACCTTGTGTATACTTTAGATGCTTGAAATCCAGGGAGATCTGAAAATAAATCTCTTTATTTTTATTTTATCATTATAGATCTCCTAAAAATACCACAATGAGAGACGAAATGCTGAGTTGGGATGTGGCGATGTTGAACCTGGATTTTTTTAAAGTGTAATGAGACAACTTGCCGTCATGGGGTGCGTAGGCAGTGGCGTGTAATTTCTTGAAACATACACACCTGAAGCGGCTTAAAACGATTTAAAATGCCGTCGGGAAGAAGCCTGAGTTTACATTTCGCTAATTGCAGGTGCTCCGCCCTTCCTTAAATCTGCTCCCATGTACTTGGCCTAAATAACAATCAAGAAATTTAGCCAGTAGCCGATAACGATTAAGATGTGATGGTGAAAAGCAGACAAACCTAACTGGGCTACTGTTAGATTGAAAGAATGCCAATTTGAATAATTAGAAAAAAAATCTTCCTCTGAATTACATCTCTCATCGTAGCATTTTAGGACATTATTCAAGATTAATTTAAAACAGATTTGTTATAAGATCGACCTGGAGTTTAAGCGTCTGAAAAATACACAAGGTGGAAAACATTCTGAAAAGCGGATGAAACATGAATGTGAGATATAAATTATCACAGTCGTACGAAATGCCGTGGCAATGGCAATCGTGTTCAAGCAGTGCTGTTCTGTGCCCATTTAAATTTCGAAATGCAGCAATCAAACATGTTGTCTTAATAAACAGCTCTATTCATTCAACTTAAAGAGTAAACGAATCCACCATTTGATTGCTAATCAGGCAAAGTAAACGGGAACAGGTAAATGTTTCTTAGAGTTGCCTAATTGGTTAATACAAAAGTAGGATGACGATTTTGTTTTCATTTGCTTGGCTCCTCTCAGCATGTAGCCCAAAAATACTGATGTCAGTCAAGTTTTTTCCGGAAGCATTTACCATGCCCTCTGATGTTAAGCACTTTCGTTCAGGACATCACGGGGGTTAATAAAGGAAAAGGGAAAGCTCGGATGTTCGCCCCATGGTAGCAGGTGGTGTTACTACGCTTTAAAAAAACATCGATTCTGAATCGTTACACCCCTAATTATTTACATATGATCGGGAATGGAATGACTGGGAATTCTGAGTGGTATAAGAGATCGCAAATTCTGCCGCGTTAAGGGCAGCTTAGCATTATTTTGATGAACTTGGGAAAATGGACAATGCTACTGAGAGTGGGTATTGCATTTTCATCTACAGAGAAGTCGTGCGTCCCCGAAACTCATAGGCATGGCTCACTGTGCGTCCTCTGTGATTTTCGTGCGTATTTCACCCGAGGTGTCGGGTAATTGCGAGCCCTGGCATCGCATATTTCGCAATGCAAAAGCAGATTTGCATCGTAAAAGCGCTGCTTTTGGTACAGGACATTTCGGACCCTGGACATGTGAGTATAATGGAAACTGAAATTTGATTGGCTTTAGTTAGCCATATTGCTTCATTTATCAATATGTACTTATGGATTTTCATAGCAACACTGACTAACATGAAGCATGCAAAATTTCAAGTTTATCAAACAAATGGTTTGGGAGTTATGACCATTTGTTTGATATAGTGCCTCCTATGTACGCATTTATACCAATCAAACACTTTTTAATCTGTTCATCCATATATATCTCACCCACCAAATTTCATCTTGATCCTTTCTGCGTTTGGCAGAAGATCAAAGTTAATGCAGACGCCGACGCGGACACCGACGCGGACGCCGACGATTTGATTGGCGGATGTTGGCTATGATCTTTCATTTATCAGTGTGTTCTTATAGATTTACATAGCAACCCTGACTAACATGAAGCATGCAAAATTTCAAGTTTATCAGACAAGTGGTTTAAGAGTTATGACCATTTGTTTGCAATAGCGCCTCCTATGTACGCATTTACACCAATCAAACACTTTTTAATCTGTTCATCCATATATACCTCACCCACCAAATTTCATCTTGATCCTTTCTGCGGTTTGACAGAAGATCAAAGTTAATGCAGACGCCGACGCGGACACCGACGCGGACGCCGACGATTTGATTGGCGGATGTTGGCTATGATCTTTCATTTATCAATGTGTTCTTATAGATTTACATAGCAACCCTGACTAACATGAAGCATGGAAAATTTCAAGTTTATCAAACAAATGATTTAGGAGTTAAGACCATTTGTTCGTGATACCACCACCTTCGGACAGATTCACACCGAATTCGGTGTATTTGAGTGACCTGGCCTGTGTATGACAGATCTCAAGTTTGGTGAGGATTGGTCATTGCATTTAAGATTTACAGTTCATTATATCCATAGAGGCCACGCCCTCAAAATTCATTGGCCAACTGTGGCCACATCCTTTAATTAGGCAACATTCTTTATGCTGGGATTTTAGATCTTGGTCTGAAGATGCTGTCAACCAAATTTTGTGCAAATTAAAGTTTTTACAAACAAAAAATTGCAGAAAATTTGCATACACGCAAATGGATGGGGCTTATATAGGTTGATTATTCTTGATCCACAGAATCTAAAAAAAAAAACAAGAAATCTGTTTCTAACTCTTACGGTTCAGAGGATATAGCCTGAAATGCATTATACTCTCTATTACGCCACTTACGGACAGATTTGCACCAGTCGAACAATTTATAATCTGTCAATCCACATGTACCTCCCCACTAAATTTCACATTGATGCTTTCAGTGGTTTGGCAGAAGAAGCTCAAAGTTAACGCAGACGCCGACGCGGCCGCGTGATCGCATTTGCTCCCTTTGGTTTGTTGATTTCTGCAGGAAGTGTGCGTGTGGACTCAAACACATTAATTTCATTTAAGACCAATCTGAGTTTTCACCTAGGTCTAAATTATCGATCATCAATTAAAAAGACAATCTCATGAATAATTTCAAAGAAAAATGCAATCTTGCAATTGTGTTAAATTTTTTTTGTACAGAATACATAATTTTCTTTTGCTAAGGTCTGTATTTCTGTTTTAAGCATTTGGGATCATTTCAGCATGCGAGGCAGTCTCACCTGCTTCGGGAGGTGTGTCCACAGTCAAAGCATTCAAAGTCCCAGTGAAAGGTGTGCTGGAACAGCGTTTCTGCCTCAGAATCTAGCCTAAGCAAAATCGGCAGAGCAAACACTGGAGTCTCCTCCTCACCTGTAGGGGTTGACAGAGGGTGAAAACAGTACATTTCATACAAATAAATTACAAACACAAAAAAACAAACCCTTAGCTTAACCAAGGTGCTGCTGTGACCTTGTTCGGAATCACATATTTGTTTACTACATACTGCACCACTACATACACAAGATACAGCATGCCACTCTCCATGGTAGTATACAGTGGGGTCAGTCCATATCTAAGCATCCAGACCCTCCCAGATGACCCCCTCAGAAATTTCTCAAAAAATTCATATGGGTACCTCTGGTGGACTTATGAAATAATACCAAGTATTAGACCAATATCCCTTATAGTTTTGAAGTGATGGCCTGTCACTATTTTAAGTTTTTTTTTTTTTTTAATTTTGACGAAATTGTGTTTCGTCCAACTTTGGGCTTCCACTGCTCCTCTATTATTTAACCTACAGATCAGATTTTTGGTTTCCCTGACCAACTTTTCCCCTAGAATCAGAATTTCTGGTCAGATTAGGTGTATCTACCTTGGTTGCTCCACAATAGGGCTCCAAAGTTGGCCGAAAAGCCAAAAATTGCAAAAATTGCTGTACTTTTTAAATGCTGCAGATCAGAAATTTTAGGGAATTCAAGCTTGAAATTTTTTTGTGACCATTCCTGATACCTCTCATGGGTAATCCACTTTAATCTCATTTGTATCTTGGCAGGAATGAGAAAAAAAAAAAAATTATTTTGCTCGTTTTTCATTTTACGGAAAAAATAGCAATTTTGAAGTCCATGCTTCACCATGTGCGCAATTGACCACATCCTTCAAATCTTTACCATAGATTGCTATAGTTGTCAACTTCACCTGACAAAAAAATTGGGATGGTATTCAGCCTAGTTTATTTTATGTGAATTTTTCAATAGACACACCATATTGGCCATTTAAACGCACCATCGTACATCATAAAATGCTATAAATTTGTTGAAAGTATGAATATTAAGTAATATTCAGTTCATCATGTTAAAACTTGAACAAATAATGAAATCTTGAGACAAGCACAAACTTGTTCTATCTTACATCGTCATTAAATCTGCAATCTGAGGTAAGTGAAGTGTGATGACTTAATCCATAATTCGTCTGAACTTGTTTTGGTATTGCGTAATGATGACCAGTATAAAAGAGCTCCAATGATCAGATTATCATAATCACTCAAACCATGGAGGGTAAGAAGGATTTACCACAGTGTGACTTAGGCACCAAATTGGGTGATGAATGTCACAATACACGTATGGCAAGAAAAACTGGCTTCTTCAGAGTGGATACCTTAAGCAATGAGGATCAAGAATTGCTCGCCTGGAGATCTGGAGTTATGCTTGAGGAAATTGAGCAAATTTGTTTTCATCATGAGAAGATGTTTTTATCTCAGTTCATGAGTGAACAGCGTACATGTGCAGATCCAGGAAATATTCATACCAAACAGATTTCACATAAGTGTAATTTCCATGTTTTGGTGTAGCAATTGTATAAGTTTATCCTGATTCCATTACAGATTTGCATAATGTGTGATTTTTAGTCCTCCAAGTTCCTGGCAGTGAATGTAAATTTGATAGTTAGCAATGTTAGCAAAAATTACATAATGAGATTAAAAGCAGCATTCTTATGGTCTCTAACAAAAACCACGCGAACCATTCCAATGTAGTAGTCGTACATGTAATCCATTGTTAAGCTTGAAATAAAACAATGATTTTGCTTGAAAAATTGTATTGAAGTTATTTTTTGCATGTATTTAGCTGTTTCAAAGAGCCTAGATGTGGCAAATGTGCTGAATTTGGCAATTCATGCTACACAATGCTGAATTTTCATCAATATCTGCTCGAAATAGGTAACATCATTCAAAAATTGCAGTAAAAAAAAACTAGGCTGAACACCATCCCAATTTTTTGTCAGATGATGAAGACAACTATAGCAATCTATGGTAAAGATTTGAAGGATGTGGTCAATTGCGCACATGGTGAACCATGGACTTCAAAATTGCTATTTTTTTCCGTAAAATGAAAAAAGCAAAATAAAATAAAAAAAAAAATTTTCTTCTCATTCCTGCCAAGATACAAACAAGATTAAAGTGGATTACCCATGAGAGGTATCAGGAATGGTCACAAAAAAAAATTTCAAGCTTGAATTCCCGAAACTTTCTGATCTGTAGCATTTAAAAAGTACAGCAATTTTTGCGATTTTTGGCTTTTCAGCCAACTTTGGAGCCCTATTGTGGAGCAACCAAGGTAGATACACCTAATCTGACCAGAAATTCTGATTCTAGGGGAAAAGTTGGTCAGGAAGACCAAAAATCTGATCTGTACGTCAAATAATAGAGGAGCAATGGAAGCCCAAAGTTGGATGAAACACAATTTCGTCAAAATAAAAAAAAAATACTCAAAATTGTGACAGGCCATCACTTCAAAACTATTAGGTATTGGTCTAATACTTCGTATTATTTCATAAGTCCACCAGAGGTACCTATATGAATTTTTTGAGAAATTTCTGAGGGGGTGACCCAGGAATTTTCTGATTTTCTGGATGCCTTCACTTGGACTGACCCAGTGCAGAAGCCAATATATGACAATTACCACATTGTGTGCTAGTCACATGACCACCAGGCTACATAAATCACCTACCATTAACTGCATCACATTTTGGGTTATAGAACCACACAAACTGCTTTTACTGTGTAATGTGAAATTTGGCCAGTGTAGTATGTCAGCCACATATCTCTAGCATTCAGGTAGGTTTCTTGCGAGGCACACACTGGTGGGCTGCCTGTTTCATTCGGGCATGATAAGTTTCAGAGTAGTAGCAAGCAACCCCGAACACAGCCAATGACACTTTGCTTCTAAGGCATATTTCTGGGTCTACTGGTGTAACCCAGGCAATAAATTCCGTTTTAAAAGTTCAAATCTCGCGGTATTTTTTTTCTCTCATCCCGCGGGATGGTCACCTGGGCCAGCTGCCCAATCATCCTTTATTTCGCTGGTGGCGTTATGGGGTCGCGTGGGTCGGCGTGGCCAATTGCGTGCAATTATTAAGCTGCCGTAGTTTAGTCTCATGATAGCAGTGGGGAAGCTGCAAGAGAGACAAGCTACAGGTCGGTTTAAACTATTTTCACCGCTTTTTCTGCTTGAATTTTGATCAACGTTAAACGATGTATATGTATTAACTTGTAGGAGCTCTTTGCCGTGCCCAGAATGTGACGGAACGAGTGTTTATAGCGTACACGTGGACTGGTGAGTAATTGTTTGCAGCTGTTAGTGTTAGCTTAGTGACGCCATTCATTCTAATGGACGTGGTTAGCGCTTGTATTTACATGCCTGCTTCTCTAAAATGGAAAGCCAAGTGTCCTTCTATGAATGAGTTCAATGAACTAATATTGTGAATGATCTTATTTTATTGGTGTAATGGTTTTTAAAGCATTTGTGCTGAAAGCTTAAGCACTTAAGTCAGATGACCTTGATGTTATTTATTTATATTGATCATGCTTGTTGAATAATATTGTAAATGTTATTTGTGGCTTATGATCAATACGATAATGCTAAATTATGAATATTTTGAAATTTACTATAGTGCAACTAGTGTTATGTGTGAATTGTGTGCGCACTGGATTTTTTTTTTTTATTGATGTACATCGTGATTTATGGGAACTGTGGGCCTGTTCTCCAGGCCAGGTTTTCTTGATGATGATGATGATGATGATGGCGAGCTAACGGAGCAGGCCTAGAGCCTACAGAATGGCAAGATTGCCGAAGAGTCGCACCCCTCATGCCGGGCTGGTAGGGGGCTCTCTGTAGCCCATAACGAACACTCTCCCCACTTGCTTTGCCCATTGCCCGCTGCTATACTATACATTCCTTTCAATAAGTTTTTTTTTTTTTTCCTCTAAATGGACTCCGTCTCAAATTCAGATGCGGGTTTTTCATGAATTGTGGGTGGGTCGCTGTGGTCGTGATTTGTGTTTTTATTGAAACCCAGGGTTTGCAGAACTCGAACTGGTTGACTCTTGATGTACTTGTCCTTTTGGGATTCATGTACTGTGCATATGTCATATATTGCGCACACTGATTACTAGATGCGCATATGCAATTTATTGTGCATATTGTGATTACTAGATGCGCATATGTAATTTATTGTGCATATTTGATTACTAGATGCACATATGTAATTTATTGTGCATATTTGATTACTAGGTGCGCATATGTAATTTATTGTGCATATTTGATTACTAGGTTCGCATATGTAATTTATTGTGCATACTGTGATTACGAGATGCGCATATGTAATTTATTGTGCATATTTGATTACTAGATGCGCATATGTAATTTATTGTGCATATTTGATTACCAGATGCCTATATGTGATTTATTGTGCGTATTTGATTACTAGACAATTGAACTAATGTTCCTTAAATGGCCATTCTTATTTCCCTGCACATGTATTGAGCTCTTCACTGTACAAACCTTGCACTTTATTGTATGTCATTTATTATTTTTCAAATACATGGTACCATCTAAAGCAAATCTCAGTCTTTTGTCCACTCCCTCCTAGAGCGTATCTTAGATCGTCTGACCACTAGCCCATTACAGCGCTTTAACTGTGTTATATTACATAGACATCATTCGACATTACTACAGTGGTTTCTAGTCTTTGTATTAAATTAATCTGACACAGGTGCTACACTTGCGTTAATTATTGCTGCTCACTGGACCCACCCTGGCTGGCTCCAGTAGAGGTCAAATACAACCTGTTCTCCATTCATCGTAACTTTAACATGAAGTTCATATTTTTTCCAGCAAGAAAATGTAGCTCGGTATGTTTATTGATCTAACTGCCTCCCAGCATGCCAAATTGTAAAGATGCTGTGTTATTTCGACAACAGAGAAACATTCTGTGGACGAACTGGGAGCAGGTTTCATTGCTCGGTTTTTTCATAAAGACACTGTTAAATACATGCACATCTGCACTCCAAAAATGGGTCAGAAAAGTCACAGGATGCAAAGTATTCTCCTTCAATTAATCCTGGGCCCCTAACAATGAGGATATCACAGTATTAGACCAGCAGAACATCGACAAGTTGGAAAATACAATGATGCAGTTTTCCGTAACTCCAACATTTTCTGATCTTCCATCATCACAATCCAAGATTTGAACAGAGCCCCTTTATTAGAAACTTTTGTTTTCAAAAAAGATTAAGCTTAATCCTGGACTAAATTTAGTTTTACATCTAGAATCTTCATTCTAGGACGAGGCTTATCCTAATCTGTAAAACAGGCCCATGCATGTCCTGGTTAAGACTCCATTGCACTCAACAGAAACGTGGTTTCAAAAACTACATTTTTATTCGTACTTAATACTGAATATGGTTAATTTCTGAGCCATTATTTAGGTTTACATTTTAATTTTACAGTAAAGAGATCATTTGTGAAATCTAATTTAGTTAACTTCTGAGAAGACTATACTGCATAAAAAATTAATTAAAACAATCAAATCACCACCACTGATGAAAATAATTTGTAAGGCACAGTTCAAACCACAAACTTCAAAGCCTGAGACAACATAATGAATTTACCCAGGGTGCACTTCAGTTTGGGTTGAAGCAGCTTGAAGGTAGACATACGTAGGTCCTCCATCTCCTTCAAAGCCTGGTCAAGAACTGCTGATGGCACCTTGACAGTTTTACCTGTCACACAGAAGAAAAAGAAAACAAATAAAATTATTGAACAAATGCAAAATACTCCCTAGGTTCACACCAACACATTGCTTATATGATGAGAATTTGGACTTCACCTTGACTGCACATTTGTTCCTCAGACGTCAAGAGATCGCAGGCTTTTCTGTAGCGGTTGCACAGTTGCTGAATGGGGGACTTGTTCTTGGGCAGGCAAGCCACAGGCTTTCTCAGAGTCCGGCACTGTACGAGGGCCACCAACAGAGCGTCAAGCCAGCACAGATGATTCTCATTCCTCCAGAATAGCTGAGAAGGTGGAGCAACCATCTCTAAAGGTCCACTCTCCTGTTGTACTACAGGCCCAATATTCAACCCATCTGTGAGAACTGCAGCCATCTCCTCAGGAATAGGTTTGGTCACCGCCCCAGGCCTCATGTCCACTGCCACAATGGGCCTCACACTCACTTCGGTTTCGAGCCTCGCTTCCACCTGTACTAAGGGCCCCGCATTCAGCTCTTGTTTGAGCCTTACTTTCGTCTCCTCTGTCAAATCATCCTCACCTTCAGTAATCCAAGCTTGCTGCTCTGCAGGAAGACTTGCTGAGGGCCTCATTGCCTGCTCCTCTACAGGCCTCTTCTCCGGCTCTAACGCAGGACTCACCTCCGGCTCCTCGCTGCTGCCAAATAAAACCTGTTCTTCTGGGAGAGGTACTACTCGCTCTAAAGAGGGCCTCTCTCCCTCTACCGAAGTGGAGTCCCCGTCAGACACAAGAACCATCTCCCCCACACTTTCACAGACTAATCCGCCCAAATTTTTCAGGGAATCATTTCGCTGCTGCTCGCTGAAGTCCGCTTCATCACCATCATCCTCCCAGTGGGCTTCACCCTGCACCTGCGGAGAGCTGGGTCTCAGATCCTCGCCTCGAGGCCCGGTCGACTGGTCTCCTAAAACAAGCTGAACATGGTGGTTGGAGCATTCCCCATGGAGACGTGTGACATATTCTGCGTGTTCACAATTTCTGCCAAGAGACTGCAAGGACATTCCTCCATCACTGTAACTTGACAGGTTAAGGGCAGTGTAAAAATCATCTGCCTTGTGACGTTTAGAGCCTGCTGCCAGGTTCTCTTCACCAGGGCCTTTTCTCTTCCCATCGTCTTTACAGTCAATTAGTGCCAGACTATTGAGAATTTCATCCAAGGGTTTGCTAACTAGAGGAAAGAGACACTGAAAATAGGAATAAAAGGTCTTGTTAGAATTGCATTGTGAAAGTTCATCCACAAAAATAGTAATGAGAAAATCCATACCATTGCCTCTTCACAAAACTAAAAAATGAAAGCGAATTTTATTAGCTAAACCCCATAAAACCAACAAGAGGCCCTCCTAGAGTGCAAACCTCCGCCAAGGCAGCACAGTCCAAATCTTGGTGAGTGGGAGCAAAGTTCAGTTATCGTGTGCCATATGATTTCAAGATGGCTGCCATGGTGGCCATATTGTTTGACTGATTGCGGTCAAAATCAATAGGGTCAAATTTCAGAGATATCCGTTCTTTACTTTTTGAGTTATCTTGTTCACAGACAGACAGACAGACAAATGGCACCAATCACATAACCTCCTGCTAACTTTGTTTGGTGCAGGGAACAAACCAATATATGGGTTCCTCAAAAGCAGCAGCTTTATTCAAAGCAGTGGAACTTCAGGCCTATTTTAAATTCCAGTGGAAATCCCACGGTTTCAACAGATCCCAAGTAAGTCCAGCTGAATTACATGGAAATATGTATAAAATGATGCTTACTCAAATAAAATTAGCCTAGGGTGGCAATTCACATAAATAACCTGATCTGATAAAAATAATAGCATCCACGACAGAAATTTTTGATGAGAAATGTGACAAATACACTTTTTTATGATATCCGATTTGAAGGTCTGTTGAGGGTAGCACAGGGTTATTTAAACTACAGACTTGGGGGGGCAGGGAGGTTAGAGAGTGTTAGAAATGGGGAAATACAGACTGCCCTGATGGAAGCTGACAGCGCTACACTCACTATTGATGATATCTTTTGAAGGAAACAAAGCGTAGTGAGGGGTTTGGAGCAGCAGGCAGCTGGGAAACGAAGGGTAAGTGCAGTTGTAATAGCCTGAAATGTTTTTATTTAAATGCTAGAAGCATAAAAAATAAATTTCCAGAACTTGAGGCTGTTATTAGTGAGGGCAATGACAAAGTTGGGATTACAGAGACATGGCTTTGTGAAGAGGATGGAGAGGATTATATAGAAGGTTATAAGCTCTTAAGGAAGGATAGATCTAATAGGAGAGGAGGGGGTGTAGCACTGTATTTGGGCTTTTCCACTAGGGCTGAACGATTTATCGTTTTCTAATCGAAATTGCAATTTGAAACAATGCAATTATGTAATCACAGAGGCTGCGATTTAAGACTTACGCTATGCAGCGCTTCTGACTGATCCAGGATCTGTTGAGTCTCCTATTGTACAACAACACGCTGTCTTCCTTGAGCGACAGTCATGCCGAGTCAAGCTCACCAATCAGATGCGGCATGCCACACGCGTATGGAGGTAAATCCCAATCTTTATTCAAGAGCGTGGCATTTCAACGTGAGAGCAGACAAATGAATTTCATGCATAGATTTTTTAAAGTTTTTCCCCTCAAAATTCTGCTCTTGCATTAAAATAGCCCCCGCTTGCGCTTGGATCTGCTGCTGCGTGGACAAATTTTTTGTAGGCAAACTTCAGCCTGTTCCCCTCGTGCACAAAACTGTCTCTCTGTGCTTGAAACATTTCTGCTTGCACTCGGAACACTGCTGCTCGTGCTTGTATTTTTTCTCTTCATGCTCATAACTGCCTCTGTGCGCTTGCAACATTTCTGCTTGCACAGGAAACATTTCTACACACGCTCGGATTTTTTTTTCTTTGTGGTACATTCCTGTTGAAAATCACCCACTAATAGAACGCCAGGTTCCGTATTGACCAGTGAAATTATCGCTGCCTCGTTGCGGGCCCATTCGTTGAACTTCATACAGCGTAACGGGGGGCGGTGACGCTTAGGCAGACCCACTCCCGAAGGCACTCAGTATATTTGGCCGTACTGCTGTGAGTGCGATCGCTTATTGAGCTACGTTACTTTTTAACTTATATAGCCATCCAGCTAGCTAGCTAACATTACTTATGGAATATCCTTGTAAATATCGTAATATTAAAGCCATGTGATTTGGTTTTGCCCTAACTTTACCAAGTTAGCTTGCTGTAACAGGCATGTTTTGCAATCACTGATACAGCCCACAAGCTAGTGAAGTTGGGGCAAAAAGAAATGATGACCCCGCTTAATTATGATGATTGTTTTTAGGAAAAATGTTACATTGATTACTGATAGATTGTGCAATATTTGGATGCCGCTGAGCCATAAGTGAAAGACCCACCTACTAATGTCAGAATTTTTTTTTTTTTTTGAACAGAAGGGCAGAGGTAAGGTCATTTTATTTTGATTATTTGACAGTGATAATAGAATGACCAATCTATTTAAGTATTTCAGTGTCAGACTGTTGACAACATTGATCCTATTTTTTTTCTTTAAATTGTTGCATTTTAAAAAAATTTTTTTCCTCCCTCTAACTTATCCTGTCGCTGTCTTGAGCTATAAAACACTGACCTACCTAATAAAGTGTCAGACTGTTTACGTAAGGGCAATATCCTTATTTCCTTTATTGGAATTCTTTCATTTTGTTATTCTTATTAGTATTACTACTCATTTAACTTAAACTAGCTCTCTTTAGCTATAAAAGTATGGCCTTCCTATTTCAATGCCAGAGAATGTTTATAGAAAGGGAAAGTGCTGTTTTCATTGTTGGAATTGTTTCATGTTTTATTTAACTTTTACTTTTTTATTTAACTTATCAAAATTAAGGATCGTTTTTGAATTACCTTTATTTTTATAAGACAGCCGAACTTGGTTCTTTTAGTTCTTTAGTTGTAATAGCAATACCCTAGGTCGAGAGCTTTAGAGGATGTACCTGATTCTTGGTAATAAATACGTGTTGAAAGCAATTCTTAAGCGTTTAGTTCTCATCCTTGCATTAGAATACATAGTATGTAATGTATTGATGGCGTTATATAGTAACTTTGTCACATGCTTTATAACTATTACAGAACATGGTGAATATTGAACTGAAGCTTGATTCCAAGAAATATCGCGAATCAAATCGCAATCGCAATATCTGCAAGAAAAATCGCAATTAGATATTTTCCTCAAATCGTTCAGACCTATTTTCCACTAGCACCTACTTGGTTCGACTCGACTCTACTCGGTTTTTTGGGTTTTCCATTAGGTGATCCCTGGTACCAGGTACTTTTTTAGTACCTACTCGGCCGGGGTTCAAAGCGAGCCGAAGATGTGACAACAGACTGCAGGCCACTGATTGGCCAGGCCATCTGTAAAAATATGTCTGATGGGAACCCGACCGACCAATCAAATTGCTGCTGACCGAAAAGTTGTTTTTTTTTTTTTTGGAGTTTAAAAACCAATTTCTCCCCCACGAGTTTTCACAAACGAGAGATAAATCAGTAAAATCTCTTTTCTGAGGGAAGAGTTTAGTGTCCTCCATCAGTCTAGTGTCAAAAAGGCGGCTCTTTCATTTATTTATTTAGGCCATTATTTTTTGCAGTGGTGCAGTCATGTTCATTTACTGACTGTCAATCTTGAGCATCAAGGAAGATGTCTACAGTTTTTTTTTTTGTGTCAGCGTAAATGCAAAATGTGGCGAAATTTCAGTGTGTCGTGAAAAACAGATTGAAAGAATATTGCAGTGATGTGCAGTGGAAAGAAATTATTAATGACAGTTTGACGGGCCAAGCGGATGAATACTTGGGGCAGAGAATCAAGTCCATGCATCAACGACAGATTCTGATTCAACTTCGACCAAAGTTTTTGAAGTAAAAAAACAAACGCTTGCAAATGTTTAAATGTTTAATCCGTCGATAAAATGCGGCACATTTACAAAAACGGACATTGAGCTCGAGAAAATTCCACTAAGCGCAGATGCCAGTGCAGGGTCTGCTTGATATCATAGACCGTACAAAAAGACGAACGAAGCAATCATGACGTCACCCATTGGTTTCAGCATACCATTTAGGAAGCCTCGATTTTGGCAATTTGAACAGCGCCATTTTGTCATTTTGGAACCGGATGTGATTCCTATTGGACGAGAGTGTGACTTGAAGATCCAGGGAGGAGCGAGGAGTGGATCCACGGGTGACTAACCACATCTGATGAGGACCAGAGGATAGCCACGCTCCTAAAGCATATTCTGGCTTTATCCTTTATTCTTGTCTATTTGGGACCATAAGTTACAAAAATGAGCATCATGATATACTGAAGGAGACTTGAAACTTGCGATAGACATCATAAAATAATGTGGAAAATCATTATTGAAATAATAAATCAGGTGGGAAAGTAGGGTCATTTTCTCATAGACTTCCATAGCATTGAACTTCTTTCTGCAACCACCGACTTTTTAATCAGTGGGCAGCAATTATTTCTTAATTTTCTAAAAACCTGCCAGTCAGAGAGTGCCTGGGTTTCCCTAGCTTTACCCCATGCTTCATCCCTAACGCATAGTTCTGTGGATCAGGCATTCGAAAACCAAGGGTTTCTCCTATTCTTAACCCTAAGTCTCTTCACCAGATCATGCTTATCCACAGCACTATTAAAAACGGTAATAAAGTGAGCCAATGCTAGGTCAGGGTCCGGAATAAAACCTGCAGAGCTTAACTCACTCCAAAAAATATCGTGCAGGAAGGCCTGTTCACAGAAATGTTTAAAATTTCTTTTAGTAATAAAACATGGAGGAGCCTTTATACCTTTCATGTCTCTAATACATGCTACTGGGAAATGATCACTAAAATCCAAAGGAAAGACGCCACTCAGGGCATACTTTTGTGGTCTATTTGTTAAAATCAGATCAATCAAAGTTGATCAGGATAAATCTTTAAAATTAGGCCGTGTAGGCTCCGAAATAAGTTGCTTGAGAGTCAGGCCGTCGCAGACCTCTTTAAAATGGTTTGAGGACAGTGATAATCAATCTATATTGAGATCACCAGCAACCAATAATTCAGTGTGAGCATAAGTGGACAAGATATTAGAGAGACTGATTATGGAGGATGAAACAGCGCTTGGTGGGCGATACACACCTGCTAGTGTAAAACACAACCTGAACCTATTTTGATAATTAGACACTCAAACTGCTCTGGAATAGAGGAGGATAATAAAACATTCACATTCACTGATGCACGGATTGAGCTAAGAATCCGGACACATACCAAGTTCTAACATCAACTCTGTTGACTGCCTTTACCCAGTCTCATCTTAGCTCGTTGTCAGCTAGTAATTGTAACATTCGGAATGGTGGAGGGCAATCACATGTGCCTTCACCGAACAGGCCAGCATGTTTTAGGCAGATCTTCCTTTTCCATTTACGAAGATATTATGTGCCATTTGTACAGCCCTTGACAGCACACCATGTAGTTGGTATCTAATTAAGAGAAAAAAGATCAGCTTTACTGCTAAAAATTTGTATATGTACTGCCAGCTTGGACAGTTTAAAATAAAAGGAAAGAAAAACTTTATTGCTTTTCGAAGTGGTTATTTTCCATTTTTTTCTTGCCGACAGTCGTGACAATTTCTTTTTAACGTAAGCCCCACTGTTTACATATGCTAAAATTTTCATTCCCATCTCGCTGTATGGTTCGCAGCCCATAGTCGAATTACAAAATGAAAGTGAATGCATGCAGCCACTTAATTCATCTCGTACTTCAACCTTTTAAACTCCCTAGAACTTTATAAAACAAACACCACAAAATCGTGTACTTTCCAAGTCATTGCTGCTCTGCAACTTCTGACAAAAGGGTGAAAATATCACGTATAAATGGAAGGGATGAACGTTGTGCAGGTGGTTGTCAATGGAAATCTATATGAGATACAGCGGAGTTTATACCCCCAGCCGAAAATGCGTGACGTCACGCACAATGGATAATGGGTATTGCATTGCGAGCTTACTCCGAATGTGGTCTATTGGAAGCCCTCCTAGTCTGATCCCTGTTGGTTTTTTTTTTTTTTTTTGCTTTAGTATTGTCCAAGAAATAGCTAGTTGCTTCAAGAAACGTCCGTCCAGAATCTTCTTAATTCAGTGTAGATGGAGGACCTTTTTCAAATTGGTTTTGTCTTACTCTTATGTTGGGTATCTGATGTGTGACACGAATAAACAGCAAACTCCCAAAAGACACTCACACGACTTTATTGAATGGCAATAGCTTGCTTCCAAGACCCGACAGGCAATCAGGGTAAGCATTAACATAAAGAACAAGGTATTAAAAAAAAAAAAAAAAAAAGACGACCAACCTGGATTGTCAAAACAGGGTTGGGTGACGCCCAACAGATATATTTTTAAGGATGGCCCCAGGGAGTGATGCTTGCTATGATGACCCCACCCATGTTGAGGTGGTAATCAACTGTGATGGAAAACGACCAAAAGAGAGTTGAGTCGAGTCGAGCAGAGACGAGTACTGCCAAAGCTGTGTAATGGAAAAACGGCATATGTGAACGAAAACATTACTGAGCAGGAAATTCCTGAGATCGAACATTTCTTGCCCTGTGAAGATATCTGGGTCCGGCTCATTGGCAAACACGAGACAGGTTTAAACATAGGCGTATGCCATCAACCGCCAGCTTTGGGCAGTATTGTAAATGAAATGCTGAAAGGGGAGGTGACATTGTCAATCGTTTGCTCCGCAGAGAGGCATTTTGGATTTATACGCTTCATACGGTTGAACCGTTTGGTCTCAATGAGGAACTTAATCTTTCATGTTTTTTGTAAACTGTTTTCAGAGCATAATTTTGTTAAGTGTTCTTGTGAACGGCTAACTTTTGTGTGACGTCATAATTGGTTGTTTCATATTAATGTTTTGTTTGGTCATTGTTAATTGACTAATTATGAGGTACATCTGTTGGAAACTTTTAAATGAGACATTCACTGTGAATTGTCTGACTCTGATGAAGACGTGATAACGTCGAAACGCGTCAGTTTTTTCTCTGATTCGTACTATTAAAGGCTTTTTGGTATCCGAGTGCTCCAGTTTTTTCTCCTCTTCCATGAAATTTTTGTCCGAGACTGAGAAGCACCGGATCTTAGCCTTCACTGGCTGATGCGCGAGGATCCTTCATTCACAATTTATCTTGTTGAGACTTGGACAAGTCTTCTTGTTCTCGCTGCTCGCTTTTTATCGTTAAGTCAGCATGACTACATTTGAATTGATTAACGCCAGTACGGATGTACGATCGGAGACATTGTCCTATACGGATGAACAAGGTGCAAATATCGTTTTGCCACAATTCCCATTTCAAGATTTTGTTCAATCATCGGAGCCAAATAGGCTCTCCAGAGAGTTGGAACATTTAAAAAAGCGAGAAACTAGGCTCCTTTGGCATTGTCTTACAATCTCTGAGTATTGGAGAGTGAAACGCATCCCTCGAGGTTTACGATTAAATAAGGCCCCTTCGTTTGGATTGGACGACAAGGAATTTCTTCAAAAGTGGGAACAAATTTTGAACAAATGTTCTCTGGACCTTATGTTATTAATTATTGAGAAAACAAAAGTTGAAAAAGAAAAAGTAGGTCTTGATGTGGAACGATTAGAAAATGAATTGAAAACTAAGGTAGACAAAGAGAATTACGACATGATCCTTAAAAAGCTTTCCCAGTCACTATCCTCCTTTCAGAAAGATTTGCAAACTTATAAATTAAAAGAAATATGAAAGGGACACTAGAGACTATGCAGAAGGAACTATTTATGATTGGCATGGGGCTAAAAAGAGAACCTTTTTTTTTTACGTGCTCCTTGGACTAAAAAGGACAAGGAGTTGAAACTCTCACTCTTGAGTGAAATGGATTCGTCAGAATTAAGTGAAACTGATGGACATGGAGCCTCTGGTTCTTTTTTTTTTTTTGGTCGGCGCCACCAAGGAAGACGCAGGGGCACCAGAGGCAAAAGGAGATCCACCGTTCTTCGGAAATCTCAACGCAACAGGAAGAAACTGTGATTAATATTTCTAAGGTGAGACTTACAGATGCAGAAGAAAATATTCTTGTTAAAGGTCTCTCTTTTTAGCCTAGTAATTCCTGTGATCCATTCAAACTTAAGGTAGATGCTTTTAAATTTTTTTTAATCAACTTCATTTGAAATGTTTTTTCTCAAGTAGACCTGATGTTCCCGTGATTTAAGAATTACGCAAGTTTGAATTCTGTTAATGAAGGTTTAAATAGAGAAATTACTCCGTTTAGGAAGAAGTCCTTATTTTTGCCTACTAGCAATTTGAATCCTACTATCTTAACATTCAGTCATTTAGTTGAAAATGATTTGGCGAAGTTGAGTCAGAAACTCCAATCAACTAAGAAAAATTTATCTGTTACAGAATTCAAAGCTTTGCGTGATTTGGAAAAGAAGGAAGGTATTGTCCTGCGTCCAGCCGACAAAGGCGGTTCCGTCGTGGTGATGAACTTGGCTCAATATGATTCAAATATTAATAAGCAGTTAAACAATACTGATTATTATATTCGGCTAAATTCTAATCCCACTAATGAGATTAAATTAGTTATAGACAACTATTTAGAATCTTCATGGCAAAGGGGCTGGATTACATCTCAAGAAAAATAATTTTTGACAATTAAACATCCAATTTGTCCTGTGTTTTATGGCCTACCTAAAATTCACAAGTCAGTTGATGATCCTCCCTTACGTCCTATTGTTGCCAGTATTGGTAGTCTAACTGAGCCTTTGTCTCAATTTGTAGATTTTTTCATTAAAAGGTATGTTTCTGATCTTCCGTCTTATTTGGGAGACACAGTTGATGTGTTAAACATACTTGAGGGAATTCATTGTATGCGTGATGATCTATTGGTAACCTTGGATGTACAGAATCTATATACATGTATTCCTCATGACATTGGGCTACTGGCTCTCTCCCATTACCTTGGTGCTCGTCCAGTAAATATTTTACCACCTAATGAGTTATTATTGACATTTGCTGAAATTATTTTGTCTAAGAATTTTTTTAAGTATTGTGAAACCTACTACTTGCAGTGTAAAGGTACAGCTATGGGTAGCGCGTTTGCTCCTTCATATGCATGCCTTGTTTTGGGCCTCTGGGAAGCTAAATTTGTAAATGTTGTTACTAATCCTTTTTATTCGAATATCTATTTATGGAAAAGGTATATTGACGATATTTTATGCATTTGGAAAGGTACGGTGACTGAATTAAAAAACTTTCTGGAATATTTAAATGCAACCACGTCATATCTTTTAGCTCACTATGGATTACAACAGTACTAGTATTAATTTTCTGGATCTCAGAGTGTATAAAGGTGTTAATAACCGGCTTTGAAAGTACGATTTTTCGTAAACCCTTAAGCAGAAACACCTTGCTAAGAGCTGATAGTAATCATCCCAAACATTTAATCAGTAATATTCCAATTGGGCAATTTTTGCGAATCTTTAGGAACTGTAGCACTGATGAAGAATTCGAGTCCAAAAGTAGTGAATTAATTGAACGTTTTTAAAATGCGGGATACCCTATGACGCAAATCTCTTGGGCTTATCAGAGAGCAGCACGGTCAAATCGAAGAACACTCTTAATTAGAAAGCCAAAGGCTCCAAGTCAGTCGCGCATTTGTTTTTCTACTGAGTTTTCACCATTGGCTGGTAAAATCAAGAACATTATTTTAAAACATTGGAGTATACTTAAAAAGTGACCCTGCTTTACAGCAAATGAGTTCTAATCTCCCCTAATTTCATTTAGGCGTTAAGCAAATCTAAGAGATAAGCCTTGTTCACTCTGAGATTCAAAGACCTTTAAGTTCCTCATGGTTACCTAGTCAACCTCATGGTTTTTATCCATGTGGTCATTGTGTTCAATGCTCAAATTCTTCTAAACTAAAAGAGTTTACTCATCCACGTTTGGGCAAAAAATACAAAATAAAGTCTTTTATCAATTGTGATACAACCCATGTGGTTTATATACTTAAGTGTCCGTGTGGTTTAGTCTATGTGGGTCAAACTAAACGTTAGATTTGAAAATTCGTATTTGAACATAAAACAGCGATTCGAACTAAAAACCTTGATTATGCTATTGCACGTCATTATGTGCAAGCTAATCACGGTTCTGTTGCATCTATGCGGTTTTTGGGGAATTGAGAAAATCTACCCATCTTCGAGGGAGGTGACATTGTCAATCGTTTGCTCCACAGAGAGGCATTTTTTGATTTATACGCTTCATACGGTTGAACCGTTTGGTCTCAATGAGGAACTTAATCTTTCATGTTTTTTGTAAACTGTTTTCAGAGCATAATTTTGTTAAGTGTTCTTGTGAACGGCTAACTTTTGTGTGACGTCATAAATGGTTGTTTCATATTAATGTTTTGTTTGGTCATTGTTAATTATGAGGTACATCTGTTGGAAACTTTTAAATGAGACATTCACTGTGAATTGTCTGACTCTGATGAAGACGTGATAACGTCGAAACGCGTCAGTTTTTTCTCTGATTCGTACTATTAAAGGCTTTTTGGTATCCGAGTGCTCCAGTTTTTTCTCCTCTTCCATGAAATGAAATGCTCCCTAAGAGGATTAGGCAAACTTGTAGAGGAGGAGGGACTATTATGGGAGACTTCAATTATCCTAGTATCGATTGGGAGATGGTGAAAGGACAAGGTAAAGGGGAGGAAGAATATCTGGATGTTATAAATGACAATTTTTTGGTGCAGTATGTTGATAAACCTACAACAAAGAAGGCAATTTTGGATTTAGTGCTCTGTAATGACCCTGATGGTATTTGCAATGTAGAGGTACTGGAGCCACTTGAGACTAGTGATCATTCTACTGTTAGTTTTGATGTTTCATGGCATGTCAAAAAGTTATCTTCGAAAACCAAAATGTTCAATTTTAGACCAGCAAACTTTGACAGGATGCACTCATATCTAAGCGAAATAAAATGGAAGACACTCCTGGATTGTAAGTCTGTAAATGAGATGCGGGATAGATTCAAGGGGGTTTTACTTGATTCACAATGCAAATTCATTCCAAAGGTGTCCAAAAGTAAGTTGAAAAAGTAGAATCCTCAGTGGATGACCACAGCTAGTCGTAGGAGTTTGAGGGTAAAGAGGAATTTCCATAAGTACATAAAGGACAGCAATGAGAATACTAAGGCTGAATGCTGTGAAATGCAGGCTGTGGTCAAAAAAGAACTGAGGAATGCTAGAAGACTGTATGAAAGGGACAGTGCTGCGAAAAAGTATTTGCCCCCTTCCTGATTTCTTACTTTTTTGCATATTTTTCAAGCTTGAATGTTTCAGATCATAAAACAAACTTTAATAGAAGACAAAGATAACCCGAGTAAATAAACTCATGGAATTTAAGAACGCACCACCCATTTTCCTCACGATTTAAGAAATCTGATTTCATACTTCCAAAAATAAACTTGTACACTGAGCACATGATATTGAAAATGGGACAATAATTTCTCTCTTTCCGCTTCAGTGATTCACCACAAAACCAATTCGTTCTATCCTCCTAGGTGGAGCAGTAGCCCTTCCTAAAGTGAGTTGAGCCAGATTTTGACCACTCCCAA
This sequence comes from Gymnothorax javanicus, assembly GCA_029692085.1. Taxonomy (NCBI): domain Eukaryota; kingdom Metazoa; phylum Chordata; class Actinopteri; order Anguilliformes; family Muraenidae; genus Gymnothorax; species Gymnothorax javanicus. Next base: position 68,105,635 of record CM056199.1, read on the forward strand.
AAATGACGAGGTCCATGGCTATAAAAAGACCACAAAATGAAATGGTTCGGACAAGTCTGCACAATGCCTCGACTGAACGATCCACACAGGAGCCGAGCCATTGGTTTGCTTCAGGCTGGTCAAAGCCAAAGAGAAGTTGCCAGATGAATGAATGTCAGCCATTCCACGATAGTTCATCTTCAGCAGCGATATAACGCCACTGGGACCGTTGCAGACCGCCCGCAGCCAGGTCAGCCACGCGTGACTACCGCTTGTCAGGATCGTCACATCCGCCTGGTTCATCTCGAATTCCATCATCACGAAGGCGGTTCCTCACTGTTCTTCCAGACACAGGTTGGTGGTGCCTCCCCACAATGGTGGCAGCAGTTTGCGACGCTGGTTGAAATCCGTTTCTCAGATGAACCAGGCGGATGTGACGATCCTAAAAACATAAATAAAAACATTAAACAGGATTACATCATGGGAGGTTTAAAACTGGAATGTGCTCCACATGAAAAAGATCTGGGAGTGATTGTTGACCAAACCCACACAGGTTCTAGCCATTGTGCCGTAGCAGTTAAAAAGGCCAACAGGATGCTGGGATATATAGCCAAAAGTATTGAGAAAAATCGAAGGAGGTCAAACTTCTCTTGTACAACACATTCATCAGACCACATCGAGAGTATTGTGTACAGTTCTGGGGACCATACTTTAAGAAAGATATAAGAGGCTCTAGAAAAAGTTCAGAGAGGAGAGGAAAGTTTCAGGTATAAAATATGAAAGCTAAGAGAAGAGGCTGAAGATCCTTAATCTCTTTAGTCTTAGACTTAGGGATGATCTGATTGAGATCTTTAACCTCTTGCGTACGGGAAACACACATATGCAGGCTGGCTTGCTGACTCGCATACTGGGAACCGCAGATGCGCGGAGTGCTCTGCTGACCACCGTGGTCTGATTTGTGTATGCGGGCGCGCTGCCATGGCCGGGATTGCTGGCAGTCTTTTGTGACGATCGCCATGGAAGTATTTTGTTCTTCACCTATTTGCTGTGATGATTGCCAGGAAAAGTATTTTATCCACAATTTTTGGTTGGATGATGGCACAAAACGACAATAGACACTGAATTTTTATGCTTCATTTTTCACTCTGTATAAATGAATACAAAAAATATACAAAATCACTCAGTCACATTCCAGTACACCCGTTCTGGGGTGCGTTTCCCAAAATCACAGATGCCAACTTACGCAGTTGGGCCCATTGACAGTGAATTGACGAACTATATAAGTTGCTAACTTAGTTAGCAACTACGCTTTTGGGAAATGCGCCCGTGTGGTACAGTTTATTACACGGTCGACACGCAAACTAATTTCGCAAGTGTCACATCTGAACCGGGACTAATGGCGAACTTTGTTCTTGGGACAGACGATGCACTGTTTCCACGGTTTTGGGCCTTTGCCGTGTGTGGATGGCTTATATACCAATTGAAGCAGTTGCCCGTATATTTTGACTGACGTGCCCGATCATTCGAAATTTATACCATGAGATCAGGATACACAACCAAAGAGCGATCAGGTACTTCATTAGTCTGACACAATATTGGCACAAAATCATTTCCGGCAATCGTCTCGCAGCAGTTGCATATTGATACCACACACCATCCAGCATTCGCGAATACGTGGTTCCTGGCCACGGGCACAGATCACCTACTCGCACATATGCGGGTCCTGCCTGACTGCCTCATATGTATTGCACTTGACATACAGTGGAATACAAACCCGTACGCAAGGGGTTAAATATGTCAAAGGGATTAACGAAGTGAATTATGTAGGATCATTTAGGCCAAGTTTTTTAAGTAGAACTCGGGGTCGCAAATGGAAGTTGGCCAAGGGTAAAGCACGGATATTAGGAAATATTTTTTTCACCCAGAGAGTAGTCTCAGTGTGGGATGGCTTGCCTGATTGTGTTGTTGAGGCAGAAACCTTGGGAATTTTCGAGAGCAGGCTTGATTAGGCGCTAGATACCATTGAGTCATTGAGCATCTCAAGTGATAGATTCACTACAGTAATAAGAAACTGGCGATCCGAGTTGGGCTGAACGGCCTGTTCTCGCCACTCATGCTATGTTAAGTCCGCCCCATCTAGGCGTAGATTTTCATGCCACTTTTGGCCATGTGAAATTTTAGTAGAATTAGAGTAGAGTAGAAATCCTATAATACCACAATGTTAGTTGATATAGTAATCTTAGAATGTAGATATACTATGTGTTATGTTCACAGGTATTGGTAGTTTTTATCCTGGTCATCATTTCTTATTACCTTTATATGTGAAATACACCAGAAGGTCACACGTCTATTTTTGAATGTACCATTTATATGAATACATGTAACAACAAAATTTTGTTGCAATGAATGCTTACTCAAGAACTGCACTAAAAATAACTGCAATGTGAGTTTTTCGTACAGGGATCATCTTCTCATGAAATTAAAGGTCTCAAAGGTGTCATTATGCGAATTCCTCATAACGTCACGTCCGTCCACCATGTTTTCATTGGAGTTGCTCTCTGTTTGGATTTACTATGTTAACTTAGTTAAGGTGACACCTAAGCCTGGCAGATATAAGTTTGTAACTGAATTATCCACTGGTAAGTATGAGCTTAGCAAGCGTAATGTCGCGTCCGTCCACTGTCTCGTCAGACCACCATTTTTGCAATATTTATATTCTTTGCAATCCACGGATGGACTATGCAAAATTTGCAAAAAGTGATAAAGTGGTAGGTCAGCGGATCCCATTGAAATTTCTATCATAGGGTGGTCTTGGGGCAGGATGATGACTGGTGAAGCAGTTCAATGATCGATCATACCACCTGGCAGTGAGGGGGTAAAATGTATTCCAATGCATTTTCGATTTTAAAAGGCGGGCGTTTTTCTGGAAAATTTGCCATATTTGTTGATTTATTGCAGGTCACAGGGGGAAATAAGCAAATACTACTTATAATGAAATGAAATTAGAATCGATCTAGAATATTTTCATGTGAAATAATTGTTATACATCTGCTTGTAATTATTGATTATTATATCCCTAAATGTTGCATCATCCCCTATTCATCAAATAATAGTCTTCATTGAAGGCACATATAGTATCTCTCTCTCTACAGGGAGTTGCGGAATATTTTTTTCAACACGGTGAGGGAAAAGATCCCATCTTTCATTGACTACAATAAAATCTTTGGGCACTGCTTCAGCAATGTTGGTAAAGAGCGTGGATGTTTTTTTTCCTCTTTTTTTGCACATTACCATGAGCATTTTTATTTTATATTGATATATATTGCACTTTTTTTTTTTTTTTTATTTTTAAGACAAAATAAAACATTTCCATTCAATTAGGACAGCAACATGCACATAGTCAAATTAGCCCACAACATTCTTATACTGCTGTGTCCAACATGAATACATAGGTACACAAAGCAAATGTTTTTTTACATGTTTTTCACGCTTTATCTATTTCCATTACGAACTGTAGGCTTGAAAATGGAGGTCAAACTGTTGTAATAAGGGGTTCTGGACAGTATCCATTTTCCTCAACAGCTCTATATCCACCAACGCAGGAGATCCAATTCCGCCACCCCTCCACTTCCAATTTGCATGCAAATCTAGTCTACCACATCAAACATCAGCAGTGATTTAAATGGCCGCCATGCAGGAAGAATGATCACAGCGGTGAACCTGAGCAAAAAAGGCTTTGAGAGCAGTGCACTAGACAAAACAGGTAAGGCCGTCCGCTCATATATTTTTACCACTTGATCCCTGCCTTTCCCATCTTGCATGATCCATTTTGTCAAAAGACCAGACAACCTTTGCTGTGCTCGGACTCATTAGTGGTGGTCTGTTGTGTATACAGAACATTTGCGCCCGTGCCCATTTACCATTGTCTTCATTTTGCAACGGCTAACTTTCCTATTTGAAATGCATAAGACCCTAAAATCAGTTATTTTTTGTTTCAATGATCCTCACATACATGTAGTCTTCAACAATTTTGATAGATCCTTTTCATGCAGGCAAAATGCCTGCTATTGTGATTTTTTTTCTTTCAACTTTCTGGAAACTCTGTGAAAGGTACAAATAGGACCACCAGCTCACTGTGTGTTGAGCCAAGCCAGAACACGTAACAAGGCTCGATATTCGCACTCGCCCGAGATCCGGGGCGACAGAAAAATCGCTCAGGCGACCGGACAAGCTCAGACTCCTCGCCCGCCTGGCGAGTGCAAATTCCGCATGATCTTTGTTGAATATTAATACAATCCAACCCATACAATTGATCTTTATGCGTACGTCAGAAGTTCAAACAAATTCCGCCTTCTTATCCTTTTGACATGGAGCTACAAATCTATGCCCACAGTTACAATATTCCATCACTAGATGGCACGCTCCAATCAGTTATTGAATATTCAAAAGCAAGCAGAGCTCGAACACGGTTTAGAATATGGACGAGTTCAGAACCATCCCTGTTTCTCACGAGTTACATGAATTAAAGTCCTCAGCTAAGCCTGATGTGCAAAATGCCCAATATACTTGCCCATAGTATCTATCCAGCAGTTAAAAAAAATGATCTCTTGCGACAGGAAAAATCTTTGTCCCCTGTAGCGAGCACTTCAGCTAGTGTGAGCCAATGGTATCCCAATTAGCAGTTAAGAAAAATAAGTTTTCTGAAGCAAAAATTCGACATGGCATTATTGATACCATGTCATTCTACTATCAATTATAGTCATCACAAATCAAAAATGTGTAGTTCCCTACCGTGTATTTACGCGTAGATTACTCCATTGGCAAATTTAGTGCTCCTTTATATACTCCAAACACGTAGATAGTCAATCACTCAATTATTTACTCAGGCTCATCTGCGTAACTGCACACTTATAGTTCACAGCCACTTGAAGCTTCCCCGGTAATGATGTCTTGATTGACTCGTTTCTTATCCTATGCCAGAGTGTATAAACTTCCCACAGTAACTGAAAAACACTGGACAATCAGAAGAGTATTTAAGCCTTTGAGTGAGGCCCGGGCCACACTGCCTGCGGTGGCGGTGCTGATTCCGCATACCGCATGCGTATTTTCGTTCCGGCTCCCATGTTATTCAATGAGAGCGGCCACACTGCATGCCGAAGCTGCGCGACTCGCGAACGGAAAATCCGTACTGCTGCCGTGCGGAAAATATAGATTCGGACTCTTGTCGAATTTTTCCGCGCTACGCATGCGGAAAAAGGCAAAGCAGAGCTGAAATTGACTGTCAGAAAGCAGTCATATCGCCATAAATACATGCATTTCGCTATATTGCCAAGGATGCATGTCTGTTACAAGCATGAAGCAGACAAACAAAAAATGTAACCACACTTCCGGCATGTTCATCATATTAAAAGCCCGTTTGTATGGACATAATCCCTTCTGCTCAATTCAGCAATGCTTCGTGAAATATTGAAACATGTAGTGGGAAATTCGCGACTTTCATCGTAGGCTGCTGTCATTAAAGTGAATATATGGGGAAGTATTTAGTCATTCCTAACTTATTTTTGAAAGCTCTAGTGACTGTTTCAATTGGTAAAGGGAAAAAAAAACTAAGCTGGATACAGTGGCTAGACGAACGTACAGCACATCAGCCAGTCTCTGAATTGTCTGAACTGTTCCTTTTACGGTCGTTCGGCGCCTCGGCTATACGAATGGTTTCAGCTTCGACTAATGTAAATCAGATAGCTTTTGAAATCACATTCCACATCTCGACACACTCCCCCTACCCCGAAAGTACCTTCAAAAAGAGCAAGACTAATTCAGAGGGGTTTGCTGTGTATTGTAATATGATCGTGTAATTAAATAGTTTGTATGATTCATAACGCTCAAGCATGCTTCCCCTTCTGTCAATACAAAATATTAATCGCGTTTAGGCTTTAACGACCTGAGACAAAATAATGTATTATTTTATTGTGGTTTCTTGGGCAAAGTCGTGCAGAGACAGAGTTGGAAGGAGGAGCCCTCGGCAGACCTGCCGCTGCAGATACGCAGGCAGTGTGACCGAGCTGCAAGCGGTTGCAGTGCACGGCTCGCGGAATCCGCATCACCACTGCAGGCAGTGTGGACCGGGCCTAAGAGCAAGGTAGGTTGGATTCTCTTAAAATTGGCACAGTTGCGCAGCTGAAAATGACGCAATTTAAAGAAGAAGAAAAAAAAAAAAAGACTTCCAAAACTAGCCTGAAGTGTTCAGTTACATTTACGGGATTTAAATGAAGTACGGATATAATCACTGGGAATTATTCTGAATGAAACAGGGCTGGAGGGTTCCTTCTGCCGGATACATCTGTCTCTGGAGGAGGGATTCAATGAAGAAATACTGCTACTGCTACTGCTACTGTGGTTGCATTTTGCTCAATGTGGCTTTTTGTTTTGGAATTTATAACGTATTCAACTAAATCAAATGCCGATGTTTTGGCTTGTTTATTATGCCAACAGCTCAAAGACTTCGATAGACCCCCTGGTTTGTTCATTGCACCATTCTGTTCAATCTAGGGTAGAAAATTACCTGATTTTTTCTGATAGTGGAATGTCTGTTCTGTTATAATAAGGTATATATCAGATAAAACCGGGTTATGCTTGTTCCTTATAAAGTGTGGAAAGTGTTTATGTAAGGTTGTGAGCAGTGGGAACTGCTGGCTTTTCATTGCTAGGTGAATGTTCTGACTGTTAAATAAGCAGTTCCTTTAATAATTACATGCCCTGGCTTGTGGGACTCTGAAGAAAAATGGACAAAATTCTAAGCTGTATCATGCAGAAAAGGTATGTTTTGTGTTGGGAGAGGTTACTGGTGACCACTGATGTCCAACTGCGCCTATATTGATAAACTCATGCTAAATTCAAACAGAAAAAAAAAATCATGAAATTCAGTCAGTGCCTTCACGTGACGTTAGAGAAAATCGAATTATTGCGTTAGTCCGACTGTTACCAGACTTCCAAAATGCATGTAAACATCCTAATCCGACTGGAATCGTGCCAAATCGAATTTCTCATAGTCCGACTAATACACCCAGATAATGCAGTTAATAGTCGCATTATGCCAGCATGTATACGATTGAATTGAGCCAAACTGGACTATGCGCTCTGAGCATGCTCCAGTTTCTTCGTGCAGGGATTTTACCCGGAAGTCTTGTGGACATGTAAACACCAAACTGCTTAGCGACAACTCTGAGCTCTAACTAACTACCAAGTTTGCACTGAACAGTTACAATCCTCGTCTGCAAGGGCTTTGGTACTTGAACAGTAACGCCTTGGGGTCTCTCAACTTCTACCATTAATCCGCATGATTTATCGAATGACTTGCACGTCCTCCAAACATTTTCCTTCCACTCGCCATCGGAAAAATGACACTCTCCCATCAGTTATTACTTCTGACCCTCATCTAACATGCATGGGAAGCCAAAGAGCGTGTTTCCCGAAAGCAGAGATGCCAACTTACATAATTGGAACCAGAGACTGTCAGTGGACAAACTATGTTAGTTGAAAGCAACTAAGCTTCTGGGAAAGCTTTGGGGTAGTATAAAGGGCAAACAGTAGAGCATAGCAGCATTTCAGCCAACCTTCGGCTAACGCGATAACCACATCTTTATTGTACGAAAAGAATAGCGAACAGCCTGTATTAAACGTACAGAGCTGTAACGTTGTCCATGTTCTCTTCACTCGATCTTATACGGTCAATGCACTCGACATGTGACTACTTTGCCGACAGCTAACTTGTTTGTCAAATGTTTGGTCTGTGATGCAATAGGACAATCAGAGAAAGATGTGACATGAACAAGCTGAAAGGCATACCGCCACCTATGGTAGCGAAGACGGGCATGCTTTAGTCAATAAATCAAATTGCGTCTTGTGCATGTATACTGGGACAAGGACAGTAGTCTGATTGCATGGCCTAATAGAGCTATTACTGTAGCTCGACTTCGCTGTGCACGTACTGAGTGAATTTCATACGTCAAAAGTTGACGTGTATTCAATAAATAATTATTTTATGATTTGACAGTGTGCCATTCTGAGGGATCTTAGAGTTCGGGGAGCCACCTGGATAGCTGTCTTCTCTGGCTCCTAGAGAGTAGGTAATTTAGAATGTAATGCTCAGATAAACTATACTTGTGGTCAAGGAGTTTATGATCCCAGAAATGTATAGTTTTAAACCCCAGCCATTTTTCAATTCTCAGTATTATTTTATTTTTACAACTTCAATGCTTAATTTATGAAGATTTTGTGTTTGCAGCCCTTTTTCTCTACCAAAATCATGAAAATAAACTGAAATACAATTAAACGCCTGCTGGTCAATGTGTATACCCGAACCCCCCAAAAGCAGGAGTGTCCAATCTTATCTGTAAAGGGCCGGTGTGGGTGCAGGTTTTTGTCCTAGCCTACAGTGCTACTGCACCTGATTCCACTAATTAACTAATCAGGGGTTTCAATCAGGACCTTGGGAGGTAGAATGAGGTGTGTTAATGTTGGGCTCTGACAAAAACCAGCACCCACACCGGCCCTTTCTGGATAAGATTGGACACCCCTGCCCTAAAGCAATCACTCTCAAAATTGATGGGCTTTGTGACGTTACCCCTATACAAGGCCCACGCCAAATATGAAACAAATTGGTTGAAATTTGTGGTCGTTAGAGCACTCACCAGAAATTCTTTGGACGCAGCGTGACTATTGCTGATCCATAATGTCTCCAACTTGTTGTCCGAGGATGAAATTATTTTAATAAATGACGTATATTTTTTCATAATCAAGTAAAGAAAAAAAGATGGAATCAATCACTGCTGAGGAAAAAATTATGGAATCGTCAATCATCAAAAACAAACAATTAGTACTTGTTCCTCCTTGGGATTTTATCACAACCTGAACATGCAGAGGAATGGACTTCACAAATGAAAAACCACATTCTCCTTCAAGCTAGTTCCAACTTTCTCAAATAGCAGTCGACAGATTAGCTTTGCTGGATGGGGGCTCGCCATGCACCTTTTTTCTTTTTTTAAATAATTTCCACCATTGAGTATTAAAGAGATTGGAGATTCTGTCAAAATGCCTAGAGCTGCTGCTCCAAGATGGAGCATAGTGCCAAAGATGTTTCTGGTGTCCTTTGTTTATCCCAAAGGAAGGTTCAAATTAATGGTCTACCCATCCCCACAGGTGTCTGGTTATTAACCCATTTAGGCCTGAGGCCTATTCAAAAAACGCCTATGAAAACCTATGGGCGATTTTGAAAAGAACCCCTAAAACCTGAGGTTTTCTGGAAAACAGCACCCAGGTGTCAACGTCTAGTAAAAAGCTGATATCTCAGTCTCTGTAGCAGATAGAAACAAAATTCAAAAAGTATTTGAGAGCTTACACCTGTGGCTTTCATAAGAACTATGTTTTTTATTTGTGCAAATCCTCATCACAATATTTTAAACACTGAATAAACTATAACAAACTATAAAATATAATAAAACCAATAAATTAAATAACAAATCTCTATCTACATAACATGCACAACTCAAATGGAATAAAGAGGCCTAATAAATAAAAGTATAAGCTCTGCACTAGAGAATACCAAACATTTTTTCCTTTCTCTGGAACAGGTGGCAGGCATGATAAAGTGTCCGTTCAAATAAAATAAAAATAAACATAAAAATATAAAAAATAAAGTGTCTTGAAGTGTTACTATGGCATCTGCCCTAGTATTAAGTGCCAGTAAAAGAATAGCTATGAGCCCGGAAATGGTCGGAAAAGCAAAGAAAACTACAAAATGACGTATCCGCTTTCCCGGCCTGAAGGGTAGAAATGCGTAACAGCGTCCCCGGTTTTAAAGGTTAAAATGCGAACATGCTGTCCCGGTTTAAATGGGTTAATGTTAATCCACTGTACAAACAGGCTAAAATTAGCCCGCACCCAACTTTGGGAGCAAATATTTCAAAAAACCAAAAAAAGTGCCAGACTAAATACCTCAACATTTTTCTCACCTTTAATGTCAGAAAATGAAACAGGTAAGATGAATTTGGCACAGGTCTGGTTTAAACATTAAAACCAGCCTGAATTTGTAAAAACATTTTTTCCCCATTGTACACAGATTTCTTGTCATTGCACGTATAACCAACATGATCACCAGGTGGCACTTTCACTTTTACAAAATTTGGGTAGCCCAGTATCAAATACAATCATACAGTGGGGTGGAAAAATTTGGGCACCCCTGGTTTAAATGTGTGTTACAATTAATCTCCAAATGATTGAAAGCAAACCTGAACACTAAATGCTACAAAGTTAAACATGACACATTTCATCACATTTTAAAGCAAGAATAATTTTTATTTTTAACTTTTTACAGTTTCAAAATAATGAAACAAGGAAAAAGGCCTTGCACAAAAGTTTGGGAACCCTGTCAGCCAGTACTTAGTAACTCCTCCTCGGGCAGCTATAACAGCTTGCAAACGCTTCCTGTAGCCAGCTAAGAGTCTTTCAATTCTTGTCTGTGGAATTTTTCCCCATTCTTCCTGACAGAGCACATCTAGCTCAGAAATATTCTTCGGCCTCCTTGCATGCTTGGCATGTTTGAGGTCTCTCTACAGATTTTCAATAATATTCAAGTCTGGGGACTGTGATGGCCATTCCAAAACCTTCAGCAGTCTTTCCTGGAGGTACTTCATTGAGGATTTTGAGGTATGCTTCGGGTCATTGTCTTGCTGGAATACCCAAGGTCTCTTCACCTTCAATTTCTGGACTGAGCTTTGAACATTAGCCTCTAGAATGTCTTGATTTTTGGTGGAATCCATTCTTCCTTCCACCCAAACAATACTGCCTGTGCCCCCAACGGCTACACAACCCCAAAGCAGAATGGATCCACTTCCACGCTTAACAGTTGGCAACGTGTTCTTCTCTACAAATGCTTCACCCTTTTTTCTCCAAACTTACCTTCTTTGGTTGTGGCCAAAAAGTTGAAATTTGGTTTTGTCAGTCCAAAGCACATTGTTCCAATAGGCTCGTGGTTTTTCAAGGTTTTCTTTTGCATACTTCAGACTCTTAATTTTGTATTGAGGTCGTAGGAAAGACTTCTTTCTTGCATCTCTGCCATATAGGGCTTCGTTGTTTAAGGTAAACTGTATTTTTGTCCTGTGAACAACTAGACCTGTGTCTGCTACTCTTTTTTGCAGCTCTTTTGCAGTGATGGGTGGGTTCTTCTGAGCATTTCTCACAGAATTTCTCTTGGTCTTCAAGATCTTGCCTTGACTTCAATTGTTCCATTTATTTTCCATTTTCTTACAATGTTTCTGACAGTAGAAAAGGGTAGTTTGAAACGCTGTGAGAGTTTTTGCAGGGTATATACAGGAATCCTGGAGTTTTTAATACCTTTTAATCCCCCCGGCATAGAATGTGGGGGGATATAGGCGTGCGTGCGTCCGTCGGTCATCATGTTTGCAGAGCAGAACTCGGAAACTATGCAAGATATCAGCACCAAACTCGGAACATGTATTCTATGTATAGTCTAGATGTGCCTTTTGCTACTTATGGAAATTTCGGGATTCCTATTTTTGTCGTTTCCATGGAAACAAATCTGGACTTAGTGCACATCAGGCCTAGTTCGTTTCCGGAGCAGAACTCAAAAAACCTTCAGTATACCTTGCTGAAACTTTGCATGTGTATTACTCACATACTGAAGTGGTGCTTTTTTGAAAATCTTATTTTTTTCGTTTCCATGGAAACCAGTTGCATTTGGACTCTGTACAGAGAGAGGTTCGTTTCCGGAGCACAACTCAAAAACCGTTCATTATATCTTTTTGAAACTTTGCATGTGTATTACCCACATACTGAAGTGGTGCCTTTTGATATTTTCAGATTTCTGAAAATTTTTTTTTTTGTTTCCATGGAAACCAGTTGCATTTGGACTCTGTACAGAGAGAGGTTCGTTTCCGGAGCACAACTCAAAAACCGTTCATTATATCTTTCTGAAATTTTGCATGTGTATTACCCGCATACTGAAGTCGTGCCTTTTGATATTTTCAGATCGCTGAAAACACACTTTTTTTTACCGTTTCCATGGAAACCGGTTGCATAGGTTTGTCTCCGCAGCACAACTCAAATTCCGTTCATTATACCTTTCTGAAATTTTGCATGCGTATTACCCGCATACTGAAGTCATGCCTTTTGATATTTTCAGATTTCTGAAAATGGTTTTTTTTTTCCATTTCCATGGAAACCAGTTGCATTTGGACTCTGTACTGAGATAGGTTCATTTCTGGAGCACAACTCAAAAACCATTCATTATATCTTTCTGAAACTTTGCATGTGCATTACCCACATACTGAAGTGGTGCCTTTTGACATTTTCAGATTTCTGAATTTTTTTTTTTTGTTCATTTCCATGGAAACAAGTTGGATTTGGAATCTGTACAGAGATGGGTTCGTTTCCGGAGCAGAACTCAAAAACCGTTCATTATATCTTTCTGAAACTTTGTATGTACATTACCCAAGTACTGAAGTGGTGCCTTTTCATATTTTCAAATTTCTGAAATTACTTTTTTTTTCCTTTCCATGGAAGCGACATGGATTTGGACTCAGTCGCAGGGCTGGGTATGTTTCCGGAGCAGAACTAAAACACTGTTCATTGATGACCCTTGTTTTTTTATTGCCTTTGCCAAAGTGTGCTTCATAGTCTTTGCTAGATGTTGCCAGTACATACTTCCAGATCATTCCAGAGGAAAATCAACTCAACATTCTTGTTTGAATTTCTTTGAAGGTGTAGGATTGACATGACTTTCACAAATAATCAGGGGCCGGGGGGATATGTCATCTTCTGATGACTCTTGTTTAATACCTTCACAATATTTTTTAAAAACAACACGACGTCGAGTGGCAACCTTTCGAACTCAAGTGAAGTAGCCTAATGCATTAAAATTCAAATTGTATGCCTATATTACAGTTACGGGACACTTTGTTAGTTTTTTCTCAAAAGCAACACTGACCTATACACAATTTTCCCATCCTTGACCAAAGACAAAATGTTACCCCATTGGGTTACAGTTACGGTATCTACATAAGGGTGACATGACACTGTCTTAACTAAGACATGACACCTGTCATGAGCATTAAGTACACTCTGGTCATTAAGTGTCAATCAGTTTTTGTAATGTCAAGTTGACTTTGTTAGGGTTGGGGTTAAAGTTATGGTTAGTATAACCCAAGGTTTAGGGTTATGGTAAGGATAACCCAAACAAAGTCAACTAGGCACCACAATAATCAAATGACACTTAAAGGCTGTATTAGCGATATGACGTCACTATTGTTGACAGTTGAAACGTTCTCAAAACACAACAGAGCCGTTCGCCCCTCCCCTTCAGAAGCTTGGAACATGAACGCGCTTTTCTTAAAGTGAAACTTCTGAGTAAAGCTGCTTTCACACCAGACGCGAAATGAATTTTTTGTGCGACAGATTACATTGAAAGTCAATGCAATGACACGAACACGCAAAACGCGTGTATTCACGTCTTTGCATGGACTTTGAAAGTAACCTGTCGCGCAAAAAATTACTTTCTCGTCTGGTTTGAAAGCAGCTTAAGAATGGCTCACTCAGCTGGGTAAATGGCCGTGTACAGCTCGTTGTGATAAACGCCCAGTAGCAACAAAGACGACCATCGCCAGACGATAAATTTACACCATTAGTGCTAGCTACAACAAGGTATCTGAGAAGTATCTTAGCTAGGCATTACAAAATGAGTATTGACAAAGTCACATAGATCACCACTCTTAGCTAAACGTATCATGCGGTTACACATTCATCGATGAATTTCAACTCTGAGTACTAACCAGAGAAAAAATGTTATTACACAAACACAAACTCTGGTTTGATGAGACAGAATTAGCAAACTCACTAGCTTGCCAACCAAGAGTTAGTAAAGGTTGCTAACTCGCTCCAAAGAGGAAATATTGATCTCTCTACTGTTTGATTCATTCTGACCAGCATGATCTATACAAGATAGCCTTACAAAAACAATACACGAGCTTCTCTCAATTTTGCTTGGGATGACAATTTACAATTCACATCCAACCGAGTTAGCACCAGCTCTACTCACCTCAAGTAGAAACAAGGCGACCTGGGCGTCAGAATTAAAACCATTCAACTCCCGGAATTCTCTCCAACGTTGGTATGCTTTCCCTATGTTTATTCGGGACTTCACATAGCTGCGATCATGTTCCTTTTTCCTCGACATGCACTCGTTCGAGCGTCTCTTTTTTGGTTTAGCTTCCACCATGCTTCACTCTGCCGCATTGGTAGTGCCACTGCCGGTTTCTTTCGTTGCTCAGTCCCACCCACTTGTCGTGCATGAGCACAGAACTGGCGCAGAAGACCCACCCCTGCCCTCCGATTTGTTGGAACACTTTTGTTGATGTTTGGGGACGCGGGTAGGTCCCCACGAGTTTGTGCATCTTTCTCAGTGTCTAACTGGCTGTAGGTGGCCTACAGAGGCTGGAGTTTTTCACCGCCCACTCAAGAGAGGAGCTGCTAACAGTTCATGAGGAAAAATCTCCTGTACGTGACAAATTATGTTTTGGCTCAGAATCGCTGATACAACCTTTAAAGGGTACCTCTGGAGGTCAGCAAAGTATATCACAGCACAACCCCTGTGGTGCCAAAATAAAATTTTTTTTTTTTTACTTAATCACGAAAAGTTTTATCAAAGCCACACAAGGATGGTAAACATAACTTGTATCAAATTAGAAATCCGCCATGACGGACCTGATCCGGGCACTGCCTGACGTCAGCGAGCTGATGCCTGCCTGTAACCCTTCCTAGTACTCTTATTGGTCAGGATCCTACGCTGTACTGATGCTGTACCCGGTACTCGGGAGCCCGGATCCTGAAGTTGCATTCAAGTGAATAGAATTTATTTTTCATGCTGGCGTGACTCAGGACATAGTATGTCTCACATAAAATGCGTGACAATTGGCAACCCTGGAATATGCACACATTTAATGAAGTGTTGTTCCTGAGAGGCCAAACAAAAACCAAAATCTAGTTACTTTTCATTAATTAATTCCATAGCTGGAAAATGGTAAAAATAGCCTTAAAAAGCTATAGTCGTACTGTAACTTGAGCTGCTTCAATATTTTGCTCAAACCACAAACATCCTGAAAATGGTAATGTTGCTTGACAATTTGCTGCTCTTGCTAGCTAGCTTCATTTACCAGTTACGACAATGACAAACTTCAATTTGTAATCGGATCACCATTTAAAGAAAATATCTGAGCATTTTACATCCAGTTATTAAACATGTCAGCTTCTAATCTATTTCGCCCAGCCTTGCTATCCACCGATTACTCCCAACCTGCACTGTCTGATACTCGGAGATTTATGGAATAATTTGTGAGTAGTTACATTCGCGTGGTTATCACAAAACAATAGAACAGGGCCGTGAAAAACTAAAGAAAATGCGGCTGCGATATTTCAAAGTGCGGGACGTGATGCAAAAGTCTGGCGGCTCAAGTTTTGAAAAAGATACATTTTCCTGGTATAAGGCAGTGGACAGCATAATCGGCAAAAATGCAAGGCGAAAGAATTCCGTATTCAACATCCACCAATATCCAATGTAATCAGTAGCCTACTTTTTCTGCTTACCTTGACGTTTGGGTAGCTACCCAGAGAAAGATTCGGGTGAGTAAAAACATCAAGCATTCAGTCAAGAAAATTTCTGCTTGTTTATGCCCTTGCATTTTTGGTTGATTAGAAGGCATGGATTTACTTCAGAATATATAGTTCACCCCTGGAATAATATTCACCTGACTCATTGAAGTCCTAACAAATAAATCACCTGGGTCTGGGCCTTAGTAATCATCTTCTTAAAAGGAAACAAAGAATAATCCAGAAGGGTTCCCAAAGTTTTGCACAGGGCCCTTTTTCCTTTCTTATCATCTAAAAACTCAGAAAAATTAAAATAAAAAGAAACCTTGCTGTTAAATTTGCAGAAAGGTGTCATGTTTCACTTTGTAGCATTTAGTGTTCAGGTTTGCTTTCAATCACTTGGAGATTAATTGTAACAGACATTTAAACCAGGGGTGCCCAAATTTTTGCACCCCATTGTAACTTCTTTGGCACATTGAAGCAGTTATCCACAATATTCCTTTCAAAATAGGGATTTTTTTTCCTCAAAAATGCTCAATTTGGTACCTGACTTGTCCACTTCTAGGAGGCGTTGTAGCCATATAGATAAAAATTGTGAGCTCAAACTCTGGGATTTTCTGTTACATGTATATGGGCACCATTATGCCAAATTTCATGCAATTCTGAGAGGTCAACTCCACTCAGTATCTCAAAACTGCCATTCTCTCAGAATATGACTCTTATTTCAGGGTCGCGGGTAAAACAATAATTACGCGCTAGTGGGGAACGACCGACAAAAATAATGAGTGAGAAAAACAGCCAGCGAGAAAGAGACGAAACTAATTTTATTTTGATTACACTGCCGTAACCCCTTCAATAATATCAGACAAGAGTGAAAGGAACTTGCTTTCGACTCGCTGACGATTGAAGGTCAAGTCAGATACATGGAAGAAATGAGGGTTAATTACAGATGGTGACGATGTCTCCATTGCTTTTGCGGCTACTAAAAGGGTCGTTCTTTGTCGCCACTTTGTTTTTCAGCCAAACCTTAAATAATAATGAAGACGTCAAATGAAATGCGGGACTTTGTATTTGATTAGATTTTTCAGATAACTGCGGATAATGGGTCGTCCGATGTCGACTTATCCAAAGAACTGAAGTGCATTTTCAGCACTTCGAACATTCGTTCTGTGTTTTGTGCGATGGAAGAAAAATCCACACAATGTTTTAAATGATGTGTCATGTAATGAATGCAAAGACTAACCAGTGTCCCCGAACAGCTATTCCTCCCTTCAGGAGGGATCTTCTGGCGAACAATAGGAATGACAGAACTTGTCAATATCAAGAAGTCATGGCTTTAATCAAGAAAACCATTAAGCGCTCATTGGGTGCTCTTGGGTCTCCAGGAAAAAGATATCTCAGTCCAGAAAAAAAGATGAGATCCAGGCACTAAAACTTTTCATGGCTTTATCCTGAAGAATTTGCGAGCAGCTACATGCATAACCTCACATGCTGATTTGCATCTGACCTGATGGAACAGCATAGACTTTTACATGCAGCACGCCATGTGACACAAGCCATGTCAATAATATCCAGCGAGTTACCCAGACACTTGCTGTACCTTTCAACAAGGCTCTTTTTCCCCCTGAAAACTTGATCATCCTCTGTTTCAGCTCCATTTTTAATTCTTTTGATGTCCAGGAACTGTACTTGAATTTCATAATTACCAAATATGACCCGTGAGTTTGTATACAAAAAAACAGGAGAGCGATAAAATTCTTGGCCAAGTGCTTGCAGCGCTAGGTAGCAGATGTTGGCCACGGGAACCCTACTGCTGTCGTCATATGTGATCTTAGTCCATTGCAAAACTGCCACATCCGTAATTTCAAAAATAAAATATCACCCACAAATTACTAAGCATATTCCGCCAAATGCAGATGTCATGCAATAATATTATTCCATAGCACATCTTGTCCCGATCCATGTTTATGTGCACACTAGCTTGACTCTTGATTAACATTTGCGAAGCAAACTTCTATCCTAGTATCACTTTTAAATCATTGAGTTTGTTGCAAACGCAGAACATTGTGTTTTCATGTAATGTCTGAAATGCGTAGATTAGTGGTCTCATTGCCACACAGTCTCAGTCAACTCTACTTGTATGTGTGCAGACATTAATTAGTTTCATCTGAATTGCATCTTTTAAGCAGAGAGCACACTACTTGGCTATCCCACCCAGCATTTTTAGGCACTGCCTGAACTAAACTTTAAAATAAAATCAGTCATCGTCTAAAGGGCGAATTAGGAGGCTACCCTTCGAAGACGAGATGTCGTAAGTATCTAAATATAATGTCGATGTGTGACCTAGGCCTAATAATGCCAATAAATTTTAGGCTGAAGGCTGTGAATGAAGGTGTATGAATGACCTTGATAAATATAAACGTTGATATTGTGCCCCATACTCCATGCTTCAAGTTAACTTAGCCCATTGCCAGGGGCAGAGACACCAAGGGTGCAGTTGCACCCATTCCCACAGATGATGGGTGCCGTTGAGAAGGAAACAGATGGCTTAGGCAAAACAACCCCTCATGTGCTGTGCACAACCCACAGGAGGCACTATGATGCTTCGCATAGGTATTATTTCTCCTGTTATAAAGAGCATCAAAGTCAATCAAATCTCAATCATGGTGATGCATATTTTAAGTTTTTAATCAGTCCATGTTTGATACTCATGCAAAATTGTAGGGGCGTATGAAAGTCCAAGGTCATAAATTTTTTATTATAATTGACAGTGCTTAGGCAGCACATCTTCTGTTAATATTCCTCCTGCTTTCCTGTTGCGGAGATTCACGGGATACACGGCCACCGATCAAAGTAAGCTATTTTGGTAAGCTAGCCTTTTTTCAGTGTCTTCACTGAAAATACGAGCATAAAGGAATCAACACAAAACTGGAAGCAAGAAATTAGTGAGAAAGAGGAGGCGAGGGAAAAACAGCCCAAATTAGATTCTAATTTTTTGCCTTCTAATACAATATAGAGCAGTAAAACAGCTGAAAAACAACAGACAGCGAGTGCCTGCTGGTAAGCGGACATTTACTCATCATCACCCAGCCATGGTGCCATCTCGCTGGCTAACAAATTAAACCGACTCCTATCCTGTTCTCACCCAAACATTAGGTGCCGCTGGTTTATCATTTCCAGCTCGCCCACGTGGCCGTCTCAAGTCAATCGGCACTGATTAGTTATTGGAGTTTACATTTTTCTGCATAATGTAGAGGCCCACGGACATGGAGCTGCTCTATTTATGCATGAAGTTACACAATCCTATCAATAGGGCAAACATCCGAAAAGGTCATGAATATTCACAAGGAAACCGTGCCTGTGAACGATTTAGAACATGGACGAGTTAAGTCCCATCACCGTTTCCAGGAATTGTATAAACTAAACTCTGCAGCCAAGCCTGATGTGCAAACTGCCTAATTTACTTGCCCATAGCATCTATCCAGCAGTTAGTAAAAATTATCTCTTGCGACAGAAAAAATTGTTGTCCTTTGTTGCGATAACTTCTGTTATAATAGGCCAAAGTAGTGAAATCAAGTAGTGAAAAAAAAAATCAGTTTTCTGAAGCAAAATTTCAACATGGTATTGATACTATATCATTCTACAATCAATCATAGTCAACAGATACAAAAAAACGCTTGATTCCCTACCATTGATTCACGTAAAGATTCATCCCTCAACAAATTCAGTGGATGCTTTCATCCACTTACAACCTCTCACTGAAATGCAGTCACTCTAATGTTTGCTCAGGCTTATCTGCATAAAGCACAGTTATAGTTCAGGCCCACGTGAACTATAACCCAGTAATTATCTATTAATTGGCCCGTTTTTATCCAGTTCCAGACAGTATAAACTTTCCACAGTAACTGAAAGACACTGATTGAACCATCAGAAAAGTACTTAAACCCTTGCATAACAGCAAGTTGGGTCATATTCTCTCAATACGACAGCTGAATGGCATAACCGCATCGAAAAAAAAAGACTTCCAAACCTAACCCAGAAGTGCTTAGGTTACATGTAGCAGATGGAAATGTGATAACGATATGGTCAATAGGAATTTTTCCAGAATGGAACCGGACTGGAGGGTTCCTTGTAACCGACTGCTGTAGGTGTGGAAGAAGAATTCAATAATGGAGAGTTTTTCTTTGTTTTTTTGTGAGTACAATGGAGTATTTCGTACTTATAGCTGGCAAGCTAGCTAGGTGTTTATTTATTTTCTGTTTACCATAGCCAAGATGATCCCAGAGCTTGTTTGCCACATTGGTTAATTAGAGTAACCATTAGCCTTTGCCAATAATACTGCATGTGGTGGCATTTTGCTCAACATGGCTATTCAGAATTTAGGGCGTATTCAACAAAATAGAATGCCTAACCTTAGGTTTTCGCTTGTTTCCTGATAGTGGAATGTCTGTTTTGTTAAAACAAGGAATATTTCAGATATTACTATGCTTGCTCCTTATAGGGTGTGAAAAGCATTTATACAAGCTTACGTTGCGCTTGGATGATCGGAATTGTAAAAAGCAAGCTGTCTGTCGCAAGGTGAACTCTCTGAGCGTAAAATAAGCAATTCCTTTCATGAGAGTGTGTGCTTGCTGATGCAGCTCTGAAGAAAAATGGACCACACTGTAAATTTTATCATGGAGGAAAGGGATTTTTTTTGGTTTGGAGAGGTTACTGGTGACCATTGATGTCCATCCATGCCTATATTGATAAACTCCTGCAAAATTCCACTGGAAAATTCATTAATTCATATTGAACTTCATGAGTCAAAAGTTTATTTATGTTAAACATATGATTATTTTATGATTTGCATAATTTTGAGAGCTCTGACGGCAATCGGAGCCACTTGGAGAGCCATCTTATTTGGCTCATAAATGGAAAATAATTTTGAATATCACAGTCAGATGAAGTACACTTGTGGTCAAGGAGTTTATGATCCCAGAAGTGTATTGTTTTAACTCCCAGCAATTTTTAAATTCTCAGTATTTTTTTTATAATTTAAGTGTTTTTGTAAAATTATGAAAAGATACTGAAATACAACGGAATTCTAAATGCTACAAATTTCTTGTTTCATTTAAGCCATTTTCCCCCTCTCCATGAAGCTCAAATCTTGATTTAGATAACTCTGTTGCCACAGGGACCGAGTCGTGCATCTCCCCGATCCCCATGAGAGATCACTTGCAATTTATTACAGCCGCAATGTTACTGTTTTTACTCTTGCTATGACATTAATATGCATCCCTGTACATGTATATATATGTAAATGTGGCTCAAATGAGAACAACACACAAAATCTGCAAAAAAAAAAGGACAAAATGACCACCGGCGGCCATATTGGATGTCGGAAATTGCCGAGAATTGATCTTGAGCATTGCCAAATAAACATCTTTGACTATGCAAATTTAGAGAAAAATCTTATAACTTTGAAACCTCCAGAGCCTGGAACAGAACATCTCTGCGGCGGCTGCGGCCTCGGAACTAAACCATGGTATCTCCCGAATATCGTCGTGGGGGAGATACAATTATAAAGCCTTAAATACAATAAGGCATACATAGCCATATTTGGCTTCTGCGCAAAGGGGATAATATCAGCAAAACCACTTCACCGATATAATTATGCCAACAGGAAGGTTTACTCCAATACACTCAGAATTTAGTATATTAACCACTTGTTTCCTGTATATTTACATTACCGCAACTCACGCCTGCCTGATCTCTTATCAGCTGGCTTATCGAACTTGCCCAGAAACGCGTATACTCGTATTACTGCCGACCGGCTCGAGTCCCGGATCTGCGCCTTTTCACGTTGCTCGCTTTGCATCTAAGACGCAGAACTGTTATCATGAATGCTTTTTGCTTTGCATCTAAACACAAACAATGGTTTGAGTTCATGTGACATTTTGATTGGTCTTGGGTGATATAAGAAGTAACGTGCATACATTCCATTACTTTCAGTTTGTAAATTTTGTTTCGTTCATTTTCACCGTGATCACATGGTGACAGCCAAACAAACTGATGCTGGTCCTGCTGTGGCAGGACAAAAAGCTTATGAACATGTTGTCAACCCGCAGGCCACACGTGCGAAACAGTGAAGAGGAATCGTCAGGGCGAGCAAATGGTGATACCACGTTGTATTGTTGATAACAGCTACAGTATGAGCGGTGTTGATCGCAGTGATCAACTGGCTAGTTCGCACCCACCGACTGCGAAAAAGTTGAGACTGTGCGAATCTTGTGTAGTTTGCGCCAAGAACGGTGTAAGGAAAGAGTCACGCTCCATGTGCAGGAGTTATGAGATTCCATTATGCGTCTAACTGTGCTTCCAAACTTACGATACTATCAAGAATTTTTAATGTAAGTTCCCCCCCCCCATGTCGCCATTATTCTGTCACCGCATCCTTATCGTATATCGCATGAACTCAAGTCAGTGTTTGGATGGTTAAGATGCTAAACAGCACAGTTCTTATCACCCATTACGCCAACGACCATCAGTGAAAATAATTCAGGCCAGTGCACATGGCAGCACTCACTGCTGCCCTGTTAAACACGACTCGCATGAGCTATCATTCATAGATGGATCCCGGACTCAAGCACGGCGATTGTTCGCGAGTAAACACGGCTCCGAACACCAAGTGGTTCAGACAAAAGCATTGCAAGCAACCAAAATTAGACTGACCGGTCTGCCAGAATGGCTGTTAGAACCATGGACTGTATATAAAGATGGACAGCCGAACGGCTCCTGAAAAGTGAAGCAAAAAAGTCTCAATCGTCATTCAGTGGCTGGCTGCAGTACGATTTATAAGCTCGCCCCCTCCATATTATTGAATGGAACACAGGCTGCACAAAAATAATCAAGTACATGTCAAACAATTTTTTTCTGAAGATGGTTTCTGCCTTTTAAAGAAGTTCATACCATGCTGCTGTATGATCAAGTGTTCATTTTTCTGATAAGTTTGCAGTTAACCATTTATTTGACACTATAGAAAACGGGCGTGGCAGATGTGATTGACAGCAGCTGTATGTCACCGAGTCTCGTTGACCCCCGCCCGCAGCAAACTTTCTTTTTGAGAATAGTATCTTTACGTAGCTGGCGTAAGAACGTTGACAGGAGATTTGCATTCCCTGAAATTTTTCAGAGGGCAAGGTAACGCGATTGTGTGTTTCAGGCCCTACAGATTGATTTATAAAATATAAAAAAAACAACAAAATGACTTGTTCTGGAGTGATCTGCACTAGATGATCTGACCGATCTAAAGGATCTCTGCAGTTTTATCCGGTTAAGTCAAATTTATATTTCGTTACCTAACGTTGAACGGGTAGCCAAGTAAAGTTATCAAGCTAGCTAGCCAACTTTAAGACGGCAATGTAACGTTAATGTTTATTGTGGGGAAAATGGTGATAGGTAGCCAGTCATATCTAGCAAATACATATACATATTTACAGAATATCCATGAAGGTAAACATTTGAATGAAGTTAAAGATATTCTGTCAAATGATGTCACTCTTCTGTATTTGAACTTGAATAAGCTAGCAAGCCATATAAATCCAGTGGCATAGAAGTCGCAGCCTTGTTTAGCTTCCCAATTCCGCGGTCATTATCCCCGAGTTTAAAGACGAACACAGTTGCTAGTTACTTAGCCGGATTACTCTTGCCCTTAAAGCATGAACTCTGCTTACCCAGGGGATCAGCATAAGATCCCTGCACATGGCTAGCTAATGCCTTCAGCGTTTCTCGTAATGGATTGAAATCACTGGGGCTTGTTTTTGTGAACCAGGGTAATGGTAAATGATTTAGCAGCTTGCAGTCTAATGTTCAGTAGAGGAGCCCCTTGGTTCTACTGATTCCATTAGAGCCAGAAAGCCAACGTCTCGTTTTCAGCAGATAACGCCATAAAAATCTATCCTTATGTTCCAACCCAATGAGTAGCTGCTAGGACTGCAGGAAAAACAAATCAGATCGAGGGGGTACAGATTATTTGAATGATGAGAAGATGACAAAAATTAAACATACCGAGAGCAAAGTCAGTCCCTCAATAATTACAATATAGAGGTAGCAAGTTTTGGGCGAAAATACAGCTGGAATTGATGCATTTACTCCAGTGGAACTAGCTATTTGCTAGCTGGTTAACTGTTAAAAGACTGGCTGGTAAAAGTATGGGGTAAAATAAGACAACATTTCGAGTTTGGCCGAGAAGGAGACGGGCACATAACGTAAGGGAAAGAGAGCAATACCTGGGGAAGCATAACATTGATAAAGTATGTTACAGCATGATGGATGTTGGGCTAGTAAAAAGTACATTACGCTGCATTTGACATCGAATTACCCGAACGTTAACTTGCTTGCTAGCTAACTTCAGTCACTGCCATCAAGACCATGAACTTGCACAAGGCACTTAATGATTAATTCAGCCTCTGAAAAATATTTGTGGAGGTGATGAATACATTGTCTGAAGAGAGTTAGAGCTGGGATAGGGCGTTGTCCAAAGACAAAATGTTTTACATGATCTGCTTTATTATTTCAGAAAATTATACAAAATTATTTTGAAATTTGGTCTCTCTTCTTATACAGTTGATGTTATGTTAACCACTGTACCACATAACTTCTACTTTTTCTGATGATTTTTTTTATTATTCATGTGATTACAGGAGCTGCCCTCAAATTCAGACCTCAGCCTTACCAAGCGAGGACTTCGAGAATGCTTCAAGCAATTCTTTTGTTTTATTTTGGAGTATACTTCTTAAGTAATTTGTACATGAAAAACTGATGAAAATAGTTGTTAAAAACGCTACACAATGCATTGTCAGTGACACTTGCAATTTTTTGTAAGACAGTCATTTACACTTGGAGATTGACAAGTCAATGTTGATTGAATAATAATGAGCATGGAACTGGCT
Source organism: Gymnothorax javanicus (assembly GCA_029692085.1). Classification (NCBI taxonomy): domain Eukaryota; kingdom Metazoa; phylum Chordata; class Actinopteri; order Anguilliformes; family Muraenidae; genus Gymnothorax; species Gymnothorax javanicus. Next base: position 68,130,204 of record CM056199.1, read on the forward strand.
TCTTTAATGTATGCTTGTTCTGCCAGTCCTTCCTTATACACCTCCATCAACACTTATTGGCAAAAATTGTCACTCATTTTGTGTGTTTAAAAATAGGACCAAGGGTCCTGTCGCTTACCGGCAAGCAATCTTTTAGTGATGATACTAGTTATGAAAATTTTATGTGAAGTTTGACCTTCGAATCATTGAAGGTCAATTTCAAGGTCACTAAATAAAAGTTCACATACATTTATAAGACCTCCTGTAATACAATCCTAAGCTCTGAAGCAGTCTAAGTGATACAAGTCATTGAAAATTCAATATGTCCAGCGCTCCAGTCTGCGACCAGAATGGTTGCATTTGCGACCAAGATTTACGTTTTGCAACTTACATTCCCGCGACCAACACTTCATGCACTGTGCGCCTATTCTGGGCAGCGATTCACTCCCTAATTACCAGCCGCCGGCCGCAAATTTTTTTTCTGCAGGTCGTTGGTACCATTACGTACGTCAGCCAATCACAGATCGGCTGGTGCCATCAGCCAATCACAGCTCGGCTGTACTCATACATCGATGAGAATGGCAAAGCATTCGACCTTGTCACTGTCAGCTGAGTTGTGCGAGCGGCAAATTCGTAAAACCTTGTCTGACAATAACGATGTAAATGCTCCACAACATGCAAAATTACAAGTACACTAGCTGGTCTGCTGCAGAAGTCCAATAGTCTACGTATTGGGCCTTGGCTTCGGTGACTAATACTGCAGATCGGAGAGCAAATTTCATGATATCAGAAAGTGTTTTCATTACCAGTTTTTTATTTCACCATTTAGATTTTGCGCATCTCTAAGGGTAATGGAAACGCACCTGGAGAGTGAGAACAATATCCGACGTTATTAACCCAAAAACACAGTCTGCTTCGTGACCGTAGACTGTTCGTGACACAGTTTTGAGTCTTGTTGATACCAGCTATGGGTGCTTGCATCCAGTGACGAATGGTTTTATTTGGCGCTTCAATATCAATCGCTAACCTTCTATCCTGATGGATTAGGTTGGATGCGCACTTCCACTCTGATCTGAAGTTCCGCATGTACATGATTATTCAAGCAGCTTGTATGAAATCGGTGACTGGTTGGTCTGAGTGCAAGATTATTTATTTTCATTGGAGTACGATAAAGATGAGAAAAGCTGTGGGTTTTTTTTTTTTTGCACATGTGAAAGACATATTACAACAGACAGATCACTCTAGAAGAGTGAGTTAGAAAGAAAAGAAAAAAAATGTGCAGGTGAGGTCTGAAGCCCGAAAGGGCTTATAGAGCGGCCTCACCCTGACCTTATAAATGCTTAGTCAAGAAAATAATTAATGTACATCCTATGGGAAAAATAAAGGATAAGTAATTGAAAACAAGATGAGAACGATAAAATACAGGACGGCAGAAAAAAACATAAAAAAGACGAGAAAAGGAAAATAAAATCAATTAAAAAAACATAAATAATAATAAAAATAAAGGTAAACCAGAACAAACTAATTAAAAGAAATAACTGCAAACATAGATTGCACCACAAATGAACTGGTCCTAGGAGACCGCTATACATAGTGTTCTAATAATTTCAAGAACAGTCTCTTTTTAAATATTGGCAAGGAGGGGGCATTGTCAGCAAGATTGTGATGTTCATTCCACAATGTACTCCCTTTGTATTTGATAGAGTACTGCCCTCTGCTGGTGTGGCGGAGGGGAAGATGCAGGTGTTCTGCTTGTCTTGTCCTACATGAGTGAAAACTGAAATTTCTGCAAAAATATTGTTGAAAGTGATTGGGCAGTTCTTGATTTTGATGAATTACTTTATAAATAAAAGTGCATATTTGTTTGAGTTTGTGGCAGCTCTAACAAATCGTTTTTGCAGTAAGTGAAGCTTATTGAGTTTGGTTGGGCTGGTATTGGGCCACACTATGTTATAATAAATTAGGTATGGATATATTAAGCTATAATACAAAACAAGTAAACTGGATCTATTAAGAAATGAACTGATCTTTCTGATGATACCCAGAGACTTAGACACTTTTTGCCACAAAACCAATATGTTCTTTCCAAGTACAATTTTCGTCAACCATGACACCAAGAAAGCAAGCAGAGGATACTTTTTTAATTTCGGAGCCTTCAATAAAGAGCTTGACTTCATCCAGGTTATACTTTTTCCTACCTGAAAATAGTATGAAATTGGTTTTTTTTTTATGTTAAGAGACAGTTTATTCAATTTGAACCATTTTGAGTAAGCTTGTAGGCCCAAGCTGGCCTCTTTTAAAGAGTTTTTAAGTGTTTATTAGAAATGAGAAGATTTGTATCATCTGCGAATAAGAGAGGTAAAATTGTACTTGGAACTGTGGCAAGATCATTGATATAAATTAAAAATAATAACGGAGCCAGAATTGAGCCTTGGACCACACCACATGACAATGTTACCGTGTTAGACTTACAGTTGTTAAAATGAACGTATTGTTGTCTATCAGTAATATAGCCTTTTAACCATTGAAAAACATTACCTTGGAGACCGTATCTATGTAGTTCTGACAGCAATATTTCATGGTTCACTGTATCAAATGCTTTTGATAGGTCCAAGAGAATTGCTATAGTGTATTCATTATTGTCAAGAGCAGTAGAGATTTTTTCAAAAAGCTCTAACAAAGCCATGTAAGCAGAACTATTCTTGCGGAAGCCATATTGATGGTTGTATAGTATATTATTTGTATTAATATGTTGTAGAATTCTTTTGTAAACTAATTTTTCAAGGATCTTTGAAAAACAAGGTAATATTGAAATTGGGCGATAATATGTAAAGGAACTTGGATCATCTGATTTGAATATGGGGATGATTTTTGCAATTTTGAGATCACTTGGAATTTCACCAGTCTCCAATGACGGGGAAAAAATAAACATTAGGGGTCTGCTATTGAATATTTGACCTCTTTCACAAGAGAAGTTCTGACTTCATCGTGTCCTGAACTGGTTGATTTGAGTTTCTCAATAATTCTTATAACTTCATTTACATCAGGCTGATCAAAGATCTTATATGTAGGAAAACAACCATCAATACAGTCAAGAGGACTACCACCTGGGTTTTTTAATTTTTTTGCCAGGGAGGCACCTACATTGACAAAGAAATCATTAAACCTACACGCAATCTCACATGAGTCTGTAAGCGTTTTCCCTCTATCAGAGAAACAAAATGGCATTTTTGTCACAGATTTCTTTCTATGTAATAGTTGATTTATAATTGTCCATGTTTCTTTGACATTATTTGAGGACGCCTTGAATTTGTCAGGAAAATATCTTTTTTTTTGCTGATCTAAGGAGATGAGTAAATTTATTTTTATATGTTTTGTAGTTAGATTGATTTAGTGGTGTAGGGTTAGTAAAGAATTTTTTATTTAGTCTATTTTTTTTCTTTGAAGACTTCTGTAATCCAGTGGTAAACCATGGTTTGGAAAAGTCCTGTTTTTGGGTTTTTTTTTTATTTACAGTGACTGAGGGAAAACACTTATTGAAGATAGAGATAAAAGAGTCCATAAAAGTTTGGTAAGCACTGTTAGGGTTAGTTTGAGTGTATACATTTTTCCAGGAATGATCATTGATAAGTTGTTTAAAACAAGCCATATTTCTACCATTAAATTTGCGAATAATTACATTGACTTCAGTTTGATTATTCTTAACATTTTCAAGCATGGTAAATTGAAAGACTGGGAAGTGGTCAGTGATGTCTGAAAATAAGATACCCGAATGGAGTACTTCATTCAGACTGTTTGTTAATATATTGTCTATTAGAGTAGCGGTCCTATCAGTAACTCTGGTGGGTTTGTGAATGACAGGATAAAAGTAATTGGAATATAGAGCATTTAAAAAATCCTGGGTGGGTGAATGTGTTTCACTTTTGAAAAGGTCGATATTGTAGTCACCGAGAATATAACACAATTTACCTTCTTTAGTTATTAGATCTAAAGTATTTGCCAAAGCAAACATATATCTATATCTTATATATTTATAGTACATTTTCTTTGGGATTCCGATAATTGGCCAGCTGTCAGAGGAATAGTATTTTGTCGATTGCAGCAAATGTTCAAAACTGATTCAAAAACTGTCTGGTGACGCCTGCCCAATGTGCTCTAGCGCTGACCATAGGCTTATCAGCGCAACACCTCGAATGTGAGTCTGTGTCACGAACAGTCTACGGTCACGAAGCAGACTGTTTTTTTGGGGCTAATAACGTCGGACATCGTCCTCACTCTCTGTGCGCGTTTCCATTACCCTTCGAAATGTGCAAAATCTAAATAGCGAAATAAACAAGATGTGTTTGTGAAACACTGATGCCCCCGGATATAAGCATAGTTTGGATTTATAATATGGAAAAGGACCAGATGGAATCGCTTGGACTTGCATAGGGTTAAATAAATGAATAAAATTTGTAAAGCTTTTCCAGGAAACCATTGTGAAATCAAAATGACACCAAGGTGAAGGTCACAAGGTGAAAAATTATGACCTCATCCGAAAGGTCTCGTGTCAAGGGATACAGATGTCAGGTATCAAAGGTCTATCACTGACCGATGATAAGTTATGGCCAAGGTTAACATTTCGGAAAATGTGTCCAACACCAAGGTCAAGGTCAAAAATTATGACCTCATCCGAAAGGTCTCGTGACAAGGGATACACGTGTCAAGTATCAAAGGCCTATTTCTGACCAATCAAAAGTTACGGCCAAGGTTAAAGTTTTTGGAAAATGCTTCCTACACCAAGGTCAAGGTCACAAGGTCAAAAATGATGATCTCATCCGAAAGGTCTCGTGACAAGGGATACACATGTCAAATATCAAAGGCCTATCTCTGACCAATCAAAAGTTAAGGCCAAGGTTAAAGTTTTTGGAAAATGCGTCGTACGCCAAGGTCAAGGTCAAAAGATCAAAAATGATGACCTCATCCGAAAGGTCTCGTGACAAGGGATACACATGTCAAGTATCAAAGGCCTATCTCTGACCAATCAAAAGTTATGGCCAAGGTTAAAGTTTTTTTGCTGATGCAGACAGAGAGACAGACAGACAGACAACCGGACAGGTGAAAAACAATATGTCCACGAATCTTTGATTCCGGGGGCATAAAAAAAACTGGTAAATAATAATAATTATAATTATAATAAATCACCCTACTACATTGTTAACGGCGTAAGAATTTCTTGAAATTTTGTGCAAACAAACTTCGCATACTGCACTTACTTTTTACCAAATATTTAGGGTGGATCACTTTGGGAACTATATTAATTTTAATGCTACACTTTCAATTTGTGATGAAAAAATGTAGCCAAATTATGCTTTTAAAACTTCAATTCCTCCTGGGTCTCATATTTTCAAAAGCCATGTTTGGTGTCAAATTGTTCCTTAGGATGGCAGCAATAATAACAGTTATAAATTTTAGAACTAGCAATGTGTTAATTGGGAGTTATACATTAATTTATCCCCCTGTGTTGGTTTTAGGGGGGTGCTCATCTAAATTTGGCCATAATTTTTCTATGAATGATTCAGTTTATGTACAGGGGAGGGTTTGATGAAAAGTTGTCCCCTGGAGAAATGGAGACTTGTACATACATTTAGACTTGTTTGATAACTCTCCAAAATGATAACTGCATTTATACATTTTTCAAACATTCTTGTGAACATCAATATCTACTTTACAGTTCACAAAGTGCTCTCTGATAATGTTTCTTAAACAAATGCAGCAACAACTGTTAGTCTATTCAGGTATCTTTATTTGGGCTTGTAAATATTCAGAAAAGTATCATGGTACTTTGCGTGACCACAGTTTTGGCCTGCGCGCCCAACTTTTTCAGGTTGGGAGCGCATGCGCTCCTAGGTCCAAAAGTTAGTCTGGAGGGTTGATGTCAATCGTGAACTTTAAAGGTCACAGAAGGTCAAGCTGAGGTTAGCAAACGGACTTCATATATGACTTTCTAAATGTCTCTATACAAACCTTGGCTTAACCTGTCACCATTTTGGTGATACAAGTCATTGTAATTTCACTGTCAAGTTTCACCCTCGAAGGTCACTGACAGTCAAGTTGAATGTCACCAAATGAAAGTTCATGTGTGACTTCCTTTAAGTCTGTGATACAAACTTAGGCTCCATCTGTGACGTTTTTAGTGATAGAAGTCATTGAATTTTCACTAGGTCAAGTTTGACCTTCGAAGGTCAATATGAAGGTCACCAAATGAAAGTTCATGTCTGACTTCCTATACGTCTCCAATACAAACCTATGCTCTCTCTCTAACAATTTTGCTTATAGAAGTCATTGAAATTTCACTGTAAAGTTTGGCTGCTGAAGGTTACTGAAGGTCAAGTTCAAGGTCACCGAGTGAAACTTCATGCATAACTTCCTATATGCCCACAATACAAACCTAAGCTCTATTAGGGCCCTATGAAATCAGTTTCATTTTTTTTTCCAAATTCAGTTTCATTTTTCCCCCAAAATTTTTTCCGTTTTAATTTTTTGGAATTACGTTTTTTTATCAATTACACCAATTTTACCATCAGAGAGAGAGAGTGCTATTTATGTGAATGAATAAAATGTTCACTAATTAAATAGAAATAACCTTAAATTAGTTGATGCATCCCTCCATTTTCCTCAGTACTTAAAGTCAGAACAGGTACTGCATAATGACGCAATATAACATTGCACTGTGATGAAAGAAATTTTTTTTAACCTAAAATAATACTACAAAATAAAATGTCTCTTTAAAGGAAGTGTAAGCTACAGTCAAAAAGGCAGACAACGGCCGTACTGATATATATTATTCTGACTGCCCCTTTTTAATCATTTATAATCTTATTGTATATACGTTGTGTGTATATATATATATATATATACATGAATGTATGAGAGCAGCAGTAATGACACTCAGTTTCCCCCACGAATCAACAGTTGTCTGATTCCGATGCATCAGCTATATTTATTTTTTTATTTTTAAAGAAACTTTTGTTCAGTAATCCCAATACTGTGTATTCCATCCGAGGACAAAATTTTCTACAATAATGATTAAACATGAACAAACTGACACAAAGATGCATCAGCTATTATTTCCCCGCTGGGGGACGGCGTTATGTCATAATTTGCATGCACACAATTCACTAAGTAGACTCTGAAAAGAAATATTGTAGGCTATTTAATGATTATATCAGTTGTAAATAGGGATGCACGATATTTATCGGACCGATAAAATATCGGCCGATTTGGGGAGAAATGACGTCATTTTTTATCGATCCGATAGGTGCATTTTATCCGATAAAAAGGTCCGATAAATTATTGAAATTGGGGAAATTGTTTGCAGGCCGAGTAGCCCCAAAACAGGCCACGACGCGCTGGTTACGTCACCTATTGCGCCTTACTAGCAGGACCCAGAGCAATAGATAACTCAGAGTGGCGCCACTCATTGACTTCCTTGCTAGAATGGTCACGTGGTTCGTGGGGAAGCGCTATCTTCCAAACAAACGCGGCGCTGTCATGATCTCCTATGGGACAGACAGCAGCGATTGCTTAACTGAACGGTAAATATTAAATTAAACCGCACACAATTGCCGCAAACGTATTTCTCTGAATGAATTACATTATTTACATGCGTTTTATAGAGGTCATGCTTTTATAGTGACGTGGTGGCAACTTAAATAAGTGTAACTACTCAGATGAATGCTTTGTGTATTACGATCGGAACAACTTCATTCTGAAGTGTTCATACCTACCTGCTGCCTTCATTTAATCTGTCTTTGCCCTGACATAATGGATAACAGGATGATTTTGCATGTTTCCCCAAATGGGATCAATGTAGAAGTCTCAAAACTAAGGTATGTAAATGAACCCGCGCCAGTTTCAGTTTCCGCGCATACACTGTTAATAATAAACGAATGAACTGAAGCCTTTTTTGCGAGGTAATTTAACAGGCACCTTTTTGCCAGTTAGTTTAACTGTAATTTTACAAAAAGTTTGCCACAGAGTTCAGTGCATGTTCAGAGTAAAACACTGTTAAATGCGCGCAGGACTCCTCTTACAGTTAAATGACAAGGAGACTGCGTTAATTTGACGGTTAAATTCAGTCAGTTTATAACAGTGTACGAAAGCCGAACTTCATTTCGTTGCTCTGTTGCGACAGCGTATGTGCATGGTGCAAACCAGCTTTCCCGGTATACACGAGTGCTTATGAATGGAAATGCATTGTGACGGGACTGGACATTTTGTCCGATGTAAGCGAAAATCCGTTATATTAAATCTGGTATATTCGATGTTTATTTCATGGAAAAACATTACGGAAAAAAAAATCGGGACATCAGCTGTTGTCCGGTATGAGCGAGTTTCTGTTTCATACGAGGACAATTTAGGCACGTTCTACTGTAGTATTTTCCTATGAACGTCTGCCCCGATATACATACACAAGATGGTAGCCGAGCGCTGCCACAGAAACGAAGGCTGTGTCCGAAATCACTCACTCATTCACTATTCCCTATATAGGGACTCACTGTGTAGGTGACTGTATAGTGAGCTCATTGGCAGAGGAAAGAAACGCTTTCGGACACTACCTGGCTCGTTTTGTCGCAGCTGTTAATAGGGTCATTGCTGTCGCAAAATTAATTCGTACCTATTTAACTTCAGTTGAAGGATTTGAGCATATTTCTGTCATAACCGAGCGGAGCATATTTCCCACTGTGTTTGTATTTACCATTATCATTTAAATAATAAAATTGGCCATACATTTTTAATATCGTCATTTATTTTTTGTCCTCTAACTCATCATTATTCGTTTTAATAGTACCTAAATGTCCATTTATATCCTGTGTTAAAAAACGGTCTCCTGCGCAGCTGGTTTCCAAAAAAAAAAAACAAAAAAACAAAAACAACATTTTCGCGCCTGAAGCTAATAAATGCCTCGTGCCTGTTTTCAAACTCGATTGACTAAACGCAGCTCTTTCGGAGCTTTTCGGTTTGTGTGCAGTACATGATGGGATATATAGCTGGGTTAGTGACCATCGGATGTTCGCTACATTTCGCGGTGGATTGTGGGATGTAATGAGTTCACTATATAGGGGATAAAAATTCTTACAAACAATTCGGACAGCCCTACAAAATGGCGAACCCACTATGTAGTGCACTATATAGTGAGTAGGGAGTGATTTCGGACACCGAAGACTTTGTACACTCTAGTGTTTTTATATCTCTGTGGTCGCAACTCTGAGAATATCTATGGCTTTTGCAGGACCCAAGCCTGGCCCCGTCTCTGCCAGACTAATAATCAACATGGCTTCACCAGTGTGGTCGTTATTATTCATTTCTTATGGTAAATGTTTGGCCTATGAGTGTCTTTTGCTGCTGTTATTGTTATTTACAGCAAATGACCACAAATATTTGTGTGATATGACATGAAAAAAATAAATGAACATTTGAAGAGCCAAAACTTTTGTTTGCTGTTATAGATAGGCCAGAGCTACAAAAATATCAGTTTTTCATCACTGCATCCTAGATTTGTTTTTCTCCTGGATGCACAAACTGCACATTATATGAAGATTATATTAAATATAAAAATATGAACTTATCGGTTATCGGTATCGGCCATGAGAAGCAGGAAATTATCGGTTATCGGTAGAAAATGTTCATATCGTGCATCACTAGTTGTAAAGCTAGCATAAGATGACAAATGACGATGCTTGGGACGCTGCAATCCCTGGCATCAGTGGTCTCGTCTACAACAACGAAAAAATTTTTCCCACAGATCTTCTGTAGCACGGAGGAGATGTGTTGCTCGAACACTCGGGGCAGGTGAATTTGACGAAGGCTGCTCACATTTTCACGTGCATTCGCGTCTTTACATTGACTTTGAATGTAATCTGGACGCGCAAATATTTTGTTTAACGTTCGGTGGAAACGAGCTTTACGAACAGCATTTCAGTCAAATTATGCCGATTTCCGTGAAATTCTGCTTTTATCAATAGATTCCGTTTTTATTGGCCAATTCCGTGTTTCCGTCCGCGATTCCATGATCGTGGAAATCATAGAACCGTACTCTGTAGTATACTACTCAAAATTTGATAGGGATCATAGGAATTTTTTTGTGAAATGACATGCAAATTTGGTAACTGCCATTGATGAACAATATATTGGATAAATGACATGCAGTCAGACACAAAACACATTTGCAAGTGCATTTTATGACATTAAATGAGCGTGCAGCCTCACACTTTTGGCTTTCATGAACACTTCATGGTTTCACCTGTGACATGTAAAGTGAAAACAGACAGTGTTCGTTTGATGTTTCATTACCACAGTTAATATCAATAACGGGTATGGCCTCCCCTAGCTTGAATGACGGCTTGACAACGTCGGGTCATACTGTCAATCAGAACCCGGATGCTTGCAATTGGAATGTTGTTCCATTCTTCAACAAGGGCATTTCCGAGCTCTTCTAGAGTTGTGGGTTGTGCCCTACCACCGAAATGGCGACCTGCAGCATGTTCCACACATGCTCGATAGGGTTTAGGTCCGCGAACGCTGGGCCAGTCCATGCGGACAATTGTCTCCTGCTCTAGGAATTGATTCACCACCCTAGCACAATGGGGACAGGCGTTATCATCCATCAAGATGAAATCAGGGCCAACAGCACCAGCGTATGGTCTTACGTACACATTGAGGATCTCATCCCGGTACCGTAACCCTGTCATCGTCCCTCTCCCCATGACATGCAGGTCCGTTCTGCCGTTCCTGCTTATTCCTCCCCAGACCATAATTGATCCGCCACCATAACGGTCGTGTTCGTTGATGTAGGCATCATTAAATCGCTCACGTTGTCTTCGCCACACCCCTTGCCTCCTGTCAGTAAAGTCCAAGCAATATCGGGACTCATCAGTAAAGAGAACTGGAGCCCAATCGTTGTGTGTCCATGTGACATGATCGTGAGCCCAATCCAAACGGTCACGCCTATGACGCACGGTCAGTGGGATTCGAACACATGGCCTTCTTGAGTTGAGGCCGGCAGTATGAAGACAATTCCGTACCATTTGAGTGGATACCCTGACCCCCGAGGCGTTATGAAGGTCATTTTGTAGGGTGGTGGCTGTCCAGAAAGGATGACGTCGTGTCTGAAGTGTGAGAAAGTGGTCTTGTCGTTGTGTAGTCGATCTCTGACGACCACCCCCATGACGGTGTGCTGCTGTACCAAACGTTTGATACCAGTTCCACGCTCTGTTCACAACGCTTTGGCTGACGTTAAGTGCATTAGCAATGTGACGTCGTGAGAAGCCAGAGTCAAGCATTCCGATGCATCTTCCCAATTGCTCTGAAGTCAATCGACGTCTAAGACGTTGAGGAGACATTGTTATTGCTAAAATGCAATGCAAAAAATTTGGGAACTTCCAAATTTTCACCAACAAGCAACACACACGTCTGTGTTGAAATGGTGAGGTGTTAGTCAAAGCCAAAATGTGAGGCTGCACGCTCATTTAATGTCATGAAATGCACGTGCAAATGTGTTTTGTGTCTGACTGCATGTTATTTATCCAATATATTGTTCATCAGTGGCAGTTACCAAATTTGCATGTCATTTCACAAAAAAATTCCTATGATCCCTATCAAATTTTGAGTAGTATAGTTTTGATGATAGAAGTCATTGAAATTTCACTATGTGAAGTTTGACCTTCGAAGGTCACCGAAGGTCAAGTTCAAGGCCACCAAATGAAAGTTCACATACAGGGCCGGCGATAAGCGGTATGGCATCGCAAAATGCGATCAGTTATTTTGAAATGCGCCAATCTGCGACGGGCTTTTGAAATCCCCATCGCATATTTTGCAATACAGTCTTCGGATAATATGAGTAAAAGTTTTAGTCCAGTTTTGAACAAAAACGGCTCCTACAGTCTCTTAAATATTGTTCCAATCGGCCTCCACAACCGCACTATGGATAACCTAACAGCTTGACTCTGAAACCATGATGGTACCGAGTGGAATGACCCCATTTTCCTATCTCTGCGCCAGTCCCAACCACTGAGCTTAAGAAAACACTGGAGAGGGAAACGTCATTGGCTGAGCAACTGCAAAACCTGAGATGCGTCCGCCATCCTTTGTTAAGAATCGGTGGGGGAATTGCGCAATCAAACGCTGTAGTACATGTGTATATGCGACTAGATAAAATAAAATGAAAAACACTGGCCTGGTGACACATCAGCCTACAAGCACGCCCATTATTTAATACATTATTATCCCCCGCCACGAAGTGGAAGGGGGATCTAGGAATGGGTGCTGTCCGTCCGTCCGTCACGCTTCGTTTCCGGACCACAACTCGAAAACCGTTAAAGATTTATCCATGAAACTTCACATGCATATCAGTCTAGTGGTGAACTGGTGCCTTTTGCTGGTTTGGTCATAGTATCTTTAAAGAAGACATTTTGGCGGGGGATGTTGTCGACCATGTCTACTTGTTATTTTGTTAACGGGTGTTTGTCGTCAGGAAATTCTTAATCGTTAGTTAAAATTCAAAAAATTAAATTTAAATTAACTGTAAATATATATACAGGGTTCGAAATTCCCCCTAGTCCGCACACTAGTAAAAATTACGGCGGACTAGTAAACTCGTCTTCAAACTAGTCTGAGTGTCTAGTAATGTACTGCCATCTAGGCTACTCACAAATTTCGTATCCAAACTCCACTTTTTTCGGCTTTTTATTTGCCAAAACGATTTTAAAAGGAGGCGTCAATATATTTTGTGGGAGTTCATCAGTGAGAAGGGTGTTCATTATTTAACAAATATTTAATATCGCGAATGCATATGCTCCGCATGCTCGAGCAACCCGGTGTGTCATCAGTAATATGGATGTCGCCGTTATTTGCCACCATATAGAGCAGCATTAGGAATTAAAATCTAAAATTTCTTGACCGGATGTACGCATGATGTTTTTCACAAATGTTTTTCTGGGTACCTAAACATCAAGGTAAGCCGATTAAGTACTGATTTCATTGCATACTGGTGGAGTTTGAACACAGAATTCTTTCCAAAAGTAATTGTAAATATGTTTGTGCTCGCATTGCGGACAAAGGTCAGCTTCTGGAGGGATTATATAATGGCGTAATTTTAAATCACTTTGTCACCGTATACTTGAGTTTCCGATGTTAGTTTTTGTCATTACTCATCACCTAGCTAGGTGTCCTCTAACACAGGTATTAAATATAAAAATAACGATGACAACGACGATTTCCAGATGTGCCAATTGCATTAAAAAAAACTGCAAATTATTGTGTGATGGTTGAGATCCGGACCATCCCGCATTGGAATTAAAGGATCGACCAACGTGAGACTAAACAACCAGAACATTGCTGACACTTCCAGAATCTAAAAAGAATGAGTAATTCAGAGCAAGTTGGAGAATGGTCTCAATTCTTAAGCGATTTATGGACTTCAACACGTTATTACGAAGGGATTTTGGCACTTCGACGTAATTTTGTATCGCTGTATAGTGTACCGTTTTGCAAATACTGGACAGTGGTAAGCACGTGAGCACTGAGGACATTGATTCTAACCCAACAAATTGACAAACCTGCATTTTAGATCATGTAAGTACTTGGTTCGGGATTTCTCTTATTGTTTGCTATTCATTGTGAAGAAAGAGTTACTTTCTGTTTTACTGAAGGGTTTGAGTCATCTGTGTCTTACGTTTATTGGCAGGACTGGTTATTAATTAGTATTAGAACATAATAGGAGTTAAATTGGCATCGGTATGAGTTGGAGTGGGAAAAAACCAAATAAAAAATATTTGAGATCCAGATATCTTTTTGGCACTGTAAATTAAAAGGAAAAAAGGCTGTCTAGTAAAAGATGCGGAGGACTAGTAAACTGGAATTTTCATTGTTGTGTTACTTGAGCCATAAGTGGACGATTACGTCTCAGAACGTGAGCTGTTCTGTCTCAGTTGCCAGAGCAGTTAATATTCCATCCATTTTAATTGTCAGTCTGGTTTGGTAAACAACCCTCTTTTTTGAATTTTTATCCCTGATATACAAAAAAAAGAGAGGTATATTTATGTCTAAGGAATGCTGTTTTTATATTTTATACACATGTATTTGTGTACCTTGAATTCCTACAGTGCTCTTTATTCTCAATTATGGCAATGTTTATTTTAATATTTAAATGTTCATATTGGTTCATAATAATTACCAGTATTAATTTCTTTCACAATAAAAATATTATGTTTGAAAATCAGTCCCAAATATTCACTCATTAACAGCCTGAGCCAGGTGAGTGCCTTAGGTAGAACCAACTAAAACTCAGTAATTCCCATTCAGTTACCGAGTTACTACATTTTAGCTGTAAGTGGGTCCCAGTTGTTAAGTCCAAGTAGTTTTAACACTGCAATGCTACAGTAACTCAACTGCCTAGGTCTTCATTAGGCTATGTTGATTAGTGTTAGTGCTGTTAGCCAAGTGTTCTAAGACATGAAAATAAAAAGTTAAAATGCAGACCTTTTTGTTAAAGGGGACCTATTTTGCTATATTTCCAAGGTTATATTTTGATCTTGGACTCCCCTACAGTACTCCTGATCGTTCAAAGTCCAAAACAGGGTCCTTATTTAGCCCATACTGCCGTCCTCAAAAAACCCCATTTGTAGTCCATTGTAGTCTCTGCCTGAAACGCCTCATTGGGGTGGCTCTTCCGCTATGGCCCCCACTCCCCGTGTGCCCACTTTCTTCTGACTGGCCAGCTCTGTGGAGGGCGGAGTTGGGCGGGACGAGGCTGTAGAACGCAGTTTTCCGGGTCCGCCTCCCCAGAGTGAAACGTGAGACACGTCTGCAATCTGATAAGGAAGCGGCGGGCAAATTCCGCAATCTAACGTTATACTTGAATATAGATCTAATGAAATGAACTTGTTCTAATGAACGAGCGGGCGAAAGTGGAGGACGAAAAGTAAAATCTGGCAGCTCAAGCTCAAATTTTTTATCGGCTACAGTTTGCTACGGCAACAGTGGTGAGTACAGCGGTTTTTCTACTCTATAGCTAGGATGCAGGGAAAGCTAGAATCCACTACATACAGACACATTTGTAGAACGGGTCAACATACCCACGTGTAGACCGGAGACCGTAGAAATCCAGTGAGTCTGAGTTTAGAGGGAAACATAGACAGTGAGGTGCAGCTAAGAGTGGACCAACAGCTTATGGACTGCTTCGGAGTGTATTATAAGGACCTGCTGGTTCGTGTGCATAACTGTGGTGTGTCGTTAGCGTGGAGAAACAAACAGCTTCTGCGCTGGTATATGACGGAGGGGCGAAAGCTCCAGGCTAAACGGCCTTTTCGGAAATGCCCCTGGCAATGGTTTACTCATTGCGTCGGAATGACCAGCATTTCCTCGCGGAGAATGGGCGCGTTATGGATAGTGCTCGAGAGCTAGACAGAGCTCCGGTTATGTTATGAGCATAATACAGGTTTTACAGACCGTAAGTGCCGTTTGCGTGAACCGTTGCTTATGTGGAGCTAGCGAATCGATAACTTTTACAGGAAAGAATTTAATATTCAGTCGCCGATTTAATATTCAATCGACAGCAATGCAGAGAAATCGTTTGTGATACCACACACGTTATAGCCTGTGCGCTTCCCTATTGCTTTCACCGGTAGCATCAGAGAGCTCACCCAGATATTGGAGAAGTATCAGGCAGACCCCAGTTATGGATAAGTAAAGCGATCGTTTCACAAGCACCCAAAAATGCACCCCAAGCTTTGCAAAACCTACGTCTGGTCTAACTGCACCTCTCCGGTTAGCTTCAACTGTAGTGGCTGCAATCAGGCAACCTTACGATGAAACTGTCACATTGATGCTTACCGAAGTAACACAAGCATACCGATCATAATTGCTGCATATAAGTTAACCAGGAGCATTTTTAATTAGCAGAGCACGCAAACTAACATGCAGTAGCTGATAAGCGGTCATGACTTTGAATGTAATCTGTCGCGCAAAATATTCGTTTCGCGTCTGGTGTGAAAGCGGCTTGACGTGCCCGTATTCGCGTCTTTGCATTGACTGTGAATGTAATCTGTCGCACGAAAAATTAGTTTCGCGTCCGGTGTGAAAGCTGCTTAACGCGCCTATAACGCGTGTATTCGCCTCTTTGCATTGACTTTGAATGTAGGCTAATCTGTCCCGCGAAAAATTCGTTTCACGTCAGATGTGAAAGCAGCTTTATGGATACTACGCGACAGCTAGAGAGCTCGGTTATGTTATGAACATAATACAGGTTTTACAGACCGTAAGTTCCGTTAGCGCAGACAAGTTGCTTATGTGGAGCTAGCGAATCGATCACTTCTACAGGAAAGAATTTCCTATTTATTCTCCGCCTTTTTTGGCTTTTTATAAGCCACAACAATTTCTAAAGGGGGATGAAATTATGTCACAGTAGTGCAGAAAAATCATTTGTTATACCAGACACGGTAGAGTTTCTGCATTTCGCATTGCTTTCTCGGTAGCACCAGAGAGCTAGCCCAGACATCTGTGAAGTATCTGGCTGATCTCGGTCATGGATAAGTGAAGCGATCACAAGCAGCCGTAAACAAACCCAAACACGTATCCCAAGCTCTGCAAAACCTACATCTGGTCTAACTGTGCTTTTCAGCCCAACTTTGTGGACACATACAGCACCTCTCCAGTTAGCTTCAACTGTGGTGGCTACAATTGGGCAAGGTTATGATGAAACTGCCACATTGATGCTTACTGAAGCAACACAAGCATACCGATCAGAATTATTGCATATAAGTTAACCAGGAGAATTTTTAATTAGGACAGCAGGCGAACTAACATGCAATAGCTGGTAACCGAGCATTCATAACAACCACAGAGACAAACCCTTTCAATACAGGTTTTACAGACAGCAAGTTCCGTTACCGTGGTCAGTTGTACCAAGCATCCAAATTACAAACAAGTATAAAAAGTTAGCTTCAAATGAGGTTTATGTTCACACACCTTCTGTAGAATTTACCCTGATATCACTCTTGCATATTTGGGACACAAAAATTAGCAACAGTAACTTGGCTATGTTAGCCGCAGTGCTACAGCCACAGTCAACTGGCTATCACGTCAGGTTGGGTTATGCAGTAAAAGCAACTTGCAGCTTCTGTGTCTGTGAGTCACGGACAGTCGCGACCGATCCAGGATTTATCCTGCGCTTGAGGCCAGTTGTTAGTGCTAACTATCGTTAGCGGTCCTGCTAGCCAGTAGCCACCCGTAACACGTTAGCTTCACTTACATTATTTGCCATTATATCGTTATTTACAGCTTGTGGCTCCGAGCGCTTGATTGATGCAGCTGCTTCAGGTTTGAGAAGCAGCTGAAACGCTTATCCTGTGTTGAATGATCCTTTATTGACAAAGCTGTCTTTGGTGAAATGCTGAGCACAAGCAGCTAACGTTCCCTTTAGGCGTGGCTGTTTGCTGCCAGCAAACAAAAAAAGCTACCCAATGATTTCTGGTGGCATCGTCTTTTGAAAGAGAAATAGGTGTTTTTCTTTGCGTCCAAAAGTAAACAGACAAGCAGCTTTGGGAGAGATACTGACAAAACTGCACCTCAAATGATCTGCGGTTCTTCTTTTGTATTTCCAAAAGTGTAGATGCTACTAAGGCATAGTATGATCTGCCGTTGTTAGTGCCTGCTAGAATAGTTTCCGGTGTGGGCAGGTCCAGCGCCGTGGTTGGCTCTGGCTAGGTCTGTACTAATTGAACGGCACAACCTGACGTCAGGTTTTGCCCAGATCTCGTGAAGATCTCGGGAGGAGCTGTTCAGAGAGGAAATCACGTTCACGAAATCACGTTCTTGGATTACGGCAAAACCCCTGTATCTTATGGTTAGAAACTTTTCAGAGGTTGAGTATGGACAACCTACATTATAACATTACTAATATGTATTAAAGGGGACCTATTATGCTGATCCTTCTTTTAAGTTTTATTTTTGCAACACAGTTCTGAAAAATGCTACAGACTTCTAGAGACTGCATAGCGTTTTCGAAACGCAGTTATTTTTGCTTAATGCCAGCCCTGATATATGACTTCCTATAAGTGTTCAATACACATATGTTCCCAATCTTCAATATTTTCTAGAAGCCTTTGAAAATTGTAACATTTTGCTTAACCTCACGTTTGACCTTTAAAGGTCATCTGAGCTCAACTTTAATACAGCCAAAATATAGGACATATATGACTTCCTATATGTCGATAATACAAACTTAATCTCTATCTGCAACCATTTACCTTCCACAGGCGATTTTGCCCATTCTCCATAAGACCCAATGTTAAAGTACAGCCCCCCCACTAGACCCACTTCCATCGATTCAATCAAAATGACACTCACACTACATAGTGTATCAAGGTGAGTTGATTGCCAGATTTAGAAAAAACGTGATCATACAGTTTTTGAGAGATAAGTTTTTTAAAATTTCAAGTCCCTTCTTCTAACATTGTAAATATTTTCCTTGACCTCGAGTTTGACCTTTCAAAGTCATCTGAGGTCAACTTTAACATAGCCAAAATACAGGTCATATATGACTTCCTATATGTCGATAATACAAGCTTACTCTATCTGCAACCATTTGGCCTCCACAGGCCATCTTGCATATTCATGAAGTACAACGCCCCCACTAGACCCACTTCCGTCGATTCAATTAAAATGGCACTTGCACTGTACATTGACGGTACCAAGCTAAGTTGATTACCTGATTTAGAAAAAAATTTATCACGCAGTTTTTGAGAAATAATTTTTTTTAAATTTCTCAGTCCTATCTTTAACACTGGGGCCAAAATTTCAAGGGCCCATAAAACAGACAAAAATCAATCTGAAAAAAAAAAAAAGACTCAGATATGGTTGAGTAGTATGTTATGGCAAATTTATATAAAAATTCATCCAACCACAAAAAAAAAGATAAAAATGTTCCGGACGACGGACACCACACGACGACAATAGCTTATCGGCCCATAGGGCCAGTAAGCTAAAAATACATTACAAAGCAGTTAATCTAGACTGCTACAGTTTCAGTATTCCAACAGTAACTGTCCTCATCTGCCCAAGGACGAGGAGTACATGAGAAATGTTTTGTTATTCAACATTCATTTTCGTTGATGGCAGTAAATAAAACCACTTATCATGTATAATAAAGGTCTTTACATGTATGTGGAGCCAAAAACTTCACTCTCGAATTCTTTCACATATACTACTACTGCTTCAGTAAATGAGAGCCGCGAAATGAGAGTTAAATAAAAATATTTACTTAAACAAAAACTGCGAAGGCCTTAACTTTTGGGTGGCCCAAAGACAACCACTTTGCTACATTCACCGTGGCGAAACGCAATTTAGGAAGTCCATCAAGTGGAAAGACTGGGGGAAAGCAAATGGTTTGAAGAAGATTGAAGAGGACGAGAGGGAAATGAAGGTGGAGGAAAAGGAAGAGCTGCTAAAGCAATGTCAAGTGTGATAGCAACCCAAGTATAAAAATAAAATAAAAAGATCAAACATCGCATAAAGCAGAGAAATTATGACATTTATTGCAGCCATAACTAGTCAAAAACCCAAATTCAGCATCACCCAACTGGATTTGGTCTTTCAGACACATGGCAATACTTTTAAAACTCAATTTCCCAAAGGAAATGAAATATAGGGTGTTTTCACACATAGTCCCTTTTAAAAGAACCAAACTCAGTCCTCTAAAAGTGGACCAAAATGAGGACCAACAGAAAATGAACCCAGTTCTTTTTGTGTTCACATTGTGAGTTTATTTCAAAGAGGACCAGGTTCACTTCAGCTCTGATAGGGCCTCAGTCCTCCATCTGTTCACACTGTAGTTCCTTTAGAGCTCTCAGACCTCTACTGCACTGTATTCTGGGTAGTTTTTCCAAGGAACAAAATGTCTGCTGCCATGCTTTTTGTCAGTGCCCAATCAGTTCCTCCTGCCTGATCAATTCTGAGCATGCACAAACCTTCTGCGCATGGGCATTGTTAAACTCATATTTTCCACACTGCCCGATGTGTTCCACGCATGCATAAAACCCTTTACCGGCTGGATAAGCGATAGAGACAAAGGCTGCGTCTCAAGTCTTTTAAATTGCATCCTTTTTTCCCTCACTTGCGTCCTATCCTTGCACCTTAGTCCCTCCCACCGAGGATGCAAGGAGGAAACCATAAACTGTATAAAAAGATGGACGAAGCAACTGTGATGTCACCCATTGGTTTCAGCATACCATTTAGGAAGCCTCGATTTTGGCAATTTGAACAGCACGATTTTGTCATTTTGAAACCGGCTGTGATTCCTATTGGACGAGAGCGTGAATTGAAGATCCGGGGAGGAGCGTGGCTCTGGATCTGACCGTATCGGACGAGGACCAAAGGATAGCCACGCCCCTAAAGCATATTCTGGCTTTATCTTTTATTCTAGTCTACCTGGGACCATAATTTACAAAAAAGAACATCACGATATATCGAAGGAGACTTGAAATTTGCGATCGATACCATAAAATGACATGGAAAATCATTATTGAAATAATAAATCAGGAGGCAAAGTGGGGTCATTTTCTCATAGACTTCAGTAACATGTTTCTGCAACCACCAACGTCGCCATCTGCTGGCCATTAAATATAATGAAAACTTTTGAGATTTCCGCATCGGCCTCACTTTTCAGACCCTGGTGCTGCGTCCATCTTTTTATATAGTCTATGGAGGAAACAGGAGAGAGGACAGGCCGAGGACATATGTTTTAAGCACATGAGATGTCCTTTCATCAGTTGCGTTGTATGAAGCGACGCTAGTTTCTGATGACGGCCTCGGCTGGATCTGTTGGAATATAATCCGGATCTGTTGGAATTGGCTCACATGTACAAAAGGCTAAACCGTGAATTAATCGCAAAATTTAATAATCAAAGTAGGAAATACAGTTCAACTGCCGCATGCAACATCTCAGTAAAAACAGCACAAGGTAGCCTAAATTTTAACTGTGGTAGTTTTGAGATTTCAATGTTTTCATAAAATATTTAAGTTCTCCAGTTATTGACTCCCCCTAATTTTTTTTTTTTTTTTTTTTTTTTTGCATTGAGCGTTACCCTATTGATAATATAGACATAGATGAATTAATTGCCTATTTTAAACTCAGGCATTGAGGATATCTCTACCCTCACCAGAAAAAAAAAAAAAAAAAAATCAACCTACCCCTATATAAAAACCATTTATTTTTGTAGCATCCTTGAATCTCCGTTTCTAATCCATTGTAAGCTGTATGGGATAACTTGACGTTGTTTTTCAGATCACAGCGGGGAAAAAAAAAATCTCCGCCAGGTGCCTAAAGCGCAAGAGGGCGATATGTGAAAAATGCACCGTTAATGTGCTGAATGTCTGTTGAGGGACACATATTATCACATATTCATTAACAAAGGAGTGGTGTCGTTAATATGCAATTGTGGCCCACAGGGTTTACATTAGGGATCGGAAAAATTAATTATGTGCACGCAAATTCCTGTCAAGGTACCCATACTGTCGAACACTTCCATAAGATTTCACGCAATAGTTTCCATATTTTGCCATGAGTTGTGCTGGAAGTGATGAACAGACGATTCTGTGCAAAATGTGGCAATACGCCTATTCAAATAAAAATATATACGTGAGGGACCATCAAATAAAATATGATCTTTCTAAAATGTCCTTGTGTTGTAGTCAATTTGTATACTATTATTTTATTTAAGTAAAAACGAAGTCGCTGGCTACATGAAGGACCATGAAATAAAACAGGCCTATAACTTTTCTAAAATATCCTGGTGTTGGAGTGAATTTGTATACCATTTTGTTGTTAAAGTAAAAAAAAAAAAATCGGTGGCTGCCGTCAAGGAAAATGTTTACGCGTGTATGGTACAAATCAAGCAGGAATTCTGTGCACTTGCACAGTACTAGTATTGCGCATGCAGAGAACCGATGGGGCAGGAGGTACGGATAGGTCACCGATACTGAAGGTAACAATACAGTGCAAAAAGGCGAAGTGAACCCGGCGCGCTTTGAGTTCACAATACGTAGCTTTAGCGAACCGTACTGAGACCACCTCCCGTGGTGGTCTCAGTACGGTTCATTTTAAAGGGGTCTGAGTGCAGTTGTTGTGTTCACATATGCACAAAAAATGCTGAGTCATCGATCTGAGTTCGTTTTGAGGGCTGAAAAGGACCAAGTGTGAAAACACCCATACTTTATTATTCCATATTTTCCTGGCTATATTTGGCTCTTTGTGCAAACACTGGATGTAACAATGATCTAAACTTGTGTCAATTCTTGAAATTCCCCAGTGAAAAGTTTTATGTGGAAGTCATAATAGGCATCGATTTCCAGATATTCCCTTGGTATTTGTACATGCTGTTGGCCTCTGTGGAGGAGGTCAAAATGGCTGAGTCCATTTTGTAGGCTAAAAATGAGGATAAAAATTCAACAATAACTAAAGCTGCAAGCAGCGTTGAAAGGGCCCTCGCACCCCTCGTGCACGTTGGGGTGGTGGTGAGATGTTGACGGGTGCATATGTCCATTCACAGTCATTGAACACAGCTAGACTGTTTACAATGTGTTTTCCTGAGTGAAGTGCTTACACCATTCCGGAAATCAATAAGTGGAGCACATTAAAGTATGACACCTGTTCATGAAAAAAAGTTGAAATTTTAATTCAAAATAGTGTACTTACTATTGGGTTCAGGTCATGGCACTATACAATTTTTTTTTTTTTTACAAGTCTTGGCACGTTTCATGTCTCCACCAAATTTTGTTTATGTATGTGAACTGAACAATGAGAACTGTTTTGTTGAAATTTTCTGGAGGGCGCTATGATGCTATTTTGACATAACTGTGTGTAAAACCTATACCATAGTAATCGTAACACCGGGCTCCACGAGTGTGTTGATTTTGGTAAGTTTTCAAGCATGTTGAGACCCTCAAAAGGGCAATTCTTTTGAAATAATTAGGGGGCGCTATAGAGCCATTGTGCCACCGTAATTGCCAATTGGGGTATTAAATCGAAGACCATGAGACACTTACAATTTGTGCAACCTTTTGCAAGTTTTGTAATATCCAAAGGCCTTTAAAAGTGTATAACTTAAAAAAGGAAAAGTTCCCACTGCACACAAAGTGGTAACTTAAATGTAATTTATTAATAAAAAGTTGGCAACGCGTTTCGCCACACAGGCTTCATCGGGCTCATAAGTCAGTCCGTATCAGGCTGGTTTCAAGGTTGCTTCTGCAATTAATGGAATCGGCAGCAGCTGACAAAGGGCTAGCAGGAGCCAATTAACATCAATCAAAACAATTAAAATACCTACACATTAGTAGTTGAATCTCATGATTACAAAAAATGTCAAAATACCATTGGGTTCAATCAATATCAAGCTGAACAATATATAAAAAACATTATTGTACAAAATTCAATACCACATTCAAAATCCTGCCTACTTCTGATCCCTACATAAGGGGGGGGGGTAGTGAAGAAGGAAAAAGTGTGGGAGGGGGTGTAATCCTGCCTCTCCTCAATAGGTGGCACATCTGGCAGCAAAAAAAAAAAAAAAAACGTGAATATAAGTGGCCATAAATTCCAGATACCTTCAAAATACAATATGCAAATACAGATACATTACATAACGTTCCAAATGCATTACAATCGACAAATCTAGATCACATCATAACATATAGTTCATTATCTTAAAAATACTCATCTGGAGTTAATAATTTAATTATAATTTAATTATACTTGGGAGGAGACTGTTATCAAGCTTGTAACGTTTAGGGCAAATCTTACAAAATATGTGGGAGTAAAACCAACTTCCCGTTTCATGGCAAACATCAAAATTCGCCGCGACGCCACGCATAGATTGTTCGATGAATCCAAAAAAGCTTTGCAATCTAATCTCAGCAAGGTCTTTTGATGTCATATGCCAAATTTGAAGTTGATTGGATATAATCTCTAGGAGGAGTTCGTTAAAGTACGACGCCTGTTAATGGCGATAAATTTTAAAAAGTTGAAATTTCAGTTAAAAATGGCGGACTTCCTGTTGAGTCTAGGTCATGGCACCAAGAGACTTTTTTTAGGTCTCGGCATAATCCACATGTCCTTCGAATTTCGTACATGTAGGTTAAACAGGCTGCGAGGGCTGTTTTTTTGAAATTTTCCAGGGGGCGCTATAATGACATTTTGCCACGCCTATCTGTAAGCTTGTTTTCATAGTAATACGAATGATTGGCTTTATACGTGTACAAAATTTTTTGAGTTATCGCGCATGTTAAGACCTTTAAAAGGGCAATTCTTTTAAAAATCTGATCGGGGGCGCTATAGAGCCATTATGCCAGTGCCAATTGATGTATGAAATTGAGGAATTTGTGCAATATTTTGCAAGTTTGAGTATTCTAAGGCTTTCAAACCTGTGTTCGTAAAATATGGACGAACGCAGGAAATGGCTCATAGCTCACTTCCTGTTTGCCCAAAAAATTTCAAAAAAATGACCATAACCCAGCATGCCAAATGCAATGATCATACCAAATTTCATGAATATTCAAGCACTTTTATCTTAGCATGGCCGTGTCTAGAGGGCGCTGTGGAGCCACCTGACCACACCCAATCTAATATCAGCATATATTTATACTTGGAAGGAGACTTATCAAGCCTGTAAAGTTTCGGGCAAATCTCACAAAGTATGTGGGAGAAAAACCAACTTTCTGTTTCATGGCGGAACATCGAAATTCGCCGCAACGCCATGGATACATATTTCGATGAATCCAAAAAAAGCTTCGCAATTAAACATTTGCATGGTCTTTCGATGTCATAAGCCAAATTTTAAGTTGATCGGATAAAATCTCTAGGAGGAGTTTGTTAAAGTATGATGCCTGTTAATGGCAAAAAATTTTAAAAAGTTGCAAATTCAATTAAAAATGGCGGACTTCCTGTTGAGTCTAGGTGATGGCACCAAAAGACTTTTTTTTTAGGTCTCAGCATAGTCCAGATGGACACCGAATTTCGTACATGTAGGTTAAACGGGCTGCTTCAATGAAATTTTCTAGGGGGCGCTATAATGCCATTTTGCCATGGCTATTGGTAAATCCTATATCATAGTAAAAGTTCCGACCGGCTCAATACGTTTGCAAAATTTCGTGAGTTTTCGAGCATGCTGAGGCCCTCAAAAATGCAATTATGTATTAGGGGGCGCTATAGAGCCATAATGTCACACCTAGTGCCAAATGGGACATCAAATCGAAGAGCTTCATATTTTTAAACTCTCTGCAAAGTTTAGCGAGTTTCTGAGTATGATAAAGCCCTCAAAAATGTATTCGTAAAATCTGGAAAAACACAGAAAATGGCTCACTTCCTGTGAGGCGAAAAAATCTCAAAAAAATTGACAAAAAACTTTATTATGAGTACTATGGCCCCACCAAATTTCGTGAGAATCCGAGCAAGTGCGTTCTAAAATGGCCGCGTTTTTGGTGGCGCTATAGAGCTACGGGAGCACGCCCAAGCTCAAGAACAACAATAGTTTGTAATTTTTCGCACGCCTGAAGTATCTGCAAATTTCTGTGAGTTCCGGGCCCTGGCACCGGTCGGTGCTCGGGCCCTAACTAATTATAATGCTTACCCGGTCTACCGAGTTACGATGAGTTAAATGTTCTTTTGCATTAACCCTTTACTCCCTGATACCGCCTACAGTCGTGATAATTTAGGTCGCTGTGCAGGCGAGTCCCGACTACAGGCGTGATAAACACATCGCTTCTGCCGGCGAATCCCGACTACAGTCGTGGTATTTTAGTAGCCATATTGTCTTAGGGCACCAGGGGTCAGTGGCTGCTAGGGCAGCAGTCTAAGATAGCTACTAGGGAGTAAAGAGTTAATGAAATCATGTTACTCATTAAAAAAAAAAAAAAAAAAAAAAAAATCAACATTATTAAGATGTGTGACTTTTAAATACACCTAGCTAACTACGTGGTTAGAAGGGCTTTTCATTTGAATTCAAAATTCGAACTACTGTTCCAACATGAAGAAAAGTTATAAGTTCGATCTATTACTCAGCCAACGGCATGCACAAACGAAATGACACTCACTTTGGAATGTGATTTATATAATTCAATGAAAGTCTGCGTTAAAATGCTTGCAGCTCGCAAAATGGGGTTTAACTCCGTATTCACATTCATTCTAGTATGAATGGATTTATGTACAAAACTAGGCACTCGTAGAGTGCAAACCTCCGCCAAGGCAGCACAGTCCAAATCTTCATGAGTGGGAGCAAAGTTGAGGTATTGCGTGTCATACAATTTCAAGATGGCTGCCGTGGCGGCCATATTGTTTCACTGATCGCGGTGAAAATCAATAGGGTCCTTCCTTGATGTAATAGCAATGCACCCACAAAATTTCAGACAAATCCGTGCATGACTTTTTGAGTTATTTCATTCACAATCAGACAGACAAACAGACAAACAGGGCGAAAACATAACCTCCGCCCCAACTTCGTTGGCGGAGGTAAAAATGGATTTTTCCTAATCAGAGTATACAGTGCCTGACAAAAGTCTTGTCACTTATCCAAGTTGTAGGAACAACAGATAATAACCTGACTTGTAGTTGATCAATTGGAATCAAAAAATGGCTTATATGAAAGGCAAAGCCCTCTAGATTATGCGAAATATACCAAAATAGAGTTTTGTGTCATTCATTGAGTTTTATTATTTAATTAGTACAGAAAGGTCAGATTTTGCTTGGACAAAAGTCTTGTCGCATTGAAAAAAAATGTGGAAATTATATACACTTTATTTTGAATACACAAATATGCCACCATAATATTAGAACATAAATTCATGGTGCCTTGGAAAAAAGAATTAATATTGCGTAGACTCCCATGAGCTTGGAGGACTGTATCCATACGTCTTGGCAATGACTGAAATAACTTGATGATGAAATCATCTGGAATGGCAAAGAAAGCAGTCTTACAGGACTCCCAGAGTTCATCAAGATTCTATGGTTTCATCTTCCAGGCCTCTTCCTTCATCTCACCCCTGAAATGCTCAATAATGTTCATGTCAGGTGACTGGGTCGGCCAATCCTGGAGTACCTTCACCTTCTTCGCTTTCAGGAACTGTGATGTGGAGACAGAAGTATGAGAAGGAGCAGCAGTATGAGTCCGGCAGCAAGAACTTCTTGATATTTCAGGCTGTTGATGTTGCCATCCACTCTGCAGATCTTTCTCACCCCCCCATACTGGCTGTAACAACAAACCATGATTTTTCCTCCACCAAACATGATTGTTTTCTGGGAGAATCTTGGGTCCATGAGGGTTCCAACAGGTCTTGTATAGCGACTGGGATGCAGTTCAATGGATGATTCATCAGAAAAATAAACTTTCAGTCACTTTTCCAGTATCAATCCTTTCTGCAAGCTGTGGGCCTTGGCAAATGCAATGCAGGTTATTCGTTTTCTGTTTAATGCAGGCTTCTGTGTACTAATTCGGCCATGAAAACCACTTTGAGAATTTGACAAACTCTTCTTGTAGATACCGGGATTTTTGGTGACATTTCCTAATGTAGCTTTGCTGTAGTTGAAGAAGGGCTAGGCTTGTGCAGTTGAAGCAACAAACGGTCCTTTCAAACAGTTGTCATACCGGGGTCTGTCTGACCTGCACTTGCCACGAACATCACCAGTTTCTTCAAATATTTTTCTTGTCCCCTCCACTTGACATTTGGATACATTAAAATGGTCTGCCACCTCAGCAGCAGACTCAGTCTTCAGGCTCTTGATGATCAGCACTTCGGTCTGTGGTTGAATCTTTGGCATGTTGTCAGACGTCTAGTCGCACCTCATATGAAAGTCTGGTGCGCTGGGGTTATTTCTATACACATCTGGGAATGTGTTAATTACAGTATTTGTCATATGTTAAACTCTAATCTGTGATTTGTTGCATCATCTGAAGAGACGACAAGACTTTTGTCCCAGCAAAAACACATGTTATGGGCTTTGCCAGGCTGTGAACATCAGAGCCCTTTTTGACGGTTTCATTTTGCAGCAAATTATTAATGTGAAAGCCCTTGACATTAAAATGGACCATTTATTATAACAATTGATTTGTTAGAAATAAAGTTATATGCTATTTTTATCCCCCGCCACACGAAGTGGCCGGGGGATATTGATTTGACCTCCGTCCGTGCGTGCGTGCGTGCGTGCGTCGCGTCGTCCCGCGTCGTCCGTCCCGTCCGGATAAAGGAGAACAACTTTTCACAAGAAATATTCGAGATAGGATAACCAAATTTGGCATATAGGTTCAGACCATGAAGGCCTTGATTGAGTTCGAAAATGAGACCAGCGCGATTATTTTTTCCTGAGTTATTGCCCTTGATTCGCATTTTTGAACTCTGACTACGGTGTCTATAAAGGAGAACAACTTTTCACAAGAAATATTCCAGATAGGATAACCAAATTTGGTGTGTGGCTTAAGACCAAAAAGACCTTAATCGAGTTCGAAAATGAGACACGCGTGATTATTTCTCCCGGAGTTATTGCCCTTGACTCACTTTTTTCAACTCTGTTGACGGTATATGTAAAGGGGAACTACTTTTCACGGGAAATATTCCAGATAGGATAACAAAATTTGGTGTGTAGCTTAAGACCATAAAGACCCTGATGGAGTTCGAAAATAAGAAGCACACTATTATTTTTCCCACAGTTATTGCCCTTGTGGCACTTCTGGGAGCCTCTGTTCATAGTATCTCTAAAGAAGACATTTTGGCGGGGGATGTTGTTGACCATGTCTACTTGTTAGTTACTATGTCTTTATGCGACAAGACTTTTGTCAGGCACTGTATTATGAAATATTCCCTGGTAGCAGCAGTAGTCACATATGCCAAGCTGTTTGCAGATCAGCTTTAACAGGGAGATCTGATTCATGCAATGTCTATTTAACCGTTTTACACTAAAGGAATCCCATCTGTTGAATACTTCTAGGGCACCAACTCCTCATGAATACTCAATACACAGTTATATGCCGCACCAGCAATGACAATTATGGCATCATTTAGACACGGGCGTCTATGGTTCTGCACCTCTGCACAAAGGGGCCACATATAAACCTACACGTTTGAGCACTCTTACATACCATAACACCATGCATCAATGGAAAGATTGATTCCAGAAAATTTTGGGCTTTTCCAGAAACTGTGAAGGCTGAGAGGAAGGCACATAAGTCTTTTGTAAACAGAGCAGTAACTCACCTCTGGGTTTGTGCACAGTGTTATCGACTCGTGGAAGTTGATGCGATATGACCGAAGACCATATGTCAGACCCCTGTTCCGGCACCAAGGGCAGTTCTCAACCAGCGAAGCCCTTTCATTCACCTGATTAATAAAAGTCTGCACGTTAAGGACAAGAAACAGCCAAAGAACATGACGAGACTGGCTAAAGAAATCACACCACGTCCAGAAAAACCATCAGAGATTCAAGTATCAACAACTTGACAGTTGCTATGGACATCCTTTAGATTACTTGAGGGTTGAGATAAAGGGCCTTGAGCCTTAAAAGTTAAATTGCTTTTAAAAAAAAAAAAAAAAAAAAGCCAATAGGCATTTTAAAAATGATTCTTACTGCTAAAATGTAGGGCCTTGATGTTTAATTGAAGCCATCACTGTTGCTTTTAATTTTAATGCAGGGGATTCCAATCTCCTGCTGAAACGTTGCAGAGATTTGTTAGTCATGCACCAAAAATCCTAAAACCATCAGTCAAGTTCTTGACTGAGGACACCCATTACTAAGTAAAATCAGGTTTTGCACTTCTGAGATTCAACAAAAATCTGCATCAATATAAATCCTCATTGGGAAAAATACTGGTCACATCTGCTCCAATGTGCAGAATCAGATTTTATTGAATCCAACATTTTGATAAGCCCAGACCAAACCTGTCATTGGATTTTGAGATCGTCGTCATTAGCATGGATCAATATTGAATAAAACCCCATCTTGGATTGAAACAAAACATCTGACCCAACATCCGTGAAATACTGAAATTTACCGATAAAACAGTTCTGAATCACAGTATAATCTTTCGCCTTCTACAGATTTCTGTTTTCCATTGGCAGATTGCGTTCTGATTTCACCACATCATAAATGGGAATGTGTAATCCAATTATCATGATTGTTTCTCTTTTGGGCTCGGTCAAATCAGCTTTGCACAAGTGACAAGTGAGAGAAAACAGAGTTCAACTAACTTTTCCCAAATACCCCGCTGGATCTCGGGCAGACACCCCGAAATCAGGGGTTTCGCTGTTCATTAGCAAATCACTGGAAAATCCTGGGTCCAGAGGCGTCCGCTGCCGAGTGCTGAACATTACCATTTCCCTGGAGTGTGGTACATGTCCGCAGGCCCTGTACGAGTGAAAAACAGAACAAATTAACTTGCTACCATTTAAAGAGGGCATTTTTCGTATATTGTGGGACAAAGCGTAACATCGCAGCCAAAATTTCAACACCTAAACATTTGTCCAGTGTCTGTACAATGACATTATTTGCCAAACCCAACCAGGTAGGCCAAGTGTTTCTATGTCTGTTACTGTGCGCATGCTGCAGTGCTGGGGTAGTTTTTAGGCATTCAGAATCATAATAAATGTGAAAAGGCAAGATTTCCTGTACAAAAGATTGGTTTGAGATTTTTTAACTCATTTTTGCTGGCAAATTCATGGTATAAACTGACAATATGGGAAAGTTTCAGTTATACCTCTGCAATCCACACAATTAAGTCAGTTACTCAGTTTTCTTCCACCATTGAACAGTACTGTCAAAACAAATGATGCTCTATTTGCCTCGTGTATCAAATGTTACGTTTAGTGCATTAAACCTGGCAAACAACAACCAGCAATTCATTACTTTCAGGACACATGTCCAAAGAACATTTTGCGTCATTCAAATCCTTGAATCAATACATTCGTGCCACTATGGCTGTAACAATTCTGAACCGCTGTTTTTTTAGGGCGTAGTGCCACCACCTGCTGCCATGGGGCAAACATCCGAGCTTTCCCTTTTCCTTCATTAAACCCGATGCAGGTTGAACGAAAGTGCCAAACATCAAAGGGCATGGGAAAAGGGCATGGGACATGCTTCCGGAAAAAAACTTGACTGACATCAGTATTTTTCGGCGAAATGCTGCACGAAAAAAAAAAGTTAAGGGGGAATCCCCCCTCCCACAGTTAGGAAAAAGAATTTTAGGCCCTGCACTGATTATTGCATCAATATTTTTGCTACTGATTACTGCATCACATTTTTCCTCTGTAAGGAATCCTTAAGAATGCCGGCCCCCGCCCCCACAATGGTGCCTGGCTAACTATTCGGGCACATGTAGCATCTCATGCGAATATGTTACTGAAATGTTGTCGTAGCAGGGGCATTCCGTGGTATTCATTTTGTTACGGACAGGACATTTAGAGAAGTAATTCCATTGAAGATACTCATGTCTTGGTCCTCTGAGTTGTTTGAATGGCTGAATTTGAAGTACTCTGGGAGTACTTCAGGTGATACAAAAATGAATGTCCTTGACATAATTAATGCACTTAATTACATTAAAGAAAAATTATGGACAGGACAGATTGCAAAAAGGTTTTTATTGTAAAGTGGTTAAATCAAAAGTTCTCTTCATTTTGGTGATATTCTTCAAATTTAGCCATCCAGTGATGTACCCTTATCAAAGGAATATCATCCAGGAATTTTCAAAAAAAATATCTGAACAGATTTGACAGGGGTGTCAATAAGCGTTACGGATAGGACAGGGCAAAATGTTACGGTCAGGACACTTATGTCAACTCTATATAAATATCAATTAATTACCACTAAAACTTGTGTTGATTAATTTGCTTTGTGAGAGGGACAGCAACACATCTTTTAATAAGAAATATGTAATTTTAATTACAAATATCAAGACTTACAGCCTGATATCTATAAGTATGTACAAAATTGTTATACAACGTAAATGCAGGCATCTAAGTCCAATGCCCGACATGACTAACTTGAATAATGTGAATTTAAATAAAATTCCGTAGGTTGATGCCTAGGGGTGGGAATCTTCAGTCATCTCACGATTCGATTACGATTCGGAGGGTCGCAATTCGATTATGAAACGATTCTCAGTGCATCTCAATTTCAGATTTCTGAACATGATTTATTTTTCCCCATCAATACAAACTATCAGGTGAAATGAAAACCCTTTTATTTATACATTGTTGTAACAAATAACTTAACATGAACAGCTGCCCCTTTTCAAATAAATATTTATCTTCCAATCCACCAGATAAGACTGAACATAGTGTTCAAAAATAGTTCACAAAAATAAACCTCTTTCATCGTGCATTACATTTTTATATATCAAAATAAAACTGATTTACATTGAGGAAATAATTATTTAGCGGCTGTATTATGTAATCCGCATTTCTAACATTCACTAAACATGGCAACAGCACCTCTTCCACTTTCGCTCTCTTTGACTCGCATTTCTCAATGACTTCATTACCCGAGCTTTGTTGCCGCGGTAAAGCGTTGGGATAGCCGCGTCTGAGAAGTATCGCCTGCACGGGACGTTGTTCCACGGTTCCAGGGTATGCAGGAGAAAACAAAAGCTTTCGCATTCCACGACAGAGTAAAGCTGCTTGCACACCAGACGCCACACAAATTTTTCGCACAACCGATTACATTCAAAGTCAATGCAAAGACGCGAAACGTGTGTATTCGCGTCTTTGCATTGACTTTGAAAGTAATTTGTCGCGCAAAAAATTTGTTTCGTGTCCGGTGTGCAAGCATCTTAAGGCCACAGATCTTTCGCAATCAAACTGCAACAGCCTTTGTAGTCTTTTTGGCCCTAGAGTAGGGTGCCAGCTTTGATACGATGTCTGTTCAAGAGTTCTCTGGTTGGATACAGCAACGGTTTTTTCTCCCTGCTAAAGTAAGCTTGGAGTGGCAACGGGCAAGATCATTTCTCATATTTGTCGTGTTGCCTACTGACTTGATCTTTGTGTTATACGTCTTGCAAATTGCATAAGTCTTGTCTAGCTCTGTTGTTTTACCATCAATTTCAGGAAATCCAAAGTGTTCCAAAACAGCAGCTTTTGAAAAAAACCAGTGGTGCTTGTACCTCTTTTCTCTCACACACCCGCACCTCTTTCGCGCAATCCGAATTGTAAACAAGGCGCACACGTTCTAAGACACGCCCCCCTTGGGCATTCAAACGGTAGGATTGGCCAGCTGTTCAAGCAGTAAGATTCCAATCCTCGAGCTGAATGGCTAGCTAATCCTGGCGCCATGTTGACTGGCCAATCATAGCACTTGAATGCTCCGGAGGGGCATGTCTTCGGGTGCAATAATACCACCTAACTCCAAACTCCCAAACTCCGGGAGAGGCAGTCCTTTGAAAACTGCGTTGATCATCGATTATAGACTTTCCTGCATCGACGATGAATCTTTCAACAAAGCATCGCGATGCATCGTAGAATCGATTATTTCCCCCACCCCTATTGATGCCGGTCACAGTCGTGAAATCGACAACGGCACATAATTGCCATGAGTGCAATGATCCATGAAGCCAAAATACATTTTTCAGAAACTTTTGGATGTCAACCAACATATCCACCAGGTATTTCATGAAAATTCTGAAAAAAAATTTCTGGAGCCATGTCGCAAATACCATGGAATGCCCAGAAGGCAATAAAAGCAATAGCACAACCACCACGTGTGCACATATTTAAGGGTGGTCCACGGGGGCTTTTCGTGTGTTGCTATGACATAGGCCAACGAAAAATTTTGCGCATCATCCAACAAAACCCATGACACTCTAAGCGGCATACCAAAAAGTGTCCGCAAATTTGCTTTGAATCCGGCTAAACCATCGAGCGGACGAATTGCGCAACACATCTATTTCGCTCCTTGGCAAAAAAAATAACAAAAAAGTATTTTCGCGCTGCGCAGGCTCATGAGGCCTAGAAGGAATGAACGTGTAGGTACCTAGTCCATCTGTACACTAGACTATGGATGGAATTTTGTGGAAAGCAGTCAACAGCACTGACCAGATACTGAATGGACCGGCGACTGATTCCGATTTCAAGATCATGCCCCAATCAAAGGTAAGTAAGTTTTTTGCTCCTGCCGCTGCCAGTACTTTTTCTGATTCTAGTTCCAGATCTAATGACGATAATGACAAGGCACAAGAAGCGACCACGGTCATGAGGGATGATGAACCTGCCCCTTCTGAAAGGTTGAAAAGCACAAGCAGACGCATTAGTCAGAGAACAGAGAACTACTATGGATTATCTGCGTTAATTTGGCATGTCCTGCAAAGTCTTATAGTTCAGCGTTGTGTTGCGTGTAATGAATAATAAGGTGAAGACCACTCCTCTCTTGCCAGGCAACAGATTTTTTTTATTCTGCGTGCAACACATTAATATCAGTAGAGCAACTTCGCATGTCACGTTTTTACATTGACAGCTATCCACAGCAGTGCTTAATACTGAGTATGGGTCAATGACAAATAAGCCTTTTAAAAATGTTTTTTTCAATAAATCTTTAAAAATGTACAGAATACATTTGAAGTTGGAAGAGTGTGTTTAAACAAGTATAAATGGTTGCACAACATTTACTGGGTTTTAGTACAGTTTTAGACGGTATTTGCAATTTCACCCGCCAAAAAATGTCAGGTGGCGCAACCAAAAGTTTCTTGGGGAAAAAAAAAAAAAACACACTTCCCTCTTTTTTTCTAAGTAATTTTTTTTTTGTAAGTATACCTGAGAGTGTCTACTGTGCCTAAAACATTACTATTTAGTAGTTGAGCTGGGTATTAAAAGTAACTTATGGATTATTTATTGTAGGGGGCGGGTATTTTGGTTTTCTAAAATCCAACTTTAGATTTAAAATGTGAATAAATACTTTACAAATTTAAAAAGTATATTGTTGTATAGAATGATTATTTATATCACAATTTCCAAACATTTGTTCACGTCAATCTCCCATTTCTTGGTTGAAATTAGTATTTTACCTGGTTGCGCCACCTGACATTTGCTACTAATTCCCAACTATTCAGGCATCTACTTGGACACCTATATAGCCTTTTGACTTTGCTAGCTAGTTCATTCATTCATTTTTACAATACAATAAAGAGTTTTAGAATAAAATAACTTTTTCTTAGTTTTATATTGGTTGTACCACCTGACATGTAAATTGAACATGTCTAACTATGAAGAGAAAGTAGCTATTTTTTATCAATATTTGAGAGAGGTCTACATACCTTTCACTCATCAGTAAAGGTCACTTGGGTTCCTTTTGATGATGCAATATCCTGTTTACTCATCTCTCTCTTCAATTTAAAATAAAAGTTGTATAAATGCGGCTGCACCGCCTTGACATTTCAGATATGCAGATTTCCGGACAAATTCGTTTTTAATATTCCGAACAATTTAAGAACAATTAAACTATTAAACTTTGTTTACTTGAAAGGTTTTCAATATTAAATTATGCCCCCATATTAATTATATTTATTAATATTTTAAATTACATATTTAATACATTTCACAGTGTTAACTTGCTCGGACGGTTGCGCCACCTGACATTTTGAGGGTTTGAGATAGCAAAACATAAAATATATATCATTTTTATGATAAACTGGAAATATGTTCAAATTAAACAGGTTTTATAGAATAAAATGATGCTTATTATGAATCATTTAAAATTCTTTTAAACCAAAGTAGCGCGCTCGGACACAAAAATCTGCATGTCACGTCATTGACCCGTATACAGCATGTCATAACATTTTCCAGTTAACGGGACTGAAAACATAACCTCCTTTAGCCTTAGATGGCGGAGGTAATTTTGAAACGGGGAGCTCACGTACCTGCGTGCAACGCATTAATGTCAGTACTGCAACTTCGCAAACAAGTCATTCCATGACAATTCAACAAATGGTTGTTGCACCACTTTCTCAGATCCTCCTCAAATTTTTTTGGGGCATTATTTGGGTAATTTTATGAACAAATGCAAAGTATTATGGTGGAATACCCACAGAACAAGCAGTAATGACCTAATATGATACCCATAGTTGGTCTAAACTTAACCCTCACCTAAAATTTGGGGGTTTTAAATTACTGAAAAAAGCAACTCCTTTTACAAGGTCACAATTTTTTTTCCTTCCAAAATTTTTACTCTTTTGGTGAGAAAAGGATAGAAATGTATGAAAATCAATAAATACTCAGGGGCTGGGAAGGACAGCAAGGCCCATGGGCCAATGGCCCGTGTCACAGAAAATCAATGGGCCTTCTCAGAATGTATGGGCCATTCACTAAATTCAATGCGCCAATTATTTTAACCATAACATGCATTTCATCTAATGTATACTTCATATACGGTACATACATTTTGCTTTGTATGTTTAATGCTAAAAAAACACTGATACATACATTGTGCTTTTAATGTTTAGCAATATTGCTGAAAACTAAAAAAAAATGTTACATAATCCATAAGACAAGATTATGTACTCAAATACACAGGAGGGAAATCGGCCGTTCCGGTTTCAATCGTTCAGTAAAACTACTGGCTGTGGCATTATTCTGCTGATATACTCGTAAGTAGGTCTAAGTTGATAGTTTTTGACTTTATCCTCACAGTTCACTACCATCTTGCAGCGGCACTGGCTGCAGCTCTGCATTGACTAGCGTGAATATTATTTGACATAGAAGGAATCATAGAAGGAGTCCGTTTTTAAACTTGATTCAAACAAAGGTGATAGAGACAAGAATCACAAATCTGATCATTTAATCCATGGAGGGCCTAGGCTGTACTATCACCAGGCCAAATTATTCACAGCTATGTTAATACATGGACACCAGCCCGCAGACTTACTATTAGCCACCATTTCGTCTATCCCAAAAGATGTGAAGGCAGACTTATGCAGTGATACCAATTACAGAGGCATTGCTCTATCATCATGTATTGGTAAAGTTGGTGACATGATCTTCTTGGAGCGTAACCGTAAACAGCTCCAAACATCCAATCTTCAATTTTCCTTTAAGGAGAAACACAGTGCAACTATGTGTACCTTGGTTCTAAAGGATGTAGTGAAGTATTATATGTCAAGAGATACAGATGAATATTCATGTTTTGTCGATGCAACTAAGGCCTTCGACAGGGTTCGTTTTGATAAAACGTTTGAAATTCTGGTGCATCACAATGTCAACCCTGTGGATCTTAGAGCTCTATGGGATCTGTATCAGAGACAAAAGGTGCGCACAGTGTGTTCTGGGGCTTACTCAGACGTGTTTATTGCAACAAATGGCATTAGACAGGGAAGTATTGCTTCCCCGGTGCTCTTCTATGTCTATATAGATGAACTCATAAAAAGACTTGAGGCTATTGGTGAAGGATGCTGGATGGGTCCATATTTTTTAGGTGTCATCGGGTATGCAGATGACCTGACATTAATAAGACCCACTGCTAGAGGTTTACAAAACATGCTAAAGATATTTGATGACTTCGGTAATGAATATGGGATGGAGTAGAACCCAAAAAAATCAGTTTGTATGAGTTTTAGCAGAAAAACATTCAAAGGACCAGACATGAAACTATCTGAAAAGTTACTTAGCTGGGTAAATCACGTGAAGCACTTAGGAAATCATATCAGCCATGACTCATCAGAAAAATATGAAATAAACATGAAAAAAGGTGATATGATTGGCAGAGTGAATGCTGTAGTAGCCAATCTGGGACATTCACCAACCAATGTATTATCTGCAGTATTTAACAGCCCATGCTGTCATTTTTATGGTGTTCAGGCTTGGGACTTGACATCTAAATATATACAGCAGTTCTACACAGCATGGAATTGGTGAGATTATTGGGTTTATCGTATAGGACGAGGACACGTTATTGACATTCTTTCAATCTAACACGGCAGCCTGGTTAGGTCCGTCTGCTTCTCATAATCTCTTCTTAATCATTATAGGCCACATTTTGTTTTTGATTAGTCAGTGGGCTGAATAAATGGCTTGACTGCAGGTTAGGCAAAGTACACAGGAATTGATTTAAGGTAAGC
Source organism: Gymnothorax javanicus (assembly GCA_029692085.1). NCBI lineage: Eukaryota > Metazoa > Chordata > Actinopteri > Anguilliformes > Muraenidae > Gymnothorax > Gymnothorax javanicus. The sequence continues at coordinate 68,168,291 of CM056199.1, forward strand.
TAATTATGCCAAGGCGATGGAGGCTGTCCAACCTCACTGGTAATTAGCGGACTTCAAATCATAGTTTTCTTCCCGGAAGCATTTCAAATCACCGCATTAGGCAAGTGTCATGGTAAAGGTAATAAGCAAGCACGTCTGTCTGCCTCATAGTGGCAGTTACTTTTATTGCGCTTAAAATAATCCCGATTCTGTTAATCGCGCAGCCCTACCAAATCATAGATTGATTTGTAAAACTTTGCAAAACTATGCAAGGGTTGGAAAATGGCAGAGTTTCTTATATTTATTCAATTGATATTTCATTAAGTAACTCTATAATTGGAAAAAAGCTTCATTTAACATGTTGTTTATTGAATTGTGACTTACAAAGTCTATTTAGCTGTGCCAAACCTAGTAATCTAGTCAATATTTGTGAAACAGACAATGTAAATGCAAGTGTAATCAAAGAACTTTGAGACTGTGTTGTTAACAATTCCATGACTGTTACTATGTCACAAGATGAAATTGAGTCTTTGCTGGTTCAATTATGTGAAATGTAACTTATACAGTGCTTACAGTGCTATACAGTGCTTATCTGCTATATCTACTTCTTGTCAGTTTTATTGTGATAAATTATCATGTACATGGTGCTTGGCTGTAAACACAGCATATTTTATTATCTGTATTTTTAAAATAATTTTAAAATAATATATACCTTCTGAGAATATTTTTGTACTTTGAAGTGCATTAAAATTTTATTTAAAAAAATTGATTTAAATGCAGTTTTTAACAGTGCTCCGGTGTCTTTCTGCTCTGAAAATTTAATGTAGCCATCTTTAATACACAAGAAGTTATGAGGGCTTAAAAATGCTTGAAAAAAATGGCGAGTTAGAAAGCACGAAATTTCGACCAACTCCCGAGTACTTTTAGAGCCTGTAGCTCAAAAAAAATCTTCGCAAGATCAAGGAAATATTTGGTAAGGATTCAATAAATATACTGAAGTTATTGTACTTGAACAATCAGCTGATTCTAAGGGGGTCAGGTGAGAGGCACTTGTAGATTTTATATATATTATTAATAACAAAAATTACCAAAGAAATAAGTAGAACAAAGGAAATTCACGCATAACAACCTCCAATCGCAACTTAATTGCAGTCCTGAGTGAACATAAATGGCTCCCTATCGTAAAAACGTGCCCTATGCGGCCACCCACCGTTTAAAAGCGTCGTCACACTAATAAACAATTGAATTGTGCTAAAAATGCTATACCTGCCTGGTGAATGTTCCGCTACGTGAAGTTTTAAATCGTTTCATCTAAGGATGGGAACGACACGTTATTTTGAGAGTCGATTGTCGAGGCCCACATGTCGAATTTTTGTTTTTTTTTTTTTTTTTTTTTTTTTTTTTAAACAGCAGCAGCAATGCGGAGGGTGGAAAATATTCTACCTACACTGACCTACTTCATTTTAGGCTCAAAAACATGGCTGTAATGTCCAATATTGACCACCAAAGCAGTGATAATAAAAATGAGAGACTTTTGCAAATTTAAAATGTTTATTACACATCCTTCTTAAAAAGGCAAACTTTAGTTGAGGCTTTACTGAGGTAGAACCGTAACATTTATTTCCTACAGGAATACAAACAAATAGCTCGTTTTAAACTGTGTTGGGCATGAAGAAACAAGACAGGGGCATAAGCGCCCCTATCCGCGGGTTGTCACACTACTTTCGGCCGTGCGGAGTTTACAAAAATAAAACAGAAGACACAGTCTGCCCATTTTTTTTCTTTCTTTTTTTTTTTTTTTTTTTAAATCAAAAGTACAACATGTACAGGGTTTAAAGCTCGAAAAATTGTCATGCCGGAAAAATGAAATTACGGGAGGGGGGGGTTGTCCACAAAAATTAGTTGCGTCTAAACGCACTTTGTGATAGTCAGAGGTGTATAGTAACGAAGTACATGTACTTCGTTACAGTACTTAAAGTAGGTTTATTTTGAGGATTTGTACTTTACTTGAGTTTTGACTTTTACTTTTACTCTACTACAATTAAAAGATAAAAAGTATACTTTCACTTCGTTACGTTGACACTGACTACTTCGTTACTCGTTACAAATTAAAATATGAATGCAATTCATCATTTCAGGATTATCTGGATTTGGCGCGTTCGAGAACGGTGCTCTGCTGGGTATCTTTGCACAGATGTTGATGCCAGCGGACATGAAGCTGCAAATTTATGCACGCAGTTACAATATTCTATCACTAGATGGCACACCAGGACCAGTTATTGCAGAGCCGTATATAAAAGAAGATGCTTTCTCATTTACTTTGGTAAAACTATCCCACACCTTGCTCCTGTTCGCGCGCACGCTCCCGTCACGTGTGAACTCGTATGAAGGTCACGTATCCCATTTAGAAAAAAGTGGATTTGATTTATTTAAAACATTATCTTATTTTATTAGGGAAAAAAGCGGCTCTTTATGATGTTTATTTGAATAGGCAATGCAATAACTTGACAGACAAAATGCAATTCACAAATGAAAAATCCACAAGCCCCGCCCGCCGACATTTTGACTATATTTTTTTTGTCGAGGTGAGCGCGTGTCGATTGTCGGTCGTTTTGTCGAAAAAAAAGTCCCATCCCTAGTTTCATCGCATAATACAAATAAATGATAGCCTCCATGCAAAAGATGCAAGTTTTATGTGGTTAATTGGATCTAAATTTATCTAATGGATTCGGCTAGTCAGACTGCAGTGACCAGTATCTGGAACCGCACTCTTAAGTCTGAATTCGGCATAGTCTAACACCGGCGGGCTTCAGCTCCAAGTTAACATAAAGCAGTAGCTATTTTTACGACGGTTAACTTCAAGTTGCATTTGGACTGCTCGCGATATAAAAGGAGATGCACCTATAAATACAGTTTCAAATTAAGTAGCCGATAAATAACGTGGTTCGCATTACTACAGCCAACATATAACAACTCAGTAATGTTCACAGCTCTGATCAAGGGCATAAAACACATTAATCCGCGGAAAGACTATCGAGCAACTATTAAATCTTAAGCTGGAAATAATGATGGTGTAGAGCTACCGCCGCATGCATTGTAAAGAATACACAAAAAATCTCTGATAAGGTTGAGAGGCTTGCTTGTTTTAATGAGCATTTTATCGCATCTGGTTCATTGTTTGAGTCTCTCAATATTACAAGTGAAGACTCTGCCAAGACTTGCTCAGACAAACTCTCTAGGAGTCATTCTTTGAGCTTTAACTCAGTCACAGTCTCAGAGGTTCACAGAGCTCTTAAGCTCATAGACTCTAAAATCGGCTGGTCCGGATAACCTGGAGCCATACTTTTTAAAGCTAGTGACTGATTTCATTGCTCCACCTTTGACACATCTTTTTAATCTTTCATTACTCACAAATGAAATTCCTCCTGTTTGGAAATCTGCCTATGTTCTCCCTCTAATCAAAGGAGGTGACCCTGCAGACCTCAACAATTACAGGCCCATCTCCAATTTATCAGTTCTTGCTAAGGTTCTTGAATCACTTGTGAGTGAACAACTAAAAGAATTCCTATGTACAAGTAATATCTTATCCAATCATCAGTCAGGTTTTAGGAAAGGCCACAGTACAACTACAGCAGCCCTAAAAGTAATAAACGATTTTATTGAGTCCACAGACAGGAAGCAGCACAGTGCAGCGCTTTTTATTGATCTTTCTAAGGCTTTTGACACGGTGGATCACATACTACTGAAGCATCAGTGTAGGAATGTCTGAACGTTCTGTAGGATGGTTTGAAAATTATTTATCAGACAGATCGCAGTGTGTACAGATAGAAGGTATCACTTCCAGTCACCTCAGTGTAAAAAACGGTGCTCCCTCAAGGATCGATCTTGGGACCTCTTCTATTTATATTATACATCAACTGTCTTCATCAAAGTGTGCTAAATGCTAAATTCCATTTTTATGCTGATGATACAGTAATGTACTGCTCTGCACCCACACCTAACCAGGCTCTCTGTCAGCTGTAACAAACCTTTAATACCATCCAGCATACTTTGTGTGATTTAAAACTTGTTCTGAATGCCAACAAAACAAAACTCACAATGTTCTCAAATGCGAAATTAAAGCTCCAGAATTTCACGCCTATCGTCACTATACAGGGTGAATCAATATCTCAATATAAATATCTAGGATTCCTAAGTGACTGGGTTTACAAGGTCTTTAGTATCCCGGTTTTGAGGCTTATCCCGTCTTTGAGCATATCCGGTAGGATGTTTACATGGAACACAGAGAAACAGAGAAACCCGGTTATTCATATCCCTGTATACATGATAATCACCAGTAACCCGTTTTCTGATCACTGCATCCTATCTGCGCAGGCGTGCGTTACGTCTGGTGGGCAGCCGTCAGAGACCGGGATAAGGCGTATGTATGCTGCAGTATCCCGGCTTCGATTGGAGTACTACAAGTGGCAAAACCGGGTTTCTTGAAACTTGGATAAGGGCATAACCCACTTTCTGAATTGGGGATATAGTGTTTACATGCACAAACACAAAAACGGGATACTTAAAAAACCCAATCAAAACTGGGATACTAAAGACCTTGTAAACAGTCATAAAGATAGTGAGATTACTTTGACAAAATTTGCTGTGTGAATTGTCCGCTGTGATATCGGCTTTTTGACTATTTTCTGGACTTTTTAGCGTACGATCCTGGATTCTGGACTTTGGCTGACTTTGGCATCTTTGGTTTTACCCCTGACTTGAAACATTTGGAATACGGACAAATTCAAAGGATCTGAGGAGAAGCAGGTCGCGTACTGGTGAGTTGAATAGCTGCCAGCTAACAGCTGATCTGCCGGTGAACAGCTGATCAAGCCGTCAGTTGTCGCCAATTCAAACGGAGCAATATGGGGCCGAAAAAAACCCTGACCCTGTCCACGGAGGAGGTCAATGACATAAAAAAGTCACTTGACTTCCTCTCGGAAGAAGTTTCTGCTGTAGGGATGCAGCAGAAAAACATCTTGGTGCTGGTTGAAGAGCTGAAGGTGCTCCGTATGCAAAATACAGAGAAGGACAAGCGGCTTCCCTACCTTGAAAATCGGGTCGCAGACCTCAAACAATACTCCAGAATAAATGATATTGTCATCACTGGGCTACCAATTAAACCATGGTTTTATGCGAGGGCGGTGACGACAGGCAGCGAAGGGGAACACGGCTGTGAGCAGGATGCAAGCTCAACTGAGCAACAGGTGGCAGCATTTTTGCAGTCAAGAAGGATTGCGCTGGACTACAACCAGGTTGAGGCTTGCCACCCGCAACCCAGAAGAAACAGCATTGACAAGCGAGCGGTCATACTGAGATTTGTTAACAGGAAGCACAAGGCAAACAGGGCAAGACAGTCACTGTCTTTTAAGGCGCGCGCACCATCGCGCACCTAAAAAAAATTGGTGAGGCAGTGGCATAGCCAGCGGGGGTGCTAAGACACGTCCCTTTTTGACTGCAATTAGTAGTTCTCAATCATTTTCCTTTATTGATGCGTTTTCCAATTATCGTAATTGGCAACTGAAGAGACGGTTTCTCTCCATATGCGATCTAACAGCGATGAAATCATGGGGTAAATTCAGTATAACTGAGAATTGGGGTGGACAAAACATCCGTTTTAAACAATTATTAGTCCTGACCTGTTCTCAGTCATTTTCATAATTAACAGAAGGTTCACTCCGAGAGCACTCCACTCTTAACTGGTGCTGCTTGTTCTCCCCGATGATTGTCGTCTTACCTAATCGGGGAGAACAAGCAGCACCTGTTAAGCGTGCTATAAACGATGTTATAAACGATGCACGATGGAGGAAATAACTCAACGCAATTTCCTTCCACAGCTGTGCAAGGGCCTCCGCAGCGATCACATGCAGATGAAATAGGCAGCCGAGGCTGTGCTGCTGCCTTTTAACAGGTGCTGCTTGTTCTCCCCGATTAGGTAAGACGACAATTATCGGGGAGAACAAGCAGCACCTCTTAAGTGTGGAGTGCTCTCGGAGTGAACCTTCTGTTAATTATGAAAATGACTGAGAACAGGTCAGGACTAATAATTGTTTTAAACAGAAGTTTTGTGCAACCCAATTCTCTGTTCTTGTTCCGCAACTGTACTAAATTTAGCTCATGATTTAATCGCTGTTAGATTGCATATGGAGAGAAACCGTGTCTTCAATTGCCAATTACGATAATTGGAAAACGCGTCAATAAAGGAAAATGATTGAGAACTACTAATTGCAGTCAAAAAGGGATGTGTCTTAGCACCCCCACTGGCTAAGCTACTGCCTCACCTCAATTTTTTTTTAGGTGCGCCATATGAAAGTCTGTCTTTCATGCCTTTAAAACAGTGACTGGCAAGATTCTCAAAGGCACAGATGTGTACATAAATGAACATTTGACGAAGACCAACGCTGACATCGCAAAGAAAGCACGACACCTGAGGAGAATGAAAAAAATCCAGAGTACATGGACTAGAGACTGCAAGATATTCATCAAGCTTAATGGATCACCAGAAGAGGCTAAAGTACTGATGTTGAGGAGCATAGAGGAACTGGAAAAGCTGGAATAAGTATCCTGATTACAAAAATAGACTGGAGTGGACTTGGAACTGACTGGAGGTAACAGCACAAACACAAACATAATGCTCAGTGATAGAGCTCAACCTACATTAAGCGACAATGGACACGTAACGCAGTGGATGCAGGAACATGAACAACCGGAACAAACAACATTTGAATACAGTGAAAGCAGCACAGTGGACATAGAACCGGACGTCAATCCAGACAATAATTTCTTCTCCACCATTAACAATACATACTATTACTACAACAACGATCAGTATAATGGGACCATTTTAGCAAAGGATAAACTATCTATAATCCACTTCAATAGCCGAAGTTTATATACAAATTTTAACAGCATCAGGGATTATCTGCACACATTCCAACAGCCATTTAACATAATCGCCATTTCAGAAACCTGGATTAGCACTGAAAAGGGAATACATTTTGAGATGGAGGGCTATTAATTTATATATAACAACAGACAGAGCAAAGGTGGGGGAGGTGTTGCAATTTATGTTGATCTGAATTTGAATTTGAAGATGGTAGAGGCTCTGACGCAGGTGGTGGACAGCCTTCTTGAATGTCTCACAATACAGATTTGTATAGATAAGAAGAAAGATTATTATAAGTTGTATATATAGAGCTCCGGGTTCTAGTATTAACAAGTTCAGGGAATGGATGGAAAGCATGGTAATAAAAATGGGTTACAAAAATATCTTCATTTGCAGGGATTATAATATTAATATGCTAAAACCCGACAATCAAAAAAGTATTGTAGATTTTTTAAATTCAATGCATAGTTTGAGTCTCTTTCCTACAATTACTAGACCCAGTAGAGTAACATCTCATAGTGCCACTCTGATAGATAACATATTCACCAATGTAATAGAAAATGAGACAATAAGTGGGTTATTAATTAGTGGTATCACTGACCACCTTCCAGTATTCACAGTATATGACAATAATTGTAGAATTGAAATAGGGGAGAATAAACAATAGGGGTGCAATGGATCAAAAAACTCACGGTTCGGATCGTATCACGGATTTGAGTCACGGATCGGATCACTTTTCGGATCAAAAAAAAAAAAAAAAAGACAGCCAAATATAACTTTGTCCTCCATTTATTTTGTAAAACTCTTTTGCCCATTAAATAAAAAAGAAAAACTTTAAATTATATAAGAACAAATTAAAGTGCAATCGAAGGCATGATACCTTCTTCTTTTAAACATGGACCATGAATGAAAAACAACTTAAAGTGCTCTAAGCCATGATAATTCATGATACCTTCTCTTTAAACATGGACAGTGATTTAAAAACTAGCCTATGTCCACATCATCAAAAAAGAAGAAAAGAAAGAAAGCAAAGCATACCTCTGCTTATAATTTTAAATTCTTTTACAAAAAGATAAGGATGTCTACATTGTCTGGGGAGAGTGTAGACCTCTTTGCAGTCACAATGCCCCCTGCAGTAGAGAACACCCTCTTGCTAGGCACAGCGAGATAGCATCTTGCCATCTTGGCAATGTGGGGGTATTTACACTCTTTGCTTTTCCACCATGTCAGTGGATCACATCCACTGGAATGCCGCATTTATAAACTGAAATAGCCATTGAACAGCACATATTTGCATGAAATCGATTCAACCTTTTTTTTTTCCAGCAGTGCAACCTAATTTATTTTAAGGTTGCACTGCATCAAAATGTTTCCAAAAGAATAGGCTACTTTTGCGGGGAAGCGCAGCTGCACACGATGCCGCAAAGGGATAATAATGTAGGCTTTTAAATTACTAACGCTCTTGTGTCAAAGCGTTGGAAATTGAATAATTTAGTAAATTGGTTATTTATGCATTGTGACAGTTCACCTCACGGCATGCATTTAAAATCAATTCAAATGCAAGCTATGCATCAAACTTTCATGTTGCCAAAATCATTTATGGGGTCTTTATAGCCCGGCTTCTGGGCCGTTGTATGAGATTGTATGAACAGCAATTATCCAGTTACTCATGAACAAAATCTAAACCTTATCTAAACAACAACATCAGCAGCATTAGCTACTTAATATTCGACTAGAATGTAGAATTTCAAGAAAATTCTGTTAATTGCCCTTTATGCGATCTCATTGTAGCCCTCCACTGACGCAAAGCTTTATGTCTTAGTCATCAATGGTAATTGGTAAAGTGTCTTATCAGTAGCCTACGTGCTCCGTTATTTAATTCAACTAACTGTCCCATTCTAAATTAGAAACAGGTTGAGAGTTAACCTGCATTATGGTAATGTCACTGGCTGTCGACAGTTTTATTTTTACGAAAGCAAACTTAACACTCGGACCTCAGTCGGCAAAAACACATTTAATAGAAATTTTTCTTAGGCGTATCAAGCAGGACACAGACAGAAAAAAGAATATGTCATTTTGTGAGCTACATTAATTCAGAAGCTTCTAAAGACGTTGCCGTTTTATGTCACAATTAACGTGGATGGGGAAATGCTTGATAATTGCAATGAACAATGCAATATGAGAGGAGCTGGACAGTAATTCCCGCCATCCCCCCTCACCTCCCCCCCTACAGTATCCAGCTCACCTCCACCAGCTCCCCCCCTCACCTCCCCCCCTACAGTATCCAGCTCACCTCCATTAGCTCCCCCCTCACCTCCCCCTCTACAGTATCCAGCTCACCGCCACCAGCTCCCCCCCTCACCTCCCCCCCTATAGTATCCAGTTCACCTCCACCAGCTCTACCCCCCACCGCTCCTTCCAGCCCCCTACCTACACCCCATGACACACAGCCCCCCCGCTCCAGCTTGTCCCTCACACCTCTCCAGGTGAGGAATCAGCTGAGGAGGATTAAGACAAGGAAGGCTGCAGGACCGGATGGCCTCGGTTCCAGACTGCTCAGGTCCTGTTCAGACCAGTTGAGCGGGATCATCGGGCATCTGTTCAACCTGAGCCTGAGACTGGGAAGAGTACCACGCCTCTGGAAGACATCCTGCGTTGTACCAGTGCCAAAGACTCCCCATCCCAAGGACCCTAGCTGCTACAAACCAGTGGCCCTCACATCCCACCTCATGAAGGCCCTGGAGCGGCTGGTCCTTGCACACCTGCGCCCCCTGGTGAGCTCGTCCATGGACCCGCTGCAGTTTGCGTACCAGACTGGCATCGGAGTGGACGATGCCATCATCTTTCTCCTCCACCGCGCACTGTCCCATCTGGAGTTGCCTGGGAGCTCTGGTCGGGTCCTTTTCCTGGACCTCAGCAGTGCTTGCAATACCATCAGGCTGGCCATCCTGAGGGACAAGCTGGAGCTATCCAGAGCGGACCAACACCTCACATGCTGGATTCTGGATTACCTCACCAATCGCCCACAGTATGTGAGGACCCGGGACTGTGTGTCAGAGACTGCCCACTGTAGTATAGGGGCCCCCCAGGGAACGGTGCTGGCGCCGTTCCTTTTCACCCTCAATACTGCAGACTTTTCCCACCTGTCACTCACCTGCCACCTACAGAAGTTCTCTGACGACTCTGCCATTGTCGCCCTCATCACAGATGGGGACGACCGGTTGTACAGAGAACTCGTTCAGGACTTTGTGGACTGGTGCCAGCGGAACCACCTGCAGATCAACTCTGGAAAGACCAAGGAGTTGGTTGTGGACTTCCACAGGCGCCCCCACTCCCCCCCATCACCAGTGAACATCCAGGGAAGGGACATTGAGATGGTGACATCTTACAAGTACCTGGGTGTTCACCTGAACAATAAACTGGACTGGACTCATAACACCACCGCACTTTATAAAAAAAGGACTGTGCAGACTGCATCTGCTGAGGAGGCTGAGGTCTTATGGGGTGCGGGAGGCACTCCTGAGGACCTTCTATGACTCTGTTGTGGCCTCTGCAATTTTCTACAGAGTTGTCTGCTGGGGGAGCAGCATCACAGCAGCTGACAGAAAGAGGCTAGACAAACTTATAAAGAAGTCCAGCTCTGTCCTGGGATGCCCTCTTGAACCTGTGGAGGAGGTGGTGCAGAGGAGGACTACAGCAAAGCTGTCCTCCATGCTGGACAAAGACTCCCACCCCCTTCAACACACACTCACTGCACTGAGGAGCTCCATAAGGGACAGGATTCTCCACCCGAAGTGTGTGACAGAGAGGTATCGCAGGTCCTTCCTTCCTGCAGCTGTTAGACTCTACAACAAAAACCTCTCGAGTGCAATAAACCATATTTATATGTATAATAGCTTAATCACCAACTGCAATATATCATACATGCACAAAAAACAGCTGTAAATACCGTTTTTACATTTTTATATATGCATATTTATTTTATTTAATTCATACGCTTTCTGTTTTTATATTTCTATTTTTATTTCTTCTGTGTATTTACTGCTGCTGTAAACCTGGAATTTACCCTTGTGGGACTAATAAAGGTTTGTCTTATCTTATCTTATCTTAATTCTACCGACTGATTCTCGTATCTAAACGAATTGACACCAAGTTGCTAATTGGGAAACGTAAATGGGAACAGGTTTGGAGAAGGTATGGTGAAAGCAGGGCTAGGAAATCCTCCGATGGCAAGTCCAGGGTGCAAGAGTTTAAAAATCAGCTAAAAAGCTATGATGAGAGATGGAGTTTGGACAAGGTTTTTTTTTTTTGTAATTCTTTAGATTATTAGCATTCTTTCAATTTAACATTGTAGCGCAGCTGCGTCTGTCAGCTCTTCTCTATCACTTCATAATCATTATTGGCAATAGGCTAAATTGCTTGATTGTCACTTGGAGCATATTATACAGGAGCGGATTTAGGGTTGGCCAGTTGAGCCTGAAAAGGTGGTGGAAGCTGCCCAGCTTCGCCGACAATTAGAGGAGTTCTAATGTGAATTATCTTCCCGGAAGCGCTTCAAATGATTGTTGTTTATTTCAGACCGCTTGTATGTTTCAAGAAGAAATGGGACGCAACTGTGTACACACACCCCATAGCGGCAAGTTTTCTCATTTCGCTTTACGATCATCGCAATTTGATAACGTCACACCCCTAGCACAACCTTTTTTTTTTTCATCAACCAATCCGCGGATCATGTGCGTACCGAACCGCGAAGACGGATCCGTACGGATTACGGATCAACGATGATCCGTTGCGCCACAAATAAACGACATAGAAGAATTACGACAGAAGAGGCAAAAGCTACTCTAAAACAGGAATTAATGGCACAGGACTGGGATGCAATATATAATGAAGCAGATGTAAATAATGCATACAATAAATCATTGACTACATTTACTTCATTATATGATAAGCACTGTGCCATTAAGGAATATAATAAAAAACTAGAATATAAGAACAGTCCATGGTTAAGTAAAGGTTTATGAAATGCCTGTAAAAAGAAAAATTTAATCTACAGGAACTTCATAAAGCAGAGAACAGAAGACGTAGAAGGTAAATATAAAAGATATAAGAATAAGTTAACTAATATTATAAGATTAAGCAAAAAAGAATATTATAAAAAGAAATTAGAGGATAATAAAATAATATTAAGGGGATATGAAATTTAATAAACAATATTATTAGAGATGGTACTAAACATAACAATTTACCAAAATATTTTGTTATGACATTGAAGATTATAATATGGATGAGGTGGCAAGCAGTTTTAATCAGTTCTTTGTAAATGTTGGTCCTGAGCAAGCCAAAAACATCCCGAATCCAGGGCCGGATGGAGACTACATGGATAAACTAATAGAGAGGAATCCCCACTCAATGATTCTGAAAGCAGTAGAGGAAAATGAAATTATCTACATCATAAAAAAAGTGTAAAAATAAAACATCTACAGACTACAATGGCATTGATATGGCATTAGTTAAACAGGTCATTGAGGGGGTATTGAAGCCACTAGCACACATTTGCAATTTGTCTTTTCAAACTGGGACATTTCCAAACCAGATGAAAATTGCTAAGGTCATTCCGCTATACAAAACTGCGAGCAAACAACTTTACAAACTACAGACCTGTCTCAATACTGCCGCAATTCTCAAAAATATTGGAAAAGCTTTTTAACAATAGAATGGATGGATTTTTGCAAAAACACAAGCTATTTTCAGAGAGACAGTATGGATTCAGGGTTAACAGATCAACATCCCAGGCAATAATGGAATCAATTGAGGAAATCACAGATGCAATAGACAACAAAAAACATGCAATAGAAGTATTCATCAATCTCAAAAAAGCGTTTGATACAATAAACCATAACATACTACTCAATAAACTGGAAAAATATGGGATAAGGGGACTGGTATTAGACTGGGTAAAGAGTTATTTGAAAGGACGGCAACAGTTTGTGAAGTTGGGTAATCACTGCTCTGGATATTTGGACATTGCTTGTGGTGTCCCCCAGGGGTCAGTATTGAGCCCCAAATTGTTTATTCTGTATATACATGACATGTGCAAAGTATCGAGGTGGTTAAAATTGGTCAATTTTGCGGATGACAAATATTTTTGGTTCAGGTGAAAACATTAAACAAGTGGAAACAGTTATAAACGAGGAAATGAAAAAATTCAAAATATGGTTTGACTGGAACAAATTATCATTAAATGTAAGTACGACTAAGTTTATGTTATTTGGCAAATGCACAGTAAACACAAAGGTGCAAACAGAAATAGATGGGGTTGAAATTGAAACGGTGCACGAAAACAAATTTCTTGGGGTTATAGTAGATGACAGGCTGAGTTGGAAACCACACATCAAACATGTACAGTCCAAAGTTTCAAAGCAAAACAACTACTGATTCACAATTCACTTCGCACACTTTAATGTTCACTGGTCTTGCCAAATTTACATTACTGTGCTGAAATTTAGGGAAATAATTACAAAACTTCATTACAGTCACTTACCATCCTGCAGAAAAGAGCAATAAGGACTATTCATAAGGTCAACTACTTGGAACATACAAATCCACTTTTTATACAATCAAAACTACTGAAATTCACTGATATCCTATCTTACCAAACAGCAATCATGTATAAGGCAAAAAAAAAAGACAATTACCAGAAAATATCCAAAATTTATTTAGGAATCGGGAGGGAGGTTATCAGTTAAGGGGGGAATATAACTTCAAAATCTTAAACATACGAACAACCTTGAAAAGTTTCTGTATACCTATTACCAGTGTCAAGCTATGGAATAATCTAAGTGAGAAACTCAAGCAAAGTCCAAATATCAACCAGTTCCAGAAAATGTACAAAAATATGTTGTTTAGTGGGTACAAGGGATAATGATCATGAATGATTATTGGTGATTATCATTCATTAATTGATATGGCATGGTGATGAGAGGCAGAGAAGCCTGCGTGTATATGTATGTATCAGGGCTCGAATTTCATGACGGCATTGACGGCAATTGCCGTCGATGCCCTACCTGTTTGCCATGCTGCCCACCTATATAAGCCCCAGTTCACGGCAGTAGAATGCCGTGCCCTTTCCCCGCATTGCCTTAAGTGCCCCTAGGCCAATATGGAGGGTGATTTGTGCCATAATTCAATACAATACACTTATTGAAATACAATACATAAGTAACAGTAAATACAATACAAAAATGCTTAAATACAATACACATATTGAAAATACAATACATATATTGAAAATACAATACATGTGTAACAGTAAATACAATACAAAAATGCTTTGTTTTTCAATGTGAGTCAGGAATATTTGTGCCAACATTAAAACAATACAACCGTATTGTATTTTTGAGATGTGTATTGTATTTCAAGATGTGTATTGTATTTCAATGTGTATATTGTATTTAATTTTGTCATGAATAATCCTGACCGACACTGAAAAACAAAGTATGTTTGTATTGTATTTACTGTTACACATGTATTGTATTTTCGAGGTGTGTATTGTATTTCGATATGCAGTTTCGGCACGATGTAGGTTGGTTCTTGGCTAGATACGCCCTGCGTGGCCAGGATTGGCCAGGCGCCCACGCTGGCGGCGGATTTAGTTGGACCAACAAACCTACAAAAATAAATGACGGTTTCCGTTGAGCCAGCGAACTGAAATCAGTCTGTTGACACAGCACGTAGCCAGCGAACTGTCAGCAGTTGCTGATACATGAAGTGGACATGTTAGCTTCCTTTGTAACTGTACACAGTTACTATCGTTTAATGAATAAAGCGTGATTACTTCGCTGCTTTAATATTTACTGTCATTATCGCTGGAGCACCTACTGTTAACCGCCCCACAGGACGATCTCGCGTCTTTGCATTGACTTTGAATGTAATCTGTCGTGCGAAAAATTCGTTTCGCGTCCAGTGTGAAAGCAGCTTAACTCACTTCTGTAAAATGAGCGATTGTGACGATAGGAATGTTTTAATGTCTTCTGTGTGTTGAACAGCTTTGTTTTGTGGCAAATCGTAGTTTTAGCAGAGTGCACAGTGAGTAAAGACTGCTTTTAATTAGCCAAGTATTCAGTTAATAGCCTACTGAAAATGAACGTTACTTATGTGACATCCTACAGCGATGTGCGCCGTTAATTTATGTCTGAATAGTAGTTAATGATCTACCAAATCAAAATAGGGTTTTTTTTTCTTTTTTCATTTAACCTTAACTTCTTTCGAATATTTGAACGTCAAATAGCGAAGCAGTGCATCGCTGAGGTGTAAATTCTCACGCAACTTCGAACGAACAGTGACGAACCGTCCGTCCGCGTCGGACATCCTACTTATGTTTAACTGAAACACCTGACGGACATGGTCTGTCGAAGGTCCGACTTTTCACTCGACAGATGGTCTGACTCGGTCGGACAAGTAAAGTTTATTGAAACAGCCCCCTGGAGATAAATGAGTATTTTGGTTTCTGTTATACCCAGCCAAATGCCAGTGCTCTAACGTTGCTAAGGTTATAGGTTGGCTAGCGGATGAATTTCGAACTTCGAACGGTGGAACTACCGTAGCCGAACTATCTGTGCAGTTTCGCCGTTTTAATTAACACCTGCCAGCCAATAAGAAAAGTGTATGCACCCAGACCGTGGTATACATCAGAGTACCAACCGGGTGTGACACAGGCACTCTATGGAATGCCTCGTCCAATCATATTACTTGGTCGGAGCTCATAGACTAAAATTTACATGGTGCCAAAACCCAACATCGAAATACAATACACACCTCGATATACAATGCACACACTGAAATACAATACACAACTTGAAAAACAATACGGTTGTATTGTTTTAATTTTGGCACAAATATTCCCGACCAACATTGAAAAACAAAGCATTTTTGTATTGTATTTATTGTTACATATGTATTGTATTTTCAAGGTACGTATTGCATTTCAAGGTGTGATATGTATTCATTTCGGCACAAATAATCGTGATGGACATTGAAAAAGAAATCATTTTAGTAGTGTATTTGTTTCACATGTATTGTATTTTTGAGATGTGTATTGTATTTCGAGGCGTGTATTGTATTTTCAATATGTGTATTGTATTTAAGCATTTTTGTATTGCATTTATTGCTACACATGTATTGTATTTTCAAGATGTGCATTGTATTTCAATAAGTGTATTGTATTGAATTATGGCGCAAATCACCCTGTATAGGCCAAAAAACCTACCCAAAATAAATAAATCGCACAGCATTTCCCGTTTTTACCAGTGGCGGTTCGTCGGCCGTAACAAAAGGAAGCCAAAACCTCGCCCTTCAAAGCTTAATGACTTAAACACTTCGCAGTTTACTTTTCTTGATCAGCAGTTGCTCATACTAATTGGCAAGAGGACAGTCAAATTTATTTTCGATAGCAAACGACGACGCAAATTATCAATACGTCTTTATAAATTAGTTTACGAGGCTTCTTTCGCAAGAAGCCACGACAACCCATTTTCTACAATCTTAATATAGAAGTAAAGAATGTGATGTTGCACACATTATTGCTTAATGAGCCTCACTAAATTTGCGAATCTATGCCGTTTCATGAGCTTCTTGAGCGTGGAATTTATAAAGACGTAGGCCTATGGTAATTTATGTCGTAATTTATGTGTGAAAGAAAACCCCTCATAATTTTGTGGTGCAATGTATAACAATGCTCTCGAAAATAAATTTGACTCAATTGACTGTTCTTCTAACAATTCGTATGAGCAACGGCTGATCAAGAAAAGTAAACTGCGAAAGTCATGAAGCTTTGAAGGGCGAGGTTTTGGCTTCCCTTTGTT
This sequence comes from Gymnothorax javanicus, assembly GCA_029692085.1. Classification (NCBI taxonomy): domain Eukaryota; kingdom Metazoa; phylum Chordata; class Actinopteri; order Anguilliformes; family Muraenidae; genus Gymnothorax; species Gymnothorax javanicus. The sequence goes on from CM056199.1 coordinate 68,185,058, forward strand.
ACGGCCGACGACCCACCACTGGTTTTTACAGCTGTCTTTTTCGCCCTTTTCTTGCGATCGTGGGCGCAGAATTATTCTTGAACAATTGATGTATCTCCTCTATTTTTACCTCCGATCACGATGCCGACAGGTGAAAGGAACAAAAAAAAAAAAAATGCCGAATTACAGTCGGCAGCCGCAAAGTGTGGCAAATTGACAAAGTTATGGAGGTACTGAAATTCTCTTAGGTTGCGTGTTTTGTGTTGATAAAGCTTGGGGAAGTGGTCTTAATAGCCAGTATCTAGCGCTGTTGTCAGTGTGAGTGTTGGAATGACAGGAGAAAGTCAGAATTTCGTGGGTGGCAGAAGATGGACAAAATGGCTAAATATGATTATTTTTTCAATGACCCGGCGATTGATTGGAATGTCCTTTGCTTGTACTTGCATTATAGCAATGCCCAAACGATGTCCCAGTGCAATACTGAGCCAACTTCCGAGACGGCAAGCGGGTAAAAATACGGGAAACGTTTTCTTTCAAGAATGGTTTTGATTTGCATAGTGCACGCTGATTGGTCACTATGTGAGGAAAATCTGAGACTACGGACCTTTACTTTTTATTAGCTTAAGTGATGACCTAAAGCTCCATGGTGGATTTGCTGCTGTGGCCCCAAGGTAGCGGCAGACTTTGCTGTGGTGCCCCTTATATGGAGGCACATTTGCTGTAGTGCCCTTTTATTTTCAGCATGGACCACGGCAACTTTTGCCGTGCCCCTTATCACCTGCAGTTCGAGGCCTGTATGTATGCATGTATGTATATGTATGCGTATATATTATACATACACACACACACACACTGACCAAAAAAAGAAACGCAATTACGTAATCCGGTGCCAAATTTCGACAAACCCATTGAGAAAGATGCTTTTGCTTTGAGTTATTTTTGGAGGTGAGTACTTCTACCATACAAATTTTCACGGCCACAGCGCGTATTCTGGAGCCGCCATTCGTCCGGAACCAAACAATTGGCAGTGCTTGGGTTCGAGTACTACCATTGTCCTAACAGTCCCATTTTTGTTTTGAGTTCCTCGTAGACAACGGGGCCTATAAAAGTCCATCTGAAAATGAGCAAAAATCAGACTGGTTATAATGCCACGACTAACGGTAGTTCACCGAGAACGTGCGATTGGGATGCTACAGGCCGGAAGTCGGGTAGATAGAGTTGCTCGTCAATTCGGCATGAATTCTACGACAATTAGTCACCTCAGAACCAGGTTTAATGCCACTGGACAAACAGCCGATCACCCCAGATCAGGTAGGCCACGTGTTACGACTCCAGCGCCTGACCGTCAGATCCGCGACTGACCGCCTGCTACACACCGAACCAACCTTCATTTTGTTGAAGGAAACCTCAACGCCATCCATTACCGCGATGAAATTCTCCATCCAGTCGTCCTTCCGTTTGTCCGACGTCACCGACTGACTTTCCAACAGGACAACACGCGTCCGCACATGGCACATATCTGTATGGAGTTCCTTCGGGCCGAAAACGAGCAAATCCTTTCCTGGCCAGTGTTTTCTCCAGATCTTTCACCTAAAGAACACTTGTGGGACATTCTGGATAGAGCGATCCGGAGACGTCTACCATCGCCAGCTACAGTACGTCAGCCAAGACAAGCACTGACCAAAGAGTGGAGCAGCATTCCACAAGCAACAATCAGACGTCTGATGATGTCTATGAGACGCAGGTGTACCGCCGTGCGCAATGCTAATGGGGGACAAACGAGATACTGATAGTGTCATTTGTGTTTCATAATGTCGAACTTCACCTTGTTAAATAAAAGCCAACATGGCGATATTCCAACCCGATTTTCTGTTACATCTATTGTCTGAAATTCCCTCTTTCATTTGATACCAATGAAGTGTTGATTAATAACAGTTACACTCGATAAAATCAAGAAATAGAAAATTGTGTTTCTTTTTTTGGTCAGTATATATGTGTATGTATGTGTATAACTTTTTATTAGGCACAGGGGTGAGAGCTAATAAGCTATGCTTCTTCTCACTCCTTTTCGAATATGTCATATATTTTCTTTTTTTCTGTTTTTTATTATTTTGCTTCCTCAATTTTCATTTCTATATTACGTTGTGCAAAGAATTTGTTTAGAAGCAATCAGGAGGCCTTGTATTATTTGGACTATTTGTATATTCGGAATAAATATATAGGGTCATTCCATGTCAACTCAGCCACCCATGTACATGACACCTCTCAGATTTTACTCAAACTTTGTCCAAAAATACTTAATGGTACCAAACAAAAGAATCCCAAGTTTCATGTCGGTATCTGCGAAGGTTTTTGCGTGAAAATTTCTTGAAATTTGGGTGAAACGCCCCTTTTTGACTTATGTGAATTGGTCATTTCGTTTTGTAGCATTTTGGAGGGACCATAACTTCTCACATAATAGAGACAGGAAGCTGAAATTTCATGTGCTCGCGCATTCTAGCCCATTTATCAGGATTCTGCAGCCAGAATCACCATGAGAGATCAGAGGGGTGAGAGGAGGGCCCCCAAAATCCAAATTTTTTTTAAGGCGGCAAGTGATTTTTCTCTTTTTGGGGGTCCCTCTGTTGTAGCAATTTTGATTTTATATTCCTGGTGTTACCTGCTCAAAAAGAACTCCGATAGAGACAAAGGAGTTAATATCCAAGCCAAAGTCAGTTTACTTCATCTGCAGAGAAGGATCCTTGCACACAACAAGTCCCGTCATACAAGGATAAGGACAGTCTCTTTTGCTGTGGTTTAAGTAGGAGTCCATCTTGACATCGCCCCCCCCCGAGCTGATTTACGCATCATGGTATCAACAGGAATGTTGCAGACGCACACAGCCCACGTAAAGCCGGGCCCGAAGTATGCATACATCTTATCGTTCGGCATCCCAGGCTCTTCCTGTTCTCTTTTTCCTGAGAACACATAAACTTGGGAGAGAAAGAACATCTTGGCCCTGTCAGGACTGCATGGCTCCAGATAAACTATAAGCAATTACGTATTGTTCAAATTTGTGGAAGCTACAGCTATGAAGGCCTAGGCTAATCAGAAACAGGCAAGAGTACACTACCATAGCCTAAGAAAAATTGAGCCAGAGCAAGCAAGGATAAACAATTAATAATTACAATTAATAATAATTAAATGAACCAAATAATAATTAAATGAATCAATATAAAAATGATTCCACACCCTTGGATTCAGTTCAGTGAATGTTACTGTTCGAAATGTGTTTCTCCCTCGTATTTGGGAACTTTCCCACCACTAAACTAAGTTTTAGGATAATAGTACCATTGGTGGGGGACTTGTGGGGGTCAGAAAACCACTTCGGACCAAAATGATCCTCTCAGACCCGGGACTTCAGACACCCAGATGAGCCTGTGGGCACTGGATGATGGTAATGGCATTTATACTAGACATATGTACACATTTAAACATTCATTTAATGAAATAAAAACTTTGATTATCAACCTCCTTCCATATGAACATATTTTATGAAAACAGGCATTCTGAGACCCTTTTTAAGCATTTCGAAGTCCAGAAACTAGGTCAAACAGGATTACATAGAAAGAGTGGACTAAACTCTCTAAAATCTGTTATTTACATTAATACAGATGTTCATCAATGAAAACCTGAGGTAAGCATCCAAAATGATGCAGAAAGGGACTTAAACCCCTTGTACACCATAACACGACCATGACCTAATGTAGTGGGAAACCAGGTTACAACATATTGCCAACAATTGTTCAAGACGTGGTTTCAGCACATAAGCAACATAATTTATTGGGACACGTGGTAGTATTCTTTTGTTACCAGGAAAAAGGAATACCATTTATTCAGAATCCCTCAGGTCTTTTGTCCTACAAATTGAGGAAGCAGCAACATGATTTTTTGATGGTCATATTCCGCAACGTTGTACTGGCGCGCACTATGTCCATGAATTTCAGGTGCTTCTATACAGCGGATAATATGCTGGAATGGCACCCAGCATAGAACCTGTTCCTGGTCAGATGGTCAAGAGGGGATATTGTAGGCACTTTTCATGAATTTCACATAGACGTCACCATGTTGCTTCTTCCTCACGTGTCTTGCATCACTTGGAATCCTTGCAAATTTATTCTGATTGGGTTCCAGCGAATTGACACCACCCTTGCTTAAGACATACAGTACTTGGGCCCTTATTCTGACCCCCACAAGTCCCCCACCATTGGTACTATTATCCTAAAACTTAGTTTAGTGGTGGGAAAGTTCCCAAATATGAGGGAGAAACACATTTCAAACAGTAGCATTCACTGAACTGAATCCTAGGGACCCCCAAAAAGAGAAAAATCACTTGCCGCCTTATAAAAAAATTGGATTTTGGGGGACCTCCTCTCACCCCTCTGATCTCTCATGGTGATTCTGGCTGCAGAATCCTGACATATGGGCCAGAATGCATGAGCACATGAAATTTCAGCTTCCTGTCTCTACTATGTGAGAAGTTATGGTCCTTCCAAAATGCTACAAAATGAAAGGACCAATTCACATAAGTCAAAAAGCAGCATTTCACCCAAATTTCAAGAAATTTTCAAGCGAAAACCGTTGGAGATACTGACATGAAACTTGGGATTCTTTTGTTTGGTACCATTAAGTATTTTTGGACAAAATTTGAGCAAAATCTTAGGTGTCATGTACAAGGCACCTCAATATTGGCTGTTTTGACATGGAATGACCCTATATATAAAAAAAAAAAAAAAAAAGAGAGATCTAGAAATTTTTAAAAGGTTCTTGAAATACTTGTAAGGTCTACGACATCCGAGAAAAATTCTTGAAACTTCTTGGAAGTTGCACAACATTCTAGAAAGTTCTTAAATGCTTGTAAGCTCAAGAAAATTCTGGTAGCAAACCAGCTCTATATCTACCTTTAATGTCCTGGAAAATGGATACCATTTGAAAAATTCATTACCCAAGTCAAAAAAGCAAAGTTTGATAGGTCTTCTCCTTTTACTTAAGGTATAATTGGGAAACAACACTTTCTGCCCAGGAACAGGAAAAAGCTAAAATTTTGTTACATTGTGTAATGGGCAATATGTTTCAGTCAGATCATGAAACCAGTCATTTCTTGAAATAAATTTTTTTTGCCATTTCATGAAATGACTTAAGTTTGATGTCAGCCATTTCATGGAATGTCCAAAAATTTTATTTGGAAAATAAACTGAAATACGATGGTATTCTAAATGCTTCAAGTTTCTGATTTCACTGAAGCGATTTTCCCCTTCACTGCGAAGCTCAAATCTTGAATTATAAAGCCTTCAACAGGGAAACGCATACATTTTCTGAGTTGGCTTCTGCACAAAGGGGTTTGTTGTGTGTATCTAATTCTAATAACTGATCATCTGAAATGACAATACATGTATACAGTATTGCATCATGAGCAAATAATGACAAGCATCCTCAAAAATATATATGTTAAAACTAAAAAAATTTTGAATTTACATCACCAAATGACAAGGAAATCAGATGCTAGAAGGCACAAAAATGCATCACAGAGCTTCAAATTTTTTAATTTCTCCTTGTAGAATTCCCGCTGGAGGGCTTTGCGCCCTCAACGCTTGGATTCTCGGCACCTCCACCACCAGCCATAGCCGCCTACTCTACTCTGCTAGCCGCCTACTCCAAAAACTTTTGAAAGCCCTGTATCGGGTGAAGATGGTGACCTGAGAGAAATTCAAGCAGTTCAAAGGACAGTAATAGTGATGTGATAAGCTGTGCACATATTACATGTATTACATGGGTCCGAAGGCAATATTTTGCTCATTAATGCAATAGATGGACTTCCTAAAAAAACGCCTATAAAATCATCTTGTATTTCTCAGTTAAATTGGCCATGAAAGATTCTAGAAACAATGTCCATACTTGAGATATCAATTTTTCAGATCTATGTTTCTTGTGATACAGACTAAGTTTTGTGTTATATCCTACATTGGTTTCTGTGCTTAAATATGTATGGTCTTTTTAGGGGTTCAAGCCCGTAGGGCTGAAACCCTATTGTTTTTGTGCTGGTTTATTATTATTAGGGGTTCAAGCCCGTAGGACAGAAACCCTATTGTTTTTGTGCTGGTTTATTATGATTAGGGGTTCAAGCCCGTAGGGCTGAAACCCTATTGTTTTTGTGCTGGTTTATTATTATTTCTTTTCTTCTACAGAAATGTTTTTGCAAATTCCATTAGATGGTAAATGGTAGAGACCTGAAATTTTGCACATTGGTTGGAAGTTGTGTGTAAATGCTGCCCAAGGCATTTTTAACTCAATTGGCCTGATGAGGGTGCTATAATTCAAGAAGAACAGTTTTTCACTTTAAAGGTCATAACTGAAACATACCCTGACAATTTCATTCAAATTGACCGATAGGGGGCGGTATAAATGCAAAACAAAGCAGCGTGGTATAACACAAATCAGACTATATATCATAAATAGTTTTCCCAATCATTACAAAACTCTCAGGATATGTCCACATAAGAACCTGAAACATAGCCTGAGAGTTTCAATCAAATTGAAAAGTAGGGGGTGCGACAAATGCAAAAAAGGGGCGTGGCATTACACAAATCAGATTATAAATCAGAAATTGTTCGTCCTATCACCACAAAACTTGCAGGATATGTCCACATAAATACCTGAAACATACCTGAACAGTTTCATAGCAATCAACAACAAGGGGCGCTACTGATGCACAAAATAGCCCAACATAACACAAATCAGACTATACATCATAAGTTGTTGGTCCAATCATTACACTGGCAAAACAGGTCCACATAAATACCTGCAATATACTCTTAAAGTGGTTTTTGTCCCCCGCTGCCGCGGTAGCGGGGGGGTTTGACCGATTCCATTCATCTTTGGTGTCAAGGTATAGTAGGGGCGGGGGACATAGTATTCAGCTCCGTCCGTCCGTCATGTCCTGTTTGTTGTGAACGCGATATCTCAAGAACGGTTTGACCGATTCCATTCATCTTTGGTGTCAAGGTGTATTGGGGGGTGCTCAGAGCCAACTCGATTTACGTGACCTTGGCATTATTCTCAAGGTCATTACAACCATATTACCACTTACAAATACCTTGTCAAAATGATATCTCAAGAACGGTTTTGACCGATTCCATTCATCTTTGGTGTCAAGGTGTATTAGGGCTGGGGGACATAGTATTCAGCTCCGTCAGTCCATTCGTCCGGCCGGCCGTCCATCACGTCCCGTTTGTTGTGAACGCGCAATCTCAAGTACGCTTTGACCGATTTTATTCATCTTTGGCTTCAATGTGTATTTGTGTGAACGCCGACCCCAGTCGATTTTCGTCACCTGGTGGAGGACATGGCCACGTTTAGTGGCAACACTTGTTAATTAAGCTGTTAAAGCTTTCAACTACTAATGGTCTTTCTTGGCTTGAACCCCGGAATTGCCGCTTGCGGCTATATTTATTATTTTTATTTCTTTTCTTCTTCAGAAATGTTTTTGCAAATTCCCGTGAGATGGTAAATGGTAGAGACCTGAAATTTTGTACATTGGTTGGAAGTTGTGTGTAAATGCTGCCCATGGCATTTTTAACTCAATCGGCCTGATGAGGGCGCTATAATTCAAGAAAAACAGTTTTTCACTTTAAAGGTCATAACTCCTATGCTGTACGTCTGATTTACATGAAACTTGGTACAATCATTTCTTGGTCCAATCTCTACAACTTTCCCATAAGGACCTCTAAGGTCCGCCACATTAGATTTTCCGCCATTTTGAATTTTTTGAAAAACACATTTTTGAGATTTCCTCCTAGGCCGTAGGTCGGATTCCTTCGAAATTTGCTGTGGATCATCATTGGACCAAGCTTATCAAAGATTGCATAAAGCTTGTTGAAATCTTATTTCGTTTCCAAGATATTGACCAATGAACTTCAGCAAGGGCGTGGCTTAGCACATAAAGACAAAATTCAACAACCATTGGGCCAATCATCACAGCACTCGCAGAATATGTCCATGCAAGTACCAGGAACATACCTTGACAGTTTCATGCTAATCGGCCCATAGGGGGCACTAAAAATGCAAAAAATGGGCATGGCATGACACAAATCAGACTATAAAGCATCATTTGTTTGTCCTATAGCCATAAAACTCACAGGATATATTCATATAAGTACCTGAAACATACCCTGAAAATTTCATTCAAATTGACTGATAGGGGGGGCTATAAATGCAAAACAAAGCAGCGTGCTATAACACAAATCAGACTATTAATCAGCAATTGTTTGTCCTATAGCCATAAAACTCACAGGATATTAAGGCTGCACGATAAAAGGAATCATGGTTATTGCTAGCGCAATGAATGTAACTGCCACTATGAGGCAGACAGACGAGCTTGCTTATTACCTTTTCTATGCCACATACCTAATGCAGTCATTTGAAATGCTTCCGGGAAGAAAACTGATTTGAAGTCTGCTAATTACCAGCGAGGTTGGACAGCCTCAATCGCCTTGGCATAATTAGCTTACCTTAAATCAATTCCCCTGTACTTTGCCTAACTTGCAATCAAGCCGTTTATTCAGCCAACTGACTGATCAAAACCAAAATGTGGCCAATAATAATTAAGAAGAGATAATGAGAAGCAGACGGACCTAACCAGGCTGCTGTGTTAGATTGAAAGAGTGTCAATAATCTGAATAAATAGCAGACCTCTGAATTCCACCTCTCGTAGAATTTTTACATAGCCTATAATTAAAAAGATTCCTTAAAAATAAACCATTTTAAGATGGCCTTGGTTTTTAAGCTTTTCAAATATACACGAAGTGGAAAAAATTTGTAAAGCATATCGAACGTGAAAGTGAGAAATTATTTTCGCATTGCACACAATAGACAAATGCAGCGAAGACTTGGCAAACACATTCAGGCACACACAAATTTGGAGCATTGTTTATTTGATAATTGAACAAGATTTCAAATAAAGTAATTAATGGCTGTTTATTTTGGCTGCTTTTGAGCGTCTAAATAGCCTAAACTGAAGGTGGAAAACACTTTGTTTAAGCGTATCAAACGTGACGTGTAGAAACTATAATTGCATTAGCACGCAGCGCGACCAAATGAAAAACTGGAAATAATCTGGCAAACACATTTGGGTAAATTACATGCTGAAAAAAGCAAACTTAAGGTCTGCAAAATCATCTTCTACCCGACAATTGCCCTCACCCCCTTCCCATTTGCTTTGCTCAATTTGCAATCAAACAGTTGATTCGCTCAATTAACGATTTAAATTGGTTGACAGTCTGATTTATTTGAATATGTTTTGTTTATTACATTTTGAAATTTAAATGACCATGAAACATGACAGATTTGCCTGATTCTGTTTGATTATTTCTTGTTTTACATTCTGCTGCGCTGCATGCAAATGCGTTAACAATTTACGTGAAGTTCGATACGCTTAAACAAAATGTTTTCCACCTTCACTGTTGGATATTAGACGCTCGAAAGTAACCAAAATCAAGAGCTATGAATTATTTTAAATTAATCTTGTTCAATTATCAAATAAAAAAATGCAACAAATTTGCGGCACAGATTCGCCTGAGCTTGTTTGCCAAGTTCGCTGTATTTGTCTCTTTATGGCAATGCGAAAAATATAATTTCTCTCACTTTCACATTCGAAACAAGATGCTTCACAAAATGTTTGCCACTTCGTGTATGTTTTGAAACGCTTAAAAACCAAGGCCATCTTGAAATGGTTTGTTTTTAAGAAATCTTTTTAATGATATGTAAAAATTCTACGAGAGGTGGAATTCAAAGGTCTGCTATTTATTCAGATTATTAACATTCTTTCAATCTAACACGACAGCCTGGTTAGGTCCGTCTGCTTCTCATGATCTCTTCTTAATCATTATTGGCCACATTTTGATTTTGATCAGTCAGGTGGCTGAATAAACAGCTTGATTGAAAGTTAAGCAAAGTACACGGGAATTCATTTAAGGTAAGCTAATTAGGCCACGGCGAAGGAGGCTGTCCAACCTCGCTGGTAATTAGCGGACTTCAAAACGCAGTTGTCTAACCGAAAGCATTTCAAATGACCACATTAGGTATGTGTCATCGAAAAAAGTAATAAGCAAGCACGTCTGTCTGCCTCATAGTGGCAGTTACTTTTATTGCGCTTGCGATAACTGCAATTCTGTTTATCGTGCAGCCCTACAGGATATATTCATATAAGTACCTGAAACATACCCAGAAAATTTCATTCAAATTGACTGGTAGGGGGCACTATAATTGCAAAACAAAGCAGCATGGTATAACACAAATCAGACCATAAATCAGCAATTGTTTGTCCTATAGCCATAAAACTCACAGGATATATTCATATAAGTACTTGAAACATACCCTGAAAATTTCATTCAAATTGTCCAATAGGGGGCGCTATAAATGCAAAACAAATCAACGTGGTATAACACAAATCAGACTATAAATCATAAATAGTTTTCCCAATCATTACAAAACTCACAGGATATGTCCACATAAGAACCTGAAAAATGGCCTGAAAGTTTCAATCAAATCGACCAGTAGGGGGCGCCACAAATGCACAAAATAGCCAAACATAACACAAATCAGACCATTTGACCACTTACAAATACCTTGTCAACATGATATCTCAAGAACGGTTTGACTGATTCCATTCATCTTTGGTGTCAAGGTGTATTAGGGGGGTGCTCACAGCCCACTCAATTTACGTGACCTTGACATTATTCTCAAGGTCATTACGACCATTTGACCACTTACAAATACCTTGTCAACATGATATCTCTAGAACGGTTTGACCGATTCCATTCATCTTTGGTGTCAAGGTGTATTATGGGCGGCGGACATCGTATTCAGCTCCATCCAGCCGTCCGTCCATCCGTCGCGTCCCATTTGTTGTGAACGCGATATCTCAAGAACGGTTTGACCAATTCCATTCATCTTTGATGTCAAGGTGTATTGGTGTGATACGCCGACCCCAGTTGCTTTCCGTGACCTTGGCATTATTCTCAAGGTCATTACAACTATTTGCCCACTTACAAATACCTTGTCAACATGATATCTCAAGAACGGTTTGACCGATTCCATTCATCTTTGGTGTCAAGGTTTATCAGGGCCAGGGGACATAGTATTCAGCTCCGTCAGTCCATCCGTCCGGCCGGCCGTCTGTCACATCGCATTTGTTGTGAACGCAAAATCTCAAGAATGCTTTCATCAATTTAATTCATCTTTGGCTTCAATGTGTATTTGTGAGATACGCCGGCCCCAGTCGATTCCCGTTAGCTGGCGGGGGACATGGCCACGTTTAGTGGCAACACTTGTTAATTAAGCTGTTAAAGCTTTCAACTACTAATGGTCTTTCTTGGCTTGAACCCCAGAATTGCCGCTTGCGGCTATATTTCTGTCTGTTTTGTAAATAAGCATCATTTTGAAGTCTAAGAAGACTAGCTAGCTCTTGGATATTTTTAGGTTATAGAGAACTTTTAAGGTACTTTGAGATACAGACCCTTTCCAAAAAATTAGAATATCATGGAAAAGTTGTTTCATTTCCATAATACCATTCAAAAAGTTAAACCTTCAGAGATTATAGATTCAGGGCCCACAATTTAAACTATTTCAAGTATTTATTTGTTTATTTTTACATAATTTGGGCTTCCAGCTCATAAAACCCACGAAAACAGGAATTCCAAAAATTAGAATACTGTGAAGAAATCAGCCCAAATTTTGCAGGGCATGAATGTTTTAAACTGAGTGTCACACACCAATCATCTACTAAACTCAAAGCACCTGCACAGGTTTCCCCAGGTGTCATTAAATTGCTTCAGTTTGTTTCAATTGTCTCAGTTCGGTTCAATATGGGGAAGACTGCAGACTTGACAACTGGCCAGAAGACCATGATTGATACCCTCCATAGGATGGGTAAGCCACAAAAGTTCATAGCTAAGGAGGCTGGCTGTTCAAAGAGTGCTGTGTCCAGGCATATCAATGGAAAGTCTAGTGGAAGGGCAAAATGTGGCAGGAGAAGATGCACCAGCAAAAGAGATGACCGTGGGCTTCAGCGGATTATCAAACAGAGAAGATTCAAGAATCTGGCAGAGATCCAGAAAGAGTGGAATGAGCCGGGAGTCACAGCTTCAAAAACCACCACATTCAGACGCATCCGGGAGATGGGCTACAACTGTCGGGTTCCTCGGGTCAAGCCACTTCTGAGCCTGAGCCAACGCAGAAAGCGTCTCAACTGGGCCAAGGAGAAGGAGGACTGGTCTGTTGGCCAGTGGTCCAAGGTCCTCTTTTCCGATGAAAGTAAAGTGTGCCTTTCATTCGGGAATCAAGGTCCAAGGGTTTGGAGGAAGATGGGTGAGGAACAGAACCCAAGCTGCTTGAGGTCCAGTGTGAAATATCCACAGTCAGTCATGATTTGGGGTGCACTGTCCGGTGCAGGTGTTGGTAAACTCTGCTTTCTTCAATCCAAAGTCACCGCAACAGTCTACCAGAATGTTTTAGAGGACTTCATGATTCCTTCTGCTGAGGATCTGTATGGAGATGCAGATTTCATCTTCCAGCAGGACCTGGCCCCTGCCCATACTGCCAGAAGCACCAAAACCTGGTTTGATGCCCATGCCATCACAGTGCTTGACTGGCCAGCCAACTCGCCGGACCTAAACCCCATTGAGAATCTATGGGGTATTATCAAGAGGAAAATGAGGGACACCAGACCCAAAAACAAGGAAGGGCTGACAGCAAGCATCAAGGAAATCTGGGCTTCCATAACTCCCAGGCAATGCCACAGGCTGATTGCCTCAATGCCACGGCGCATCGAGGCAGTGATTAAGGCAAAGGGATTCCCAACCAAGTATTGAAGATTGACATATCGTTTTGAAAATACCATATTTTGATTGATTTGATGTGATCCTAATTTCTTTCTTCTTTTTCTGCAAAAACTGAGAAGTAAATGGTGATTTCTTCACAGTATTCTAATTTTTGGAATTCCTGTTTTTGTGGGTTTTATGAGCTAGAAGCCCAAATTATGTGAAAATAAACAAATAAATACTTGAAATCGTTTAAATTGTGGGCCCTGAATCTATAATCTATGAAGGTTTAACTTTTTGAATGGTATTATGGAAATGAAACAACTTTTCCATGATTTTCTAATTTTTTGGAAAGGGTCTGTATTTGTAACATAAATCTTGTTAGTTATTTAAACTTGTGAAAAAATGCTATAATTCTTGAAAAATGCCATTTTCACCATATGTTTGTATTGCCTTGTGCCACAGAGAAATGAATGTATTCATTCAAAAATCCTTTTTCTGCTTCAGATCACTTGTAAGTCTATATCATCAATCAGTTACAAGTATTATCTTCCAAAATCAGGCCTTTCTACATAAAATGTCCATTTTTGAGTGGGGAAAATAGGGATTAAAATATTTTATAATTTGGAAAATAGCAATCATATGATGTTAAAACTTCGCAAGTAATCTATTCTCATATTGGAAAAGCTAGAAAAAAAGTTTGGAGATAATCAGAGGTCATGCGACAAAATGTTCTCAGATTTGTTGAAATGAGATGGAATGACTCAAGTGCATATTCACCCTCGAACAGTTTTTTTTTTTTTTACAAAATATCAAAAGGTAAGATTTTTTTTTTTTTGCTCATCTCTGTAGACTGTAAAGTGTATGCCTGCTGTTCTTGGAGTGTGGTGTCAGTTTAAAATGACAGGGTATATATCGTTGGATTCCGTGGACTTTCCTCTTTCATTTGAGGTAGGCCATTGTTTGTATGCATAGCACACATTCAGGAGAAATTCTTGCGACTCAGTGCTGATATGATTTTAGCCTATATTTTAATCCATGCTTATTAACTTGCTTGGTGGTTGAATTGCGTTCGGTTGAGGTAAAATGGTCAACATGAGCTTTTGCAGAGTTTCTTCGCGTAAAATGGACATGCAAAATGACAATGTTGCAATTAGGAAACATGCTGTATTTATCCTTCGGAAAGACCGGTAGAGATGTCCTCCCGACAGCATGAATCAACGCCTGGCATAGTTCTTCATCTCTTGGGAAAACGTGGAACCGAATTTTGGGTTCGCTTTGTTTTATTTCTTTTGGCCTGATTATTGCACTCGAAGGGAACTCAGTGAGGCATTTTGCTATGATATGGCTGATATCCAGAGAGCCGAGCAACGAACTTACGTCACAAGCCCAGACTGCTTTGCGTGCCTATCAAGACGGCAGCCCCCGGGAAGTTCAAACCAGCGCGAGGGCCTTTTTTGAGGCCGAAAAAAATATATTTGGGTGAGAAGAATACTTTTTTATGCAAAATATCTACTTTTCAGTATATTAAGAGCATGCGATATTTACTTTAAGGGTCTGGCTACACATTCGCGGATTAGGGCGCGTGTTACGGCTGCGTGAAACGCGGCGTTAGAACACCTTGATTGGTGTAATTGATTTATAATGATCGGGTCTACACATCGGCAGAACCGGAAAAAAAAGAACGCACTGTCACCGCCACGTGAAATTCCAGAAACCTCCGAAGGGGTTTCAGAGCGTATCACGCGATGCGTCCAGTCAAGCGTGTTCCATTGTCAGCTAACAGAAATTCAGGGAACTCCACCACTCGATCTGCAGGCCTGACACGATTTTTTTTTTTTAAACTTAGCTAATTATCTCTTGTCAAATTCTTCTAGATTCCTAGGTTACTAAGCCCCAAATAAACAACCTACAGTAGTCACTGTGAACACCCACTCTCTTTTCTTTTTCTTTTTTTTTTTTTTTACAGCTAGTTTATCCTGAGGGACTTCAGGTGTTTTCAGTTTTCTCAGTTTCATGAAAAAGTGAGTGACTACATTTTACCAGATTAGGGGAGGAGTTTCCATGCCAACTCAGAGGACGAAGCGTGTACACCCACTTTATCTGCCAAGGTGACAGTTCACCGCTGCGTACTACACAGCGTATTCTCTGAGCGTTTTTTGCGGCTATTCACGCAGCGTTAACACGTGTCGTAATCTGCGAATGTGTAGCCAGACCCTAAAAGTGGAGGGTTCCTTTAAAAATAGCACAATTTTTTTTTCATTTTCTAGCCTTAATATTTTCCAGATTATTCATAAGAGAGGGGCAGAATTAGAATACAAAATACACAACATATGGGAAGTTGTATGTGCAATACCAAATCCCCGTCTTTGAAATTAGGCTTTTTACAGTCCTTCAAATATGCTAATGCAGAGTGCAGAGTAAACTTTTCAAGCAACTTTAAGCACCCAAAAATAACTGAAGTGACAGCTTTATACGTCCATATTCCTCAAGTTATAATAGCAGGTTTTTACCCCTGAAAATTTGAAGAATTTAGCTGAAATACTTTTCTAGATATAGCCATATGAAAGTGGCTCCTCAGAAATCACTGTTCAAAAAAGGGCCAGAACTTAGTTGCAAAAATATTTTTTAATGACAAAACTATTAGGAGTAAAGAGCAAAAATTTTGGATTTCTCCTACTAGGAGGTGAATGCATCCACATCTGAGATGGTCAAGTGGGAGCCATTTGCACAGTTGGCATGGAATGACCCAAAAAACATTCCATTCTTACTTTGTGTTTACACCTGGTATTTTAATGCGTTCTCGTTATCAAGGGCGTAGGTTTGTATATGGAAGGTAGGGACATGTCCCTACCAATACTTTGGGAAGCCAGATTGTCCCTACCAATATTTCAGCAGAGTCGTTCCTAACATCTTTCCAAACAAGCCATATTAGACCCAATTGTGGAGGATAAGTCTCCAAGGCAACCTATTTATGCATTCTAGCATTTGATTGGTCAAAAGGGCAGGGCTATCTGAAGGCTAAAAGTCAAGAGTAAACTGACCACTCTTTTCAGGTCATGAATATTCATTTTTGTCCAAAGCGGGGCTTGAGACGCCAACTGGATTGCCAGCTTTGATTACATGTGTTTGCAATGGCTTACCCATAGAAGAGAACCGTAATTTGGCATTTGTTCCAGATTTTTCTTCATCGCATAACTATAGTACTTTTCCCATGGCCCTAATCATGACATACATTGATATTACCTTAGGTACGAATCACTTTCGTGGAAATTTCATTTTCTGAGAGAGTGAGGGAAAAAAAGTCGCTCCATATTAAGTCATGCTGCTAATATTTCGCCAAACTGAATGCCAAGTGTAATGTTCGTTGAATAAGTGATCCAGCTAGTCAGAAACAGATAGTTACTTCAAGTGAAAACTTGCTAGCTACCTCAAGTAAGTTTTTACAGGAAAATGATGTCAACGAATGTTAATTAAACATGTTCGCTAGTTTCAACTAGCGAACTAAACCTGGTTTCTGTCACATGTTGGTTAGTAATCGGGTTGCTAGCAGTAGTAAATATAAGCCAGGTGTATATGTCAAATTATGAGGTGAATTTCAGTGGAGAAAGCCTGTGAAGGTGCCATTATTAATTAATTATTTTATACGCAGGAACCACAGCAGCAAGCTAGAGAAACAGATCAAGCTGTTGAGGATACAGGTGTTTCAGGGCTTCAGGTGAGGTCATAATTATGACTTGTTCTGTGGAATTATAGGGAAAGCATTAAAGTTAGTGTCATGATGTTCAACAAATATAACCTTTGAAAGTCAGAATGTCCCAACCAATTTTGGTTCAGTGGGGGAAATGAAAGAAACACGTAATTGTAAATCTAACATGATCCAGTCCAGTTAACGCTCGGCTTGCAGCTTGTCCAATTCATAGTCGGTGGACAATTTTGAAGTGCCTCCTGCGGCTTGCGTTACCGCTTATTAAGTTGCTTAATAGAGAGGATTGCTAGCAGGCTTGCTAACGTAGTTATATATCCACAAAATTGGTATCAATATCCAGGTTACTAGATCTGAGCGAGTTTCATGAGCGCGCCGAGATGGTTTGCAGCTGTCAGTTAAGGTTGTGACAAGTGTCTGGATGTGCCATCTTTGTATGAAAATTTTGGAGGCACCTTACAAAGCATAATTTAAAAAAACGGAGAAACACTCATTCGGATAATCTATACAGTAAAGGCAGTATCTGCACTCAGATTTACAAGAATTTTCCAGCTCGCGCGCTATGCGCGCTCACATCACGTACATGTCCCTACCAATTCTCACATTAAACCTATGCCCTTGCTCGTTATCCTCATTGAGATCGAATTTCCGTCTTCCAGCTGCGCATAGGTACAGATGCCGCCAAGCTGTACAAATTACTTTTACATCTGACTGAAATCTGGACAAAATGCGAGCTAGACTACCTCCACATGTGGTCTGGACAGATCTGATCACATTCTGACCGCAGCGTGTTTACACCTTGCATCAATACCAAATTTTCTTTATTCAGATAACTTATCCGCATACAGATCGCATTTTAATACCAGGTGTAAATGGGGTATAAGATGCCTCATTTTCAGATTCTTGAGATTTTTTTTGAACCTAAGGAGATATAGCCATTGAAATTATGCAGATCATGCAATTAAGTCAAAAAAGCACAGTCACACATAACATATTCAGTGTGTGTCATTATTAAAAAATCCCACGGTAAGATTTCTCATAACTCTGGATTTTGTTACTGCGTTATATTGCCCCTGACACCACCCTCAGTTTCTTGAGACTTTCCGAATATAAGGAAACAAAGCTATATAAATTTTGCAGATACTACACTTGGGCAAAGAAAGCAAATAATCTCATTGTCACACACCATATTCAGAGGGTCATAATTTAAAAATCCCACAGTAAATTTTCTCCTAATTCCGGATTTCGATGCTCTGTTACATTGGCCCTCATTTATCAAACTTGCGTAGGATCTGGTGTAAATATCAGCGTTCGCCAAGTGTCACGTCTGATTTACTAAAAGTGTGTACGTCGCTGACGTTGGTGTTGAACTGGCGTGGCGTTGATAAATCAGGCGGCTAAAACCATCGTAATTTACATGACACGCCCCTATAAATTCATGCTCCGGGAGGCATAGTCCTGCCCACTTTACGCCATAGACTCTCGAAAGACAGCAAAGAAGAAAGAACTTCACTGAGGAGGAAATATAAATTATCACGTCCGACGTGAAGAAAAACAAAATAATTTTATTTAGAAGCCTTAAGAGTGGCATAAAGGGAGCCCAGAAGGCTGCAGTTTGGAAATCTATTGCTGCTGCGGTAAACCCCATTGGGGTGGAAAACCGGAGTGCAGCAGACGTTTGATTTAATTCATTAATAAATCGAAGCGACTATTCACACTAAGTTAAGTGCGTCCAAGCACAAAAATTGATCGAAATTTGCGTTAGACGCACTTGTAAGTGTGGCCAAGAAGCACATTTCTCCATTGCCCACACTTATTTTAAGTGTGTCCTAAGCTAAACAATTTTTCTTAACCAAACTTATTTAAAGCGGTACTTTCTATAAGCAGCAGTGGAATGGTCATCAACTGGCGCACTTATAGGCTAAGTGTGGCCAAGAAAAAAAATTCAGCATTGGCCACACGTATAAGTGCAAATAACATCAGCCTTAATAAATTCAATTTATAGATCGATGAAATTTCATGTTATATAGCCTACATAATTGACAATCCAAATACTTTACATGTAGGTTACAAAGATGTGGTCCGATTTTAAGATTGCCACCAAAAACACCGGGCTGCGGCGCTCAGGTGCAGCAGCGCACGGACCGGTGGAGGCCAACCAGACTCCAACCTCCAGCTGTCACCGTTCGAGGAGCGGATGAGACCCACCGCCTCGATCGGAGCTGCATGAGGGTAATTGTTAAAATACAGTCTGCAGCGATCACTCTTCATTGTACTTTTATTAGTATTACTCCATGACATTTTATTGGGTACCACACAAAACGAGCAGCCACTCGTCACTTTTGGGTAGGGCTAATCTGCTGAAACCTTCTGCTGAAAACATTCTGCTGAAAAACTACAACCATCTATACTTTCCTTCATAATATATTTATTTCTTAATATATTGTGATGAAATTTTCACCAGTTATTCTTGAGATGTATATCTATCAATATCTAGTTGAGTTGATGGAAAAAAGAAGAATTAGCGAATTTTCAGCAGAATGTTTTCAGCAGAATATTTTCATCAAATTAGCCCTACCCGTCACTTTCCTGGAGATCTTCTCTGTGCCAACAGTTCCTGTCAGGTCGGACAGAAGCTCATTCCTCTTACAATAGCTAGAAGATCTGCCATTGTCAAAATGAGATCACGGTCAAAGTGTCCGTAGGCCTATATATACTGAGCAACAAAAGAAACGCAAGTTAGCTAGTTAGTTAATGGACTCTTATGGTTACTCAGTCAAAGTGACCGCAAAATAAAGAAAAAATTGATGAAACGAGTGTAAATGTGCATGCGCAAGTAATAAATTTGATTTTCTAAAATAATTACGCTCAAATGTATTTTCCAGTCTGCCTTAAATTAACTTGCGTTTCTTTTGTTGTTGAGTGTATATCTGACTGGATGAGCATCTGACATTCCACACTGCATATCTGCCAAGCCACGTACGCATCGCGCTTACTCAAATTGATTGTAATTGTCAGCCGTCTGGCCTGACAAGCAGGTTGTCTCAAAATACAAGTTTAATTAATTTCTCAACACAGGTGTCTAATTTATTCATTCATTCATGCATTCATTTATTTATTAATTTAGCCTATTTATCTATTTAGCCTATTTATTCATTTTACAAATAAGAGTAACAACAGCATGACGACCGCATCGCTGCATATTACTCATTTTGACAGCTGCACTCGTTCCTGCATGTTGTTCGCTGGTTTCAAATCTGCGTGCACCTGGTCAGACCTGGCGTGAGATTTTTGCGGACCGTTCGCTCACGTTCAGATTGATAACTGCCGATCCTTGCGGGAGATTTGGCGTACACCCATTTTTTTTTTGGTGTACGCACGTTTGATAAATGAGGTCCATTGTTTCTGATATCACAGCGTCAGTTCCATGAGACTTCACAGAGCATTGTGCATGATCTCAATAGAAAGTGAATGGGAGCAGTCCCAAATTTTGCGCCGCTGCAGTATGATCGAACCGTAAGTCGCCGACCAGCGCCGCCGCACGAGTTAAAGAAGACATTGGGAACAACTGGCAGCCGTATTATGCAGCTGCCAATCGAGCAGGATAATGCAATTTACCGGATTCAAATGTCAAAGAGTTAGGGTTTGCACAGGAAATTCACCGCTAGCCAGTCATTCGCCTAGATAACGTCAGCCTTTGCAATCCGAACCACTCACCCAGTATAGTTGGGTACTCGAGATCAAGACTAATACAATGAACGTAACTGCCTGGCATCAAGTAAACCCGAAGTCAGTAAATTAGCTAATTAAACCAGTGAAGAATACTGAATCTTATATTTAAGGAACCTTTCTGAGAAAACACCATGGTCTAATTAGCCAAGGTTGCATTGATACGAGTTTGGTGCCAGCCAAGTTATCTTCCAAGCCAGCGAACAACATTAGTAAGCGCTAACTTTAATCAAATATAAGTTCCAGAGTAACCATAATATCTCTACCTACATTAGTTGCAATTTAAAAAGTCATACCCCTTACCTCTTCAAAGAAAGCGTGAAAACATCGACTACAGAATGTCATAACATATCTTTCAGAATCCTTATACGCTCCCCACCAGTCGGACAGTTTACATGTGCAGTGTCGTGCGGCAAACGTTCTGTTTCCGGTTGTGCTACAAACATAATCTTCCCCATTCGGAAGTGCATCTCCCAAAAGCGTGCGGTTGGAGACACAGCTATAATCTTCCGCGCTCGTGAACGTGTGGCAAAGACTCTGGGTGCATCTCAAAGCGTAGGCTGCATTTTTAGGGGTCGTCACGTAATTCCATCTGCCAAATTGACGTAACGTCATTTCATCTCCGTTAAACGGCTTTGGTTTCAGTGAGTTGTCACTGGTTTCCCTAACCTTAACCTTAACTCTAACCCTTAACCCAAAACCTAACCCTAAATTTAACCTTGTCCCCTACCCTAAATGTCAGTTTAGTGGATGATAGTAAGTGATAACCCCTAAAAATGCAGCCTTCAAAGGATGCAGCCGATGCTTTGAGATTCACCCTCTGAAGACTAAAGCTGAATTTTTGGTTCTGCGTCGAACCGACGCCGTCACTACGCAGAGTCTCGGCAGCGACGTGAACCCCCACCGCAGAGCCTCTGCGTAGCCTGCCGTGCACCTCGAAAATTTTCTAACTGCGCGTCAAAGCGACGCAGACCGCAGGGGCACTGATTGGTCCACTCTACTCGAGTCTCACGTGATTTCACGACAGGTCCTTCGGAAACCTGACGCCTCCTAGCGGTTTGTCGGTGAATTGCTTCGCGGCACAGCACGACGCAAACGACCTCAACGCAGAACTTCGAAAGGTCCACGACGGCGTCGAGGCGACGGCGTGCCCTTTGCGTGGAGTCGACGCAGAACCATAAATCCAGCTTCATGCTGCATTCGGTAACACTCGTAAACACGAGTCATGTCGTGAATTAAGTCGAAGGTACGAGGAAGGATCATTCGGACAGTGAGGTCGTGCGGTCAAAAGAACGGAATTCCCCAGTCTTGTCTCGAAAACACGGCTCGTGGGACGCGTTACCGAATGCAGCATAATAATAGGCTCGTTCGAGATGAGCCAGGTCTGCGCAGATTCGACCACCGGCGATCGGTGCACAATGCATATCGGTTAGCTTTGTGTCCGACTGCATCCCGCCTTGCTCTGACGTATTACAAAAGTGGACGGCGATAAAATCGCGACAGCGAGGCGGCCGCAGTTTTTAGAGGCAGGCGCTGCAGTTGCTCTCCACCGACTGCACCGCCTGGCTCTAACCTGATCTAACAGCTGATTGGTTTAGAGGTTGGCTCAACAATATGACGATTTATATACGCTCTCTACTTTTTTTTTTTTTTTTTTTTTGAATATTAACAAACAAACAAGGCACAAATACAGGTACACTTTGTCAATGAAACTCTGCCTCAGGTTAAGCAAGACTAAATCAAGTAATAATAAAAGTATCCACAATAATAATAATAAAAAAATAAATAAATAAAAAAGATAAAATAGCACAAAAAAGACAGTAGACAATAAATGGAGAGAAAAAAACAAAACTAAATAAACTCAAAGATGGGGTTTATCTCAGATTAAATTAAAATTTTCAAGAATTGAAGACAGCTTAAGAGCTGCTTTGTTTTGGATATACTTCAATGACTTACTCAAAAGTTTTAAATCATTCTTCCAATGATGTACATTAGGTTTAGTCTTGAAATACCTGCATTTGTGTATAAAAAATTTTGCCAGTAGCAACATGTTGTTAAGAAGAAAGTCTACGTTCATGTCTTTGACAAAAACACCAAACTGCACCGTCTTCATTGACATAGGAAGCATAATACCCCTGGATTGGAGCCAGCTCTGAATATCAGTCGAAAAGGACTGTATTGAATCACAAAGAAAAAACAAATGCTCCAAGCTTTCAATCTCTTTTCCACAGAAAATACACTGATTAACCTCAAAGTCAAATCGGCGTCGCAGAAACTCATTTGGAGGGTAAATCTCATATAAAATTTTAAAATTTACCTCTTTAATCTTGGGAGGAAGTGGAAAGCAGATATATCTTTTTTTTATTTTTTTAATATCCTCGATTCCGAAGTCCTTAAAAATGTAATTCCTCCTCGCTGGATTAGGAAAAACTTCTTTAACTAATAGGTTTCTGATAACTCTTTTACTACATTTGTCATCAGAGAACTCAAATCCCCCAACACAGAGCTACCTCTATCCAGGAGAAACATAGGAGTACAAAATGTTTTCTTTAACCATTGATCTGAGAGAGAATGGTATCGCTTTAATATACACTCTCTACTTTTGTTGAATGGGAGAGAGTTTGACTTTATTTGTCAGATTTGAAGGTTTAGTCTGGTTACAGAAAACGTGTGGCTGATGGTGACGTTTAATTGGGATTCATGTCACAGATCATTAACTGAATATAGTCTATTGTATATTAACACTGCACTGTTTTAATTATTGAAATATTTAGCAGCACAAATATTTCTGGTAAGTGGGATGTGAGGATTTTTAGGGGGGGACACCCCGGGTGAATAGGATGTACGTATTTCTGTGCCTTCCTGTATATTCTCCCAAGGCTGCTGGAAACTGTCCGACTTGATTGCAGCTTGTTGTCACCGCCCCCTGCTGCAGCCGCCTGCTCTCGTCTACTTTCCAGGCGAGGCGCAGTTCATCTCGAACGAGCCTAAGGGCCAGTTCATACTCCACGCAAGGTACGCGAGCGAACGCAAGCACAGGTCCGTTCCATTCCGTTCACAGAGAAGGGCCGGTTCATACTCTACGCAAGGTACGCGAGCGCGAGCGCAAGGCAATGCGTCCTTGCGTAGCAAAGTGTGTCGTCCAGATTTTTGTAACGCGACGCATTGACGCGTGTATTTCCGTGAGATTCCAATAGGGGAGATAAAGCAAATAATGCACCATACGCTGTGTTCAACACACTAAAAAAAAAAAAGAAGGAGGAGGAGAAGGAGAAGACTTTGCTACCCCCTATTGCATGAGCAGTGTACTGCTTTTTAACGAGGCACAGCGCAGCAAGGGACGCGTGTTTAGGCTTCTCTGTGAACTGAATGGAACGGACCTGTGCTCGCGTTCGCTCGCGTACCTTGCGTAGAGTATGAACCGGCCCGAAGCCTGAACGCGCGTCCCTTGCTGCGCTGTGCCTCATTAAAAAGCAGTACACTGCTCACGCAATAGGGGGTAGCAAAGTCTTCTCTTTCTCCTCCTTCTTTTTCTTTTGGGTGTGTTGAACACAGCGCATGGTGCATTATTTGATTTATCTCCCCTATTGGAATCTCACGGAAATACACGCGTCGATGCGTCGCGTTACAAAAATTTGGACGACACACTTTGCTACGCAAGGACGCAAGATGGCTACCTTGCGTTGCTCGATGCGTTGCCTTGCGTTCGCGCTCGCGTACCTTGCGTAGAGTTTGAACCGGTCCTAATGCTGCGTTCCATTTACCTCGGAAGTTGGAGGTCGGAGCTGGGAATGACGTCACAGCCGAGTTATCAGCGTTCCAGTTACAAAGTCGGAAGAAAGCTGCCAACCGCCATAAACCGGGAAGAAGAGTAGTAAAACAAGATGGTCACGTTTACGAAAGCTATTCTTGTGTTTGTCTTGTCCGAATATAAGCAACTTCTGGACAAATATGCGGTCCTTCTGCAACCTTCAAACACGGTGGATTTCCATAAATATACGTTGAACAATGTATACGGCTGATTTAGTCACGACAAACACGAAGTCAGAAGTAATAAACGGAATATTACAGGAGCTTCTAATTACTGTTTACACCTGGGGCAGCCATCTTTAAATGTTAACTCGGGGGTAGTGAAGATTCTCCGACTTTCCGAGTCGGAAATCCGACCTCGGGGGGCGTTCCCGTTGAAACTTCCGACCCGGAACTCGGAAATTCCGACTTCCGAGTACAAATGGAACGCAGCATAAGGCTGCGTCTGAATTGTCAAAACATTACGGCCTAACCACTTTTCTTTCACCTTCGTGGAAAACGTCATAAGCAGGGCTTGACATTAACTTTTTGAGGCACTTGTCCTTCGGACAACTAAATTTAACTTTCACTTGTCCAGGCTCAAAAGTCACTTGTCCGGGTATAATTGACAAAAATTTACTTTTTATGCCCTCAGAATCGAAGATTCAGGGGCACATTGTTTTTGGCCGGTCCGTTTGTCTGTTTATTTGTTGTTATTATCCCCCCAGCATATAATACAGGGGGATATAGTCATGGGTGCGGTTGTCCGTCCGTCCGTCCACCTGCCTGTCTGTGAACATTTCGTTTCCGGAGCATAACTTGAAAACCGTTCAATATTTTTTAACAAAAATTGGTGTGCACATTAATCATGACCTGAAGTGGTGCCTTTTGCTAATCCGAAGTTGATGAATTTTGAATTTTTTCTGGTTTCCATGGAAACATTTTGAACTTAGAATTTTAGGGGGTATGGTCTGTTTCTGGAGCAGGTGACATTTTCATTCTGTCAATATGTGGGGCCGGGGGGATATGCCATCTCCTGATGACTCCTGTTTGCTTGCTCCATGGGACAGCAGAGTGTCGTGTCTAAAGGCACTTGTCCCTTTGACCAAGGAAGATGAGCTGGAATATTATAGGAATGATATAGGTGACCATTGAGGTGTTTTAAAATTTTGTTACATAAACATTTTCCAACATTTTAAACTGTGCTTAATGAAGTGTTTCAATTAATATAACTCCAATCTAACAAATCAGCAGTTATTAAAATGTGGCAAAAAAAAAAAAAAAAAAAAAAATCTAACAAATCAGTAGTTATTAAAATGTGGCAAACATTATCTGGGAAACATGTTTATTCACTTTACATGGAGCTAAGATTGGCACTGAATCATATTAAATGTTTGCCAAATGAGTTAGTGCATGTTTATGAGTTGTAAAACAAATTATCTTGAAGACGGAGTAAATATTTACCAGTAAGCTTGACTCCAAAAACTAAGCAATAGGTCAACAGATAGCAGTTAAAGACTTTTCCGATGGTGTTTAACTAAATTTAACCAATAAAAATGCTTACTATGAAAATATATTTTGAACGCAGGACTTATATTTTAATTAAGTTATTTTTCAACATGACGCTATTAACATCACCAAATTAATTAAACACTTTTTTCCAACCAATCGTTAGAGCAAAGGTGACTGTAGACCTAGCTACATAGTAAAAACTGGCATGTTTGGGTTGGTGCCTCTGCATGAGTCATTTAAAATTTAAATTACTTATCGTAATAATTCAACTACCAATTTGTAGACTGACAGACCTGGGCAGTGAGGTTCCCGAGGTGAAATCCTAGTGACATTCAGCGACTGGGATTGCGATTATCAGATATAAGGTCGTAAACATCGAGGGCAGAGTGACCATGATCTAGGAGACTGTAAAAAAATGATTTCTGCTCCTGAAGAAACTACAGGTCCGCATGAAATCAACCTTGTTTTGGGGGGAAAAAAAGAGTTTTACACATGTCACGGAGAAGTACTACATTACCCACAATCCTACACTGTTACCTTGGAAACGTTAAATAAACCCGCGAATGTCTTCGAGAACTAGTGAGTTAGGTCAGTAACGAACGAAGCACTGGCGATGTCACTGAATACAAACAATATGAAACACTAAATATACTCACGACACAAACTAAAATATATTACTACGATAAATTAAACAAGCAGCTCAACTATCGATGCTGCAGCGAGGTGGCATTGATTCACGTCTCACTCACTCGGTCTCTCTTCGCACCGGTGCTATTACAGTTCATTTTTCATTCGTCGCATAGACCAAGTTTCACGTCGCTCAGGCGCAGTTGTTGTTTTTCTTGGGGCTCTCCTGGAGCATGCCCGGGTTGCTGAGCCTTGAGAAACATCGCTGCTCCTCAGATGTAAGCGGTTCCTACTGTATATGTGTGCGCGCGCGTGTCCGTGTCTGTTTATCTGATCGGTCAATCAAACCATTCGAGTTGGACGCTGGTTAGGCGTGTCGTGGGGAAAAACGTTTTTGTTTCAAATTGGTATTCTGAATGTATTCATTTAGCGAATTGAATTCAGGGCACATAACGTGAAGACACTATTTTTTCAGCAACTTTCAACTTGTCCGGTGAGGCAAGTAAATTTCTCTTCCACTTGTCCGACAATAAAATCTACTTGTCCCGCACAAGCGTTAATGTCGAGCCCTGATAAGGCAAAGGAAATGTGTAAAAGAGAATTCCTCCCAGCTTAAAGGTGTTGTGTGAAGTATCTTAGCTAAATGTTGAACAAATTGTTTTCAAGTGAAAAAGATGATAAATAATAGGTATCAGGTGAAAAAAAATTAAAAAGAGGTGGTCATTAATGTGATTTGGGGCTAAAATGCCAATTTTCCGAAGTTTTTTCAAATTTTCCCGCGAAAGACGGTGAACCAGAAAGTCTGACATCAAAACAAGAACAACACGGTTCCCATGATCCACTAACGCGAGCATTTCCGATTGATTTTTGCCAACGTCAACAATAAATATGGCAGTTGTTTTTGTAAATGGTTTCTAATTGGCTAATTGCAGAGGAAATATTCGCCACCTAGTTTGCACTTGACCAACCGATACTCCCGCGTCCTTCCGACAACTCATACCTTCCGACAAAATCAAACTGGTTTGATTTTGTCGGAAGAGGGATCCGCGTGATCTGATCCAGACGGAACCTGTCTTATTCAAGCGGAAGGGTCGGTACAGGTCGGAAGTCATGATCCACCTATGTCTTGCGCATAACAGAAATTTCCACTCGTAATCGCTCGTAACTGGTCGGAAGGGGAGAATCGGGACAATCGGAGACCTTAAAAGCGTAAGTGGATCACGGGCTTCAGGCGGAAGGGTCAGAACAGGTCGGAAGTCATGATCCACCTATGTCTTGCGCGTAACAGAAATTTTCACTCGTAATCGCTCGTAACTGGTCGGAAGGGGAGAATCGGGACAATCGGAGACCTTAAAAGCGTAAGTGGATCACGGGCTTTACAAAAGCAAAGTTGCAGCCCACAACTAATGTTTATGTTTCATTTTGTGTTTTGGCCTGTTGCGCCGCCCTCCACCTATCTCCCAATCACGAAGTCAGTAGCATTTCGGCATCCAGGTTGCCAGTTACCACTGAGCTGCAGCTACCAGCGTTTCGGAGCACAAATGTCTGGCGTTTCTCAACCTAAAAGGCCTCGTTATGATTCCGAAATACGTCGTGACAAAGTCAGAAACAAACCAAGGATCTGTAAAGGACATGCCTTTGAAAGATGGAGACGGCTGAAAGCGGAGAAGAATTTGAAGACCGACGCCGAAGTTGCTAATTTTCTCCTGGACAGGTAAGATTCAGCTAAGTTTGGCTAACTTAATTCTATTTAATGTAGGCACGGACATTTCAAATATTCTCTACAGTCGAATAACGTTATGTATGTTCGTTCATGGTACGTTAGTGCGTATGCAGGTGGGTCATCGAATTGACTAGGTAACAAATTGTTTGAGAAATAAAAACCGCGACTCGTCAATGCTGACATTAGCAATGCATTATTCGAGTCCGTTTCTCTGGCATTATGCTGAGACGTTGTGGAAGCCGTTCCAACATTAGCACACTCATTATGGCAATATGAAATGTTATTGAGACAGTACATCGGTCAAATGAGTCCTCATTCATTCTTTACGCATATTATAGTATGGACTTTAGTGGGCTATCCACACAGAAGAGTGACGAGCAAGTTGACCAATATGACCATTGCTAAAGTTAGTTAGTCATTAGTCTCCATCTTTTCTGAACTGAACTGAACACAACCCTGTGAGAGCAAATCATTAGGTGCGTTTCCACTAGGTACTTTTTGCCCTCGTGAACCGCTATGGGGGTGGCTTGGGAGAGAGGATCCGCCCAAGATCCGCCCACATTCACCGATAAGCGGCTCAGAAAGTGCCTACCTCGGATAGGTACTTTCTCAGCCGCTTTCTGAGCTGCTACTCACTAGTCGATGCTGATTGGATACCGTTGAGACGGGATATGATGTGAGTAGAACTCGACACAAACCACAACGTAAACATCGCCAAGAAATAAGCAGAGCAACATTTGAGGGAATCAAATTCAAGAATAGAAAAACAATGGAAAAAGTTAAAAGAAAGACCGCCGACAAGTGGGTTGACTGCGAGGTCCAGGCCTTGCTCGTCTACTGGGGAAGTATTAACGTCACACTCCAACTCCGTTGGTGAGCCGCTACTAAAGTACCTAATGGGAACGGAGGGCCGAGAGGAACTAAAAAGTGGGCGTAGCCAAAACAGTCAGCCGCTTTCCAAAAAGTACCCAGTGGAAACAGGCCAACAGGTGATATTGAAATGTAGCCATGGTAGCTCCTTGTAGTAGACGTTCTTGCTGGATCCGGCATCCTAGCTGGCAACCTCTCGTCTGGGGGAGAGGGAGAGGGGATACTGCGCTCTGCAGTATTTTGAATGTGATTGTAGTACCAGTTTTGGCCACAAACTTACATACAGCTCCTTTAACGCCATTCTGAGCAGTAAAATTACGAGACATTAAACCGTCCTATGAAACACTGATCACCTGCCGAGCAGCAATCATAAAGAATCCGAAAGATAATAGTTGGCAGATTTCGCTTAATCAAAAGTTTAAACAGTTTACCGTGATGCACTCGGTCGAAAGCCTTACTGGCATCTATAAGACAGCTGTACACATGGAAATTTTTCTTTACGTAATAATTTACTATTTCCAGATATATTGCAGTGCACAATGTAGTTGAATGATCGGCCTTAAATCCAAATTGCAGATCAGATATGTACAAATGGTTTACATATGGGTCAATGACGTGACATTGTCCGAGTGCACTACTTTGGTTTAAAATCATTTTAAATGATTCATAATAAGCATCATTTTATTCTATAAAACCTGTTTAATTTTAACATATTTCCAGTTTATCATAAAAATGATATATATTTGATGTTTTGCCATCTCAAACCCTCAAAATGTCAGGTGGCACAACCATCCGAGGAAGTTAATAACACTAAGTGAAATGTATTAAGTATGTAATTTAAAATATGAATTAATATAATATTAATATGGGGGCATAATTTTATTTTGAAAACCTTTCAAATAAACAAAGTTTAACAGTTTAATTGTTCTTAAATTGTTTGGAAAACCAAAATACCCACCCCCTACAATAAAGAATCCATAAGTTACTTTTAATACCCAGCTCAATTACAAAATAGTAATGTTTTAGGCAGAGTAGACACTCTCAGGTATACTTACTAAAAAAATCACTTAGAAAAAAAAGAGGGAAGAGTGTTTTTTTTTTCCAAGAAACTTTTGGTTGCACCATCTGACATTTTTTGGCCGGTGGAATTGCAAATACAGTCTAAAACTGTACTAAAACCCTGTAAATCTTGTGCAACCATTAAGACTTGTCTAAACACACTCTTCCAACTTCAAATAAATGTATTCTGTACATTTTTAAAGATTTTTTCAAAAAACTATATTTTTAAAAGGCTTATTTGTCATTGACCTATATAAGTGTCATGGTTCTGGATGTTTGTGCGGGTGTTTTGGACTTTTCTTTGTGGCTCTCGTCCCGGGACGATATCGTTTCCTGGGCTATCGGATTCTTTGCCCAGCTGGCTGATTGAGCTGGGCGGCGCTTCCCCAGAATCTATATAAGCAGGAAGTCCGGCACACCTCCTTCGCTAGTGTCTATTTGTAGATAAGCACTATAGACAAAGATATTTGCAGTCAGGTTTTGTTTGACTTTCTATCTTCTTATTATTGGAGTTTCGTCTCCCCTTTTCTATCTCTCTTTGCGTCCGGTGTTAGGACTATTATACGTCTTTTGGAAGCGCAATTACTTTCGTTTGGTCTATATTATTCTCTGTGTTTGTTCTGTGTCCGTGCTACTCTCTCTGGTCGTTGCACCTGGCCTTCGTAGTCCACCGGCCATTACAATAAGTCCAGAACAATCAGATCCCGAGGTTTGCACGAGGAATTACACAAAACGATACCTTGATAATTGTCGCTGGAGCACAGCGAAGAGTGAATATTTTTAGGTATGGAAATAATGGTCGACTGCAGCATTAGTTGCAGTATGTTCATGCGAGATCATTACATTATTCAAAATAGAAATAAGGGTGTACAGCTGTGTTGTTCCATTAATGATATGATCTCTGTCAAAACCAATCAAACCGTCACTTTTACCTCTTTTTAGCTTGTCGACACATTTAGCAGTTATACTTGGCAAAATCAACGAAGGAGGATCTTTCATTGCCCACGCAATTTTAAGTTCTGGCTGCGCTACTGGTTGACAAGTATGCATTATTAATTATTAATAAAATTAATATTACTATAATAATACTATAATATACAACCCCAATTCTGAAATAGTTGGGACGAAGTGTAAATTGTGAATAAAATCAAAATGCAATGACTTTCAGATCACGAGCCAATATGTTATTTACAATAGAACATAACATTTCAAATGTTGAAACTGGAACATTTTACATTTTTATCCACAAAAGGAGCTTATTTCAAATTTTCTGGCAGCAACAAGTCTCAAAGAAGTTCGGACACAGGCAAAAAAGGGCTGAAAAAGCAATTAATATATAAGAGAATCAGCTGAAAGAACATTTAGCAAGTAATTAAGTTAACTGGCATCAGGTGTGTAACGTGACTGGCTATAAAAGGGATGTCTTAGAGAGGCTGAGTCTCTCAGAAGTAAAGATTGCCAGAGGCTCTCCAACCTGTGAAGGCTTGTGTAAAAAAAAATTATGGAATACTTTAAAAACAATGTTCCTCAACATCAAATTGCAAAGGCTTTGAAGGCCAAAGACCTTTACTGGATGCCCGTGATCTTTGGGCCCTCAGGCGCCACTGCATCACTCACAGGCATGATTCTGTCATTGACATTACTAAATGGGCCCAGGAATACTTCAAGAAACCACTGTCTGTAAACACAGTCTGCCGTGCCATCCACAGATGCCATCTAAAACTCCATCATGCAAAAAGGAAGCCATTGTTGAACACGATCCAGAAGCGCCGCTGAGTTCTGTGGGCCAAGGCTCATTTAAAATGGACTGTAGCAAAGTGGCAAAGTGTCCTATGGTCAGACGAGTCCAAATTTGATCCTTTTTGGAAATCATGGGCGTCGTATCCTCCGGGCTAAAGAGGAGAAAGACCACCCCTCCTGTAGTGTTGGTGAGATGAAGCTTCATGAAGCGTTGAGGCTTTCCAGCCAGATGTGTTGAAGTGTGGTTCATTTCTTGAGGTTTCGAATGCACTCTAGAGACCTATATTGGTCAATAAAAACACATATGAATTGTGCTTTGTAGGAAATGATAGGCAAGCATATGCCTACAGCCTGAAAGTGGCAAAATCAATAAATGCAAAATAAAATCAAGTATTTTGACTACAAATTATGTCATCACGAAACTAAAAGATACTTTCGGGGACTGGACAGAGGGCAGTGAATGTGCTTGTGAAACAAAGAGCATTGTATTTTTGTTCAAAAATAATAACCATTTCCCCTAATAAAATGGAAAAACGATTAAAATAAGGGAATTTATTATGTATTGGAAATTATTTGAAATGGCTTTAAAATACGACATCACATAATAATCTAACAATTAGCCACACGAAGCGACCTTATTCGCTGAAATCAAATCAAAGTATTCCCGAACGGATGAAAACTTTCTCTTTCTTGCTGGCTCCATCGCATGCAATGATAAACTCGCACACCGCACAAAATCGCAAACCGCACTGGCAAACTTAAACTACTGACAACAGCCCACAGAAGATCTGCAGAAGAGAAATGGGACATTTTGTAGTCGAATCACTCGCCGAAAGTGAACCCCCTTCCCGAAGCAGCATCCCAAATGAGGCTTCGAATGTAATGGTTGACGTCATTTCGCCGAGACGATACAAGCCTCGATATGGAGCTCCGTTAGGAAGTGCTTCACATTTTTGATACACGCTCCGAAGCCTTGGTATCAAGGGTAACATCACTACCCTCCTGTTATCAGCGTTCAGTTCAAAAGCCAGCATCTCTGATGGTATGGGGATGAATTAGTGCATATGGTTCGGGACACTTGCATGTTTTAAAAAGCACCATGAATGCTGAAAGGTATATGAAGGTTTTAGAGCAACATATGCTCCCTCCAAACGACATCTATTCCAGGGAAGGCCTTGTGTATTTCAGCAGGATGATGCAAAACCACATACTGCAGCTATTACAGCAGCATGGCTTTGTAGTAGAGGAGTCCGTGTGCTGAACTGGCCTGCCTGCAGTCCTGATCTTTCACCAATTGAGAACATTTGGCGCATAGTTAAAGGAAAAGTCCGTCAAAGGAGACCCAAAGCTCTCCAGCAGCTGGCAGCCTGTATTAAACAAGAGTGGGATCAAATTCCAATGGCTAAACTCAAGAAACTTGTCTCCTCAATGCCCAGACGCCTCCACTCTGCATTAAAAAGAAGAGGGGATGCTACACCATGGTAAGCAGGCCCCTGTCCCAATTTTTTTGAGACCTGTAGCAGCCATCAAATTTGAAATGAGCTCATTTTGTGGATAAAATTGTAAAATTTCTCAGTTTCAACATTTGCTGTGTTATCTCTGTTCTATAGTGAATAAAATACTGGCTGGTGTGAATTGAAAGTCATTGCGTTTTGATTTTATTCACAATTTACACTTTGTCCCAACTATTTTGGAAATGGGGTTGTAATTTTTATATTATTAAAGCGCACTCATTGGAACCGCAGTAAAATCCACTCTCTTTGCTCTGACAAAACTGGTCCATTTACGGCCCGATCTTTGTCCTTCGGCCACTCAAATAACTGTTGGGCTAAATGAGAACAATACATCGCGACACACCGCCGAGGCATCCTCGAAAATTTGACACAAAGCCACCAAAACAGTGAAGAATGAATAG
This sequence comes from Gymnothorax javanicus, assembly GCA_029692085.1. Lineage (NCBI taxonomy): Eukaryota > Metazoa > Chordata > Actinopteri > Anguilliformes > Muraenidae > Gymnothorax > Gymnothorax javanicus. The sequence goes on from CM056199.1 coordinate 68,218,561, forward strand.
GAATTTCAATGGCGTGCACTGAATCATGACAATGGCTGTTCTGGAATTGACGCAACTATCAGAGATTACCGAAGACCACCGAAGAATTTTGTCTGCATTGCTAAGGGCGTTGCTAGGGCCATTACTAGTAAACCGGAGGGAGTTTTGGAAAAATTCCAACACAGAATGTTTTGAAATGAGTTTCTCGTCACAAACAAACAGAAATACTGAATGAAAAGGATATGTCTGCTTACTTCACACAACCCCTTTAAGAAGACAACCGCGCCAATTTGAGAATCCGAATGCACTTACACTAGGCAACGTGATCAAGTGTCCCCTGCCCATACGTTTCTTTACACGATTGGCTGGATGAATGGTCGACGCTTTAAAACTTGCTGCTGCACAGAATTGTGGGATAGCGTTATCCCCATTCTTTTGGAAAAGGATGGTTCTATGTACCCTATGTTAAAGTTTGTAAATTAGGAAGCACCAAAATACCTTTCCTTAACATTTGAAGAATTCAAATGCACTTATCATGGTTGCCACGTAATTATTTCCGGGTAATTTTTTAGGAGTTAGGAACTTTCCTTGGCAAAAAAGACTATTCGGACCATAGACTGTGGCTGCGTCCGAATAGTCAAAAAATTATGGCCTATCCACTAATCCCTAACCACTTTTCTTTAACCTTTGTGGAAAATGTCATAAGGGAAAGGAAAGGTGTTTAAGGGAATTCCTAGCGGCTTAGGAAGACAAATGCACTAAGTAGAGAATCCAAATGCACTTACACTGGGCAACATGATCGTGAGTCCCCGACCCATCATATACGTTCCTTTACGCGATTGGTCGAATGAGTGGTCGCCGCTTTAAATATTGCAGCTGTGCAGAATTGTGGGATAGCTTTATCTCCTTTCTTTACAAAAAGGATGGTTCTGTGTACCCTATGCTAAAGGTGGTAAATTAGGAAGCACTGAGACACCTTTCCTTAAGAGCCAGAGTCTGTAACTTTGGACCAGGTCATAGAAGGGGGTGATATATCACGTTCCAGTAGGCCACTGAAGTTTTTTGTGGGGGTAGATATTTTTTCCAAACTGACAAAAATTACTTTTTTTATCAGAAGATTCCTTCGGGGTGGATATTACAGCCCTTTTTAGGGTAGGGGTGAAAAGGGCCAAAATAGTGACATAGTCAAAATCTGGACTTTGACCTTCGAATATTTTGGTGCACCCTCAGTGACCCTCCTTGATCTTATGGTATATGAATGTATGGGTAGAGTTCTTTCATTTAGCATTATAATTTTCAAGGCTTACTGAGGGCACCGCCTATAGGTGGCGCTTCAAATCATGACTTTTTGCATTTTGGGCTACATTTGAGACCCTCCCAGGGCCTGCGCCCTCAATAAACCTTGCTTATTTATGTGTATTTGGATACATTGGGACTAGTTCTTTCCAAATTTGCATAAATGGCGGTGGCTTAGTTAGGGCGCTTTTGCATAGGTGGCGCTTTTTATGGCAAGAACGCGATTTTAGGCGATTTTCATTTGGCCATATCTCAGTGCGCCCCCTATGGATTTCAGTGAAACTTGTTTTATTGTGTTTCTCTGTATCTCTGCTATTCATGATGAAAATATTAAGAAGGCTTTTTGCCTCTTTGTGCTAAAACGTTCACACCAGATCACACTCCACTTTAATCAAGAAAGCCAAAAGGTTAGTTCTCCAATGCTCCAATAGGCGGCTCATATGGCAGGTGGCGGCACTGCTGTGACCACGTTTTGATGGCATGTTCAGAGTCTGAATGGAGCCGTGGAAATCCTGCTTTATCACGAACATCTTCTGATTTTAAGACCTGCGAGCGGTACATCGTTCCATCTTTACCTTGTGGGATATTGTGCTAACGATTAGTTTTGCTCCCAAGAAATTAGATCATATATTTCTGATCACATTGTTGAATGGGTGTGGCCTGTGTATATGCATAATGCATGCAGCAATGCAGAATGTAAAGACAAGGTCCTCAACCCCCTCTGAAAAGTACTATGGTTACCGCTATGGTTTGAAGTAATGCAGAATACTTTGCTGCATGACTCATTTGATGAATATGAATACTATAAGGACCCCCAAGGACCAAAAAGCTAAGTTTGCCTCTGCTTTGGTGCAGACAGAGTTTACTAATACTTCATGTCTCTTCTTTTATTTTATTTCAGTTTTAACATTTTAAAAATTGTTGCTTTTTTGAATACGTTCTCTTGCCTCAATGCTCTGAAAACACTCAGATAATTCTCCCCACTGGCTGGTGAGGACTAAAACAAAAATGGGCATTTTTCGGTGGTGGCGCTTGACTGTGACATACATCAAACTTCGACATGTAAAGGGTTAATAAGGCAAAAAGCCTTCTTGAAATTTTTATAATGAATAGCAGAGATATAGACAAACATAATAAAACAAGTTTCACTGAAATCCATAGGGGGCGCACTGAGATATGGCCAAATGAAAATCGCCTAAAATCGTGTTCTTGCCAAAAAAAAGCGCCACCTATGCAAAAGCGCCCTAACTATGCCACCGACATTTATGCAAATTTGGAAAGAACTAGTCCCAATGTATCCAAATACACATAGATAAGCAAGGTTTAATGAGGGCGCAGGCCCTGGGAGGGTCTCAAATGTAGTCCAAAATGCAGAAAGTCATGATTTGAAGCGCCACCTATAGGCGGCGCCCTCAGTAAGCCTTGAAAATGATTATGCTAAATGGAAGAACTCTACACATACATTCATATACCATAACATCAAGGAGGTTTACAGAGGGCACACAAAGATATTAGAAGGACAAAGTCCAGATTTTGACCATGTCACTATTTTGGGCCTTTTGACCCCTACCCTAAAAAGGGCTGTAATTTCCACCCCGAAGGGATCTTCTGATAAAAAACATAATTTTTGTCAGTTTGGACAAGATATCTACGCCCACAAAAATCTTCAGTGGCCTACTGGAACATGATATATCACCCCCTGGTTCATAGTTACAGACTCTGGCTCTTAAGTGGATTCGAATTCTTCAAATGTTATCATGGCTGCCAAGTAATTATTTCCGGATCATTTTTTAGGAGTTAGGAACTTTCCTAAGCAAAAAAAGACTATTTGGACGCAGCCTGTATAAAAAGATGGACGCAGTGCCCGAGTCTGAAAAGTGAGGCTGATGCGGAAATGTCTCAAATTTGCATTCTATTTAATGGCCAGCGGATGGTGACGTCGGTGGTTGCAGAAAGAATTATAATGCTATAGAAGTCTATGAGAAAATGACCCTACTTTCCCACCTGATTTCTTGTATCTATAATGATTTTGCACTATTTTACGGTATCTATCGTAACTTTCAAGTCTCCTTCGATATATCATGATGTTCATTTTTGTAAATTATGGTCTCAAATAGACTATAATAAAAGAAAAAGCCAGAATATGCTTTAGGGGCGTGGCTATCCTCTGGTCCTCGTCCGATACGGTCAGATCCACACCAATGGATACACCCCTCGCTCCTCCCTGGATCTTCAATTTACGCTCTCGTCCAATAGGAATCGCATCTGGTTTCAAAATGACAAAATGGCGCTGTTCAAATAGCCAAAATCGAGGCTTCCTAAATGGCACGCTGAAACCAATGGATGACGTCACAGCTGCTTCGTCCATCTTTTTATACAGTCTATGATTCAGAGTCTTTCTTTGCTAAGGAAAGTTATACCGCAAAGTTTGAATCACTGACGCACCGTTTTTTCACGTTTTTACGCGATTCTGGACATTTTTTTGATGAAAACTATTTATTTGAAAATAAAAAAAAAAAAATATTGGATCAGCACTGTTTTTGCCAGTCGGGAGGGGATGATGACATAAATGTTGCAGATCAGGCAAAAATAAAAGGTAACTGAGGTTCCGCAAAAACATTGAGTTCTGCAGACAATGGCTATACAGTGGGTTGACCGGTTCCGCAATTTGCATAAATCAAACTTTATTTGCGGGAAAACGACTTCGCTGTCAGCCTTGAGTTTGACAACGCTGGAACGGTAAATTATTGTGGATTTAACTCTTAACTATCGTTTCGAGATATTCGGCTTGATAGATAAATAAATGCCCGATAACTGTTGCTTGCCGTTGCAGCGGTACCAAATCAACGCCTGTGATAAGGCGCACTGCGCAGTGTGTGGCCGTTAAACCCGTGTATTCCCGGGATTCATCACGTGTTATTAGTGTCATTATGATTGGAAATTATCGTATATTTGACCATATAAATCCCAATTTCGTACTGTTGATACTTTTTCATCAACACCCATTAGAGTGACTGCTTGTCATTTGACTGGTTCCGCAAACACCATTTTGTAGGTTTTCAAACTTGTAATTTATGAGACATGTTTATTCTTGTTTATTTTTCTGAAAGAATTTTATTAAAGTTTAATGTAGTCAATGTGAAATAAAACATCTTTTCCCCCGCCATAACTGTTTTTCAGTGGCTCAACGGATTGATCACTGTGTTAATCTGAATTTGTAGTCTCATCCTGATAATTTTAATGTATACTTGGTATGTACTTGAATCGGAAAGAGTAGAAAGAATCATCCATAGTCGCTGATAGCAGCTGAATATCGATGGATGTACAAAATCGTCTTGAACTGATGCCAGCGCACGTGGATTCCAGCTGACACAATGTCGACACACGGAACTATTATCCGTAAATTTGACCAATTATTATGGTATACCCTGCAGAGTAATGCTTGCTAAAATTGGTGGAAAATACATGTGTCTGTTCCTTTGTGGCCAGGGGCACACAATTATGCCAATAAACAAAGAATATCATAAGTTTGGCCTGAAAAAGGGCGCTGTTTGCGAAACTGGAAATTATTTGCTGAACTGGTCAAAGGACGTGCCACTGAAAAATGACTGTGCAAGGCTTTATTCCTAATGACTGAAGAAAACTAATTGATCCACAAAGTGTGTGAGAAATTTCCGCAAATTCATGAACAGATAACTTTCCGCCACCGAATGCTGTATTGATACCAGACGCTTCAGACAAATTCCGTTTGCGGAACCGGTGAACGCACTGTACACGCTCTGAAAAGGCATAGTTTTTAAGGTATTATGGGAAAGGTTACACGTCATTCCTTGAAAAATACGGCACGCATCGTGACAGACTGCAAATGATAGTTGGTTGTGTTGCATCGTGTAGTATACCACTTCTCTCGGCCACGCCACGGAAAGAATTTATAACTGCATAATCGCTTAATCTGACATAGTGATCTTGAGAATAGACAAAAACATTGTGTAGTCTGAGTCCCAGCATAATTTGCTATTCTTACGAACTCCCGTATCCGCATGCGCAATGTAGGAAATTCGGCCTTAGAAAAAAAAATTGCAACTCGCTGAAAACAGCCTGCTTTTGCTGCATGGCTTGCTGTAAACGTAACCAGACCAGCAAGCGGAATAACTTACTTTAAGTTAGTCAGGATATCCCCTACTCAAGAAAGATAGCGCAAGTTATTAGCTAGCTAACTTTGCCAGCTTGCCATCAAACTCATTAGCCAACTTGTATGCTAAAACAAGGACGAACTTCGTGTAGCTAATCAGCTTTTCAACAAGACACTAATCACTACCGGCTACTGATTGTAAAGAGTGACAACCTGACAGCTCTCCAAATATTAGCAAGCAAATGGTGAACCTCAAATTACACTCTCATAACTACCTAACCCGCTAGCTAAGTTAAGCAACTAGCTAGCAAACATTGTAGGTATGTTATAGCCATCCCGCTAGCTAATGTCAGCTGATACATTATACCTAATGCCGTGGTATAAGCATAGACTTTATAAATCAGTCAATGGGTCGAAGTCCAGATTTCCTACATTGCGCATGCACGTACAGAAGCTCGTAAAAATAGCAAATTAGAGTAAGATTACAACTCTTGTAAAAATAGCCATTGCCTAAAGTTAAACACGTGAGATATGGCTCATGTTACAATGCTTCCAGCACCGTTAGAGCGTGGCACTATGAGATATCACAACGACATTCGCAAAGGAACTACTATTTAAATCACTCTGCCAGCACTCAGAGGAAACAACTAACAGATGCAAGTGAGAATTGAATAATGAGCAATGAGCGATCCAGGATTAGTAGACCGGTGAGCTGGATGGCAGGAGTCATGTCCTTACAGTTAGCTAATTCATTGATTTCTCATAGAGGTATCCTCAGTGAGATTTCTGCACTGCTTTGAAAATTTGAAAATATTGAGCATTTGAGGCATTAAACTTACTGCGGTATTATTCTCAATGGATTTTCACCTGTTATGAACTTCAGGGAAGGAATCGGGTGCGGATCCACAGAAAACCTCTGGGCACTTTTTAATAATGCAATTCAAGCTGCAATTGGAACAAATTGAAACATAGCAGAAAAGGAGCTTGACTGGGCAACAGTGAGGAGCAGTGCAGTTTTGGTGATTGGCAAACAGGATTCTGGATGAATGGTCAAGCTGCAATCAGTGACTGGTCCGAGGTTTGTACCAGGAAGGCAATCTGTGGAGAATGGGGTGCAAAGGACTGTGCACACTCTTGAAGTCCAGGGCTTGGAGGATTAAGATCGCCACTCAGAGAGCTGATGAACACAGGGAGTCAATCCCTAATGATCCCTAATGAGCCTGGTTATGTCGCGCTTCTATTGGTCACTGAAGACAGAAGGTTTTGGAGGACTTGATTAGGAACTGGCTTCAAGCACAATGAGAAGAGAAGACAATCTAGCAAGGAAGAAAAGCAACACAGGAACATGGTGCGCCATCCAGTGGCTGGCTGCAGTACAAGTTATAAACCTGCCCCCTCCATGTTAGTGAATGGGACATAGGCTACACAAAAAACAAAATCAGGTATATTTCAAATATTTTTTTCTGAAGATGGTTTTTGCCTTTTTAAGAAGTTCATATCATGCTGATGTATGATCAAGTGTTCATTTTTCTGATAAGTTTGCAGTTAACCATTTATTTGATTCTATAGAACACGGACATGGTAGATGTGATTGACAGCAGCTGTGCGTCACGGACTCACAGACTTTTTTTTTTGAGAATAGTATCTTTACGTAGCTGGAGTAGAACCGCAGACTGGAGATATAGGCCCAATCCCAAACCGATCCCTATCCGCTCGCCCTATCCACTCCCCCTCCATGCGCGTTCCCGTGAAGGGTCTGCCACAATGAGTGCCATCCCAAACCAATCACCGGGGAGTGTAAGCGGCTTATTAAACCCTCTGCAGCGAGTCTACACCACTGCAAGCTTACAAACCACCCTCCTTTCAAGTGCGGCACTGATTTTGTGTCCAGGATGGAAGAAACACTGCATATCTACAAATGTCAGTTCCATGCGGACATTTCGGAAAGATTACTAAAACATTACCTAACCTCAAACGGACATTTGATTGACCATTCCATGCGCACATCAGGGAACTTAAGGTTACATTGTATTGTGAAATTAACGTGCAGATGTGCACCCGAGAAAACACTGAGTGAGTAGTTTTATTTATTGAATCAATGATTACTCTTTTTTCACAATGTGCCATTTCATGCACAAACACCTTCATCTTTGTCAATGCTGTGTATTGAATATTTTTATATAAATTTTATTTAATAACATGACCCTCTCTAAAATATTTTGGGTAAGAAATCTATCATTAGGGAACTAGACCATCGTACACAATGCAGCGTACCTATCGGTTGGCATGGTGATGATTACCTCCTGCTCCCGTTGGATAAAGGGCAAGGGCATCCCAAAGTTTATACATGTTTTTACACCCTCCCCCATAATGAAGCTCGCTCCATAGCTGTGAGGAAGACTTCAGACGGAGTGACACTCGGTAGTGAAGTGCTAGTGGACAGGGACCGGTTTGGGATTGGGCCTTACACTCACTGAAAATTTTCAGAGGGCTGGCAAACCACGATTGCCTGTTTTAAGCCCAACAGATAGATTTTTTTTAAAATGATGAAATGAGTTGTTTTGGAGTGAACAGCACTAGCCATCTGACCGATCTAAAGGATCTCTGCGGTTTTTTCCATGAAGTCAAATTCATATTTCGTTAGCTAACATTGAATTTTTTGCTAAGTTATCATCTAGCTAGCTAGCTAACGTCAAAATGGCAATCAGTAGAACGTTAATGTTTATTGTGAGGCATAGGCGGCCTTACCTATGTTTCAACCGTTTCAGTTGAAACGGGCCCCGCCCTCCAGGGGGCCCCCAACTGCCAGGCCAGAATTAATATCCTAAACCTTGACTGTATGAAAACATGCAGAGGCGCAACACTGGAGAGGCAAACCGGGCAAGTATTTAGGCCCCCCAAAACGGCAAATGTTTGGGATCCCCGATAGGCACTCAAATTGGCACATTTTGTTATGACTTCAAAAAACCGCATTAAGCCGTCTATGAAGGCATTATAGCGCACCCCCGGCCGATACTCCCTCTCGGAGTTGTGGCGAATGGGGAGAATACACGGCTTTCCGTGGTCGGAGTTGCCGGTTTTCTCCGTCAGATATATTCGTTGCACGAAGATTGAGCTTGCTAAGAAGTGTAGTAATTATTCATTGTCGACAAATTATGGTAGCTAAAAAGCAATGGTAGCTGATACTCTGAAAATTTCTGAAATACAGTCGTCACCTTAGCCAATGTTGCTGGTGCCTTGGACTTATCAATTGGTATGTGAACAAAAAAAAAATTTAAAAAGTAATTTGCTTGCTCCATTCCGGAGGCATTTTATAATTAATATAACGGTGAGCTTTGATGTAAACATTTTAAAGCATTATCTAGCGATGTTATGCATTTTTTACGCATTAAATTATCAATGAAAATTATTTCTGATTTCGGGCCAGGTCACGGTCCAAATAGTTTCTGATTTATAGGATGCGTTAATAATTTGCTAAATTTAAGTTGCAAAATTAAAGAACTCGTCTACTTGGCTTTTATTGGTGTCTGATCAGTAGCCTATTTGATGGAAATTGGGCACCTTGAAAACAAGCCTGTGCTTCCAGCCTTTCATTCCTGAGAAATACTCAATGTGCAAAATCTAGATTTCTAAAATTATAAACATATAGGTTTTTAATATAGGCCACATTATTTTGACTACATAAAATTAGGTTTTCAATTTCCAGCTAAACCAGTATTCCTGAGGAGTTTAAAAACAGGACAATAAAATCCTTTTCAACCAAAATACACTGCCAAGACAAAAATCTAGTTTTTTTTTTTTTTTTGCTAATCATTAACTTAGAATTTAAAGACAAGTCACAGCCCCACTGTGTTACATCACCTTTCCTTTTAAAGAACCTATATAAACATATAGGTTTTAATATAGGGAGACCACATATAGGTTTTTGCCATGCTATATGCAGAATGTGGCGACATACATAAAATTAGCTGTTTTGCTCATATTTTTCATATGTACATATGTATATTGTACATATATGATGCCTATAATTTATCCGGATGGTTCTTTTCCTCTTTTTGGTCCGGAGACCCACGGCGTCAGTTTCCAAAAACAATTTGAAATGTGGACTCGTCCAGACCACAGAACACTTTTCCACTTAGCATCGGTCCATCTTAGATGAGCTTGGGCCCAGCAAAGCCGGCGGCGTTTCTGGGTTGTTGATAAATGGCTTTTTTGCATTGTAGAGTTTTAACTTGCACTTGCAGATGTAGCGACGAACTGTAGTTACTGACAGTGGTTTTCTGAAGTGTTCCTGAGCCCATGTGGTGATGTCCTTTACACACTGATGTCGGTTTTTGATGCAGTACCGCCTGAGGGATCAAGGTCACGGGCATTCAAATATGGTTCTTTTCCTGAAATCGTCATTCAATTTTGAAATGTTTTCTTTGAGGAATGTTTTTTAAACTGTTCGACAATCAGCTCACGCATTTTTTTTTTTTGGCATTTCAATCACACCCACCTGTTCCCCAATCTGTGGATATTCCAAATTGTTTGAGGATTTTTGAAACTGTTGCAGGCATCAAATTCCAAATGAGCTAATATTTGGGTTCGTCTTTGCAGTGTATTCAATTGAATATAGGTTGAAAAGGATTTGCAAATCATTGTATTCTGTTTTTTATTGGCACTGGTTTTGGGTTTGTACCTATATGTACATATATGTAAAATTTATAAAACGAGCAAATCACACTTTATTCAATTGTTAGTGCAAAGGGGGTCCCATCATGGCATTTTGGGAGCAAAAACTTTTGTTCTCAATGCATGGTCATTTTCATTTGAGTTGTCCATTCTAAGCATAAAGAGCATGAGTTCTGGTGAAAAATCATAAAAATTAATTCTTTTTTGGCACTTTTTCTAATTTGATTATTCAAGAAGAGGGTCAAGTCCACTTTGGACTTGACCCCCTTCTTGCTTTCACAAAGTTCTGTACATGCACAGGAATAGATTTTCAGGCTTATTTTGCCAAAATCCCTGATTTATTTGAGTGTTTTTCAAAACGTGTGGATTTCTTGTTCAGGAGACATTTTCTGGTCCACCCAGTAGCTATGGCTTTGTTAAAGACCTGCCTGCCTATCTACCCAGTAGGCACAGGCTACAGCTTGATAAGGAAATGGGTTGGTGTGTCAGAAATATAAAATGCACAATATAGGCGTATTATGATAGACTCAGAATCCAAACCTTGAAAAAGAAATCTCTTTCATGCACCATCTTTGTGGGTGTTGGAGGTCTGTGTACATACTGTGTACATTTGTGATACATGCAAGAAGGGGGCCAAGTCCAGAGGGTTGAAAAAGAGGGGCCCTTTTTAAAATCATGTTTCAACAATGGTTTAGACTATTCATTTTGCAACTTTACCATCAGAAAAATCAGAATACTTACTTTTCCTCCTCCTCAAGATGGGCCAAATTTGGACATTCGTTGCACACTTCACATGTTTTTCATGGAGGCCGCCATCTTGGATTTAAATGTCTTTCAATGCAACAACGGGGCTAAGTCCAGGCATGGAGTTGACTACCTTCTGGCACAAGTGAAATCCCTCTAAAATAACCAGGTAGATATGCTGCTAGCTCAATGAGACTTACAGGGAAGATGCAGAGAGACATCTAGTGTTAAAAAATGGCACTTGACCCCCTTTTAGCACTAGCATCCTCAATTAGGGAACTATGTACAAGTTCTTAGGCTTATTCGCACATGTGGCCCCCTGCTGACAATTTAGGAGAATGTACACAGCCCGCGACCTTTGGCAATTGCTTTTCAGACATTTGCTGGGCAAAACTTTGCAAGCTCAGAACGAGGGCGGAGAATAGTCAGATTTATTGGAGTCAGAATGTTATTTATGAGTGCCCGTCTAGCCAACAGGACGCGTCTAGGGGAACTCTAATCTACATAACCCATCCCAGCAGGCCTTTTGCAATTTGCATCCCTGTAGCGCATTGGCCAATTACGCGCTACTTCTGAAAAGAACTGCCGACCACTGCTGGTTGATACAAGGCGGGGATTTAAACCTATATGTTTATATAGGTTTTTTCCACGTGGGAATTTAAGAATCCTTGTTATTTCATCCGTGTAGGAAAAAGTCTGGGACCTTTAGTTGCTATACAAGCATCTCAGATAAAAGACAAGTGTCTGTTCATTAAAACTGTGAACAGAAATGTAGACTTTGTCTTCAAATTCATTAACCACAGTGAAATGCTCATATAGATGTGGGGATGAAAATGACTTTTGAAAGGCATGTTTACTTGAATGTATGTTCTTCTGTGTACTTTTATTTTGTTATTTTTGTTTTATTTTGCTACATTTAGACCAATGACCTCTGAGCCATATTCATCTAGAAACTGCATTACAGACAAGATAGAAAACATTGCATTTGGTGGATGTAACAGTGTAGTGTATAACCTTTCAGTGGATGTGTATGAGCTGTGATGATGTGAATCCAATTTTATCTAATGTGGTGAATCTGGCAGTGACTTAAACTTGAAAAAATGCTTAATTGATGAAATAAACATAATCAAACCATTTTGTTTTTATACATTTCCTTCTCTTCCACAACACACAACTCAATCTTCATAGAATGGAAATAAGTATGGTCAAAGAAAGAATTGATGACCTTGTTATTGTTAATGTTTCAGGAAAAAAAAAATGTAACAAATAGTATTAGATATTTGTGTTGATATCATAGCTTTTTGTCTCCTCTCACTTGCCATAGTTAATAATGACTGGTGATGTGGGTGAACGACCTCAGTCTGGGCCCTTAGACTGAGGGGTCTCCACACCTGCAGTTTTCCGCCAAATAATAGACGCAATCTCCAGAGTCTGATGCAAGTGGGTTGATTGTATCTTGCTCAAAGTGAAGTACAACAACCCGGGCTGGTATGCGCATACCACGAAGCATTCATATCCCATCAATCGCCCCACACCGACTGACCACTGATTGTCTGACCACTTAATTTATAGGGCCTTTGGACCTTCCCATAAGGTGGGGTAAAACATGATACTTTCTACCTCGTCATACAATTATCATTTTCTGATTGGTAATTGTCACATAGTAACACTCCACCCTTAGTAACAAGTTTGCCATTACATCATGGTGTAAATTCATTTTTTGCCGCCAGGGATGCTCGAAGACCATGTTTGAGCCTCCCAAACCTAGGGGTTACCTGAGGGTCATCTTTGGGTACCCAAGAAGACTGGATCTCTGGATTCATCCAGCATAAACTGGAGTGCGCCAGTTCCTATGAAGGGACTTCTCATTGGTTGATTACCAATATGGTAATTCCGGAAGATTAGCTCATCTAGCCAGCCAGCTATAGGTTGCTATCTGATTCTTTTAACAGATTTATGAGTTTTTGTTTCATTCCCACTACTTTTTCTACAGCAGTTTGCAGGCCATATGAGCCTGGGTCAGTTCTCTTTGGAGAGTGGTAATCATGTTTATTCTTTAACTTTAGAACGTTTACCCACCACACTATACAGAAGTATTGTGGCACATTTATACGGCTCAAGATTAAGGGAACACTCATAACCTCAAGTCATTTAAACCTTAGGAACTCAATCTATTGATTTAGGAAGCCCAAGTGGTTGTGGATCAGTTTCACTTGTTTTGATGCAGGCAACACTGACAACGGGTGCAATGGAAAAGCAAGAAGAAGAGAAACACAAACAAACCAGTTACACATATAATCTTGTGTTGCACTAGTGCCTTTGTCACACCTTGAGGCATGAGACGGTATTTATGGCCCAGTCAGGTTGCAATATAGGGCCTATATGTGGAAATAAAGAAGCAATATAGGAGACCTATATGCCCTCTATAAGCACATTTATGTACCTGAATTTGGCCTATATGCGGCATATATGCACATATGCTGCATATATATGGTATCTAGGTTGCATATATGCACATATATGTTCATATAGATTCTTTCCATGTGGGAGTTCAGGCATCTCTTCGCAGAAACCGCAATTAGGAAGAAAATTACCAGTGTGGACCTGTTCGATTTTCTCATATTTGTTATCAGAGCATAAAATTAACGTTACTATGCCGCGTTTTAATATAATGTAAGCTAAACATACTTTGTGCGAAAAACATGCTCTTTCATTCACATCACATCGCAACTTAATTAAAACATTAATAGGGTGAAGCTGAAAAAGTATTGATGTTTAGTATACATCATTACAATCATAGCTCTGGCAAAGGCAGCCTCATTCTCTGACAAAGCGGAGGGATATCCCGTCACCTAGTGTGTAATGTTTATAGCTACAATGCAAATTTGAATTTAAGTCATCTAGTGCTTCTAAGCCTAGTCCACTCAAGCGACAGTAAATTATACTGGTGGGATGTCGAAGTTTGAATTACATCCAAGTTTTACCGTATCATTATCCCAGAGATTATGTTGTAGAGCTATCCAGTCACCCTGTCCCCATAAAGAAGAAAACAAAGAAAAGGTTTGCAGTGCAGTTTGCAATGCAGCTAGCTTGTTGGGCTGAGTTGCACATTTCAGTTTTTGAGAAATGTATCACATTTACACACGCATATATTTTTATTGACAATATTTTAATAAATCATCACAAATAAATAAAGTTTCAACCAGAAAAGTTAACATTTCACTGTAGAGGCTAAGGTGTAAGCTTTCATCGAGCAAAATGATGAAGCTCTTATGTCTCATAGGGCCCCACATTTGCTTTTGAAACGGGCCCCCAGATGCTAAAGGCCGCCACTGTTGTGAGAGGAAATGGTGATAGGTAGCAAGTCATTATCTTGCGAAATATGTATTTTTTTATTCAGAGAATATCTATGAAGGTAAACATTTGAACAAAATTAACGATATTCTGTCATAAGATGTCACACTTCTGTACTTGAACTTGAATTAGTCAGTTATGTAAATCCAGCAGCATGGTATTCACTGCCTTTAGCTTGCTAGCTCTGTAGTCTGTTACCCCGAATTTTAAGATGGACACAGTTGATAGTTACCCAGCTAGATAACTATTGCCTTTAAAGCACGAGTTCTGCTTACACAGGGGATCAAACTCAGACAGATCCTTGCACATGGCTAGCTAATTCCTTCAACGTTTCTCGTAACGGATTGAAATCTCTGAGGCTTGGAAACCAGCGTAACGTTAAATGATGTAGCAAGTTTGATGTCTAACATTCTGTAGATGAGCCCCTAGGTCCAACTGTTTCCAATAGAGCCAGCAAGCCAACGTTTCATTTTTCAGCAGATAACACTGCAAAAATCTAACCTATGTGACAACCTTATGAATAGCTGCTAAAAATGCAGGAAAAACTAATTGGATCAAGGAGGGACAGATTATTTGAATGACAAGAACATGACAAAAATGAAATATACTGAGAGCAAATTCAATCTTTCAATCATTACAATATAGAAGTGGCAGGTTTCGGGTGAAATTAAGGCTGGAATTGATGCATCTACTCTAGTGGAATTGGCTAGGTAGCTAGCTGGGTACCTCTAAAAAAGACTTCGGTGGGTTTCCCGATAACGTTGGATCTCAGGATTAACGAGTGTTTGAAAGAGATTCTTAAAGGTCCCCAATTATGCTGATCCTTCTTTTAATACATACAAATAATGTTATAATGTTGGATGTTCATACTCAACTTCTGCAAAGTTTCTAAACATAAGATACAGGGGTTTTGCCATAATCCGAGAATGTGATTTCCTGAACGTGATTTCTTCTCTGAACAGCTCGTCCCGAGATCTTCACGAGATCTGGGCAAAACCTGACATCAGGTTGTTGCGTCCAATCAGGACAGACCTGGCCAGAGCCAATCATAGCGCTGGAACTGCCCACCCCGGAATTTATTCTATCAGACACAAATGAACCCAAATCATTTCACGTGTAGATTTATCAATATGTCTCCCAAAGCTGTGGTGGGTTTTTTTTTTTTTTGAGAAAAAAAGCACAACTATTTTCTCTACCAAAAGATGATACCACCAGAAATCAGTGGGTAGCTTTTTTATTTGCTGGCGGCAAACAGCCACACTCAAAGGGAACGTTAGCTGTTTGTGCTGGGCATTTCACCGAAGACAGCTTTGTCAATAAACGATAATTCGACGCTGGATATGCGGCTCAGCTGCTTCTCAAACCTGGAGCAGTTGCATTGATCAAACGCTTGGAGCCACAAGCTGTGAGTAACAATATGACAGCAAATAATGTAAGTGAAGCTAACGTGTTACGGGTGGGTAGCAGGACCGCTAACGATAGTTAGCACTAACAACTGGCCTCAAATGCAGGCATTGTAAAATATCTGAGGATAAAGCCTGGATTGGTAGCAACTGTCCATGACTAACAGACGCGGAAGCAGTGAGTTTTACCATTTTGTGTTGCTTTACTGCATAAGCCTACCTAACGTGATAGCCAGTTGAATGTGGCTGTGGCACTGCGGCTAAAGTAGCTAAGTTACTGTTGCTAATGTTCGTGTTCTAAATATGCAAGAGTAAATAATGTCAAGGAGACATTCAACAGAAGGTGTGTGAATATAAGCCTCATTTAAAGTGAACTTTTTATACTTGTTTGTAATTTGGATGCTTGGTACAACTGTTCAAAGTAATGGAACTTACTTCCGTAAAACCTGTATTGCAGGGTAACATCTGTCTCTGTCGTTGTTATGACCGCTCAGTTACTACTGTATGTTAGTTTGCTTGCCGTGCTACTTAAAAAAAATGCTACTGGTTAGTTTATGCAGTAATTCAGATTGGTATGCTTGTGTTACTTTGGTTAGCATCAAGGTGGTAGTTTCATTATAACGTTACCTGACCGTAGCCGCTACAGAGGAAGCTAACCCGAGAGGTGTTGTGTGTGTGCAAAGTTGGGCTGATAAGGCTGCAGTTAGACCAGACGTAGGCTTTGCGGAGCTTAGGGTACGTGTTTGGGTTTGTTTACGGCTGCTGTGAAACGATTGTTTTACTTATCCATGACCAGGGTCAGCCGGGTACTTCGCCATGGTGTGGGCTAGCTCTCTGATCCTACCGCGGTGAAAGCAATCGCAAAACGCGCTATAACGTGTCTGGTATAACAAACGATTTCTCTGCATTGCCGAGGCGGAATTTCATCCACCTTTGAAAATTGTTCTGGCTAATAAAAAGCCGGAAAAAGAAATGGAGGTCGAACATGGATTTCCAGTAGAAGTTATTGATTCGCTAGCTCCACATAAGCAAAGTTTACACAGTTTGTGTGTTTTTGCAAAAGACTCATTTAGTAGCTTGGTGTCAGAATTGTGTTTTGTTTTGGTAGAAATGGTTAACAGGAGCTTTTAGCAAAGTTTCCTCCGGATAGCTAAGTGGGTTTATAACATGACTATATAACAGTACAGCTACAATCACATGCATGCAAGCCGAGACAGTACGAGCAAAACACTAAAATGTCAACTTGCCGCTCATTGACATCTTGCTGTAAACGTTGCTGCAATACTTCAATGGCTTCCTCCTCCCATTCGGGGTTGGATTCAGGATCAAATAAGTGCGGTCTTACAGCAATAGATGCTGCGGAAAGCCGTCCTGAAATACCTGCCATCTTGGTTTCCTGGTTTTTCGGGTCTGCACCCACCCCCAAATCGAAGTGGCCAGGCAGCCAATCAGAGCAGTGCCTCATTAGCTTCCCCGCCCACTCAAAACAGCTCGTGTTTGAGGCCGCCATAGACTGGGTGAGAGAAGAGGTCTCACTAGGCCTGGATGTGTGCGGTTTTTTGTTTGTAACTGAATTCTTAACATTATGTTAAAGACCCATTGGACATATTTTAAACAACTAAATACAGCATAATAGGGCACCTTTAAGCTAGAGTCCCTTTATACTGAGAGTAGCGACAACTTTACTTTACTCTTTTTTCGGTTACCCTTGGTTGTATTTGTGGCTAGCTAGCTAGATAGTTACTGTTTCCATTTTTGGCTGGGAATCTGAGATTTAGTATTTAGTTAGTAGGGCAGCAGTCACTTGAGTTGTCCTTTCGGTTCTGTTGGAATTTAAATGGTAAGGCTTACCGGAGTGCTTCGCCTCCTCCCTCCTCCAGTTTCTCCTTGGCGTTGTAGCCAGTCTGTTTCATCTGGATTCTCAGCTAAGCCCTGTGATATTTTTAGGTTCGTATATTAATAGTACCGGGACTAGATAAACTCAAGTCGGCTTATTAGGAGTGCTTATTACATATAGAGTTTGTCTCAATTTGGTATTTCATTTCTGTTAAAGGGGACCTATGATGCTGATCCTTCTTTTAATACATATTAGTAATGTTATAATGTTAGTTGTCCATACTCAACCACTGAAAAGTTTCTAAACATAAGATACAGGGGTTTTGCCGTAATCCAAGAATGTGATTTCGTGAACGTGATTTCCTCTCTGAACAGCTCCTCACGAGATCTTCGCGAGATCTGGGCAAAACCTGACGTCAGGTTGTGCCGTCCAATTAGTACAGACCTAGCCAGAGCCAATCACGGCGCTGGACCTGCCCACACCGGCCACTATTCTAGCCGGCACTAACAAAGGCAGATCATACTATGCCTTAGTAGCGTCAACACTTTTGGAAATACAAAAGAAGAACCAAATATCATTTGACGTGCAGTTTTGTCAGTATCTCTCCCAAAGCTGCTTGTCCGTTTACTTTTGGACGCGAAGAAAAACACTTATTTCTCTTCCAAAAGAGGATGCCACCAGAAATCAATGGGTAGCTTTTTTGTTTGCTGGCAGCAAACAGCCACGCCTAAAGGGAACGTTAGCTGCTTGTGCTCAGCATTTCACCAAAGACAGCTTTATCAATAAAGGATAATTCGACCCAGGATAAGCGTTTCAGCTGCTTCTCAAACCTGAAGCAGCTGCATCGATCAAGCGCTCGGAGCCACAAGCTGTAAGTAACGATATAACAGCAAATATTGTAAGTGAAGCTAACGTGTTACGCGTGGCTAGCAGGACCGCTAACGATAGTTAGCACTAACAACTGGCCTCAAACGCAGGCTTTGTAAAATATCTGAAGATAAAGCCTGTATTGGTCGCGACTGTCCGTGACTCACAAAGAAGCTGTAAGTTGCTTTTACTGCATAAGCCAACCTGAGATGATAGCCAGTTGATTGTGGCTGTAGCACAGCGGCTAACGTAGCCAAGTTACTGTTGCTAATGTTTGTGTCCTAAATATGCAAGAGTGATATCAGGGGAAATTCTACAGAAGGTGTGTGATCATAAACCTTATTTGAAGCTAACTTTTAATACTTGTTTGTAATTTGGATGCTTGGTACAACTGTTCACAGTAACAGAACTTGCTGTCTGTAAAACCTGTATTGCAAGGGTTTGTCTCTGTGGTTGGTATGACCGCTCGGTTACCAGCTACTGCATGTTAGTTTGCTTGCCGTGCTAATTATAAATGCTCCTGGTTAACTTATATGCAGTAATTCTGATCGGTATGCTTGTGTTGCTTCGGTAAGCATCAATGTGGCAGTTTCATCATAACGTTGCCCGATTGTAGCCACTACAGTTAGTGATCGCTTCACTTATCCATGACCGGGATCAGCGGGATACTTCACAAATGTCTGAGCAAGCTCTCTGGTGCTACCGTGAAAGCAATGCGAAACGCAGAAGCTCCACCGGTTTACAAATGATTCCTCTGCACTACCGTGACATAATTTCATCCCCCTTTAGAAATTGTTGTGGCTAATAAAAAGCCGAAAAAGGCGGAGATCAAATAGGTAATTCTTTCCTGTAGAAGTGATCGATTCGCTGGCTCCACATAAGCAACTTGTCCACGCAAACGGAACTTACGGTCTGCAAAACCTGTATTACGTTCATAACATAACCGAGCTCTCTCTAGCTGTCGCGTACTATCCGTATAGCTGCTTTCACATCGGACACGAAACAAATTTTTCGCGGGACAGATTAGCCTACATTCAAAGTCAATGCACAGACGCGAATACACGCGTGAAGGGCACGTTAAGCAGCTTTCACACCGGACGCGAAACAAATTTTTCACGCGACAGATTACATTCAAAGTCATGACCGCTTATCAGCTACTGCATGTTAGTTTGCGTGCTCTGCTAATTAAAAATGCTCCATATGCAATAATTCTGATCGGTATGCTTGCGTTACTTCGGTAAGCATCAATGTGAGAGTTTCATCATAACGGTGCCTGATTGTAGCCACTACAGTTGAAGCTAACCGGAGAGGTGCTGTATGTGTCTGCCGAGTTGGGCTGCAGTTAGACCAGACGTAGGTTTTGCAGAGCTTGGGCTGCGTTGTTGGGTGCTTGTGAAACGATCGCTTTACTTATCCATGACCGGGGTCAGCCTGATACATCTCCAATGTCTGGGCAAGCTCTCTGATGCTACCGGTGAAAGCAATAGGGAAGCGCACAGGCTATAACATGTCCGGTGTAACAAACGATGGCAACAGTTCACGCAAACGGAACGAACTACCGGTCTGTAAAACCTGTATTATGTTCATGACATAACCGGAGCTCTATCTCGCTCTCGGCACTATCCATAACTCGCCCATTTTCCGCGAGGTAAAGCTGGTCATTCCGAAGCAATAAGTAAACCATTACCACGGGCAATTTCCGAAAGGGCAGTTTAGCCTGGAGCTTTCGCCCCTCCGTCATATACCAGCACAGAAGCTGTTCGTTTCTCCACGCTAACAACACACCACAGCTATGCACACGAACCAGCAGGTCCTAATACACACTGAAGCAGTCCATAAGCTGTTGGTCCCCTTTTTAGCTCCCTCACTGTCCATGTTTCCCTCTAAACTCAGACCCACCGGTTTCTACAGTCTCCGGTCTACACTTGGGCATGTCGACCCGTTCTACAATGTGTCAAAATAAGGTGGATTCTAGCTTTCCCTGCATCCTAGCTACAGAATAGAGGAACCGCTGTACTCACCACTGTCGCCGTAGCGAACTGTAGCCGATAGAAAATTCGTGCTTGAGCTGCCAGACTTTCGCAGTGCGTCCTCCACTTTCGCCGCTGCGTTTATTAGAACAAGTTCATTTCATTAGATCTATACACGTGTACTGCGTTAGATTGTGGAATTTTCCCGCCGTGTCCTTATCAGATGGCAGCCGTGTCTCAAGTTTCACTCTGGGGAGAGGGACACAGAAAACTGCGTTCTGCTGCCTCGTCCCGCCCAACTCCGCTCTCCACAGAGCTGGCCAGTCAGAAGAAAGTGGGCACACGGGGAGTGGGGGCTATAGCGAAGAGCCACCCCAGTGAGGCCTTTCAGGCAGAGACCACTATGGACTACAAATGGGGTTTTTTGAGGACGGCAGTATGAGCGAAATAAGTACCCTTTTTTTACTTTGCGCGATCAGGAGTACTCAAGGGGAGTCAAAGACCAAAATATAAACTTGGAAAAATAGCATAATAGGTAACCTTTAACTGAAACTCAAGTTGGTATTTCATTTCTGTTAACTGAAACTAAGCCCCTGTTAAAAGAGGCTTATTATCCATTTACATAGTTTCCCCACGGTTTCTATTGTGACTGCTGCTTAGGGCTTCTCAGGTTAATAAATTAATAAATTGTGGTTCCTGAGCTTCTGTCTCGACATGAGTAATTTTCTTTCATCTAGGGTGAGCGAGGTCATTAGGTAGGGGGTTCAAAATGTGGCCAAAACAATGTGACGGTTGCAGGATGATCGCACTTTTGGAAAGAGATTTCCAGGGTGGGTTTGTCTGCTACCGGTGCCAGCTAATTGAGCATCTGGAGAGCAAGATCCTTGATCTTCAGGGCCAGTTGGCGGCGCAACATAGTTCGCAATCAGTAGAGTTCCTAGAGGAACTAAGTAGTATGTCGTTTAGAGAAATGGTGTCTACGCCAAAGCAGAGTGGTGCGGGGACCCCAGTGGTGCGGGGACCCCAGAGCAGGCAAGGAGAGAAAGTAGGGTGACTGTAGGACGTCAGCACAGGAAAGGGTGTGCACACCGTACAGCGACAGCTCCTCCAGTGGTTGAGGTGTCCAACCGGTTCTGGTCCTTGCAGGAACTCGACTTGGCCCCTGACCCTGAGAGTGGGGGGGCTGATGAGCATCAGGGCACCCTGTTGGCCTCTACCCCTCAGAAAAGAGAGTTAGTGATAGTGGGGGACTCAATACTTAAAGGAATAGACAGTTAGGTCTGTTCGCGCGACAAGGAGTCTCGTACGGTGTGTTGCCTGCCTGGTGCCCAGGTAGGAGACCTCCTGGAGCGTGCGGACAAGCTCCTGGCCAGAGCGGGGAGGGATCCAGTAGTCATGGTCCATGTTGGGACAAATGACATAAGTAAGGGTAGGTTTGAGGTTCTGCAAGGCAAATTTGTGGAATTAGCTGAAAAGCTTAGGAGCAGATCCTCCACGGTAGTTTTCTCCAGGATTCTACCAGTACCACGTGCAAACAGAGGGAAGCAGAATTTTATCTGGAGGTTTAACACGTGGCTACGAACCTGGTGTAGGAAAGAAGGTTATAGGTTTATGGGGCACTGGAACTACTTCTGGGACAGGGGTGACCTGTTCAAGCCGGATGGGCTACACCTGAACCGGAGGGGTACCTTTGCACTGGGTCAGCGTATGTTGAGGGTAGCACAGAGTTATTTAAACTAGGGACTTGGGGGGCAGGGAGGTTAGAGAGTGTTATACAGAGGGAAATGCAGACTGCCCTGATGGAAGCTGACAGCGTTACATGCACTATTGATTATATATTTTTAAAGCAACAAATCGTAGTGAGGGGCTTGGAGCAGCGGGCACATGGGAA
Source organism: Gymnothorax javanicus (assembly GCA_029692085.1). Lineage (NCBI taxonomy): Eukaryota > Metazoa > Chordata > Actinopteri > Anguilliformes > Muraenidae > Gymnothorax > Gymnothorax javanicus. The sequence goes on from CM056199.1 coordinate 68,240,708, forward strand.
TTCGAAGGGGAAGAGCGTTCGTGATAACCTGAAATGTTTTTATCTAAATGCAAGAAGCATAAAAAATAAATTTCCAGAACTTGAAGCCGTTATGATTAGTGAGGGCTATGACATAGTTGGGATTACAGAGACATGGCTTAGTGAAGAGGATGGAGATGAATATAATATAGAAGGTTATAAGCTCTTTAGGAAGGATAGATGCAATAGGCGAGGAGGGGGTGTAGCACTCCATGTGAATGAAAACATAAATGTGCAGGAAATTCCTGAAATCGAACATTCCTTGCCCTGTGAAGATATCTGGGTCAGGCTCATTGGCAAACACGAAACTGGTTTAAACACAAGAGCATGCTATCGACCGCCAGCTTTGGACAGTATTGTCAATGAAATGCTCTTTAAGAAGATTACGCAAGCTTGTAGTAGAGGAGGTACTATTATTATGGGAGACTTAAATTATCCTGCTATCGACTGGGAAATGGTAAAAGGACAGGGTAGGGGGGAGGAAGAATTTCTAGATGTTATAAATGATAATTTTTTTGGTGCAGTATGTTAATAAACCTACAAGAGAGAAGGCAATTTTAGACTTAGTGCTCTGTAATGACCCAGATAGAATTAGCAATGTTGAGGTACTGGAGCCACTTGGGATAAGTGATGACTCTACTGTTAATTTTGACGTTTCATGGGAAGTTAAAAAGGTGTCCTCAAAAAAAAATTTGCAATTTTTGTTTTTAGGTGAGCAAACTTTGACAGGATGCGCTCATATCAAAGTTAAATAAAATGGGAGACACTCCTGGACTGTGAGTTTGTAAATGAGATGTGGGAAAGATTTAAGGGGAGGAGAAATCCAAAAAAAAATGGTTTTTCACAATTTTTATCAAAATTTTAATTTTGGTCTTAATTAAAAGTTTAATCATTCATAATTAATAGCAGGTGGATGCGTCGCGCGTTAGGGGGGCAGAGAAGGCCAACCTAGACTCTGAAAAAGCCAAAAGAAAGAGCAAATCACTTCCATCTGCTCAAGAAGAGGACAATCAGAGGGAGCAGGAGGGAGAAGTTTATGCTTCAGGGGCATTTTAATGTTCTAAGTTGACTGTTACAATGATTTGTAGGTGTACTTTGACTTTAACCTGGATTCTCTCAAAACCTGATTTTTGCACCGATTGGTATCATTTAAGGCACTATATCTCACTTATTTGTGGAGCTTATCTCATGAAATTTTGACAGAAGTCTGTGTACATATCAGGAAGTCTACTGAACTAAAAGTTTTGGTTTCGCACTTTGGGTCTGTGAGTTATGGTGATTTATATTTCATATCAAGGGGGCGAAAAATGGCAAAATCCTCTTTTACCCCACTAAATCTCAAGTATTATGTGTAAATGCTTTATTCTAGTTCAGAAGAAGGTGTAAACATAACTAAATCCAATAAAAAAAACCTGATTCAAATATCTTGCTTCAGTCCTGAGATATAAGGCAAAGAAATAATGGTGAAATCGGGGTGGCGGCCATCTTGAATCACATGACCTAATTATGCAAATTCGGTCAAATTCATATTTTGTGTATTTCAGGTCATATACTGTCAATACACCAAGTATGAATAATTTCTATCCAAAAATGACAATTTTTTTCCAAAAGGTTTCTCCTCCCCTTAAGGGGGTTTTACTTGATTCACAATGCAAATTCATTCCAAAGGTGTCCAAAAGTAAGCTGAAAAAGCAGAATCCTCAGTGGATGACCACAGCTATTCGTAAGGGTTTGAGGGAAAAGAGGAATCTTTATAAGATATACATAAAGGATTACAATGAGAACACTAAGGCTGAATACTGTAAAATGCGGGCTGTGGTTAAAAAAGAGCCGAGGAATGCTAGAAAACTGTATGAAAGACAAATTGCAGAGGGGGCAAAAACTAACCCTAAGCACTTCTTTCAGTACTGTAGCAGAAAAAGGAAAGTCAAAGAGGAGGTTAAGTGCGTAAAGAATAAATATGAATCGCTGCTATATGATAACAAGGATATTGCGGATACCTTAAACAATTACTTTGTTGAGAATTTTACCTCAGAGCGGGTTTTTATTCGGCCAGAGGGCATGTCCAATGCTCAAGATTATTTAGCGGAAATTGAGGTTTGGGATAACAAAGTATTAGACAAGTTGCATAAACTAAACCCAGATAAGGCGGCGGGTCCTGATGGCTTATATCCTTGAGTGCTCAGGGAAGTTAGTGAGATCATCTTTAAGCCGCTATCTGCCATCTTCAGACGGTCTTTAGAAACTGGAGAAATACCAGATGATTGGAAACAGGGCAATATAATACCAATATATAAGAAAGGGGACCGTGCTGAGCCAGGAAATTACAGGCCAGTCAGTTTAACTTGCATCGCGTGCAAAATACTGGAATCAATCATAAAAGATGAGCTGGACTTATTTCTTGAAAGTAATAATATCTTGAGGGATAGCCAACATGGTTTCCGTAAGGGAAGGTCATGCCTGACAAACCTTCTGGAATTTTTTGAAGAGGCCACCAAGACTTATGACCAGAGCAGGGCTTATGGCATCATATACTTGGATTTTCAGAGAGCCTTTGATACAGTACCTCATAAGAGACTAATTTTTAAAATGAGCTCCATTGAAGTTACAGGAGGTATTCTGAAGTGGATTCAAAACTGGTTACCGGACAGAACACAAAGAGTGGTGGTCAGTGGTATCTCATCTGAGCAAGGTATGGTGGGGAGTGGTGTCCCTCAGGGATCGGTGTTGGGACCCCTGCTGTTCCTCATCTACATTAATGACCTTGATAGGAATATTGAGAGCAAATTAGTTAAATTTGCAGATGATACTAAATTGGGAGGTTTGGCAAATAGTTTGGAGTCCACTAAAGTGATTCAGGATGATTTGGATAGAATCCAGAATTGGGCAGAAATGTGGCAAATGAAATTTAATGTAGCGAAATGTAAAGTTGTTCATGTAGGTAATAAAAACATTAGACGGGATTACTTCATGTGAGGTTTAAAACTGGAATGTGCTCCACACGAGAAAGATCTGGGAGTGATTGTTGACCAAACCCTCACAGGCTCTAGCCATTGTGCCGTAGCAGTTAAAAAAGCCAATTGGATGCTGGGATACTTGCCAAAAGTATTGAGTACAAATCCAAGGAGGTGATGCTTCTTTTGAACAACACATTCATCAGACCACATCTGGAGTATTGTGTACAGTTCTTTAAGAAAGATATAGAGGCTGTAGAAGAAGTTCAGAGAAGAGCCACTGAGCTAATTCCGGGTATAAAAGATGAAAGCTATGAGAAGAGGCTGAAGATCCTTAATCTCTTTAGTCTTAGGAAAAGGAGACTTAGGGGTGATCTGATTGAGGTCTTTAAATATGTTAAACGGATTAACAAAGTGAATTATGTGGGATTCCTTCGACTAAGTGTTCTTTGTAGAACTCGGGGTCACAAATGGAAGTTGACCAAAGGTAAATTTAGCACTGATATATGGAAGTATTTCTTCACCCAAAGAATAATTTTGATGTGGAATAGCTTGCCTGACCATATTGTTGAGGCAGAGACCTTGGGAGTTTTCAAGAGCAGGCTTGACTTAAAACTAGATACCATTGAGTCATTGAGTATCTGAAGTGATATATTCACAATAGTATAAAGAAACTGGCGAGCCTAGTTGGGCTGAACGGCCTGTTCTTGCCATTCATGTTATGTTATGTTATGTTAACTCTGTATTTGAATGCCATCTTGATCCCATCTTTCAGTGCGCGTACATATGGAACAGTGAGCCGTCAGCTTTTTCCAACGCCCTTTAACCATGACTACATTCAAAATATAAAACCGATTCTGGTGTCTTATTGCTAACTGAGCCTCACAAACTAGTTTACCCAAATCTGTGCTGCTTCACAAGCTAACGAGTGCAGAATTTAACTCAAGGCACTCCTTGAGTGCAAACCCCCACCAAAGCAGCAGTCATAATCTTGCTGAGAACACGGCTCTTCAGGAATTTAAGGTTCATCGCATAACTAAGCCCAGCTCATGACATTTTTTTTATTTATATATATTGCCCCATATATCGCTTTTGCGAAAATCGCATTTGCTGAGAGCGTGGGGGGAAAGAAATCACTTAGAGTTACGTCTCTGCTGTTTCTACTAAGCCAAACTGAATACCGAGTGTGACGTTAGTTGAATTGGTATGGCTTAGCGCTGTAGGAGGGTAGTTAAGTGCCACTGACATAACTAAGTTCACGTTACTTAGCTAGGTAGCGTGCACGCAATACTTTTTCAAAACCAATCTTCAACAATAGTTTGTTACCCAGCGAGCTAACATTAGTTAGCTACTCAGTTGACTGAATTGACAAAGCGTTTCTCAGCCACGAATGTCAGACCCAGAGACTGAGTAAACCGAGCGATCCAATTAGCGCAGTGCCAACATACATTGGGCGCGAAGGGAAATTACATTTGCTTTTCTTGAAATTCCGTGATTCAGTTATGTGATAAACAGAATGAGAAAGTTATGAAAGTGGTTGAGTAAATTTTGGGTAACTCACATACGCGAATTTGTTCCATCGTCAAGGCCTTACCTGACGCAAAAACAAAGATGAAGTGGGTTTCCAGCCGGCTCTGCTAACCTTAATTTTCCAAATTTGTGGTCCTTTTGGATCAGAAGGAAATCTTAACATCTTAAACCTCTTCTCAGATCTATTGGTACACCTGAAGGCACAACAACCAGTCGTTTTTTTTTTCAGTTTTCAAAACACGAAATGCAGGGACGTGGTAGAATTCCTTAGGAAGTAGTATAAATTGATCAACCTGATGGATACAAAATGGATCCACGGGTCACGTGGCCGACTTTTTTTGGTACCCCCTATGTCGCTACTCTCAGTATAAAGGGATTCTACTTTAAGCAACGGACATTCTCTCGTTTCGTGGGTTTCCCAAACACAATCGTTAGACAGAGCCTTAAGAGAAACTTTGCAAAGTGCCTCTTTGCCAAGTGCTTCCTCGCTAAAGCATTAGTTGTTGATATATTGTTGCTGTGAGGAATACTTCACTCGTTTAACTTTAATCAACACTTAAATATAATGTTTTAAAAACAAGGTTTTATCATCAAACTATAGGCCTAAGTACATTGATTCACAGTATTTTTTAATTAAATAAGTCTGCAGAAATATTACAACGAAGGATTACAGGAATAAAAAATAATTAAGACAAGAGCACTCAGAGAGCGCAGCACCTCTGCCACGCCAAGGCAACTCTGTGCATTAGTTATTTTCGTTGGCTGATGTAGGATGTTGTTGCATTCTACCGCCAGGTGGCAGCACAACCCAAAAGCACGCCGATTGGATATACGGCCCATTGGAAAGACTTCAAATCTCTGCTAGAATAGATGGATTTGAACTTTGGCCTATATCTCAGCTGTACTTTGGCCTAGATATGCCAAAATTTAATCACTTGTTCCTCTTATGCTACTCTAAGATCCTGCAAAGTTTGGTTAAAATCTATATGGCCGTTTTTGAGATATCCTGCAAACAGTCAAACAGACAGACAAACAGAAAAATGCCGGCAAAAACATACACCTCCTGGGCGGAGGTGAAAAAGGCCAAATAATGAAGTAAAACTCCCTTCACCTTGTCCGTTCATTTCATTGTTATTCAATTGGAGCCCGATTGCTCCAGTAAATTGGCTTGTGGCAATGTCGTGTCTGACAATCGGTCACGGAGGGGAAAAGGCCGTGACTGAATGCAGGGGTGGTGGTTTTGTGGGCTTATTTATAAGATCATTCAGGTACTGCCATTTTTTATCATTAGTAAAAAGCAATTACATGATAATTTTGAATTACTGTAGTTATTTATTTATAACCCCAATTCCGAAATAGTTGGGACAAAGTGTAAATTGTGAATAAAATCAAAACGCAATGACTTTCAAATCACACCAGCCAGTATTTTATTCACAATACTGCCCTACAAAGCCTAAGTGCAGTAACTACAAATTGGGTAAAATGTGAGTTACACAGTTTTGGGCCGGAAAGTATATTGAGGTCAGGATTTATTTGGACAGAAATTATACCATGGTGAGTCAGTTAATCATGATCTATCATAGAAGTGCTGACTATTTGTTTGTTGGGACAGCAAACAAACTCTGAAGCCATTTTTTACTGTTTAAATTATAGTGTAGTGACTGCACTTAGCCTTTGTAGGGCAGAATAGAACAGAGATAAGATAGCAAATGTTGAAACTGAGAAATTTTACAGTTTTATCCACAAAATGAGATCATTTCAAATTTAATGGCTGCTACAGGTCTCAAAAAAGTTGGGACAGCGGCCTGTTTACCATGGAGTAGCATCCCCTCTTCTTTTTAACACAGAGTGGAGGCGTCTGGGCATTGAGGAGACAGGTTTCTTGAGTTTAGCCATTAGAATTTGATCCCACTCTTGTTTAATACAGGCTTTCAGCTGCTGGAGAGTTTTGGGTCTCCTTTGACGGACTTCTCATTTAATTATGCCCCAAATGTTCTCAATTGGTGAAAGATCACGACTGCAGGCAGGCCAGTTTAGCACATGGACTCTTCCACTACTAAGCCAAGCTGTTGTAATAGCTGCAGTATGTGGTTTTGCATTGTCCTGCTGAAATACACAAGGCCTTCCCTGGAAAAGATGTCATCTGGAGGGGAGCATATGTTGCTCTAAAACCTTTATATACCTTTCAGCATTCATGGTGCTTTTTAAAACATGCAAGTGTCCCACACCATATGCACTAATGCATCCCCATACCATCACAGATGCTGGCTTTTGAACTGAACGCTGATAACAGGAGGGGTGGTATTTCTCCTCTTTAGCCCGGAGGACACGACGTCCATGATTTCCAACAAGATTGTCGAATTTGGACTCGTCTGACCACAGGACACTTTGCCACTTTGCTACAGTCTATTTTAAATGAGCCTTGGCCCACAGAATGGGGCGGCGCTTCTGGATCATGCTCAACGGTGGCTTCCTTTTTGCATGATAGAGTTTTAGGTGGCATCTGTGGATGGCACGGCGAACTGTGTTTTCAGACAGTGGTTGCTTGAAGTATTCCTGGGCTCATTTAGTAATGTCAATGACAGAATCATGCCGGTGAGTGATGCAGTGGCGTCTGAGGGCCCGAAGATCACGGGCATCTAGTAAAGGTCTTAGGCCTTGTCCCTTACGCACAGAGATTTTTTCAGTTTCTCTGAATCTTTTGATGATGTTATGCACGGTCGATGATGAGACCTTCAAAGCCTTTGCAATTTGACGTTGAGGAACATTGTTTTTAAAATATTCCACAATTTCTTTACGCAAGCCTTCACAGGTTGGAGAGCCTCTGGCCATCTATACTTCTGAGAGACTCAGCCTTTCTAAGACATCCCTTTTATAGCCAATCATGTTACACACCTGATGTCAGTTAACTTAATTACTTGCAAAATGTTCTTTCAGCTGATTCTCTTAATTGCTTTTTCAGCCCTTTTTTGCCTGTGTCCCAACTTTTTTGAGACCTGTTACAGCCATAAAATTTGAAATAAGCTCATTTTGTGGATAAAAATGTAAAATTTCTCAGTTTCAACATTTGCTCTGTTATCTATGTTCTATTGTAAATAAAATATTGGCTCATGTGATCTGAATGCCTTGCATTTTGATTTTATTCACAATTTACACTTTGTCCCAACTATTTTGGAATTGTATTTTGACGAGTGGCATTCCCTATGTGTTGTCTGTTTGTGCCTGTACACTGTGTTACATTCTGATTGTGTTGATGTCCTTTGTATTCATGATGTTTATGATTTTAGTTACCTGCTCTGGTCTGTACAGCACTTTGGTCAACCTCGGTTATTTTAAATGTGCTTTATAGTAAATAAATTTGATTTGATTTGATTGATTGGATTAAATATTATCAAATTATCAATGTGATATTATCATGTGCAAATTAATACACTGTCATTCCAAATCAGTGCATAAAACACAAATATTTGCCCATGAAATATGCACTGTATTCGAAAGCACATGTATATTGTGTGCTCTAAGAACGGACGGCTACGAGAGGGATCTTAAAGGAGGAGGCCGCACCTCAGTAAAGTATATTTCAGCAGAAAGTGGAATTCTTGAAGTGTCTAGAACGCATAGTTTTATAAATTTTAATTTGGTTATGATCCAGTGCGACGCATTTTAAAACCAGCGAGTCTGCAAATCGGCGTCAATATCAGGGGGCAGACATTTTTACTTGGGGAATCCAGGGCTGCGTTCAGAATACACACTAGTCCCCTCGCTCTCTCACTCTCTTTATATTGTTTTCAATGTAGAACATTCACTACATCGTGCCCTGTATAGTGGAAGAGAGTACATCAAATGCCAGTGCCGCGGTGCTTGTGGCAGTAGTTATTGGCCGTGTTCGAAACCGCGCTCTACGGTTTACATACACTATTCCCACTACACACTAGCCACATTACACGCTACTCACTACGAACTAACTCTTCCTGTTGCTTCGTCTTCTTATTATACCTCAGCGTGTTTTTCTGGCGGTTTACGTCGCGTGTCATCTTGGGCAATTTGTGTATGAATAGTGAGCTTACGCTGCACCCACAAAATGTCTGCCCGATTTAGTATACATCAGGGAACTTCTCGCGGACACAAACTCACTCCCCACGCATAAGTGAACACCCTACCTCCTAGTTCTGATGTCGCCGGTAGTGTGAGTCGTATGTTAGTGCGCGGTTTCGAACACGGCCATTCTCTTTCGTGACGTCAGTTGTTTTCTTTCCTTTCATCCAGGCCATGGAGTTTTCCTTTCATCCGGGCCTTCAGTAAGCTAACCCTTTGCCACTTGACTGCCCGCAAGCTGTTTTTATTTAAGCTGGCCTGATAAAAAATCAAACAATTTATCGACTCAGCGACCAAGACCAATACATGACCTATAATTAGAAATGATCATGAAAAGGTGAATTCCTATTGCCTACATTTATATAATTGATATGGCATTGTTAATCCAAAACTTTCACTGACTTTGCAGCATTTATTTTCGCCGTCCTTAGGATTGTTACACAGCTGTGCAACTTGCCATACAAGCGCCCTTTAGCCGTGACAACATTCAGAATATAGAACAGATTCTCGCAGCGTCGCAAACTAATTTACGCAAATCTACGCTGCTTAACGAGCAACACAAGCGAAATTATAAAGACATGTTGATATTTTACGTTGTCATTTATGCACAGAAGAAGACGCCTCATAATTTTGTGGCGCAATGCATAACAAAGCTATCAAAAGTAAATTAGACTGTCGTTGGTTTTTACCAATTAGTCTGAGCAACTGTGGCTTATCGGGAGATGTAAACTTCGAGAGGTTTAGGTTATTAAGCATTTAAAGGTGAGGTTTCCGCGATCAAATTCAAAATCAGAAGATCCCCCAAGTAAAAATGTCTGCCCCCTCTGATATTGAAGCCAATTTGAAGACTAGCTGGTTCAAAAATGCTCTGCACTGGATTATTATCAAATTAAAATATGTGTTTTAGACACTTCAAGAGTTCTACTTTCCGCTGAAATATACTTTGCCGAAGTGCGGTCTCCTCCTTTTTTGCTGTGAACGAGTGGTCTGGATCTCTTGTTAGTTAAGAGCAAACTGAAGGGACGCTTTAGTTAGGAACGTGTCTGGGAAACCCACGCTATTTTAAGAGCAATCGTTAGAGTCATTTCAAGAGGCTCTTAGCCTTAAAGGTTGTATCAGTGATTCTGAGCCAAAACATAATTTGTCACGTACAGGAGATCTTTTCTCACGAACTGTTAGCAGCTCGTCTCATGAATGAGCGATGAAAAATCTGGTCTCTGTTGTCCACCTACAGCCAGGTAGACACTGAGAAAGATACACAAACTCGAGGTGACCTACCCGCCTCCCAAAACATCAACAAAAGTGTTCCAACGAATAGGAGGGCAGGGTGGGTCTTCTGCGCCAGTTCCGTGCTCATGCACGACAAGTGGGTGGGACTGAGCAATGAAATGAACTAGCAGTGGCGCTACCATGCGCAGAGTGAACCATGGTGGAAGCTAAACCGAAAAAGAGACGCTCGAACGAGGGCATGTCAAGGAAAAGGAACGCGATTGCAGCTATGCAAAGTCCCGAATAAACATAGGGAAAGCATAGCAACGTTGGAGAGAATTCCGGGAGTTGAATGTTTTTCATTCTGACGCCCAGGTCTCCTTGTTTCTACTGGACAGGTGAGTAGAGCTGGTGCTAACTCGGTTGGATGTAAATTGCATTGCTCGCTGGAAAATTTTTGCAAATCTGAGTGCAGGTACTGCCTTTTCGGTGTACAGAGATTATCCGAATGAGTGTTTCTTTGTTTTTTATTATGATGCTTAGCTAACTGCCTCCATAATCTTAGTAGATAGATGCCACATACATAAACTTCTGTTTCTTTTCTGTTGCCATCCAAATGCTTTTGATTTGATTTTTTAATACAAGTTTACAACTGTTACTAATGTTATGAACATTTATTATGAAGGTTAGCAATATTGAACAATTGAAATACTCTTACCAATTCATAAGTTTCTTAAGTAAATAATGGTGTGTTTAATTATTAGAGAATGTTAAAATCATTATTGGTAATTTTTGTCTATTAAGCAAATCTCTCACTGCGGTAATGCGACTGCAGCTGAGATAAACACTTCAAAATGGACCACTGACTATCTGTGAATTACCGAGCGTTTTATCGGACTGGATCATGTTAGACTTGCAATTCACAATAACTTATTTCTTTCATTTTCCCCACTGAGGCAAAGTTGGTCGGGACATTTTGACTTTCAAAGGTTATACTTGCTGAACATCATGAGACTAACTTTAATACTTTCCCCATAATGCTGTACTGTAATTCATAATTAGGACCTCACCTGAAGCTCTGATACACCTGTATCCTCAACAGCTTGCCGACGTGGTTCCTGCATACAAAATAATACATTAATAATAGCACCATGGCAGGATTTCTAGACTGAAATTCACCTCATAATTTGATATATCCACCCGTGTTATGTCTACTACAGCTAGTAACCTGACTACTAGCCAATGTGTGACAGAAACCAGGTTTAGTTCGCTAGTAGAAACTAGCAAACATGATTAATTAACATTAGTTGACATTATTTTCCAAAATAAAGTAACTTTAAGTAGCTAGTAAGTTTTCACTTTAAATAGCTAACTGTTTCTGACTAGGTAGTTTGATCACTTATGCCCTGGATGGTAAAAAAAAAAGCTTCTTATGTTGCCTCTTTTTTTGGTGGCCTCTCTGTGTTATTCCTCCGTCAACTGAGTGGCTAGCTGCCATTAGCTCGCTAGCTAACAAACTGATGTTATACAATGGTTAGCCACGGAAAGGTACTGCAAGCACACGTAGTTATGAGAGTGGCAGTTAGCTAGCCTGCTCCCGTGCTAAACCGCACCGATTCAAGTTCCCAACATTACACTTGGCATTCAGTTTGGCTGAATATCAATAGCATTACATGGAACAATTTTTTTTCTCTCACGCTCTCAGACAATGAAATTTCCGTGAAAGTGATACGTACCTAAGGTAATATCAAATATATGATATGAGTTGGGCCATGGGAAAAGTGCTTTAGTTGCGTGATGAAGAAAAATTTGGAACAAATGCCAAATTACGGTTCGAAGACAGAAAGGATTAGGATGGTGGTCCATGCAGGGAGGGAATTTCATGGAATTATGGAAGTGAAGGGAGAAATCCAAGAAATTTTAGAAAAAAGGTTTTGGTGAGAGCCAAATGCAAATTAATTAGTTGTGTAGGCTACAGTCATGTTTCGAGGAAGTTAGGTGCTAGGGAAATATTTTAAAAAAATTGTTGAAAAAAAAAGAACTGTGGATTTGTTTTTTTTTTTTTTTTGTAAATTGAAGATAGTCACTCTAGACCATGGAGGTAATATACAGTGCCTGACAAAAGTCTTGTCACTTATCCAAGTTGTAGGAACAACAAATAATAACCTGACTTGTAGTTGATCAATTGGAATCAAAAAATGGCTTATATGAAAGGCAAAGCCCTCTAGATTATGCAAAATATACCAAAATAGAGTTTTGTGTCATTCATTGAGTTTTATTATTTAATTAGTACAGAAAGGTCAGATTTTGCTTGGACAAAAGTCTTGTCGCATTGAAAAAAAATGTGGAAATTATACATACACTTTATTTTGAATACACAAATATGCCACCATAATATTAGAACATAAATTCATGGTGCCTTGGAAAAAGAATTAATATTAAATGACTCCCATGAGCTTGGAGTCTTGGCAATGACTGAAATAACTTGATGATGAAATCATCTGGAATGGCAAAGAAAGCAGTCTTACAGGACTCCCAGAGTTCATCAAGATTCTATGGTTTCATCTTCAGCCTCTTCCTTCATCTTACCCCTGAAATGCTCAATAATGTTCATGTCAGGTGACTGGGTCGGCCAGTCCTGGAGTACCTTCACCTTCTTCGCTTTCAGGAACTGTGATGTGGAGACAGAAGTATGAGAAGGAGCAGCAGTATGAGTCTGGCAGCAAGAACTTCTTGATATTTCAGGCTGTTGATGTTGCCATCCACTCTGCAGATCTTTCTCACCCCCCCATACTGGCTGTAACAACAAACCATGATTTTTCCTCCACCAAACATGATTGTTTTCTGGGAGAATCATGGGTCCATGAGGGTTCCAACAGGTCTTGTACGGCGACTGGGATGCAGTTCAATGGATGATTCATCAGAAAAATAAACTTTCAGCCACTTTTCCAGTATCAATCCTTTCTGCAAGCTGTGGGCCTTGGCAAATGCAATGCAGGTTATTTGTTTTCTGTTTAATGCAGGCTTCTGTATGCTAATTCGGCCATGAAAACCACTTTGAGAGAGAATTTGACGAACTCTTCTTGTAGATACCGGGATTTTTGGTGACATTTCCTAATGTAGCTTTGCTGTAGTTGAAGAAGGGCTAGCCTTGTACAGTTGAAGCAACAAACGGTCCTTTCAAACAGTTGTCATACCGAGGTCTGTCTGACCTGCACTTGCCACGAACATCACCAGTTTCTTCAAATATTTTTCTTATCCCCTCCACTTGACATTTGGATACATTAAAGACGTCTGCCACCTCAGCAGCAGACTCAGTCTTCAGGCTCTTGATGATCAGCACTTTGGTCTGTGGTTGAATCTTCGGCATGTTGTCAGAGGTCTAGTCGCACCTCATATGAAAGTCTGGTGCGCTGGGGTTATTTCTATACACATCTGGGAATGTGTTAATTACAATATTTGTCATAGGTTAAACTTTAATCTGTGATTTGTTGCATCATCTGAAGAGACGACAAGACTTTTGTCCCAGCAAAAACACGTTATGGGCTTTGCCAGGCTGTGAACATCAGAACCCTTTTTGACGGTTTCATTTTGCACCAAATTATTAATGTGAAAGCCCTTGACATTAAAATGGACCATTTATTATAACAATTGATTGGTTAGAAATAAAGTTATATGCTATTTTTAGTTACTATGTCTTTATGCGACAAGACTTTTATCAGGCACTGTAATAGAACTGGAGAGAGGGAGGAAGTACCACCCCTATTACTTTCAATGGGAGATGCTAGGCTAGCTACTTCAGCCCAGGAAGTACGGAATTGACCGACGCCATCTATAAAAAAGGCGTTCCATGGGTGCTTATTTCCGGCACCATTTCATAAGATTGCCAATCTGACTACACAGCACAAATGGCCAAGAAAATGTGTCGTCTGTGCGGATTGGCGAATGTGTTCGAGGGGAAATGACGAGTAACGCGGTTAATCCGGAACACGCACGCACTATACACTCATTGGCTGAACTGCTGCAGTCAGAGCAACAGCTGGACAACCAAACTCGGGCACGAGCTGTCATCAAGCTCTAATGCTGCATTCGGTAACGCGTCCCACTAGCCGTGTTTTCGAGACTGGTGAATTCCGTTCTTTTGACCTCACGACCTCACTGTCCGAATGATCCTTCCTCGTACCTTCGACTTAATTCACGACACGACTTGTGTTAATGAGTGTTACCGAATGCAGCATAAGTAGCAGTTCTTATTTTACAGGCCCTCTTGAAAACATCGAACAGTTACGTCAGACAAAGAGCAAAATAATGAAGGATTACGGAATACATTTCTTTTGTTTTCGCTTTATTTGGCAAGAAAAAAATGCGCACTTTTCAATTGGCGTCTATGGAGCTTCAGCGTCTTTGGCCACAAAATTGCATCCTTGGGAGACGCGGAAGCAGAAAGCTAACATGCTAACTGGCTGAAGCAAAGGTACTTCCTCGTTCTCTCTGGTTCTATTATATATCTCTATGCTCTAGAGCAGTGGTTCCCAAAGTCGGTCCTGGGGACCCACTGCGTATGTCGGTTTTTGCTCCAACCACAATTACGATCCCAGAGTTTTAACAAGCTGTTCATTTTTTAATTAGCAGTTGCTTGTCAGATACGAGGGACATTTTACCCCTTAAACCACATTATGACAGAAATGGCTCGCATTCCATGAAATTTCAAAGCCCAACATTCATATTTTTTATTTTGATGTATTCCACGTAAGCACGACAATCAAAGGTGGCAGTATGTTTCATGTGATCAAATGCAAGACTGCAATCAGTCAGTAATCTGGTGATTAGGGTTCTGAATGCAGGTGCTCAGGTTCTTTCCTGAAACCAATCAAGTGACATTTAACAGGTTTGACTCATCGTTTGCTTTGTCTTTGAATTCTTAATTGCCTAATAATTGTTAGCTTTAATGACCTTGGGTCCACAATTTTATCTACTAGAAGCCCATTTATAGATTCATGTCATCAGTTGCAAATTTCCATTTTTTATGTTAGAGAAGTAATTTCAATTTGGCACCCTATGAAATGATTTTCATCATGGCCATTTTTGACATGTGGTTTAAAAGGATAAATAATCAGCGTGAACAAGAATAGTGCAATCAAGAGCAATGAGCAACTCATTAGCATTCTAAGATTGGAGCTGTGGTTGACACAAAAACCTGCGTACACAGTGGGTCCCCAGGACCGAGTTTGGGAACCACTGCTCTAGAGCTTACTTCACCATAGGGCGGGGCAGTAATGCACCTTAACGTTGGTCTACACACCTGAAAAAACCAAAAAGAAGAAGAGGAGCACGCCTCTGCTCGTTCCTTTCCCTTGCTTTGAGTCATTTTGCGACATTTTCGGCACTCAGCTAAGGTGGACTTTTTATTTTCTCTGGGCACGTGCACGAAGTGCAGCTTAGCAAATGAGGCTCGAATTAGCGTTAGTTGGAGCTAATTTATTTCACATGATGGAACGGGTCGAGGATAGATAGGGAGTTGGTGCTAATTCAAACCTCAAGATTACGCCGTAGCCTGGATGTTCTTAGCTGCGTTGATGGAATACCCCCCAGGTCTGCTCGCTCGTATTTTACCTTGCATGTTTGTATTCATTCACAAGCGTTTCATGTTAAGAAAGCGAAATCTGTTTACAAAAATGTATCGCCAGAGCTTCGCTAAGCGCATGTGATAGGCTATTGGTCATGTTTGTAAGTTGGAACGGAGGAAAATGTTCAAGCAAGCTATTCATACGGGAGTTTATATGTTGTCTGATTGCGAATGAGATGTGTTGATCTTCAAATATCTGCGTGAGACTGGAGTCCGCTTCCACGACTGTAGAATTGGGCAGCATTGAAGCGACTGATGGACTTGTCCTTTTCACCGGTTCTTGCGAACCAAAGTTGAGTTCGGCTTCACCTGAGCAGCTGAGAACTCTGGCTATGTTTTTACGTCGGAATGACACTCCGTATCGAGTGATAGCCTAGTCGCTGAGAAGTTTATTTAAAAAATGGCTGCAATGCAAATTACACACACGAACAATCATAAGGTTTTAATCTGAATGGAAGAGCTTTTGAAGTAGTACAATCACCTGGCCAGTATATTTCGTACTTCAGTATGTTTTCTTCTTCATAATACCCATGATACCTTCCAGATAATTGAATACGTGGCACTCGGATTGCCTGGCTACATTAGTAGCAATTTGCTTTCACGTGCTTCTGCAATGTTTTGTGCTGCTCCACACTCTGCACACAGGTTTCTGATCGTGAGTAAAGTAGTCACATTTCTGCGCTTCCGATACCATTCCAATAATTCAGACAGATTCACGGAAAATAATTACTGCAGTCGAATGCCCCTCAGTTTGTTTGCATAATCACGCTCGACGGAATAAGATGAAGGAATGCTGGCAAAAATTTTATGACCACCCTTGAGACCACGAAAGTGCGCTGCAACACCGGCAGAACTCTGAAGATTTTATTCCGACTTTGGAAATTTGTTTGCGACTTTGAAATCGCATAATGGCTTTGTGTAAGCCCAACCTTAATTGCATAGAGGTGAAAGTGCATTTAAAAAAAAAAAAAAAAATGCATTTACTTGGAAATGGGAATAACATGAAACTGCTTTTGCTCATTTCTGCTTATGCAGGACAAGCTCTGATGTGACTCTACGACTTTACGTGTCGTGCCCAAATGGTCAAAATTTGACGGTTCTAAATGTAATAAGTTTTGATCGGTCATGTCACATTTTGTGGTGTGTAAAGGGGTGTTATTGTGCTTGACAAATTTGCTGTGAACTTTCATGCGGCCTGGAGTGGTTCACCTGTTGATTTGTTGGACACTATACTGTTTTTTATATTTACTGGTGCCCATCCTCTTGGCTAAGTTGTGAACTTTGCCTACGCGGAGAATGCTGTTGTTTCGGTGAATATCCATGGTCATCCGCGGACATTTATCTAGTTTAATTTTGTTGTTTGCAAGGCCTGCAGCCACCCAAGGCTGGTGTGTTCCTGGTGTCATTCTGTGATTACCAATGGAATTAAATTAAATAAACCATGATGAATCCTACTGCAATGAATTATACAAACTGCAGTGTAACAAATCTCAATCTGACGAATCATAATGCAAGAAATCATGATGCAATGATCAATTTGAACAAATCGGTTTGAAAATCTCAAATGTATTGAATATAGTGAACCGTAATGTGTTGAAATGCAGTAGATCTCAAAATGTATTGAGCGCTGTGAAACTATGGAATGAGATGCAATAAATTGCGAATATATTGAAATTCAGTGAATTTCAGATGAAATGCAGTTAATGGCAATATTGAAATGCAGCAAATTTTCCATGTACAAATGCAGTGAATCAATCTCTTGATATGCATTTATTGAAATTTATTAAATCTAAATGATTTTGAGAAACCTCTCATTTTCTGATAATGCTGCTCCTCTTTGTTGTTGGGAGGGATTTTCGTTTGGTTTTGTAAACTTGGCTCTGGATTTTACGGCCCCTTCGGAAATTAAATGTAGAGTATTGATTGAATTGTGATTGCATGTACACTTGGGGCCACAATGGAGCAAAGCTGACTCTGGTATGTTTGGACAATGAAGCAGCTGTAAATGTTGTCAACGAAGATATTATGCAGTTGCCTTCCTCAGTGACTTTCTGCCCTAATACCTGGTCTCCAAAATAATGTGATGTCATTTAAATCATAAAATCCTTGAACTTTGAGCTTCTTTGGTTGAATTTTTGTATCTGACATTGCTATAAATGTGCGTGCATATGCTGTATTCTAATACATTGAGATACAAGGTCATAATAAAAGCAGTTGAGGATCTCTCATTCTTAGTGGTTAATCTAGCCATTTGTTTTCTTCTATTTCATGTTACATCGTCTGCAATACCGACCAATGCAAGCGTCTTAGCCTTGGTTTACTACGGCTGCTGGGAAACCTACAGAAGAGTCTGGTTTGCTTCGCGCCGCTCATCCCTTCTAGCTTTGGGACTTTTCTCTCTCCTGAGCCGCCCAATCCTTCTGAATCTTCAAGACATCAACAGCAGCAAACCTACCCAGCATCTTGTCGGGATTTGGGTTCAGAGGTCCTCAGATGTATATGAACTTTAGTTTTACAAGGTCCAAAGGCAAACATGTCTGTATGTATAGAACGTGTAGTTTTCTCAATTGTCATGACAGTATGTTCTCTTGAGCCCCTTTTATCATTTTGCAACTAGCGCAGGTGGTTGGCTGGGTCATGCTTATTAGTACTATGTCCACTCAAGCCTAACGGGTCCAGCGAGGTGCCAGGCTACACATAGCGAGGTCGTGATGCATTTAAAAGTAGTATGACCATTCTTGATCCAGGTAATTGCATTGGTGGTAGCAGACGTGCGCTAAAGGCTTGGCAGCCTTTAGCAGCCAATGTTTTGACCCTGGATATCTCTATGGACTTCCTGGTCATCCAGGAGTCAGTGGGTGTTCCACTGTACACATAGTTTATTTCACTAGGTAGAATGTTTTTCAGGACCAAGATGACACTCATCTTGCCTCTTTGCATCTGTCAGGGTTGCAGACGTGCACTAGAGGGAGCGGCATGTGCCTTTTCTCTAGAGGGTGGCGAGACCCTGCCTGCAGGTACAGATGCGAGGGCACCAAGTGCTGTGTTCTCTGGGAAATGAGCCTAACGGGTCCAGCGAGGAGCCAGGCTATACATAGCGACGTCATGACGCATTTAAAAGTAGTATGACCATTCTTGATCCAGGTAATTGCATTGGTGGTAGCAGATGTGTGCTAAAGGCTTGGCAGCCTTTAGCAGCCAATGTTTTGACCCTGGATATCTCTATGGACTTCCTGGTCACCCAGGAGGCAGTGGGTGTTCCACTGTACACAGTTTATTTCACTACGTAGAATGTTTCTCAGGACCAAGATGACACTTCATCTTGCCTCTTTGCATCTGTCGGGGTTGCAGACGTGTGCTAGGGGGAGTGGTATGCGCCTATTCTCTAGAGGGTGGCGAGACCCTGCCCGCAGGTACAGATGTGAGGGCACCAGGCGGTGTGTTCTCTGGGAAATGAGCCCAACAGGTCCAGTGAGGAGCCAGGCTACACATAGTTTAGTTGCTCACATAATTTAGCTTCACTTGCTGGTGATGGTTCTGCTGTTTTGGGGGATTCTTAAGTTCTGTTCCCTACCTAAATTTGTTGTTGTTTAGTATGTTCTTGCTATGCATGGTAGAGAGCACCTCCAGAGCAGAACCTTTCGCCAAACTCAAATGTCATTACGTTTACATGTTAATAAATTTGTTCAATCGTAAATACATGAGTTTACCTGACAACTGGGTCTAATATGGTTTATCTGGAAAGATGAGAAGAACGAGTTCACTGGCGCCCCGGTGGCTCATCGGTCTAAGCGCGCGTACCATGAAGGCTGTGTCCTTCCCGCAGCGACCTAGGTTCGATTCCAGCTCAGGTCATTTGCTGCATGTCTTCCCCCATTCTGCTCCCCAACTTTCCTGTCTCTCTTCACTGTACAACTGTCAAATAAAGGAAAAAGTTCCCAAAAAAATAATCTTTTAAAAAAAAAAAAAAAAAAGAACGAGTTCACTGAAATATTGGTAGGGACTATCTGGCTCTTAGAAAAGGTCGGTTGGACACCAGGTGCAGGACCCATAAGTGTTTATTACAACACAAAACACTTGTAGGAAATAGGCACACAGGCCAAAATCAAAACACCGTGCACATGCACACTGAACAACAGGAGAAACTAAGGTACACTGCCCAAGGCAGGGGGAAACAGAAGTCCACACTCCTAGAGTGGCTAGACTCAAAAAAACAAAAACTGGACCTGACTAACTGACGGGAACACTGGGAGACTAGACAGGGGGCAGACAAGATGTGGGAGCAGAGAAATACAAGACTCAGGAATTAAACTCAGGAAGGCTCAGGAGAAACAAAACAAATGCAAAAAAGTCCCATCTGACGATCTCAACTCTCTTCCCTCCTGATATACGCATGGAAGGAGGCGGGGATTCGGAAGCTAATCTCAGATGGAAACAGAAACACATGGGATAAATGAACAATTACACGAGAACTAGTTTAACAATCATGACTCGAGACAATCACGCAAGCTAGACAGTTTAGATTGAGGTAATCTAAACTTGACGAGTAAAAAGCAGCACAAGAGAAGCCAAGGAAAGCACAGCTTTAAACGCAGTGAATCAGGGAAAGCTTAGACAGGAATTTCAAAAGCTAGAAACACTCGCACTCGCTAACGCGTTAATAAGGTTAATACTATGTGACGAAATATATATACAAACACCCTTAAACAAGTGCTGGTTAGTACGGGTTAGTAATGGCCCTATCAGAGAACGCATTCACTCAGAGTTTTGCGAGACCCAGAATAAGCACAGGTGGAAGCAATGAATGAAATACCACAGCCAAAACTGAAAGAGGAAACGTGATTGGACCACGAGACTCAGGCATACTGAAGGCTGTCACACGACACCACAGGGCAAGAGTCAGGGCAAGAGGGAATCAATGGTCAGACTGCGGGAATGGAGCTGAAAAACAAATCAAGAGAGGCACGGGGGAAAACGCACAAGCACACAAGGCAGAACCATAACACTGGCTTCCCAAAATATTGGTAGGGACGTACCCCTACCGTCCATCTGCAAACCTACGCCCTTGCTTCTCCATTTCTAACCTGTTGCTTCTGCAGTCAGGTTATTTGGTAATTGTAGTCTACATGCTGTGAGGAGTTGCTGTGAATCTGGAGTCCATCAGTGCTTATAAGATCTGGGGGGAGTAGAATTTTGGCAAAAGGGGAAAACTCATGCTGTCAGAAATTCACTCCCCTCTCCATTTCTGATCTGTTTCCTCCACATTCAAGATCTTGTGTAGTTTTAGTCTTTCTGTTGGGATATGTAACTGCTGTAAATCTGGAGTCTATCAGTGCTTGCATTAAAAAGATCTGGGGAGAGTGGAATTTTGGCAAAGGGGAAAATAGATGCTGCCCAAAATCCACTCCCCTCTCCATTTTTGATCTTTCCTACACAGTCAAATTCTTTTGTCATTTTAATCTACCTGTTGGGATATGTAACTGCTGTGAATCTGGAGTCCATCAATGCTTGCAATAAAAAGATCTGGGGGGAGTAGATTTTTTGCAATGGGGGAAAATTCATGCTGCCAAAAATTTACTCCCTGTCCATTCCTGACCCGTTTCCTCCACAGTCAAGTTCTAGTATCAGTTCAGTCTACCTCTGGGGATATGTAACTGCTGTGAATCTGGAGTCCATCAATGCTTGCAATAAAAAGATCTGGGGGGAGTAGATTTTTTGCAATGGGGGAAAATTCATGCTGCCAAAAATTTACTCCCCTGTCCATTCCTGACCCGTTTCCTCCACAGTCAAGTTCTAGTATCAGTTCAGTCTACCTCTGGGGATATGTAACTGCTGTGAATCTGGAGTCCATCAATGCTTGCAATAAAAAGATCTGGGGGGAGTGGATTTTTTGCAATGGGGGAAAATTCATGCTGCCAAAAATTTACTCCCCTGTCCATTCCTGATCCGTTTCCTCCACAGTCAAGTTCTATTGTCCTTTCAGTCTACCTCTGGGGATATGTAACTGCTGGGAATCTGGAGTCCAACAGTGCTTGTATTAGTAAGATCTGGGGGTAGTGGAATCATGGTAAGGGGAAACATTCATGCTGTCCTAATTTCAGTCCCCTCTCTATTGATGAATTGTTGTCTCTTTATTTATTTTTTGTCTTCATGTTGCACTGAGTTAGTTCAGCTAATCTGGTGTCCTCCTGTGCTAGCATTAATAAGTTCTCGGAAGAGTTGAATTATTGAAATGTCGATCGTTCATGCTATCACAATTACACAGTTCACGCCATTTCTGCACTGTTGCCTCTACTGTCTGGTGCTGTTGCTGCTCAATTCTACGTTTTGGTTTGTGAATCTGGGTTCTTCTTTTGCTTCCAATGAGGATATATGGGTCATTGGAATTTTGACCAGGGGAAATATTCATTCTGACATAATTGAGCCCCTCAGAACAATAGTGGTCTAACTCCAATTTTCAAATTTTCCGAGTTAGACCCATATTTTTCATGCTTAAGGAAAAAATCTATTCATGCAATAATGGGCCAGAAGATTGTTAGTTCCATACGGTGGCCCTGAAGTGCAAACCACAACAGCGAATAACTAAACACAACCCCAAATTAAGAAACACAACGGCAAATTCAAAAACATGACCGCAAATAACTAAACACGACAGCAAATAACTAAATACAACCGTAAATTAAAAACGCAAATAACTAAAAATGACAGCAAATTAGAAAATAACAGCACATAACTGAACACAACTGCAAATTAAAAAACACAACCACAAATAACTAAACACAACAGCAATTAACTAAACACAATGACATTAACCTACCGGAAGAGGTAGGTACTGGTGGGCGACATGAGTCATCACTGATTGGACGAGTGTGCTTCCTTGTGTGTGAAGAGAGAGAGAGGGAGGACTTGATTGGACGAAGGCACCGTTCATCCTTTGACCAGGAAGTTATTCTGCCTTTGGCGTGGTTTTTAAACATGAGCGTTATTGGTGACCCAAACGTAGCTGCCGCTATCAAAGAATATTTTGATTCAGGACATATGAGGTGATACTGGATATGCTCAGGACTAATCACGTCATTTCAATTAGTTTGCGAACACTGAAGATGCATTTACAATTTTTTATGATTGCTTACACACTAAAATTAAAACTTTCCCACAATTCGCAAAACCTTACACTCAAGGAGCAAAACACCGGCCCAGATTTGCCCAACTGTAAGCACATTGTCAGCTTCACACTTTTTGCAAAACAGTACATACAGTGATTTGCAAAACACTAAACACACTTGTATACATTTGACATAGAAATTTATCATGTCATTTCCTTGTAATTTCAAAGCAAAGGCTTTCAAATGAACACACCCATGAACCAACTGGTTAAACACAGCCACCAGGTGTGCACACACACAGGTGCTTAATTGTAGACACATCAATCAGGTTTAAGCACTATAAAAAGGCAACAGGTAAGTCCACCTGTCTTCAACAAAAATGGATGGTGTCAGAGGAAGAGGGAGAGTGCGGATGAGAGGGGGAATCTGGAGAGAACAAGGTGCAGGAAGAGGAAGAGGTAGAGGGAGTAGAGGACCTGGGGAGGGTAGGACGTGCACAAAGAAGAAGACAACCAAATCTGTCTCACGAAATTTGTGCTACACTTGTGGACCATGTAATAAACCACGGACTAACACTGAGGGAGGCTGGACTGAGAGTACAGCCTAACCTAAGCAGGTACACGGTGGCATCATTAGTTCGGACATTTCGTCAACAGAAAATCCATAGCTTACTGCATGTACTATATCAACAGTTTTGGTATTTAGTCCTGTATAATTTTACAGTAAGCTACATGTATTTTGTTTGGCCTACATGGGATTGAACTTCAATAACACTAAGAAGGGAGTGGCCCCATATTCACACAGGAGCAAGACAGCGAGATCATAAACCTCGTTTTGGCCAATAATGCAATCAGACTTAGAGAAATTCAAACCCATATTGTCAATGATCACACAATTTTCAATAATGTCCAACAGGTCTCTCTGTCAACAATAGTCTGTATCCTTAAAAAACATCAAGTTCTGATGAAACAACTGTATAGAGTGCCATGTAAAAGAAATTCAGACAGGGTGAAAGTCCTGCGGCGTGAATATGTGGACGTAAGTTTTGTTCACTGACTGTAGAATTGTATACTGTACACATTACCTTTTTACTGTACATGTAATTTTACTGTATAGCAGACCTACAGTATATTGATCTATATAATGTGATCTTTTGCTGTATTTCAGAGAGTTTTGCAAATGGATGCGGAGGAAGTCCCGCATGAATTTATCTACATTGATGAGGCCGGATTTAACCTGACAACAGTGAGAAGAAGGGGAAGAACTGTCATTGGCCACAGGGCTCTTGTCAATGTACCAGGACAACGTGGGGGTAACATTACCCTTTGTGCTGCCATTACACAGAATGGGGTCCTCCACCGCCATGCCAGCTTGGGTCCTTACAACAGACCTCATTCTAACATTTTTCAACAGATTACACAATATTATCACAGCAGCAAACCAAAGCGACCAGATGCAACACGTTGTCGTCTGGGACAATGTATCTTTCCATCATTCTGCTCTGGTCCAAAACTGGTTTCATCAACACTCACAATTTACAGTTCAATACCTTCCACCATATCCCACTTCCTAAACCCCATCGAGGACTTCTTCTCAGCATGGCGGTGGAAGGTTTATGATCTCCGGCCCTATGTCCAGGTGCCCCTCATTCAAGCTATGGAGGAAGCATGTGATCAAATTGATGCAGCATCAATACAAGGGTGGATTCGTCACTCCAAAAGATTCTTCCCACGTTGCCTTACAAATGAAAATATAGCCTGTGATGTTGATGAGGCCCTGTGGCCAGATCCAGCTTGGCGGAGAGATGATGTTTAGTTTTCCTTTTTTTTTTTCAGTACTGAATTGGATACATAATTTATGTTACAGTACTACTGTAAGCTAACAGTACAATTGTACGTTCAGTAATACTGTATGAAAACAGGAAAATGTTTTGTTATGAATGTTTTGTTGAATTGTTCAGTTTTGACTGACTTGAGTAAATGAAAAGAAATATTTTCATTAGTCTGCACAATTGGTGTCATGTAGTGTTGGTGAATATATTTTTACACTTTCTCTGTGTAAATGCCAAAAGTGTTTTAGGCTGAGCACAGGAGTGTTTAACTGATTCAAACAGAATCAGACCATATGATGGATGTGTTTATGTTATGACAAGAAAATAGGGTTTTTATAAGAAATTGTATAGTTTTGACTAAAGTGTTCCATTTTGCAGATGATCTGAGGTGTTGTGCTACTTGGGCGTAGTGTTGTGCTAATTGCGTGAAGTGTTTTGAAAAACCGGGCCGTTTTCAAAATTGTGCTTAAGCAATTGAAAAAAACTGTAAAAGAGGCTGGGCTGCACAGACGGCGTAACTATTCTTCACTACCTTAGCCGAACATGCTACAGGGAGAATAACTTCCTGGTCAAAGGATGAACAGTGCCTTCGTCCAGTTCGGTCCTCCCTCTCTCTCTCTTCACACACAAGGGAGCACACTCGTCCAATCAGTGATGACTCATGTCGCCCACCAGTACCTACCTCTTCCGGTAGGTTAATGTCATTGTGTTAAGTTATTTGTGTTTTTTAATTTGCAGTTGTGTTTAGTTATTTGCGGTTGAGTTTAGTTATTTGCTGTTGTGTTTTTTAATTTGCGGTTGTGTTTAGTTATTTGCGGTAGTGTTTTTTTAATTTGCTGTTGTGTTTAGTTATTTGCAGTTGTGTTTTTTAATTTGCTGTTGTGTTTAGTTATTTGCTGTTGTGGTTTGCACTTCAGGGCCACCGTACTTCCACCTCTGAAATATAGATAGTAGTGCAAGAGTGGTCTAATTCCAAAATTCTTAGTTTTTAAGCGAAACATGCAAAAAGAACAAAAATCGTCAAAGTTGACAACAAAATACTTTCTGACCATGAAAGCAAAGATTCAAAGCATGTCACTTCAAGACAGGTCTAAATACTTACTGGCATGCTGAATTTGACAACGTTGAAACTTTGGAAGCTGTTTTCTCAAAATGATAAAAAATGGACTTAGACCACTATTGTTCTGAGGGACTCAATTTAACTGCCCCCTGCATGTCTTAACTCTCACCTGTAATGTTCAGTGTGTTCATCGTTTTAGTCCACAGTTCCACAGAAAACAGTAAGTTGTTACCATCACAAAACTGGTGCTTATGGTTGGCCCACCTTTCAGAAAGCATTTGTTTCCACGGCTATTTTACAGTAAAGCATTACTTGGAGGAAGGAACACAATACCTGGCTCCCCGAGCAATGGAGGAAAGTATTGTCTGATGAGTGGTCTTTTATTCTTTTAATGCATCTAGATGGGTTTATGGTCCCTCGTGATGATCCATATTTCAACAGGACAGTGCCTCCATACACATAGCTAAAAGGATTAAAGGTCCCCTATTATGCTGTATTTAGTTGTTTAAAATATCTCCAATGGGTCTTTAACATAATGTTATGAATTAAGTTACAAACAAAAAACCACACACATCCAGGCCTAGTGAGACCTCTTCTCTCACCCAGTTTATGGCGGCCTCAAACACGAGCTGTTTTTAGTGGGCGGGGAAGCTAATGAGGCGCTGCAGTGATTGGCTGCCTGGAGGCTTCGATTTGGGGGTGGGTGCAGACCCGAAAAACCAGGAAACCAAGATGGCAGGTATTTCAGGACAGCTTTCCGCAGCATCTATTGCTGTAAGACCACACTTATTTGATCCCGAATCCGACCCCGAACGGGAGGAGGAAGCAATTGAAGTATTGCAGCAACGTTTACAGCAAGATGTCAATGACTGGCTAGTTGACATTTTAGTGTTTTGCTCGTACTGTCTCGCCTTGCATGCATGTGATTGTAGCTGTACTGTTATATAGTCATGCTATATATCCACTTGGCTATCCGGAGGAAACTTTGCTGAAAGCTCCTGTTAACCATTTCCACCAAAACGAAATACAATTCCGACACCAAGCTGCTAAATGAGTTTGTAGCAAAAACACACAAACAGTGTAAGTGTTCCTTATGTGGAGCTAGCGAATTGATAACTTGTACCGGAAATCCGTATCCGACCTCCACTTTTTTTCGGCTTTTTATTACTCGGAACAATTTTCAAAGGTGGATGAAATTCTGCCACGGCAGTGTAGAGAAATCGTTTGTTATACCAGACACGTTGTAGTGCGTTTTGCGATTGCTTTCACCGTGGTAGGATCAGAGAGCTAGCCCACACCACGGCAAAGTACCTGGCTGATCCCGGTTTTGGATAAGTAAAACGATCGTTTCACAGCAGCAGTAAACAAACCCAAACACGTACCCTAAGTTCCGCAAAGCCTACGTTTGGTCTAACTGCAGCCTTATCAGCCCAACTCTGCAGACACGCACAATACTTCTCCGGTTACCTTCAACTGTAGCGGCTATGGTCAGGTAACGTTATGATGAAACTACCACCTTGATGCTAACCAAAGTAACACAAGAATACCAATCTGAATTACTGCATATAAGTTAACCAGAGCATTTTTCAAATAGCACGGCACGCGAACTAACATGCAGTAGTAACTGACCGGTCATAACAATGACGGAGACAAATGTTACCCTGCAATACGGGTTTTACAGACAGTAAGTTCCGTTACCGTGAACAGTTGTACCAAGCATCCAAAAAATTACAAACAAGTATAAAAAGTTTGCTTCAAATGAGGTTAATATTCACATACCTTCTGTTGAATGTCTCCTTGACATTATTTACTCTTGCATATTTAGAACACGAACATTAGCAACAGTAACTTAGCTACTTTAGCCACAGTGCTACAGCCACATTCACTAGGCTGTCACTTTAGGTAGGCTTATGCAGTAAAGCAACACAAAATGGTAAAACTTACTGCTTCCGCGTCTGTGAGTCACGGACAGTTTGTACCGATCCAGGCTTTATCTTCAGATATTTTACAAAGCCTGTGTTTGAGGCCAGTTGTTAGTGCTACCTATCGTTAGCAGTCCTGCTAGCCACCCATAACACGTTAGCTTTACTTACATTATTTGCTGTTATATCGTTACTTACAGCTTGTGGCTCCGAGCGCATGATCGATGCAACTGCCCTAGGTTCGAGAAGCAGCTGAGACACATATCCAGCGTCGAATTGTCCTTTATTGACAAAGCTGTCTTCGGTGAAATGCCCAGTACAAACAGCTAATGTTCCCTTTGTGCGTGGCTGTTTGCCGCCAGCAAACAAATAAGCTACCCACTGATTTCTGGTGGCATCGTCTTTAGGAAGAGAAAATAGTTGCGCTTTTTTTCGCATCCAAAAAAAAAAAACGTACAAACAGCTTTGGGAGACATACTGATAAATCTACACATTAAGTGATTTGGGCTCATTTGTGTCTGAAAGAATAAATTCCAGGGTGGGCAGGTTCAGAGCCGTGATAGGCTCTGGCCAGGTCTGTCCTGATTGGATGCAACAACCTGACGTCAGGTTTAGCCCAGATCTCATGAAGAGCTGTTCAGAGAGCAAATCACATTCAGGAAATCACGTTCTCAGATTTCAGCAAAACCCCTGTATCTTATGTCTAGAAACTTTACAGAGGTTGAGGATGGACATCCAACCTAATAACATTACTTGTATGTATTCAAAGAAGGATCAGCATAATAGTGGTCCTTTAAAGAATGTTCTTAGAACACTGGCCGAAGTTAAATGTGCACCATGGCTAGCACAATCACTAGATCCAAACTTAATTGAACCTCTATGGAAAGTTCAGGAGTGCAAAGTGCCAACTTGATCTCCTCCTCCTTCATCCTTAAAAACCGGAGACTGTCTTGAAAGAATTGGCCAATATCCCACCAGACACAGTACAAAAATCATACTCAAGATTTTGAAGACAAAAGGGTGGGCCTACTATTGATGCTAAATATCACCTTATGCAAGGCTTTCTGACATTTTGCACACCACTGTGTTATGTATGAGTGTTTTATGTAAAGCACTGTATATCATTTGTAAATGAAGATTTGTTGCGCTGTCGTACTGGTCAGCTATTTGTTTATTTTGTTCATCATTTAGCACCCTCTTGTGGTATGTCTGTAGCAAAACATGATCTGATGCAATACCACGTTTGTGATGAAATAGACTAGTGCTTTCTAGAGGTTTCTGGCATCTTCTTGCCTGGAGGGGGCCGGATCACCCAGGGCTCCTGTAGATCTTTCCAGAATGTTCCTAGTCTATATAAATGCTGTGATTTTGGGCAGAAAGAAGGAGGGTTTTTGTTTTGGCATCAGAGTTACATAGTGGCATTAGAGTGTTATTATAAGATTACACAGTGTATTATTTATGAAAATTTTTGGACCTAATCAGTGAAGAATAAATTTGTTTAAGTCGTCATTGCTGGTCTTCTTTGTTGTGATTTTCAAGTCATAACAGCTGTTTATTGGCTGATGATTTTCTTTAATTGTTGTTGGTATAAAATTTAGTGGGGGAAACCGAAGAAGGATGATAGTTACACTTTTTGTTCGAGCATCTGTAACTTGGGGATTCTTTATACCAGATCTCTCAAACAATAATAATAATAATAATATATTTTATTTGAAAGCGCCTTTCAGGACACCCAAGGTCACTACAGAAAATATAAAAACAAAATATACAAGATAAAAGACAACATACAATAAATAGGGAGGGGGGACTGTGTGAAGCAGTTTAGAGAGAGTAAGCAAGTCTGAACAGATGTGTTTTGAGTTTAGATTTGAAGATGGGCAGGGTGGCAGAGTTACGGAGGTCAGCTGGCAGTGAGTTCCAGAACTCCAGTGAGTTCCATGGAGCTAAGGCGGGCAGCGGGTACAGTGAGATGGAGGGAGGAGGAAGATCTGAGAGCACGGGATGGAGTGACAACGTGCAGGAGGTCAGAGAGATAAGGAGGGGCGAGGTTATGGATAGACTTGTAGGTGTGCAGAAGGATTTTGTAAGTGATTCTTTGATTTACTGGGAGCCAGTGGAGTTGCTGAAGGACAGGGTTGATGTGGTGGGATGAGGGGGTTTTGGTGATGATCTGGGCAGCAGAGTTCTGAACCAGCTGAAGTTTATGGAGGGACTTATGAGGGAGGCCGAAGAGGAGTTAATTACAATAGTCAAGGCGGGAGGTGACAAGGCTATGGACGAGGATGGCGGTGGTGTGGGGGGTGAGGGAGGGGCGGAGACGATTGATGGAGCGCAGGTGGAAGTAAGCAGACCGGGTGATGTTATTAATGTGAGATTGAAAAGATACAGTTCATACAAACTGTTTACAGTGAGATGTGCGTGAAGTTGGGAGGAGACTATTTTTTCAAGAATTTTGGAGATGAAAGGTAAGTTGGAGATGGGGTGGAGATTATTGAAGTCGTTGGGATCTGAACCAGGTCTTTTCAGGATTAGGGTGACAGCAGCAGTTTTGAAAGCTGAAGGGACAATACCGGTGGACAGTGAAGAATGGATAATGGCAGAAATGAGGGGAAGCAGAGAAGAGAGGCAGGATTTGACCAGGGTTGTGGGGATAGGGTCCAGCAGGCATGTGGAGGGCTTAGATTTGCGGATGAGGTCGGATATTTCAGAGGCATTAGGGAGCTGAAAGGAGGAAAAGGGCTGACTGTAGAGGAAGGGTTCGGGTGTGGAGAGAGGAAGAGGGTGTGAACAGAGGTGCTAGTGAATGGAGTTGATTTTATCATTAAAGAATAGCATCAGGGAGTTAAAGATATCAATAGAGTGAAGGTGGGGGGGTAAGGCGTGGGGAGGCTGGAGGATCTTGTTGAGTAGTCAAAAAAGTGATTTGGTATTTCCTTCGTTGGATGTGATGAGACCGGAGTAATAAGCAGATTTACTGTGTGCAATGGAGTCTTTGTAATGAAGAATGTGGGTTTTGTACATGTTTTTGTGTATTATGAGTCCAGTTTTTTTTATAGAGCCGTTCCAATTGGCGTCCTTTAGTTTTCATTGTCCGGAGTTCAGGGGTGTACCAAGGTGCAGATGAAGAAAAGAAAACAGTCCGAGTTTTCAGTGGGGCAAGAGAGTTGAGGATGTTGTTTAAACCATTGTTGTTGTATATATATATATAATATATATATATATATATATATATATATATATATATTTAAAGTTTCAAGATGTTGTGCATGTTGTATTTTACGCTGATTTAAAGGTTCTTTTTTTGCCCCCCCAAAGAGGACAAATGCCCACCCAAGCCTGGCATCCTGGCAACGCCTCTGATGTGATCGCCAAAGAAAGCTTTAACATCTGTGTTCCTCCATCACATTAGGAACCATTAGAGACCACTACACCCTGTAGTGACCACTAGACCACTGTATAGTGACCATTAGACTGGTATAGAAATGCCTGTAGGAACCATTAAGACTTCTCTCGGAACCATCAGGCTCCTGTGGGAACCATTAAGACTCCTGTAGGAACCATTAGACTCCTGTGGGAACCATTAGTAGGGACCAGTTAAAGTCCTGTAGATTTGTGTAGGAGATAATAGAATCCCATTAGAAAAACAAACCGAACCATTAGGAAAACATTAGTAGCCATTAGAAACTATTACAAAACCACCAGGAACCATTAGAAACCAATAGAACATGCCTAATGGTTTCTCTGACTTTTTTCACCAGGGAAGCAATCCTTGTCGCCGTTTATGCCAACAAAGTCGGTTGCAGTGTATAGCGAAAGCACGTTCACGAGAGGGGGAGTGGGATTTTGGCAGGGAGTGGAAAAGTGGTACAACACCGGCAAAACACTTTTGTTTATTTTTGGAGGGTCAAAGAAGAGGCAGGACTACTAACGGTATGGCTATTAAAATCAAGGAAGAATAAAAAAGGGCAATGCAAAGATTGTGCGCAAGGAGAATGCGAGGAGTGAAGTGTGGGAGATATTCGGGCAGGTTGTTCTGTCTGATAACTCCATCACGGATTCCACAATGTGCTTAAACTGAATCGTTGTGCAAATTCAATTTTTTTTTTAAATTGTGCAATAATTTAAAGAGAAAAAATGTATCTGCATCTTTATTCCTGTTTACAATAATTTATAGCCTCTAACAGCAAGTGACATGCCGTCAGAGGTAAGTTAGGTGAGGCAGAATCCTCACCGTTAAACAAACGATAACTCCCTATTACTTAGCTTGATTAGCAATCAGAGGATTGATAAACTAATTTACTCAAACTAAACGGCAGAATGACGTACCAGTTTCATTTTCCACGATATTATTGCTCAGTGCATCGAACTTAAAGTGCTCACGAGACAGCAAATTTGTTCATATTTGCTTACAGGAAGCCAACGCAGCACGTTCAATAATGGAGATGGCACCCTCTGTGGATCTGTTCGTCCAATATGCAAACTGGCGTGTATCAAAGGAGGAAGGAAGCAGTACTGAATATGCTTAAGCATAAGTCTCTCAAAACACTTCATGATGAGGGAAGTGAGAGCCACAGGTCTGTAATCTGAGAGACATTTTTAGGAGGATTTTTTGGGAACCGGAATGATGATAGCTGATTACAGAGAGGGAGTGACGGTGGCCTGTGCAAGTCATAAGTTGAAGATGCTCATTAAAACGGCAGAGAGTTCATTACAACATGCCCTGAGTACATGACCTGGTATACCATCTGGGCCGGCAGCCATCTTGGGGTTGGTAATTCCTTCCTGGATGGTAATTCGCTGTGCGTGCTTAAACTCAGTACTTATTAGCTTAACTCTTTATCTTTTGAAAGTAAAATGTGCCCTTTAATGATAGTAATTTACAAAAGCTATCTTTGTTATTTAATTACAAAGAATGAGCACCCAAGTCTCTCTTAGGGTCCTGAGCTCAGGACCAGGGGTGTGTTTAGGGCCTGGCCACTGGGCTATAGCCCAGGGTATTTTTTCTTTAGCCCGGGGTCTTTTCTTACGGTTAAAAAATAACCGAGTATGAACTTTGAGCTCTTGCAACCAGAGTCTTTAGCCTATATTGTGCTAATTTATTCGCGGCGTGCGTAAGAAAGGTACTGTAGTTACGGGGACGCTCATGTGTCTGTTTCGCTCTCATAAAAGCCTCCCTCTTCCACCCGTATGTATGTCTATGTTTGCACCCACAAAGTTCATGATGCCTGAAACGTGACATTTAGGACCTAGGTAGTAGCGCAAAAAAAGGGATCTGAGAAAAACATAACGATAAAAAACGACAAAGGTAACGTTTATTTATTAGATATACGCCTTCCATTGCTGATAAAATTAATGTCATGTCATTTGCATCTGGCAAAGTGCACAGTGAACTTTTTCTCGTTGTGGCTATCCACCGCGACATCAGCTAGCAAAATACTGTTCAACTGACCGTTGGCCAATTATCGGGACCCCAAAGAAATAGATTATAAATCTATAACCGCATCATATTTATCGACAAATGAAAATAAATAAATCATTTTGCACCTGGACCCAGCAGTCACCAATTTCATACATGCTGCGTGAATAATCCTGCGTCACGGACAGTCTACGGTCACAAAGCAGTCTGACATTGTCCTCACTTTCTGATATCACGAAATTTGCGCTCTGATCCGCAGTATTGGTCAACGAAGCCAAGGTCTTATAAATAGACTGTTGGACTTCTGCAGCAGACCGGTTAGTTTACTTGCTATTTAGCGTATTGTGGAGCACTTTAATCGTGATTGTCAGACGAGCATTTACAACTTTGCCGTGCACACAACTCAGCTGACAGAGACAAGGTCGATTGCATAACCATTCTCACTGATGCGTGAGTACAGCCGTGCTGTGATTGGCTGTTGGCACGTACAATGGTACCACAGCCTGTACCAGAGCTATGATTGGCTGATGTACGTAATGGTACCAACCGACCTGCAGAAGAAAAAAAAAAATTCTGAAGAGACTTCAACCAGCTGCTGGCTGTATCTTGAGTGATTTTAGAATTTTTTTTTTCTTCATTAAAGGGTGTGAATTTGCAAGTGTTCTCCAGTGTCTTTTGTCCGCTTTAATTTGTTGGTAAGTTGAGTGTTTCTGAATCGCAGCTCACAAGCACGCTTCCTTCCCCCCTCTGGGCTAAGCCCCGGATCTCCTACCATCCTAGATCCGCCCCTGCTCAGGACCAAACTCTAGTTAATTCCTGTCCGAGTATGATCCTCTGTCCACTTTATTAGGAACAAGCTCCCAATCCTTCTAAGGTCATCAGGATTGGAATTGTGTTTCCCCTAAGCTACTCCTTCCTGCTCTGGGACAGTTTGACAGTCTGACAGTGTTTACTCTATCTGGCTGTCATCCTGGGCATCCACTGGCCGGCAATTGGCAACGCCCTCTCACTTTGCCGTTGGCTTCTGTACGGAACTGTGCTATAATTTTCTAGATTCCATCCCATTGTTACGGTATTACTATCAATAAACCCCACTTCTGAATTGTACTCCGCCTCTGCATTTGATTCCAAGTATCATAAAACCTTGGTTGAATGGTGATGCAATGGGAAACATTACAAAACCACCAATAATTTTCTCCTCAGTGCACCAGAAATGCTGAAAGCAGATTTAATATTACTCCCATTAAAGCTGTTCAAATGATTGCATTTTTGAACATTAAAAGCGGTAGTGCTATAGCAAAGATCATGGGGTGACCAACATCAATAGCAACCCCTCTCTGTGCGCCAGAAATGTACACAAGATTGGTGACTTGATTCTCAGCAAAATAATTTGAGTGATTGCATTATGGAGTGTGAAGTATGACCTGATGGTGTCACTGTCACTACATGAGAGGTTGTAGGATTATGCAAAACCATAGAGTTTATCCTCTATACACCAGGAATTCACAAAAAAAGTTTCAGGCGATTTCCATAAAAACTTTTGAACTTATATCAATTTTTTAAATTTAAATTTGGGCCTGATGGTGGCACTACAGCAAAGCTCATAAGAGGGCCAACGCTCATAATGATTGCTCTCTCTACACCAGAAATGATCACAAGAAGTGTGACATGATTACCATCAAAACTGTTTGAGTTATTGCATTTGGAAATGAAAAGTTGACAGAGTTGCAGTGGTACAGGAAAGGTTGTAGGGTCTCACAAAACAATAGGGTCATTCCATGTCAAATCATCCAGATTTTGAGAAATTTTCCAGGTCACCTCCTCAAAAAATTTTGAAAAAATTCACGAGTAAATATTCACACAAAATAAAAAAAAAATGCCAAATATTAGGCCAGAATCTCAAATAGATTTCAAGTTTTAGCCCTTCAAAATTTGAATATTTGAAGTTTTTTGGTGAACCCATTTTCAGCCAACTTTGGCAACTTATTGCTCCAAATTGATTGCTTATACAAGGCTGAAATTGGGTATACTAACCATATTCATCCCCTAGAATCTGAAAATGGCCTTAGCTTCTGTGTATCTTGATCCACTTTTGTATGGTAAAGCCTCAAAATCAGCCGAAAACACAAAACGCCCAAAAATGAGACCACATTTTATGACCTCTAACTTAGGGACCAAGTAAGATAAAAGGCTAGATTCATTTTTTATGATTTTATGATATATCCCTCTAAAAATGCAGTAATCAAAGTCATATCATTTGTAGAAGGTTTTTAATGAAATAATTCCTTTTTTTTTTTTTTCCAATAAATTTGGCATCTCCAATCCCACCCGAATCTGGAATGCCCAATTGGTGAACTATGTACAAGGCTTGCTCGTATGCCACCCCTTGCTGCCAATTAAGGAGAGTGTAGACAGTTTGCGGCTCTCCTCCGAAGCACGCGCCTGCTTCTTATACACTCATTGATTGAATCCTCGCAAGTTCAGAACGAGGGTGCAGGATACCCGGACATGAACAGGCTTAGAATCTTCCTAACGAGCGCCCATCTGGCCAACAGGAGGCGCTTGAGCAACGAACAAGGCAACTATTATTTTCCCTTCCCAGCAGTCCCTTCCCAGTTTGCAACCCTGAAGCGCAATAGCTAATTGTGCGCTACTCTGAAAAAGCTGCCGACCACTGCCGGCTGGTAAGAGGCGGGCATCGAACCCGCGACATGATAGTCACTTCTACTTCGCAGCGCGATGCTTTACCGAGTGAGCTATCCGGCAGCTTAATGAAATAATGTCTCAGAAAATTTTTCCAGTTTTGCCCCAAAATGCCCTTTTTTGAGGCAAAAAATGACCACGTCACCAGTCATTCATCTCTCTGAAATTTTTACTGTGCAATCTTATAAATGTGAACAGAGTCTGACAAAAAAATCAGAATGATGTTCTGCTTACTTTTTTGTTATGATTTTTTAAAATATGTTCCGAAATTGTGTATTTTTTTGCTGACTAAAAGGGTATAGGCCTGCTGCAAGTGCTGTTAGCTACGAAATATAAAACAAAACATTGATTAAAAATATTTTTTGAACATGATACACCATCTAAAAGTACAATACATGACAGAGGTCTTGTCAGAATATTTCGGTGTTTGCTAGATTCCACAGATTTATTCCTCAATTTCTTTGGTTTCATTGTTTTTGTTGGGGATGTCTGTTTGGGGATGACATCAGTGCCACAAACATGCCATGACCTGACTGATCACAGGCTTCTGAAGTAATCCTAAATGAGCCCAAACTTGTACTACTGAATTGCGCAATAATAGTTCACTGTAAAAGGAGGCAGTCCCACTTGGGGATTATTAGATCATCATGAGCACTGAGATGGAGGGAAGTAATTTACCTTGGTGCAGTAT
Source organism: Gymnothorax javanicus (assembly GCA_029692085.1). Classification (NCBI taxonomy): domain Eukaryota; kingdom Metazoa; phylum Chordata; class Actinopteri; order Anguilliformes; family Muraenidae; genus Gymnothorax; species Gymnothorax javanicus. The sequence goes on from CM056199.1 coordinate 68,276,869, forward strand.
TGGAATCCATTTAGATGATGCATGTCATTCAAGGAAATTAACAAGAAAAACTGGACTATTGTGACTAGATACTTTCTCAGGTGAGGATACTGCCTTAATGCAGTGGCGGTCTGGTGTTCCACAGATTGATTCTGTGTGTTGTCATCATGAGAAAATGTTTTTAACTTGCTATGAGAAGAATCAAAGGTACTGTGCAGATCTCAGAAACATTCACCACAAGAAAGCAGTAGGCCTAAAGCCGTTTAGGTAATGAAAATTTTGGAACAATTTAAAAATTCATAACAAAAAAAGAAAGCTGAACATCAATCGAATTTTTGTCAGGCATAGTATTTGACAATCTATTTGAGATACTGGCCTAATATTTGGCTTTTTTTGATTTTGTGTGAATATTTACTTATGTGAATTTTTTTAAATAATTTTGAGGAGGTGACCTGGCACCCCCTGGATGATTTGACGTGGAATGACCCAATAGGGTTTATCTTCTATGCACCAGGAATGAACAAAAAATTCCATGCAATTCCCATGAAAATGGTCAATTCATTGGAATTTTAAATAATTGAAAGTTTAGCTCGGTGGTTGCCCTACAGCAAAGGTCATTGGGTGCCCAACATTAACAACAAGCCTCATCTCAGCACCAGAAATGATCATGAGATGTGTGACATGATGCCAATCAAAGCTGTTTGAGTTATTGAATTTGGAAGTGTAAATTTGACCTAGTGTTAGAACTACACAAAAGGTCATAGGGTCACACCATACAAGAGGGTGTGTCTGCTATGCACCAGAAATGAACACAAAAAGATTTGTATGATTCCTATAAAAACCGATTGAGCTATTGTGCTAAAACAAAGGATTCGTACCAGTGGCGATAGTGGAGAAGGCAAATCCATAATATCCCCAAACGTTCTGTTTCAAAGACGTAATTACTGGGAAATCTTAATGGTTTTGCTAGCAGGTTTTTCATGCAAATGGCAACCCTTTGTATTAAAAACAAATGAAAACCACAGAGGAAAAACGATCCAAATTTTGCATTTTTGTATATTTTATATATAATATATTATTAGAATATTTTATATATTTTATTTTTGCATATTTTTTCAGTGCTTTGTTTCTAAGATCATTTTGAATTTTTAATTTCATTTCTCCACAACGTGACAATGTGACTGATCATTTTTCCATTGTGTTCTTCAAATGTTACAGTGATATCGCAGGCCTTTCAGGTTCAATGTATCCTACATGTTTAATTGCCATTGGCATTTACTGTGGGTTTCCTCCTAAGGATCAAAGACATGCAAGTACAGTGGATATCTAAGTAAATTGAATGTAAATGGAAGTTGTGCGCTGCAATTATCTGGTGTAAAATAATCGCATGATGTGATCAGACAAATGTAACTTTCATAAATGGACCAAAGCGATAATTATTGTTTCCTAAAGGTAATCAAATGTTATTTTTACATTAGGTTTACTTTCAAAGTTATGTTTAGTCCTGATTTATTTTTTATGGCTGTGATATGCCAATAATTTTCCAAAATCAAACTTTATTTTCAATTGACCAGGTGTTAAAATATATGAATCCCTGAAATGCCCATCCCTTTTGGCGTTCCTTTGCCTGGCTATCTGCCCTTACTCAATTATTCAAGTTTTCTCAGTTCTCTTTAGTTAATGATGGTCACCTGTTTCCTTTTTGTTAATTTATAATCCCTTTTCAATTTTTTTAAATATTAGTTTCCCCCCTTCATGGGCAGGTTGCCATAGTCTGTTTCCCTTTCTGTTTATTGCACTCCCTTTTTGTTATCCTGAAGTTTTGTATTTGTTTTGTCATATTCACCTTAATTATTTAATAAATTCTAAATCCCTGCTTTTGGGTCCTCCTGCTCCTCTCCTTGCCCTGACGTCCTCTTACCATCTCTGGGTGCCAGGGTGTGACAATCCCATAGATTGGCATTATGACTCAGTTTAATTGACAATCAAGGACATGGGTCAAAATAAGTTTTGAATACAAACCCCATTTACAATGAAGTTGGGATGTTGTGTAAAACGTGAATAAAAACAGAATACAATGATTTGCAAATCCTTTTCGACCTATATTCAATTGAGGAGACTACAAAGACAAGATATTTAATGTTCAAACTGATAAACTGTATTGTTTTTTTGGAAATATTTACTCATTTTGAATTTGGCACCTGCAATACGTTCCAAAAAAGCTGGGACAGAGGAATGTTTACCACTGTGTTACATCACCTTTCCTTTTAACAACACTCAATAAGTGTTTGGGAACTGAGGACACTAATTGTAGAAGCTTTGTAGGTGGAATTCTTTCCCATTCTTGTTTGATGTACAACTTCAGTTGCTCAACAGTCTGGGGTCTCCGTTGTCGTATTTTGCTCTTTATAATGCGCCACGCATTTTCAATGGGAGACAGGTCTAGACTGCAGGCAAGCCAATCTATTACCCGCACTCTTTTACTGAGAAGCCACGATGTTCTAACATGTGCAGAATGTGCCTTGGCATTGTCTTGCTGAAATAAGCAGGGTCGTACCTGAAAAAGACGTCGCTTGGATGGCAGCATATGTTGCTCCAAAGCCTGTACGTACCTTTCAGCATAAATGGCGCCTGCACAGATGTGCAAGTTACCCATGCCATGGGCACTAACACATCCCCATACCATCACAGATGCTGGCTTTTGAACTTTGCGCTGATAACAATCTGGACGGTCCGTTTCCTCTTTAGCCCGAAGGATACGATGTCCATGATTTCTAAAAACAATTTGAAATGTGGACTCGTCAGACCACAGCACACTTTTTCACTTTGCTTCAGTCCATCTCAGATGATCTCGGGCCCAGAGAGGCCAGCGGCGTTTCTGGGTGTTGTATATATATGGCCTTCGCTTTGCATGGTAGAGTTTTGACTTGCACTTGTAGATGTAGTGACGAAGTGTGTTAACTGACAATGGTTTTCCGAAGTGCTCCTGAGCTCACATAGTAATATCCTTTACAGAATGATGTTGGTTTTTAATGCAGTGCCGCCTGAGGGACCGACAATCACAGGCATTCAATATTGGTTTTCAGCCTTGCTGCTTACATGTAGAGATATCTCTGGATTCTCTGAATCTTTTTATGATATTATGGACCGTAGATGATGAAATCCCTAAATTCCTTGCAATTGCATGTTGAGAAACGTTCTTAAACTGTTGGACTATTTGCTCACGCAGTTGTTCACAAAATGGTGAACCTTACCCCATCCTTGCTTGTGAACGACTGAGCCTTTTGACGATGGTCCTTTTATACCTAATCATGACACTCACTTGTTTCCAATTAAGCTGTTCACCTGTGGAATGTTCCAAAAAGGTGTTTTTTGAGCATTCCTCAACTTTCCCAGTCTTTTTTTGCCCCTGTACCAGCTTTTTTGGGACGTGTTGCAGGCATCAAATTCAAAATGGGTGAATATTTAAAAAAAAAAAAAAAAAACAACAGTAAAGTTTATCAGTTTGAACATTAAATATCTCGTCTTTGTGGTGTACTCATTTGAATATAGGCTGAAAAGGATTTGCAAATCATTGCATTCTGTTTTTATTCACGTTTTACACAACATATAAACTTCTTTGGAATTGGGGTTTGTACTTAGTTTATGCAGATAAGTGATTTTCAAGATGGATGGATTTTTTAATTCATTAATGCAGATGATCGCATAGTTAATTTCCTTGATATAGGTTTTTGGTCTGAACTGGGGAACAATTTTAATGTGAAAATCTTCCCTGACTGAGATACTGCCAAATGTGAATTATAATGTTGCCAGAGATTAACCAAAATATACAAATCACATGAAAGACCTGTATTTTGAATGGTGTGGATTTGGATGCTTTCAAAAAGAATTTCACCGATGAAACATCTAAAATTATTTGATGGAGGTTTGGACAAAAGAGTTATCAGTATTTATTTACCACCTGAGGAACTGGAAAATATTTTTGTGTATAAACCCACTCATTTGAGATGGAGGAAAAGATTCATTGCATGATTCCGTCCGTCGTATAGCCTAAATAAAATGAACATGCAAGGTAAATTATTTCTTGCCCCGACATGTTTAAGAAATTTTGTTGTTGCCCTAGTAATCAATCAATAAATCAAACAATCAGTAACCCAGTTGTGGGTTATGCATATTGGTTACCATTCTGATGATATTTGCCAAAAAATACTCCATGTTATGTTCTGCTAGCTTCTGCATGTAATAATTAATAGTGATCTGGTTTTATTAAATAACATTGTATAACGAACCCCTAATATTTAATTCAAATACAAAAGTTGATTAGCAGTTTATTTAATGCATTTGGGACATTTCTAAACGAGCAAGGAGCCTCAAAGATTCCTTGCAAATTATGACGAGTGGGATATTTGAGGTATGTAGGCTACCCAAAGATTGTGCCAAATGCCTGCCTGGGGAAAATATGAAAATTAGTTGGACTTAATTGTCAGTTTATCCATTTGTACAATAGCGTACTTATTACAGTGGCGCTGGAAAACAACAAATGTCGATGAGATACGGCATATGCTCTTTGCCGTGAACCCTTCGGACCGAACGCAGTTCAAAGGTAGAATTAACTTCAGCTCTTCGTGATATTCATAACCTTAAAGCGGCAGAGTTTGGTCGAGTTGCTAAGGTGAAGCAATGCAGCTATAGTTCTTGATGCTTTAATTGCAACGAAAACAACTGAGAGTAACCTAGGTCGATCGACAATTCATATTAAATAGTATGAGGCCTTAGCACACGATTTCATGTAACAATGCTTAACAACTACGCAATCCACTCCAGAAAAACGGTATTCATAAATATTCATTTAACTGATATAAAACAGTTATTCGCAAATAAAGGCATCATTGATCCTAGTGAACACACTTTGGTGGCAATTTTAAGATGCCTTGAATTGGTCACATCATTTTCAGAGTCATGAAGATTAAGCTTTCCTTGTTCGCTAAAACCCTACACAGTCACTCATTCATTTGATTCCATGTGTGCAATACAGTGAGCTGAGTACTACGGCAAACAGAGTACACTTATCTACCAGCAGCCCGCCTGAAGCCGAGGTTAGAAACATGCTTTGTATAAACGCGCCTTTTAAAACTTTGGTGACGTTTCTGAAAAGAGAACCAATCAATCTGTGTCTCTGATTAGGACAATGGAAAGACACGGTCGAATCAGATAAGCCGGAGAGTTGGCGGTAGCCAATGTGGTTCGACCCCCACCGAGAGTAATGTTACAGAACCGAGGGCTGAGTGAGTAGACTGCGTATTGCTATTGCTCCCACATACAGCCATTGCAGTGCATTGAGATACAGCAGGAGCCTTCGGTGAGTATCTAGACTGAATTTTCAAAGTACTCGTAAGTAAACAAGACGAAGAAAATATAAAACTTTTAATGGTAAGAAAATGGATAACTGTGGGATAAGAAAATGTCGACCTTTTCCCTATTTTTTGCGGACGAAAACGTCAAAAAACATTTTAATGAACTAGCTTGTTAGCGACCACGGGCTAGCGCTCATTGTGGAAAATTGAAATAAAAAATACCTCCATCCACATTGTACTGAAAGAAAACATTTTTTTTCCAATGTTTGAATAATTAGATTTAACATGGACAATTTAGCTAAATGTTGATGTAAATAAACTGACAACATTTCGATTTAAAAAGACATTTTGTGAAGTGAACTGGGAAATTGCGTACAAACAAGGTCCGTTACATAGCTAGCTGGCTAGCTGTATATCAGTGACTAGCCATTGCAGTGAATACTGACTAGTCTATCCCGTGAAGACCTAGCGAAATGACTTCGAAAGTCAAATATTTGTGGAGAAAATCGAAAATTTCGGCCAGTTTGGAAAATGTGTCCAGGCACACACTGTGTTTTCAGTGGTTGGGAAATTAGAGGGTAAAATAACCTTAGTATCTGCGCTGCTTTACTGTAATGGCTGACTGTACTTGCATAGGAAACAAGGCTTGAATGAACCAGTAGGGGAGCCCTGCTAAAGCGAGCGCAGTTCAGTTCAACTTTTTAAAACCGCGTTTTGTCTAAAAACCGGCCGCGAAGATTGAGAACTGACTCTGGAAACTAAAAATTAGACCTTTCTTCTTTGAAACGGTGGTGTTATAATTTTTTTACGATCAGAGTAAAGGGTTTTACTTTGAGCGGAAAGAGAGGTGGGTATGTCAGTCGATCTGCCCTCCATTGCATGCAGTGTAATGGCTGTGCATTGACACAAAGAGAAGAAGCCATATTCTCTATGTTAGTGCATGAAGACAAGCGGCCATTGCGAGCTCATAGCAAACCAACTCTATGCAACCCGCACATAGACACAGTGCAGACCCAGCGCTCTGCTATATAGCGGGATTGCTGTATCGACATAGTTGAAGAATAAATAAGTCAGAAACACTGGTTTTCCCAACGCGTTCGGGTGCTTAAAAATCCAACAGGAAGGCGGGTGGAGACATTTTAAGGGGACTTTCTTTCATGAAGAAGGCTTTCTCACAAAATGGAAGAAGAAATATTGCTGTCGTTGTTGACCTCCTTTTCCTCGACAAGAGCCTTATATGCGCCATTGCTATCTTAGAAGCTGTACAGCTATGCAACGTTGCGTTGAAATAGCCGCTATTTAATGGGGAATGTAATATTTTTGAAGTTTTGAAATATATTTTAACGTTTTAGAAACGTGCGCAGACTGGTAAGAAGATGTTTTGAAATATTTCATAAAACATTTAAATGGACATTTTTATTTAAATAGTTTATTTAAACTTCCGCAAAAATACGATGTATTTTAAGACATTTGACAACTTTAAAAACACATTTCTGAGACATGTAGCTAAAATGTCATTATTTTACATATTTTTACTCGGTGTCTGTTTCTATTTATGTCGTCAAATATGGATGTCTGATGCAAAAACTCTCAAAATATGTACTTGTGTAAAGTATTTTTGGCAGTTTATTTCATGGTAGTTCACGAATTTATTTCGGTGGCTTGCTACGTGAATGACAAACGCCATCTCAGTCCGAGACATGCCATCGTTTAATTTTTTTGTTAAATTTGGAAATAATTTCCATTTTACGAAATGCTATTTGTTGCGTGTGGTCAAGGTTGCCCTCATTTGTCTTCGGCTGGGGTGTCGAGCGTTAATGTCTATCATTGGGCGCGTGGATGTTTTTTTTAATGAGGACGTGAGCTTTTTTTATTGTTTTCCCGAAACTTAAGACCCGGACGTTTTCAGTAATGGCGTTGCGATTGCAGTGGGGTTTTCCTCTGTTCAGAGTTAGAAGAGGGAGGAAATGGTAGCAAAACTAGAAATTCCAAACTAGGTTGGGCCATCTCATTGGCGGGTCGTTCCTCCGGTGCATTTTCACGCCTTTATAAATCTGGATGCATAGAAAAGCTACAAACCCAGACAGATCAGGGCAGCTAATGAAAATGTACTTTTAGCTTTGCACAGTGTCTTTTTTTTTTTCATGCATGTTCTTTTTCTCTTTTTAGGGGTATCTAGACGAGATGGTTCGAGATCCGGGAAAACCAAGAGGCAAGATGTCCTCTTATGCCTACTTTGTACAAACCTGTCGGGAGGAACATAAGAAGAAGCACCCGGAGGCATCTGTCAACTTCTCTGAGTTCTCTAAGAAGTGCTCTGAACGGTGGAAGGTAAAGGGGTGGTCATTGGAACTTTTTGCACAATTTCTCTTGTCGTTAATCTGACAAATTGTTGGCTTATGAGGTTTCAATTGCTATTGATTATTTGCTCTGTGTTTCAGACCATGTCCTCTAAGGAAAAAGGAAAATTTGAGGAATTGGCGAAACTAGACAAGGTGCGCTATGAAAGAGAAATGCAGAGCTATGTCCCTCCAAGGGGGGAGAAGAAGAAGAGGTTTAAGGACCCCAATGCTCCCAAAAGACCCCCGTATGTACTGCTTGTGATGACATTAGCAAAGGCTTTGATGTTGCTTGATGCTCATTCTTGAGTGTTTATCATGGTGGCATTAGCTAATGGATAAATTCATGTTCTTTGACAGTTGGGTGCATGTACATATTTCACTGTATATAACTTCCAGATCGGCGTTCTTTATATTCTGCGGCGAGTTTCGCCCGAAAGTGAAGGGGGAAACACCTGGTTTGTCCATCGGAGACGTAGCCAAAAAGCTGGGTGAGATGTGGAATAGGACCTCTGCTGAAGACAAGCAGCCCTATGAGAAGAAGGCTCTCAAGCTGAAGGAGAAGTATGAGAGGGTACGTCTGGAAAACTGTTGTGCTGACATAACTAATGACTTCATTCATTTGATGGGGGAAAAAAAAAATGTAAGTGTCTGTTTTGTGCAGTAAATGGACTTTGCCAGGGCCTGTAGGGAACCTGGGCTTGGATTTTGGGGGTTTTTTTTTTTTTGTATGCCTGTTTCCTGGGCGACCATTAGTACCAGATATCCTCATTGACTATTGGAGATTAATTGATTATGACAGATTTGTTCCAGAAATTTAATGGACTGAGTTTGGATGTTTATATCAATTACTGACCTTCCTTTCTCTTGCTCTTGCCTTTTCAGGAGGTTGCCGCCTACCGTGCTAAGGGCAAAGTTGGTGATTCTGGCCCAAAGAAGGCTATGGCCAAGGTGGAAAAGGCCAAGAAGAAGAAGGAAGAAGATGATGATGACGACGACGATGATGAAGACGACGATGATGAGGAAGACGAGGAAGAGGATGAGGAAGATGATGAGTAAATCAGTTACTCGTAGAGCTTAGATTTCTTGTTAATAAAGCATTTAACCCCTCCTGTACACACACACTTCACTTAAAAAATAAAAAATAAAAAAAAAACCCTAAAAAAGACATTAGTAACAAAAACCAAACAAAAAAGTAAGGCTGTGTATATGATGTTTTTAAGCTGTACAGTTTTGTTTTTTTTTTTTCTCATTTTCTTTTTGTATAGTTAACACTACGAAAGTGTCATCTGTGTTTATTTTTTACTTTTCTTGCAGTGGTAGTTCAAGCCAATGACCCTTGCCTGGTACAGTTTAAATGGGGGTTGTAAAACGGCTCCGAGGCTGTGGGGGTTCCTAGTGCTCAGCACATCTTAGTTTTATGTGGGGTTGTAGTTCTTTCCCAAAGGTATTTGTATTTTATTACACGTTATCATTTTTAAAAATTTGCCGTATTATAAGTTTCTTTTACTGTACTTTGAATACCACTCTGTAATTGCAAGTATGAAAAATGCAGCTGGTTTTGTTGACATTCTGAAAGGCTAAATAAAATTTTTTTTTTTAAATTATGGTTTATGTTGATTTGTCTGTTAGACCAGGGCTTTGACTTATTAAACAATTGTTTCATGAGGTGTGCATTATACATTTTCTCATCATTCAGCTAGACATGATTGGAACCTGCAACTACAATAAATTCTGTTTTTAAATCTGTTCAGGGCACTGTGAGGTTATGGGTGATTAGGCATATCATGAAAGTAATGTCTCCCTGACTGACATTGCTTCAAAAGGATGTTGAGTCTACGATTCAAAGTACTTCTATCCCTGGTATATTAGTGCTATGCTGGTTGCCCTCGGGCTCTAAAGTTGCCCTGTACAGGGTTTACTTCCTCATCAAAAAGCGCAGACCTAAATTGTTGCATATGGGGAATGCGCTATAAGTAAAAGTGACCTCAAAAACCATTGGAAAAATCTTAAGTTTTATTGCATTTTTTTTTTATTTGAAGAGATTTTATGGATTGATACAGTAAATTGAATGTTAGGTTTTATACAAGAAGGGTGATTTGACCATTGGTGAATTTGAAACCATTTGCTACAAAATAAAATTTTTGAACATGTTCACATGGTTTTTAGTTGGTTCATCAACTGACAGGTGAAGAATCTGTTAATCTCTGATTAGAGCATCAGTCCTATTGCACCTTGCGCTTATAGAAATGCTAGCATCCAAAATGTGTACTGTGATGGAGGCACGACAAGTCCTGGATTGTAATTGATCCAATCACTCGAGTGTTCATGTGAATTGAATTTGATTTGATTCATCACGAAACACTTGCTAGGCACTTCTTGTGGTCAGTGATGCAAGATGGTATGTGTCAGTAACCATAATAGAAGAGCGTAGTGCTAGAAGTACTCAAGTCTAATATTTGCAAAATGTGAGGTAAGGATTGGTAAACTTCTTTAATAGTTGCTTAAATCCACAGACTTGGTTTTCTCTTAATGGCACTTTGATTTAATTACTTTTAGCTCTAGGAATACCAATAACTAAAAAGGAATGCAGATGGTATAATTACTTGTCTGTTATTAACCCTTAAATGCCCCCTGTGACAAATTTGTCACACGATTTTGGGGGTTGTCAAAACCAATGACCCCACATAAATTTTGCAACCTAATGCCCATAGTGACATATTTAGACCACCAGTGCTGCCATCTGATGCATAAAAGTGGAACTGACACAACACTGGCTGCACCAGCTAACCTTTCCAATATGGCTGCCCCCATGGTGGAATCCACACGATAGATCAGCACCCATTCATCACTGGATAAAGTAGACAAACAGGTAAGTTAATGAAAAATAAGCTATGCCTCATACTTCAGCTATATGTCAACTGCCAAAACAATGATGGAAAAAAGTTCTCTTTATATCTGAGAAACTTAGTGACATATATGTCACAAAACTAAAATGAGGTCAAAGGTCAGCAAAAAATTAAAAATTGCTATTGGGTTGTTATTAGCCCCTCCCGAGGACATATTAACAGAATACATAGATTTTTCTTTCAACTTTTACTATAGTTGGGCATCTAAGGGTTAATAATGTTAAATATACCCAAAAATTTGTGAAAGAAAGTGAAACTGGATGAATGGATTTGGCCTTTGACCTCGGCACAGTGACCTTGAACTTGAAAATTTTGTCCAGGCAATTTTTGCAAAAGTACTGACCACAGCAGTTTAAAATTTGGTATGCACATTCCTTGTGAGGAGTGGGTATGAACCATAAGGGTCCGATTCAGGTTCTGGTTACTTTATTGATACCCATAGGTAGATCTGTGTTGCAGTTATAGTGAGCAGACATCCAACTTGCGAAACGAAAAGAACAGCTCTGACATTATTCACAAAGACATGAAAGTGCTCCAAGCCACACTAAACCACAACCTAAAATGACAATAAAACACAAGACAATAAATCTAACCTTAAATAATAAAAACCGCTCAGGGCAAGGGTTTAAGAGAAGGATAAAAAATACTCCATTAGTGGATCTGACTTATGACCATAGTGCAGTGACCTGTGCCTTGCCATAGGTGTATGCCGCTATTTATTACCTTGCCCGTGACAGAGTCAGTGGAGCAAGGTATTGTTATCAGTACAGTTTGTTTGTTGCTTGCGGAAATCTACGATTTGGGCAAGTATATCAGTTGGTTGCATTAGACGACTGTTTGTCTGTCAGTTTGTGAGTTACGCACCCTTTTGCCATTTATCCTGCACCAATCTTAATAAAACTTGGAGCCATGCTAGAATTCGTTACTTGCTACAGACCTATACTTTTTTAAGTTTCAATGTCAAAGGTCAAGGTCACACAAAAGGTTAAAAACACATTTTGATCCAAAAAAAAAGGCTAGAGACTAAAAGCTGTTTCTAAAAGCTAGAGACTTGAAACTAATTCCATTCAGTTCGTCAATGCAATGCGGTTCTAGTGGTAAGTGGTCGCAATGACATCACTCTGATTTTTGCCAAAATCTTTTTTTTTTTTTGCTTCTGTTCTTTAGACAATATGATATATCTTTTCACCTTTCTAAATTTTAATTTCGGCAAGTCGTCATTCTTAGAACGACTTTTCATTGTTTGTTTGTTGGTTTGTCTGTTTGTGTGTCCGTGTTTAACAATGTAGCATCTAGACGGTTGCACTGATTGACTTCAAACTTTCACAGTAGGTGGGCAATGGTCCGTAAATTACTTGATTAAATTTTGGGGGCGATCAGGTCAAGGGTCAGCGGAAATGTCAAATTTTTTTTCCGATAACAAATTCTTCGCATTGACTTCAAACCAAAACCACAACGTACATCTTTCATTTCTGCTTCCAACCATACGCTGCATGATGGGGTAGCTTTGATAGTCTACATAGACACAGACCTAAAGAAAACACTAGAGTGGACACGAGACCAGTTTTGGCTAGATGCGCGTCTGCCATCTTACCGAAGGATAGTGTCTTGTATGGATCTGTGAGAAACCTTAGACAAAGGTATTTCAGAGGTGGAATACAGAGATTATGTTGATGATTTTTATCATACATGATATTTTTACTGTAAAAGAAATTAATACTGGTAATTATTATGAACCAAGATGAACATTTATATATTAAAATAAAAATTGCTATAATCTAGAATAAAGAGCACTATAGGAATTCAAGGTACAATTATGTGTTCAAAATATGAAAACAGTATTCCTTAGACATAAATATGCACCTCTTTTATATATATTTACAGTTAATTTAAATTTAATTTTTTGAATTTTTACTCACGATTAAGAATTTCCTGACAACGAACATCCGTTAACAAAATAATAATTTATTAAATAATGGTCGTGCTTGTAGGCTGATGTATGTCACCAGTCCAGTGTTTTTAATCTACAATGTAGTTGCATATACACCATATACAGCGTTTGATTGCGCAGTTCCCCCGCCGATTCGTTACACTAGATAGGGGACGCGTCTCACGTTCTGCGGTTGGTTCAGCCAATGAAGGTGTCCACTCTAGTGTTTTCTATAGCTCTGTGTCCATAGCAGTTGGGGGTTGAATGTCCGGGGGGTCAAGGTCATTGATGAAATTAATATGTTTTCCATTTTAACTCCAAAACGGTTGCAGATAGACAGATATTGACCATTCAGATCATGTAGGAACTCCTATATGAGCTTTAATTTGAAACTATGACCTTTGACCTTGAGTGACCTTGAAAGGTCAAACTAAACATCACGGATTTTCAAAGGACTGAAAGTTGAAAACAGTTGTGGTCACACTTGTAAAACTGAGTCAGTATGAAAAGCACAAAAATAAGAGCTGGAGAGTGAGGTTTGTTTTGCCTGGCAGCACTTGTTAATACTTAGTTAAGGGCTGCGGGGTTCTCTCGGTGCTTGGCGTCCCTTGTTTTGAAATATTCTCCAACTCTATGAGGCACATACTGTAAGTCCTGGCTTCAGGTGAGAAAAATTTGAATTTTCATTCATCGGTCCAAAGGACTTGTTCCCAGTCTATTGGCGTCCAATTCTTGAATCCTTTTTTAATGTTGCCAGCTCTTGGCAGTAACACGACCAATTAGACCATTATCGCACAGGCGTTTGGAAATAGTAGATCTTGATAATTTCATCTCTTCACTTCTGGTGCTATTAATATCGTCACGGAGTTGTCATGCTGTCAATCACCAATTTTTTTTTTCTTGTCATACACAAATAACAAACATCTGAGGCACTCAACTTCCGTTTTGCACCTCTATTGCCAGTAGTTTTCGGCTAACCAGTCTCTTTCAAATGCTTGAGGGTGTTTCTTACAGTGCTATGGCAGTATTTAATGTCCTAAGCGGTGGCAGGCGGTGGACAGAGAACAAGGAGGGCGATAAACATGTCTTTAAACTGCTTATTAGTCTTGATCTGTTTTCAGTCAATTTCCCTAGTAAAAGACACTTGAACTCTCCCCTCTCAGGTGTAGCTAATTGTCTTCGTTAAGATGAGAAATCAAACGCACCAGTTGAACGCAAAAAAGAGCGCATTTCAATCTTTTTCAATTAAACAATCATTACGCACAGGTTTGACGGCTTGCTTAGGATGTGACGAAATTTAACGCGGAAAATCCACATTGGTTCTTTCGAGAAGAGTTGCCTATTGAGGCATGTGAATTAAATATTTTCTAGAATTTATTATTCACTCGCCTAAACATTTCATTGCAAGGGAAACTAACATGTTGACCAAGAATAATGATTGAAATCGGGTCACTAATCCCATCCGTTTCAAGGGATGTTTTCCGCCCCCCCAGTTTTCTGCCCACCGCCCGCCACTGGTCCTAAGCATCATGTAAGGACACAATGCGGCAACGCATCTCAGACACCTCCTGGCGTGCCATTGTGTTTAACACTGTGACACTGCCCAAAGTTCATGTCACCTTATATACTGGAACAACTGACCAGCAGAGGCAATTTTGCAGAATAATGTTGCCTCAAACCAGTTTAAACTAATTAGCATCAATAATCATGGAATGAGCCTTCAAACATGCATTCAAGCTATGCAAGAGTCAAAAAAAAATTGCGACAACTTTCAATTGTTATAAAAATGCATGTTTTCAGTGTTTTGTTTATTACCCATATTTTTACCTCAATATACTTCTGGGAATTATTTTTTTCCTCTCATTGCCTACAATTGTACAACATATTTTTCAATAAATTTTCACCAAAAAAATTATTAAGAAGTAATATATTAGGACCCCTTTTAAATGAAAGTGGTGGTGTATAATCATCACTGCATACTACTATACAGTGCTGTGAAAAAGTATTTGCCCCCTTCCTGATTTTTTTTTTTTGCATATTTTTCAGTTATATGTTTCAGATCATCACACAAATTTCAATGTTAGACAAAGATAATCTGAGTAAATACAAAATGCAGTTTTTAAATGATGATTTAATTAATTGAGGGAAAAAGCAATCCAAACCTACCTGGCCCTATGTGAAAAAGTAATTGCCCCCTAAACCTAATAACCGGTTGTGCCAAACTCAGCGACAACAACTGCAATCAAGCATTTGCGATTACTGAGTCTTTCACATCGCTGTGGAGGAATTTTGGCCCACTCTTCTTGACAGAATTGTTTTAATTCAGCCACACTGGAGGGTTTTCAAGGATGAACGGTCTGTTTAAAGTTATGGCACAGCATCTCCATCGGATTTAAGTCCGTACTTTGACTAGGCCACTCCAAAACCTTAATTTTTTTTTTTTTTTTTTTTAAGCCATTCAGGGGTGGACTTGCTGGTTTGATTCGGATCATTGTCCTGCTAGATAACCCAAATGCGCTTAAGCTTGAGGTCACAAACTGATGGTCGGACATTCTCCTTCAGGATTTTCGGGTAGAGAGCAGAATTCATGGTTCCATCAATTGCGGCAAGTCGTTTAGGTTCTGAAGGAGCAAAGCAGCCCCTGTCCATCACACTACCATCACCATGTTTGACTGTTGGTATAATGTTCTTTTTATGAAATCCTATGTTAGTTTTACGCCAGATATAACGGGACGCACACCTTCCAAAAAGTTCAACTTTTGTCTCGTCAGTCCACAGAATATTTTCCCACAAGTCTTGGGGAATATCAAGATGTTTTTTGGCGAATGTGAGACGAGCCTTTGTGTTCTTTTTGGTTAGCAGTGGTTTTCGCCGTGGAACTCTCCCATGAATGCATTTTTTGCCCAGTCTCTTTCTTATTGTTGAATCATGAACACTGACTTTAACTGAGGCAAGTGAGGCCTGCAGTTCTTTAGATGTTGTTCTGGGTTCTTTCGTGACCTCCTGGATGAGTCGTCGATGCACTCAGAGTAATTTTGGTAGGCCGGCCACTCCCGGAAAAGTTCACCACTGTTCCAAGTTTTCTCCATTTGTGGATAATGGCTCTCACTATGGTTTGCTGGAGTCCCAAAGCGTTAGAAATGGCTTTGTAACCCTTTCAGGACTAATAGATGGCAATGATTTTGTTTCTCATCTGTTCTTGAATTTCTTTGCATGTTCTTGAATTTCGCAGCATGATGCGTTACTTTTTGAGATCTTTTAGCATACTTCACTTTGTCAGACAGGTTCTATTTAAGTGATTTCTTGATTCAACAGGTCTGGCAGTAATAAGGCATGGGTGTGGCTAGTGAAATTGAACTAAAAAAATGTGGTTAATCACAGTTATTTAATGATTTAACAAGAGGGGGCAATTTCTTTTTCACATATGGCCAGGTGGGTTTGGATAGCTTTTTTCCTTTAATAAATGAAATCATCATTTAAAACCTGCATTTTGTATTTACTCTGGTTGTCTTTGTCTAATACTGAAATGTGTTTGATGATCTGAAACATTTTAGTGTGACAAATATGCAGGAAAAAAATCAGGAAGGGGGCAAATACTTTTTCACAGTACTGTATATTGGCTTGCTCTCTTTCAGTTGCATTGATAAAATATCAGTTCCACACATGCACTGAGGACGGTGCCCGTTATCACCTGTCCTGACTGCCCACGATAAACGAATTCCTACTGATCGTACAGCTGAAGCCTTGATGTGTACAGCGCAAGTAGGGAAAAGAAGAGGAAATGTGACGACTGAGATGGCAGATGGTGTGTATTTGTTGCGTTATGTCACGTTTGAAGAACCGGGGAGGGGGAAGCTGGCTGTGGCGAATCGGCATGTGCCTGTTTTGCAGCATCCACCGGTCTCAGCTGCCGCTCTCCCGGATCTTGAGACCAGTTATTCGGGAATGTATTTGGAGGAGCGACGGTATTCTCATCAGCTCACATCGCTCATAAGGCGCCACCCAGAGGTGTTTCAATGACACACATAACTTGGAGAAGAAAAAGTACTGTAATGATAATAATGTAAAATAATAAATTCAAATTAAGGGACAAAAAATATAATGCATTGCACATGGATTTGAGTTTTTTCAACTCATACTTTTATATCGCATCATCGAGAAAAGACGAGGCAACAGCAGGCTAATTGGGAGTAAATTAAAATCTCATACCCGACCGCTACTCAAATTGATGACATTGTTTTGCTCGCAAATGACAGTCTGCACGAGAGGGGTTTTCGTGTGTAACACCAAAAGTTTCTCTTAAAGCCTTTAACACACGCCTTTCCTCTTTGACGGGTGGTTCAGTCACTAGACAATGGGCTTTGCGCTGACATTTTAGGACTCTACAGCTGTCAAAGCTTAGTCCAGGGAATGATGAGTCAGCCCAGGAAAGTAGTCGCCAAGATTTTTTTGAGGTGGGTTTAAATATGGCCATGTTTGATACGTACAAACCCTGGCAAAAAGTATGGAATTACAACACAGAGAATGTTTATCCAGATTTGTTACTTTATGGCAAATAAACAAAACATTAAAAAAATAATAATATGGGCTGGGACTTTAACGCGTTAATTTCGATTTATTAATAACAGAAAAAATAACGCATTTAATCGCACGTTTCTCATTTCCCAAATTTCTGCCACACCGGTAATACTGATGCACACACTGATGCCCGGTAGGTGGCGGTAATGCACCTAAAGTCTTAAAATGTTGAATGTTATGGCTATAATTGCACTTTGAGTTTGCGCTAATCTGTGAATGTAGTAGACAGATGAAAAATACACAGATAAATATAGATGAAAAATGAAAATTTTTGTTTAAGTTCATGTATATGTCTATTCATTGATTCAGTTATCAACCAAAATTTATTTGAATTGAAAAACTTTGCTTATTGAGTCAAATACTGCTATTTGATAAAAATGCGATTAATTGAGATTAAATAATTACAAAGCCTCTAATTAATTTGATTAATTTTTTTAATCGCGTCCCACCACTAATATATATGGGTCAGGCTCACAAAATGGGAACCAGTGGAGGGTTCAGACTGAAAAATTGTAAAAGTGGAGTAAGGCCTTAATTTTAGCTTGTTTCCTAATGTTGAGGGGTTATATTATCATGTGCAGAAAACCGTGTCATAAGATTATGCATAGTTTTCGCGCAACAGCCGGTCAAAGTTGGATCTCTCAGTTCTCCAAAAACCGTTCGGTTTTTTGAGTTATCGGTGACTTTTGATATTCCATCATGCCCTAATCATACTTAAATATAGTCAACACTGCTTGTAATGACCTGATATGTATAGCAGGACTGTAAACTTCTTGAAAAATACAAAAAAATCTGTTGTGATGGGTGAATTAGTGGTCACGACACATCCCTGAAGTTGGTATAGTTTTTGGGCACAGCGAAAAATTGTGCTTTTCATAAAAACTGTTCCCTGTCGTTTCATGTAAAATGAAAATATCCTGCCCTAGGCCCCAAATGGTTATTTTATGTCATAAAGCTATATGTCTAGTCTGCATACACGCAATCTGGTGTCTCTACTCCGAATCCCTGTTGAGTAATACAGCTTTACCTCCAGACAGACTTCGGATAACTCAAAAAACATAAAAAGTCTATTTTCACTGGTTGCAGTTTTATGGCCTTAACTTCAATTCTATCAATGGAATAAGTTATCAAGTTATAAGTTATATAAGTTA
Organism: Gymnothorax javanicus; assembly: GCA_029692085.1. Taxonomy (NCBI): domain Eukaryota; kingdom Metazoa; phylum Chordata; class Actinopteri; order Anguilliformes; family Muraenidae; genus Gymnothorax; species Gymnothorax javanicus. Next base: position 68,295,109 of record CM056199.1, read on the forward strand.
TAATGTAGAAGAGTGTTATACATGTGTCCTACACCTGAAAAGGCAAAAATGTGATTGAAATTAATTTTCTTGTTTGGCTTCCAGGCGGCGACCGAAATCTTTCCGGATCCTGAAAACCAATAACAGATCCTGGCAAACAACATACACCAACTTGAATACACCTCTAAATAACTTAAATCTATTGTCCTTAACATGCTATAGGCCAGGTTTGGGTGATAAATAGATTGCAGTTGAGAAAAAATGAGTTTAAATTGCGGATCACTCAAATAATGCGGATAACTAAAAAAATACGAATATCAAATCGGCACCCAAAACTGACCTAATAATGTCTTAATGACTATTTATTTTTCTCGAATTATGTATAAATGTAAGCAATCTTTGACGTACCAGAAGATGGTAGATGGTGGGTGTTTAGTCCTGGTATAAGTCTTTAACTGTACTGAGTCTGAGTCCTGCCACTACTGTCTACATCCTATTGTATCCTATTGTAGGTATAAAATTGGTTAACAGGCATACAAATATTTCAAAAATACCAAAAAAGTCCAAGAATATTGATGCTTTTCATGAATAATAAAGTGTTAGGCGAAGCTATGCTTATTTCCATTGAAAATGAACAAGCTATTACATTGCAGCCCAAAATGTTTTTTGAGTTATCCGACACTTAAGAGACACTTAAGAGAGCAAATCACACTATGACACTGGATAAATGAAGCCCAAAACCATACTAAAATGTATGCAAATATGTTGTCTAAGGGCCTGATCTACAAAGAGCGCTAAATTGCGTGCTTGTGATAACATTCTGTGCGTATGGTTTGCTTACATTTTGTGGGTGATCTACTAAGAGTAATTGCCTAAATGACTGCTGGGGCAAACAGCATTATTTAAATGAGGACTTTGCGTGCTGCAGCCATCTCCACCACGGACAGTTTGGAGGAAAAGGACGAACGCAAACGTAAAATGAAATTCGACTCGATGGAGTTGGAGGTGCTTGTGGAGGAAGCAAATACACTGTTATAATTGGACTGAATTTTACAGTTAAATTACTGAATTGTTTCCTTGTTATTTTAACTGTAAGTACAGTCCGGCACGCATTTAACGGTGGTTTACAGTAAACATACACGGAACCTGTGTAATAAACTGATTGTAAAATTACCGTTAAAATAACAGGCAAAAAAGGTGAAAGTTTATAACAGTGCATGCTCAGTGTTTGAGCGGGGAACAATATGCACATGAGTACAGACTCGCTTCGATTTGTGTTTGGTTTCATTCAGTGCTTCCCGTGTGGATGGAAACTTAATGTACTAGCCCATCCTGCGCAACATAGCATCCAGTATTTGAGACAGTACACAGGAGAAACTGTTTTGGGAGATCCCAGCAGTGAGAGCTACTGCACGCTGGCATGAACCAGTTTTGTCATTGCAGGTATGGCATGACTTCTTGTGACTGGCTCTAAATCAGCCCTTATTTCATCTAACAGCTCCAAAATGGCATTGCTAGATAGGCGATATGTTTGGATTATTCTCTTCTCTAACATCCCAAACATTGCCACACGGATGGAGAACACCTGTTCTCCGCGTACTCGCCGCCTGTGTCTTCTCCCTGTGGCAATAATGGCCATGTCTGTGCGCAATTACGTGGAGCCAATTAGTACCTACCCTTCAAAGGTATTAAATAGCAAACTCAATCACCATCACTGAAATTGCTTTCAGGCTTGATAAGTCACTATGCATGTGCTAAAATTTTGTATTTGCATTTTCTTCTCCCATATTTTGCACGCTAGGATAGGCATGCCCCTTATTACATATTCATTAGGGCCAAAAATACTAACTGCATGGAATGTGCAAATTTGCACACTTCAAAGACGCAATCCTCAGTGCACATCCTTAGTAGATGAGATTGCAGTCTAATTTGTGGGTGATATGGCATTTGCACACGTTTCTATACACGCAAAACTTTAGTAGATCAGGCCCAAAGTGTATAATGAGCCCCAAGATTCAACCCCAAGCCATAACGACAGAATAAGCAATGCAAGGTGACATGGTCAAAATACAGGTTTTTTTGAGTTATCCAGATTCAGCCACCCAGACATCACACATATCAGTACTAATGAATAACTCTGTTATGACTCGATAGGACATGCCCTTAGCTGTCATTTAAGACATAGGTTAGGGATCTAACATAACGCAGCAAGGATGACGAAGCATCTGTCAGTTTTTTGAGTGATCCGATCATTTTTTGCATTATCGAATCAGCTGATCCACCTTTCGGACCGCCGGCGCCATTTTCGAACCACGCCAAAAACTTTCCTCAGTTTCAATCGACATTATACATGTTTTTTCATGAAAATAACCCATAATTTGTTGATTACAAGGTTCTCTGGATCATATTTTACAAGATTACAGACGGGGTGATGCAAAAAAAACCTACCTTGATTCAGTCAAAATCAAAGAAAAAGTCGATCTTTCACTCTCGTTCGCATGTGTCTAGCTCTCTGTTTGGGCAGAAGTTGATTTCTGACCTTTCCATGGACAAAACACACACTGGCATAAACTTGGAGAGAGCTAGAATGCGTATTTTCCGGCAGATAACTCAAAAAACCGGATAACTCAAAACACGTGCACAGAGATTTTTGTTGTACAACGACAACACCGTACACTTTAGCAATGATCTGATGATTCATATTTAGTCAAAATTAGGTATATTATATGGTGTAAAAGTTATTTTGTTTAAACTTTAGCAGTTTTTGAAAAACCAAGATAACTCAAAAAACATGCTTAACGCCGTCTACTGACCTTGACGAGATCTTGGGCCTGTGAGTGGTTCTCATGTACTTCTGAGGTAAAAACATGGAGTAACTCAATAAACTTATTTTGCTGTGTGCAGAGACAATATTTGATCATATAAATGTAAATTTTTACATCCTTGGAGTACAACAAATGCGGATAACTCAGAAAAAATAAAAAAATTTTCTGTGGACATTTTATTTTTGGTCACCTGGAATACACAAAAGGACCAAAGATCTAATAATTTGGACAGCCCACGCCTATATATAATCACAACAGAAACACATTTTTGGTAATAGAATGTTTTAAATATATTGAATACATTCACTTTTATTTGTACTTTTAAAATGGACATGGGGAAAAAATGGCCATTTCTGGCCATTTGGCCAACTTCGCCGGTGAGTTTGACCAGGAAATATTCATCTGACACATACAAAAGTAAAGTGTTCCAAGTTGCTCTCGAGCTCTATCCATTTATTCAGTTCTTAAAGCTCTAAAATATAATTAAAAAATCTCCTGGACAAAAGACATAAATTTGGCTGACTGGAGCCTGTATCATATAAATATATATTATTGGACTCTCCCATTGATTTCAACATATGAGGGCTCGAAAGGTTCAGCACATGAAAAAGTCTCAGTCCTTATGCTTATGTCGAATGTGCGCCATCAGACCAGTCTTCGATTTACACGACAGGTTGCAAACATTGCAGCCAAAAGAACGTTTAGGTTCGAGAACCTGTGCAATAGCTTCAAGGCTTTGGTGTATATGACGAGTGTGAGCTTTCAAACCAGCCTCAGACTGGCACAGCTTATGACAAATGGAACACTTAAATAAGGATTCAGATGAAGAGATTGGTAATAGTGACCGAGCTTTAGTACACAGGCGAAGCTCTTCAAGATGGCAAAGACGGTCCCGCTCGAATTTAGAAACACCTTCAAGGCAGACTGACCTCCACTCCTTTCAATTCAACGAAATTGACTCAAAGGAGTCTATAGGGATATTGTTGGCTTTCACATTGTACAAGTACTTCAGCTTGTCTTTGTAACGAATTAAGGGTCTGCCTACACTGTGTGATCCACTATCTAACTGACTATACAGCAAAACCTTGGGTTTTTTTTATCATCCATTCGGACAACATGACCCACCCATCTGAACTGAGATTGAATGAGAAAGTGAAAGGAATGGCTTGAGACTCCAAATGCAGTTCAGCAATGGCAGGGCGTTTATTAGGTGAGCTCATGGTCATACAGAACAGAAATCAAAGCCAGGCAACAGGAATGGTTTAGGCAAGGCAGAATCGTAAATCAAGGGACAAGCAGAAAGATCCATAAACCAGGATGTCAGTCCGCACAAAGACGGTAACACAGGGAAATACTAAAGGGATTAGATGGGGAAGGAAAAGGGGAGTTGGAGAGGATAAGGGTAGCACAAAGGAAATCTCTAACAAAGTTGGTACAATGGGAATAAAGGGTAAACGTGGTACTCACAATCACTATCTCAATCACACAACGCAAACAACAACGTAAACAAGACTCACGGGAGAAATCACGAAATACAAACTTGCAGAAATCGAGAGAAAAGATGCAGAAACGAGACTTGACCAAAGCGAGCTTAGGCGGAAGAAACGAGTCGACAAGAAGCAGCAGGAAAGTGGGTCTTTTATACACAAACAAATTAAGTGGAGGCCCAGCTAAACTCAGAACAGGTGAGAGGAGAGGCGGATCTAGAAAAGCAAGGACGGTGATAGGAGAGAGAGAGAGGAAGTAGGTGGGATCCTAACTTTGAACTAACTAATCACCCGTGCCTAACTGAACTGCTCTAAGTGTGGATAGTCCAATCAGAACAGCAAGAGAGAAGGAAGAGGAATTACCAAACCGAAATGGAAAAGAAAGAGTGAGAATCTTTTAAAGACACCACACAAAGAAACAAGAGGAAAGTAAGACATGAGACTGCAAGCATTCATTCTCTAAACATGAAACATGTAACTCAGAATAAATATATAAATACAATAAATACACTAGAAATATGCTAGAATGGACTAAAACCAACTAAAACCAAGCATACAAACATCACTTCTTAACAGAACCCCCTCCCCGATGACCGCCACCTGGCGGTCTAAGCCTTGGTTTAAATGTCCTTTTTGTGGAAGTCTTTGATGAGTCCTTTGTCCAGTATATGACGAGCGGGAACCCAGGAACGCTCCTCTGGGCCGTATCCTTCCCAGTCCACTAGATACTGAAGCCCCCTTCCTCGCCGACGGACATCTAGCAGCTTGTGAACTGTATAGGTCTCTCCTCCGTCGACGAGCCAAGGGGGAGGAGGATTGGTCGGGGCAGGGGTGTGGATGGACAAAACAAACGGTTTAAGGCATGAAACATGAAAGACAGGGTGGATGCGGCTCATGGTGGCAGGCAGTTTGAGTTTAACTGAAACTGGGTTGATAATTTTCTCGATGACGAAGGACCTATGTAGTGGGGGGCTAGCTTGCGGCTTTCAGTTCTGAGGGCGATGTCTTTAGAAGAGAGCCAAACTTTTTGTCCTACTTGGTAATCTGGAGGAGCGGAGCGGCGACGATTGGCTTGGCGACTCATCTCGTCTCATGGACTTTTGGAGAGCGGAACGGGTTTTCTCCCCACGCCCCTCGGCACCTCTGTACAAACTCCTGAATGTTGGGGACATCCACTTCGACCTCCTGCGAGGGAACAAAGGTGGTTGGTAACCCAGACAGGCTTTAAAGGGGACACACCTGAGGCAGCCCCCGGAAGGCTGTTGATCGAGTATTCAACCCAGGGTAGTTGTTCGCTCCAGTCCCCTTGGTCGCGGGAGGTGAGGCACCGGCGACACTCTCCATTTGTTGATTAGCTCTCTCCGTCTGTCCATTGCTCTGGGGGTGAAATCCGGAGGTTAAGCTGACCGAAATGCCCAGGGCTTGACAAAAGGCTTTCCATACTTGCGAGACGAACTGGGGACCACGGTCAGAGACAATATCAGAAGGGATACCGTGAATACGAATTACATGTTGAATTAAGAGGTCCGCTGTCTCCCTAGCGGATGGAAGCTTGGGAAGAGGGATGAGGTGCACGGCTTTGGAGAAGCGGTCTACGATGGTGAGGATGACGGTGTTACCTTTGGAGGGCGGAAGACCAGTGACGAAGTCCAGGGCAATGTTAGCCCATGGTCTGGAGGGCACCGGAAGGGGCAGCAGGAGACCAGCTGGAGCAGTATGGGAGGCCTTGTTTTGAGCACAGACTTGACAGGCAGTAGAGAAACTCTTTACGTCTTTACGTACCGTTGGCCACCAAAACCTGCGAGTTAGCATGGCCAGGGTCCGATTGGCACCAGGGTGGCAGGCGAGACGGGAAGAATGAGCCCACTGGAGAACCTCGGCTCGGAGACCATCTGGAACAAAAAGGCAGTTCTTGGGACAGTTAGTAGGAGGCCCCCCAGAAGGTTGCGACTTTCTGACCCGGTCCTCCAACTCCCACACTAACGATCCCACTACCACACGACTGGGCAGAATGGTCTGAGGTTCCTTGGGAGGGGCGTCAGGAGAGAACTTGCGGGATAAGGCATCTGGCTTTTTATTCTGGGAACCAGGGCAATAGGCTAAGGTGAAATTAAATCGGTCAAAAAAAAGAGACCAGCGGGATTGGCGAGAGTTCAATCTCCTAGCAGTACGAAGATACTCCAGGTTCTTATGGTCGGTCCAGACCTGGAACGGCACCTTAGCCCCCTCTAACCAGTGACGCCACTCTTCTAACGCCATCTTTACGGCAAGCAACTCCCGGTTACCAATGTCATAATTATGTTCTGCTGGGCTAAGCCGGCGGGAAAAGAAGGCGCAGGGATGTACCTTGTTGTCTTGACTGTTTAGCTGCGATAGGACTGCTCCAACACCGGTATTAGAAGCATCTACCTCGACAATGAACTGCTTTTCGGGATCTGGCTGTTGGAGAACAGGAGCAGTGGTGAACCTTTGCTTGAGCTCCCGGAATGCCTTCTCTGCCGAGGGAGTCCACGTGAATGGAACTTTGGGAGAGGTTAGGGCGGTCAGTGGAGCAGCAACAGTACTGTAATTACGTATGAAACGACGGTAGAAATTGGCAAACCCTAGGAAGCACTGCAGTTCCTTACGTGTGGAAGGAGTAGCCCAATCTCTTACCGCCTTGACTTTCTCCTGGTCCATGAGGATGCCTCCTGGAGTGACCACAAATCCAAGGAAAGGGACTGTGTCGAGATGGAATTCACATTTCTCTGCCTTGGCGTAGAGTTGGTTCTCCAGGAGGCGCTGCAGGACCGCATTTAACGTGACGTATATGTTCCTCCTTAGAGCGAGAAAAGATCAGTATATCATCTAAGTAGACAAACACAAACTGATTAATCATGTCATGAAGGACATCGTTGACCAAGTTTTGGAAGACAGCGGGGGCGTTAGCTAGCCCAAACGGCATGACCAGGTACTCGTAGTGCCCCCTAGCGGTGTTAAAGCTGTCTTCCATTCGTCCCCCTCCTTAATCCTGACAAGATGGTAGGCGTTGCGTGGAGTCGAGTTTGGAGAAGATGGTAGCTCCTGCAACAACTCAAAAGCAGAATTCATTAGTGGGAGAGGGTAACGGTTCTTAATGGTTATGTTATTGAGTCCCCAGTAGTCGATACATGGTCTGAGGGATCCATCCTTCTTGCTAACAAAGAAGAAACCCGCACCAGCAGGGGAGGATGAGGGACGAATGATCCCAGCAGCCAGTGATTCCTCCACATATTTCTCCATGGCCTCCTGCTCTGGACGAGACAGAGAGTAGAGGCCTCCCTTAGGGGGCGCTGTACCGGGTTGGAGGTCGATGGCACAATCGTAGGGTCTGTGAGGGGCAGAGACAGAGCACGAGACTTGGAGAAGACCTCGGCTAGGTCATGGTACTCACTAGGAACCTTGGATAGGTCTGGAGAAAATGGGGGCTCCTTGGTCCCTCCTCACTCTGCTTGGCAGGTGCTCTGCGAAGACAGGAGCGTGGACACTGCGTGCTCCATTCGATCACTTGCCCTGTCTTCCAGTTAATAGTGGGGTTGTGTTGTTGAAGCCACGGAAGACCCAGGACGATGGGGGCAGAGGAGGAGGAGATGAGGTGGAGGCGAATCTGCTCCTGGTGGTTGCCAGAGACAATGAGCGTAAGAGGGGGCGTGACTTGGGTCACCTGACCTAGCGGTTGCCCACACAGGCCAAGTGTCCGGAACGGAGCAGGCAGATTCTGGGGCTGGAGCCGGAGCTGGTTACACAGGTTGGCGTCGATCAGGTTGATGTCTGAACCTGAATCAAACAGAACATCAGTAGACATAGAACGATTGCCAACAACCAGAGTGACAGGAACCAGCTTACGAGTGGCATCGCTGCTCTGAGCCAGCTGCCCAATCCTTCCACTCACCCTCTCCTTTGTGAGTGAAGGACAGCTCTTAATTTGATGCCCCTCCAGCCCACAGTAAAGGCACGCCCCAGTACACAGTCTTCTGGCTCTCTCCTGAGGTGACAGCCGGCAACGGTCAACCTGCATGGGTTCCTCCGATCTCCGGGGCTCGCCGGTCTCCTGGATAGGAGAGTCGCCCCGAAGAGGACGAAGGTTCCCATGCTGGCCAGACCGTCGGGGCTCAGGGTGGCACTGGCGCTCCCTCTTGCGCTGTTGGAGTCGTGAAACCACTTGGATAGCCACTCTGATTAGCCCCTGCAGGTCGGAAGGTAGTTCGCGAGATGCCAGTTCATCCTTAATATTCTCCGCCAGCCCCCGGTAGAATACATCGAATTGGGCGTCTTCACTCCATAGTGTGGAGGCGGCCAAAGAGCGGAACTGGATCGCGTAATCCGAAACACTGCAGCCAGACTGTCGTAAACTCAGTAGGGCACTTCCTGCCTCTACCCCCCTGGTAGGACCGGTCAAACACTTCCCTCATCTCCGCCATGAAATCTTCTATGGTGCGAGTACAGGGTGGCCAGCATCCCACATCGAAGTTCCCCAATCCCTCGCCTTGCCGGTCAGGAGAGTGACGATGTAGGCCACTCTGGATCGTGGAGGTAGGGAAGGTCAGGGGCTGCAGCTCGAAGATAATCGAGCACTGAGACAGGAATGCCTTACAGGAGGTGGGATCTCCGTCGTACTCCCGCGGGGGAGTAAGACGTGGCTCCCGGACGCTGTCGCTGGAGGGTAGCTCTCATCTCCTGCAGATCGCGATGCTGCTGCTGAATGACGACCTGTTGTTGTTGTAAGAGTCGTTGCATCTCAGCAGAGTCCGCTGGAGTCTGAACTGGTCGACTCGTACTGAAAGGAATGGCTTGAGACTCCAAATGCAGTTCAGCAATGGCAGGGCGTTTATTAGGTGAGCTCATGGTCATACAGAACAGAAATCAAAGCCAGGCAACAGGAATGGTTTAGGCAAGGCAGAATCGTAAATCAAGGGACAAGCAGAAAGATCCATAAACCAGGATGTCAGTCCGCACAAAGACGGTAACACAGGGAAATACTAAAGGGATTAGATGGGGAAGGAAAAGGGGAGTTGGAGAGGATAAGGGTAGCACAAAGGAAATCTCTAACAAAGTTGGTACAATGGGAATAAAGGGTAAACGTGGTACTCACAATCACTATCTCAATCACACAACGCAAAACAACAACGTAAACAAGACTCACGGAGAAATCACGAAATACAAACTTGCAGAAATCGAGAGAAAAAGATGCAGAAACGAGACTTGACCAAAGCGAGCTTAGGCGGAAGAAACAAGTCGACAAGAAGCAGCAGGAAAGTGGGTCTTTTATACACAAACAAATTAAGTGGAAGCCCAGCTAAACTCAGAACAGGTGAGAGGAGAGGCGGATCTAGAAAAGCAAGGACGGTGATAGGAGAGAGAGAGAGGAAGTAGGTGGGATCCTAACTTTGAACTAACTAATCACCCGTGCCTAACTGAACTGCTCTAAGTGTGGATAGTCCAATCAGAACAGCAAGAGAGAAGGAAGAGGAATTACCAAACCGAAATGGAAAAGAAAGAGTGAGAATCTTTGAAAGACACCACACAAAGAAACAAGAGGAAAGTAAGACATGAGACTGCAAGCATTCATTCTCTAAACATGAAACATGTAACTCAGAATAAATATATAAATACAATAAATACACTAGAAATATGCTAGAATGGACTAAAACCAACTAAAACCAAGCATACAAACATCACTTCTTAACAGAAAGGACTGAATGCCACCAATGTCACATTTCTTCATGAGGTCAGAGTTCAAGATGTGATCCTTTAGAGTAAGGCCACAAATGGTTCGGAGACAGCGCTTGTGAAAGACGTCAAGTTTCGCTATGTGTGTTCTGTATGGAGTCCACGACTCAGAGGCATAAAGCATTATGAGAACAACGGCTCTGTAAACACTTACTTTAGTTTGAAGTGATATACTTCTCTCATTCCATAAGCGATGATAAAGCTTTCCAAAAGCGTCAGATGCTTTAGAGATTCTGTGGACAATTTTGTCATCGAGAGACCCACTTGAGTTGACCTTGCTTCCCAAATACTCAAAAGATTTTACATACTTGAGGCCTTGCCCATCGACAAATATCGGATCCAATGGAAATTTGTAGATAGCTTGCAGTTGTTTTCTTCCTTTTTTCGTTTTAAGGGTAGGTATTGGCTAATGCACAACTTCGGTTTTCTTAACACTTATGGTCAATCCAAAAGTTTTACTGGCAATGGAAAACCGGTCGATAAGCTCCTGCGCTTCTTTTAATGATGTTGCAACAAGGGCAGCATCATCCGCAAATAAAAGTTCTAATGTCAAGGCACAAATCTGAATACGCAAATAAGTCTGCAGTTTGCAGACCTTGACGAGGTATTGGACTTGGCTAATTGAGAGGAACCAATGGCACCAACAAGAGAGCTGGCCACAGAACTAAAGAAAACACTACACTGGACAACGTCATTGGCTAAACCAACCGCAAAATGTGAGACGCGTCCTCCATCTTGTATAAGGAATCGGTGAGGGAACTGCGCAATCAAATGCTGTGCAAGTGTATATGCAACTAGATAAAATGGAATGAAAAACACTGGACTGGTGACACACATCAGCCAACAAGCACGACCATTATCTAATAAATTATTATTTTGTTTATGGGTGTTTGTCGTCAGGAAATTCTTAATCGTTATTTAAAATTAAAAAAATGTAATTTTAATTCACTGTAAATATATATAAAAGAATTGTATATTTATTTCTACGGAATGCTGTTTTCATATATTTAACACATGTATTTGTACCTTGAATTCTAATTGTGCTCTTTATTCTTTTTTTTTCTTTTTTTAAATTGATTTGGCATCCCCAATCCCACCAATATCTGCAATACCCAATCCGAGAACTACGTACAAGGCTTGCTCGTATGCAACTCCCTATTGCCAGCTCAGGAATAAGAAACAGTTCGCGGCTTTCCTCCAAAGTACGCGCCTGTCAGCCCATGCATCTTTACACACATTGGTCGAAACCATCGCAAGTTCAGAACGAGGGCGGAGGATACCCGAACATGAGCAAGCTTAGAATTTCACTGACGACAGCCCGGCTGCCCAACAGAAGGCACTTGAGCAACGAACAAGGCAATCATTTTTAATTTCCCTTCCCAGCAGTCCCTTCGCAATTTGCATCCCGACAGCACTTCAGCCAATTGTGCGCTGTTCTGAAAAAGCTGCCGATTACTGCTGGTTGGTACGACCGGGGATCGAACTCGCGCCGTAGTAGTCACTACTTGTGTTCTTTATTCTAGATTATGGCTATTTTTAATTTGATATTTAAATGTTCATCTTGGCTCATAATAACTCCCAGTATTAATTTCTTTCACAGTAGAAATATTGTGTATGATGAAAATCATCATCTCTGTATTCTACGGAAGCCAAGAGCGGCCACGTATTTATTCTTTTATTTTCCTGCCGTTTTCTCGAGTTAACGACTTATTATTTCGTTATCTCGATATTACAAATTCCGTTTTCTCGTGATAATGCATTAATTTATTTCGTTATCTCGATATAACAAAGTCCGTTTTCTCGTGATAATGCATTAATTTATTTTGTTATCTCGATATAACAAAGTCCGTTTTCTCGTGATACCGCATTGATTTATTTTGATATCTCGATATAACAAAGTCCGTTTTCCTGTGATAACGCATTTATTTATTTTGTTATCTCAATATAACAGAAAATTTTGTTTCCGTGGGATAATTATCATCTCTGATGATTGTGTGCTGGTTCGGCCCATCGTCCTGATTTCAGCCTTCAGATGTCACTGTCTGGTCCAGGTGTGTCCCAGCTGGTGAAATGGCAGATGAAGGAGTAGGCCTATCCATTGGCATCGAGAGATGGCATCTCTAACAGAAAGACGCAATGCAATTTCTGCCTGTGTTAAACCTTGATTGATGTACACCCTGGTGCGCTGATCAATAATGGATAGGCCTACTTCTTGATCTGCCATTTCACCAGCTGGGACACACCTGAACCAGACAGTGGCATCTGAAGGCTGAAATCAGGACGATGGACCGAACCAGCACTGTGGCAGCTGCAAAAGAGCGTGAGTTTGTGTGGCAGAAAATTGCTGACCGAGTCAATGTGCAAGTATTTAAAAAAAAAAAAAAAAAACAATAAAGGTTAAATTACGGGAGCGCTACTTATTGAACGACCACATACTGTATGTAAGTGCTTTTGTGTCTGTGTGCGCGCGTATTTAACATTTGTGCAGGTGCAGCCCAACGGGCACAAAAACGCACATGGCAGCAGCTGAAAATGAAATACAAAAACATCGTTCAAACAGGTAAGGTATAATTTCAACAAAAGCAACTGCTTGGTCTACCCTACCTATTTAAACGGCATTCAGTGGCTATATTTGAAAAGTTAAACATTCTAATCAACAAATTAAATATTTTGAGCTACCCTAACACTGTCCTTATTTAATATTGCCCATTTTAAAGCAGCACCTAAATACCTAAAATGCAAGTCCCCAAATTTATGCTCACTGTATGTGCTCACATTATTACCTACAGAAGAAAGGCAGAGGCCAAAAAGACAGGTGGGGGTCCACCACCACCACCTCTCACAGAGGCAGAGGAGCCGCAACACTGGGCGACTCACATCAGAGGGCATTGCAGGAGGGACCTCCTCAGATCCAGCCAACCCCCAGGGCACAAGCACCGACAAAAGAGGTTAGCTAGTCAAATGAATGATCATATCCTTTTACCAGTGCAAACTCAGTGACTCCAAAACATCCATCTTTGACACAACTTGGCACATTGACTTTCCTGTAGCAGTATGATTCCTTGTAAAAGATCGCTCATACTTTTTTCAGATTCTTAGGTGCCTGTCTGGCAAAATCTATTTTTATGATGACTCAGACTTACATAGGCATTTGAAAAAGTGTGATGTGACCAGCACACTGTTTTAAAAACAAAATTTAAACTAGAGAAGGCTAAATTTTCTGAAGAAAATTTGTGTGCTTGCTTCAGCAAGAAAAGTTGAAGAGGTTGGCTCATAAAATGAGGGTGCTTGGAAACTGAGAGGCAAAGGAAATTGCTGAAGAAATGTAGAAAAAACTGCTGAAATGTAAACACAAGACTTTAAAGCTGAAAGTAATTTTTTAAGGAATTGAGACTTTTCAGCTGCATCATGACCAAGTCTACTCTTCTTTAACCCAGCTGTAAAAAAGAAGGTCAATTGGAGTCAATGAGGTTGACGCATTTCTCTCTATGGCTCTGTGCATATCTAGGTCAACGCAGTGCATACTTAGAAATTAGCTTTATAGCGGAGCAAACTTGGCAGGCCACTTTGGCAGACTGCCGCAGCTGTTATTGCTTTTAGCTCGTTGTCAGTGTCACCCCCAGTCCCTAACTATACAACGCTGACCTGGCCAAGTAGTGAAATGCTACTATTCGCAGCTCTCTGTCCATTGCTGTGCACTGTGTGTTCGCAAGCTAAATAGCTAATAGTAGCAAGCTGCAAGGTATTGTTAACACAAGTTGCGATATTATTCACGGCTCCCTTTTTATTTCTGTGCTATTATTAGCTAGTAAGCTAGCGAACACACAGAGCACAGAACGTGTTCGAAATGGGTCGAACTTGAGTGTTGAAATTGCCATCACTGCAGATGACATAATCAATAGCTAGCTAACTTTATTAAACTACTCAACGAGTATGGAAAAGTTACGTCTGCTGGCTTAGCAAGGATGGCAGTTACGGTCATTTTGATACCAATATTTCGTCTGTTTTGGATACAATCGTAAATATATCTCGCTAGTGCAAGAAGTTTTTTGTATATGGGTCTGTCTCAGAAACTGAGCCCATCGGTGGGTACCCCCCTAGAAATACTTGTGGTTAATAAAATATTTTGTTTTGAATGGTGGTGTTTGTTTTTATTTGAAATATGATAATCAAATAGATAGTACACACAGAATTGGGTAGTTTAGTGAATATTACATTCCGTGATTGGAAAAAAAATAAACGAAATTTGTTGCAAAATGGCTACTTGTACCGTGACATGGAAGAGGATGGATTACATTTCTGTAGCCAGAAATATTTGTGGTCCACTATAACATTCACAATTTTCAAATGAGTTATCTTATATAATTACTTTACACAATGAAATATTGACGTTTCCATATAAACACGTGAGAAATGTTAAAACCTTCGATGTAACATTTGATCACTTTCATAACGCTGTTTTCCGACCAGTCTTACCCCACGAATGTGAGTTTATTTACTCAAACGAGAAGCCTCGATGTCATATTATATACGTCATCCAAACTGTAATTGAAAATCACTACGCTTCATGGAATTTAACTGCCAGAATTTATACCGTTCAGGCGGTGGGTGATATATGTCTGTTAGATATTTGACTGAATTTTTTTCCAGTGGAAGGCCTTTGGGTAGACAGGAAAATCCCAAATTTTCAGGTTTCAAAAGTGAACGGTTTGGTTGCAAGGGCCTCCAGAAAGGTCAACCTCTGGAGGGCCAAAATTTAACTTTTAAGAAAAATGGGTTTTTGAGTTGAAATATCTCAGTGCGCCCTCAATAGCCCAGCTTCATTTTCACTGATGTCAATCTGTGTTGGGAGGAGTTTTGGCAAATCACAAAATTTTGGTGGGCTGCACTTTGAGCCCAAGTAGCACTTACGTTTGAGGCATTCCTTGCCTGCGCCCTCACTAGCCCAAGCTTGTTTATACATGATTTGATTCTAGAACAGTGCCTTGTGCTATTCCACTTGAAATTGTAGTGGGATGGTGAGGGCGCGGAATTATAAGTGGCGCTCAATTCGGTGAAAATGCAAAAATAGGGGTATTCTGCGGCTGTAGATCACCATGCGTCCCCATCAGATTTGAATGAAATCTGTTTTATTTGATAGCCCTACATGTCCACTATATGAACCAAAAAGATTGAAGTGGGGTTCAACTGTATTAATCCCTTTCTGACCATCCCAGTAGACACACTTCTCATATTCTGGACTTGGGTCTGAGGTTGCCATTCTTGGAACTGCAAAGTAAAGAAACCATTTTCATCAGCTCCCCCATCCTGAGGATGAAATGGGAGGTTTTACAATTAGGAAGGGCAAGGGCATTTTTTGAACAAAACTCTCCAGGGCACTTTGTACAGCTATTGACTTTGTGACGTCTGTGGATTGAGTAAACGGATGAAGGCAACAAGGCATGATGGAAAGGTAACCAACTGAAGGTGCACACATCTGGCCCTTGGCCAAGGGTTATTTCATTAGCTGGAGGGCCTGAAATAAAAATCTATTCATCCAATTGAGCAGCAGTGAGTCTGGGATAGGAAAAGCAATACATGTAACTGCACACATGTGGGTGGGTATTCGACTTGACTGTCGAAACTAACGTTATCTAGCTGTTGGTTTATTGTCAGTGTCGGACTGATTTTGAGATCACTGGCTATTAAATTGAGTAGCCTACACTTCGTTTTAAGTTTAATATGGGAAACAGTACTCTTGCCAGTTGAATGGAGATTGGGGGAGGGTTTTGAAATGAACTAGAGAAGCAATTTCTGAAGAAATTGCGGGTGTGAATGCTGAAAGCTGAAGCCACACTGCGATGCTGTCTTGAATACAATAAAGTTTGAATGATTTGAATGTTTGCTGACGCCACACTGAATAGCTGCCATGAAAATATAATAATATTTGAATTATGAAGAATACTTGAATGTTTATTAAAAAACTGAAAGAAAGAAAGCTGAACAAAGAAAGAATGAAAGAATGATTGAATGAATGAGTTAAACATGAACCAGCTCAAAGTTTGAATGTATTAACACTTAAAAAAAAGACTGCAGTCTAAAATGTCCAAGATGGACACAGAAAGACAGACACAGACACAGACAGGCAGGCAGGGTGACACACAGAGACAGGCAGACTGACCGACAATCTTTTAGACTGTTCATGATTTCAAAGCTTGAGCTGCTTCACATGTTATTGTCTCTGTAAGAGGTTTTAACTGTTGGTGAAATAGGCCCTTTCAGTATTCAAATTTCACTATGCTATTGCACACAGGCGATTGGCCGAACTGCAGTTGATTCGGCCTATCACCTAAGGCCAACAGCACAGTGACATTTGAATGACCTATGACTGCAGTCTAAAATGTCCAAGATGGACACAGAAGGACCTAGACAGGCAGGCAGGCTGACAGACAGCCTTTTAGATTGTTCATGATTTCAAACCTTGAGCTGCTTCACAAGTAATTGTCTCTGTATGAGGCTTTAACTGCCAAAGAGCATTTTATATGTAATCTAATGACCTCAGTATTGATTAGCTCCCCAGTCCCCAGCTGTACGGGTTGCCTGCCATTTATTCATTCACTCATTCATTCTTCGTAAATTACCTACAGTACGATAGGCTATTTGATTGGTTTGTATGATTTTATTTATTTTTTTTTTTTTACAAGATTAGAACACAGTTAACGAAACATACAATATGAGACAGAGTTGTGAAGGATTGAGAAAATTATAAATATTTATTTGACTAAATTAACAGACTAAATACATATCCGCGTTTGCTGATGTGCTATGCAAGGAGCTACGGGGAGTTGTAGGCGACAGCTCCTGTCGCTAGCAGTGGCGGCCAGTGGACAGAGAGCTGGGAGGGCGATAAACATGTCTTTAAACAGATTAGTCTTTAATTGTTTTCGGTCATTTCCCTTGATCAAAGATACTCTAATTCTCCCATCTCAGATGGAGCTAATTCTCTTCGTTATTCGAAATGCTTAAATTAAGTGAATCCAATATGCCCGGGATATGTAGTACAGTTTGCTGTAACAACAGTCGTCAGAGAATCTCCAAACGACAGTTTCACTCCATCGCGAAAGACTTCGCTACACTGGCAGAATATATGGTTGGCTTCCTTCAGAAGGGACCACTGGCAGCTTGCATCTAACTCCCAGGTACTGTGCTGTCAGCGCTTTGTTTTCAGCATGATGCGTTTGTCTTCAACTTAGCTAATTATTATTTTTTATCCTTCATCGCTCTTTGGCAGGAAAACTCTACGGAAACACGTTAAACGCTCAAATACAGTTAATTAACTTATAGGGAAACCGTAATTGAGTCGCGCTATTAATTGTTCGGTTTCTCAAACCAGTTCTTAATATTTCAGCAGACTAAGCAGTAATTAACATTGTTCACTTGCTAGCTAGATACAGTAACGTTACAGAACTTGAAGAGGTTACAGACGATAACTTAGGCATTGCTTACCTGCGAGATATAATCGCACGCATTTGTCCTGTGATAGCTCTTCCGTTATCTGCGCGAGTATTCTCGGAGGTTTCGCATATCTTAATGGTAACGCTGGCAAACAGCTGCTGTTGACTTAGCGAGCCTGTATTGTAATGAGTGAAGACATAACTTTTGCCAATAAACGTTGCATTTGACCAACACTAGTTCTGCTAAGCAGTAATTTAATTTAAGGTAGACTGCAAACCGCGGCATATCGCATTCATTAACATATGTTTCTATTTTTAACGTTGCATTTCTAGCGAACGTTTTTTTCCGTTTGATTGATTGACAGAGGGCTATGCCAATACTTGTCTCCTAGCAACAGTGCGAGGAGCAAACAACCGCCGCACACACAGAGCTGCCGAGTCACTCAGTCAAAGAAATCCTCGTTAGTACTCACCTCAAACTCCTGCTTCTCACGCAAAAAATGTTCGTCCTGTCACCAATGTAACCACATCGTTCAAGGCAGGAGACTTTGCTGAGTGTGTGGATGTCTTTTTTATTTCTCTGAGTGATATAATGTTGGATTTACAGCGATCTAAAAACTCAGCCGTTTGCTGTTCTCCCAAAATTTTTGGGTGAATTTTGAATGGAAGAGATAGAGAAGTTTTACCTGCTTCCTGTCCTTTGACTGTTCCCTGAGCCAAAACCATGTACTTCTCTGCTACAAAAATTATACCGCTGGAACAAGAACAAATTTTCCTACGTTTTTGATAAATGTCATGAAGAGGGATTCAAATTTGTGTAAGTTACAGCGATTTAAAAAGTTTTTTTTTCAGTGTGTCTGCTCCCAGCTCACACTCTAGGAATAAAATCATGCACTCTAGCTCCGAAGATTCCAAGCCATAGACACCCATTATAAAGTCTGAGAAGGGCTCAAAATTTAATGTTTTTTAAACTGCCAGTGTAGAAAAACTAAAAGAGATAATGAAAATTTGAGTCAGACACTGAAAGTCGATGGGATTGTCAACGTTTGAGAGTTGGAACGGAGTTTCTACGTGAATGTATGAGTTCACAGTGAGAAGGTGAAGATGAGTGAGTTTGAAGGATTTTCTCATTGACTTCCATTATAACAAAGTTTCAGAAAACGGTGAATAATTTTTTAAAGTTAGAATGGGATTGAAAAGTTGAATCATACGTAAAACATCAGGAAAATGTTGAATACTTTCCAGTTGGAATGGAGTTTCTAACTGAAAGTATGAATCGGTAGTCACCGTTTGAAAAAAGGTGAAGTTTTCTGATTTTTGAAGATTCCGTAATTCATTTCCAATGGGAAAACGGTTTGGAAAAAACCTGGAATATCTCCGAAAGTATGAATGTTAGGAATTAGAAAAGTCATTCCAGTCGATTCCTAATTCAGCTGAACATTTTGATTTTTGAATGGTTTGAATCGGTTGAAGTTTGTGGAACGCATTCAGGGCCAAAGTTTTTTTTTGAATGGGATTTAGTAGGAATCGGAATTTTAACGTTGAATTTCCGGAAACTATGAATGTTACGGAAAATCTGAAAGTTTCCGATAATGTCCTCATGGAACTGAATAAGATGAAATTTGAATGGTTTGAATCGGTTGAAGTATGTTGAAGTTACGGTGAGCCAAAAAACGCGGCGGAATAATAATAAGAAAATAAAGAATTTTGGTAACAGAAGACCATAGGGTTTGAATGCCTTCCACATTCACACCCAATTATCTAGGGAAAGTGCTAGCAAGATGTAATTGCTTTGCGCAGATGTAGATGCTCGTGGACATGGAACCGCAAATTTAAGCACGCAGTTACAGTTATCGATCACTAGATGGCACCCCTGGATCAGTTATTGAATATTCACAAGCAAGCAGAGTTAGAACACGGTTTAGAATACTTCAATCTTGAAGGTTATGTTAATTTTCTTAAATGTTTTATGATTTTTTTGATTTATTAAAAGTTAATATAAACTTGTTTATCAGTTTTTGAAAATGTAGCTTTACCATGTTTCTTGTTAACTTGTATTGTTTCCATTTTTGGTGTTAAAGTGTGAATGCTAGTCAAAATAAAAATATGTTTCCATGTTACATTGATGATGTTTCTTTGTTACGTTAGTGATGAAAAAGTGTATTACTCAATAATTGACATTGGCTTTGCATAATAATTCCAAATATACATGTTTATATATCAATATCCTTATGACTTATAATCTAATGCAAAATAAAGGTTGTACCTCTAGGACCATCAGCACACACAAAAAAATAAACCCGAGAAAAAAGATGAATATTGATGGACCTCTGAACTTATGATTAAATTTAAAGATACTAATGATAACAATGTTAAGTATATATTTTACTTAAAGTCTGCTACCAATGAAACAAAAATATGTACCATAAAAATTATAGAATTGTAATTAAATAGATTTTTTCATTCCATTTTCATTTCCATGTTACGCAAGTGATCTGCTAACACGTCGTTAATGTTTTCCACATTGCTGGTCATAGAAAACAAGATGCTATGTTTTTTCTTATTAAACATGAAAGAAGACCCCTAGAGGTATATATAAATACCTAACATTTTTTTTTTTTTTTTAATTAATGTTTTAAGAATAATGTCACAATTGAGATTCCAGATTCTGAGACAGACCCATATACTGGAATAGGAGCTCGAGCAATTGTTTTCTGCTTTGCAATCTTTTACTGTAACGTGTTCTCATGGACCCGCCCTGCAAAAAAACCGGTCTTTGCTGCCCTCAATGTGCTCTCTTGGAGCTGTACAAACTGTACAAATGACGATACCGAAAAGTGTTTCACTGAGTTTGACGCAGAAGAATGAGATTTGTCTAACACTCGTATCAATCTTAATCCGAACAATGATAATGCTGAAGCCAGGAAAAAGTCCAGCAGATGGCAGAATTGAACCGCAATACCGCTATGCCACAATTTCGCTGAGCCACTTAGCCATTTGAGTTAAGGCTTAAAGCACTAGGTCCAACTGAGATTTTAGCTACTGCCTCTACCTCAAAGATAGTAAGTCCAATCTGCGAAATGGAAATACCATACTGAAGAGGAGAGTCTGCTGAGCAAAAAATGTCAAAATATTGTGTGTAGTGCCAAAAATATGGGAACACGAGCAAGTTATAAAACTGTGTCTTTCAGCTTTCCAACTGGAATTTTCTTGTCTGATTTAATATAGGAGTTAATGGAGTTTCAGTTAGTGCTCCCGTCGCTTTTAGGCTCATACTGCCAAAACCGTCTGTCCGATATCTTGCATGATTACATTTTCGTGACCAGCATAACTTTTGCTACAACTTGGATACAAAAATATTTATGGGGAGTGAAAACTGTGGGAGTTAGAGCAAGTTTAAGAGAAGACTTCTTTATGATTTTACAGCTGTTCGCAACTCTAAAGCCCAGTTCAGACCAAAGATTCGCGACAAGACGAGCTGAGACTTGCAACTACTTGCGACGCGCCGGTCTGCGACGTTCTGAAACCTGCCAGTTCACACCGATGCGACGAGATGAGACAGTGTATCGTTTCCACAGCAACGACTCTCTGTGCTTCAGTTCTAACTGCCGGCTTTTCAGGCCTTTTTTCCAGTTGATACATTTGTTGCCGCGTTTGAAAATATGGATGATAGTGATAATGAGTTAGGCGCAACAGTTGCATTTCTGCTATTAAAAAAGAGCGAGGACACACACACAAAGAAAGAAATGGGCAAGAACTTGGAGCCGTCCATCGCAGTGGAGTAGCCAGAACTTAAAATTGGGTGGGCACTAAACATCTCTTTAAAACATTTATTCATTCTGACTCGATCACAGTCATTTTTTCAAATTAACTACACATTCAATCCGACAACACTCCGCACTATCAGGTGTTGCTTGTTCACCTTGTTAAGGCAAGACTACAGTCATTCATTTGGAAGCGCAATTTTGTGCATTACAAATCAGTGGCGTAGCCAGAGCTAAAAATGGAGTGGCCATACAACATCGCTTTACTACAATTATTACACCTAGCCATTTTCCTTTGTTAAAGCTATTTCCATTTATACTAATGATCAATTGGCAATTAAAGACACGGCTTCTTTCGTGATGCGATCTAATTAGGGCGACTAATCAATAGGCATAATTCAGTTCAGAAAAATAAGTTACTCATAACTTGTACTTTAATACTTTTAATAATACTTTTCGAGAGGTAAACTGCTCTGGAACTTCCGCGCTACCTTTTCGGCTCATCAGGCGATCTAACCTGTGCTTCATGATCAATTGAATTTTTCAAATTGAACCAAAGACAGAGATTTGAAATGCACAAAATTGCGCGTCCAAATGAATGATTGTCGTTTTGCCTGAATGAGGTGAACAAGCGACACCTGATAGTGCGGTGTGTTTTCGGATTGAAGGCATAGTTACTTAGAAAAAAATGATTGCGATTGAGTCAGAACTAATAATTGCTAAATAGAGATGTTTATTGCCCACGCAATTTTAAGTTCTGGCTGCGCTACTGGTCCATGTGTGCTTCAACAAAATACCCAGGGTGCTTATGCCAAACTATGCCGGGAGCTTGCAACGGGAGACCTGCCCTGTTTTGTAAATTTCTCTCGGTTATTCTCGGTGCAGTTCCGACCAGCTGATAGTTTGTAACTCCTGAGACCAGCTGAATTTGCTATGAGCTGATTGGCTGTTGAGACGGTTTAAGTGCTTAACATTCTAAAACCATCCTCTCGCGATTTGACAAGCTGAATCGCTGACGACGCCATCAGCTGGCTTGCAATTAGCTGAGACGGGCCAGTTCACACTACTGCGACTCCTCCCAGCGACGTTCTAAAACGGTCTCGTCCCGTCGCAAATCATTGGTCTGAACTGGGCTTAACAGTGACGCCACCACACTGTAAGTTCCCAGTATGTATTGTTACAGAAATTATTTTTAAAAATTCTAATTCGGGGCGCCCCGGTGGCTCATCGGTCTAAGTGCGCGTACCAGAAAGGCTATGTCCTTCCCGCAGTGACCTGGGTTCGACTCCGGCTCGGGTCATTTGATGCAAGTCTTCCCCCATTCTTCTCCCCAACTTTCCTGTCTCTCTACACTGTATAACTATCGAATAAAGGAAAAATTCCCCAAAAAAATCTTTAAAAAAAAAAAAAAATTCTAATTCAAAAATTATGGAAGCTACGAAAAATTTCAACAGTGAAAAAATGATACAAGCTTAACTTAACATTTTGCCGTTTGAATGACATTTCTAGGTAAAAGTATGACAGAGTAAAAAAATAGCAGAAAATAGCTGAATCTACTGAATCAGCACAAAAATGGCTTGATTTAATAGGACCCCAAAAAATGACATTTAAAATTAAATATCTCAAAAACTAAAAAGAAAATCAAAAATCTGTAAAGATGCAACGTAATTCAGAACAAGCTGAATTTTTTAGAGTTTGAATGGAATCAATAGCTTAAACGGTGTAGGAGGAGTTAGTTGGCCAAATTTAGGCGGAAGAAGAAAAAGAATATGAAGAAGAAGAAGAAGAAGTAAGAGAATAGAGTGTGCTGCCTCACTGAAGCAAGCACACAATTAGTTAAAGTTATAATTTAACTATCTAATCTTTATCTCCTTCCAGTAACTAATGGCATAATCTGTATGGTGGAGCCCTCTGCTATCACAGACCGTCATGCAATTGTAAGTGCTCTTAATAATTCACTTATCTATATTATAATAGCCGAGTGGCCTCTGTGTGTGTGCGTGTGTGCGTGTGTGTGTGTCCGGCCACTCAGTGCTAGATTCCACCGGGCACGTATCTGCAGCATAACGTGAGCGCCGCTATTTGGCTCCGTCTTACAGGCGACTGTGTCCAGCCAATCAGTGCTAGACTCCGCCGGGCGCGTATCAGTGCTAGATTCCACCGGGCACGTATCTGCAGCATAGCGGGAGCGACGCTGTTTGGCTCCGTCTTGCAGGCGACTGTGTCCAGCCAATCGGTGCTAGACTCCGCCGGGTGCGATCTGCAGCATAACGTGAGCGACACTATTATAATATAGACACGCAAGGGGGATATCCCCTTTGTCCTCTCCTGGGGATTCCCCCTGTATGTCCTCTCCTGGGGATTCCCCCTTTTGAACCCAAGCCAATTCATCCACAGGAGTCCTGAATCCCAAAAAACAGATGCCAGGCCGCAAGAGAAAGTGACGCGTAATCTGCAGCATAATGTGAGCGACGCTATTATGCTCCGCCTTGCAGGCGACTTCGTGTTCCACTGAGCGCGGAATGTCAGCGCAGCGTATTCCCCTTGATGGTTTCTTAGTTTTAGTTACTATAAAAACATCGGTCGCGTGACAGCGACCTTGGTGTTTATGGAAACACCATAGCAACACCATAGCAACGTGATGACATCATAGAGGTGCATGTGATGACATCATAATGCTGCACGAAGTTACATAAAATAGAACCCGTGGATCCCCACTGGCAGATTGCTAGTTTTTTAATAATTGGTTAGAGTAGGACACGATATCTTTTCAAATTTTATTACTGGAGGATGATGAAGACAGTGTCTGCTGCCACAGAGAGGGAGACAGAGAGGCCTACTGAGGTTTACATCTTAAAAATGACATCTAACAGTTGATGATAGTGGAATATCTTCATAAAACTTGCACCTTATTTTTCTTAAAAAGAGTACTGATGGAAATTACATGCAGGAAGAGGGTCTATCTACCTACACAGCACAGCTTACCTATGTAAGATGTTCACCACTGGCCTATGACTTACACTGAAACAAATCAGACATGGCACTGAGATTGAGTGTCTTTTTTGTGTTCCCATAGCTCCCTGTGAAGCAGCCGTATAAGCTGTATCTAGAAAAACAGATGGAAAAATCCAACCTAGAAATGGACCACATAAGGCTACAAATGCAAAAAAAACTAAATTAGAAAAACAACTGCCGGAGCATCAGTTACAGGTGGGTGAGGGGACAACAGGTGAATGATTTTACTTCTTCAAACAACATAAAATATTAACTACTGCATTTGACAGGGCAGGAAGCAAAGACATAAAAAATGCAAGTTTAAGTTGTCCTTATTTATTTAAGATGATACAAGTGGAATCCTTTTTTCTCATGCCAAGCTGATGCAAATAACTTATTCCAAGATAATTCCACAGACTTTAAATTTCACATTTTAAAACATTAGTTGTTCTATTTTGAGGTCTTTTGACTTGGAATGAGTAGAACATATGAATTGCTGATCATTCACTGGCAAATTAGCAGACTTTCTGACATGCATTGTGAAGTTAAATCTCTCCTGAGAGTTATTCATTATTTTGTACTTTGAAGAGCCCTTGTGGTGGAAACTGGCTGTGTCTTTAATGAATGAAGTCATGGTTGTTTGTTTCTATAATAAAAACAGTGAAACTGTGGTTCTTGCTTTCTTTTATTTGTAATTGAACAAAATCTCTCACATGTTGTCTTTGTATTGACTCTGGTACAGTACAGTTTCATCGCACTGCTGCTGTAAATTCTTCATGTCAAAGAAAGACTGTAAATTGAAAAACAAATATGTCTGATTCAGATCATCACAAAAAGAAATTAGGCCTGGTCCACTTTACCGAAATTTCAAAACCCATGTTCTATTGGGGCTTCTCAGTATTTGCACTTCAATGTCCACTGACTCTTCAAGGAACGGATATGCCATGTCCAACATCTCCTCAATCTGCAGTCTCAGAAGGAGAAGAAACTCAGAGTTACTTGAAGAAAACCTGCCGGTGAGCAGGTTAGCTTCAGGGAGTATGTTGCCGTGGCTACTGAGTTCCTGCAACTCTGAGTTAACAAACGCAAGAGTTACCACTAAACCCACTTTCTGAAACGGGGCCCAGTCATTGCAAAACCATAGGCTGTGTAAAAAGATGTACACAGCACCCAGGTCTAAAAAAGTGGAGCCCATGCGGAAATCTCTGAAAATTGCATTCTATTTAATTGCCAGCAGATGGTGATGTCAGTGGTTGCAGAAGGAAGTTTAATACTATAGAAGTCTATGAGAAAATGACCCCACTTTCCCACCTGATTTATTCTTTCAATATTGATTTTCCACATTATTTTATGGGATCTATCGCAAGTTTCAAGTTTCCTATATCATGAATAGAATAAAGGATAAAGCCAAATATGCTTTATGGGGCATGGCTATCCACTGGTCCTTGTCAGATACACTCAGATCCACCCATAGATCCACCCCTCGCTCCTCCTGTAATGGGCGGTGATAGGACGTCAGGTGCCGCGACCAGCGAGAGAAAGAGCAAAGAGCAGCCCAGATAAGAGACAAACACAAAAGAGGTAAAAACCTCCGGTAAAGGCTCGCACTTCCAAGGACAAATAAAAGTCCGCAACACGGAAGCAGTGCGAGAAAAAATAAAAAGCAAGAGAGAAAATTTCTAAAACAGGCAATTCCTAACAATAAAAGGAATATAACAAATCACTAGGAAGATTTAACTAGAGAATTTTCTCCGGCCGAAGTGCTAGAAACAAACAGACACTCTAGCAATAGGCGTGGCGAACCCCCGGTCATATATATAGAGTCCGGAAAACTCCGCCCCAGCTCAATCAGCCAGCTGGGCCAGGAATTCGATGGACAAGAACTCAAATATCGTCCCGGACGATAGAACAAAGAAAGGTCCAACAAACAAAAGCACGCCTAAACCATGACAGGACCCCCCCCCTCTAAGGGACGACACCAGAAGTTCCCCGAGAACCCCGTGCACGGAACTCAGAGATGAGGCTGGGGTCAAGGATATCCCGAGAAGGGACTCAGCACCGCTCCTCAGGCCCATATCCCTCCCAGTCCGCGACGCACAGTATAAACCGGGCCCCCCTCAATTATCCATGGTGGCAGCAGAGGCTTCTCAACCGGAGCCAGGACGCTAGTGCTAACTGGTTTTAGCCTAGAGACATGAAACAAGGGGTGGATACGCAAGGACTTGGGGAGTTGACAGTAAAAGGGTTGATCCTCCACATAATTTTAAAAGGGTCAATGAAGCGGGGAGCCAACTTTCGTGACTTCACCTTTAAGGGAAGGTCCCGAGTAGAAAGCCAAACTCTTTGGCCACCCCGATAAGATGGGGCCACCCAGCGCCTCCTATCAGCAGCGGTCTTCTGTCTCTGCCTAGATCGCATCAAAGAGGACCAGACCCTGGCCCAGATAGAGCAACAGCGTCGAATAAAATAATTGACAGAAGGGACTTCTGAATCCTTTTCAGTCTTGGGAAAAAAAGGGGGGGGGTTGATAGCCCAACTGAGCCTGAAACGGTGAGAGGCCTGTGGAGGAGTTGTCCAAAGAATTATGGGAATATTCAGCCCAAGCCAAAAAACGACTCCATGATGACGGATTATCAGCCGCCAAACATTGAAGGGTATTCTCCAGAGACTGGTTGGTCCGCTCTGTCTGACCATTAGTCTCTGGATGAAAGCCAGAAGAAAGGCTCACAGTTGTCCCCAACAGACTGCAAAAGGCCCGCCAGAACTTAGCCGTGAATTGAGGGCCCCTGTCCGAAACCACATCTTGTGGGAGACCATGCAGGCGGAAAACATGGTCCACAACAAGAATGGCCGTCTCGCGCGCCGAAAGCAACTTCGGCAGTGCGATAAAATGGGCGGCCTTGGAGAAACGGTCAACCACGACCAAAATGACCATATTGCCCCCAGAATTAGGCAAACCCGTAATAAAATCAAGAGCGATATGGCTCCATGGGTGTTTAGGGACGGGTAATGGCCGCAACAAACCAGAGGGAGGGAGGTGCAAAGTTTTATTTCTAGCGCAGATGCCGCATGCTGCTACAAACTCCCAGATATCTTCCATCATGCTGGGCCACCAAAAACGTCCGGCCAAGAGCTGTTTGGTCCGATGAACCCCTGGGTGACCCGCAAGACGGGAAGAGTGCCCCCACTGGAGAACCTGGGTGTGTACCCAAGGTGGAACAAACAAACAACCAGGTGGTTCCCCACCAGGACCAGGATCTGACCTTAAGGCCCCCCCGCACATCAGACTCAATGTCCCACTGAACGGGGGCCACAATCAGATCAGTCGGGATAACCTGTTCCGGCACAGGGTCGTGACCAGAGCGGTCGTAAATCCGCGACAAGGCGTCAGGCTTGGTGTTTTTAGACCCCGGGCGGTAGGTTAACGTAAAGTTAAAGCGATTAAAAAATAATGACCATCGCGCCTGCCGGGAATTACGCCGCTTAGTCTGTTGAATGTATTGGAGATTTATATGGTCCATCCAAACCACAAACGGATGCTCAGCCCCTTCCAACCAATGGCGCCATTCCTCTAATGCCAGCTTAACGGCTAGCAACTCTCAGTCACCAATATTGTAATTCCGTTCGGCCGCCGACAATGACCGGGAGAAGTAGGCACACGGTTGTAGCTGATTGACTCGAAGGGGGTGCTGGGACAAAATGGCACCCACCCCGACTTCAGAGGCATCTACCTCTACAACGAATGGGAGGTAGGGATCGGGCAAAACAAGAATGGACTCTGAGCTAAAACGTTTCTTTAACTCCTGAAAAGCAGCCTCAGCTGCTGGGGACCAATCAAACGGCAAGGAGGCATTCTTCTTGGTAAGCGCAATAATGGGGGCAGCTACTGCGCTAAAATTATGGATAAACCTCCTATAAAAATTGGCAAACCCCAAAAACCGTTGCACCTCCTTAACGTTTTGAGGAGCAGGCCAATTCCTGACCGCTGCCACCTTAACAGGGTCCATATGGACCGACCCCTCCAACATAATGAAACCAAGAAACGAAACAGTCTTGGCGTGAAAAACACATTTCTCAGCCTTGACAAAAAGCTTGGCGTTAAGGAGGGCCTCAAGCACACGTCTGACGTGTTGTTTATGCTCTGAGACCATTGAAGAAAAAATCAGAATGTCGTCGAGATAAACGGAGACGAATTTCTCCTACATCTCTCGGAGGACATCATTAACGAGTGCCTGAAACACCGAGGGGGCGTTAACCAATCCGAATGGCATAACCAAATATTCCCAGTACCCGTCATGCGTATTAAATGCCGTTTTCCGTTCGTCCCCCTCCCGAATGCAAACTAAGTTATTAGCATTACGGAGATCAAGCTTGGTAAAAAATGACGCCTCCTGCAGACGTTCAAACACGGAATTCATCAGCGGAAGTGGGTATCGGTTTTTAATGGTGATCTTATTTAAACCCCTATAATCAATACAGGGTCTCAGACCGCCATCTTTTTTTCCCATAAAAAAAACCCCGCTCCGGCAGGAGACGTGGATACCCGGATAAAACCATTAGCAAGAGCCTGCTGAATATATTCTCGCATGGCCTTACGCTCAGGCCCTGACAGCGAGTATAGCGAACCCCTAGGAGGAGTAGTACCAGGGTGGAGATTGATCTCGCAATCGTACGAGTGATGAGGAGGTAAAGTCGAGGCTCATTGTTTGCTAAAAACCTCGGCAAGATCAGCATAATCACTTGGAACGTTAGGAGGCAAATCAAAATTCAAAGCGGCCCCCATACTCTCCGCCTGTTCGGGACCCGCCATATCCATGACCGAATCTCAGTCAGAGAGATCCTCTAAATCACAATCATCCTCTGGCTGCAGCCAGTCAAATTGAGGATCCCACTCTAACCCCTCCTCCGCCTCCTCTTCCCGACTAGGAGGGCTGTATGAGACAAACTCAGCAGAATCACTCGCGGCATCCACCTCCCCCCTAGGTTGATACCCGGAACTAAACGTCAAACTCTCCCTACAGTGGGATCTACAATTAGCACCCCACTGGACAATAGGGCTAGTCTGACTACCCCAACAGATGTGAGGCTTATGTTTCCGTAACCACGAGTGCCCTAACACGACAGGAAAAACAGGGGAACGAATAATAAAAAATTGGACCTCCTCAGAATGGCAACTGAATGGAATGAACATGGTTAGTGCTTCAGAGACCTCAGTTATAACTCCAGAACCTAGCGGGCGACCGTCCAAAGATTTAACCGTGCGTGAGTGTTGCAGAGGGCGTATAAGAATAGAATGCCTCTCAGCCCACTCCGCATCCATAAAACAATCCACGGCCCCCCGAGTCCAAAAACACCTCCACAGGAATTATCTGTCTACCCACAGTTAATTTTACAGGAATCAAGGTTCGGAAGGGAGTTTGGGTCTGTCCCTCAAGCGCCCCCCAAACAGCTAGAGGGACGTCCCATTTCCCCTTAAGATCAGGGCAGTGTGGGCAAATATGTCCCAGTTTGTAGCAGTGATAGCAAATAATTAGTTTACGAACGGGCTTACGAGCCCAGCTCACATATGAGCCATCGACCTGCATAGGTTCCCCAGGAGCAGAAATTTCAGTGGGTGGAGAAGGAGTTATAAGCTTACTACGAGGAAGATTAGCCCCGCTGTCAGCGAGAGCTAAAGAGGTACGTTTTTCTCTGTTGCGTTTGCAAATTCGATTATCAATTTGTACAGCAGTGCGAACCAACGAATCCAAAGAAGTACAGGGTTCTAATGCAGCCAGAGGGTCCTTCACCTCCTCCGCCAAGGCATGAACAAAAACAGTCATTAGAGGCGCCTCTGGCCAGCCCGTCTCTGTAGCTAGAGAGCGAAAGGCTATAGAAAACTCAGCAACGCTCTCGGAACCCTGCCTAAGATGCATTAGACGTGTAGCCGCGTCTTGCCCACAAACATCTTGATCAAACAACGACACCATCTCCCTAACGAGAGTCTCCACTGAACTCACGACTGGTGAATTAGATCGAATAAGTGGCCCGACCCAAGTAAGGGCTGTGTCAGTCAACAGAGATAAAATAAATGAAACCTGAGACTCTTCATTTACAAAACACGAAGGCTGAGCTTTGAAAAATATTTCACACTGGGCGATGAAGTCTTTACATTTCCTGCCTGCGCCTCCATATCGTGGAGGTAGCTGGAGCTTAGGCTCACGGGGGAGTGTAGTGTTTGTGCAACATTCTGTGTGATTTGAGTGGACAAGGCTTGAATACTCTCAGTGAGACTTAACAGGACGCTCTCCTGTTTTTGTAAAGCCTCGTCCTGATGGCTTACTCGCTCCGCCAACTCAGCCTGTCGACTGTTAATGGTAGACAAGCCCTTGCCATAGCCCGAGAGTGTGGCTTGCTTGCCAGCCAGAACTTTCTCTAGCGTAGCCGCGGCTGACGAATCCATGTTTGGCTAGAGTGTACTGTAATGGGCGGTGATAGGACGCCAGGTGCCGCGACCAGCGAGAGAAAGAGCAAAGAGCAGCCCAGATAAGAGACAAACACAAAAGAGGTAAAAACCTCCGGTAAAGGCTCGCGCTTCCAAGGACAAATAAAAGTCCGCAACATGGAAGCAGTGCGAGAGAAAATAAACATCAAGAGTGAAAATTTCTACAAGAGGCAATTCCTTACAATAAAAGGAATATAACAAATCACTAGGAAGATTTAACTAGAGAATTTTCTCCGGCCGAAGTGCTAGAAACAAACAGACACTCTAGCAATAGGCGTGGCGAACCCCTCGTCATATATATAGAGCCCGGAAAACTCCGCCCCAGCTCAATCAGCCAGCTGGGCCAGGAATTTGATGGACAAGAACTCCGATATCGTCCCGGACGATAGAACAAAGAAAGGTCCAACAAACAAAAGCACGCCTAAACCATGACACCTCCCTGGACATTCAATTCATGCTCTCGTCCAATAGGAATCACGTCCGGTTTCAAAATGAAAAAATGGCGCTGTTCAAATTGCCAAAATCAAGTCTTCCTAAATGGTAAACCAATGGGTGACGTCACGGTTGCTTTGTCCATCTTTTTATACAGTCTATGGGCGCTCAAAACGAATTTTTGTTTTTTACAAGAGTGTCTTTCCACATCTGCTGATGTCAGCTTCTGGAAATCACCATGGGGTAACGATATTTGGTTTTCACATGGATCCGAGCACTCTGCTGTAGTCACTACAGCCAAGAACACTTTCAGCAGTGAAATATTACATTCAGACTGTGACTCTTTAGGACACTGCATATGTCTTCTGATTAGGTATAATAATATCACTTTTATTATTGTCAACATACAGTGTATGGGTACAACAGGAAACACGGAAATGATCATTTATTTGAATCCTAGGAAAACAGTTCTCTTTTGGCTTTCAAAATACCCAAATTCTTTTCTTTTAATTGGTGGGGACTTTAATATCACTTTAGATAATGCTATTGATAGATGGCCCCCAGGTCAGCCCTTAATACAAGCTTGAAGACGTTTTTGGAGAAGTTTGATATGCTTGATGTGTGGCAAGCAAAATTTCCTAATAACAGTTACTTGACTTGGAGCAAAAGAGCGGCATCCAAACAATCACACATTGATTTTTGGTTGGTATCCAATTCCTTCAACAAAGATAATATTTCAACAAACACTGTTACTACACCTCTTACTGACCACAGGGCAATTCATATCAACATTCAGTTGTTTGTGCCTGACAATACAGTCTGTAGATTTTCTAATTGGAAATTAAACAATTCACTATTAAAACATGAGATTGTTAAAGCAGAGATAAATAAATTAATTACTCAATTCTGGAATCAGGCTTATAGGGAGAAGTCCTATAGCAATAATTGGGAACTGTTTAAGTATGAGATAAGTAAATTTTTAAGAAGGTAAGGGAGTTTTATCGCCAAATCTAGAAGGGCTGAGGAGGAAAAGATAATTTCTAAAATTCCCTCTTTTTATCAAAAGCCCCCTAATGATATATTTGAAGAAGATAGGCAAAATCTATTAGACCTTCAGAATCAGTTAGATGACTTATATCGGCATAAATCTGTTTGGTATTTCTGGACTCGCCCTTTCATGGTTTAAGTCTTATCTTTCTGACAGATGTCAGTTTGTTAGGGTAAATAGCAATTCTTCCGAGTATTCCAAGGTAAACTTTGGAATACCTCAAGGATCTGTTCTGGGCCCTTTGCTGTTTTCTTTATCCATGCTTCTCCTAGGAAATATCATAAGTAGATATGATGAGAAGTACCACTGTTATGCAGACGACACCAGCTTTATATATCTTATAAGCCAGGTGAAATCGATCCACTAACTAGATTAGAGATGTGTCTTAAAGCTGTTAAAGCATGGATGACACAGAATTTTCTCTCTTTAAATCCAGATAAGACTGAAATATTGGTAATTGGTCCCAAATTGCTCAGAGACACATTTCTCAAGTTTTCCCTCAATGTTGATGGACTCCCGGTTTCTGCCAAAGCTGTTGTCAAAATCCATGGTGTCACCCTTGATTCAGAACTCTTTCTCTCCACTTTCATATTAAAAACATTATAAAAGTGGCTTTCTTCCATCTTAGAAACATATCTAAACTGAGAAAAATGTTGTCTCTTCAGGATGCCGAAAAAATGGTTCATGGATTTGTGTCCGCTCGGCTGGATTACTGTAACGTTTTACTGTCAGGCTGCACTAGTTCTACCCTGAATCACCTTCAAATAGTGCAGAATGCTGCTGCTAGGGTTCTGACCAGGACGAAGAAATATGACCAAATTAGCCCAGTACTCAAAAATCTTCACTTGCTGCCTGTCAAATTTAGAATTGAATATAAAATTCTACTGCTTACCTCCAAAGCCTTAAATAACTTGGCCCCAGTATATCTCAGTGCACTTCTCATTGCTTACTCCCCTCCAAGATTACTTTGTTCACAAGGTGCTGGATATTTGAAAATTCCAAATATGTCTAGAGTTACATTTTGAGGCAGAGCATTCTCTTACAAAGCCCCAATCTTGAGGAACAATCTCCCAACAAACATTCGGGCCTCAGACACACTCTTTGTGTCCAAGAGTAGGCTGAAAACATACCTCTTTAGTCAAGCCTATACGCATTATGAGCATGTATACTACCTGTTTTGAGGGAGAGTGCCTAGTCTCTGGGTATGCTCACTTCTTGTGATAAGGTTTTGGTAGTCAAAATTGTATAAATCCATGTGGAACCAGTGGCACCGAGATTGCACTTACACGGGCCCGGTGAGGCTTGCTACGGCCTTAGTCACCGGGTAGGTCCACATTGTGTTGGTGGTGTCTAATTGAAAAACTACGTAGCCTTAGTCGGATGGAAGTTCAGGGCCTCTGTGCTGTAATAAGTGGATGAAGGAGAGTTAACTGCTCTACACTGGTTACCCCTGAGTTGTAGTATTTTAGCGTAACTTGATACCCGACACAGGACAGCATTTTGTGTATTATGTATTCGTTTATCCAGTACCTAACCTTCTTTTGTTTTTGTGTTTTCTCCGAGGAACGCCGCCCCCCAGAACTCAGAGTCCTTGGACCACCTAAGCCCTTTCACTTACCTTATGGTCACTGACTGCTGTCTTCCTGCTATCCTGATCCTCTCATCCCTGCCTCTCCACTTCCTGGAGCTACAGATGTCACTGCTTGGACACCTTGTTGTTTAAAGAACTTTGGATGTTAATTTACCATCATCAATTAATTAGCCAGCCAGCAGAGAGTGGGCTTCTCCACAATAGCCGGGTTCCTCCTGAAATTTCTTCTCACTGAGGAGTTTTTTCTCACCACTGTTTGAGGATTTTTCTCCCTACAGGGAGTTTTTTCGCCTGCTATTTGGGGATTAGGCATTAGTTTGGGCTCTGCCCTTTTCTCTCTATAAAGCATCTTTGTGACAGCCTGCCTGTGAAAAGCGCTATACAAATAAATAAATTAAAATTAATTAATAAAATTAAATTAAATTAAGCAGAAGGAGCTTTAAAAAGATCCAGAAAGAGATGGCTGGAGGAGGGTGAGCAAAATTCTGCATATTTTTTTAGACTTGAAAAATATCACTTTAAAAATTACTGATAATGCCAAACTTATATCAAATTTCTGTTGTAAATTTTACAGAAATTTATATAGTTTGAATTATAATGAAGAAACCACAACCTTATTTTTGACTTCAGTAAAGGCTCTGAAATCTATTGACAAACATGACAGAAATTACTGTGACACCCCTCTTAGCATAGAGTAGGTTGTTGACTCTATTAATACACTTAGAAATAATAAATTTCCCGGTGCTGATGGCATAACTGCAGAATTTTATAAAAACTTCTCAAACCAGCTTGCCCCATTTCTGCTTCAGTTTTTTTCAGAAAGCATAAGAAATAATACTCTTCCTCCTACCCTCACTCAAGGCCTAATTACATTGATTCCCAAGCCCAAAAAAGATTTACTTCTTATTGAAAATTGGAGACCTGTCTGTCTGCTTAATAATGTCTATAAGATTATTGCTTTGATATTTGCCAAAAGAATTAAAACAGTCCTAGACTCAATTATTGATGAGGACGCCGTCAGGCTTTATGAAAAATAGAGATATTTCTAATAATATTAGCCTTCTATTCAATATTCTTGATTACTCTGAACTGATATATGAAAAACAGTTTTATTCTCTTTCTGGATTTCTATAAGGCCTTTGATTCAGTAGAACATCAGTTTATATTCCACTCCCTCTAAAAAATTTGGCTTTGGCAACTTCTTCTGTAAAGCTATTAAAACTCTGTATACCAACAGCAATAGCTCAATAAAATTGAAATATGGCTCGACCCACAGATTTCATTTGAATCATGGCATTTGTTTGGAATGTCCTATCTCACCATTTTTGTTTCTGCTTTGCACACAAATTCCCACAACCTATATTATCAATAGTGATATTCAAGGAATTGCCATAGCAAATCGGGAAATAATCATCGGTCAGCTGGCTGATGATACTACACTGTTTTTGAAAGATGCAAGTCAGATACCCATTGCCCTTTCCGTGATCAATGGGCCTCATGCAACAAGCAATATAAGAACAAATTTTCGCTTATTTTTGTTCGTATTCCCAATTTTTTCTTATTTTGTTCTTACCCATTGCTTTCTGGGATGCACTAATGTTTTCTTATTTTTGCTCTTCTCTTTGGTAAGAGAAAATTTTACGAGTGGTTGAGAGCACCCTTACCGAGATAAGAGAAAACAGAACTGTTATCTCTGTCCACAAATCGCTTGTCCAATGCACGGAAACACAAGTTTTAAAACCTAAACATTAAAAATGCATCATATAATCCAATTTTGATTGTTTTATGTTTTTGAGAAAGTATAATGATTTTAGTATTTAATTCTTGGGCTAAAGAGTTTGGCCAGTTGATCCTAATTAGGACTAAGCTATAAAAACCCTTAGATACTTGCGTGCGTTCTGCCTCTGAATGGTTTACCTATTGCTGTTGGACGCTTTGGCCATCCAAGCCTTACGCAGAGAGCTTGTTTATAGAGATCGCGCGGATCTGTTTGCTGAGACAGATAAATGGCCACTCGTACCAAATGTGAAAACAACCATACTTGAGCACGGAAGATTACTGTTACGTGTTACGGCTCTCTTGTCCTAACAAATGCAGCGGCGAAAAGATATCTCCATTCAAACGAAGAAATTCAATGCTTGCTCGAAATGTAGGCGGATGAAAACATACAATTACAACTGGATACTACACGCATAAACAAGGAGATTTATTTAATAATTCGTGAGTAGTTACATTTGCGTGGTTATCACAGAATAATAGATCAGTGCCATGACAAACTAAAGAAAATGCGACTGCGATATTTCAAAGGGCGGGACACGGTGCGAAAGTCTGGCAGCTCAAGTTATGAGATAGATACATTTTCGTGGTATGAGGCAGTGGACAGCATAATCGGCTAAAAACGCAGGGGCGAAAGAATTCCGTATGCAACATCCACCTATACTGAATGTAATCAGTACATTTTCGGCTTACCTTGATGTTTGGGTTTCCAGATAAAGATTCGGATGTGTAAAAACATCAAGCATGCAGTCCAGAAAATTTTGAGTTTAATTTTTCGTGCTGCTATACGTGGTAATCCATGTTACAGATGAAACACCGGGGTGCTAGGGTACGCGTAGCATATGCATTCGCGATATTAATATTCAATATTAGTATTCTAAACCCCCTTCACAATAATAAATCCCCCCGAAATATATTGGCGCCTCCTTTTAAAATCGTTCCCCATTTAATACCACCTAGGTGCATACTGCAACGCGCTGTATTGGAATTTTGACATGTATGCAAGTGTACTCGGGTACGGTATGATATAAGTGTGAAAGCTGACCAGCGAGGGGAGGGGAGACAATCGTACTGCAGCATGGTACAGAACAATCGTACCTAGTGTGAAAGCGCCCTAGATTGCCACAAGCAGTCGGCTCTTTGCACACGGCACATCACCTGCCCTTATATGGTGTTTAGTGGGTGTCATGTATGCTAATTTGAAACAACCGGCGACGCGCTTCCAATTTACGATCAAGTGGGATTCAACATTCAGCACACATGGGTCAGAGCAGATTTGGACAGTAAGAACGTTTGGTGCATCTGGAGTTTATTTCTCTTATTTTTTTCTCTTAGCAAAAAAATAAGAGAAAATATAAGAGAAATTTAAGAGAATGTTGCTGCATGAGGCCCAATGATTTTTCTCAGGCCTCTGGCCTATACTTAAACATAAACAAACAGTTCAACAGTTATTCTCGCATTGTTCTTACACCAAGAAATTTTGGCAAGCCCTAGGCAGATTTATTATTCGTCATATTTTCAAAGACTTTACACTATATTGGGAAAATGTGGTGTTTGGTTTTCTTAAGAACCTAAGAAAGGAAAACAAGTATTTTTTACAATAAATTTGATTCTGATTTTAGCAAAATTCTTCATTCATAAATGTCAATTCAGTAATAATAAACCTTGTATCGTGGTCTTCTTAAAGGAGGTTGAACAATATGTGAGACTGCTGTCTAATTCCACTAACAAAAAGGCTGTTGAAACACTTCGTGTCTGTGTATTTTTTAAAATGTTTTTGTCTTATGTAATATACCCCTGGCTCTTTTATTTTTTTTCCTTGTTAATTGTCATTGTATACTGATTGTTGTCGATGTTATACCAACCTGTTTTAAAATCCTCTGAATACTGTTTCTTTGTTATATTATTATTAATTAAAAATAAATAAATAAATAAATAATACAGTGTATGGGCAAAACAAAGCAAGTAGGCTGCATTCGAGCCATAGACTGTATAAAAAGATGGACGCAGCGCCCGCGTCTGAAAACTGAGGCCGATGCGGAAATCTCTAAAATTTGCATTCTATTTAATGGCCAGCAGATGGCGACGTCGGTGGTTGCAGAAAGAAGTTCAATCCGATAGAAGTCTATGAGAAAATGACCCCACTTTCCCACCTGATTTTTTTTTCAATAATGATTTTCCACATTACTTTATGGGATCTATCGCAAGTTTCAAGTCTCCTTTGATATATCATGATGTTCATTTTTGTAAGTTATGGTCCCTAATAGACTAGAATAAAGGATAAAGCCAGAATATGCTTTGGTGGCATGGCTATCCTCGTCCTCGTCTGATACGGTCAGATCCACCATAGATCCATCCCTCGCTCCTCCCTGGATATTCAATTCACGCTCTCGTCCAATAGGAATCACATCCGGTTGCAAAACGACAAAATGGCGCAATTCAAATAGCCAAAATCGAGGCTTCCTAAATCCTATGCTGAAATTAATGGGTGGCGTCACGATTGCTTCATCGATCTATTTATACAGTCTATGGCTGTGTTCGAAACCGCGCACTAACATACTACTCGCACTACCGACAATATCAGAGTTAGGGGGTAGGGTGTTCACTTATGCGTGGGGAGTGAGTTTCTGTCCACGAGAAGTTCCTGGATGTATACTAGATCGGGCATATACTTTTGTGAGTGCATCGTAAGCTCACTATTCATACAAAAATTGCCCAAAGTGCAACGCAACATAAACCGCCAGAAAAACTCCCTGAGGAATAATAATAAGAAGAAGCAACAGGAAGAGTTTGTTCATAGTGAGTAGCGTGTAGTGTGGCTAGTGTGTAGTGAGAATAGTGTATGTAGACCGTAGAGAGCATTTTCGAACACGGCCTATGGTTCCAGCTTGCAGCTAGGGCTGCGGCTGCATCGCACGCTTCCGTGACATGTTTGTAGGGGCTGCACGAGTCAGCTAGAACAACATGCTGGGACTGCTGCACAGCACATCACGTGAATCATCACACGAGACTTAACGCGAGTAAATATGGCGACTTCTGCAGCAGCAAAACAAATAACAGAGACGAACGATTTGAATATTCCACTCGTTACTCATGGATTTATGAATGATCGTCAGGATAGGATATGAAGGTACAAGTAAATGACTTGCCACTATGTGCATTTATGCTCCAGACACTGGTTAGTTGTATTGTTTTTCGTATTCTTTGAATATCCGAAACCTCAAGTTAAAAACAATGGTCTTACATATGCCTGAATTATGTTAGTAAAACGATTAAAATAAACGCAGGGATCAAAAAGAACCGCTGGCTTTATGGTCTGTTAATGTGTATGCGTTTGAACAATTCTTTGTTTCTACAGTGGCGTTATAATTGCTTACTTTGTTGAGGCCTGTTGGTTCGATACACTTACTGTAATCCCCTATAATTCTCTGTAAACACACTTATATGTACTTTCTTATGCGTAAGAGCCACTGTTCACATCAGTGCTAACATGTATTGCTTTAGCAGAATACCGTAACCCCCAAAGCTAGCATGGGCTCTTTGGCTTATACTAACAGGCATATAAATACATGATACTGTTGGAGAGAAATAATGTTTTTAAAAAGGTTTTTTCCTCTGTTACACTTACATCTTGTAGGTTTTTAATGTAATGGGAGCATGCCTAAAATCTAATTCCATGTGCTCAGTAATTCCTGCTCTTTACTACTTGTAATCAGTATTTGAATGTGATATAGATACATTTCAGAAACATTGGAGTTTGTGAGAACAACAGTGAGGCTATACTTGCTTAGTGCTTACCGATCTTAAAGCCAATTATAGACTTACCAGTGCACAAGCAGAGGTGAATAGTACATGCACTTAAACCAAAATGTGTCCATGGGCACAGAACAGTTGCTGAAGACATTACTTGGATCACTTTGCAGCAGTGGCGTGCTGTCAGATGTCAGGAAGGCCTTCAGTAACTTCTCCCTTTCCCGCATAATTGCTCTTAAACTGCTTATGATCAAGTTTGCCTGAGTGACTATCAAACAATTTATTAACTGAATAGCCACCACCAATGCATGACACGTAATGATAAAGCAATGCTAATGACAAAGCGATTGCCTATTGGCTATGGTGATATAATTGATGTGACTACGCAAGGATGACAATCTGCAAAAAATCAGAAACATTTGCGAACTCGCAGCAATTTTTTTCGCCATCAGTTAGCTGTGCGATCGTACCTAACAGCGCACTTTGGCTGTCACGACATTCAGACTATAGGGCAGATTCTCATGGCTTATTGCTCAACGAGCCTCACAAACTAATTTACGCAAATCTGCGCCGTTTCACGTGCTACAGGAGCGGAGAAATTATGAAGACAAATTGATATTTTTCGTAGTCATTGATATGCGGAAGAAAACTGTATAATTTCGTAGTGCAATGTATAACAAGGCTTTCAAAAATAAATAAGACTCTCGTCGGTTCTACCAATCAATCTGAGCAACTGCTGCTAATCGGGTGAGGTAAACTGCGAAAGGTGTAGGTCATAAAGCAGTGAAAGGTGAGGTTATTGCTGGCTCTGTATTTCTGCCGATGGACCGCCACTGCTTTGCAGAGACCTGAGAAGGATAAATTAGCCCCTGCTTTTCTTACTGCACTGTGGACTCTTGCAAATCATGAACCCTATAGAGAGTGGCAGACCAGTTTAACTGCAGTAAGTCCACTCTTTGCCGGTGCCTTCACAGTTGCTGCAAGCTAATGAAGCAGCATCTGGCCTTCAGGAATTCTTGGTCAACAGGTATAGCTGTCTGGATGTTACTTAGACTTTAATCAGTACAATCAAATGATGAATTTCCCTGTGCCCTATCTCTTTAGGCTCCATATTCTGACTGCTGGACATAAGTCAGTACCAGAAGATAGTTTGAGAAGGCCATACCCAGCTTTTTTAGCTGCAAGGAAGAGACAATTCTCTCACCAATGAAGCTTTACTTTTACTTCCCATTTCAAATTGCCACTATATTTTTACATTGTCATCAATTGAGACCTGGCTAATCAAATTCTATTTGATCTTCATTAAGGCATGGTTCACTCGTCCAATATACTGCTCACAAAAATAGGGGATAATGAAAAGAAAAGATAAATAACCCTGAAAATATATTTATTTTGAATTTTGAAACAATGTTATTTAATTGGCAAGCAATTAAAGATGAGGATCATGACTCTTTATCATCACTTAATTGAGAATTTTTTCTGGAGGTACAAAATGTCACATGGGGTGAGACCCCAAAAGTCACATACTAATCAATAATGAGTCGGTCTGCCATTAGAATCCAAACAAGCATCACACTGACACCGCATGCTCCTAATGAGACGACCAATGTCAGCCTGAGGAATTCTCGGCCAGTCCTCCTGGGTTGCCACACTCAGCTGTACCAAGTCCTGACAGGGTGGGTGCCGACGTTGTACACGTCGTCCCAGCCTATCCCATACGTGTTCTATGGGGGAGAGGTCAGGGGACATCAGAGGCCAGGGCAAGGTTTGAATTTGGTGCCTTTGGAGATGGTCAAGGACGACTCATGCACAATGAACTGTGGCATTGTCATCTTGGTTGATGAATCCAGCTTCATGACGGCGTGTAAACAGAAGCACATGTGAAGTGATGACGTTGTCACGGGATTGTACACCCCTGTGGCAGATGCGGAGGTCAGTCCTGCCTCTCAGTGACTCCACCCCACACCATTTCTGACCCTCTCCCATACCGATCATGTGGAATCATAGCAGCTTGCTGATGACGTTCACCTGGGCGATGCCAAACACAATGACGACCATTGTGAAACGTGACTCATCGTTGAACATTACATGCGACCATTTGGCATTGATGCTGCTGTTACCACTGTCTCCTTGTCTGCCAGTGACGATCTGAGAGGGGTAACGGAATGTACGGCTGCCCGGCTCGCAGGTTGGCTGCATGCAGACAGTTTTGCATGGTGTGTTGAGATGAGGGTTCCTGTAGCCTGTAGATGCCCTTGTTGTTGCTGTGTCACATTCAGTCGCCTGCCAGACAGGGCTCTATTGACGGTCTGGTGGTCATCTCACTTGGTTGTGCACCTTGGACGCCTTCTTCAAGGTCTGTTCTGGACTCTACCGGTGGCAACATAGCGTGCCCACAATCAGCTCATGACGGACTGCGA
Organism: Gymnothorax javanicus; assembly: GCA_029692085.1. NCBI lineage: Eukaryota > Metazoa > Chordata > Actinopteri > Anguilliformes > Muraenidae > Gymnothorax > Gymnothorax javanicus. The sequence goes on from CM056199.1 coordinate 68,336,843, forward strand.
GACAAGCAGTTATCTGGCTGTGTGAGCCTGGGTTCTTCCGGCCTCGAGCATCCCCATGGCCCGCAATCTTTCTTCTTCCCGGACTCTTCTCATCGTCAAAAATGGCGAAATGATGGATGAGTATGGCTCCAGGCATGCTTTTATACCCATATGTGCATAAAAAGCCTGTGCATGAAAGCAGTTGAACCCTGAAAGCATGATGTTACTTTTCACATGCACCCCCAGGTGCGTTTGGGTGCCCTGTTTCTGCTAATTTTGAAACCTAGTGGTTCATGGGATACATTTGGAAATGTGCCAATGGCTAAACACAAACATACTCAAAAATCTCTTGAACATCTAAATTCAGGTGCTTTCCACAGTAATTCAAATTTTAATATCCCCTACTTTTTGTGAACAGTATAGTTTACATGAGCTTGTTAGTATGCTTTCCACCACTTTGAGACATAACCTTGAAAATTTTGAAGCATGGTTAAAATGAAACTAAACACTTCAGTGGCCCTCAGTTTCAATAGGCTCTTTGTTGCTCTGTATATTTTAAAACCATTTGTGTTGTTTCTTTCCTTGCAAGAGATTGACACCCATATGTTGTACCTTTACTACAGAATGCCTTGGGCTCCTCACTCCACTTTAGTCTCCTCTCTAGCCTCTTCCGTGGTCAGAAGATGAGTTTTTCATTACCAGGGCCTTCAGCAGATTCCTAAGTTACCACTTAGTGGAGAAGTGCATAACTCAGTGCATCCTAAAAGCATGGGCTATCTTCATAGAACTCATTGATGAGAAACTGTTTGGCAAGATGCAATCTTCAGTTTACTGTCTACCCAAGAACGTCATTCCGTACCTTGCTTCAGAATCACAACACTCGAATTTCACTGCATTTGTATATCAGCCAAATGATTTTGAAATACTACAAATTACAGGTGGAAAGAAGACATGACTGTGGTTGGCTTGGATGTAGTCACTACAGCAGCCATAATTTTCGACTAAATGCCTCTTAATCCTCATGCTATTGGCCTTCATTTATCAAATGTGCGCACACCAAAAAAATGGGTGCACGCCAAATCTCCCGCAAGGATCGGCATTTATCAATCTGAACGTGAGCGAACGGTCCGCAAAAATCTCACGCCAGGTCTGCCCAGGTGTACGCAGATTTGAAACCAGCGAACAACATGCAGGAACGAGTGCAGCTGTCAAAATGAGTAATAAACCATATGCAGCGATGCGGGCGTCATGCTGTTGTTGCTCTTATTAGTAAAATGAATAAATAGGCTGAATACATAAATGAATAAATAAATAAATAAATAAATAAATAAATAAGAAACCTGTGTTGAGTAATTAATTAAACTTATATTTTGAGACAACCTGCTTGTCAGGCCAGACGGCTGACAACTACAATCAATTTGATTAAGCGCAATGCGCGGCTTTGCAGATATGCAGTGTGGTATGTCAGACGCTCATCCAGGCAGATATATACTGAACAACAAAAAAAACGCAAGTTAGCCTAATTAAAGACAGACTGGAAAATCAGTTTGCACATAATTATTTTAGAAAATCAATTTTATTACTAGCGCATGCACATTTACACTCGTTTCATCAAACTTTTCTTTATTTTGCGGTCACTTTTTTTTTTAAGATTTTTTTTGGGAATTTTTCCTTTACTTGACAGTTATACAGTGTAGAGAGACAGGAGGGTTGGGGAGAAGAATGGGGGAAGAGATGCAGCAAATGACCTGAGCCGGAATCGAGCTCAGATCACTGTGGGAAGGACACAGCCTTTATGGTACGCACGCTTAGACCAATGAGCCACCGGGGCGCCCCTTATTTTGCGGTCACTTTGACGGAGTAACCATAAGAGTAGGGGAGAGCTGGTACAAAAGTAACATTTTTCACATACACGTCATTTTAAAAGATAACGTTACAGACCGAAAAAAATTTTCGGAGCGATTAACTACTTTCGTGTGTGCTCTGTCAATATCAGGTGCTAAATCATCACCATATATATTGACTTCGGCATAGTTTGACATCGAACGGAAGTTGCGCATTGCCACTTTCAACCCCTCCAGTCGGGATGAAAGTAGCACACGGGCCGGACAAAAGTAAGGTGATGAAATTAACTGGAATCTTTTAAATTACTATCATTTTTCATTAAAAAAATCAAACAATGTCTTTGCTAACATGCAATGTAAATATACAATGCACTTTATCTAAAAAAAAATCTTATTTCATTTTAAATGAATGAATTTATTTAATTCAATCATAAAAATGACATTAAAACAAACAAAAACAATCAGACATTTGTTTTAAACATTTTCATTTGCTTCAAATGTTTCAAAAGTAAACGTGAACATGTTTAATGTGCAATCGGTCTATTTATAAAAATTATGAAATTACTTTACTCATTATCACAGTTGTGACAGATATAATGAGCTGCACCCTCAGTGCATGCCTCATGTGACCACAGCAGATAAAAGATGCACTGCACCCACACTTCTCCAGGCAAAGATGAGGCAAATGTCTCCCCACAAACAAGACATTCCTCCTCATTGCCCTGAGAAGTTGTGTTTGCAGTGTGTCCACTAAACAACGTTTTCTTTGGGCGTTTTGAAGAGGACTGTTTTTTCTGGCCCCTCTGCCGACTCTCCTCCTCCAAAGCAGCTTTTACTGGGGTGTCGGTCAGTATTGCTGTTGACCTACAACATTCAATGAGATGATAGTCAGAATCAGCTTGTTTTTATACAAGCAAGAAAATCAAGACAAGTTAAAAACGACACTCTGCTCACCTCTTTCTGCCTCTTCTTTTATTTTCTTTCCTCGAGCCAGCCTTTGGATATAGGCGAACCTTTTCTGGGCTGAACCTCTGTATTGGCGTGCCACTAGATGTTCCTGGAACCACAAGCATACCTGGATAGATAATATTTCCAAAAAGAAAAAAAAAAATGCTTGGCAAGGCTCAACATGCACATTTAAAGACACATACAGACACAAACTCTCACCATCTACAGGAATGGCAGACTCATGGGGATGCAGCTCAAATGGGCTCTGGCTAGGTTGGTGGTGTCTTAAGGGAGCGGGCGCTAGTGATGGAGTGGGCATTGGTGATGAAGAGGGTGCTGGTGATGAAGCTGACATTGGTGATGAAGAGGGCGCTGGTGATGGAGCTGGCGCTGGTGATGAAGAGGGCGCTGGTGATGGAGCTGGCACTGGGGATGGAGCTGGTGCTGGTGCAGGACGGTCAGTCACAAAAGCTGGAGCAAAGTCTGTCTCACTGACAATGTCTGGATTAAAGGCCCAGATACCGGTACACTCGAACCCAGATTAAATGCTGCTTGCTGTCGCAGCTTGAGGCAGAGCTTTAGCCACAAGACTTGGGATGTTGTAGATGGTCAAAGTTCTTCCAGGGTTCATTCGCATCCAATTGTCTGTTGCACTGTTAATGTAGTGCTTCAGAGGACCAAAAACGCTTCAGTCTAGCGGCTGAAGACGGTGGGAGCAGTGAGGTGGAAAAGACAGGAGTACAATGCCATGTGACTTGCAAAAGTCAATAGCTACCACAGAGAGGTGTGATGGATGATTGTCTAAGAGTAGCAGCAACTTTGACTCCGGGGTCACGTGGGTGTGTCTTGCAAAATGCTGTAAAAATGCTGTAAGAAAAAAAAGAGGAGGATGACGGGACAATTCCAATCTTCGAATGAAAAATGGTGTTTATTTCCAGTAAAAACAGCAGTGAACAGAAATACGGGTAACGTACTCTGGGTTCAGCGGAGTCAAAGTGAACCCCGAGCCTCCCCAACGTACACTTCTTATACATGAAAACATCTTTGAAGTTGGCCAGACATATTAATTGCATTAATTACTTAGAAAATGCAGATTACGGTCTCTTTGGAGGAAACAGCTCTTCAATTGCTCACTCCCGGCCGCTACACTATAATTGATGGCTATGCCAGGTAGGTGTAACAAGTCGTTGTCAGAAATTACCAAGTGTATTGTACTTATGATAAGTGGATCCTGACCACTTGGCCAACGGATGTGTCTGATTCACAGGGTTTGCGACTTGAGTAGATTAGCACAGGGATGAGAATCTTACAGTCCCCCCTTTGATGCTTTATGATCAATTAAGCATCATCTCACCCAGGTCTTTGCAAACTAAGAAAACACCTCATCTATGTGTGGTGTGCCAGTGGCGGTGCCGTCCTGTCTTAGGTTGTCGTCCTTCCTCATGGACAATCTTACCCGTCGTGGGATCACACACCTCATCCGACTGGTCTTCTGCTGTGTCACGTCATGCCCTTAGCCAGGATCACTGATCATAATTACAATATTTTTTATTGAATATGAGAGAGAGAACGGCACAAAAAAAAATGGAAGAAGCGGCCCAGAGGAGATTGGAGAACTACCTCATCCAAATTGACTGGCGGGTGAGATCATTTAAAAGCACAACATTTTTTCTTTTGAGAAGTGAGCACATGCAATACAAAATAATACACTGAAACAAAATTAGAAATAAGCATACACATACTGCCACTTTGAATGTTAATTCCCATATCAGTCCCGAGAGTGCTATTTCTTGATCACCGTCATGCATTTGATTAATTATTTTGTTGTCTTTTTCCTGTAAACCTTGTTGAGCTTTTATAATATGGGTATCTTTTCTTTGCATCAAAGACATGAGTATGTTATCAAGTTCGGGTATGTCAAATTGGAATTCTGGAATGTCTTCAATGAATCCTAATTCATCCTCTGCCTCTACATACATGTTTTGTTGTGTTGTATTTATATTAGGGAACTGATAGGGTCCAATTGACCATGTATTTTTTGGAATAATGCAAAAAGATGTATAATTGATTGGACATGTTATCACACCTTCATGAGAGGAGATATAGAATCTATTAAGTGTGGTGGTTACATGAACTGTGCACTCCTAGTGACTACCCTTGTGAAATTGTTGTGGATGTGGGTCAAACTGACAGAGCATTTTTCACCAAAGATCTCTGACATTCCACAAACAGGCAGTTTCTCTATAGCATCACACTCACAAAAGAAACCAAATGCTGTCTTATCACAGCAATGAGTATTTAGAGCTCGCCATTCACCAGGCGCCAGTTTTACCGCAAGACTTGGAAGGTCCTCGCTCTCTTTTAACACATTACCCTGTAATATACCCAAGTTATTCATTTTCACCACATATTAAAAACATCTTTGGACTGAAAGATTGGAATGGAAACAGTCAGCAACATGGCATACATTTGTCTCATAAAACATCCAAACTGTGGCAACGAGTTTCCTGCAGAGCAAGCCCATGTTTTGTCCTCGGGATTGTTAAACACAGTCTCATTCCACCATTTTATAATTTGCAAGGGTGGAGTCTTGTCTGTGGGTTTTGAAGGTTCCCCCCCATTTTTTGAAAATGGGAAGTTAATTCCATTTGTTATTGGTCCGTAATCCAGTGGGCTATAGAAACCTGCAGGAATGGGATGAGATGTGACCTTAGCCATTTGGATGATGTAGCTGTAAGGAATAGGAAGTTTGCATTTACCCAATCTTGCCATATAGTCTGTGAAATTTTCTGCTGATTTATGCTCAAAGCAGTCCTTAAATCCAAACCATTTCATTATGACCTCTTCTGTAAATAGTGTTGTGGGGACTCTTCCTGCTATGACTTCGCGGAGTATCTGAGAAATTTCCTGGTATTTTATACTAGAAAACTGCGCACAGTACACTTCTTTGTGGAGCTCCTGAAATGCTGCTTTTGACTTGTCTTTGAGAATGCTTAATGCTGTGGCAATGGTGTGTATGTTATTCACGGTGTCTTTTCCTTCTGACAGACTGTCCTGTAAATATGCGTCTGTCTGCAGAATTTGGTCCGCTATCATTGCTTTTAACTTAATTTCATTATCCCTCATCTGCCTTGCGTCCATCCAATTGGAAATGCCCAGGCCTGTTCCTGCTGCTCCCAGCAAGCCGTCCATAAGTCCCATCAGTTTCCGCCCTGTGATGGGAGGTTTCTTCTGGTTCACCTGGGTGTTAGATGTCACGGTATCATGGTACTTCAGGAAAGCAGTAGTCAGGAGGTCCTTGTACATCCGAGTGACACCCTCCCGACTGCAGTGCTCATCCATGTCTGGTGACCAGGCTGTCAGGTTGACCAGGACTGGAATGTGAACCCACTGGATGTTGTTCACCAAGACCCCGGCACGGCTGCATTATCACTCCAGTTTGAGGGGCCGGCTGCTGCTCTGGACACTTTCCCATCAGCACCGCAACTGGCAGAATGATCGCAAGGACAGCTTTCCACATTTTTCTCTCTGGGAAAAAAAATAAAACAAAACACGCAAAGATTAGCTTCCCCCCTTCCCCCAAACAGGTTATCATCACTCTGATTTTTTGTATACTTTCAACTGATCAACGTGATACCACTTAGTTGTGGATCGTCCAGCCTTTTCTTTGGATCGTACCTTATAGATTGATTGTCCACATTTGTCAACAATTGTACCTGGACCTTTCCAGTTAGCTGTCCAGGGACCTTCATGGTGATAATTCTTAACCATGACCTCCTCCCCAATTTCAAAAGATTTGCTCCTTTACATCTTTGTCAAAATACATTTTATTGTAATTTTGGCTCAACCCAATGGACTGAGCTGCTTCATGGTAGATATTAGGCAAAGTCTGGCATAAACTTTCCAAAAAAATTTTTCGGCAGTCCAACCATCTACTAGGGGTCGAGGCATTTCAAACAACAGGTGTTCAGGCATTCTCATCTTCCGTCCTGTCATTAGTTCATAAGGACTATATCCTGTGCTCTTGTGACTGACCCTCTAAGAGACATGAGGATGAATGGAAGGTGTCGTGCCCCAATCAGACCCTTTGTCAAGCACCATCTTTTTTAATGACATTTTTAATGTTCTGTTGCTTCTTTCTACTACTCCTGATGCCTGAGGATGATGTGAAATATGCAAATGATGGTTTATTCCAAGAAGTTTAGCCAGGTCAGAGTGAATTTTACCTGTGAAATGTGTACCCCTATCGCTCTCAAGAGAAAGGGGTAATCCCCAGCGCAGTATATTTGTTCCCAAAGTACTCGTGCAGTAGCCAAGGCTGTGTCTGATTTTATAGGAAATGCTTCAATCCATTTACTGAAAGTATCAACAACGACCAAAATGTATTTGTAACCTCCCTTAGCCGGGGAAGTGGTCCAATGTAATCTATTTGAAGGTTTGTCCATGGACCCTCCGCAAGACAGACAGGTCTCAACCGCCCCTTTTTTTTTTTTTTTGTTGGGTTCATTTGAGCACACGTTAAGCAGTTCATACAGTGAGCATCTGCATTTTTCCTCATATCGGGCCAGCAAAACATGCGTGCAAGACGATCTTTAACTTTCACAGGCCCTAAATGCCCCCCTTGATTGTGGATATGATATAGAATATCATACCGCAATCCAGTGGGTGGTATCCATACTAGACCAGTTGAAGTGTTATACAGCAGGACATTGTCATGTACTACTAAATGTGAATCATAATTGGCTAACGGTCCTTCCTCTATTGCCTCTCCCCTCTGCTTACATTCAATAGCGTCTTTCAAAATTGGATCACTGTGTTGGGCACTCTTCAAATCAAGTGGATCAGTCAAGGATATGGCCGAAATTGGTTCTGGCAGGAGTGACTCACCAAACATTATACCTTCTATTGCTGCCTTTTTTGCAAGTTCGTCAACAACCCGATTAGCATCACCATGTATCGAGGCACCCTTCTTTTGGTGTGCTTTAACCTTCAACAATGCAACTGGAGTATTCCTTGAACTAGCTATTGCCCACAAAGCCTGTATTGGACCAATATGTGTAAGGCACTGACCATCAGCAGTAGTGAATCCACGTTTTTGCCAAATAGGTAAATACTCTGTAAGAGAATTCACGACAAATGCAGAATCAGAGTAAATGTTCAAAGGTATGTCTGGGAAAATATGCATGGCTTGCCACACTGAAACAATCTCTGCTTTCTGTGCAGAGAACTGCGCAGGAAAAAAAAAAAAAAAATCACCCTTGACAGAATGTATTGCAAAACCCGTTTTGTACTGCCCCTCATACCAAAAAAAGGAACCATCCACATAGACATCAACTGCGCCCTCTATCGGACAGATTTTGAAAACTCCATCAGGGGAAAGGTACTATTTCGCATCACATTCATGCGGTATGCCTTCATATAAGAGAGTCCGTGGCAACATTGAGTTTGGTTTGTATACTGTTGTGAGGTTTTTGGACCCTAAATCTAGTGTCCATCTTGCAAGCCGAGCATTTGACACGCCCTTCACTTTACCGTTTAACAAAAGCTGCAGTGGTGTGTGAGGTGTGTGAAGCACTACCTCACTGAAGCCATATATATGTTCAAAGTGTGACATTGCCCAATGAACAGAGAGGAGATGCTTTGTGCATGAATCAAAGGCTTTTTCAACTGGGGAGAGAACTTCATGAGGCATAAGCGATTGGTCGAAGATTACCCTGGAATTCTTGTAACAACACTGCAGATAATGCTTCCTCAGTTGCCGCAGTTTGTAGGACAAATGGTTGCGAACGATCAGGGTTCCGTAAAAGCGGAGCTTGAATTAATGCTTCTTTCAACTTTTCAAATGCCATTTGATGTTCTGGCCCCCAGTCTAATGAGTCCTTTTTCTTTCTTTTCCCGTAAGCAAATTATTCAGTGGTTTGGCGATATCTGCAAAGCCCTCTATAAATTAGCGACAGAATCCAACAAGTCCTAGGAATGACCTCAAGGCCGTAACAGACACTGGAACAGGCAACCTTTTGACAATTTCTACCTTATGAGGATCTGGCGTGCGCCCCCCTTTGCTAATTTTAATTCCCAAATATGTTACCTCTGACTTTAGGAGCTGTGCTTTTTTTTTGGGTTCAGTTTCAGTCCAGCATTTTCAAATAGAAAAAGTAATTCAGCTAACAACTCCAAATGTTCATCCTTTGTAGCAGTCTGTAGCAGTACGTCATCAACATATTGAATGAGGCATTCTGGCTTTGAAAAGGCACTTAGGACTTTCGCAAGACACTGATGAAACAATGTTGGTGAGTTTGAAAATCCCTGGGGGAGCACATTCCAAGTGTACTGGGTACTGTTAAACTGGAATGCAAATTTGTATTGACAGTCAGGATGTAAAGGAACGGACCAAAAGCCATTAGACACATCTAATACTGAATAATAGTTGGCGTCAGGTATCAATGAGCCCAGCACATCAGGCGTCGAAGTTACCAATGGTGCGCAAGCAGGAGTATGCTTGTTGAGTTCCCGGTAATCAATACACAACCTCCAGGAGTTGTCTGGTTTGCGAACAGGCCATATTGGGGCCATTGTAGGTGAGAGACACGGGCGTATAACACCTTGCTCTAGAAGAGAATCAATGGTACTCTGAATGTGTGGGCGGGCTTCATCTGGATAACTGTATTGGCGAAGAGGTGGGGGATCTTTGCCTTGTACATGCACTTCCATTATACTTGAATCAACACGTCCACAATCATGTTTGTGTTTAGCAAAAGCATTCCTATGTTGCAGCAATAATGCTGACAAATGAGGGTCATGTGCTTCTAGCAATGCATTCAAATCGTAATTCTCTGTCCTCTTAATTGCATGAACCGCATGCACATCAGAGATTTCCACCAAATTGCCATTGTGATCAGGGGTGCGCCAAATGCAACTGTTACCATAATCAATGATATAGCCACGTTTTTTCATAATATCAGAACCTAGAATATTACGACCATCACTAGTAACACTAAACCAAGCCTTATCTTTAAAATGATCAGTTCCTATGCCGAATTCCATACTGTCTGACTGAGAAGCAAGCGACATGGTACCATCAAAACCCTCTAATGTAATAGTATTTTTACCTTCCTTAGGAGGTGAATCAGAATGAAGAATAGAAAGAGAAGCACCAGTGTCTACTAACCAATCATTGCATCGGCCCCCAACAGCAACTTTAACAATTGGTCTACCCCACCGGTCACGTGTCAATGGTGCTACAGGGGAAACGGGGGCCTGTGATCCCTATACAGAATTAAGTGGTTTAAGTTTGCTAATAGCTACATGCAATTCACCATTCTCAGCAGTCAGTTTATCCATAGCTATTTGCATGTCCCGTAACTGTTTACTCAGTTCACTGTAAGGAGATGGCTTGTTTTGATATGATTTACATTCTCTTGCAATATGGCCTTCCTGGTTGCAGGAATAACAGACCACTGCCCCCCTCTATTGAAAGGTGGGGGCTCTCTCCCTTTAACTTGTCTAACATCATCTGGAACATACCCCTCATTTTTCCATGAAACAATTTTAGAATGATCTGACGATTCCCTTTTAATTGCTGCAATAGGGCGTTTTCCTTTAAGTGTCGAAGTGGAGTTGTAAAACTGGGTCATCTTTGCCACAATATCTGAATACGGTGTGTATGAATCGACCAGCAGGGCAAGGGCATTCCGAGTATGTGCGTCACTCTGAGAAATGAGCGCGGATTTGAACATAGGATCTTGCTGCGTCAAGTTTGTAACACCACTGTAGGAACTAAATGCCTCCCATAACCTGGCCGCATATGCTGCTGGATGCTCCCCTGGCGACATCTCGACTTCTCGATTTTGTCCCAGTCAACTGAACGTGTTCCTAGCACCCCAACAAAGCAGATTTCCTCTCCTCTTTCCTTGCGTCCCTGTCATGAATATTCTGAGGGAGAGCACTAGCCAGCGCATGGGGCAAACAAGCTGCCAAAATAATACATGCATCAGCATCGGTCAAACGATGCAGGTCAACCGTCCTTTCTAAATTAGATAAAAATTCCACCGGGTCTCGCTTGGCCGGCTCAAACTTGCCGATATTTTTAACCAGCGACTCGATTTCATTTGGTGATAACGGTTTGATTGTAGTCGTCGTCGTTATACGGTCTCCCCCCTCCAGGTACAATCGTCATTGTCTCATGCACCGGTGCCAGCGGAAATTTCACAGTACAATTAGAAGAAGTGTTGTCCCAGTCATTACTTCCGTTCGGTCTTACGGGTTTATCCCAGAAATCATCGTTCTTATAGTTCGTTTTGTCTATATGATGTTCCGTGGTTTTATTGCATTTCTCAAATAAGAAATCATTTGCGATTTTCAAATTTTTCACTTCTGTGTAAGCATGGTCCAAATCGCGCTGTAATTCTGAATTAAATTTCTTCAATTCGGCAACCTCCTTCCGCAAATCTAGTTGAATTTCAGCATTCAAATTGGCGTTTACATGGTAACTTTTGATATCGGCCTGTTTATTCTCGATCTGTTTTTTTAAACTATCGTTCTCCGCTTCAAGCGCATCTAATCTCTTTTTACAGAGTTTATATGACGCTAGAACACCCGTCATAGCTACCGCAACCTTCCCCTTTTTATTCAGTTTGCCCATCTTTGGATGGCTGTCAAACTGGCACAAAGCCCATGCATACGGCTCCGCCTGACCTTCAATGCCCTCTAAGATTTCCGACTTACCATGTTTGGCAATGTAACGCACAACGAAATTTTCCATAACTATAATTGGCAACGTTCCCACGACCAAACAAATTGTCCAGCCAGTTACCTCAAGGGAATAACAGTTACAATTTAAAACAAATAAAACGCAGTTTCTGTTCCAGTGCTTCGGACACAGACAACTTAACTATTCCAATTACTTTAGGAATAAAAAAAAACGCCACACGGTTTCTGTCCCAGTGCGTCGGGCACAGCAAACAACTGTTCCAGATCCCAATTACAATTCTCAACCACAGTACTTCGAGCCGACTCAGTTACTTTAGAATCGTTTTCGAATTGTAAGGAACCACAACTCAGGCACACAGTTTCAGTTACGTTAGAAACGAAGAGAAACAACTCTACTGCCACTGTACTTCGGGCATCATTAATTCAACCGACCAGTTCCTTTTAGGCCAACAACAGTGCCACACTCCGTCGGGCACGAACCAGTTAAACCTCACACTGCCACAGTACTTCGAGCAAACCGCACTACTTCGGGTTAACTTTATAGTGTAGGTTTAAACTTTCAGAGCCGCGTGCCGGGCTCACTAATTTCTAGTTACGCAAGAAACTTAACTCAAATGACAGTTCCACGTCGCACAGTCGCACTGAATCAGTCACTGTACAGCTTTGCGGAATTGTCAGGAATTAAGCACCAACTCCTACTGCTAACTTTTACTGAAAAATAAAAAAAAAATATCCCTATCCTTAAGCTCCTTCTCTAGGTTTTTAAAGCGGGGGTGTCCGTAAAACAGATCTCACAGCAAAATGAAGAAACCGCGTTTCTTACCTTATTCCCCGGTTTTTTTTTTTTTTTTTTTTTTTTTTTTTCGGAATCCCGCGTTGGGTGGCTCGCCAATGTAAGAAAAAAAAGAGGAGGATGACGGGACAATTCCAATCTTCGAATGAAAAATGGTGTTTATTTCCAGTAAAAACAGCAGTGAACAGAAATACGGGTAACGTACTCTGGGTTCAGCGGAGTCAAAGTGAACCCCGAGCCTCCCCAACGTACACTTCTTATACATGAAAACATCTTTGAAGTTGGCCAGACATATTAATTGCATTAATTACTTAGAAAATGCAGATTACGGTCTCTTTGGAGGAAACAGCTCTTCAATTGCTCACTCCCGGCCGCTACACTATAATTGATGGCTATGCCAGGTAGGTGTTACAAGTCGTTGTCAGAAATTACCAAGTGTATTGTACTTATGATAAGTGGATCCTGACCACTTGGCCAACGGATGTGTCTGATTCACAGGGTTTGCGACTTGAGTAGATTAGCACAGGGATGAGAATCTTACAATGCCAAGAAATTTGTCTCCTACATCTACCCCGATCCATTGGCAGAACCAGTGCAGCCAAGGGGGCCATCCCGGAAGAAGTGGTGCTGGAACTTCTTCCTTGGGAAGATAAAGTAAGGGGGAACAAAGTTGCCTTGTGCGTTGGCAGCAAAGGCAACAGTCACCAATGTCCCTCTTTCCCCAGAGGTCACAGCACCGACCTGGCACTGCCCCTTGGTGGCAATGATTTTGTCTGGCGCTTGAACCATTGTGGTACCTGAAATAATAAATGAAATGAATTATTGCACTTGCAAATCACTGTTGCTTTTAAATTTATCTAAATATAAATTTTTACCTGTTTCATCCATGTTCCATGTCCTTTGCTTCAAAATTATAGTGGGTGAGGACAGTCTTTAGGTTTTTAAAAAACGCTGTCACGTTGGTCTTGTTGAAGCTGGTGGAACGGGACATGCTGGTGGCTTGAGGTCGATGGATGGACAGGGTTTTGTTGCGCTCGAGGAAGGAGGTGAGCCAATCCTTCCCTGCCATCTGGTTTTTCTCCCATGAACACGGAGTTTTGAGGCCAATATTTTCGGCCAGCTCATATGCAAACTTTCGCACCTAAAACAGCATGAAAAAAGAGGTTAATTGAGAGTATGTTCCTACAATTAATCTGATTTTTTTAATGTGGATTTATTTAAAATTGCTTTTAGTATGACTCTAGCTATACATTGAATTCACACTTCTAATACATCAATAAATAATGTCAATGACATAAATAATGTCAAGTTAAATTAAAAATGAACAGGCTCCCAGATAGCAAGCACCTCCGTTCCGGATCTGCCCCGGATCTGTGCCGACTCCAGCTGATCCGGCTCAGAGCCGGGGCAGAACCGGAGCGGAGGTGCGTGCTGTCCTGGCTGTTATGACTTTGATGTAGGCAAATGGCGGTAGTTGTGTAGCTCTGTCTGCAGTGTTACTCCAACCTCTTTAGGACTCAGGCCAAAATATATATCAGCTGCTCTCTTTATATATGCCTGCAGTCTCTTCCTCTGTTCTTCTGTGAAGACTTTGTTGTGAGCCCTGTACCCTGGGGCCCTGGTCTGCTGCCCTCCTGCCTCTGCCCTCCTCTTGCAGTACCTGAACAGGGTGACATGACAAACGCCATGCACCTCTGCTGCCCTCCTTATACTCTCGCCTCTTTGGACATCAAAAAAGGCCCTTCCGTAAACCTGCTGGTCAACCTTTCCTCTCTGGGTAGTTCTGACCCTAACTCTTGGCATTTTCTGTCGGTAAAATATAACACACACACATTTTTTAATGAGTTTTAAAACACAAAATGCGGCCGCATTAGCAGAGAGGGATGAACGTAATCGTTATTGTTACTTCCGTCCCGCAGCTCTGCTGCCCTCCTTATACTCTCGCCTCTTTGGACATCAAAAAAGGCCTTTTCGTAAACTTGCTGGTCAACCTTTCCTCTCTGGGTAGTTCGGACCCTAACTCTTGGCATTTTCTGTTGGTAAAATATAACACACACATATTTTTTAATGAGCTTTAAAACACAAAATGCGGCCGCATTAGCAGAAAGGGACGAACGTAACCATGCTACTTCCGCCCCGACAGTGACTCCCGACATTTGAACCAGGATTGCTTTTAAAGTGGAAAAAGTCTGACATTTCAAACTTCAGGATATGTTACAAAACTAAATGACCTATCATTTCATCATAAATATGACACATGGAGCGATAAAGACAATCTTTAAATTTTTTATTTTTTATTTGTTTTTTCATTTCGGCATGATTGTACAGTCGTTCCATGACCATCAAAAAAGTTTACCATTTGTCTGAATTTACTCACCACTGTGGAAAACAGTCTTCCCGGTCTAGTTTCGCGGGGAAGTGACGAAACCTCAAAATTTTTTCCGGGCTTGGAGAGTGTCGCGAGCTGCACGTGCTGACCTAATTTGACGCATCGAAGTGCGTATGGCTGTGAGTAAATCGCCGTATTACTTTCGTCCCACGTTACTTTCGCACCGGCTCTCCCCTACATTAACTAACTAGCTAACTTGCGTTTCTTTTGTTGCTGAGCCAACGGACACTGACCGTGATCACATTTTGGCAATGGCAGATCTTCTATTGTTAGAGGAATAAGCTTCTGTCCGACGTGAGAGGAACTTTCGGCACAGAGAAGATCTCCTCCGGGAAAGTGACGAGTGGCTGTTCGTTTTGTGTGGCACCCAATAAAAAGTCATGGAGTAATACTAATAAAAGTACAATGAAGAGTGATCCCTGCAGACTGTATTTTAACAATTACCCTCATGCAGCTCCAATCGAGGCGGTGGGGACTGCCTCGTATCCCACGATGGAGTAGGAGCCCTGCCTCCATGCGCTGCTCGAACGGTGACAGCTGGAGGTTCGAGTCTGGTTGGCCTCCACCGGTCCGTGCGCTGCTCTTTGAGCCTTGATCTTAAAATCGGACCACTTTTTTTTTTTTTACCTACATGTAAAGCATTTGGATTGTCAATTATGTAGGCTATATAACATGAAATATCATGGATCTATAAATTGAATTTATTAAGGCCGATGTTATTCGCACTTATACGTGTGGCCAATGCTGATTTTTTTTTTTGGCCACACTTATAAGTGCGCCAGTTGATGACCATTCCAGGGCCGCTTAGAAAGTACCGCTTAAAATAAGTTTGGCCAAGAAAAAATTTTAGCTTTGGACACACTTAAAATAAGTGTGGGCAATGGAGAAATGTGCATCTTGGCCACACTTATGGGTCATTCTACACACAACCAACAATTTGGCTAGGGTACTTAACAAAAATTAAGATGTAGTATAGACAATTGATTTCAAAGTATTTTATTGCTAACATATCAAGGGTCAACCAGACAGAATATGCAAGCTTAATCAAGTTCATAATATATAATATTTATTACAACAGGACAGATAAATTTGACAGAAAGTAACTTCTGTTACTGGACAAATACTCCCTTTATGCTATAATATAATCATCAAATATTATATACCTTAACTGAGATTTAACTCCTTCATGTGTCCTAAAAGTAATTTAAATAAAATATACCAATTTGCTTTGAAGTGGTAACATTCAGAACAAAAAATTATACTGATCACTAAACTCAATTGTTCCTTGAGATTCAGAAAATACGGCATAATGTAACAATCTGACCTTTAAATTTTACCACCTGCCCAGAAAACTGTTGGTTCCAGTGGTCTTAATTATAGAAAAATAGTCATCATATGACAAATATTCAGTGTTCCTTCATCATGGTCTCCTTGGGTAGAGTAACAGAAATTACATGTACGTAACAGAAGATACCAGTGGTAACAGAAGATGCAGTAACATAAGTTACTTCTAAGAGGGTATTTCTAAGAAATGGAGGAGTAATCCTCTATTATCACCCAATGAACACATTTATGACAACATAATTCATTAACAAATTATTTTGAACATGTTAATTTATGGTTTCCATGATCTATGAATGACATATGGTCATAACAGAAGTTACTTGTCATATCAGTACTCCTGAAATGTTAAAACTTAAAAGACAGATAAAAGCACATGGCACTGACTCACCTTATGAAAACTGCTAAACAATGATGTGCTGCCCTCTAATGGGCTCCAGAGGATTTCTTGTAAAAAAAAAAACTGTCAGACACCTGTGGGCATTATGATTCAATCAGGGGAACAGAAGTTACACAAAAAAATGTGGACAAGACAAAAATTACCCCAAAATACACAAAGAACATGAATTGATGGGAAAAAGTGTTGTTTATATAGATAATTATCTTGTGCAGTGCAAGGAACACAAAAACAATCATTTATTGGGAAAAAAACAGATTTAAACCAGAAGTATCTATGCAACTTCTAATCTGGGGACACAGGAAGTGGGGTAGCTTTGTCATAATAGTCATCCTAACAGCAAATCAAGAATTTTTTTGATCGTAGATTTCAGTGTATTATCTGAATGCAATTTGAATAAATATTGCATTTTGTAATAATGGCTGCACATGCAATGTTGGTATAGCTTTGGAAAGTGCATGCAGTTCTGGGGACAGTATTTGTTGGTTTCATGTAGAATGACACTTATAAGTACGTCTAACGCGAATTTCGATCAATTTTTGTGCTTGGACAAGTGCGAATAGTCACTTTGATTAATTGATGAATTAAATTAAACGTCTGCTGCACTCGGTTTTCCACCTCACGGTGTTTACATGGTTGCAGCAATAGTTTTCAAACTGCAGCCTTCTGAGCTCCTTTATGCCTCTTTAGACTTCCAAATAAAATTATTTTGTTTTTCTCCACCTCGAGACGTGATCATTTATATTTTCTCCTCAGCGAAGTTCTTTCTTCTTTGCCGTCTTCGAGTCCATGTAAGTAAATGGGCAGGACTATTGGCCCTCATGAATTTATAGGGGCGCCGTCATGTAAATTCTGATGGTTTCAGCCGCCAGGCATATCAGGCATGGTCCTGCCAGTTCTACACCAAAATCAGCGGCGTATACACTTTTAAGAAATCAGAACGTGACACCTGAGGAGGAAATATAAATTTACACCAGAATCTACACCAGAAAAACAAAATAATTTTAAATTGAGGGCCATTGGCCCTCATTTATCAAGGAGCCCAGAAGAAGAAAGAATTATCAGTTTGAAAATATAAATTATCTATTGCTGCTGAAATCAAACACCCCACTTTATGAGGACGGCAAGCAAAGAACTTCACTGCAGCAGAAAATAATTACGTCATCAATTTTAAAAGCCTCAAAGTGACTATTTAATCAAAGTGACTTGTTGTCCAAGCACAAAAATTGATCGAAATTGCTAGATTTATACTTATAAAGTGTGGCCAAGATGCACATTTCTCCATTGCCCACACTTATTTTAAGTGTATCCAAAGCTAAATTTTTTTTTCTTGGCCAAACTTATTTTAAGCGGTACTTTCTATAAGCGGCCCTGGAATGGTCATCAACTTGCGCACTTATAAGTGTGGCCAAGAAAAAAATTCAGCATTGGCCACACATATAAGTGCGAATAACATCGGCCTTAATAAATTCAATTTATAGATCCATGATATTTCATGTTATATAGCCTACATAATTGACAATCCAAATGCTTACATGTAGGTGAAAAAAAAGGTCCGATTTTTGAGATCGCCATCAAAAATGGGTTGCGGTGCTCAGGCGCAGCAGCGCCTGCGGACCCGGTGGAGGCCAATCAGGCTCAAACCTCCAGCTGCCACCGTTCCAGGAGCACATGGCAGCAGGGCTCCCCCTCCATTGTGGGAATACGAGGTGGTGCGGACACGGATGAGTCCCCACTGCTTCGATCGGAGCTGCATGAGGGTAATTGTTCAAATACAGTCTGCAGAGATCACTCTTCATTGTACTTTTATTATGACATTTTATTGGGTGCCACACAAAACGAACAGCCACTCGTCACTTTCCCAGAGGAGATCTTCTCTGTGCCGAAAGTTCCTCACACGTTGGACAGAAGCTTATTCCAATAACAATAGAAGATCTGCCATTGTCAAAATGTGATCATGGCCAAAGTGTCCGTAGGCCTGTATATACTGGGCAACAAAAGAAACGCAAGTTAGCTAGTTAGTCAATGTACTCTTATGGTTACTCAGTCAAAGTGACCGCAAAATAAAGAGATGTTTGATGAAACGAGTGTAAATGTGCACGCGCTAGTAATAAATTTGCTTTTCTAAAATAATTCCGCGCTAACTTATTTTCCAGTCTGCCTTTAATTAACTCGCGTTTCTTTTGTTGTTCAGTATATATCTGACTGGATGAGCATCTGACATGCCACACTGCATATCTGCCAAGCCACGCATTGCGCTTAATCAAATTGATTGTAATTATCAGCCGTCTGGCCTGACAAGCAGGCTGTCTCAAAATATAAGTTTAATAAATAAGACACCTGTGTTGAGAATTTATTTATTTATTTAACCTATTTATCTATTCAGACTATTTATTCATTTTACGAATAAGAGCAACAACAGCATGACGTCCGCATCGCTGCACATGGTTTATTACTCATTTTGACAGCTGCACTCGTTCCTGCATGTTGTTCGCGGGTTTCAAATTTGGGTACACCTGGTCAGACCTGGCGTGAGATTTTTGCGGACCGTTCGCTCACGTTCAGATTGATAAATGCCGATCCTTGCGGGAGATTTGGCGTAGGGGAGAGCCGGTGCGAAAGTAACGTGGGACGAAAGTAATACGGTGATTTACTCACAGCCATCCGCACTTTGATGCGTCATATTCGGTCAGCACGTGCAGCTC
Organism: Gymnothorax javanicus; assembly: GCA_029692085.1. Taxonomy (NCBI): domain Eukaryota; kingdom Metazoa; phylum Chordata; class Actinopteri; order Anguilliformes; family Muraenidae; genus Gymnothorax; species Gymnothorax javanicus. Next base: position 68,355,948 of record CM056199.1, read on the forward strand.
GCGACACTCTCCAGACCCGAGAAAAATCTTGATGTTTCGATGCGTCCCCGCGGAACGAGACCGGGAAGACCGTTTTCCGCAGTGGTGAGTAAATTCAGACAAATGGTAAACTTTTTTGACTTAAAGATTGTCTTTATCGCTCCATGTGTCATATTTCTGATGAAGTGATAGGTCATTTAGTTTTGTAACATATCCTGAAGTTTGAAATGTCAGACTTTTTCCACTTTAGAAGCAATGCTGGTTCTAATGTCTGGAGTCACTGTCGGGGTGGAAGTAGCAACGGTTACACTCGTCCCTCTCTGCTAATGCGGCCAAATTTTCTTGTGTTATATTTTACCGACAAAAAATGCCAAGAGTTAGGGTCAGAACTACTCAGAGAGGAAAGGTTGACCGGCAGGTTTACGGAAGGGCCTTTCTTGATGTCCGAAGAGGCGAGAGTATAAGGAGGGCAGCAGGGGTGCATGGCGTTTGTCATATCACCCTGTTCAGGTACTGCAAGAGGAGGGCAGAGGTAGGAGAGCAGCAGGCCAGAGCCCCAGGGTACAGGGCTCACAACAAAGTCTTCACAGAAGAACAGGAGAAGAGACTGCAGGCATATATAAAGAGAGCAGCTGATATATATTTTGGCCTGAGTCCTAAAGAGGTTGGAGTAACACTGCCGACAGAGCTACACCACTATCGCCATTTTCCTAAGATAGCACGCACCTCAGCTCCGGATCTGAGGTGCTTGCTATCTGGGAATTAACGTCTTTTTTCATGCTGTTTTAGGTGCGAAAGTTTGCATATGAGCTGGCCAAAAATATTGGCCTCAAAACTCCATGTTCATGGGAGAAAAACCAGATGGCAGGGAAGGACTGGCTCACCTCCTTCCTCAAGCGCAACAAAACCCTGTCCATCCGTCAACCTCAAGCCACCAGCATGTCCCGTTCCACCAGCTTCAACAAGACCAACGTGACAGCGTTTTTTAAAAACTTAAAGACTGTCCTCACCCGCTATAATTTTGAAGCAAAGGACATCTGGAACATGGATAAAACAGGTAAAAATTTATATTTAGATAAATTAACAAGCAACAGTGATTTGCAACAGCAATAATTCATTTCATGTATTATTTCAGGTACCACAACGGTTCAAGTGCCAGACAAAATCATTGCCACCAAGGGGCAGTGCCAGGTCGGTGCTGTGACCTCTGGGGAAAGAGGGACATTGGTGACTGTTGCCTTTGCTGCCAACGCACAAGGCAACTTTGTTCCCCCTTACTTTATCTTCCCAAGGAAGAAGTTCCAGCACCACTTCATCCGGGATGGCCCCCTTGGCTGCACTGGTTCTGCCAATGGATCGGGGTGGATGCAGGAGGCCGATTTCTTGGCATTTTTTAACAGCATTTTGCAAGGCACACCCGCATGACCCCGGAGTCAAAGTTGCTGCTACTCTTAGGCAATCATCCATCACACCTCTCTGTGGTAGCTATTGACTTTTGCAAGTCACATGGCATTGTACTCCTGTCTTTTCCACCCCACTGCTCCCACCATCTTCACCCGCTAGACTGAAGCGTTTTTGGTCCTCTGAAGCACTACATTAACAGTGCAGCAGACAACTGGATGCGAATGAACCCTGGAAGAACTTTGACCATCTACAACATCCCAAGTCTTGTGGCTAAAGCTCTGCCTCAAGCTGCGACAGCAAGCAGCATTTCAGCTGGGTTCGAGTGTACCTGTATCTGGCCCTTGAATCCAGATATTTTCAGTGAGACAGACTTTGCTCCAGCTTTTGTGACCGACCGTCCTGCACCTGCACCAGCACCAGCTCCATCCCCAATGCCAGTGCCAGCTCCATCACCAGCGCCCTCTTCATCACCAATGTCAGCTTCATCACCAGCGCCCTCTTCATCACCAATGTCCGCTCCATCACCAGCGCCCGCTCCTGTAAGACACCAGCAACCTAGCCAGAGCCCATTTGAGCTGCATCCCCATGAGTCTGCCATTCCTCTAGATGGTGAGAGTTTGTGTCTGTGTGTGTCTTTTAAATGTGCATGTTGAGCCTTGCCAAGCATTTATTATTTTTTTAAAATATTATCTATCCAGGTATGCTTGTGGTTCCAGGAACATCTAGTGGCACGCCAATACAAAGGTTCAGCCCAGAAAAGGTTCGCCCATATCCAAAGGCTGGCTCGAGGAAAGATAATAAAAGGAGAGGCAGAAAGAGGTGAGCAGAGTGTTGTTTTTAACTTGTCTTGATTTTCTTGCTTGTATAAAAACAAGCTGATTCTGACTACCATCTCATTGAATGTTGCCGGTCAACAGCAATACTGACCGACACCCGAGTAAAAGCTGCCTCGGAGGAGGAGACTCGGCAGAGGGGCCAGAAGAAACAGTCCTCTTCAAAACGCCCAAGAAGACGTTGTTAAGAAGCGGATACACTGCAACCACAGTTTCTCGGGGCAATGAGGAGGAATGTCTTGTTTGTGGGGAGACATTTGCCTCATCTTTGCCTGGAGAAGTGTGGGTGCAGTGCATCTTTTGTCTGCTGTGGTCACATGAGGCATGCACTGAGGGTGCAGCTCATTATATCTGTCACAACTGTGATGAAAATGTTTAAAACAAATGTGTGATTGTTTTTGCTTCTGTTTTAATGTCATTTTTATGATTGCATTGAATAAATGAGTGCATTGTATATTTACAATTGCATGTTAGCAAAGACATTGTTTGATTTTTTCAAATGAAAAACGACAGTAATTCAAAAGATTCCGGTTAATTTGATCAGGTTACTTTTGTCCCGCCAGCGCTTACTTTCATCCCGACTGGAGGGGTCGAAAGTAGCAATGCGCGACTTCCATTGGACGGCAAACTATGCCGAAGTCAATATGTATTGGGATGATTTAGCACCTGATATTGACAGAGCACATACAGAAGTAGTTAATCGCTCCGAATTTTTTTTTCGGTCTGTAATGTTATCTTTTAAAATGACGTTTATTTGAAAAATGTTACTTTTGTAACAGCTCTCCCCTACACCCATTTTTTTGGTGTACGCACGTTTGATAAATGAGGGCCAATGTGTTTTTGAAGGAAGAAGAACATATTTGGAGCGCTGGAATTATTATTACAACCCCATTTCCAAAATAGTTGGGACAAAGTGTAAATTGTGAATAAAATAAAAATGCAATGACTTTCAGATCACATGAGCCAATATGTTATTTTCAATAGAACATAGATAACATTACACATGTTGAAACTGAGAAATTTTACAATTTTATCCACAAAATGAGATCATATCAGGACAGGACGCCCATGATTTCCAACAAGAATGTCAAATTTGGACTCCTCTGACCACAGGACACTTTGCCACTTTGCTACAGTCCATTTTAAATGAGCTTTGGCCCACAGAACTCAATGGTGCTTCTGGATCATGCTCAACAATGGCTTCCTTTTTGCATGATAGAGTTTTACGTGGCATCTGTGGATGGCACGGCGGACTGTGTTTACAGACAGTGGTTTCTTGAGGTATTCCTGGGCCCATTTAGTAATGTCAATGACAGAATCATGCCGGTGAGTGATGCAGTGGCGTCTGAGGGCCCGAAGATCAAGGGCATCCAGTAAAGGTGTAATGGCCGGTAGAGGTAGGAGGCCAGTTGCAGCAACAAGAGGGAAACGACCAGCGCAGACACAAAACAAACACAGAGAATAATACAGACCACCGGAAAGAGCTTGCGCTTCCCAAAGGACGTGTAATAGTCTGAAACACGGAAGCAAGGTGAGATAGGAAAAAGGGAGAAGAAACTCCAATAATAACAAGAATAAAGAAAGTCAAACAAATCCTGGCTACAGATATCTTCGGCTATAGTGCGTAGCTACAAACAAACACTCTAGCAAAGAAGCATGGCGAACATCCGGCTTATATAGAGTCCGGGGAAGCGCCGCCCCAGTTCAATCAGCCAGCTGGGTAAAGAATCCGATGAAAAGGAATACGGTATCGTCCCGGGACGAGAGCCACAAAGAAAAGTCCAAAACACACTCACAAACATCCAGAACCATGACCAAAGGTCTTTAGCCTTGTCCTATCGCACAGAGATTTTTCCACTTTCTCTGAATCTTTTGATGATGTTATGCACTGTCGATGATGAGACCTTCAAAGCCTTTGCAATTTGATGTTGAGGAACATTGTTTTTAAAGTATTCCACAATTTTTTTAAGCAAGCCTTCACAGGTTGGAGAGCCTCTGGCCATCTTTACTTCTGAGAGACTCTGCCTCTCTAAGACATCCCTTTTAGAGCCAATTATGTTACACAGCTGATGCCAGTTAACTTAATTACTTGCTAAATGTTCTTTCAGCTGATTCTCTTATATTTTAATTGCATTTTCAGCCCTTTTTTGCCTGTGTCCCAACTTTTTTGAGACCTTTTGCAGCCAGAAAATTTGAAATAAGCTCATTTTGTGGATAAAAATGTAAAATGTCTCAGTTTCAACATTTGAAATGTTATCTGTGTTCTATTGTAAATAACATATTGGCTCATGTGATCTAAAAGTCATTGCATTTTGATTTTATTCACAATTTACATTCGTCCCAACTATTTCAGAATTGGGGTTGTATATAATAATATTATAATATTTAATATATTTTGCATATTTTTTCAGTGCATTGTTTCCAAGATCATTTTGAATTTTCAATTCATCATTTCTCCACAACGTGAAAATGTGACTTTGATCATTTTTCCATTGTGGTTTTCAGTTGCAGACAGCCATGATGATGTTGACATCAGGGCTCTGTCAAGATCTGTATCAACTGTTTTTAATGAAATTCCAACATTTATTAATAAAACTATTTTTTGATTTAGCATTTGGAATTTAAAATATACTTTTTATCTTCAGCGACACAAATGTGGAAAACAAAAAACATCTTAAGCCAGATTTAAGTTTTAAAAAAATGTGGGGTGCCCAAGACTTTTGCACAGTACTGTATCTACGCGAATGAAGGAGAAAAGTCTATATAAGAAAAGAGAGTAAACACGGGCTGGTAAGATTATAAGATTTTGCAATGACTAAGTGTGAAGCTCAGAATGTTAAGAAGTAGTCAGGGGGACACCAGATGCAGGATAACAAAGTGTTTATTAAACACCATACACTAGGAGAAAAATGGCAAACAGGCCAGAAACAAAACACTGTGCACATGCACTGAACGAGTGGGAAAACTAAGGTACACTGCCCAAGGCAGAGGGAAACAAAGGTACTCACTCAAAGAGTGGCTAAATAATAAAATGAAAACTGGACCGAACTAAACTGACGGAAGACACTGGGAGACTAGACAAAGGGCAGACAAGACGTGGGCGCAGCAAAAAAACAAGACTCGGAAATAGCACACAGGAAATACTCGGGAAGGCACAGGAGCTGAGATTTCACAATGCAGAGCTGAGTCTAACGAAGTTCTGTCTGACGGTCGCTTCCCTCTCCCCACTGAAATACCCACGGGAGGAGGCGGGGACTAGGAAGGCAATCTCGAATGGAAACAGAAACACATGGGATTAACCCTTTCCCTACCGCTTACTGGGAATAAGACAACCCTTGCTTACCGTAAATTTTTGTGCTATCACAGCATGATATTGCATGTGGATTTTCACTCCCTTTTTCAAACTAAAAACGCCAGAAATGGACAATTTTATGTACAGAAAACATGTTCAAAATACATTTACCTTTCCATGGACACATATCGTTGCTTAGTTTTTCCAAAAGTAAAACAGAAAATGAGGATAAAAACCGTATTTCGGTTTGTCAAGACAAGATGATTTCTCCTCTGTGGGATTTATGTACAAACGGAGATACACGCGCATTTCTGTACAAACGGAGATTCACATGCTGCAGCACGCACTGCCTGCAATGGCAGTGAAGTCAGCTAGGGACTGTGCATAACCGGAGGATTGGGAACAACGGGAAGCCTGATGACATCACCGACGTGTTGTGCGATACCAGACTCGTCCAAAGGGGTGTTTTGTTGCGGAGCTTTGACAGTTTTTGTGAGGGACTTTCTCTAGGCGCAAAATAGCGACAATGGTAAGTGATGCGGGATCGGCGCTGTCGTGGAAATGCGACAATGGTAATGAAAGGGTTAATAAAACAATTACACAAGAACCGGGTAAACAAATAATGACTCGAGACAAGACGCTGAGACAATCAATCAAACTAGACGGTTTAGATTGAGGTAATCTAAACGTGACAAGTATAAAGCACCACGAGAGAAGCAAAGGAAAGCATAGCTCTAAACGTAGTTAATGGGGACCTCGGATGCTATATTTCCAAGGTTATATTTTGATATTGGACTCCCCTAGAGTACTCCTGATCGTTCAAAGCCCAAACAGGGTCCTTATTTAGCTCATACTGCCATCCTCAAAAAACCCCATTTGTAGTCCATTGTAGTCTCTGCCTGAAACGCCTCATTAGGGTGGCTCTTCCGCTATGGCCCCCACTCCCTGTGTGCCCACTTTCTTCTGACTGGCCAGCTCTGTGGAGGGCGGAGTTGGGCGCGACGAGGCTGCAGAACGCAGTTTTCCAGGTCTGGCTCGCCAGAGTGAAACGCGAGACACGTCTGCAATCTGATAAGGAAGTGGCGGGAAAATTCCGCAATCTAACCTGATACTTGAATATAGATCTAATGAAATGAACTTGTTCTAACCAACGCAGCGGCGAAAGTGGAGGATGCAGTGCGAAAATCTGGCAGCTCAAGCTCAAATTTACTATCGGCTACAGTTTGCTACAGCGACAGTGGTGAGTACAGCGGTTTTTTTTACTTTATAGCTAGGATGCAGGGAAAGCTAGAATCCACCCCATATAGACACATTTGTAGAACGAGTCGACATGCCCAAGTGTAGACTGGAGACCGTAGAAATCTGGTGGGTCTGAGTTTAGAGGGAAACATGGACAGTGAGGAGCAGCTAAAAGTGGACCAACAGCTTATGGACTGCTTTGGTGTGTATTAGGACCTGCTGGTTCGTGTGCATCGCTGTGGTGTGTTGTTAGCGTGGAGAAACGAACAGCTTCCGCGCTGGTATATGACGGAGGAGCGAAAGCTCCAAGCTAAACGGCCTTTTCAGAAATTGCCCGTGGTAATGGTTTACTTATTGCTTCGGAATGACCAGCTTTTCCTCGCGGAAAATGGACGCATTATGGATAGCGTGTGAGAGCTAGATAGACCTCCGGTTATGTCATGAACATAATACAGGTTTTACAGACCGTAAGTTCCGTCTGCGTGAACCGTTGCTTATGTGGAGCTAGCGAATCGATCACTTTTACAGGAAAGAATTTAATATTCAATCGATGGCAATGCAAAGAAATCTTTTGTTATACCGGACACGTTATAGCCTGTGCGCTTCCCTATTGCTTTCACCGGTAGCATCAGAGAGCTTGCCCATACATTGGAGATGTATCAGGCTGACCCCGGTCATGGATAAGTAAAGCGATCCTTTCATAAGCACCCAAAACGCACCCCAAGCTCCAAAAATCTACGCCTGGTCTAACTGCAGCCCAACTCGGCAGACACATACAGCACCTCTCCGTTTAGCTTCAACTGTAGTGGCTACAATCAGGCAACGTTATAATGAAACTGTCACATTGATGCTTACCGAAGTAACACAAGCATACCGATCATAATTGCTGCATATAAGTTAACCAGAAGCATTTTTAATTTGCAGAGCGCGCGAACTAACATGCAGTAGCTGATAAGCGGTCATGACTTTGAATGTAATCTGTCGCGCGAAAAATTCGTTTCGTGTCCGATGTGAAAGCAGCTTTATGGATAGTACGCGACAGCTAGAGAGAGCTCGGTTATGTTATGAACATAATACCGGTTTTGCAGACCGTAAGTTCCGTTAGCGCGGACAAGTTGCTTATGTGGAGCTAGCGAATTGATCACTTCTACAGGAAAGAATTACCTATTTAATCTCCGCCTTTTTTGGCTTTTTATTAGCCACAACAATTTCTAAAGGGGGATGAAATTATGTCAAGGTAGTGCAGAGAAATCATTTGCAAACCGGTAGAGCTTCTGCGTTTAAATTGCTTTCATGGTAGCACCAGAGAGCTTGCTCAGACATTTGTGAAGTATCCGGCTGATCCCGGTCATGGATAAGTGAAGCGATCACTAACTGTAGTGGCTACGATCGGGCAACGTTATGATGAAACTGCCACATTGATGCTTACCGAAGTAACACAAGCATACCGCTCAGAATTACTGCATATAAGTTAACCAGGAGCATTTTTAATTAGCACGGCACGCAAACTAACATGCAGTAGCTGGTAACCGAGCGGTCATAACCACAGAGACAAACCCTTGCAATACAGGTTTTACAGACAGCAAGTTCTGTTACTGTGAACAGTTGTACCAAGCATCCAAATTACAAACAAGTATTAAAAGTTAGCTTCAAATGAGGTTTATGTTCACACACCTTCTGTAGAATTTCCCCTGATATCACTCTTGCATATTTAGACACAAACATAAGCAACAGTAACTTGGCTACGTTAGCCGCTGTGCTACAGCCACAATCAACTGGCTATCATCTCAGGTTGGCTTATGCAGTAAAAGCAACTTACAGCTTCTGTGTCTGTGAGTCACGGACAGTCGCGACCGATGCAGGCTTTATCTTCAGATATTTTACAAAGCCTGCCTTTGAGGCCAGTTGTTAGTGCTAACTATCGCTAGCGGTCCTGCTAGCCACCCGTAACACGTTAGCTTCACTTACATTATTTGCTGTTATATGGTTACTTACACCTTGTAGCTCCGAACGCTTGATCGATGCAGCTGCTTCAGGTTTGAGAAGCAGCTGAAACGCTTATCCTGGGTCAAATTATCCTTTATTGACAAAGCTGTCTTTGGTGAAATGCTGAGCACAAACAGCTAACGTTCCCTTTGGCCGTGGCTGTTTGCTGCCAGCAAACAAAAAAAGCTACCCACTGATTTCTGGTGGCATCGTCTTTTCGAAGAGAAATATTTGTTTTTCTCCGCGTCCAAAAGTAAACGGACAAGTAGCTTTGGGAGAGATACTAACAAAATTGCACCTCAAATGATCTGCGGTTCTTCTTTTGTATTTCCAAAAGTGTCGACGCTACTGAGGCATAGTATGATCTGCCGTTGTTAATGCCTGCTAGAATAGTTTCCGGTGTGGGCAGGTCCAGCGCAGTGGTTGGCTCTGGCTAGGTCTGTACTAATTGGACGGCACAACCTGATGTCAGGTTTTGCCCAGATCTCGTGAAGATCTCGGGAGGAGCTGTTCAGAGAGGAAATCACGCTCATGAAATCAAGTTCTTGGATTACGGCAAAACTCCTGTATCTTATGTTTAGAAACTTTTCAGAGGTTGAGCATGGACAACCAACATTATAACATTACTAATATGTATTAAAAGAAGGATCAGCATAATAGGTCCCCTTTAATCAGAGAAAGCTTAGGAAGGAATTACAAAAGCTTGAAACACTTGCACTCGCTAATGAGTTCATTAGGTTAATACTACGTGACGAAATATATACAATCACTCTCAAATAAGTGCTGGTTAGTACGGGTTAGTAATGATCCTATCAGAGAACGCATTCACTCAGAGTTTAGCGAGACCCAGAATCAAGCACAGGTGGAAGTAATGAATGAAATACCGCAGCCGATTCCGAATGAGGAAACGTGAGATGCAGGCATGCTGAAGGCTGTCACACGACATCACAGGAGTTTGGGCAAGAGAGAATCAATCGTCAGACGGCGGGAATGAAAGCTGAAAAATAAATCGAGAGTAAGGCACGGGAGAAAAAGCACAAGCACAATAAAAATGATAAGCACAAAGACAAAACAGCACACATGAGGCAGAACCATAACACAGAATTAAATAGGAAACACTACCACACAGTGGAAATGAGACACAGATGCAGGCAATGATTGCGGAACTGAAGAATGCGGTCTTAATAATCTGGTGAGTTGGAATGCTGGAGGCATGGTCTAACACTAACATAACAAGTGCATTATGTAGATTACAGACATACAAGACTGGCATTTTTGGTATCAATGTAAAAGGAGCATGATGAATCATCAAAAAGAGTGTATTACTTCTTTAAAAGACTTGACAATTACTATGGGTAGCGAATGGGGGCACTGAATAATTATTCAACACATGAATATTTGATGGCAGGGTGCAAGAGGGCAAACATGAGCCCACAACTTTGAAAGACAGCTCTGCCCTCTACATGCTTTATGGCTAACTGAGCTTTATCCCATAGGGTACATTATCATAATGACAGTGACATTAGCGTAAATTAACACAACACTTTCATTAAGAGATACAAATATAATTTACATGGAGAAAAGACAAGCATCTTGTCCTTTGTGACAGTATTTATTTTCTGGCACCATGGAGGTTATTTTAGTTTGCAGACGGAAAATGTAGGAAGTGATATTGAACAAATTAACAAAGAACACAAAACTATTGACCAGGTATAGTTATAAACTGTATGAGACACACACAAATGATAAAAGGAAATAAGAAACCAAGGACTGGGGTGTCTACTCATGCACATTTTCAGTCATTTCTATGATATTTTTCAGTCACTGATTACAACTGTGAATCTCATTTAAAAAAAAATGGCAAAGTGGGAATGCAGCATTTCCAGTTAGATGTGTTGGCAATGAAAAAATTTGCTCATCATAAAACTCAAATTAACTGCATATGAAGTGTTCTCTCTCAAGATTTCCATCAATTACATAATGAAATTGAAATATTAAACAGCAAAAATCATTTCATCAAAATCATCTTTTCCTGCATTATGGTTGTTGGTTTTTGTTTTTGTTTTTGTTTGACAGGTTTAAGGATTTAAGAGTGCCTTTTTCTAAGATCAGCCCAATACTGGCAAAACTGGCCAACTCACCATCTCCAAATCTCTTCATACTTCATAATTATTGAGTTTGGGGCTGGGAATAGGGACATCAATCATGACCTTGGTAATTTACCCCTCCCCTGCTGAGCAGGCCATGCCTATACTTTTCTGTGCCATATTGAGCGGTAACAAATTTGACTGCTCCATATTTCAACCGACATGGAGGTCCCACATTTTTATCAGTTATTCTTGAAACTAGAGTTGGTGGACTGCGACAAAATGGAAAAAATCGTAGGACCTCCATGTAAGTTGATGCAAGCACCACCTGAAGTCATAAGCGATGCCATTTCCGACACATGGAAATTGGGTCCTAGTTCCAACCTACATAAAGGTCCCAAATAAATTACAACTGTTTTCCAATCTTTGCATGCCAGACATCAATAATCAGAAATAAAAGTTTTGGGACCTTTGTGCAGGAGGGAGACTTAGGGACCAAAAGTGGGGTAGATGGGCATGGTCACCCAACTTTGAGCCACGCCCACTGAAACCTACATGGCCCCCCAGGTGGACCATCACCAGTATCTGCTACATCTACATATGAACTTGCAATTTTGCCAATAAAAAGCTTGGGACCTTTTCATTCTATGCAGATATTAAATAGAATGGCTGTTAAATAGAATGCGATTTTTAGAGACTTCCGCATTGGCCTCACTTTTCAGACCCGGGTGCTGCGTCCATCTTTTTACACAGTCTATACTTATTGCGCACTTTCAGAAAGATTCTCGCGTAATTTTTTTTGGGAATCTCGTGCATCTGCAAGTCCTGCTGCTCACTCGAATGCAGCCACAGTGCTGTAACCAGTTTGGATGCGTATGATTTATGTGTTAAAGCTGAAGTCCGTAAGATTGCTCGACTGAGAGGACTTAGTCAGATTTTTGAACAAGTACAACTTTCAAGCCCCGCTCCTATCTGCGCTGAATCCAATCAGTCCGTCCCACGATTTTTTTGGGCACATCCGAAGGCGCGTGCTAATGATCTGATTGTCATGGTTCTGGATGTTGTGCGCATGTGTTTTAGACTTTTCTTTGTGGCTTTCGTCCCAGGACAATATCGAATTACTTTTCAATCGGATTCTTTACCCAGCTGGCTGATTGAACTGGGGCGGCGCATCCCCGAACTCTATATAAGCCGGAAGTCCGCCACGCCTGCTTTGCTAGTGTGTCTGTTTGTAGTCAAGCACGATAGCCGAGGATATCTGTCGTCAGGATTTATTTGACTTTATATCTTCTCATTAATTTTGTCATTTCTATTTCTCTAGGGATATTCCCTTTTCTTCTTTTCCTCTCTTGTCTGTGTATCGCAGTATTTGAGGTGCTTTGTTTTTTACTCGGTTCCCGAGATTCTACTTCTTTCTATCTCTCTCACTTTGCTTCCGTGTAGTCGGACGTTTGGACGTCCTTTGGAAGCGCGAGTACGTTTCCTGTCGTATGGTCTTATTTTCTCTCTGTGTTTGTCTTTAGTCCGTACTGCTCTGTTGTCCTCTTGCCGCTGCGCTTGGCCTCCAGATTCTACCGGCCATTACACTGATTGGTTGATTGAGCCAGGAGCGGTAGAATTTTGCAGAACGCAATACAGGCTGTGGGTGGAGATAAATTCGCGGATTTTTTTCTCAAATCACCTGATTCATATTCGCATGTCGAAGCATAGTGACAGTTTCAGTAAATACGACCAAAAAAATCGTGCTGACTTCAGCTTTAAAATGGTTAAGTCCTGTTGCGCTGTTGGCTGTGAAAACCGTGCAGAAATATGTTTTTCTATTCTCACTAAAACCGTAGTTTTACTGATACTTATGGATAAATATTTGAGTTTTTTTAAATGAGCAGTTTACCTGATAATATTGGTTATATCCTGAAAGCTTTCTTTTTAAAGTATGTCCTTATTTGAAAAGTGCCCCAGAACAACCTTATTTTTGAGATAATTTATTTCTGAACGGGGGCGTTTACTAGGACTACTATGCATTTTGCCATGACGGGAAACTGGCGCCTTTATGAGCATAGTGGAATGCACCAAGAATAGAGAGCGCGCAGTCTTTTTTTTTCTCTCTACGTCATTGGAAAGGACTATAGAACTGCTCCAAGAAGGAAGTTCAACATAGAATGTGGCAAATGATGTTGGTTGTCCCCAGTCAGCAGGGTCTGAAATTTGGTGTATTAATAAAAAAAGGAAGGTTATAAAAGGAAAACATATGGGTAGACCACAGAAGACGTCAGAGCGTCAGGGCAGAAAACTCAAAGCAATATGCCTTGAAAATAGAAACTGCGCAATAAAACAAATGAAAAACAAGTGAGTAGGAACAGGAGTCAATGTTTGTGACAGAACTGTAAGAAAGCAGCTGAATGAAATGGGATTTAAATCCAGAAAAACCAAATGAAAACCATTCCGACCACCCAAACAGAAGAAAGCAAGGTTACAATTGGCTAAAGAAAAGCATTCCTAGAGTGTGCATGGTTAGATTAAAGTGATATTCTGTGATGAATCACAAATCTGCATTGGCCAAGGTGATGATGCGGGAAGCTTTGTCTGTTGTCATTCCAATGAAACATATCGAGGGTTTGGAGCACAATGGTTATATGTACAAAATTTCGAATTTGAGATTTATATACTAAAACAAGTGGTTTCTGATGCTTTTTCTTAGAGCACAAACGTGATCTCAAATTTGAAATTTTGGACATATAACCATTGTGCTCCAAACCCTCGATATAAAGTAGCCTGCTTGAAGAAAACAAGCAAATTTCCCCATACAGAGCAAACTGTTTAAAAGCTTTTTCTCAGGAAAGGCGTATCAACTAAATGACATGGCCAGAAGGCAGTATGGATCTCAAGCCAATTGAAAGTTTATGGTGGAAATGTAAAAAAATCCTGCAAATATCCTGCAAATATATCTAAAATATATCTAACTAAATTTTTTTTTTTTGTCATCATTTTTTTCCCTCGCCTTGATAATGAAAAAAAATGCCATTAATTAAAATAATTTACTTAGTTTAAGATGAGTTTCATGAAGCTTGAATGTTAAGCTAAGCAACAAAAATTGTTCTGCGTCAGATCTGCGATTTGTTTATTAGCTATGAGGTAATAAAGCTGGATAAACATCTTCTTACTGTGGTGATTCCATCATTTTTGCCAGGGGTTGTATTGCCAGTACAAATGTTCCAAAACCTGTTTCTGATTTCAACGTTGTTTATATTCTCACTTGTTTTTTAAAAAAGTTGGCAACAAAATAAACACAGATACAGCCAAAAATTACCATCTGAATTGCAAATTGAGAGCTGCAGTACTTTTTTTCCCCAGGTTTGGCACTAATGGAAATGGCTAGTATTGCGTTTTCTTGATACAGCGCTGCCACAGGCGAGGAGGGGAATATGCTATTCAAGAAGTTCAGTTCGGTTGACAAAGTGCAGTGTGAACGCAATCTCGGACCAGGTGAATGTTGCAAATCCAATCGAACCAAGTCCCCAATCGAACCGAGTATACAGGACTATTTAGGTGTGAAAACGCCCTTAGTCTCTCTGTCAGAAGAAGGTTGACAGTCACTTCTCCAGCAATCAGAATGAAAAAAGTGTTTTTGTTGGCTGAATTATAGTTTCTGAGTCAAAAAGTAGAGTAACTGACATAACATTCTTCGATAACTGACGTAACGTGTCCGGGACTAAATAAGAAAACTGAGCTTCGTTGACTTTTCTGTGGCATATAATTCTGAAGAAGGAGAGCAAGTGTGTTTCACTGACAAAATAACACGTTGTCAGTGCAGAAAGAAGTTCAATCCTATTGAAGTCTATTAGAAAATGACCCTACTTTTTTACCTGATTTATTATTTAAATAATGATTTTCTATGTTACTTTACTGTATCTTTCACAAATTTCAAGTCTCCTCCAATATATCATGATGTTCATTTTTGTAAATTATGGTCCTACATAGACTAGTGTAAGAGATAAAGCCAGAATAGGCTTTAAGGGCGTGGCTATCCTCTGGTCCTGTGTCTGATACGGTCGGATCCACACGTCGATCCACCCCTCGCTCCACCCTGGATATTCAACTCACGCTATTATCCAATTGGAATCACATCCGATTTCAAAATAACACAATGGCGCAATTCAAATAGCCAAAATCGAGGCTTCCTGAATGGTATGCTGAAACCAATGGGTGACGTCACGGTTGCTTCATCCATCTTTTTATACAGTCTATGGTACTAATCGGTAAATTATTGCATAACAAAAATTATTCAAAATATATGACAAAAAAAAAATGCCCCTGGGGTATCATTTTGCATGGAATTGGCCTATATCCTTATTTTGCATAAGCTGTTGCATAATTTTCCTTAGATTTGTAGCCTTGTTTAATATACAATTTCCTCGTATTTTGTAGGTTTTCCAACTTTTCAAAAAATGCTTTGTAAGCCGTTTTAACAGTCTGCTTACTTCTTACAGATTTTGATTAATCAACATTGCTCCCCTCATTAGACTCAGTCATGCCTGCATCAGCTGCAGCAGGCTTGCGCAAACCCAATTCACCACAGTCCATATTGCCGTTGTTTGCCCTTTAACAATGTCGTAATCACGGGTCTGACACAAAGTCACAGTCAAATTGAACTCCAAGTCTTATTCAGTAACCAATGCATTGGAATTACTCTATGTTGTGTGCACACATTTTCAATTAAATGGCTGTTATTATTAAAGTTGGAAGTGCTACACATACCGCCAAGCCATCGGTCGCTGTGATGGATCAGTCGGTGTCTCCAACGACAGGCGCTTTATGGATTATTAGATGATCAGCGTCCTCCTAGGTGGCCAGACAATGCCAAGTAGACAACGTCCCTTCGGATATTCCAAGCGAAGCAAAGTTTTTTGACTTAAGTATAGTGACTTGACTTGACTTTACCAAAAACAAAAAAATCTCCGAGCCACAAAGTAGTTGCTTACCGGTGGTTGCCTAATTGATGCATCTCCTTTGTATAGCGTGCTGGTAAAATAATTCAAGATTCCACACATCAGTACAGTCATAAGTTAATAAACTTAAGTTTATTTATACATCACGTTGATCCACGAACATGACAATAGCTCACATGCACTGATATCAAAACATAACTTGCATGCAAACAAACTGATGGCTCAATGGCATGCTACACAAGACGTTCAAAAAATTGTGTGCTTTCCCCAGTAAACACTACACTTCTTCTGCGATTACTACTACCTACCCCTATTCGGTGATTGCCAATTCCCAGCCAAGATGAAGGACAGTAGACTTCCAGTGACTGCGGCTCCGTTAAACTAAACTGAAGTATCACAACGTAAGTTACACAAAAATGTCATTTGCTACTCACTGGAAGGAATCAAGCTTAAATATTTCACATGCAGGAAGAGGATGAACCGGGGAACCAGACTAGACTGGTTATCATGCCACAGCTATTATATTTTTTCTAAAGCCCCTTTCAGATTGACAGTTCACTCCGTATCAGCACAGCAGCAGCTCCAGAGCAGCACCGGGTTAAAGTTTGATGTGAATTGATTTACGGCGGAGTAATTTACTGCGGCGTAGTTTACCACGGAGTAATTTAAACCACCTCTGGAGGTGGTTTAGCTCTGGGGCAGCACCGGAGAAGCACCAGATTAAGTGCAATATGAATTGCACTCCTTGCTCGGCACCGTATTAAATTTCTCAAGCAGAGTGGAAATGGTCGCTGCAGGGTGAAGTTGCCTTCAGACGTCGACTTCCAGGCTGCTCAGCCTGTCAGGCTGCGTAAACGCCGCCCCCAAGTACAGCCAATCAGATCGCGAGCTAGAGTACAACCAATCCGCTCACGAGGCAGCCAATTCAATTCGGAAGCCTTTACTCGGTAAGAGGGCTTAAGACCAACAATATTTTTAAAAACGAATGCATTTAATCGGGAGTTTTCTCATTAAAGAAACTGATTCGTGAGGTAACATTAGATATTTCAGCTATTTTGATTATGTGAACCAATGCAAACAAGTGTTATTTTTTTGTCTTACAGTTAACTTGTAGACCTAACCTTAGCTAAACAGGTAATACTCGTTAACTTAAACACTTCTACAATATAACTTCAAGTGTAACTCTGTTTGAGACATAAAATTGACCCACTTGTGAGATATTTTGTTCAATAAGCTGTCTAGTTGGGCTTAAAAACTTCAACTGCAAGTTGCTATAACGTTAGCTGCCTTCAAGGCTGATTGTAGAGACTAGTGCCTTGCAGGCTGGTTAGAAGGCTAATGTTGATTTGATATTGTATAATCTTCAATAGTATTGCCTCAGATGCCTTCAAGGCTGATTGTAGAGACTAGTGCCTTGCAGGCTGGTTAGAAGGCTAATGTTGATTTCATATTGTATAATCTTTGATAGTATTCAGTCCGATGCCTTCAAGGCTGATTGTAGAGACTAGTGCCTTCCAGGCTGACCGTAGAGACTAGTGCCTTCCAGGCTGACCGTAGAGACTAGTGCCTTGCAGGCTGGTTAGAAGGCTAATGTTGATTTCATATTGTATTATCTTTAATAGTATTGCCTCGGATGCCTTCAAGGCTGATTGTAGAGCACTAGTGCCTTCCAGGCTGGTTAGAAGGCTAATGTTGACTTCATATTGTATAATCTTTAATAGTATTTCCTCGGATGCCCTCAAGGCTGATTGTAGAGCACTACTGCCTTGCAGTCTGGTTAGAAGGCTAACGTTGACTTCATATTGTATAATCTTCAATAGTATTGCCTCAAATGCCTTCCAGGCTGATTGTAGAGACTAGTGCCTTGCAGTCTGGTTAGAAGGCTAATGTTGATTTCATATTGTATAATCTTCAATAGTATTGCCTCAAATGCCTTCCAGGCTGACCGTAGAGACTAGTGCCTTGCAGGCTGGTTAGTAGGCTGATGATTTCATCCAATATATATATATACACTACCGCTCAAAAGTTTGGGATCACTTGGAAATTTTCTTGTTTTCCATGGAAACACACATGAAATTAGTCTGAATAGGAAATATAGCAAATGAACAGAACATGCTGACATTAGAAATGATGATTTAATGGAAAATGATGAATATGTACTTCAAACTTTGCCTTCATCAAAAAAAAAAACCCACCTTCACTGTTGATACTGAAACTGGTGTTTGACGGGAATTATTTAGCGCTGCTGCTAGTTGACAACCTGTGAGGCGTCTTTGTCTTAAACTATACACTCTCAGATATTTGTCTTCTTGCACAGTTGTGCATCGGGCCTCCCACTCCTTTTTTTCTGTCCTTGTTAGTGCCAGTTTGTGCTGCTCTCTGAAGGGAGTAGTTGACAGCATGGTAAGAGATTTTAAGTTTTCAATTTCTCGCATTGAATAGCCTTATTTTCTAAGCACAACAATAGACTGACGGGTCTCTAAAGTTCGTTCTTTCTTTCTGGCCATTTTGAGCCTGTAAACAAACAAACAACTGCTGATGCTTCAGGTACTAAACCAACCTCAAGAATGCCATGCTCCCTTTTGTGCTCCCTTATTAGTTTAACGGTTTTCCGCTGTGCAACACATTTGCAGAAGGGTTTTCTAATAATCAATTAGCCTTATAAAATGCTTAACTTGGATTAGCAGCCATACTAGGAGATTGATGCAGAGGACTGACAGTTGCTGATAATAGGCCTCTATGCAAAAATGTAGATCATTCTTTGAAAATCATCTGATTAATTTTAATCGTTTGTGAAATGGATAAAAATGTTTGTGAAATGCATGAAAATGTATTTTTCTTTGGAAAACAAAGAAATTTGCAAGTGATCCCAAACTTTTGAGCGGTGGCGTGTGTGTGTGTGTATATATATATATATATATATACACACACATATACATTCACAGTTGTATGCAAAAGTTTGGGCACCTCAGATCAAAATTTCTATTACTGTGAATAGCTAAGCGAGTAAAAAATGACTGCTCTCCAAAAGGCATGAAGTTAAACAGGACACATTTCCTTTATATTTTAAGCAAGATTACTTTTTAATTTCCATCCTTTTACTGTTTCAAAATGGCAAAAAAGGAAAACAGTCCAAAGCAAAAGTTTGGACACCCTGCATGGTCAGTGCTAAGTAACACTCCCTTTGGCAAGTATCACAGCTTGTAAACACTTTTTGGTGCCAGCTAGGAGTTTTTGAATTTTGGTTTGGTGGATTTTGCCCATTATTCTTTTTCAAAGGCTTCTAGTTCTGTGAGATTCTTTGGCTGACTTGCATGGACTGCTCTTTTTGAGGTCCATTTTCAGATTTTCAATGCTGTTGAGGTAGGAGACCTTGAGGGCTGCGGTGAAACCTTCAACTCGCACCTCTTGAGGTAGTCAGTTGTGGATTTTGAGGTGTGTTTAGGATCATTATCCTGTTGTGGAAGCCATCCTCTTTTCATCTTCAGCTTTTTGACAGATGGTGAGATGTTTGCTTCCAGAATTTTCTGAAATTTGATTGAATCCATTCTTCCTTCGACCAGTGACATGTTCTCCGTGCCACTGGCTGGCTGCAACACAAGCCCAAAGCAGGATCAACTATGTGCTTGACAGTTAGAGAGGTGTTCTTTTTATGAAATTCTGCATCCTTTTTTCTCCAAACATACCTATGCTCATTGCAGCCAAAGACATCTATTTTAACTTCATCAGTTCACAGGACTTGTTTCCTAAATGCATCAGTCTTGTTCAGATGTTCCTTAGCAACCTTCTGATGCTGAATTTCATGGTGAGGATGCAGGAAAGGTTTCCTTCTCATGACTATTCCATGAAGGTCATATTTGAGCAAGTGTCGCTGAACCGTAGGGCAGTGCACCATGACACCATGGTGTGCTAAATCTTGCCAAAGGTCTTTTGTTGTCAAACGGGTGTTTTGATTTACCTTTCTAGTAATCCGATGAGCAGTTTTCTTGGTCTTCCAGACCTCAAGCTGACCTCCACGGATTCTGTTGACTGCCATTTCTTAATTATATTATGAACTGAGGAAATCGCAACCTAAAAACGTTTGCTATCTTCTTATAGCCTTCTCCTGCTTTGTGGGCATTAATTATTTTCATTTCCAGAGAGCTAGACAGCTGCATAGAGGACCCTATGGCTTCTGATTGTTGGGCCAAGGATAGAGGAGTCTGGGTATTTATAAACTTCAAAATTTGCATCACCTGGCCTTTCCTAACGATGATTGTGAACAAGCCATAGCCCTAACAAGCTACATACGATTTGAGACTATAGTCAAAGTTACCTGAGAGCTCAAATCTTTTGGGGTGCCCAAACTTTTGCAGGGTGCTCATTTCCTTTATTTTTGCTCTAGAATTGTACAAAACAAAAGTAATACACCACTACTGCTTAAAATGTCCAAAAAAGTGTTGTATCTTTAAATAAAAAAAAAAAAAAAATCAGTTCATCTTCTACTTGCTTAACTTTTCTCAGTAACAGAAATTTTGATCAGGGGTGCCCAAACTTTTGCATACAACTGTATATATATGTGTGTTTACAATTCTGATGCCTTCAAGGCTGACATTAGAGACTCCCTCAGCATTACTGAGGGGGCCTCTACTGAGTTGGAGCCTTCCAAGGCTAATTTAAAATCTTCTATTTTTCAGCCCATAGATTTATTACAGTTCAAAATCAACCACGTTACCTCAGAAAACTGACAGCAGTGTTGTTGCATATTGATGTCGTCTTTACTTTTTACACTCTTTTTAGGAGTTCAAATGATGTCTCGGCGCTGTCGTGGAGCCCTATCTCCCCGCCCCGCTAAAAAAAAGGCGCCCGCCCCAGCACCCACCCCGGGCCCTGATGCCTTGAAGGCATCTGACTGAATGCTATCAAAAATTATACAATATGAAATCAACATTAGCCTTCTAACCTTTCTGCAAGGCACTAGTCTCTACGGTCAGCCTGGAAGGCATCTGACTGAATACTATCAAAGCTTATGCAATATGAAATCAACATTTGCCTTCTAACCTTTCTGAAAGGCACTAGTCTCTACGGTCAGCCTGGAAGGCATCTGACTGAATACTATCAAAGCTTATGCAATATGAAATCAACATTAGCCTTCTAATCAGCCTGCAAGGCACTAGTCTCTACAATCAGCCTGGAAGGCACTAGTGCTCTACAATCAGCCTTGAAGGCACTAGTGCTCTACAATCAGCCTTGAAGGCACTAGTGCTCTACAATCAGCCTTGAAGGCAGCAAACGTTACAGCAACTGTCAGTTGAAGTTTTTAAGAAGCTCAGCTAAACAGCTTATTGTACAAAATATCTCACAAATAGGCCACTTTTATGTTTCAGAGTTATACTTGAAGTTATATTGTAGAAGTGTTTCAGTTAACAAGTATGACCTGTTTAGCTAAGGTTCAGTCTATAAGTTAACTGTAAGACAAAAAAAGCATTTGTTTGCATTGGTTAACATAATCAAAATAGCTGAAATATCTAACGTTACCTCACTAATCAGTTTCTTTAATATGAAAAGAAGATTGAACGCATTCGTTTTTAACAATATTGTTGTTCTTAAGCCCACTTCCCGAGTAAAGGCTTCCGAATTGAATTGGCTGCCTCGTGAGCGGATTGGTTGTACTCTAGCTCGCGATCTGATTGGCTGTACTTGGGGGCGGAGTTTACGCAGCCTGACAGGCTGAGCAGCCTGGAAGTCGACGTCTAAAGGCAACTTCACCCTGCAGCGGAAATGGTCAGCGTTCGTTAAACAGTTTTCCGCTCATGCGCCAAACGAAGGCGCAGGTGTCCAGGAAGTGTGTGTGCTGCTGATCAGCATCATTCGCCCTCAGTTTGATTAATGAACATATCGGTTTTATATATTTATATATATTTGTATACCAATGCCCATAATGCATCGCGCGCGATCACGCAAACGGAATTTCTGGCCCATGCTAAGGCTTCGTTTTAGGAAAACGATACCATGACGATTAATAGGGTGGCGAGATTTTGATATGAATGGGTCTCGCCGATTTGATGCGAACATTTTATGGCTTTTATACGGTGTTTTCAGGTCGATATGAATGGGTTTAAGTGGGAGTGCCGATGCGCAGCAGCACCAAATTGTGAACGGGTGTGTAGATATGAATGTGGTATAAGAGACTTAGATTTTAACCCCATCTTGATTGCTCTTCCACTCAGTCCTCCTTCAACAGTGCAGTACTACCAACAGGCTCCAATTGCTTAGTGACATTTGTTTTGGGCAATCCAAAAATATGAGTTATTTTAATGCAGCAAGCTCTGCGGAAAAAAAATTATCTAATTTATCCAACTAGAATGCATTTCCCATCAGTCGAAAAAAGCGCTCTCTCCCGCTGACTTAGTTTTTGGCCGCTGACTAGCAAAAGGGACAGCAAGCGCACGGGTAGGAGTATTACGAATTATTAGGGAAACAAGGAAATGTAAACATCTATGATATTGAGTGTCAGGCATTTGACTTCAAGTCTTGCTTCTGTGGAATATATGGCATATGTTAATTCTGGTAAAAATCACCAGGGGTGCCATTCCCAAAGGCATAGCTCCAAAATAAGTTAGCAAATTACATAGTTCATCCTTTCACAGACAATAGTTCCAACTATGTCAGTTAGCATCTGTGCTTTCGGGAAACGCACCCCAGACTAATTGAGCGAATCTAAAGGCAAAGGGAATATTGCACTGTGGAAGGAGGACCGAGCAGAAGGTGGGGTTAAGTCTCTTAGAAGAAATATAATAGCAGTGGCATAATTACCAGTCTAGTCTGGTTCCCTAGTGCATCCCCTACCTGTATGTGAAATATTTTAGCTTGATTCTTTCCAGTAGCAAATGAAGTTTTTGTGCAACTTATGTTTTGATACTTCAGCTTAGTTCACAAAGCCGTACTCACTGGAAGTCTCCGGTACACCATCTTGACTGAGAATTGGCAATCACCAAATTAGTACGTTCCCCTTATTACAGAAGTCACCTACTGAGCAAAAAGGGAACGACAATGAACACACATCTCATATACACATAATGAAACAAAACAAAAATGGTTTCAACAATGGGTCTTTAGCAAACCATAGGATGAAGCGAGAGAAGTATCCTCAGTCTATAGCTAATGGACATCATAGCTGAGGTAAAGAGACCGAAGAGAACTTTTATCGTCAAAGCTGAAAAGATAAAAAGAGAGAATAACCGAGCAAGAGGTCGACAAGAGTGAATCTTGAACTGGCTTTTAGTCAGAGTTCGAAAGGTTGTGGGACACACTCCAGACTACCTTCTCGCAGCAAGTAATATAACGTTAGCTAGCCTGCCATGCCTTGCGCTGTTGCACTCGCTTGATGTTTGGCTGTGTTTGCAAAGTGGTTCAATCCCTTGTTTTTTAAAATCATAATTCAAGTCATCTCATTTTGACGTATTTAATCACTGGCTAAACCTCTTTCTGACATTGGGACTACTTGCTGTTGTGACGGTTTTTGCCTGGCTAGCGATGTTGGCTAGCTTGTCACAAGAGGTCACTTCACCTTGTTCTCAGGGAATCTAAGTTTTGTAAGTTTGATTTAGTTGACTGGCTATTCTGTGTCCATTAGCATCCCCTAGCAATCCTATATGTTATAGCCTGGGATGAGTAGCATTGCTATCAGTCTCATGGCTTGCTGGAAAACAAGGACAATCCAAGAGCTAAGTGTAACTTACCATGCTATGTATGACAGATTGCGACTTTGGCTGTAAGTTTATTGCTGTTATCCCTGTCTCATGTAGTTTTGTTTGGATGTCTAAAGTTAGCTATCTAACCTCAGTTCTGTCCCCTGCTGGCATGCCAATAAGTACATTTCTAAAGATTGGTCAGTCTTTGGCAATTTTGCCAGTTTTTTGCAACCTTGCAAACCTATCCCACCTATACTCAGTCAAAAAAGAAACTTCACACTCATAAATTTCTAAATATTTTCTTGAAACTTAATACAAGAGATATTATTATTATTATTAGGGGTAAATGCGTTGTCAAAGACATTATGACACACAGCAACTCCGACGTGCACAAGCATGCAGCACGTGCGAGCATACATCAAGGTAAAAGCATGTTTCCTCGTGTTCCTAGTCACGTGACCTTATGAGACACGTGCAATTGAGCCCACGTTAGCACGGT
Source organism: Gymnothorax javanicus (assembly GCA_029692085.1). Taxonomy (NCBI): domain Eukaryota; kingdom Metazoa; phylum Chordata; class Actinopteri; order Anguilliformes; family Muraenidae; genus Gymnothorax; species Gymnothorax javanicus. The sequence goes on from CM056199.1 coordinate 68,379,886, forward strand.
AGAGTGACATCTCGGAAAAACAAGTTCTTACAGTCAATTATCCATTGATTTGCAATGCCACGACTGTCAAACATTCAACGTGAACGTGCCATTGGCATGCTGAATACGGGAACGTCGGTCACTGACGTTGCGAGGGTTATGGGATGCAGTCGACGGACTATCCATGATCTTCAGACAAATCTCCAACAAACTGGCACCACAGCAGACCGACCTCGTTCGGGTAGACCACGGTGACGACACAAGCAGAAGACCGACAAATCGCCTTCGCCATTTGCGTAATCGATTTCTCACTGCAACGCCCACTAGGAATGAATTGTTTAGAGGTCGTGTGACTGCCCAAACCATACATAATCGCCTGCGCTGCTCGCCTCCATGCACGCCGGCCATATCGTGGACCAATTTTAACCCAGTTACACCGGCGTCCAACGGTTTCTCTGGGCACAACGACATCTGAGATGGACTCAGCGTGATTGGAATAGGGTCGTTTTTAGTGACGAATCCAGATTCACTTTGCACTTCGCTGATGGGAGAGTTAGAGTTTGGAGGAGACGCGGTGAACGCAACGCCCAGTGTTGTGTGCAGGAAGTGGACCGTTTTGGGGGCGGTAGTGTAATGGTTTGGGGTGCCTTTAATGGTCCTGCCCGTTCCCGACTGATGGTCGTTCAAGGAAAACTAACTGCTGCAGGATACAGAGATCAAGTGCTCATTCCAGAGCTTTTGCCATTCATGGCAGCTCATGGCCCAGGTCTGACATTCCAACACGATAATGCCAGACCTCATACGGCCAATTTAACGCGGAATTTTCTTAGGAATGCTGGCATCAATGTCATGGAGTGGCCCTCAAGGTCTCCCGACCTTAATCCCACAGAACATATATGGGATGTGTTGGGCAGAAGACTCCGTCAAGTAAGGAACCCTCCACAGAATTTGGTGCCTCACAGACACAGAAGCTGTAAGTTGCTTTTACTGCATAAGCCAACCTGATGTGATAGCCAGTTGATTGTGGCTGTAGCACAGCGGCTAACGTAGCCAAGTTACTGTTGCTAATGTTTGTGTCCTAAATATGCAAGAGTGATATCAGGGGAAATTCTACAGAAGTTGTGTGAACGTAAACCTCATTTGAAGCTAACTTTTAATATTTGTTTGTAATTTGGATGGTTGGTACAACTGTTCACAGTAACAGAACTTGCTGTCTGTAAAACCTGTATTGCAAGGGTTTGTCTCTGTGGTTAAGACCACTCGGTTACCAGCTACTGCATGTTAGTTTGCGTGCCATGCTAATTAAAAATGCTCCTGGTTAACTTATATGCAATAATTCTGATCGGTATGCTTGTGTTACTTCGGTAAGCATCAATGTGGCAGTTTCATCATAACGTTGCCCGATTGTAGCCACTACAGTTAGTGATCGCTTCACTTATCCATGACCGGGATCAGCCGGATGCTTCACATATGTCTGAGCAAGCTCTCTGGTGCTACCATGAAAGCAATGCGAAACGCAGAAGCTCTACCGGTTTACAAATGATTTCTCTGCGCTACCTTGACATAATTTCATCCCTCTTTAGAAATTGTTGTGGCTAATAAAAAGCCAAAAAAGGCGGTGATTAAATAGGTAATTCTTTCCTGTAGAAGTGATCGATTCGCTAGCTCCACATAAGCAACTTGTCCACGCAAACGGAACTTACGGTCTGCAAAACCTGTATTATATTCATAACATAACCGAGCTCTCTCTAGCTGTCGCGTACTATCCATAAAGCTGCTTTCACATCAGACACCAAACAAATTTTTCTTGCGACAGATTACATTCAAAGTCATGACCACTTATCAGCTACTGCATGTTAGTTTGCGTGCTCTGCAAATTAAAATTGCTTCTGGTTAACTTATATGCAGCAATTATGATCGGTATGCTTGTGTTACCTCGGTAAGCATCAATGTGACAGTTTCATCATAACGTTGCCTGATTGTAGCCACTACAGTTGAAGCTAAACGGAGAGGTGCTGTATGTGTCTGCCGAGTTGGGCTGCAGTTAGACCAGACGTAGATTTTGCAGAGCTTGGGGTGCGTTTTTGGGTGCTTATGAAAGGATCGCTTTACTTATCCATGACCGGGGTCAGCCTGATACATCTCCAATGTATGGGCAAGCTCTCTGATGCTACCGGGGAAAGCAATAGGGAAGCGCACAGGCTATAACGTGTCCGGTATAACAAAAGATTTCTTTGCATTGCCATCGATTGAATATTAAATTCTTTCCTGTAAAAGTGATCGATTCACTAGCTCCACATAAGCAACGGTTCACGCAGACGGAACTTGCGGTCTGTAAAACCTGTATTATGTTCATGACATAACCGGAGGTCTATCTAGCTCTTGCACGCTAATTATCCATAATGCGCCCATTTTCCGCGAGGAAAAGCTGGTCGTTCCGAAGCAATAAGTAAACCATTACCACGGGCAATTTCCGAAATGGCCGTTTAGCTTGGAGCTTTCGCCCCTCCGTCATATACCAGCGCAGAAGCTGTTCGTTTCTCCAAGCTAACAACACACCACAGCGATGCACACGAACCAGCAGGTCCTAAGACACACCGAAGCAGTCCATAAGCTGTTGGTCCACTTTTAGCTGCTGCTCACTGTCCATGTTTCCCTCTAAACTCAGACCCACCGGATTTCTACGGTCTCCGGTCTACACTTGGGCATGTCGACCCGATCTGCAAATGTGTCTATATAGGGTGGATTCTAACTTTCCCTGCATCCTAGCTATAAAGTGAAAAAACCGCTGTTACTCACCACTGTCGCTGTAGCAAACTGTAGCTGATAGCAAATTTGAGCTTGAGCTGCCAGATTTTCGTACTGCGTCTTCCACTTTCGCTGCTGCGTTTGTTAGAACAAGTTCATTTCATTAGATCTATATTCAAGTATAAGGTTAGATTGCGGAATTTTCCCGCCGCTTTCTTATCAGATTGCAGACGTGTCTCGCGTTTCACTCTGGCGAGCCAGACCCGGAAACTGCGTTCTGCAGCCTCGTACCACCCAACTCCGCCCTCCACAGAGCTGGCCAGTCAGAAGAAAGTGGGCATACGGGGAGTGGGGGCCATAGCAGAAGAGCCACCCCAATGAGGCGGTTCAGGCAGAGACTACAATGGACTACATATGGTGTTTTTTGACGATGGCAGTATGAGCTAAATAAGGACCCTGTTTGGGCTTTGAACGATCAGGAGAACTCTAGGGGAGTCCAAGATCAAAATATAACCTTGGAAATATAGCATCCAAGGTCCCCTTTAAAGGATTCATGCCAACGTCAGTAGTTATTTTAAATTATGGTTTTATTGCATATAAATTGCTCTGTAATTACACAACCTATAGCGCTTTTTGGTTTGTTTTACCACTCATGGTGAATTTCGGCCATCCAAGTCAGTAGCCTTAATCCAAAACAAAAGTTAATGAGCTGCGGGTCACGTGACCCAAGTGATGTCAAAGTAAGGCAAGCCAATGTAATACTTAGCTGGATGTCAATTGAAGCAAAGCAATTTACATTACACGCTGCACATGCCGCCTTTCTCTCCTCTGTCCTGATCCTCCTCGACCTTTCTGCTGCATTTGACACTGTAGACCACCCCATCCTCCTGTCATCCCTTTCCGCTTTGGGGATCTGTGGTATAGCTCTCAACTGGATGAAGTCATACCTCTCCAGTCGCTCCTTCCAGGTTGCCTGGGATGGTGCAGTATCGACACCTTACCCCCTTACTACAGGCATCCCCCAAGGCTCAGTCCTTGGTCCACTCCTCTTCTCGCTCTATATCCAGTCTCTTGGCCCTGTCATTTCTGCTCATGGCATATCCTATATGCTGATGATGCACAACTCTTTCTCTATTTTCCCCTTTCTGATGCACAGGTTTCCACTTGCATCTCTGCTTGCCTGCGGGACATCTGGAGCTGGATGGACAACCATCACCTGAAGCTCAACCCAAGCAAGACGGAGATGATCTACATCCCCGCTCCATCCTCTCCCCACCTGGACCTGGTCATTACCCTAAAGGGAAGCCTCTATATCGCCTTTGTGGTTTGTGAAGAACCTTGGTGTCTGTTCCGACGGCAGGCTCTCCTCTGCTGTGAACATCGCGGCAGTGACCCGGGCCTGCAGGTTCTTCTTCTACAACATCCTGAAGATGCGCCCCTTCCTCACCACCTACTCGACCCAGCTCCTACTCCAAGTGCTGATCCTCTCTCGCCTGGACTACTACAACTCCCTCCTCGCCAGCCTCCCAGCTTCTGCCATCAGACCCCTGCAGCTCATCCAGAACGCTGTGGCTTGCTTGGTCCACAACCTCTCTCGACACTCCCGTGTCAGCCCCCTGCTGACGAACCTTCACTGACTGCCTATTGCGGCTGGCATCAAGTTTAAGACATTGATGCTGGCTTATCAGGTGGTCAAAGGAACAGCTCCAGCATACATCCAGAAACTGGTTAGACCTTACACGCCTACTAGAACACTCCGCTCTGCCACTTCTGGTCGCTTGGCTCCACCTCCACTCCGCTCCTGCTCATCCCACTCAAGACTGCTGTCTGTCCTGGCTCCCCATTGGCGGAATGATCTACCCGTCAAGGTCAGAACATCAGAGTCCTGGAACACCTTCAAGCGCAGCCTGAAAACCCATCTCTTCAGGCTCCACCTTTCCCCTACTTCACTGCCCTCAGTTTGACTCTCCTGACGTCCCGACCACATTCCTTGACTGTCATTTAATTCTCTTTTGTTAACTTTACTGGTCTCTTTTTAGTCTACTGTTTGTTCAATTGTCACTAATTTTATTAAGCGCTTTTTGTCACTTGAACTATTGGCACTTTACCTGCCTCCTTGGAGTTCTGCACTTTTGTACTCAACTTTTGCACTTTTGTATGTCGCTCTGGATAAGGGCGTCAGCTAAGTCCTAATGTAATGTAATGTAATGAGGGCTAGTTAGAAACGTTAGAGCCCATAAAATTAAATGGCCACCCGCAAAGTCAAACTGACAGCACCACAAGCAGGTCACAGAGGAGAAAATACATTGCCTGCAAGCTGAATGCTCAGGGACTGATCTCATTGGAAGCAGTACCCGGAAAAAAAAAAAAATATATATGCATGGAGACTGGAAGATCTAGTTTCAATATAACACGGACACATTGGGCTAACAATAGCCAGTGCAGATTTTCCTTCACAGTTTTTTATTACAAAACATCAAAGGAAAGCAAAAAAATTTTGCTCATTGCTGTAGAATGTGAAGTGTATGCCAGCTGTTCTTTGAGAATGGTGTAGGTTTAAAATGACATTGCTAATATATCGTCAGATTTTGTGGACTTTACTCTTTAATTTGATGTATCGTTTGTATACATAACACAAATTCAGTGGAAATGCTAGCGATCGAGCACTGATATTATATTATCCTATGTTTTTCTACATGCTTATTTACTTGCTTGGTGCTTGAATTGCGCTCAGTTTAGGTAAAAATGGTCATCATATGCTTTTCGCTGAGTTTCTTCCCTTTAAGAGGATATGCCGTATAACGATGTTGCTATTAGGAAACATGGTGTATTTATGATGTGTATCGATTGCCCCTGATACCGGGGGCATTTGGGTTTAAGAGGTTAAAGGTGATCACTGATCCTGATCCAAACTCCGTGAGATCCGCTCATTTCCTCTTCACAAAATCCACCCATGCCTTTTGAATTGAGGGTTGTTTTTTTAAGAAACTAATGGAATATGATGCCTCTGCTTGCATCGGCCTCATTATTGCAGACATAAAGAAGGCAGATATTTGGCATTTTCCAAAAAGCATAATCCACAATTAGAATCACTGAGTCCTGTGACATTGACAATGTCTTCTCTGCCGCTGGCTACATTCCTACCGTAATGTCATTGCCGAAGATAGCTGAAGATAAATTCTTTCGGAGATGATAGCGATTTGCAGTGATTAAAATGCAAATAAATTTGTACCGGCTGATTACCATTTGAAATGACCAGTGCACAAAGGATGTATTTATGGTTCTGTGGTCCAAATATTATTTTTGGGTGAACAAACACTTTAAGTTAAGGCAACCAAAAAAATTTTATATTTAATTATTCCTAAGGGTCAATCCATGCCAAATGGACCAGTTTTCGGAAAGTTTGCACCACATAGCTCAGAAAAATTTGAAAAAAAAAAAATCATGGGTGTTTGCCATCATTTCAAATGGTCAAATCCAAAATCTTAAGTTCCAACTCTCAATTTTTCATGGATTTATTGCCAATTTAAGGAGGTGGTGTCTAGTCACTTGCGAATGTAGTAATAACTTATAAGCATTTTTGAAGGGATACAAATACACTTTTCAGTGCTGCTAAATTAATGTCAATGGGTGCACATGGGTAAAATTACCTGAAGTTTATGAATCTGCTATCAGATTTGGCATATCTCATTTGATTTTCCTGTAATAGGCTGTTGAAAATGACCGTTTTCACGGAACCAAAAACTTGATTTTTGGTTGGTCCTTGACCGAAGTATGCATGATCAGGGGTTCATAATGCGGCCTCATCCTCAGCAGCAACAGCACTCCGGCCCCTTAAATCCAATCCAATCTCCTGTCTCTAGTTTAGGAGTAACTTGCATCTGAAAATGCTTATGATAAAAAATGCCTAGAAATGCCTAAATTTCAGGAATGATTTGGTTATGTGGACACACCGGAAAAAATCTGAGAAAATTTGTGGAGCAGCTTTTATATTAGGACAATAAACAGTAGAAAACTCATCTTGTGTTTCCAACTCATTCTATAAAAATTCTGCAATTTTTATTTACCATGCTGTGTGGCTTATATCAGCCTAATAATATGACATAAAATAGAGTGTGATTGCCTGTAATTTGGGTCTTATAAATTCAATTGCTGAGATTATTTCTCAGGAGTCTACTTATACATTCTGGTGCTAATAATGCATGGTGTAGTCTTCACTTTGGGACGTGGAAGTATGATTTTACGTGCAAACGAAAATGGATATTGTAGCAGAAATCTCTGGCTTTCCCATGCCTTTTTGCAAGAAAATCAATGTTCTAAACATCCTTGAATCTCTGTCTTTTCAGACTGCAATATTGGTAAAAGTAATTAGAGTTTCATTTTAGAGCCACAAGGAAATTAATTCCCTCATGACTGCCTTACGTCTCCCAATTTATGGGCAAATACTTGCATACGTTGCAATATTACTTGATTATTAAGCATTCATGAATGAATTGCAGTTCTGGCATTTTCGTGATCCTTTGTCCTTTATTTTATAATGCATATGTCAGCCATTTACAAGCAAGTTGACAGGATTTATTGAATGTTACAGGGGTCATTCCATATGAACTCAACCAATGTACAAGAATCTTTCACGGTCACCGACTCAGATTGGCTCAAATTTATTTTGGGAGTACCTCAATACATTCATAATAAACACGTGCAAAATTTTAGGCTCCTACTCCCAGGGTTTTCTGAGATATAGCCCCCCCAGAAATCTGGGGCCACGCCCCCTTTTTGCCTTCACAAATCACAAATGTTAATTTATAGGGATTTTGGAGGCCAATATCTTTGGAACAAATAAGAGGTATGGACTGAAAATTGCTGCCCAGCCCCATTTTGGTCCTCTTGGCAAATTTGGAATTTCCTTGGATGAGGAATGCAACAAGCATGCACACTTTCGCATTCTTCATGCAAGGAAATCCAAATTTTGCACCTGTCGGAAGCCATGCTGAAGCTTCAAAGAATTAATTAATTAGCTACCTTATTGTTTCAATGAGAGATGATGCAATACCCATGGAAGAAAATGCAATCCCTGGGAGATCTGATGCAATAACCATGGAAGATGATGCAATACCTGGGAGATCCTAGGGAGGGAATGGAACATCATGTCAGATGTCAGATTATCTTAGGAAATTATGTAACTTGAGTTTATGAGAAGGCACTGTCTATTTAAAACTTCTAGTTGCAGAACAAAGGGGATTATAATGGGTGTTTTTACCCCAAAATGCCTAAATTTGATAACATGATTAAATAGTGAAGGAGATGAGAAAACATGTTGTAATTTTGAACTAATAAAGCCATGATATATTCAACCTCAATTCCGAAATAGTTGGGACGAAGTGTAAATTGTGAATAAAATCAAAATGCAATGACTTCAGATCACATGAGCCAAGATGTTATTTTCAATAGAACATAGATAACATTTCAAATGTTGAAACTGAGACATTTTACATTTTCATCCACATAATGAGCTCATTTCAAATTTTCTGGCTGCAATAGGTCTCAAAAAAGTTGGGACACAGGCAAAAAAAGGGCTGAAAATGCCAATAATATATGAGAATCAGCTGAAAGAACATTTAGCAAGTAACTACATTAACTGGCATCAGGTGTGTAACATGATTGGCTATAAAAGGGATGTCTTAGAGAGGCTGAGTCTCTCAGAAGTAAAGATTGCCAGAGGCTCTCCAACCTGTGAAGGCTTGTGTAAAAAAAATTGTGGAATACTTTAAAAACAATGTTCCTCAACGTCAAATTGCAAAGGCTTTGAAGGTCTCATCATCGACAGTGCATAACATCATCAAAAGATTCAGAGAAAGTGGAAAAATCTCTGTGTGTAAGGGACAAGGCCGAAGACCTTTACTGGATGCCCGTGATCTTCGGGCCCTCAGACGCCACTGCATCACACACCGGCATGATTCTCTCATTGACATTATTAAATGGGCCCAGGAATACTTAAAGAAACCACTCTCTGTAAACACAGTCTGCCGTGCCATCCACAGATGCCACCTAAAACTCTATTATGCAAAAAGGAAGCCATTGTTGTGTCATGGTTTTGGAAGTGGGCGTTTGTTTGGGAGCTTTCTTTGTTACTCTCATCCGGGACGATATCGTTTTTCCCACATCGGATTCTTTGGCCAGCTGGCATTAATTGTGGGTGGCGCCCGGACTCTATATAAGCCCAAGTTCTGCCTTGCCACCTTTGCTAGAGTGTCAGTGTTACGATTGCACTATAGCCCGTAAGTTCTTTAGCTAGAGAGTTGGTTAGGATTTAGTTGCAAAAGAGGAAAAGAGTTAGTAAGGGAAATTTTCTCTCTCTTTTCCCTCTTCCTTCGTCTGTCTGTCAGGGCCTGAGTGTAAAGCTATGGGAGATTATATCCAGGAGGCTCAAGCTAACGGATTCATTTGGCCGTCTACCTCTCCTGCAGGTGTGGGGTTTTTTTCGTGGGCAAAAAAGATGCCGGTTTGAGACCCTGTATTGATTACAGGGTTCTCAATAATATCACCGTCAAGAACCGATATCCCCTTCCGTTAATGAACTCTGCCTTTGAGCGACTGCAGGAGGCGTCGTTTTTTACTAAATTAGACCTCCGCATTGCTTATAATCTGGTCCGAATCCAGGAAGGGGACGAATGGAAAACGGCATTTAATACGCGTGACGGGCACTATGAATATTTGGTCATGCCGTTCAGATTGGTTAACGCCCCCTTCGTATTCCAGGCGCTCGTCAATGACATTCTCTGAGAGATGTTGGAGAGATTTGTCTTTGTCTACCTTGACGATATTCTGATTTTTTCTTCAACTCTCTCGGAGCATAAACAACACGTCAGACAAGTGCTTGAGGCCCTCCTTAAAGCCAAGCTATTTGTCAAGGCGGAGAAATGCACCTTTCTCGCCCAGACCATCTCGTTTCTTGGCTTTATTGTTTCTAAGGGGTCGGTCCGTATGGACCCGGACAAGGTGGCTACGGTCAGGAATTGGCTTGCCCCTCAAAGTGTTAAAGAGGTCCAACGCTTCTTAGGCTTTGCTAATTTTTATTGGAGGTTTATCCGTAATTTTAGGGCGGTTGCTGACCCCATTATTGCGCTCACCAGAAAGAATACCTTCTCAGCGTTTTTTTGGTCTCCAGCAGCTGAGGCTGCTTTTCAGAAATTAAAGAAACATTTTAGCTCAGAGCCCATTCTGGTTTTGCCCGATCCCTCCCTCCCATTTGTGGTGGAGGTGGATGCTTCGGAGGTTGGGGTGGGTGCCATTTTATCCCAGCGCCCCCTTTGGGACAATAAGCTACACCCATGCGCATACTTCTCCCGGTCTTTGTCCGCCGCGGAACAGAATTACAGCATTGGTGACCGGGAATTATTGGCGGTCAAGTTGGCCCTTGAAGAGTGGCGCCATTGGTTGGAGGGGGCTGAACACCCTTTTGTGGTATGGACAGACTATAAAAATCTCCAGTATATTCAGCAGACCAAGCGACGTAATTCCTGGCAGGCGCGGTGGTCATTGTTCTTTAACTGCTTTAATTTTACGCTAACCTACCGCCCTGGCTCTAAAAACATTAAGCCTGACGCCTTGTCGCGGATTTATGACCGCTCTGATCGCGATCCTACCCTGGAGCCAGTTATTCTGGCTGCTCAGATTCTGGCGCCCATTCAATGGGAAATTGAGGCAGTGGTTCAGGAGGCTTTGAAGACCGATCCCGGTCCTGGGGGGGAGCCTCCTGGCTGTTTTTTTGTCCCGCCTAGGGTTAGGTCACAGGTCCTCCAATGGGGACACTCTTCCCGCTTGGCGGGTCACCCGGCAGCCCATCGGACCAAGCAGTTCCTGGCCCGACGTTTTTGGTGGCCCGGTATGATGAGGGACATTCGGGAATTTGTTGCTGCCTGTGGCATCTGCTCCAGAAATAAAACTTCCCATCTCCTTTCCTCTGGTCTGCTGCGACCATTGCCCGTCCCCAGGCGTCCTTGGATGCATATTGCATTGGATTTTATTATGGGACTGCCTGTGTCTGAAGCAACACGGTCATCTTGGTCGTGGTTGACCGTTTTTCCAAGGCCGCTCATTTTGTCGCACTACCCAAGCTGCCTTCTGCGCGGGAGACGGCCCTTCTTGTGGTTAACCATGTGTTCCGGCTGCATGGGCTTCCGCAAGATGTTGTCTCTGATGGGGGTCCTCAGTTTACGGCCAGATTCTGGCGGGCGTTTTCTAGGCAGTTGGGGGCCACGGTGAGTCTCTCCTCTGCGTTCCACCCAGAGACCAACGGGCAGACTGAGCGTACTAATCAGTCATTAGAAAACACTCTTCGTTGTTCAGCGGCAGGTAATCCATCTTCATGGAGTCGATTTTTAGCATGGGCCGAGTATTCCCATAACTCACTGAGTAATTCCTCCACGGGCTTTTCCCCGTTTGAAGCTCAGGTGGGTTACCAACCCTCGCTGTTTCCTGAGACTGAGAATGATTCTGAGGTTCCCTCAGTCAACCATTTCATTCGTCGCTGTCGGTCGGTTTGGACTAAGGTCCGTTCATCTCTGTTGCGCTCATCGAGGCTCAAACAGAAATCCGCCGCCGATAGAAGGCGTCGTTTGGCTCTCTCTGGGTCAGAGAGTTTGGCTGTCTACCTGGGACCTCCCCTTGAAGGTAGAATCACAAAAACTGGCTCCCCGCTATATTGGCCCATTCAAGATTGTGCGGAAGATCAATCCGGTCACGGTCCGGTTAAAACTCCCTAGATCTTTGTGCATCCATCCGTCATTCCATGTCTCTCAGATTAAGCCGGTTAGCACTAGCGTCCTGGCACCTGCCGACACACCCCCGCTGCCACTGCGAATGTTGGAGGGGGGGCGGGTTCACACCGTGCGCCGCATTCTGGCCGAGAGGCATGTTGATCGTGGGGCCCAGTTTCTCGTGGACTGGGAAGGATATGGCCCCGAGGAGCGCTGCTGGGTCCCTTCCCGAGATATTCTGGATCCCATGCTCATTTCTGAGTTCCGTGCACGGGGTTCACTGGGAACTTCTGGAGCTGTCCCTTTGAGGGGGGGGGGTCCTGTCATGGTTTTGGAGGTGGGCGTTTGTTTAGGAGCTTTCTTTGTTTCTCTCATCCGGGACGATATCGTTTTGCCCACATCGGATTCTTTGGCTAGCTGACATTAATTGTGGGCGGCGCCGGACTCTATTAAAGCCCAAGTTCCGCCTTGCCACCTTTGCTAGAGTGTCAGTGTTACGATTGCACTATAGCCCGTAAGTTCTCTAGCTAGAGAGTTCGTTAGGATTTAGTTGCAAAAGAGTAAAAGTGTTTTTTTTTTTTTTTAATATCCCGCCACCACCCCCCCGCTTTGGAGGACAACTTTATTAATTCAGTCAGTTAAATAATTGTGTACGAGTCCTCCTACGTCCTCCGACAAAACAAAACACACACAAAAAATTAGATAAATGAATGAATAAAAATAGAAATACAATACAATAACAATTACATTCACAATGCTTTACTACCGTTTGTATTAGTCGTTATTAGCTCACCTATTCCATCCCTCATTATTCCCAACCTTCAGTCTCCCTTACTTTATCCCATCTTTTGGCATAAATTTCAAGTCCTGTCTCATGGGTCATCACACACTCAATTCTACAGTAATACTCGACAAAATTTTTGAATTTCTCAATTCTTAATGCCTCCACAGATGTCAACCCGAAAATAAATATTTTTGCTATATATATGATTATATTACAGATTAGATGTGTTCCTTTTGTTACATCACCCAGTAACACTTTAAATAAATCTAATCGTATACTATTGTACCGAGATATCCAGCCTTGTACCTTTATCCAAAATACGGCTATTATAGGACAGTACCAAAATAAATGGTCTATTGACTCCACTTCTTCCTGACAGAATCGACAAAGGGGTGATGACTCTATTCCCCATATATTTTGCATCTTTTTAGTTGCTAAAAACGTATATATTAGCTTATATTGAAAATATCTAATCTTTGGATCAAGTGATGTACTGTAAAGGATTTTGAAAACTTGGCTCCATGGGATTGGTGTATCTTACATATTTTCCCAACTGTCTAGAATCCTGTATGGTACAGTGACTAAGTTCTTTATTCTTAAATAAAATGTGTATATATGTTTGTTGATCTTTATTTTATTTAACCAATTTGCCATTTTCATATGAGGCCTACAGACTAAATGCCCTCCTGTTCCTTTAATAATTTTTGATTTCCAAGCACTTGGTAAAGCTCCAATAAGTTGATTATATTGTTGCAATGTACAGACTGTTCCATAAAAACTAGTTAATTGTTTGTAGGACATGAGTTTATTATCTTCATTCACTATATCCCTTATAAAAATAATACCTATATCAAACATGCGTTTCCAAAAAATCATCATTCTATCAACAAGTATATTAGAATTCAACCATATTATTTGTTGTTGAACTTGTTCTGCATTTTCTGGTGGGTGAAACTGAAATTGTCACCAACTTTGCAGAGCTTTTTCCAAAAAAGTGGAGACACCAGAAAACATCATTAATTAATGCAAAATGCATAGGTTTAATTTGCAAAAATGGAGAGAAGCGTTTATCAAGCATAGGATGGACACTTTTAAGTAATTTGCTAGAAAACTAGTTTGGATTGAAGTAGAATTTTGGAATCAGGGAAGCCTTCAGTGAAAAATTGAAAGCTTTTATGTTTAAGAGTTTTAGCCCACCAGATACATAATCATTATAGAGATATGTACGTTTAACTTTATCAGGTTTATCATTCCATATAAATTTGAATATCTTCTGTTCATATATTTTGAAGAATGATTCTTTATGAGTTGGTAATGCCATAAATAAGTATGTAAACTGGGATACAACTGATGAGTTAATTAAAGTTATTTTGCCATAAATGGTCAGATGTTTCCCTTTCCAGGGCAGCAGAATTTTTTCAGTTTTACTCAATTTTTTATTAAAATTAATCATTGAAATTTTGCTCATATTTTCTGGGATGTGTATACAAAGTACATTGACCGATCCATCTGTCCAAGGAATTGGTAAATTACATGGAAGAGTGAAATTTCTATTTTTCAGGGAACCAAGCCTCAATATTTGGTATTTCTCATAATTTGGCTTCAGCCCAGATAGGTTCGAAAAGTCATCCAGGTCTATTGTAAGGCTCTGTAGCGATGTATAGTGAGGGCTCAATAGAAAAATTGTATCATCAGCATACATTGAAATTTTTGTATTTAGGCCTTGCATTTCCAAGCCTTTGATATTATCATTTGTACGTATTTTTATAGTGAGTATTTCTATTGCCATAATAAATAAATATGGTGATAACGGGCAGCCCTGTTTTACCCTCTGTGAAAGGGAGAAGGGTTTTGAAATATAACCATTATTTATAATTTTGGAGATTGAATTATTGTACAAAACTTTAACCCACTGTATTAGAGACTCACCAAAATTAAAAAATTCTAAACATTGATAAATGAAATCCCATCTTATTTTATCAAAGGCCTTCTCAAAGTCTGCTATAAAAACTAAACCTGGTTTCTTTATTTTGTCATGATGTTCTATAATTTTGAGTAATTGTCTTATATTATTTGCAATATTTCGTCCTTGTATAAAACCAGACTGGTCATGGTGTATAATATCAGGTAGGACATTTTTTATACGCAATGCTATGCATTTAGCTAATATTTTCGCATCATAACACTGAAGAGTTAGTGGTCTCCAGTTTTTTAGGTGAACCGGATCTTTATAGTGGCCACGAGCTTCTTGTTTTAAGAGCAGAGATATTACACTTTCCCGCTGAGTCCCTGTGAGAAGACCTTTGTCATATGAAGAATTAATACTTGTAAGTAGGGGGGTTTTAATCTGTTCATAGAAAGTTTGGTACACTTCTATTGGAATACCATCCAATCCTGGTGCTTTCCCCTTTTGAAAGGACATAATTGAATAGTAGAGTTCAGTTTCCGTAATTAGACCCTCGCAAGTTTCTTTCTGTTCCTCCGATAATTTAACTTGATTACGAGGGAAAAACGGATGACAATCTATGTTATGTAGTAGAACAGGTGATGACTGGAAGGAGAAGATCTCTGTAAAATAGCTCTCTCCTTCAGTCAGAATATCTATAGGTGAAGAAAGAATTGTCCCATCATTCCTTTTTAACCTCTGTATATTTTTCTTTGCTAAATTTCTATGTTGGAGACTTAAAAATAATTTATTGCAATTTTCACCCTTCTCCATCCATTTTGCTTTTTTCCTATAATGCATTATAGTTGACCTGTCAGAAATTAATTGTTCAAATTCTTTTTGTTTTTGGTCCAGTTTGTCAGCCACATCCAGAATTGATTCTGAGCTGTCAAGTAGTGACGAGGAAAAGTGTTAATAAGGGAAATTTTCTCTCTCTTTTCCCTTTCTTCCACTGCCTGTGCACCGTCTGGGTGCTTAATCTTTTGATCTCAGCTTTCGAGATTTTTCCTTTATTTCGTTCTGTCTAGCTCGCTTTGCTTCATGTTTATTATTTGGACGAGATTTATGTCCTTTGGAAGCGCAAGCCCCTCTCTCTTGTTTTATCTGTGTTTGTCATTTTGCTGTGCTTCCTTTCGTTCCGGCCACTGCATTTGGTGTCTCGAAATACCAGCCATCACATGTTGAGCATGATCCAGAAGCGCCGCCGTGTTCTGTGGGCCAAGTCTCATTTAAAATGGACTGTAGCAAAGTGGCAAAGTGTCCTGTGGTCAGACGAGTCCAAATTTGACATTCTTGTTGGAAATCATGGGCGTTGTGTCCTCCGGGCTAAAGAGGAAAAAGACCACTCCTCCTGTTATCAGTGTTCAGTTCAAAAGCCAGCATCTCTGATGGTATGGGGATGCATTAGTGCATTTGGTGTGGGACACTTACATGTTTTAAAAAGCACCATGAATGCTGAAAGGTATATAAAGGTTTTAGAGCAACATATGCTCCCCTCCAGATGACATCTATTCCAGGGAAGGCCTTGTGTATTTCAGCAGGACAATGCAAAACCACATACTGCAGCTATTACAACAGCATGGCTTCGTCGTAAAAGAGTCCGTGTGCTGAACTGGCCTGCCTGCAGTCCTGATCTTTCACCGATTGAGAATATTTGGCACATAATTAAACAAAAAGTCCGTCAAAGGAGACCCAAAACTCTCCAGCAGCTGGAAGCCTGTATTAAACAAGAGTGGAATCAAATTCCAATGACTAAACTCAAGAAACTTGTCTCCTCAATGCCCAGACACCTCCACTCTGTGTTACAAAGAAGAAGGGATGCTACACCATGGTAAACCGGCCCCTGTCCCAACTTTTTTGAGACCTATAGCAGCCATCAAATTTGAAACGAGCTTTTGTAGATAAAATTGTAAAATTTCTCAGTTTCAACATTTGCTATGCTATCTCTTTTCTATTGTGAATAAAATACTGGCTGGTGTGATTTGAAAGTCATTGCGTTGTGATTTTATTCACAATTTACACTTTGTCCCCACTATTTCAGAATTGGGCTTGTAGTATCATCTGCAAATTTAACTAATTTGCTTTCAATATTCCTATCAAGGTCATTAATGTAGATGAGGAACAGCAGGGGTCCCAACACCAATCCCTGAGGGACACCACTCCCCATCATACCTAGCTCAGATGAGATTACACTGACCATCACTCTATGTGTTCTGTCCTGTAATCAGTTTCAAATCCACTCCAGAATACCTCCTGTAACTCCAACGGAGCTCATTTTAAAAATTAGTCTCTCATGCGGTACTGTATCAAATGCTTTCTGAAAATCCAAGTATATGATGTCCTAAGCCCTGCTCTGATCATAAGTCTTGATGGCCTCTTCAAAGAATTCCAGAGGGTTTGTTCGGCATGACCTTCCCTTACGGAAACCATGTTGGCAAGCCCTCAAGATATTGTTACATTCAAGAAATAATTCCAGCGCATCTTTTATAATAGATTCCAGTATTTTGCATGCAATGCAAGTTAAACTCACTGGCCTGTAATTTCCTGGCTCAGTACGGTCCCCTTTCTTATATATTGGTATTATGTTGCCCTGCTTCCAATCATTTGGTATTTCTCCAGTTTCTAAAGACCGTCTGAAGATAGCTGAGAGCGGTTTAAAGATGATTTCACAAACTTCCCTGAGCACTCTGGGGTATAAGCCATCAGGACCCGCCACCTTATCTGTCTTCAGGGCAGTTGCTAGGAATTCTGGGCCCCCTGAAAGAACATCAGTGTGCGCCCCTGCCCCTGACTTTTCATTGGCATTTTTTTACGACAATGTATCATGTTGTTATTCTTCATTTTTCTGTTTCTCAGTGTTCTTGACAGTGCCAGATGCAATACGTCCAATTTTTTTTTTGTACAATTAACCACTCAACAATGAGTCAGAGTATCATTATGTAAATTATGAATTATTAGTTGTCTTATTCACATAAGAGGCTACTTAAAACCACATTATTACGCCTAGTTTGATCAGAAATAAATATTCAATTAACCACTCAGCGAATGGGTACTTGGTATTCTATTGTAAAAAATCGAGCACTGATGTGCAACAGACAATAACTCAAAGTATACTAGCTAAAGATACAACACAAGGTGGAGCTGTTATAATGAAATCACCAAGGTAGCTATGTAATTTAACTATTTGAATTTCTTGCAAGTAATATCGACAGCACAATGAAATACTTTCTTGTAAAATAAATATCAAAAACGATAATTTTAAGTCTTCCCTTATCTCAACTTCAGCTTAAGCGATTTTGTTTGTTCACAGCTTAAGGTCTTTGAAGTCCAACTGTCTGCTTAACTGACTTTCAATTGAAAGTCTGGCAAGGCTATTAAGCCTCTCTTGGGTTGTTGTAGCTGTAGCCTACAGCTGTGATCTGCTCCACTATCTGAAGTAGCCTTGCTTTGGGGAGATGGGCCTGGCTCTGTCAACAGGATGGATAGTGACTTAAGTAGACTTATAAATAAATCCAGCCTATTTTGCCATTTCATAATATAATTGAAATAGCCGAGAGATTGATTAATATGTAAGTAATTGCCAGTGGTACAGCAGTTCACTAATAAATCTAAACAGCCAACCAGTTTCTGCCGCACTCACGCACCATCAAAAACATCCTCAGTAGCAGCACATAAAGGTTTAATTGTTCCATTTCATATTCCTTTTGTAAACATTTAAAGTTATATTTTATGGAACAACTGATGAAGAGCTAACCTACCTAGTCTTGGAATAAACAAAATCTAGATGGGCTTCTCTCTCAGCACCATAGCTCTAAGCACACAGCTTCACTTTGATATTGTATGAGGAGGACAAGCTCTGTAAAATTACCCCCTACCTTAACAAAACTTATATCAACAGAATAAAGTAGCAGTTTAGTTTCAGTAAACACTGAAAAAGTAAAAGTGAAAAGTAAAAGTAATGTCAGCCTTGTCAAGCGATTATTAAAGTTACACCTAAGGTTACCTCACTGACTGCGTGTAGCTCGCTAGCCTAACCTAGCCTAACTGTCACTTACTGCTAGAGAGAGCTAAGTATGCAGTAACCACTCATAATAAGAATGGAAGAACACGTTCTGCTGCTACTGGTTTTTTTGACAGAATATTATAAAGACTGGCGAATGATAACCTTACCGATCTTTTCTATGCATGATATAGTTACTAACAGAGTAATGTCATTCTTGTCAAGCGATTATTTACACAGCTGACCACATGTAACATTAACATAACGTTAGCAGCTGAATAGCCAGCCTGAACAGCTAACATAGCAAGCTAGTTTAATACCCTCACCTTTCTTTGAAAAGAGTTTCGTAATTATCTGGGCTCCTGCTCTTCTGGCCTTTCTCTCGCTCTATCCTTTTCTGGTGTCCAGATTTGTACGTGTGTGTGTTTTTTTTTGACATCATATTCACAAGGGCTGCACCTGCTATTGACTGCCGGAGTTTGCGAACCTCGCGAGCAAAAACGCACAGAAAATTTTCCAAGAGGAGCATGAACCATGGACCGAACCATTTTTCAAGAAGGGGGTTGTTGAAATTTATTTCGTCAATATTGCATGCCTTTGTGGCTTTGTTTTTAACTCTGATGCATTAGTATGAATAGTAGTGAGGTCTATGCATAATAATTTAGTCATGGCCGCTACTATGGGTTTTGTGGGCCCCAATGGGCTGTGGGCCCTTAGAATTGTCATCACCTTTCCCCCCTATACGACGGCGCTGTCTAGTTTATGCAACTTGTCTAATCCCTGATTATCCCGAACCTCAATTTCTGCTAAATAATCTTGAGCATTAGACATGCCCTCTGGCCTCATAAAAATCCTCTCCGAGGTAAAATTCTCAACAAAGTATGAATTCAAGGTATCAGCAATATCCTTATTCTCATACAGCAGCGATCAATTTTTATTCTTTATACACTTACCCTCCTCTTTGACTTTCCTTTTTCTACTACAGTACTGAAAAAAGAGTTTAGGATTAGTTTTAGCCCCTTCTGCAATTTGCCTTTCATACAGTCTTCAAGCATTCCTCAGCTCTTTTTTGACCAAAGCCTGCATTTTACAGTATTCGGCCTTAGAATTCTCATTGCTGTTTTATATGTACACCTTATAAAGATTCCTCTTTTCCCTCAAACTCCTACGACTAGCTGTGGTCATCCACTGAGGATTCCGCTTTTTCAACTTACTTTTGGACACCTTTGGAATGAATTTGCGTTGTGAATCAAGTAAAACCCCCTTGAATCTGTCCCACATCTCATTTACAGACTTACAATCCAGGAGTGTCTCCCATTTTATTTTGCTTAAATATGAGCGCATCTTCTCAAAGTTTGCTTGCCTAAAATTGAAAATTTTGGTTTTTGAAGATAACCTTTTAACTTGTCATGAAACATCAAAACTAACAGTGGAGTGATCACTGGTCCCAAGTGGCTCCAGTACCTCTACAATTCAAATTCTATCAGGGTTATTACAGAGGACTAAATCTAAAATTGCCCTCTCTCGTAGGTTCACTAACATACTGCACCAAAAAAAAAATGTCATTTATGACTTCTAGAAATTCTTCCTCCCCTTTACCCTGTCCTTTCACCATTTCCTAATTGATACCCGGATAACTGAAGTTTCCCATAACAACAGTCCCTCCTCCTCTACAAGCTTGCTTCACCCATTTAGGCCTGAGGCCTATTCAAAAAACGCCTATGAAAACCTATGGGCGATTTTGAAAAGAACCCCTAAAACCTGAGGTTTTCTGGAAAACAGCACCCAGGTGTCAACGTCTAGTAAAAAGCTGATATTTCAGCCTCTGTAGCAGATAGAAACAAAATTCAAAAAGTATTTGAGAGCTTACACCTGTGGCTTTCATAAAAACTATGTTTTTTATTTGTGCAAATCTTCATCACAATATTTAAAACACTGAACAAACTATAACAAACTATAAAATATAATAAAACCGATAAAATAAATAACAAATCTCAATCTACATAACATGCACCACTCAAATGGAATAAAGAGGCCTAATAAATAAAAGTATAAGCTCTGCACTAGAGAATAACAAACATTTTTTCTTTCTCTGGAACAGGTGGCAGCAGTGGCGGAGCTACGGAGGGGCGAAGACACGTCCCTTTTAGTCCTGGCTAGATCTCAATCATTTTCCTTTATTGACGTCTTTTCCAATTATTGTAATTGGCAACTGAAAGCCACTGTTTTTTTTTTGGTTTTTTTTTAATCAACCCACGAAATACCGAGAGTGAAAGTCCGCGTTTCATTGGAACACGGACCAGTTCAATCACGCGAAGCATTAGCCAATTAATAAGTAAATTATTTTTCTGCACTGAATTTAGCCCATGATTTCATCACTGTTAGATCGCATACGGTGAGAAACCGTGTCTTCAGTTGCCAATTACGATAATTGGAAAAGACGTCAATAAAGGAAAATGATTGAGATCTAGCCAGGACTAAAAGGGACGTGTCTTTGCCCCCCCGTAGCTCCGCTACTGGGTGGCAGGCATGATAAAGTGTCCGTTCAAATAAAATAAAAATAAACATAAAAATATAAAAAATAAAGTGTCTTGAAGTGTTACTATGGCATCTGCCCCAGTATAAAGTGCCAGTAAATGAACAGCTATGAGCCCGGAAATGGTCGGAAAAGTAATGAAAACTACAAAATGATGTATCCGCTTTCCCGGCCTGAAGGGTAGAAATGCGTAACAGCGTCCCCGGTTTTAAAGGTTAAAATGCGCACATGCTGTCCCGGTTTAAATGGGTTAAACAGCATTTCATTTAACTGTCCAAAGCTGGTGGTCGATAACATACTCCTATGTTTGAACTTGTCTCGTGTTTGCCAATGAGCCTGACCCAGCTATCTTCACAGGGCAAGAAATGGTCGATTTCAGGAATTTCCTGCACATTCATGTTTTCATTCACATAGAGTGCTACAACCCCTCCTCTTCTAGTTCATCTATCCTTCCTTAAGAGCTTATAACCTTCTATATTATATTAGTCTTGATCTTGTTCACAAAGCCATGTCTCTGTAATCCCAACTATGTCACTGCCCTCACTCGTCATAACAGCCTCAAGTTCTGGAAATTTATTTTTTATGCTTCTAGCATTTAAATAAAAACATTTCAGGCTATTATTACTGCACTTATCCTTTGGTTTCCCAGCTGCCTGCTGCTCCAAGCCCCTCACTACGCTTTGTTGCTTTAAAAGATATCATCAATAGTGCATGTAGCGCTGTCAGCTTACATCAGGGCAGTCTGCATTTCCCTATTCATAACACTCTCTAACCTCCCTGCCCCCCAAGTCCCTAGTTTAAATAAACCTGTACTGCCCTCAACATACCCTGACCCAATGCAAAGGTACCCCTCCTGTTGAGGTGTAGCCTGTCACCCCTATCCCAGAAGAGGTTCCAGTGCCCTATAAACCTGTACTCCTCTTTCCTATACCAGGTTCGTAGCCACGTATTAAACCTCCAGATAAAATTCTGCTTCCCTTTGCTTGCACATGGTACTGGTAGAATCCCGGAGAACACTACTGTGGAGGATCTGCCCCTAAGCGTTTTAGCTAATTCCACAAATTTTTCTTGCAGAACCTCAAACCTACCCTTACCTATGTCATTTGTCCCAACATGGACCATGACCACTGGATCCCTCCCCGCTCTGGCAGGAGCTTGTCCACACGCTCCAGGAGGTCTCCTACCTGGGCACAAGGCAGGCAACACACCTTACAAGACTCCTTGTCGCGCAAACAGACTATGCTGTCTATTTCTCTAATAATTGAGTCCATCATCTATCATGACTGAAAATAACTAAGGGCTGACTCTGCTCCCTTGAGGGGTTCCATTATCGACACAAATTTTTTTCTGACTATTTCTCCCCTACTCTGACCTGTATTCGCCTTCCTGTTAAAAAAATCCTTAAACCACCTTTAAATTCTCCCTTTAATCTCTAATTTCTTAAGTTTAATTAGCAATCCTTCTTTCCACATCAAGTCATAGGCCTTTCCTATATCGAAGAAGTCAGCCACTACACTTTCTTTGTTTACCTGTGCTCTCCTGATTTCATGTTCTAAACACACAGCTGGATCCATGGTGTTCCTCCCTCTACGAAATCCACTCTGATAGTTAGATAAATAGCCTTTACTTTCCATATGATATGTTAGTCTCTCATTCACCATTTTCTCCATTATTTTGCAAATGTTAAAAGTTAATGAAATCGGTCTGTAGTTCTCTGGTTTTGTACAGTCTTTCCATGGTTTGCGAATTGGAACAACTACAGCTTCTTTCCAACTTTGTGGCAGTTTCACACCCACCCAGATTTTATTATGCTTCCATGAGCACATCCTTAGATGACTCACTAAGATGGTGCATCATTTTATAGCATATCTGGTCCTTGCCTGGAGCTGACATCTTGGTTTTCCCAAGTACTCGGTTTAATTCTGTCTTTATAAAAGATATATTAAGCAGGTTATCGATGTCTTCATCTTTTTCTTATAACTCTTTATTCTCTGCTAATGTACTTTCCCTCCCTCTTTTCCCCTCTTCACTAATATTGTCTGAGCTATGAATTTTAACAAATGTCTTTACCAGCATTTGTGCTTTCTCTTCATCTTTAACAGCTACTGTTGCCCCATTTGATAACACCAGATAGCCAAATTCTTTTTTGATCCCATTCATTCTTTTTATCATTCCCCAAATTTGTCTGATTTCTTTCTCCCATCCCCCTGAGTCACAGAATTTCTTCCAACACTTTTTCTTCACATTTTTTACAATTCTTCTTACATTTGATTGTGACCTTTTATACACAAAAAGATTCAACATTTTAAAAGCTTCATTTAGAGAATTAATTGTTGTGTTACATTCTTTTGTCCACCAGGGCACAATCTTCTTTTTTTCTACCTCCTTTATTTGGAATAAACTGCTTTGCTGCCTCAAGAATAGCAGTACAGACAGAAATATTTAAGTTATCCACATCTTCATTAATATCAATTCTTTGCATTTCTTGATCACTGATTACCTTAAATTTCTCCCTATCTGCATGGCTAAAAAACCATTTCTGAAACTCCCCTCCATTTCCTTACTCCACGTTCAATCCCTATTTCAATTACGATAGGATAACGGTCACTCCCAACTGTTGTTTCTCTGAATACTTCCCATGGAACAGACCCCTGCCAATGAATCTGATACCAAGGTTATATCTATAGCTGACGCTGCTCCTGTTCTAATAAATTCTTGTACCACTTCCATCATTTATACAGACTAAATTTTTACTCTTCATTAACTCTTCAACCACTATTCTATTATCATCAGTATAGTTCCCCTATAACGTGCTATGTGCATTAAAATCCCCGCACCATATCACTTTTCCTCTTAAAGTGTATATTGCAGGCTAAACACTACTCTCGACTAATGTGTTCATAAAGCCTTCAAAATGTACATACAGTATTTCTAAAACTATCTACACATGCCATTAAATGACACTTTTTATCTGTTTCTGTAGTAGCTGTTTTTTTTTTTTAACGTAACCTGGTAACAATGTCACGTAAGGGAGTCGCGGAGGAAAGTAGCCTCAGCTTACAATGGTGAGTGATTGGGAGCATGAGGAGGTGGCAAGAAACACTGAAGAAATTTATGATGGGCCGCAACCATATAATTTCGAGCCGGTCAGGCGTGAGAGAGGGGAGGAAAATCCAACAAATACTGGCCCTCAGAGACTGATTAATGCTTGGTCGGAGGCAAACGAGTGGCGAGGTGTCCTGTTGAGTAGCTATATAGCAACTAGCGCTAGAGCTAGTCTACGAAGAGCAGTGAAAACCGTAACAACAACAACAACGCATATTTTACAGCGTACGAATAACACTGAGTGAAGAAGCCAATGTTTTCTGTACATCTAGCTGCTGTGATAATGTGATATGTTGAGATGAAGACGTTGACTAAACACGTACTAGCCAAATGATAACGAAGGCATCATGCTAACTAGCCTGGGTGTAGCTTGCCAGTTCCCACCCCGCCTGTCAAACTGATGTTTGTTTTATCAGGATTCTCCCTTCACCCTGACGTTGGAAACATATCCACTTGACTGTCCCATGCTTCGATAGTATGGTACTAGCTCTACAACATCTAAGTCTAGCGGTGGCGGCAGTTTTTTTTCCTGCGGGTGCGAACGTTCACGTGTGCATACATAATCATTGTTGACATGCCGAATAAACGAAATCTCAAATGCCAGGCTTAATCTGGTGTTGATCAAACTTCATAGCTGATTCATGGGAATGCTATGGTCTGTCTGGGGGGAGAGAGAGAGAGAGTGAGTAAGAGTAGTGTCCTTTGTCGCTATTTCTGACAGGTACTTGTGTGGGCAGTGTCATCCCATGGAAACTGCGGTGTGACATTAGCGTACGAAAAATTTGCCCATCTGACGTGGACAAATTGGACCCACTTGTATAAAATTTGTTTATTTTTGACAGGGAACAAATGGACCCTGTGCCCTCTTTGGGATGAATTCTTACACCCCGCACAAACACAATAATTCACCATTGCAAGCTGCTGTATAGTGCAGGCTCATTGACTGTCGTACTCTGACAGGCTCTTCTCTACCTTTCGTGACGTAGGCATTGCATTATGGGAGCGTCGTAAACCGCTGTTAAAGGTACCTACTTTTTCGTATTATATTCAGTTTTCTGATAACCAACAACATAAAATATGATGTATAATTTTTCAGATATTTATTTCTCACAAGAAAATTGAATAAAATCTGGAAAATTAACCTGCACTATATGCTTTAAATGTGCTCCTAATTCCTCCATTGACTCAATTGGCAACTTCCTGCGTGGATTGTGGAAGTTAACAACTTTAACATTTCCTTCTTTTGTCCACACTTCTATTGCTACATATTCTAATTATTTTCCTTTTCCTAGAACTCTATATTGTAATCCTTGTTTAATGAAGTCATGTCTCTTGACTCGAGTCTTGAGTCATTTTTCCTTACCTTGCGATTACAACAAACGACAATGGCTGTGTCTGAAATCACTCACTACTCACTATATAGTGCACTATATAGTGGGTTCGCCATTTTGTAGGGCTGTCCGAACTGTTTGTAAGAATTTTTATCCCCTATATAGTGAACTCATTACATCCCACAATCCACCGCGAAATGTAGTGAACATCCAATGGTCACTAACCCAGCTATACATCCCATCATGCACTGCACACAAACCGAAAAGCTCCGAAAGAACTGTGTTTAGTCTAAGGAGTTTGAAAACAGGCACGATACATTTATTAGCTACAGGCACGAAAAATTTTTTTTTTTTTTTAATTGGAAACCAAGCAGCGCAGGAGACCCGTTTTTTTTACACAGGCTATAAACTGACATTTAGGTACTATTAAAACGAATAATGATGAGTTAGAGGACAAAAAATAGATGACGATATTAAAAATTTTTGGCAAATTTTATAATTCAAACGATAATCTCACAAACACAGTGGGAAATATACTCCGTTCGGTTATTACAGAAATAGCCTTCGCCCAAATCCTTCAACTGAAGTTGAATAGGTATGATTTAATTTTGCGACAGCTATGCTATTAACAGCTGCGACAAAACGAGCTCGGTAGTGTCCGAAAGCGTTTCTTCCCTCTGCCAATGACCTCACTATATAGTCACCTACATAGTGAGTCCCTTTTTAGTGAGTAGGGAATAGTTAATGAGTGAGTGATTTCAGACACAGCCAATGACTCCCCAGACCTCCTCCCCATAGATATATATATACCTAGATGCCGCCTCAAGCACTGCTGTTCCTTGGAGCGATACGTCAATGAGCCGCCATCTTGTGTTGGGGGACTCTGCTCCGAGTAGTGGCGCGTCTATAGGTGGCCAGCAGGAAACATTACAGACAGACCCGATGCCAGACTTTTGCGCAGCATATGGATGTACAAACTAACGGAACAATAAAACAAGAGTACTCTGAGTAACATTTCACAGATGAAGAGTCATTTTTACTACATTATATCGCTATTAAAGTTTTGAATGTTAAGTGACTGCTCTGATCATGGTTCGTACACTACAACATTAGCTAACGTAAGTTACTGTCCCCAACGGGGAAGGAGCACTGTATTCAGCCTCTGCCAAATCAGAACTTTTTTCGGATTCAGATTCAGCAGGAATTGCTGACTAAACGCAGTAGCTAACACAGCGTTACATCTACATAACTGACAAATTTAATTACGCCTATCACCATTTTATGAATGTTACTTCAATAAACATTTTGAAAAGTTTATTTAACATGTCACCAAAGGTAACGTTTCCCTTGGAGGAAAGAGCTCAATGTCCAACCTTCATTTTTTTTTTTTTTACGGCTTTTCAGTGGGTGGAACTATTTTTAAAAGGCGCAAATGTAATTTGAAGGGTTTTATTGGTTAGAAAGGGGACTTTAATATTAAAAATTAATATAGTGAGTGCAAATGCAGTGCGTACCCTAGCAAGCTACCTTGCTAGCATCCCCTTGTGTCATTAGTAATATGCCTACCCCCGTTATTTGCCATTACCACGTAGCCTATGGCAGAACTTGAAATTAAACTATTTTTTTTCCCTCCTCGACTGGATGTACGCTAGACGTTTTTACAGACCGGCATGGTTCACTTGTAACCCAAACATAAAGTTAAGCCGAAAAAGTTCTGATTTGGCAGAGGCTGAATACGGTGCTCCTTCCCCGTTGGGGGCAGTAACTTAAGTTAGCTAATGTTGAAGTGTACGAGCCATGATCAGAGCAGTCACTTAACATTAAAAACTTTAATAACAATACAATGTAGTAAAAATGACTCCTCATCTGTGAAATGTTATTCCGAGTACTCTTGTTTTATTGTTCCGTTGTACATCCATATGCTGCACAAAAGTCTGGCATCGGGTCTGTCTGTAATGTTTCCTGCTGGTCACCTATAGACGCGCCACTACTCTGAGCAGAGAGTCCCCCGACACAAGATGGCGGCTCATTGACGTATCCGCAACGCCTGAATGCGGCATCTAGGTGAGGTGTATATATCTATGCCTCCTCCCCCAAACTCGTCATACAGCGTCGTTCTGCGGCCATGGTAACGTCGGTGTTTAACGGACTGGCACGGAGATGAACTAAAATTAGTGTTTCCGTCTGAGGTAAGAATACGTTTCTAAAATGTCCTCCCCAACGTGAATTCGAAAACCTTTTTAGTTGAGTTCTTGAGCATTTTTATCAACGAGCGATTGTTGGGAAACCCAAGGTTATTCGGTAACAACTGTTTCCATGCAATTCATTCTGTTGTCTGGCCTGTATTTGTGGCGCAACGTGTTAGATGGCTTATGGGTAATGTTGTTTTTTATTGCTGAATGATTCAAGAATTGCAAGTAACGTCCATCTTGTAAAACTACGGCACCCAGCCTGCATTGCTGTGAAATGAGAACACATAAGGCATAGAACTGAAGGTCTTTATTTCTGTGGAAATTGAAGTATTAGCCTATGTCCTACTGCATATGTTCTCGGAATGATAATGAATGAAATTGATGTTGTATTTACGATTAAAATTTTAATTAGAAATTTTTTGTCCAAACTGTGCCATATATCTTTCAAATGCGAAATATCTGCTGTTCCATTAATGCAGCAATTTTTTTCTGGTCAGCTAACGTTACATGAACTTAATATTTGCATCCGCCAAGATATCATTACCGTGAAAAAATGTAGCGCTGGTGGCGCATGCCCAGCAATTTGGCTGCTTATTGCAGCACTGGTCGTCTACGCGTGGGGCTATTTCTCAAAAGTCGCTCCATTCGTCAAAATTAAATTGTCATGCAACCTTCGCGAACTGGCTTTTTACATTTCATAGGCTAATAGCGGAACTACTTGTGTTGTGTTCGTGGTCGTTGCCGTTTGTAAGGATCACCTATGTTTGTGCGAGTTAGTTCTATCATTAATTAATGTTACGGTAGTTATCTTGCTTGTAACCGTGTTAACCAGTTGCCATCTGTGTATCCCAGATATAATGCAGCGGTATGTGTATGCTGTGTAATTGCAGGATTTTAACAAGCTGTCAATGTGCCTTAATTAGGTGTATTTCATGTTTCGTGTTGTTAATTACTCTTTTAAGCCAAATTTTAATTGAAACATCTATACATGCCTTGAAGAATAAAATACCCTTGAAGAGAGTGTGTTTATTTCTACATTGCAAGTAATTTCAAGTAATATAACATTTTAAACAAGACACTGAGAAAATTAGTGAACCCCAAATTAGGTTGTTGTTCACAAGTGTTTTAAGTTCTTTCAAAAAACTTTATGTGAACTTAATTAGATTAGCATTACATAAAACTGGTTTGACTCTTAATCATTGGCTTGTAGAATAAGTTTGTCATAATGTGCCAATTAGTTTTCACCTGTTAGGGGCCTACTACCCCTCTGATTTGATTGGTTACATTGTTTTCTCTCATTTTATGTAGTTATTTCCAATACAACTTCGGCCATATAAATGGCAACATAGCTTCACTCTTAAGAACAGATGCGTGCAGGGACATATACGGACACAAGAGCCGCAGTAGTTGTCAACTCAATTCAATGCGCAACACACACTTAAATGCGCTACAAATGAAGTTTAACTGAGGAGCAAAAATAACCCACCATAACCCATCGGCACCACAAAATACAGAATACTGCCATTCGGAATATCAACGCAGCAAATCGGGCAACAAACATTTCAAAACAGTTTACAACTCTCTGAAAAACCTTGTCTACTGGATCTCAAAATAAAGAACGGCTATGATATGATTGACGAGCCAAAAATCTGATCATGCTGCAGAACGTATTGATCAGAACCTGAAAATAAATGTGAAATGTAACGTTACTCCTTGTCCAGACCGCAAGCGTTTTAGACGCGTCTTTTACTCGCGCGTCTGATGCAGCAGATTCGCTCTCGTTTTGGTCTACGCAGCTGTCTGCACCGGCTCCCTGCGGCTCGCGTCTCAGCTGCGTCTGAGGGGCGTAAACGCGACCCGAAGCTTTTATTTATGCTTCGAGTCTATTTTTCCAACAAATACGCGCGTAAACGCGAGGGGATGCCCAATAAAAATGCATTGAATTAATGTATTTATCCACATTTTGCAATCTATAGGCTTTTTGCAATTTTAAATTCCATGGGTTAACTACAATGTGCAATATACTTTAGTTTTTTGGCTTTATTTTGTCATTTAACTTTTGTCATATTATGTTATTTTTATTATCTGACCTTGTTCTTTGATTTTATTGTTTCTGATGGCATGTTATATGTTGTATTGCTGTTTATTTATTGATTCTGTATTGTGTAATCCCTTGTATTAGTTTTATTATTATATATTTCTGATTCTTGCTAGGATGCTCTTGTTCTGTTTACAGCTGGCGCTGTCCATGATAAACAAAATCGGTGAATTAAACAATTTATTTAACAGCAGGCTTCCTAAAATGGAGACTTCTGCTAAAAAAGGCTACGGTAACATATTTTCTGTAGCTATGACAAGCGAATTGCTTTTGTAAACATCGCCTATGGCTATGTAATGTAGGTTAAAATATGAAAATGGCCTTCCTCATCGTCAGATTCAATGTAAAATCATGAATGAGTTAAATGTCAATCATATGCATCAGTGTAAGTTGATAAATAAATCAGAAATACCCATATCAAGAGAAAACTGCAGGCTGCACAGAAGGTTTGGCTGCTCCTTTGCTGCTCTACGCTTCGAATCATATGTGGGCAAGACGGAATCGGTATAGACAGTCCCTTCTGTGTCGCGTGAACGCTGTCGTCACGCGAGCGCAACGCTGACGTGGCGCTTGCGGTCTCGACAAGGAGTTAGAAGCAGTGGCGTCTCTAGAACTGACGATTCGTGGGGTCCGGACCATACCTTTACGTCAATGATTATTCCTGGCTTGTACTCACTTATTTTCCGTTATTAACACGTTTTCCAATTATGACAGTAATCCTCTGGCAATCAAAGTTACGATTTCTCTCTCTATACGATCTATTGATGACTAAATAATGGGCTAAATTCAGATCAGAAAAATTATTTAGGCTACTCAAAAATAGGCCAATGCTTATTGAAATACAAACTACTCTGAAACGTCTGCGCTACCTTTTCCACACATCAAGTGATTTAACTTGCGTTTCATGATCGTTTTGTTTAAATAAAATAAAAGACTATTTGAAACGTCTGTGTGCAATTCTGAATAACGCTGATTTAAACGCACAAAATTACGCGTCCAGATTTATGATTGTCGTCGTACCGAAATGTACCGTACCGTACCGGCGTGTTCTCAGAGTGAATCTATTGCTCAGTCCCTCAAGGAAGTTGCAGGTCGCGATTGCAACTATTAACGCAAATTCAACCAATCCACGCAAAATTTTCGCAGACAAAAAAATAAATCGTCAAGACATTGCAACTTTCATTGCCACTTTTTGAAAAAGCTACTGCAAAATCGGGCAAAAAATCAATAAAACAATAAAAAAGCCGGGAAAATCCTGGAAGGATTGTTTGTCAATTATGAGAATGATTGAGTGCAGGGTTAATAATTGTTTTAAAGGGAAGCTCTGGGCCCCACCAGTCTTCAGTCCTAGAGACGCCCCTGGTAAGAAGTGATGCGTATGTTTGGAGATTTAAATGGTCAATGAGGGTACACTGCTGACTCTTGCGTAGTTGGAGACACAAATTTTTCTGTTGGGGGGAATGCTGCTAGTATTTACAATTAAAATATATTCACATTTTAGAAAATAGAATTAATATTTTGCTAAGTGATGGTGCATTATTTATCCCACCGCAACCAATTAATCGGAATATAAATTTTACGAGCCGGCGGATTATCCGAAGTGTCTGCGGAGGTAACCGCTATCAGCTACCTGCCAAGCGTGTAAAAATAGATGTTTGAAACTTGCTTTGGCAATATGTACAGTGTTACGTCTTGCCAGTAACGCCATCTGACCACTCATCACAATTCAATGCTAAATGTGAATAATTTGCAATAGCGCCTCCTACCTAAACACAGAAGCGACCACAGAGGCCTGGGATCAGCTGCCTTTGCAAATCTCCTGAAGCCCATGACCATGGCGTGGAATGGTGATGACCTGATTTAATCCCAGATGCGAAGAAGGGTGTTGGGTCGAATTTTTCTGAGGGAGATCCATTAAGATCAAGCAAAAGGAGCGCCGAGAGGGTGTTCTCTAGCAACCATCTCTGATTTTTGCAGACTACTAACCACGGAAAATAATGTGACTTGGCGTGGAAACTGAGAGGACCTATAAAAGTTTTTTGATGTTTCTCTAATTGCATGAGTGACGTTTATGACATAGCGCCGCCACGCTTCGGTGGTCATGGCAAGAACAAAGTAAATTAATCCTTAATCACCGGCATAAATCTTGCATCAGTAATTGCCGTTTCAATGCAGCATCTATGATAAGAATACAGAAAAATAAAAATGTGGTGCAAAAATTACATATTGTTAATTTTTGGAGACCCCCCAAAATTTCGCAAATTGTGTTTTCAGGGGAGCTCGTGTCTTATTAAGGGGAGCCGAGCTCCCTCTAGCTCCCTCCCAGTTCGCACCCTGCTTCTGTTAACATGTGGGTTAAGAGAGCAAATAACTGCTCTAAACATGAAATGCACTTAACACAAATTTATAGCTTTTTAAAATCCTGCAGTTACAATTGTGGTTGGAACAAAAACCAGCATGCACAGTGAGTTCCCGGGAACGACGTTGAATACCTCTGGTCTAATGAAATGTATTTTAATCATATCCTTATACTTTCCAGTGTCGCCCTCATTCATAGCATCATGAATTTGACGGAAATCTGTGACAATGCTAAGAAGGGTCGTGAATATGCCCTCCTTGGAAATTACGACTCTTCCATGGTGTACTACCAGGGTGTGATGCAACAAATCCACAAGCACTGTCAGTCACTGAGAGATCCTACTCTGAAGGTCAAATGGCAACAGGTAAACGAGTTTGCGAGAATGATACAACATATATAGCTGTATATGCTTGTACATTTTCATTTGCATAGATTTTCTATTACCTAAACTCAGAAAAACTTTTAAAAGACAGAACGGAAAATGTACATAAAACAGAGAATAGTGATTGATAAATTTACATTGGCTTGTATTTTATCACAGATAGTATGAAGACAAGATAGTTGATGCTTTATCTGGTCTGCCTAATTTTATTGTGAAATATATCCATTCCTGCCATTCACACTTGCAAAAAAAATCCAAAGAAGTTGGGATTGGGGCAATTTTGGACTATAATATTGAGATTTAAAAAAAAAAAACTGAATAATGATGTGATTTGAAATACAGTTGTGTGCAGTAATAATGATACACCAGCACTTTCGTCTGAAAGGGGCCCTTATATATTACTTCTCTGATTTTTTTTTTTTGAAAAATGTATTGAAAAATACTATTGTTGGTAGGGTGACCAGATACTCACAAACCAAATGTGGGACAAATGGTACGTTTATGTTGGACATTGTGGGACATGTTGCCAATGCTAAAAGGAAGTCCAAGAATTCTGATAAATGAACACTGAGATTCTGTCCCTTGGTTTGCTGTATCCCCCTACACTACCCTGTGGCTGATTCAGTATCACACAATATGCTAGTATTAGGACTGAAACATGTTTATTACGACCACATTGAGGTGCATGTATGGGTCACTTTGCACAGAAACAACTTAAGAATTTAGCATTATCTGAACAAAAATTTCACTGCCTCATCTATTAGTCCCATGATACTATCATGAAGGCAGCAGGCATCAATTGCTTTACCTTTGTCATCCCTCTGACTCATGCCAAACTATGGCTATTTTAATTTAAAAGGTACACCATGAAAATAAATATCCATAACAATAAAAATGAAAGGTCTATTTTCCATCACTGCACTAAAAGACAGTAATTGCTCCAGCAAAGGTAACGGTCCTTTTCTGAAATGATTTTATATCAAGTAAAGGCTGATTAAGTGGAAGGTGTGTCGAGGGTGCTGCATTGAACACGTACAAGGCTGTCAATATAGAATCTGTTATGCAAGTGAATCACGTGAAATGTTATCGTATTAAAAAATTAAGGTGTGTTTAATTCACAGTGTCAATTAAAGCATCCAACCACAGCCGAGACACATAACCTACCTAAAAGGGGCCTTTTCATGGCTGAGCTTGCGTGGGAATCATGAAAATTTGGCCAATATATATCCAAAATTGTCTCAGGTGTAAATTGCCAGTTTATATCTGTTGTAGTCAGAATGTGAAACCAGTCATTTCATGAAATGACAAAATATTTTCGTCATTTCATGAAATGGCTAACACTGAACTTCAGTCAAATCAGAAAGTGACTAAAAATTTCAGTCACTTCACGAAATGACTGGTTTCACAATCTGACTGTAACACAGCCAAGTTTGTCTCGGGTGTGCATTGCCCACAACGTTACTCAGAGCTGCCTCTCCAAAAACGAATTAGTTACTTAAGGGCAGGACTCATTTTTCAGTTCAGTTTTTTTGAACATTCATTTTGCTTGCGTGAACTTTGTTGTTACTGTGCCGCAGTCTGGCCATTGATACTGAAACGTAATGTTATCCGGTCGCCAAAATTTTTTCAAACGCACTTTTCCTACCTTGCACATGAGCACTCAGACTGGGGTTGTGGGGTTTGGATTAGGGTTTGGGATAGGATTAGGGTTTGGGGATAGGGTCAGGGTTAGGGGTAGGGTTAGGGTTAGATTGGCAATGTGACATCATTTATGAAGCAGCCAGGAATGCAGTGGATCAAAGTGCGCATGTGCATATGAAAAAGTTTGTATGAAAAAATATTGCTACCCGGCCTCGTATAATCTCTACTCCAAGCCAAAACGTAAAAAATCGCGGGTATTCAAAGGAATTATTTTCTCATTTATATTGCAAGAGATCAAATTCACTTATGAATACCAAGATCATGCACAGCTTGTCATGGTTTTTACCTGCTCAATTTCATTCTCTCATCAAAGCGCTGATTCAGTAGGACATGCTCCCATCAGAGCTCTGATTCAGTTAATTAGCGGCTTAACTGATTCCTACTGTGTTTGGCAGTATTTAAGACTTGCCTTAGCAGTGGTCTGCGCTTTTTTGTCACTCTGCTTGTGCACCACCAAGCCGGCAGTCAGCCTTAGAATAGGGCTTAGCTGCATATTTAAGGCTAGTTTAGAATCCTTCTTTGCGTAGGAAGTTTTGCCTCCGATAAGATCTCTATTCCTTATCTGGACCTTCTTTTGGTTATCTGTTGTCACTCTGCCCTGGCACAACCTGAGTTGTGGGCTATTGCGGGGTTTAGTGAGCAGTCTCACCTCTTCACGAGCACGTTGCTTCGAGAGCGGAGTTGCTTCTGTCCCCCTCACCAAGTTATTTGAGTCTATTCCCTTTACTCTGAGTCTCTGTAAGTTCCCCCTCCTTGCTGGGAGTTGGAGGCTGTGTTTCTGTTCTTTTCTTTGTCCGGTTGGTTCTATTTTCAGAGTGAAATTTCGCCTGCTTATCTGGGTTGTTTTCTGTTGGCATTGTTGCCGGGGAGTACGTTCCCTCTTTGTGTTCTATCCCCTTATTAGTAGCGTCTCACTACGTGGGAAGCTTTTAGACCCCCTACACTTCTGTCGCGTCTGGGCCTCCGTACCCATCCCCCTGACACAGCTTTAAAATATTTCATAACTCAACCACTGCACATCCTTGGCCGCCCCTGTAAAGTCTGATGTAGCTGCTGAGTGGCAGTAGCCTATTTGTCAGCTGCATTTAATCCGATTAAGTTAATAAGTATGTTCAGAATTTAAATTATTACTTATCAGCTTTTGTTTCACTTTAAAGCATCAATCGAATATCGTGTTTCAATGGTGTTTGTAATGTACGAGTTCTAAAAGACAATGTAGTTAAAATAACTGTATTTTCGGCACATAGGGGTCTATTCTCCCATTTGCGCGCAAGTCCTTTTTTACGCGATTCGAGTTACGCGCATTTGAGTTACTCGTATTCTCCCCTACGCGCTTGGATCACACCCACAGCGCTTAACTTCAGAATGTAGGCGGCCTTATGAAAGAGGTGTGACTAATCCAAAAGAGAGGCAGACTCTGTACCAAGCTCATTGATTATGGCTATCAGGAAAACATGGATCGAGGATTTTCTGATTAACCATGAAAATGCAGTTGTAGTCCGTGGAAAACGCAAACCAGACTTTAAATTTGAATATGCCGCTGTAATAGTAGGCCTATGTATGTCTGTGCCAATTACAAGAAGTAATGCAGACATCTCTTTTTTATTTCTTATTCTAGCCACCATGACATTAAAGCTATGCAAACAAACAAATTGCCGCAATAATGAAATAACAAAAAAAGAATTTAGCGCTTCTCAACCAGCACAATCAGAGCATTGAAAACGTGCCCCTCCTACACCAGCCTGTTTGTTCCGTGGAAGACAGGGAAGAAGACAAATAAAGAGAACATTCTAGTCACACTGACTGTCAAAATGACAGTTTATATGATCTCATTGAGAAATTGCACACTTGAAATCTCAAACTACTCCGATGTCAGGTTTGCAACTAAAGGACATGGCAACGCTTTAACAAACAAAGGATTCTTACCCCGCACGCGGTCATCCCCCCACCCCGAAACCGCCTCAACAATCACACAATTCCATATCCATAGCCTATTATGTCCCATTTGATTTGAGCGACACATTCACTTGAACTTGTGCCTAGTACTTTATTATAATCAATTATCCCATTTACTGATGATGATTCTTCCCATGTCGGCTATTCTTTATTGGCTAAAATTGATTGATAAATGGGTAGTGCTTTGGTATTGGCCAGGGTAGGGCTCAATCTAGAGTATTTAATAATATCTTTATTCACACATTAAAATACACAGTATTATCAATGGTAAAAAAAAAAAAAAAAATTACATAGACACGGGATAGTTAATACAGATATCCTCAATTAGAAAATCAATCTCCTCCCTATTGAGAATATCACAACTTATTAGATTATCACGAACATATAGGGCAGTCACATTTGTTAATAGAACAAGAAGACAACGATGGCGACGGCGCCGAGAGCGAAGGTTTAAAACCAAATTTCGCAGATGAGGAGTTATAGGTATTGGTGAAATCAGTGAAGAGGCACCACGAGGTGTTGTATGGCAAGGGGGCACTGAAGGCTGATCCGAGGAAGAAAGCAGTGAATCGTTCTGGATGTGGCTTCGGTGGGGAGATGCAAGCGCAGTATCCCTGATTTTGAGCAAAAATATAGAGATCTGCGGGGCGCTGTAAAAGCCAGGCTCTCTGCACACCGGAGAAGTGTGCACGCAACAGGTGGTGGGCAACCATCATCCCCTGTGCATTTCACTGCACTGGAGGAGAAGGTGGCATCCACTCCCTCTGCAGTGGAAGTGCATGGAGAAGAACTTGGAGTGGATACGGATGAAGGAGGGTTAAGTAAAATGGTCATTTTTATTTGCCTATACTAAAAGTATCATTGTGATAAATACTGGAAACAAGCTTAATATGGTTTCAAATTTTTATTGTATTTCTTGGCATTTCAAGCAGTTGCGCAGTATATAGACGTCATGGGCCGAGCCAGGGAATTTGGCGCAGATGCTTAATGTGCGCGTATCATGATCGCACACAACCTGAATATTAATGCTGTGCCGAGGTCTACGGTCTCTGTACATATTCTCATTAGTGGAAGGGGTTCTGATTGCAGCGTAAGTACAATCAATGGCTCCTACAACACTGGGGAACCCGGAAACCCTGTTGAACCCCCCCTTAAAGCCTCTGGAAACTTGTCTTGACATAGTGAGAATTCACGTATCGTATCAAAGTTGGGTGTCTCATAAAGCATCTACAAAAAACTGAGTGAAAAGTAACATTCATAACTATTAGAAAACCTAGTTCAAAAACGGCTCATTTTGCTATTCAGTCCATTTCTCAAGACAGTGTGGGCGTGGCGCATCGGGGTGTGACTGGCCACTCCCTCGATTTGAGTGACATCTCACTGGCTCCGTGAGCGTTAGTCACAGCAATGGCGCAAGGGTCAGTCCAGCCCTGTATGTTTGAGCCATCTGACTCAAGCCGCTTGCACACTGGACGCAAAACAAATTTTTTCACGAATGATTACATTCAAAGACAATGCGAAGGCTTGAATACACGCATGTATTCGCGTCTTCGCATTGACTTCGAACGTAATCTGATGTGCGAAAAATTCGTTTCGCGTCCAGTGTGCAAGCAGCTTTGGAATCAGACGAAGCAGCTCCTCTGCCATCTGGAAACACCATCCAGCCAGTTACGGAATGGTATTTTGTAAAATCCTTTGCGGTTTTTATTATTACCGAGTTAGCGCATCTCCGCTAAAATGCAACGTTAGCAGGGATGCACCCAACGGTGGCCTGATGGTACTGTAACGTTAGTAATGCTAGTACTGTACAATATTATTGCATCGTAATTAGCTCGCCAGTCAACTGGTTCCTCTCAGTGAAAATAATTTCCATTCAGCAATGTTTTACCCTCAAGTATGCATGTTGTGAAATCAACGCTCACTGACCAATAGGACTGCATTGTGCTTGCAGGTGTTCCTGTGGAGAATGCCAGATGATGCCATCAATGGCAGAAAATATATGCTGTCAGGCGCTTACACTGGTGTGTAGTATTAGTCCACTGTATACTTGGCTTCATTAAAAACGCACTGGTGAGACATGTACTGTACTTACTGCAAATTGAAGAATCAATTTTTATTGCTTTGTCCAGTGAGATAGGAGTGGGATTATAGAAACCGTGAACACGCACTTCAGTCATGACGAACATTTGCTTTTTTCTGACGTGTACAATGATGCTGGATTTGTTCTTTTGAGTGTGTTCAATAGCCGACATAAAGCCAAACAAGAAATAAAAAATGCTATAGCATCAGCAAATGGCGTGGCTAACGACACGAAAGAAAAAAAGCATCATTTGCACTGTCACTGGTCAACAATTGGCTGTCTGTCCGATAATGGAAAACAGGCCCTGTTGCTCACCGACCCCACTTGCAGCAGCCGTGAATGACAACTGTACCTCAAGGGCGCGATATCCGGTCACAGCATGCACGGGACAGATCCTGAGCAACCCAAACTTGTTGTGAGATAAGGGTCTTATGCTGCGTTCATACAGCTATGTTGAATATGGTGAAATTACCACTTACCGGTTGCTAAACAGACACGCATTGAGAGCTTTCATTTGCTGCCAGTCTGTCACGGGCGACATCATGGGTGATAATAAAGGTATCAAAATATTAAGTTAACTTCCCAATGACAAAACGACAGAAACATTGTGATATGGAAATACAACAAACTCTGGGACATAAAGGTTAATAATAAGTTGCTCCTTTTAATATTTGATAAAACAAACATGAAAATAAACGTACTTTTCTGTTTAGCTCACAATGTGTTGGTCTGGCCTCATTTTGCTCACGAGTGGTGAAGATTGGTCCGCTGAATTAATCACCAGTTCACTGCTTATGATCACAGGTTGTACGGTGATTTGAACGCAAGTCACCGCTTGTGTTCTGAGAAGCACCATTTTTACAAGCTAGTTTGAAAGCAGCATAAGACATTCAAGCCAGAGCAGAAGTACCATTCCACGCTAAGTGAGAAACGCATGCGAGCACGCGTCCCGTTCAGAAAATCATTTACTGGTGCGTTTTGAATGAAGCTAATGCAAACATACGTGATAGGGGAAATAGCAGGGGACAGACAAATACGCGGACAGACAGATGGACAGATAGATAAATGGAACTAAATGTAGTTGGGTAATCAATCGCAAGACACCCTACTTCGGGACAATGTTTCTCGGTCTCTAAGAAGCTAACCTGGGCGGAGCAGAGAGCTTTTATAATTTCAGTTAGGGGTGGGACAAATGACGGAGTTTTTTTTTCATTGGTTTGGCTTATTACGTGATAACCCACTTAAAAAACCATGCCCAGTTGAACCGCAGTAAGAGGGTAGGTGCCAAAAATTAAATGACAAAATCTCGGATTTGAATTGGACATAATTTCTAATATTTCAGTATGTTTACTATTATGCACATACAACCCCAAATAACGTAGTTCAAAGGTTTTTGTGAAATTGGGTTTTCAGAGGCTTTAACTCTCCGTCTTTCAGCGGGTGTTTTGAGGAACTTTATGAAGTGGCTGATGTGGTGCAGCATAGCATCAATGAACTGTGTCAGACACCTTGACACAGACGCCTGTGATATGTGCATGACATCACCAGCCACTCTCTGGAGTGACCCAGATGCCAGGACCGTTGTTTTGTGGATGATTGCTGCGGCTGGATAGCTGTTCATCCAAAAGTCGGCAAAGATAGATGATTGCCTCACGGTCCAGACGAAAGCGCTGGATGTACTCAGTGTCTGTTAGTCCCAGGATGTCCAAACGAGGCCGATATATGCGTGGTCGTCTTCGAGCTTGGCGCGCTCCTCTTACTCTTTCCCACTCATGCAAGAGTGCAAGCAAATACAGGACTGGCATTTTGGTTTTTGATTTTGAGGGCATGGTAGAATAATGGTCTTATTTATACCCGTATTAATTAATTGCTATGTGTTTGTAATTGAACTAATTGGAGAACAGGCTGTTGCGTAATATCATGTGATGATTTTGTTTGATAATTTATTATGGTTATGAGAAATGTAGTTTAGAAATAAGGATGAACAATCGAATATTGAATGTCTCAGCCTTTACCATGTTAAATAAAATAAAATAAATGTTAAAATTCGGCCTATAACCGACATCAAACGCAATATTCCATTTCGCCTTATATTGGCGCTTTACCTTAATACAGCCCTCAAAAGTGCCGAACAGAAAAAGCGCGTAAGCCAGGGGGAGAATACGCGTAAGTGTTATTTGCCTTACGCCCAGATTTTGGCCTTGCTCCGCCCGAAGTGCGTAACTGCCTTCGGGGCGCGTAATGCACAGACTTATGGTGGATTTACACTGGTCCGGCGCGTGATCGCCCGAAGACGCTAAGCTTCCCTCGGTTTTGCCGCTTTTGGGCGGTTCAGCATTCCCAGTAACATCGCTGTCCGTCAAATGCTGCCCTGAAATAAGTACTGTCCAATGTAATGTTGGCGAAAGTAAACTGACACCACTAACGATATTAATTCAACCTACTATTGCTTTTTCCCGCCCGGATTTTGATTTTGTTTGGGACTGCAATTGTGTCTAAAAGCAAATACAATTAAAATGTTGAGTTTTAATGCTTCCGAACGATATGAAGCCTTCCTACGCGGCGCATATCTCGCCAAATATAAACGCAATTATGCGGCCCTCCCCTGGCAGCATTCAGCTGCGTATCACAGGATTTATTTAATTTTTTAGCGAAAACGACAAACTTACCAGAGACGCAAACGATCTCTGCCACCTTCCTCCCCGTGCTGTTTCTTTGTCATTGTCCCTGTAATTTGGCAGGGAACCCTCTTCTATAATCGAAAAAGACGAAACTATAGTTTCTCTTTTATATCTTTACGGGGAATTTGTGAGAAGCAGAACGATTATTTCAGAGGCCACTTGGCCTTGAAGACAACGCATACACCGTCTGCTATCCCTTGATTGGATATTAAGCCGCGTTGCGGATTCATTACCATAAATCTGGGATATCCCAGCTTCTTCGACGCCCGGCAAGCACCGAATTTGACGCGCCGCTCCCATCATGCACTGCGCCACTGCTTCGGACGCCCTCGTCGCTCTCCGTAGAAAATGAATGGGAGGCGTAGGCGTCAGCTGACGCGCCGGACCAATGTAAAAAGGGAGAATACGCGTAGGCTGAAAAGCGCGTAGCTACACGCTTTTTTCGACTTACGCGCATGGGAGAATAGACCCCATAATGCCTAAGATCCAGACCGGTGTTAAACTACCAGCCACTGAATAAGCGCACGATTTTAGGGCAGTATCTCCAGGCAATTAAAATGCGGGATAGAGTCTCAGTTTGCGGGACATTCGACAAAAAAACGAAAATGCTGTGTGATACAACGCAAAGCGGGACACCTGGTCACGTTAATTGTAGGCATTGAGAAAAAAAAGAAAAATTTCAAAATGGCGCCAGAAGTGAAGAGATGAAAATATCAAGATATACCATTTCCAGACGCCTGTGTGAAAATGGTCTGATCGGTTGTGTTGCTGCCAAGAGCTGGCAACGTCAAAAAAAGACTTGCGTTTGCCAAGAAATTCAAGGATTGGACACCAGTGGACTGGGGAAAAGTCCTTTGGACCGATTAATCAAAATAAAAAAATGTCATCCAAACGCAGAACTTATGTGCGCCGTAGAGTTGGAGAAGGTTTCAAAAATGATTGTGTAACCCCTTTAGTAAAACATTGCGGTGGTAATAATAATGCAAGAATTATCTCAGTTGGAAAAAACAAAAAACATCTAGTGACAGTAAAGTTATGACCGTGCCTGCTCAAAGTCCAGACCTTAATCTAATACCCCTTTCCCACTGGCCAAAAAACCCGTTCAAACCCGCTAACACGGCTTTTGGTGGCAGTGGGAAAGGCTCACCGACCCGCG
Organism: Gymnothorax javanicus; assembly: GCA_029692085.1. NCBI lineage: Eukaryota > Metazoa > Chordata > Actinopteri > Anguilliformes > Muraenidae > Gymnothorax > Gymnothorax javanicus. Next base: position 68,421,678 of record CM056199.1, read on the forward strand.
TCAACCCGTGTCAAATGACTCTGCAAGCGACGCGGGTTAAAATCGCCTTCAATTGGCTCGGCTCCGATCGGCTTGCAGTGGGAATACCAGACCCGGGTCAACCCACTAATTTACGTTTTACGAAATTCTTCAGCTCACCTTCCTTGTTTGTTTAACCAAGCAATATTTTAGATTAAAAAAGGAGCTTTTGCGTCATTTCCTTGCTTTAGTAAGGCATTGTGGTTGCCTTTATTGCGCATTAACAAACCTGGTGCAGCCTCCGTATGCAGCGTTCATATTAAATTTTCTCCCGAAACGGTTTTGATAAAGACTAGAGATGCTTGCACGCACGGGCAGCCAGCCATTACATTTGCTTCGCCATATGACCGAGGATACGAGAAGGCTGAACCCGTAAGTATAAAACTAAAAACCACCACAGTATTGTCCTTCTTTAACAAGAAAGGTAGAGATGTATTATTTCTCGCTATATCTAAAAAGAACCATCGTTTAATGTCGAACATTTTGATTACCATCAGTTAACGGAACTGTTTCCTGAGTAGGATAGGCTACTTCTTTGCAGACATTCAATTGAAATTTACCTTAAAATACAAAAATAAAATTAATGTTTTCAGTCAATATAATGGTGTGAAAGTAAACTTAAATGTCTTACATTTATAACCAGACATGGTTTTAATCATTTACTGGAGCTTTATCTTTACATGAGTCAGAAAAAGGATGCTGACGCCGGTTATTCATCTGTTGCAAACTGAGCGCTACTCATTTTGCGGGTTGGAAAAGGTTAATAATGCAGCTCTTCTGCAACAGCTCAAATAGCTGTCTCTGACAATGTGGCTTAACAGTGTAAACAATCCATATGAGTATGGGTAGTGCAGTTTAGAAAAATTTGCAACTGGTTAAAGATTTAGGATTGGAATTGTGGCTGGAACAAAAACCAGCAGAAATAGTGGGTGCCCAGGACCAAGCTTGGGAACAGACCTGGCTTTTTTTTGCCAATGGGAGAGGAGCCAAATGCCGATTGTAAGCGGGTCGACCCGCGTTTAAAAAAACCCGCGTCAACCCGCTAATTTTAGTGGGAAAGTGGCTTAATTGAGCAAATCTGTTGTAACATCGAGAGAATCTGTTTTGAATGAACTTCAAACCGCATGGAATGGTTTAGCGCAGGGGTCACCAACCCTGTCCTGGAGAGCGCCATCCTGTAGGTTTCTGCTCTACCTCCTATTCAGCACACCTGATTCAAGTAATTGGCTACTTAATTGCCCAGCTCGTGATCTTGTTAAGTAGCTAATTAGTTGAATCAGGTGTGCTGAATAGGAGGTAGAGCAGAAACCTACAGGATGGTAGCTCTCCAGGAACAGGGTTGGTGACCCCTGGTTTAGCGAGTGAGGAAATAAAAAAATGAAAACTATGCCTGAAAGATTAAATGCTGCAATCAAAGCAAATGGTGGCCACACTAGATATTGACTTTTTCTCTCTAAAACAGAGAAAATTTTATTTTTGTTTTTACTGTATGTTGTTATCTGTTTACATATTTTCATCTATATGATCCAATCTTTACTGAAATAAATACTTGAATAGTTCTTGGTTTCTGATTTATCTTCATTTTGTTAAGAGTGTAATCATCTCTGCACACTACTGTAGCCGATGTTAGTAGGTGACTGTAATCATAATCTGGTGCAAAAGCAGCATCCAGGATGGCCTTAGTCCTTCAGGAGCAGAGATGGGCAGAGGACTGTCAATGTGTGTGTGTGTGTGTGTGTGTGTGCGTGTGTGCGCGTGTGCTTGTATGTGTGTGTGTGTGTGTGTGTGTGTGCGCGTGTGTGTATTACTGCTGCTCACATAATATGGTTACTGATTATGATTATTGATTCTGGTTATTAATTATGTTAATTGATTTACTGTTGAATATGATTAGAAATATTGAAATATAATCCTCAACAAGTTCTGAAAAATAATTTACTTATTAGTGAGCTAATGCTTTACAAAAGATAAACTCTTCTGGAACTTTTGTGCTACCATTTCAGCATGTAAGGTGATCTAACCTGCACTTCATGATCATTTAAATTGCTTAAAATAAATCCTAGACAAAGATTAGAAACACCATAACACAAATATGAATAAGACTGATTAAAATGCACCAAATTGTGCGTCCAAATGAATGATAATCGTCTTACCTTAACAAGGAGAAAAATAATAACACCTGATAGTGAAGGACACTGTGAAGTGTTTTTGGAGTGAATGTATTGTTGCTTGGGAAAAATGATTGAGCAAAAAGTCGGGACTAATTGTTTTAAAGGGGTACTTTGTGCCTACTCAATTTTCCGAGCTAGGACCGCCACTGCAAGGATTGTCATGCATCCATAAGTGATATAATCACATAACACCAGCAGCCATACCACTACTTGAGCTGTTCCAGCTCTGTGGCTGAAGCTAAGCAGGTGTGGGCTTGGTTAGTCCTTGGATGAGAGACCACCTGAGAAAACCAAGTTGCTGCTGGAAGAGGTGTTGGTGAGCCAGTAGGTTGAAAACTTTCCTCCGGTGGAATAATCCGCATTGACCCAGTTCAGTGATGGGGACACTGTACTGAAAGAGACACCGTCTTTTAGATGAGACATTAAACAGAGGTCCTGACTCACTGTGGTCATTAAAAGATACAATGACATTCTTCAACTGGAGTAGGGGGTTCCCCGGTGTCATGGCTGAATTCCCAACCTGATTCTTTCAGTCTGCCACCTAATCATACCCTGATATAATTGGCTATTCAATTTGTCCTCTTCCTCTCCCCTTAAGCCCCAGGGCTCCCTTGAACACGAGCCATCAGGAGAGGGAATATTCCCCCGGCCCCACGTAATCAACTTCGGATTAGCAAAAGCCACTACATCAGGTCATGATTAATGTGCACACCAAGTCTTGTGAAAAAATATTGAACGGTTTTCAAGTTATGCTCCGGAAACTGAATGTTCACAAACAGACGGACAGATGTACAGACAACCGCACCCATGACTATATTTCCCTGCATTATATGCCTGGGGGATAATAAAAAGAGATTTTGATCTCAATGGGACTTTCCCTGATTAAATAAGGAATAAATAAAAAAAAGAGTAAATAAACATAGGCTCAGGATTACTATAGCAAACCCTTGTCCAGTATTGTAATACGTTATTGTATTCGCAAATTCCAAATAAAAATTAATTGTGCAATAAATGTTAAGAGTGTCTAGAGGAGTGTCTAGATTTGCCTTCTCTGGGCTCAGAGGCATCTGCGATAAACTATCACATCGTGGAAATGGGTTTTGTGGACAGACAAATCAATATTTCCGGGGTTTTTTTTTTTTTTTGGAAAAAAATGGACACCATGTGCTCCAGAACAGACAAGAAAAGGATCATCCAGACTGTTACCTGCAAGAAGTCCAAAGCCCATTCTCTGTCATGGTGTGGGGTTGTTTTGAGTGCCTTTGGCAAGGGTGATCTGCAGTAATGCCAAGGCACCATTAATGTTGACAAGAGGCCTGTCGGCCTAGAGAGCTCCGCTGAGGATGAGTGAAAGCTCTGACCTAATCTGTATGGGGGGGATTTGTTGGTTGTCAGTATTGCTTGCTGGTAAGATGATGGAAATAAATGATTGCAATTTGTTGTGTGGTTCTATTGTTATACTACGTAAATTGAGACACCAAACTGGTTCACAGCATATTCTGGTTACCAAATGTGTCATATGTTCATATTGCAATAGTTTTCAAGGGTTTCTGAAATTAAGGTATGACATGGACATTTCAGTCATCCTCACCGGAGCTCACTAGGCTGACAGGCAGGCCTCTTCTTGAGATATTAATGAAAGACTGAAAAAATGAGCACAGACACTGATTTTTTAAGTCCAAAATGCTGAATTTCTCAAAAACCGGGGTGTAGAATTTTCTAATTTTCGCAGGGGATCATCAGAACATCATAAGGAAGGCTCACAACAAATTAGACAAAAAGTTATCAGACAGTTTTTGAGATATTAATGAAAGACTGAAAAAATGAGCACAAACACTGATTTTCTAAGTCCAAAATGCTGAATTTCAAATATTCAAATTTGAAGTGAAAAGTTGACACTGGACGGACAGACAGACAGACAGAGACGGACGGACGGACAGACAGACACCAGATGACTCGGCATTAGAAAAGCTCAGCTGACTGAGCTAAAAAGTACACTCCGATTTTGGAGCAACATGTGCTGCCTTCAAGATCTTTCTCAGGGATGCACATGGATATTTCAACATGATAACAGAAAATTGCATTCCAAAGGCACTATGAAGGCATGGCTGCATAATAAGAGGGTACCAATGCCGGACTTCGCACCTCTGAATTTGAGTAGCAGTGGCGAACCATATCAGCAGTCATCACATAAACTAGGACTGCCCGACCCTGTTGCAGGAGATCTGCCACCCTGTGGGTTTTCATTCAAACAAAATGAGCATTCATTCTTTTAATTGATAGCTCAATAAGATGTCTATCTGTTGAATATTGTGCTTTGTTGGAGTTGGGAGTGAAAACCTACAGGACCTTAGATCTCCAGGACCAGGGTTGGGAAGCCCCGGTGAAAGCAGTTGCTCTCAGGAGCTTTATCTAAAGGATGGAAGATATAGTAAGGCTGATTGTTGGATTACCCAGGTACGGCAGGAGCTGATGGAGGAATACGAACAGGTAAAGAGTATTGTGAGCACGCTAGAGAGCTTCAAGATGGACAAACCTGCGGACTTTCCCGCTCCCCCGCCGGAAGAGTCTCCGCGTGACCCTACAGTCTGGCCCCCTCCTATACCAGCTGAGCACAGGTAATGGACCAACTCACCTGTACAGACATCTTCAGGGGAAGTCACGTTGCATTGCTGTAACATCCCACATTTCAGGGCACATTTTGTGATTTTGTCTGATCAGAGTCACAGTATGACATAAAATTTTATGCGGCTTTGTAAGCATTATTTTGGTTCCAGTTCCAACGGTCCATTGTCAACCCGAAAAATGAACAGGATTTTCAAAACTTGGTGGAAATAAAACCCTTGATAACGTGGAATGCGTTATCATTTTGCTGTGGTTGAATACCCCAAAACTTTTCAAAAATGGAAGGCTTTGAGACCCTAAAAGTTGAATTTTACTATGGAAATACCTAGTTTGAGGTAATATGGAACCCACTGCTATCAGATCAGTGGCTTGTTCAAACATCATACAAACTTGTAGTTCAATTTTTGTTCATTATAGCTTATTGTTAGCAAGTTAACATTCTCATTTTATGGACACATAGTGTTTCATTTTCATGTAGGCGTGAGGAAATACATATTTAATTACTGAACAAAACACACTCCGTCTCAGCGACACTTTTATTAGTGGAACTTATTTTAGCCGATTTTTAGAAACCCTATTCATTTCTTACATAGGCAGTGGAGTGATGAGACCAGAAGTGGAAAAATGCTGACAAAGCCTCATACAAAATGTCAACAGAGATATGATGCTATTAGCTCTTAATCCCTTTACGCAGAGGAGCAGATTGTAGATGCAAGTGTCTATGGACCTGCTCAACTGATGTATTCAGTTGCAGAATACTAACAATATCAAGTAGATGCAAAATGTGTATTGATTATTCACGAGTAAGCGGCGCCTGTTACTGTTTAGAACATGGACGTGTCAGGTCCCACCACTGTTGGCCAGGAATTGTATGAATTAAGCTCCTCAAATAAGCCTGATCTGCAGACAGTCGAACAGATTTGCCAATAGCATCCATCCAGCAGTTGAAAAAAATTATCTTCCACGACAAAAAAATTTGATGTCCATCATAGCAGCAAGCTAAAATCACAATAGCCCAAAGGTATGGTTATTTAGTTGCGAAAAAAATCAGCTTTCTGAATCACAAATTCAACATGATATATTCATACTGCATCATTATACTGTCCATGATAGCCATTAGATATTAAAAACAGATATTAGCCTACCATTGATGCATCCCTTGCAAGATTCAGTGGTCAGTTATCACCTCAAATAATCTATCTTGGAAATACAGTCATACTAGAACCTCCTGACTTCGTACTTCATACAGCTCAGCTGTAGTTCATGCCCACATAAAACCTTCCTGGTAATTTTCTGTTGATTGTCAAGTGTTCAATCCAAGAGAGGACAGTATAAACTTTCCATGGTAATTAAATGAAATTGATCGGGTCTTCGGGAAAACTATGTAAATCCTTGCGTAACAACAAGCAGGGTCGCATCTTCTCAACTTAGCGCATTTAAATTACACGAGCGCATTGAAAAAAAATGCTACAATACACAATCCAGGAGTGTTAATGTTACTTTGACGCAATAGAAAAGCAATACGGAGCATCTTCTAGCGATTCGGCTAGCTGTCTGATGCTTAAATGAAGTGAGCAAATACTTGATGGAGCTGTGTCAGAATTACAATGCACGCTCACAACTTTGAAGGAAGTAAATGCACTCAACTGCTAGTAAAAATCTAGAAGGCATTTTTCTTCTATGATTATTGGTGATGACAACCATCTGACATTCCTTGTGTCACTTGTCTAAAGCTCAAAATTGTGCTTTGAATCCTCAAATTTCCATAGAGAGCTCCTTAATATGAAAAGCATAATGCCAGAGTAACTAAAATATATAAATACAAAGCAAAACAAAGACGGATTAGCAAGGATGGAATTATATTAAGACTCACAGTCAAGCAGATTCCCTTTCTTGGGATATGCTTTCTGAGCAAGCACAGTAATCGCGACACAGCTCCCTAAATGAACTAAATTTGAATTTGATATAAACGGTTATTGTGGATATCAGCATGTAGCGACCTACCTAGCTGACTATTCTTCAGTTTGCCAGATGTCATTTTTTTAGCTACCTGACAAAATTTGCATGTCAAATAAACAGTTTGCTATTGTGGATATCTGCGAAGCTAGCTACGTAGCATAGCCACAATAGCTACAAAACTAACGTTGGCCAGCTATTCAGCAAGTTGATATTGCCGAGTCAGATGATGTTTTTTGAATTAAGTAAGTTTCGTTAAGAACTTAGCTAACAAAATTTGTATGCAAAATAAAAGGTATTGTGGAGAATAGCATGTGTCTGCTACTTCTGCTTAATATTTGCTAGCAGCTTCCAAATCATTCACCATGTAAGCTCCATACTTCCGCTTCGGTTGACCTGCCAGTCATTTTAAAGAGAGAACGCCCATAAGCAGCCGGCAGCTATGAGCGTCAGCAAATTTGATTTGGACCACGCTACTGCAGTGTGTTTGTACTGTAAAAGGGTGTTCCGCAAGCCCCAGCGGCAGATAAATTCACTGATTACTCCGTTTACTTCCTCCGGCTACTATTAAGATGAATTTAAAAGTTTTTTGGTGAGTTTTGATGCGTTTTGTTTGATAAATGCTTTTCAATTGGTCGATTCACCTTCTGTTCCTCGCCATATTGAAATATTGGTCTAAGGCACGCTATGCAATACAGACTCAATTTCAGCATCCGGTGATATTGTGTGTTATATGAACTCCAATAATTCTCCTTCCATCATCTTTGCATCCTTGTATGTTCTGAAAATCCTTGAATTTCACTCAGTTACTAGCTGAAAGATGCCACCCAAAAAGAAAATGAAGGCATCTAGCAGACAAACAGTAATGATGTCCTTTATAAAGGAAGGTCATTTAAATGCAATACATTGAATAGATGAGATTTCATTCTGTTGAGAGGTTAGCCATGAGCGATGATAAAACAAATGCCCATATATTCATATCGAACAGTTGCCTACTACCACATTCTGCGCAGTGTTAGCCTGGGGACATTTGCAGCCACTATGCAATAATTAAACATATTAAATTACCGGCGGTGTCGAAGTGAGTCTTCAGGGTATTGAATCGACTCGCTTTGTCCCAAAGAAAACCTGTGTGGAAACATTGGTAATTATATAAATTATTATCGCATTGTGGCTGCAAGTGTGTATATGCGTTCTTCACGTCAAATCCATAACCAAGCATTAATTCTCTCATTTGCGAGATTTAGGCAGTATAATGACTAGTTGTTCTTAGCTTGCATTCCTGTTAATTTCATCAAAAAGTTATCACACATTTTTTTTAATGAGGACATAAAACGTCAATTGTCTTTCAAATAGTCTGAATCATGTCGCTGGTGAGACGCCACGTATTTAGCTGGGCTAAGATTATTCACTGACGCCGTTTGGCACCAATGTTCTAGTTTTTTAAGAACGTCAATGTTGAATTTTCATGAAGATTTTTTGTGTTTGCAGCCCCCATTCTGTCTTAAAATGATGAAAATAAGGGGCTAGTCCCAATTCACCCCCTACCCCTATTGCTTAGCCTTAACCCTCCCGTGTCGCGCATTCACGCATAGGGGTGGAGTGCCCCAATTCTAAGGGCGGAGTGCAAGAGCTATATTGCCCTCTAAACAGATCTTTCAGAGGCATAATCCAAATGGAGGGGTAGGAGAAATCTCCCCGAATGCCTTGCAAATCATTGGCAAGCTTGTAGGGAAAATTTCTGAAGCAACAAAAGATAACCTCAAATGGAATTATTTGCGTTGTAAATAAGGTATGCTAACCATCGGCTTATCTTAGTTAACTGCCATTTCAATTTAAATAGATCTTTTCTTTTTAACAAACATAACAAAAATTGCTAATTGTGTGTGTGTGTGTGCGCGCTTATGTCTCTTGCTAAATAGTGAACGTTATAACATTGTGTTAAGGCAGACTTTGCATAAACACACTAATAGCTACTGTACATGCAGTGCATGTGTACAGTATTCTGCCCAAACAGACCTGCATACAGATCATCACAGAATCAACACACAGATCAGGAAAGTAAAAGGTTGTTTATTTGACATTGCTGTGCATCACAAATAGGTAGATTCAATGTTCACTTCAGTAACTATAATACTAGCTTGCCAGCATGTTGTTTAGCCAACATTTGGCTAACAACTGTTGTGTCCAATGCAGTTCCCCCATCAAATCATGTTCCCCTTAACGATGCAAGTATAATATCCAGAAATTGCATGGAGATGTATATTTTACTCTGAATTTGGCAACAAAACAGATTATGAAAGCATTAAGCACTTGTGCGACCACTGATAGGCAGAAGAATTTCGTATCACAAATGGACAAAGTGCTGCCAATGGCAAAAAATCGGAATTCATCGTTTTTTGTGGCATCATCTTTGATATATTTTATAAGAGCGAGTAGATTCCTCAACGCCCATGATGTTTTTTCTAAAGTGATCCTCTTAAATAAGCAACAACTGCAGTACATAACTTTCTTATGGGAGAACAGGATTTGACGGGGGAATAGAATTGGACACCACAACTGTAAACAAACTGGTATCGCTTCTGCAACACCATTGAGGTCTTTTGACGATGTATCAGGGTCATGAAGGGTTGTCCCCTTTTATGGGGTAATAGGTCAACCACTTCCCCTTGTAACTTTGTTTGAAGGAAATATGGCAAGGGCTGGAGGCAAGGGGTAGGGGTAGAGGTGAAAATAATATATCTAATGGGCCCAAACCTAAAAAAGTAAGCTGATATTCTAAAAGCTACAAGTGTCTTGTTTCATTTAAGCTAATTTTACACTCTCTGTGATGGTCAGATTGTAAAATTGTAAAGCTGTAAATAGGGGAACGCATAAATTGCCGGATGTGGCTTCTGCGCAAAGACATTAATTGTTGCCAATAGTAATCATAATTTGGAAACGCTTACACACCCAAAATGAAAAATAACTCATTGACTGGATCACAATATAAAAAAAAATAATAAATTTGAAATCAGAAAGAATTTGGTCACTTTACAATAAGGGTACGAATCATGTGCTTAAGTAGTGATTAACTAATGCATGACTCATGATGATTTAATGCATGAATTAATGCTCGATGTATCATGAATTCCTGTTGATCACCATTTACAAATGATGTGGTCGCTGACTTTGTGATTAGTTTGCACCTAATTGATCATCAATAAACCCCTTTGCGCAGAAGCCAAATCGGGCAATTTATGTGTTAATATTTCAGTATGCTACAAAATTATTTCTGTGGTTGACATGGTAGGGTTTAATTACATGAAAGGGGACCTATTATGCTGATCCTTCTTTTAATACATATAAGTAATGTTATGATGGATGTCCATACTCAACCTCTGAAAAGTTTCTAAACATAAGATGCAGGGGTTTTGCCGTAATCCAAGAACTTGATTTCGTGAACATGATTTCCTGTCTGAACAGCTCATCCCAAGATCTTCACAAGATCTGGGCAAAACCTGACGTTAGGTTGTGCCGTCCAATTAATACAGACCTAGCCAGAGCCAATCACGGCGCTGGACCTGCCCACACCGGAAACTATTCTAGCAGGCACAAACAATTGCAGATCATACTATGCCTTAGTAGCGTCTACACCTTTGGAAATACAAAAGAAGAACCGCAGATCATTTGAGGTGCACTTTTGTCAGTATCTCTCCCAAAGCTGCATGTCCGTTTACTTTTGGACGCGAAGAAAAACACTTATTTCTCTTCAAAAAGACGATGCCACCAGAAATCAGTGGGTTGCTTTTTTGTTTGCTGGCAGCAAACAGCCACGGCCAAAGGGAACGTTAGCTGTTTGTGCTCAGTATTTCACCAAAGACAGCTTTGTCAATAAAGGATAACTGGACGCTGGATAAGCGTTTCAGCTGCTTCTCAAACCTGAAGCAATTGCCATCGATCAAGCGCTCGGAGCCACAAGCTGTAAGTAACGATATAACAGCAAATAATGTAAGTGAAGCTAATGTGTTACGGGTGGGTAGCAGGACCGCTAACGATACTAACAACAACTGGCCTCAAACGCAGGCTTTGTAAAATATTCGAAGATAAAGCCCGTATCGGTCTTGACTGTCCGTGACTCTCAGAGGCGGAAGCTGTAAGTTGCTTTCACGGCATAAGCCTACCTAACGTGATAGCCAGTTGATTGTGGCTGTAGCACTGCGGCTAACGTAGCCAAGTTACTGTTGCTAATGTTTGTGTCCTGAATATGCTAGAGTAATATCAGGGGAAATTCAACAGAAGGTTTGTGAACAATTCAGTTCAATTCAAACTTTATTTCAGACTCAGATCGGTCCATATTAAACAACAACAACAACATAAAAACATAAAAATAAATAAAGAAATAAATAAAAAATCTAAAAGACATACAAACACCCTCTCCAGTGCCTCCAAAAACTAGAAAAGTACCTAGTACTACTCATTGTAGGCAAAGCTATAGCCACAATAATTAACAGTTTTTGAATCCATCAATCGCTCCATAAACTTATACATAAAAATTCTCAATAGAGCACCTGAAGTGGGAACACCATTGTGTACAAATAACTGACTGGCAATTGTCCACCTAGGGAGATTCAGCAAAATTCTAAGTGCATCATTATATGCCACTTGTAATTTTTTGAACTTGGCCTTACTATACCTGCACCACAAGTGGGCAGTATACAGCAGAGTACAATAGACTTTAAACAGTGCAATTTTGAAGTGCTCAGAACATATATAAAATTTGCGTGCCAACATATTTGCATGACTGTATATTTTGCAGTACTGACGCTGAATATCATCATCATCACACAGGTCAGCCCTGATGATGTGAACCAGATATTTGACCTTGTCCACAACAGTAAATACATTATCTGCCAGGAGGAAGGAGGGGAATGTTCTCTTCTGGTCCTCCTTAGTCTTCACAATCATAACAGCACTCTTTTTAGAGTTAAACTTAATGTCGAACTGCTTTCCATAATCAGAGCAGACTGTGAGCAGTTGCTGCAGTCCAGCAGAATAAGGGGACATGATGACTAAGTCATCAGCGTACATTAGATGGTTAATAAGCCTTTCTCCCACCATACAGCCAGTCCTACACTTTCTAAGCCTTTTTGAGAGCTCATCCACATACAAATTAAAAAACGTAGGTGACAAAATTCCACCCTGTCTAACTCCATTTGTCACTAAAAATGGTTCAGATGTGGTCTTACCCCATCTTACCTGCATGGTTTGATGTGAGTACCAGTAATGTAACCCCTGTATTAAATAAGGAGGAGCCCCTCTTTCTTGTAATTTTAAAAACCGTTTCGCATAATTAGTGCGGTCAAAGGCTTTTGATGCGTCCAGGAAGCACATTAACATAGTGGTGTTCTGATTCCTATACCTACTAACGGCCTCTTTTAAAGCATAGATGCACATATCTGTGCCATGTTTGCTTTTAAATCCATACTGTTCATCAGAGGTGGCTATGTATTCCTGTAGCCTATCAAGTAGGATTCTTTCTAAAACCTTTGACAACACACTCGCGAAGGCAATGGGCCCTTATCAATACTGGAGATCTTTCCTGTTTTATCCTTAACCACTGGATCAAGCAAGACTGCCAGCATAGAATCTGGTAAGATGCCACGCATCAGCATTCCTGAAAAGCACAGGGCAAGTAAAACTGAAATTCTGTGACTGGAGAATTTATACATACATAAACCTCATTTGACGCTAACTTCTTATACTTGTTTGTAATTTGGATGCTTGGTACAACTGTCCGCAGTAACGGAACTTGCTGTCTGTAAAACCAGTATTGCAAGGTTTTGTCTCTGTAGTTGTTATGACCGCTCGGTTACCAGCTACTGCATGTTAGTTTGCGTGCCCTGCTACTTAAAAATGCTCCTGGTTAACTTATATGCAGTAATTCTGATTGGTATGCTTGTGTTACTTCGGTAAGCATCAAACGTTGCCTGATTGTAGCCACTATAGTTGAAGCTAACCGGAGAGGTGCTGTATGTGTCTGCAAAGTTGGGCTGAAAAGGCTGCAGTAGACCAGACATAGGTTTTGCAGAGCTTGGGATAGGTGTTTGGGTTTGTTTACGGCTGCTTATGATTGCTTCACTTATCCATGACCGGGATCAGCCAGATACTTCACCAATATCTGGGCTAGCTCTCTGATGCTACCGTGAAAGCAATTGCGAAACGCACAAGCTATAACGTGTCTGGTATAACAAACAATTTCATCCCCCTTTAGGAATTGTTCTGGCTAATACATAAGCAACTGTCCACGCTAACGTAACTTACGGTCTGTAAACTGTATAGTGTTCATAACATAACCGAGCTCTCTCTAGCTGTCGCGTACTGTCCATAAAGCTGCTTTCACATCGGACGCGAAACAAATTTTTCGCTGACAGATTCCATTCAAAGTTAATGTAAAGACGCGAATAAACGCGTTATGGGCGCGTTAAGCCGCTTTCACACCAGACGCGAAACAAATTTTTCGCATGACAGATTGCATTCAAAGTCAATGCAAAGACGAAAATACACGCGTTATGGGCGCGTTAAGCCGCTTTCACACAGGACGCGAAACGAATTTTTAGTGCGACAGATTATTCAAAGTCAATGCAAAGGCAATGCATTGACTTTGAATGTAATCTGTGGCGCGAAAAATTCGTTTCACGTCCGGTCTGAAAGCGGCTTATCGCGCCCATTTTCCGTGAGCAAACGCTGGTCATTCCGACACAATAAGTAAACCATTACCACGGACAATTTCCGAAAAAGCCGTTTAGCCTGGAGCTTTTGCCCCTCCGTCATATACCAGCGCAGAAGCTGTACGTTACTCCACGCCAACGACACACCACAGTTATGCACACGAACCAGCAGGTCCTTATGATACACACCTAAGCAGTCCATAAGTTGTTGGTTCACTTTTTGCTGCCCCTCACTGTCCATGTTTCCCTCTAAACTCAGACCCACCGGATATCTACGGTCTCCGGTCTACACTTGGGTATGTCGACCCGTTCTACGAATGTGTCTGTATGGGGCTGATTCTAGCTTTCCCTCAATCCTAGCTATAGAGTGGAAATACCGGTGTACTCACCATAGAAGCCGTAGGTAGATGGCAAATTCAAGCTTGGGCTGCCAGACTTTCGCACTGCGTCCTCCACTTTCGCCGCTGCATTTCTTAGAACAAGTGAATTTCATTAGATCTATACACATGTACTACGTTTAATTGCGGCACGTTCCCACCAATTCCTTAGCTCAGATGGCAGATGCGTCTCACGTTTCACACTAGGGAGGCAGACCCGGAAAACTGCGGTCTGCCGAGTCCCGCCCGGCTCCGACCTCCACAGAGCTGGCCAATCAGAAGAAAGGGGCACACGGGGAGGGGGGGCCATAGCGGAAGAGCCGCCCAAACGAGGCGTTTCAGGCAGAGACTGCAATGGACTACAAATGGGCTTTTTTGAGGATGGCAGTATGAGCTAAATAAGGACCCTGTTTTGGACTTTTAACGATCAGGAGTACTCTAGGGGAGTCCAAGATCAAAATAGAACCTTGGAAATGTAGCATAATAGGTCCCCTTTAATTACATTACATTAAGGCTGTGTGCTACTTGGGTTGTCGATTTTCCGCTTATGTAAACAGCCTAATGCCATTTCCATTTATTAAAGAAAAAATTTGCCTTATGATCGAATTTGGGTTTTTATTATTTCCCCAATTAGTGTACTTTTTACGGAGAAATGGTACAGGGAAATCTGCAAGATCCATCCATCCACCCATTCTCTATACCGCTTCTTTCTCACTAGGGTCCCGGGGGGAGCTAGAGCCTATCCCAGCTTACAACGGGCGACAGGCAGGGACACACCCTGGACAGCTCGCCAATCCATTGCAGGGTGCACACACCATTCACTCTCACACTCATACCTATGGGCAATTTAGCATCTCCAGTTAGCCTGATGTGCATGTCTTTGGACTGTGGGAGGAAACCCACGCGAATACGGGGAGAACATGCAAACTGTACAGAAAGGCCCCAGGCCAGATTTGAACCCACGATCTTCTTGCTGTGAGGCAGCAGTGCTAACTATTGCGCTGCAAGAATAATTCAATATTTTATAAAAAGTAACAAGTGAAACTAGAAACCGCAGCTGATTACTCTGCTACCAAGCTGTTCCAGATTTCAGTTTATGCATTCAAATCACAATTCAGTGTAAGCAGTCATTAAACAGTGCAAAGTTTGCATGTGGTTTCCTTTGGGAACGGTTGCTTCTTTTGCTTTCCTGTGAAGACATCAACTTACGATTTATATATTTGCATTTAGCCATCACATTTTTCCTCAGCAATAGAAAAATTCTACTATATAATTGTATCCGTAAAGCAGATATGGTATGGCGGTCCCATTTGCGTAGTGAAGAATGAAAATGACAGTGCAATCTGGTGTTTGCTGGACGTTGTAACAAGTCAGCGTGTTGTCAAATCTCCAGTCAGATTCTGTAACATTCTTCAAGGTCAGTCAGTCAGAGCTCAAAGACGAACACGTTTATAGGCGTTGAATAATTGCAGACCCCAGGTTTTCTTACTGGACATTTAAAAATACACTCAAGATATACATGTATTATTACAATTTGCGAGCCTTTAGCACATCTTTATGAATTGTCATTTGTGGACCCTACTCTTCTGTAAACTCATTAATCCCAAAAGGAAATCTTCGCCTTAATTCTTTGCTGAGACAGAACACCCAAACATTGCTGCAAGAGCTATCCACTGACAGCCAATTGTATACAGTATGTACCATGCCCCTAAGCAAGAGAAAAGTGTGTATTCCTTAACTTAGACTGTCTGAATTACTGAATTTATTAAAATATGATGAAACATCCAAATCTCACTGATTAAATTCACTTAATAATTGGTTCAGTACATTTAAAGTTACATAGAGCTTAGTTTTCCATCATTGAAACAAAGGCATATTCCTAATGTGTCTTATCGGCGACACCCTTATGCTACCTGTAACGTCGCAAGGGTTTTAAAAAATTTGTGGCTCTTTGAATTTGGATGTTAACTTATTTCTACAGTTTGGTTTTATTTGCGGACATCAATATACAAAAACAGCATACAATAATACATAATTGGGGGGAATTATGGGAAGATGGCGGCACCTTGCGGACCGCTGTCTCACTAACAGAAAACAAAACTTTTAAACACAACTTTTAAACATAATATTCAACATCGAAGGCCAGAAGTAAGCGACAATGCCACCAAAGAAATCTCCAACCAATCCCCAGATGGAGGATGACATCGAGGAGATTCGCAAGTCGCTAAACTTTATGTCGGGCGAACTGACAAGAGTGACGGACCAGCTGACGGCATTGACAGAGCTCGTGAGTGAAGTCAAACGACTTAAAAGCATGATCAAAGAAAGGGACAAAACAATCAATGATCTTGAACGAAGGATACATGACTTAGAGCAATACTCACAAATGGAAGACGTTATTATTACTGGATTAGATGTCAAACCGCGATCATATGCTAAAGCGGCTGCTGAGGGCAGAAACGTTGGAGAAGATGCCGAGATTGAAGACCTCCAGAGTCTGGAAATGCAGGTCGTAAATTTTCTTGAGAGCAAAAATATCTACATCAATACCAACAGCATATCAGCGTGTCACACACTTCCTCGAAAGGACCGCAAATCTAAGCCTGCCATCATAGTTCGCTTTGTAAATCGTAAACACAAAACGGAGCTACTGATGCAGGGGAAGAAGCTGAGGGGATCAGAGGTTTTTCTGAATGAACATCTAACTAAAAAGAACGCCGAGATTGCCTGCGAGGCCTGCTACCTTAGGAGAAATAACAAAATCAAAGCAACATGGACCCGGAATTGCAAGGTATTGATATGGCTTAACGGTGTTACACCCGAAGAAGCCAAAGTAATCACGGTAAGAGAACTGAATGAACTTGACAAATACCGATAAATGTGCTGTTCCTCCAAATGAGAGCATGGCCTTGAGGGCGCTAAAGGAATATGGATCTTGCCATCCTTTACTTTTTTCACTAACTCTATGCTGCATGCTACATTTTTTGTTTTTGTCTGCTTGCTCTTTACTTCTGGATGGATGGAATATACTCCCCTTCTGCACTATTGTCTATGTTTTGGGGAATCTGCATGTACATTTTTTCTATCTGGATTCTGCATGCAATTTCTATTTTTGGAAGTTTTTGGGAAGGATGATGACCCCTTGCCTCGAATTGAGACAATTTTGCTTCTCCTACTATCTTGTTTTGGATGGATATTGTACGGGCATTTATTTATTTGTGCTCCTTTTTGCTCATTGGACTTGCTGGATGGACGTAAGGTTTTTGTTTTGTTTTTCACTCTTTTTTTCCTTTTTTCGTCCCTGGATTGGACCTGTGGATTGGATTGGACTTGCCGCTTTATACAGTGCCTGACAAAAGTCTTGTCACTTATCCAAGTTGTAGGAACAACAAATAATAACCTGACTTGTAGTTGATCAATTGGAATCAAAAAATGGCTTATATGAAAGGCAAAGCCCTCTAGATTATGCGAAATATACCAAAATAGAATTTTGTGTCATTCATTGAGTTTTATTATTTAATTAGTACAGAAAGGTCAGATTTTGCTTGGACAAAAGTCTTGTCGCATTGAAAAAAAATGTGGAAATTATACATACACTTTATTTTGAATACACAAATATGCCACCATAATATTAGAACATAAATTCATGGTGCCTTGGAAAAAAGAATTAATATTACGTAGACTCCCATGAGCTTGGAGGACTGTATCCATATGTCTTGGCAAAGACTGAAATAACTTGATGATGAAATCATCTGGAATGGCAATGAAAGCAGTCTTACAGGACTCCCAGAGTTCATCAAGATTCTATGGTTTCATCTTCCAAGCCTCTTCCTTCATCTCACCCCTGAAATGCTCAATAATGTTCATGTCAGGTGACTGGGTCGGCCAATCCTGGAGTACCTTCACCTTCTTCGCTTTCAGGAACTGTGATGTGGAGACAGAAGTATGAGAAGGAGCAGCAGTATGAGTCGGGCAGCAAGAACTTCTTGATATTTCAGGCTGTTGATGTTGCCATCCACTCTGCAGATCTTTCTCACCCCCCATACTGGCTGTAACAACAAACCATGATTTTTCCTCCACCAAACATGATTATTTTCTGGGAGAATCTTGGGTCCATGAGGGTTCCAACAGGTCTTGTACGGCGACTGGGATGCAGTTCAATGGATGATTCATCAGAAAAATAAACTTTCAGCCACTTTTCCAGGATCAATCCTTTCTGCAAGCTGTGGGCCTTGGCAAATGCAATGCAGGTTATTTGTTTTCTGTTTAATGCAGGCTTCTGTATGCTAATTCGGCCATGAAAACCACTTTGAGAGAGAATTTGACAAACTCTTCTTGTAGATACCTGGATTTTTGGTGACATTTCCTCATGTAGCTTGACTGTAGTTGAAGAAGGGCTAGCCTTGTACAGTTGAAGCAACAAACGGTCCTTTCAAACAGTTGTTATACCAGGGTCTGTCTGACCTGCACTTGCCACGAACATCACCAGTTTCTTCAAATATTTTTCTTATCCCCTCCACTTGACATTTGGATACATTGAAGATGTCTGCCACGTCAGCAGCAGACTCAGTCTTCAGGCTCTTGATGATCAGCACTTTGGTCTGTGGTTGAATCTTCGGCATGTTGTCAGAGGTCTAGTCGCACCTCATATGAAAGTCTGGTGCGCTGGGGTTATTTCTATACACATCTGGGAATGTGTTAATTACAGTATTTGTCATAGGTTAAACTCTAATCTGTGATTTGTTGCATCATCTGAAGAGACGACAAGACTTTTGTCCCACCAAAAACACATGTTATGGGCTTTGCCAGGCTGTGAACATCAGAACCTTTTTTGACGGTTTCATTTTGCACCAAATTATTAATGTGAAAGCCCTTGACATTAAAATGGACCATTTATTATAACAATTGATTGGTTAGAAATAAAGTTATATGCTATTTTTAGAAACTATGTCTTTATGCGACAAGACTTTTGTCAGGCACTGTATATGGGACTGTAATGTTTGTGGTTATCTTGGTATGTGTGTGTGTGTGTGTGTGTGTTGTGTGTGTGTGTATGTTTGTGTGTGTGTGTGTGTGTGCCTGGGCCAGTTTGCCTGAAAGACAATGACAGATTCTGAGAAGGACTTTTTGTTCCCATTTAGAGATGCTGATCCAATTAGAGTTTAATGACACTGGCAACAGTTATGAAGAGGTGATTGTGTGCATAGTCAGTATAGAAAGTATGAGGATCTTAACTTAAATAATTTTGATTACTCTGAACACAAAATGCATGGAATTAATGAAATCTACCCTGATAATCACTTTTACAATAGCATAAACATGAATTGTGAATACTATACGGACGATCAATTCAATAGTGCTAAAATGGAAGGCAATTTTTCAATCATACACTTCAACAGTAGGAGTCTTTATAAAAACTTTAATAAAATCAAAGAATATCTGAATAAATTTAACAAATTCAATGTGATTGCAGTGTCTGAAACCTGGCTTGAGAATGAGAAAGTTCACAATGTGGAAATAGAGGGTTATGAACTATTTACATTAAATAAAGATAATAAAAAAGGAGGAGTCGCACTATATGTGGACACAGCTCTGAGATGTAACACAGTTAAAAGTATGACAACCACCATAGATGAGGTTCTTGAATGTCTAACCATCGAAATTTTCATAGAAAAATCCAAAAACATTATCATTAGCTGTTTGTGTAGAAAGCCAGGATCTTGCCTAGACACATTCAATCATAAAGTAGATACTATGTTCAGCAAACTAAATAATAAGAAGATGTATATGCTATGTGGTGACTTTAATATTGATTTACTAAACCCCCATGGAAACACTAAGACAACAGATTTTATCAATACAATGTACAGTACTAGCCTATTCCCTGTTATCACCAAGCCAAGCAGAATAACAACTGACACTGCCACATTGATAGATAATATATTCATAAACACCCTCAAAAACCAAGTAACTACAGGGCTCCTAATAAATGATATAAGTGATCATCTCCCAGTTTTTGCTATTTTTAGACATCCCAAAATTGAGAACAAAAGTATGAATTACGCACAAGTACTGTCTAGATGCAGAACACCACAAACCATTGCTGCCTTCAAAGCGGACTAATGTACACAGACATGGAATGAGGTTTATGCTACCACTGACCCAGACCAGGCCTATGAGGCCTTTCTGACCACATTTCTTAAACTGTATGATAAACATTGTCCTTTAAGGAAGTCACAAATTATCAAGCGACATAGGCACGATATGCCCTGGATGACCAAAGGCATAGTAAATGCATGCAAAAAGAAAAATGTATTGTACAAGTTATTTTTAAAACATAGAACAAAAGAAGCCGAAACTAGGTACAAAATGTATAAAAATAAATTAATAAGTATTATTAGAACAAATAAAAATGATTATTACCACAAGGTTTTGGAGCAACATCAGAACAATGTCCAAGGGACATGGCAAATATTAAATAACATAATTATGAAGGGTACTGTTAATTTTGGTTATCCTAATTGTTTTTTAAAAGATAATATGATTATAAATAAAACAAAAGAAATTGCAAATCAGTTTGATAACTTCTTTATAAATATTGGACCTACTCTAGCAAAGGAAATTGTACAGCCGAAAGATAGAGAAGGCCTAGGTGAAAAGATAATCAATCAAAACCCTTCCTCCATTTTTATTAAGAGTGTACATGAAAACGAAATACTTGAAATTGTTAAAAAATTTAAGAACAAAAAATCCACTGACTGCACTAACATTGATATGATGCTGATCAAAAATATAATTGAATACACAGTCACACCATTATACATATGCAACCAATCTTTTCTTGCAGGCATCTTTCCCCAGAAAATGAAAGTGACTAAAGTTATTCCTATTTTTAAAAGTGGAGACAGATTCCTGTTTACTAATTACTGGCCTATCTCTCTGCCCTCACAATTTTCCAAAGTCCTAGAGAAACTCTTTGCTGAAAGACTAGACAACTTCACAGTCAAACACCATCTACTCAGCAATCAACAGTATGGGTTCAGGTCTAACAGGTCCACTTCGATGGCAGTAATGGAGCTGGTGGAACAGATATCCAATACAATGGATAACAGAGAATTTATGGTGGGAGTCTTCATTGACTTAAAAAAGGCTTTTGACACCATTGACCATAAAATACTAGTCAATAAATTACAAAGATATGGAATCAGAGGAATTGCTCTTTCCTGGTTACAAAGCTACCTCGGCGACAGACACCAATATGTCCATATAGAAAACAATGATTCTGACCTGAATAGGGTTATATATGGAGTCCCTCAAGGCTCTGTGCTGGGCCCTATACTACTCATTCTATATATCAATGACATCTGTAATGTGCCAAAGCATCTGAAATGTGTCCTGTTTGCCGATGACACCAGCCTCCACTGCTCGGGAAAAGATCTTGCACTGCTTCTGAACACAGTTGAACAGGAATTAGCAATACTAAAAAAATGGTTTGACATTAATAAATTGTCATTGAATTTAAGCAAAACAAAATACATCATTTTTGGACATAGAAGAATTAACATACCGGTCAAACTTAAGGTGAATAATGTGGAACTCGAACATGTGTATGAAAATAAATTTTTGGGTATTACAGTTGATCATAAACTCAACTGGAAACCACACATAAATATCTTGCAAACAAAAATATCCAAAGCAATTGCCATAATATATGAAATGAAATATTTCTTGAACAAAAGTTCACTATATATTCTGTACTGCTCTCTCGTGCTTCCACACATTAACTACTGTGTGGAGGCATGGGGGAACACACATAAAACTAAAATAAATCCGATCTTCCTCTTACAGAAAAAGGCCATAAGAATTGTAAATCAAAAAGACTATTATGAACCAACAAACCCACTGTTCATGAACTTATACACCTTAAAACTACAAGACATTATTGATCTAAACACTTTAATTATAATGTACAAGGCTAACAATAATCTGCTTCCACACTGCATCCAGGAACTTTTCTTGTTAAGGAAGAGTGATCATAATTTAAGGGGTTTATGTATGTTTAAAAACACCAAAATAAGAACTACCATCAAAAGCAAATGTGTATCCGTTAAAGGGATATCTTTATGGAACAAATTGGACAATGAATTAAAACTCTGTAGCTCAATCAGTCAATTTAAAAAAATGTATAAATCCATGGTAATAGATAAATATAGATCTTCATTATAATTATAATCGAAATAATATGTACTTACTGATCCTTTGATTTTGCTTTTTTATGTGTCTGAATTACTTATTGTTTTCTGATATGTCATTACATCTTATGATATTGCAATTGTTTGTTCGTAACTTAACACATATGTAAAAATAGCGCTATCGCTAGCGGGACCCCTCAGCCCCGAGCTTTATTTGAGCCTGTGCATCGTTTGTGCGTTGTATCACTAGAAAGTGAGTGTGAGAATGTTGTAGTATTTTGCTGCTGACCTGCTATCAGTGCTTGTGAAGTTCAAAGCACTTTCTCCCTGTCGTGCTACCATTCCTATGTAAGTTAAGAACTTTTTCCAGCTGATGTGCCAGAGAAGTATCCACATTGTGAGAAGGCTCGACTAGCTAATGTCCGTGATCCGTGAGATGTGATGAAACCGGCTGCAAGTATCCACATTGTGACATGACTCGACTAATGTCCATGATTCGAGAGACATAGCGGGAGCAGCTGTAAGTATCCACAGTGTGACATGACTCGACTAATGTCCTTGATTCGAGAGACGTGACGATGAACCAGCTGTAAGTATCCATACTGTGACATGACTGGACTTATGTCTGTGTGATCGGTGAAGTTGTTTTGGAGTTATTGCGCGGAATGTGATTTCAAGATGGCGGCTATGGCGGCCATATTGGATATCGGAGCGCAACCAAAATCGATAGGCTTCTGTAGTTCCACACCCCCAACATGCACTCCGAAAACGAAAGTGATCGGTGAAGTCGTTTTGGAGTTATTGCGCGGAATACGAAATTGTTGACAGACAGACAGACGGACGGACACCGTGCGTGACGACAATACCCCTAGCCCTTTCGGGCTGAGGGGTAATAAAAAGGTTAATTTACGCTTTGATTTGAAACTGCTTAGACGGAAATCTTCATAATTAATTCGAAAAAATCTCAACTCAGTCAGTAAACATACTGACCATGCATTGAACGCGGAATAAGAAAGGTTTTAATATTTTTAGATGGCATTGCGTTCACTTCCTGTCAGCAAATATGAACAAATTTGCTGTCTCGTGAGCATTTTAAGTTCAATGCACTGAGCAAAAATGTCGTGGATGAAATTGGCATGCCTTTCTGCCGTTTAGTCTTGTAAATTAGTTCATCAATCCTCTGATTGCTAATCAAGCAAAATAATAGGGAGTTATCCTTTGTTTAACGATGAGGATTCTGCCTCCCCTAACTGACCTCTGACGGCACGTCATTGGTGTGTGCCTGGGTGGGGTTTGAGGTGGGGAGGTGTTAGAATATATTCGAATGAATTACAGGTCATTTCAAATTCGTTCGACCTTCATTTTTTGAAAATATGACAGCCCTATGAGGCTGTGAATCTCTATTTTCAGGAGAGGTTGTTTCAGGCGATAACTGACCTCTGAGCCTGCGAGAGACATATCTACGCGTAAATCAATGGAAGGGTAATATGTTTTTGTCATGTCTAATGGTTATACTGGACATCAGAATGACGTGGTATCAATATCATGTTGGATATTTGCTTCTAAAAGCTGATTTTTTCACTTCTAAATTGGCCTACCTTTGGTCTATTGTGGCCTTATCTTGTTGCTATGAGAGAAACCAGTTTTTTTCATGAGAGGCAATTTTTATCAACTGCTGGATGGATACTATTGGCAAATACACTGCCTGGCCAAAAAAAAAAAAGTCACCGTTTGGAAATTAATGAACAAATCCTATAATTGGATCATTATTGCGGTTATTAATATGTTTCAGCTTGCAATAATCATTTTAACCCTGACTGATGAAGCGCGTCGCTACTCATTTCTTAAAAAATTTCAGAACAGGCAAGTTATTGGCCTGTATTTAGCAAAGAAAATCATGAATGACAAAAACCAGTATGAGGAATCATTTTCACAAACAAATTTGCCACCACAAAGTCCTGACCTTAAACACATAAGTTATTGGGATGTGCTCAAGAAAGACCACCGAGTGGTTCAACCATTATGTCGAGAAGACAAGATCTCGGCCAAAAATTATGCCATTTCTGATCGAAAATAAATGTTCTGGCATTGCATATAGTTGTCAAAACAATGACGAATATGCACTGTAATCAAAGTTACAGGGGTTCCAACTAAATATTTGAGTGTGGGACTTTTTTTTTTGGCCGGGTAGTGTATCTTCGGCTGTTTGCTGATCAGGCTTGGATGAGGAGCTTAATTCTTACATTTCTTGGGCGACAATGGTGGAACTAAAAATGTCTATATTCAGAATAGCTCATGGGCACCGCTTCCTCGTGAATAATCAATATACATTTTGTGTCTAGCCCTTCTTGTTTGGACACTGCAACTGAATGCATCATTTTAGCAGTTCCGTGGATGCTAGCATCTCAGAAAGGGGTTAAGGAAACTTAATTCACAGTTACTTCATACAAACCCCAATTCCAATGAAGTTGGGACATTGTGTAAAACGTGAAGAAAGACAGAATACAATGATTTGCAAATGCTTTTTGACCTATATTCAATTCAGTACGCCACAAAGACAAGATATTTAATGTTCAAACTGATCAGCTTTATTGTTTTTTTTTTAAATATTCACTCATTTTGAATTTGATGTTGCAACTCGTTCCAAAAATGCTGGGACAGGGGCAACAAAAGATTCGGAAAGTTGAGGAATGCTCAACAAACACCTGTTTGGAACATTCTACAGGTGAACAAGTTATTTGGAAACAGGTGAATGTCATGATTAGGTGTAAACAGAGCATACTTGAAAGGCTCAGTCCTTCACAAGCAAGGATTGGGCGAGGTTAACCACTTTGTGAACAACTGCATGAGCAATTAGTCCAACAGTTTAAGAACAATGTTTCTCAACGTGCAATTGCAAAGAATTTAGGAGTCATCTACAGTCCATAATATCATCAAAAGATTCAGAGAATCCGGAGAAATCTCTACATGTAAGCGGCAAGGCCGAAAACCAACATTGAATGCCCGTGACCGCCAGTCCCTCAGGTGGCACTGCCTTAAAAACCGACATCATTCTGGAAAGGATATTACCACGTGGGCTCAGGAACACTTCGGAAAACCATTGTCAGTTAACACAGTTCGTCACTACAGCTACAAGTGCAAGTTAAAACTCTACCATGCAAAGCGAAAGCCATACATCAACAACACCCAGAAACGCCGCCAGCTGCTCTGGGCCCGAGCTCATCTGAGATGGACTTACGCAAATTGGAAAAGTGTGCTGTGGTCTGACGAGTCCACATTTCAAATTGTTTTTGGAAATCATGGACGTCGTGTCCTCCAGGCATCTTGCTACATTTTGCAGTCCCGTAATGTCTGAAATGAAAGTTCTTGGGATTGTGCCTGCCCTTCAGGGATGACTCTTCATTACAATTGCAGTGGTGTTGTTTTTACCTGCAGAGTACCTGTTCAGGTAAAGCGGCCTAACACCGGGGCAAAGCCACAGAGGAAGGAATCTCCTGGGATGCAGCACCGCGGGCCGGTGGGGCGTCCACAGCCCATCTCCAAGGCTGAAAAACCCGGGTCTCGGGATGTCAAGGGGTACAAAAGCAGGGAAGACAAGGTGCGTGGTCCCATCTCTTTACGAAGGATGATGTAATAATGGGGTGTCCAGTCGTATCCACATAGGGACGGTGTGGTTGCTGGTTTTTGTTAAAGCCCAACATTAATACACCTGATTCTACTGATCAAGGTCTTGATTAAACCCACTGATTAGTTTGCAAATCAGAAAACGGCTAGAGGAGCACTGCGTGGGTCACACATCAATTTGGATGGAAAAACAGGTGCTCTTTGGAGAGGGTTACAAGTTATAAAAAAATAGTTGAAGTGTGTCTCCCTTTGTAAAACCTTCGGTCTGGAGGTGTCAGTCAGTACAACTGAAAAAATCCAAGGCATTCTGTTCTGTAGTGAAAAAAGTAAATAAAAAGCCTTTATTAAGACATGGCTCAGTAGATAAAAACCAACGCGTTTCAGCTCACATAGCCCTCATCTTGCACCCTGGTGAAGGCTCTGTGAGCTGAAACGTGGCTTTTTATTGAGTTTTTCCACTATGAAACAGAGTGCCTTGGACTTTTTCAAGTGTACCAACTGACACCTCCAAACCTAAGGTTTTACAAAGGGAGAGACACTTCAACTATTTTTCCACTGATTAGTTTATTGGTTGAATTAGGTGTTGTAGCAATTGGCCACAATAAAAAAAACTAAAACTTGCAATCACGTCAGGCCTTCTCTTATAGGATTTGACACCCCTGATGTTATAGGAATAAGACCATTGAAGTGTCATTGGAAATTCCACCAATGACAGAAAACATTGCTTCGTATCTAAACGGCAACACTGATGGTGATTGAGTAGCATTCTCTTGCCATAGCTCGTACAAGTGAATCTGCATTTTAGTTTCTGTGCTTCCTGCATCTGGATTTTACAACTTCATTTAAAAAAAAAAAAAAAAGATCCAGAATTGTGTGTTTCCTTATTCCTTGCCTAGAAATCCGCCAGTCAAACTGAAAAGGATCAATTTGGTGTCCGTATTCTTGTCTATGATCTATGGACTGTGTGTTTATGTCATATGAGTGAGCAGAAAAGGACTAGCAGTGCACTGCAGTTTTAGCCTCCCCCCCAAAAATGAGAACATTCCCAATGTCATCTATGAATGCGCAAAAGATTTACCGTGTGTAAAATAATTCAATTTCTGTATTCCGTACCTCCCAAGTTTGAAGGACCAAAATACTGGTCCATAACGTGAGCGTTTCATTTCACTGAGCCGGCGGGGGGGCTGGGGGTATTGACTGGGTGGTGGAATTTGCATTTAATTTTGTTGATTCATAACACATTATCACGCGTGGGTGGAGAAATAACACGTAAATCCCTCAATACGCAAATTGCGGGTTTTTTCATTTGCTTGCGGGTCCGCGGGTTTTGCCATTCAACTGCGCATCGGACCCGCCAGATGCAGGTCACTTGGGAGCCATGGTATTCATATTCATGCATATGGTATTCATTCATTCATTCATATTAATTTGGTAATTTTCCAAATGCGCAAAAATGACTTGGGTATTCAGGAGCAATATTGTTTGAATTATATTTGTCATTTTTGCTAGGTCCCAGTACAGCTGAATATAACCCATAGTGATTTGCAAGTCTGGTGAAAATTTATTCTAAAACAGTGGCCCTATTCGAAACCGTGCACTAACGTACTACTCGCACTACCGATGACATCAGATTTAGCGGGTAGGGTGTTCACTTATGCGTGGGGAGTGAGTTTGTGTCCGCAAGAAGTTCCCGGATGTATACTAGATCAGGCAGATATTTTGTGGGCCTTCGTAAGCTCACTATTCATACATAAATTGCCCAAGATGCAACGCGAAGTAAACCGCCAGAAAAACTCGCTGAGGAATGACTAGAAGAAGAAGCAACAGGAAGAGTTCGTTCATAGTGAGTAGCATGCAAGGATGTTTTATATTTTACTGGATATACAATTGGAAAATGGCCGCCCATTCATTTCAATGGAAATTGCTCAATGACACAGAACGCCGACATGGGGGCCTTATTTCCGGAGCCACGCGGACATGCACTATGTGACTTTTGCTCACACATGCGTAGTGTGGGGCTAATGAACGCGCTGGTATCCGAGGTGTCCATGACAACGGCCCGCGCTCGTGGAACTCCTACCCAGGGTGCATGTTCACGATAACTTTTCTCCGGAAATGGAATTCTTACTACTGCAGACTGCAGAACCTTGCGTAGGAAACCCCTGATGTAACTATGAGCAGATCAGAAAAAATATAGCTGCCAGTAAAGGCTTAATCATAGTTTGAAATACAATTTTAAAACCCAAATGCAATATCAAATGTTTAAAACGGTTGTTATTTAACAGGGAAGAAAACTATTGATTTCAACGCAAAAATGTCGGCAAAATAGTTGACTTGCTGTTTGTTGTGTAACATGACATTGCGCAGGCTCGTGTCCTCTTTAGTTCAACGATGAGTAACTACATTTATAGAGTCAGACGATTCTTGCTTGTCTGCATGCGAACTCCATTATCTTTTCCGGATTCAAGACGATAAACCGAACACACAACGCACTGCACGTGCCTTATAAACCGATATGTTTTAAAGTCAAGAGCCTTAAACTTTTGCCAATTCTGGAAAGTTAATTTACTTTTAGCTAACGTAACTTAGCTTCGCGCTAGACTCATAATCATTCCATGGAGTATAGTAAAATATGGGTCTACCCTGAAATGTTATGCACATTGTAATGCATTATTTTTCCCTTTGTTTTAACACTCCTTTTTTCTGTCCTTCCCCTGTTATCTCATAATCACCATCTCTGTTCTAAAATGTACATCTAATCAATCTTCATCTCATGCTCAACTGTTGCATTCTCTTTTAGGACTTGTATTATCTTAGTTCAGGTGAAAATTAGCCACACCGTTGAATCTACCTGCATCACTCCCATTGATCTCAGATGCTGCTCACAAACAGATGTTCAGATTTCATATACTCTGATGTTTCCACCTACCCAAAACTTTGATCTAATAAAGGCTGTACCACAAATAAGGTGTATGTGTGTTCAGTGCTTTTCATGGAAGTTTGGATTATGCACAAAAAATAGTTATTTTCATAACTGTCAAGTTACTGAAAAGTTTTGTCATCAAGTTTGAAGGTCTGTAACTAATTTAAGAATGAAGAATGGTTAATAAATGGTTTGCTCAATATGTAGTACTATAAATGCACTCATATGGACATTACGTTAGATGCTACTCAGCTGACACATTATGCATAACGCATCAAAATACAGTAATGTGAATTGGTGCTATTCAAAGTAATGGAAATGTACAACTTAGTTTATGGATATATCCATATCATTTTAATATGAAAAGAGTAAGGTGAGTGTAGGCTGTATACATGGTTCTAGGATGTCACAACAGTGGCCTTAGCTTACTATACATTTTGCCGCGCAAAATAATGAAGTGTGGCAATCGAGTTGCTACATATTACGGCCATTCATCAATTAAAGTAAAATGGCTAAATTATACTGAGCAACAAAAGAAACGCAAGTTAGCTAGTTAGTTAATGTACTCTTATGGTTACTCAGTCAAGGTGATCGTAAAACAAAAAAAAGTTTGATGAAACGAGTGTAAATGTGCACACGTTAGTAATAAATTTAATTTTCTATTATAATACCGCGCAAACTTATTTTCCGGGCTGTCTTCAATTAACTTGCGTTTCTTTTGTTGCTCAGTATATTTGCACCGTAACACCAGCTCACTTTACCGACTTGCCTACCTCTATAATGTTGATCACAGACGGAGGGCAAGGAATGCCCATTGCTCCACCCACTCACATCCGCTGCAGTACTAAATTCGGAGGAGACGAGAATGCGCTTACATATGAGGACCCGTTGGTGTTCACATACCCTGAATATAAATAAAAATTTTTGTCGTTGCCGAGGAACGAGGCATCAATGATTTAAAAGAGAAAAATAAACAGTTTCGGTATCGATAATTTGTGACTGTCAAAAAAAATGTTTTCACGGATTTATCAGCGTGTCTTTTTTTTAATTATTCCCTATGGAGAAATTTCTTTTTGGCCCCCATGGCATCACGTGACTTGCAATATCAGCTTGACCACTAAGCTCATATTGCCGTGTGTTCCAGCCTTCGTTGTTTGTCCAGTTCTCCTTATAGGTCCATGGTGCACGGAGTTTGACTAGTGTGTTGTGAGAATAGTGTATGTAGACTGTAGAGCGCGGTTGCGAACACAGCCAGTCTTTGGTCTGAACATAGGGTCATGTACTATTTGTAGCGATGCAACAACAGAAAGGTATAGCAAGCCAACTAGTTGAGCAACATTTTAAAATTGGTCACTGTAGACAGCCACGGACATTGGTGGTAAAAAGCACTTTTTTAACACAGCTCAATGTAGCTACCTTGCAGCGATGTTATGTTCAGAGCAGGGGGCTTTTTACAGTCAATTTTCTTTACTAACCTAACTTACTTGAAAACTAATAGCTAGCTACGTAATGTTGCTGAATCAAGATTCTGTAGGGTCACCCTCGTTAGCTAGGTAGTTGGCTTGTTAGAACTAACGTTAAAACCCATGAGAGTGTTGAGTCTATTCACTGATAGACTCTCTTTGCCTAATTTTTAAAGGCTAGCAAGCTCGGAATTTTAAAGTTAGTTTGTATGATGTAGCTAGCTAGCTACTCATCCATAATAAATGTACAGTATTAGCTAGCTAGCTCGTACCAAACATGGGCTATGCAATGAACCACCAAATACGAGGAAAGCAGCAAACATTTTTTAGTGTTATATGCCTGTACTTAGGAGGGATCCAAACTATCAAACCCTTTAACAAGCTTTCAGTCTCAGTTTCAGTTGTCTGTCTACAACTTGCATCATTTACCGATAACAGAAGGAGCTTACTTGGCTACGTAAAAGGTTCAGGGGATGAGATTACGAGTAGGGAGGGGGTATGGGCGGGACGCATAATTTTTTTTTCCAGGCGAGTACAGGGCTAATTACCATAAATAGGCGTGTCCATCGAGCTGACAAGTGTTGCACATACGCGATAAACTCGTCGGTCTCATATTGTGGTAGGCCTACACTTGTTTTTACACTCTAGCAAAGAGTGCCTCAGGATTGCGGCCGTGTGAGCATGCGCAAAGGGTTCGCTCGCGATTACGGCCTTACATGTGATGCATAGAAGTCAATGCATAACTGTGAATAGTTATAACTTTGCCATTTAGTTAGCTGGCTAGCATTTACATGCACAAGATATAACAAGCCAAGTCGGCAAGCTACAATTCCCTCAGGGTCGAAGATCATCTCTTTCGTCTTCTTCGTGTTTAACACAAGATAGTTGTTATCGCACCAGATCTTAAAAGTGGCTACCTCACTGAAGTACACAGAGGGGCAAATATTCACATCTAACAAGCTTAAAATGATGGTGTCATCTGAAAATTTAATAACATGGTTGTTGGGTTGTGAACTCTTACATTCGTTAGTGTACAATGTAAAGAGTACAGGAGAAGTGACACAGACCTGGGGCATACCTGTGCTACACTGTTTCAGTGCTGAGAGCGAGCTATTTACTCTGACTTGTTGGTAGCTATTTGTTAAAAAAAAAGAATAAAACCATTTGATCATCAAGGAATCAACCTTCATGTTGATTAATCTCTGTATGATCAAGAAGGGTTGAACTGTGTTAAAGGCCGAACTAAAATCTGCAAATGAAACTCGAGCATATGCTTTGTGGTCCTCTAGATGCTTTTTAATTAAATGAGTGACAGCGATAACTGCATCCTCTGTGCTACGACCTTGTCTAAAAGCAAACTGTAGAGGATCAAACCAACCAGCAACGTCAGATTTGAGCATGTTAACAGTGATCCTTTCAAAACATTTCATCCCACCCAATGTTAATGAAACCAGTCCATAGTCATTATTCACAGCTGGGCATAAGACCTTAGCAGTGGCGTAGGCAGTATATTTTTTTTGGTTAGGCCTGAACAAATGTGGACGGGCCATTTTTTTCCCCCAGAAAATGTTAGAATCCAGATTAAAATGAAAAATATATCATGCTTTCATTAGGCTTACAAAAATGGAGAAATGGGGAACAAACAAATAAAAATATTGGCAGGCAAGACATTTTTATGTTAATTATGTCCCAGAAGATAAAACCAACAGTGAAAAACCCCTTATAACAGAAGTGTACATATAGCCTATACATCCAGCACACGAGACCATGGCCATGCAAACAGACAAATAGAAAACTTTGAAAATGCCTGAGCCCAAATGACCATTTAAAAGCTACAATGTCCTTCACTCCAACACTTACACTGTTATTTCAGAACCATCGTTAGCTCATCACCTGACAACTAATGGAATTGTCACTTCATTCGCATCATATTCTCAGCAGTGAAAAAATAAACCAAGCAAATAGAAAGTCTAGTATCCATTGAGTAAATATACGCCCTATTGGCAACACTTACACAGATACAGTGCCGTGTAAAAGTATTTACCCCCTTCCTGATTTCTTACTTTTTTGCACATTTTTCACACTTAAATGTTTCAGATCATCAAACAAATTTTAATATAAGACAAAGATAACCAGAGTAAATACAAAATGCAGTTTTTAAATCATTATTTCATTTATTTAGGGGAAAAAGCTATCCAAACCTACCTGGCCTTATGTGAAAAAGTAATTGCCCCCCTTGTTAAATCATGAATTAACTGTGATTAACCACATTTTTTGAGTCCAATTTCACTAGCCACACCCAGGCCTGATTACTGCCAGACCTGTTGAATCAAGAAATCACTTAAATAGACCCTGTTTTACAAAGTGAAGTAGGCTAAAAGATCTCAAAAAGCAACATGTCATGCTGCAAACTAGAGAAATTCATGAACAGATGAGAAACAAAGAAATTGACATCTATCAGTCTGGAAAGGGTGGCAAAGCCATTTCTAAGGCTGTGGGACTCCAGCAAATCATGGTGAAAGCCATCATCCACAAATGGAGAAAACTTGGAACAGTGGTGAACCTTCCCAGGAGTGTCTGGCCTACCAGAATTACTCCAAAAGCACATCGACGACTCATCCAGGAGGTCACAAAAGAACCCAGAACAACATCTAAAGAACTGCAGGCCTCACTTGCCTCAGTTAAAGTCAGTATTCATGATTCAACAATAAGAAAGAGACTGGGCAAAAATGGCATCCATGGGAGGGTTCCAAGGTGAAAAATACTGCTGACCAAAAAGAACACAAGGGCTCGTCTCACATTTGCCAAAATACATCTTGATGATCCCCAAGACTTTTGGGAAAATATTCTGTGGACTGACGAGACCCCGTTACATCAGGCGTAAAACTAACATATCATTTCATAAGAAGAACATCATACCAAAAGTCAAACATGGTGGCGGTAGTGTGATGGTTTGGGGCTGCTTCGCTGCTTCAGGACCTGGACGACTTGTCGTAATTGATGGAACTATGAATTCTGCTTTCTACCGGAAAATCCTGAAGGAGAATGTCCAACCATCAGTTGGTGACCTCAAGCACAAGC
This sequence comes from Gymnothorax javanicus, assembly GCA_029692085.1. Classification (NCBI taxonomy): domain Eukaryota; kingdom Metazoa; phylum Chordata; class Actinopteri; order Anguilliformes; family Muraenidae; genus Gymnothorax; species Gymnothorax javanicus. The sequence continues at coordinate 68,454,818 of CM056199.1, forward strand.
GCACTTGGGTTATGCAGCAGGACAATGATCCGAAACACACTAGCGAGTCCACCTCTGAATGGCTTAAAAAAACAAACTGAAGGTTTTGGAGCGGCCTAAGCAAAGTCCGGACTTAAATCCGATTGTGATGCTGTGGCATGACCTTAAACAGGCCGTTCATGCTCAAAAACCCTCCAATGTGGCTGAATAAAAACATTCTGCAAAGAAGAGCAGGCCACAATTCCTCCATAGCAATGTGAAAGACTCATTGCCAGTTATCGCAAACTTTTGTGATCGCAGTTGTTGTCGCAGAGGGTGGCACAAACAGTTATTAGCTTACCAGCCCTATGGGCCGATAAGCTATTGTCGTGGTGTGGCGTCCGTTGTCCGGAAAATTTTTTATCTTTTTTTTTGGCCTGATAAATTTTTGTGTAAATTTGCAATAACATACTACTAGACCATATCTCCAGAACTTTTTCTCAGATTTTTGATAGAATCATTTTTGTCCGTTTTATGGGCCCTTGAAATTTTGGCTCCAATGTTAAAGATAGGACTGAGAAATTTAAAAAAGTCATTTCTCAAAAACTGTCTGATAACTTTTTTTATAAATCTGGCAATCAACTCACCTTGATACACTTTATGTACAGTGCAAGTGCCATTTTGATTGAATCGACGAAAGTGGGTCTAGTGGGGGCGCTGTACTTTTGGGTCTTATGGAGAATGGGCCAAATGGTCTGTGGATGCTAAATGGTTGCAGATAGAGATTAAGTTTGTATTACTGACATATAGGAAGTAATATATGACCTATATTTTGGCTGTGTTAAAGTTGACCTCAGATGACCTTGAATTGTCAAACTTGAGGTCAAGCAAAATTTTACAATTTTCAAAGGTTTCTAGGCTTGAAAATATTGAAGATTGGGAACATATGAGCATTAAACACTTACAGGAAGTCATGTATTAACTTTTATTTGGTGGCCTTGAACTTGACCTTCGGCGACCTTCGAAGGTCAAACTTCACATAGTGAAATTTCAATGACTTCTATCACCAAAACTATTACAGATAGAGCTTAGGTTTGTATTGTGGCCATGTAGGAAGTCATGTATGAAGTTTCATTGGTTGACCTTAAACTTGACCTTCAGTGACCTTCAAAGGCCATACTATGCAGTGAAGTTTCAATGACTAATATCAGCAAAATTGTTACAGATAGAGTGTAGGTTTATAAGCATGGGAAGTCATATATGAACTATCATTTGGTGACCTTCATATTGACCTTCGAAGGTCTAACTTGACCTAGAGAAAATTCAATGACTTCTTTCACTGAAAAGGTCACAAATGGAGCCTAGGTTTGTGTTACTGACATAGGAAGTCACATATGAACTTTCATTTGGTGACATTCAGCTTGGCTGTTGATGACATTTGACGGTCAAACTTGACATAATAGAATTACAATGACTTGTATTGCCAAAATGGTCACAGGTGGAGTTTAGGTTTGTATGAGAGACATATAGGAAGTCATATATGAACTTTCATTTGGTGACCTTCGTATTGACCTTCAACGGTCAAATGTGACCTAGTGAGAATTCAGTGACTTGTATCACTAAAATGGTCACAGATGGAGCCTAGGTTTGTGTTACTGACTTCTAGGAAGTCACATATGAACTTTCATTTGGTGACATTCAACTTGACTTTCAGTGACCCTTGAGGGTCAAACTCGACAGTGAAATTACAATGACTTGTATCACCAAAATTGTCACAGATTGAGCCAAGGTTTGTATAGAGACATTTAGAAAGTCATATATGAAGTCCATTTGCTGACCGCAACTTGACATTCTGTGACCTTTAAATTCACAATTGACATATTGAATACATATTGACATATTATAATGACTTGTATCACCAAAACTGCTTCAGAGCTTAGGATTGTGTTACAGAAGGTCTTATAAATCTATGTGAACTTTTACTTAGTGACCTTGACATTGATTTTCATTGATTCAAATGTCAAACTTCACATGAATGTTTCATTACTTGTATCATCGCTGTAAGACTGCTTGCCGGTAAGCTATAGGACCCTTGGTCCTATTTATAGCTTTAGGGGGCAATTACTTTTTCACACCAGGCCAGGTAGGTTTGGATAGCTTTTTCCCCTTAATAAATTAAATCATCATTTAAAAACTGCATTTTGTATTTACTCGGGTTGTCTTTGTCTAATATTAAAATTTATTTGCTGATCTGAAACATTTAAGTGTGACAAATGAGCAAAAAAATAAGAAATCAGGAAGGGGGCAAATACTTTTTCATGGCACTGTATAGAGGTAGTATAGTACAGAGGTAACTATGTCATCATAAATTTTATGAATCTAGAAATTCAAGAAAGTTTTGTATGAAGAAATTTAATTTTACTAGCTAAGTTGAAGTTAAGAAAAGCTGGCTAACCCTTTCACGAGCATCGTTCCCAGGGTGGGCCGCCTATTTGTGTTTTTATAGCCTGACGACAGATACTTTGCTACGTTGGAGAACTAGCTATATTGTGTTCGAAACTTTGTTGCCTCACCAATATAACTGTGTTAGCCGCTTTATGATGCAAATATGAGAGCGAAACTCATAACGACCCTCCGCCTGTCAACGGAGTCCCATAAGTGCAGTTGTAAAGCATTGTTTAGGTTTGTCAAAATATGTTGAATTTGATGATCTTACCTTGGTAGTCATCCAGAGCTAAAAGCCTTTCAACGTTTTCAATCTGTAGAACAAGCAAGTTTCGACAAACGCCACTTAATCGGCTTTGAAATTGGGGTGGCTGGCGTGAGTCTTTAAGATTTTCCCTTTGATTAGCTATTTTCACTCATGATGCAGAGCTGTAGATCTGAACTGTAACCCTTCAAAAACAAAGTAAGTGGACCCACTGGCTATTATGTGCTTATTAAACAGAATCCTGGCCTATATCAGCCCAGCGGGCCGCAAGTTTTTTTTTCCCCAAACGATATATCTAATACACCTTTTATACGTCCTCTGAGTGGTCAATCGTTTCCAAGGAGACATTGACACTTCTGAATGTGCGCGGTCATGTGGTAGAGTCCCCGACTTACAGAAGTGTATTGCTGCCATTCCTGAAAAAAAAAAAAAAAAAAACGGGTTTGTATCACGTTATGAGCGAAAAGTTTCTTATTATTACAAGATGTTTTTCATGTTATGACAACATATTTTCACGTTTCAACAAGATATCTTCACGTTATTTCAATGTGAAAGCATCACATTATAACAAGAAACTTTTGGCTCATTTACATAATTTGATTAAGTTCTACTTCGTGCTTGGCTTGAAACATAGCGAGATTCTGCTATTATTAATGAGCACAGTGGATGATATTGTGATTACAGCCCCAATTCCGGAATAGTTGAGACGAAGTGTAAATTGTGAATAAAATCAAAACGCAATGACTTTCAAATCACACCAGCCAGTATTTTATTAACAATAGAACAGAGAGAACATAGCAAATGTTGAAACTGAGAAATTTAACAATTTTTTCCTCAAAATGAGCTCATTTCAAATTTGATGGCTGCTACAGGTCTCAAAAAACAGGGGCCTGTTTACCATGGTGTACCATCCCCTTCTCTTTTTAACACAGAGTGGAGGCGCCTGGGCATTGAGGAGACAAGGTTCTTGAGTTTAGTCATTGGAATTTGATCCTACTGTTGTTTAATACAGGCTTCCAGCTGCTTGAGAGTTTAGGGTCTCCTTTGACGGACTTTTCATTTAATCATGCGCTAAATGTTCTCAATCGGTGAAAGATCAGGACTGCAGGCAGGCCAGTTCAGCACACGGACTCTTCTACTACGAAGCCATGCTGTTGTAATAGCTGCAGTATGTGGTTTTGCGTTGTCCTGCTGAAATACACAAGGCCTTCCCTGGAATAGATGTCATCTGGAGGGGCGCTCTAAATATGTTGCTCTAAAACCTTTATATACCTTTCAGCATTCATGGTGCTTTTTAAAACATGCATGTGTCCCACACCATATGCACTAATGCATCCACATACCATCAGAGATGCTGGCTTTTGAACTGAACACTGATAACAGGAGGGGTGGTCTTTCTCCCCTTTAGCCCGGAGGACACAACACCCATGATTTCTAACAAGAATGTCAAATTTGGGCTCGTCTGACCACAGGACACTTTGCCACTTTGCTACAGTCCATTTTAAATGAGCCTTGGCCCACAGAACACGGCAGCGCTTCTGGATCATGCTCAACAATGGCTTCCTTTTTGCATGATAGAGTTTTAGGTGGTATCTGTGGATGGCATGGCGGACTGTGTCTATAGATAGTGGTTTCTTGAAGCATTCCTGGGCCCATTTAGTAATGTCAATGACAAAATCATGCCGGTGAGTGATGCAGTGGCATCTGAGGGCCCAAAGATCACGGGCATCCAGTAAAGGTCTTCAGCCTTGTCCCGTACGCACAGAGATTTTTCCACTTTCTCTGAATCTTTTGATGATGTTATGCACTGTCGATGATGAGACCTTCAAAGCCTTTGCAATTTGACGTTGAGGAGCATTATTTTTAAAGTATTCCACAATTTTTTTTACGCAAGCCTTCACAGGTTGGAGAGCCTCTGGCCATCTTTACTCAGCCTCTCTAAGACATCCCTTTTACAGCCAATCATGTTACACACCTGATGCCAGTTAACTTAATTACTTGCTAAATGTTCCTTCAGCTGATTCTCTTATATATTAATTGCTTTTTCAGCCCTTTTTTGCCTGTGTCCCAACTTTTTTGAGACCCGTTGCAGCCAGAAAATTTGAAGTAAGCTCATTTTGTATATAAAAATGTAAAATGTCTCAGTTTCAACATTTGAAATGTTATCTATGTTCTACTGTAAATAACATATTGGCTCATGTGATCTGAAAGTCATTGCATTTTGATTTTATTCACAACTTACACTTTGTCCCAACATTTTCGGAATTGGAGTTGTAGTATGTGTACACTGAAAGGGATTTTAAAATGCTTGGGGCTGTACAGAAGACAGAATGAGTGACGCCTTGGAGGTAGCGACATTTCTGAACACCGGTCAAGCTATCACTAGCTCAGACAATGACGGTCGCACTATCATAGCTAGAAATATGAATGCGCAAATACGGCAGAAATCACGGTAGTAACGTCACATGATGTAATTGCTGTCAAATAACCATCTTGTGGAAAGAAATAACGAGGCTTGTTCAACCAAAGTAAATGTGTACTTTGTTCAGAAAAATACGCAAACAAACTTGCATGATTTTGTTTTCGATTAATTATTATTTATTTCTTTTTTTCACTAAACAGGATACCAAGTTGGTGGTTTGGCCAAGGTGTTGGGTGTGATTTTGGTGAGGTGCTTTTACTTTTGATCACTAACAATTGCTTGTTACAGTACAAGTGTTTTGACATTCAGCAAATACATCAATTAGGGCAGAAAATACTCTGGATTTAATGCATGAATTACCATCAAAATTGTTATTTGGTGAAAGGAGAAAATGGAAGTGGGGAACATAAAACTTGTGTAAATCAAAATGTTTGCTGAAAATAACATTACCGTCCTGCCTTTTTGATGTAACAGAGCAGAAGTAATACAGTACAGTGTGCAAATAGCCTTTGATAAATTATAGGCCCAAAAACATTGTCACCCATTCAGTTTCTTTTGATGCACATTTATGCAAAAATTCCAAAGTAAAATAGGCTTATGTTCAATGTAAAAGAGCAGTGGTAGACAAGTAGTGTGGTATGTAAGTTGTCTTTGACCAACCCTGTAATGCAAGAATTATAGGCCCAAAAACATGATCACCCGTTCAAATTGTCTCCATTCACACATCATAAAGTATCAAATTTGAAGGACTTTTATTTAATATTTCCTCACTGGAATCACTTCATATTCAGTACGCTTGTGAGACAGCATGTGCAGTATGCTAGGGAAGTGCTATTTTTCACAAACTTTTTGATTTGCAGGAATTACCGACCCTCACATATGGCCACCCATTCATTCGCACATTTCAAAGTATCCAGTTTGACAGCTATTTATTTAATAATTCCCCCGTGGAATCTGTTCATATCCTGTGTGCTCTTACTAGATTACATGTACTATTGTATGAATTTGGCATTTTAAACAAACCTTTTCATTAGCAAGAATTACACGCTCTAAAATATTGCCCCCCATTCAATTGTCTCCATTCGCACATTGCAAAGCACCATTTTTGACAGCCATTTATTCAATAACTCCACCATGGAATCCCTCCATATTCAGTGCTCTTGTACTAGAATGCATGTAGTCTGGTATGGAAGGGTTATTTTCTACAGACTTTCAGCTTTGCTGGAATTACAGGCCTTCAAATGTGGCTCCCCATTTGATTGCACATCGCAAAGTACCAAATTTGACAGCTGTTTATTTACGTTGTAATAATTCCGCAATGGAATCTCTTCGTATTCAGTGGACTTGTGCTAGAATACATCTATTATGGTTGTTAAGTGTTATTTTTTGAAAATTTGTTGAATTTCAAAAATTACAGGCCCTAAAACATGGCCCTCCATTCTATTGTCCCTATTTGTACATTGCTAAGTACCAACTTTGATAGCTGTTTATTTAATCATTCCACCACAAAATGTCATATTCAGAATTCCTGTATTAAAGAAATACATGCTGTATCGTATACAAGTGTTATTTTTTGAAAAATTTTTGATTTACAAGAATTAAAGGCCATGAAAATGGCCCCCTATTCAATTGTCTCAATTCACACATTGCAGTGTACCGACTTGGACAGTCATTTATTCAATCATTTCGCCATAAAATCTCTTCATATTCAATGTGCTTATTCTAAAATACATCTAGTATGGTATGCAAGTATTATTTCTCACAAACTTTTTGATTTGTGGGAATTACAGGCCCTCAGACATGGCCCTTCATTCAATTTTCTCCAATCGCACATTGCAAAGTACCAACTTTGATGGCCATTTATAAAATAATTCTCCCATTGAATCTCTCCTTATTCAATACACTTGTACTACAGCACACGCAGTATGGCAGTGTATTTTTCCACAAACATTTTGAATTACAGACGTGTTATGATCCCCTCTTCAGTTTTCTCCTTTTCACCAGATACCAATTTTGATGGAAATTTGTTTTATAATTCCTGAGTATTTTCTGCTCATATTGATCTATTTATTTGCTTTACGTAAAAACACTTGTACTGTAATAAGCAATTGTTGGTGATCTGGAGTAATAGCACCTCACCAAAATCTCACCCTTCACCTTGCCTGAACTACTAACTAGTATCCTGTTGAGTGAAAAAAGCATTGAATAAAAATCAATCGAAAACCAAGTTATACAAGTTCGCTTGCGTATTTTTCTGAACAAAGTACACATTTACTTTTGTTGAACAAACCTCATTATTTCTTTCCACAAGATGGTTATTTGACAGCAATTACATCACGTGACGTTACTACCATGATTTCTGCCGTATTTGTGCATTCATATTTTTAGCTGTGATAGTGTGACCGTCATTGTCTGAGCTAGTGATAGCTTGACTGGTGTTCAAAAACGTCGCTACCTCCAAGGTGTCAGGCTCATTCTGTCTTCTGTACAGCCCCAAGCATTTTAAAATCTCTCTCAGTATACACAAACTAATCACAATATCATCCACCGTGCCCAATAAGAGCAGAATCTCGCCATGTTTCAAGCCAAGCAGGAAGTAGAACTTAATCAAATTATGAAAATGAGCCAAAAGTTTCTAGTTATAATGTGATGTTTTCACGTTGAAATAACGTGAAGGTATCTTTTTAAAACGTGAAAATATGTTGCAATAACAAGAAAAAAATCTTGTAATAATGAGAAACTTTTCGCTCAAAACGTGATACAGACCCGTTTTTTTTTTTTTTTTTTTCAGGAATGGCAGCAATACGCTTCCATATGTCAGGGACTCTACCACGTGACCGCGCACATTCAGAAGTTTCAATATCTCCTTGGAAACGATTGACCAATCAGAGGACGTATTAAAGGTGCGATAGATATGTCGTTTGGGGAAAAAAAAACTCGCGGGCGGGCCAGTGAACGAACTAGGCGGGCCAGTGCCGCCCAGGCCCATTACTGGCTACGCGCCTGGACCTTAGGAACAATGACAGATTTTTTCCACAGACCAGGCACTGTATGACTGTTAAGTGATTGTTGGAAAATGGGACACCAACTAACAGAAAGTTCAATTGAACAACTTTTTATCAAAAAGGCAGGCAAGCCATTGGGACACGTTGATTTTCTTTTGCAAACTTTGCTCAAGACAGCCTGCACCTGCTATGATGTGATTAAAAGCTCACATTTTCCAGCAGGAATCATAGAATCTAAAGAATCTAAAATCTCCTTCCCCTTCAAGGAGAAATCTTGATCTTCAAATGTGAGAAAGAAATCATTTAACTCATGTGCCCTGACTGAATCATCTAAGGGTATTATCTGTTTCTTGCCCGGGGTCATATTAGTTATGTTTTTCATACAGTCCCATAACCCTCTGTTATATCCATGGCTCTTGAGCTTTATTCACTGTCAGAGCAGTGTTCATCTCTTGCCTTCCTCAGCAGATGGTTAAGCTCCTTTCGCACAACAGCCACACCTACACGATCCTTGTTTATAAAAGCCAACTTTTTTTTATTAATACCTGCTTTAATCTCCATAGTAATGGGGGCTTTATTATTGGGGAAATGTAGGATGACTTTTTTCTCAACCTTATTATCCGCACAAAATTTTATGTAATCTGTTGTAGCGCTTTCTGTCACCTTTAATACTAGGTAGCGTCCTGGGTTCGTTCACTTATTTTCCTACTTTGTTTTAGTTAACTCTTATCACTGTTTTTTATAGTGGAATTGCCTACAAAACCTTCATTAAAGGATATTACCTTATTTTAGTGTGGCTCTACTTTTTCTACTGTTACTCTAATAAAACACACAACCACCACATCCTTAACAATTAGGAGAAATTTATTAACAAAAAAGAAAATATTAATATCAAAAATAAAATTAGGTTCAATTCAAATAAATTACGGTAGACCAAGAATTAGCTCTCTACTGACCTTTCAACCCAAAAAAATTTCAACCGAAAAACATTGTATGTAGGCTGCTTAAACACTTTTATATTACTCTAATTACCTGTACCTCTTACCTGTACTTTCAGTTTTACCAGAAATGCCAAGATACAACGCCTATTAAAAACGGAAAATACGTACTCATATCATAAAAATAAAAACTCATATGGCACTTTTAAGGGAGATTACTGCTGTAAAAATACTTTTACCATTTCCAAATTTTTTCACGCGCCATTTCTCATGAACTGCTATTCCGATTTTAATGAAGTTTGGAACATAAATAGTTTACAGCATGATGGTTGTCCTGAACCTAAAAAATATGGCCCTTTTGGTACTCTTTTAATTTCAGGGGGTGCTGAATATATAATGAGGTAGAGAATTTTCAAGTCAAGAGCAAAATTTCAAAAAACCTTTGCACTTTGTTAAAGTATCCGACTTTTAGAGGTTTAGCCCCTAGATGCTGGATCAGGCAACCTGTGTGCAAAATAAGGAGTTGATATGTCTATTAGTTACTGAGGTATAGCATTTTGAAATTGTCATGATATGCTCCTTTGCGCCGGCCATCTTGGACACCTAATTTGCATAATTTATGCAAATCACCTCCATCCCTGCTCATTTGAATGTTTGCTTCTCATATCAATAAAGCAATTTGATGTAAGTGATGAAATAAAGATTTTCATGCTTAATAGCAGTATTCTACCTTAAGCCTCACTTAATTACCATCTGGGCCCACACAGGCACTCATACAAGCTGGCATCCAAAGAAAGAAAAAAAAAAATGAAAACAACAAACCTGTTGCAGGCCTCATCAAGGCTGGGGAACGTAGTGGGCAGCAACCAGAGGAACTACCGGGCTACCGACAAGCACATTGGCAATGCTTTTAGAATCGGGCTCGATGGAGAGGAAGTCAATGCACATCAAATCTAGCGGGCCAGCGGAGCTACCGGGCTTTCTCCAGGTCAACCGGAGCGCTATCTGGGCCGTTCAGAAAGTCTCTTGTAGGCTGTCAGCTTGGCTAACTAACTAGCTCGCTAATGACACAATATTAGCTACTGCGTTGATACCAAACTACCCACAGAGAACGTATGTGCTCAAGCAGTTTTGCTCACTAATCACACAATATCAGCTACTGCGTTGATACCGAACTACTGTTGAGGATTATGTTTCAATATTTCTCATCATATTCATCAGTAAATCAATAACCATAATCAATAATCATAATTAGTAACCATATTATGTAAGCAGCAGACATTACGTTATTGAACCATTGTAGCGTGAGAGGGCGGCAAAACCATATTTGGAAGCAGGGGCGTAATTTACGGGGGGACACGGGGGACTTGTCCCCTGTACTTTTTGAAAAGGCAGCATTGGACCCCCTCACTTTTTACCCCTCAGCCGACGAAAATGGTATGATGGTATGTTGGGGGTGGTTGCAGGAAGCTCCCTATCGATTTGTGTCCCGCTCTGATAATCAATATGGCCGCCATGGCAGCCATATTTATTTTGGTTTCTGGACGATAACTGAAGAACTCCTTGGCCAAATGTTCTCATTTTTTGATGGTATGTTGGGGGTGGTTACAGGAAGCTCCCTATCGATTTGTGTCCCGCTCCGATAATCAATATTGCCGCCACGGCAGCCATCTTCATGTTCGTTTCCGGACGATAACTGAAAAACGCCTTGGCCAAATGTTCTAATTTTTTGGAGGTATGTTGAGGGTAGCTAGAGGAAGCCCCCTATCGATTTGTGTCCCGCTCCTATAATCAGTATGGCCGCCACGCCAGCCATCTTCATTTTCCTTTCCGGACGATAACTCAAAAACGCCTTGGCCAAATGTTCTCAATTTTTGGTGGTATGTTAGGGGTGGTTACAGGAAGCTCCCTATTGATTTGTGTCCCGCTCCGATAATCAATATGGCCGCCACGGCAGCCATCTTCATTTTTGTTTCCGGACGATAACTGAAAAACCCCTTGGCCAAATGTTCTCATTTTTCGATGGTAAGTTGGGTGTGGTTACAGGAGGCTCTCTATCGATTTGTGTCCTGCTCCGATAACCAATATGGCTGCCAATAAAGCGCAAGGCTGAGGGGTCTTGCTCGCAACAGCGCGCTATTTTTACTGTCCTAAAACTAATGTAAAAAAAAAAAAAACACTGCACGCACTAAGACCTCAAGGAAATAATACCCGCTCCAGCTGCCAGTGGCCAATCCTTTTCAACTTTCCTTCCCTTCTTCTCTCTAAGTCCCGCCTTTCATTCAAACAGATAGTAGGCTTTGCCAGCATGTAAGAAAAAACGCTCGCGAATTGCGATGTCTCAACCCCCTAACCACCGAAGATGGATTAAATACAAGATATCATACAAAGAAAAAACTGTGTGAGTCACATGAAGCCCAATTTACGAACGTATATTTTGCGGGGAACTGCTTGCGTTCCTCTTATATAGCTAGCTACGTAGATAAACAGTATTCGGAACTTCCTTAAACAACGTAGTTGAGTTGGGTGATTGATTGTTAAAGTGAGCTACTTAATGCCGATTAAATTAGTCAATATTGTTTCATCCCCGGTCATGACAATTCTGATCCAGTGAGGTCCATCGGAGGTCAGTGAGGGGAGGCAGAATCCTCACCGTTAAACAAACGATAACTTACTATTACTTCGCTTGATTAGGAATCAGAGGATTGATTAACTAATTCACTCAAACTAAACGGTAGAATGACATGCCAATTTCATCTACAACATTACTGCTCAGTGCATTAAAATGCTCACAAGACAGCAAATTTGTTTATATTTGCTTACAGGAAGCTGATGCAATGCCATGTACAAATATTAAAACCTTTTTTATGCTGTGTTCAATGTGTGGTCAACATGCTTACGATAATGTTTTCCCCCTTAAATATGTACTTTTTAATGCCATTCAAGAAAAAGGGAGTTTATTTCCAGTCTTCTTTCATAAACCGATAAACAGAAGGTCAAAACGATACACGGAATTACCGAGGGAATTGAGTTTTTTCCTAATTAATTATTAAGATTTGCATACCTGCAGTCTCGAATCAAAGCATAAACATAAATGAATCTTTTTGACGCTATCACTTCTCACTCATTACAGGCTACATATAGCCTAGGCTAGATCTTAATTGTTTGGTAAAAAAAAAGAAAAAAAGTTAAAATTGATTGATTGTCAATCAGGCATAGGACGTGGAAACAGGTTGACAAAATCTCGCGATAAAAAGTTTAAGTAACTGCCTCCCCTGAGTGTACGTCTCTGTTCAGATCTGAGCTGGGACTGCACTACAGCAGGATTTGATATTTTCGAGGTAACTTGAAGCTTAATCTGGTTTTCAGGACCACTTAAGTGGTTCATTTCTTACGGGGGTAAATCAGCATGTTGACCTATGCCAGTGGTTCTCGAACTGGGTCCTGGCATCCCACTGTGTATGCTGGTTTTTGTTTCAACCACAATTCCAATCGTAGTATTTTAACTATCTGTTTATTTGTCTTAATTAGCTGCATTCCATGTTAAGAATTCCATGTGGCTGAAGAGGATAAATAACTGCTCTAAAGGTAACTGCACCTAATTAAGACAAATCAACAGCTCTTTAAAATCCTAAGATTGCAATTATGGTTGGAACAAAAACCAGCATACACAGAGGGGCGCCAGGTGTCAGGACCGAGTTTGAGAACCACTGATTGCATAACGTTTAACCTGCACCGAAGCTCGAATGTGTGATTCCCAAACGAGATAGGTAGGGGAGAAGTTTTGACAACTCTGATTGGCTGAAAACAAGTTAAAACCGGCTTTGCAGGCAAGAAGCTTCTCGGGAGGGCATATGTAGGCTGCGAGCAGGCTCTCTTGTTTGCGATGGGAAGTGCGAGTTGAGAGGCGGGGAGAGGATTGGGGAGAAGGAGGGAAAAGACAGCCTGCACGAAAGACAGGGGTTTTTGAATTCCCCGTGTTCATCCACGAACGCAGCATTCTGATTGGTCGAATTTGACAGTTGAACACTTGCAGGGCCGGCGCTAGACCTGAAAATTCAGGGGCAATTATCCATCCCTTTATTGACAACAATTAGTCTTGGCTAATTCTAGATGGTTTTCCTTTATTAACACGTTTTCCAATTCATGAATAATCAAGTGGCAATTGAAGACACGGCTTCTTTCCCCCATGCGATCTAAAAGCGACAAAATAATGGGCTATATTCAGTACAGAAAAATAATTTAATTATAATTATGTCTATGAACTGGCACTCGGCGACGGCATTTCAGAACTCTGCAGCGAATTAAGGTAATTTTGGTGACTAGCACGTGGTTTTGTCCGTTTACATTTTCCAATCAGACAGCTTGCAGCTTGCAAGTTGCATGACCGTGCTGTTAAAACAGGTGCACATACTTGTTGCCGAAATTTCCTTCATTCGCAAAAGAGTTCTGAAATACCGCTCTCGCTGGAAAAAAGAATTACCGTTGCGGAGTGCCAGTGTACAGACCTAATTAGTCTAACCACGTTGACAGCTTGTTAGGGGCGAAATTCAAAAACCCCTGGCTTTCGTGCAGGCTCTCTTTTCCCTCCCTCACCCCAATCCTCTCACCACCTCTCAACTTGCGCCTCCCATTGCAAACAAGAGAGCCTGCTCGCAGGCTAGGGCATATGCTGCTTTCATGTGATGTCGGAAGGTCGGAGTTCCCAAGTCGGCAAGTCGTTCTTCCAACTTCGTTGTGGTCATGTGCTTTAAGTCGTAATGTGGGAAAAACATGGATGCTGTCAAGAAGCTGAGTTGTATTTTAATGCTCAGAGCGTTTAAAGAAAACACCGACAGCTGTTTCCAGTTTTTTCGTGACACTGAAGAACAACCGAAACGGATCTGGTGAGCCATTTGATTAATTTCATACATATGTGTTTTAATCAGATAAGCGTCCGTATTTGCTTAAAAGTAAACTACTCTCTGGTTTTCATCTGCCATTTTTCGGTGAATGTGACGTCAATATCAAGTCAAGTCGGCAACTCGCGTACCAAAATTATCGCCGAGATGCCGAGTTGTTTTTCCGACATGAGGGGGCGTTCGTGTGAATTTTCCCAGTGGGAAAGTCATTTTCCCGAATATCCCGACACCACATGAATGCAAATATACACACTGCTAGGGGGAGGCACTAGCCCTCTTATGATTGGCTGCTTTCAACGCGATCATGCCCACACAACCTCTAACAGCTTCTTGTTAGCTGAACCAAAGAAAATAGAGAAAGGAAGACTCCTCATCGCCCATTGACCCCCATTGTAAGAAATTGGTCACACTTCCTGTCTCCTAAGTGGGCGCGGTCGCGGAAGTGTTGTGCGCATTGTAGGCTATTTGGAGAATGAATACTGACTGGGGTATCCGTCGCATCTCGTTGTCAGAAGTGGTAGCTAAGTAGGCAAGCAATTAAACGTTCGGGTATACGAGTATCTATCGTATATCTGCATGTTGCAAGTATATTTCCTTTTACTTTGCTACATCAGGCATTTTACAACACAGCTAACTGCTGTACTCAGCATTACGATTGTGCATTAGCTGGCCAGCAACGGCATTCGCGATTGTTATTTGACATGATCTTAAATATTAGATTTTTGCTTGCTAGCGTTTACTCTTGGAGTGGTTGTTCGGTTTTGAACAGGATAATGTGTGGCCATATCTGTATTGTTTATTTCAGTGGGACTCCCCGGTATAATAAAGGCCAAATTAAATAATACTCAAATTATGTAACGTATTTTACTGTAATTGGCATTAGTGATAGCTTGAAGGGCATTGCATAAGCTAGTTTAAGCCTATGAAGCTGGGATGTAATACGACAGTTGCTAATTTATGCTGCCTTCACGTGCTATCAGGAAGATGATACTTTCCATTTGTGAATTTGAAAATACGAGTGCATTGTGTTCAAGTGCTTTTGTTGTTGGAGCGAAATTAAAAATGGCGGACACATTATTTACCATTGGCGATGAATCCTTGCTTGCTCTCCGCCATGTTGAAAAGGTGAAAGGTTATTTCATCTCGGCAACTCATTTATCAAAATTATCTACCAGTTCCCTGGTGGAAATTACGACGTGAGAGGGGATTCATGTGCAATTTTCACGTCGGTCACTCGTATTTACCATAATTCCTACCGCACGTGAAGGCAGCATTATTCCTTACCTGTCTACATTCGTCGAAAAAGAAAAGGATTATTCCAATTATTGTAACACATTGCTGCTCAATGTTTCGGCATTTTTAACGTGGGTGGCCAACGCAAGATACGCTTTACATTTAATTTTTGCGCCTGATATTTTCCACTTTTCCTCGCTGTTGTTTAATATCTGATATTAATCCAGTACAATATCATAGCCATCAAATATATTCCTTTTCCCCTCTAAAAATGATTAAACATCGATGAAAATAACAGTATTACTGCACATATAAACACAAGCATTATTTCAGTTTGAAATTTTAATTTGTGGTTTCCCGCGGTCCATACTGTATTTCTGTATTGCCAGATGTTACGTGACTGCCGCTGAGAGACACAGGTCTCGAACAAAGTTCACTTTCTCCCGATAGGTTGGTCTTAAAAATGCCATTGCAGCACCAGAATGTTTGGAAGATATGGGTCATTCCATGAGAATGGTTCAAATTGGACTTTGATATTTTCACATTTTCTTTCAAAATGTATTATTTATATGTACAGGGTTTCCCGCAGCGCTTTATAGTTAGGGCAGCCGCCTTGACAACAAATGCCTTGACTACTTCCCCCTGAAAAAAAAAAAAATTCTGCTGCATCCACGCATGCATAGACCGTAAAATAAGGCCACATCGCGATGAGGCCGAATAGCAGCCGGCATCTGTTGGTTAAATATGTTACTGTGCCATCTATCACCTGTTGCTACGCCAACATTATTTTTTGTATCGGGAAGAAGCTAATTATCCTGATATACAATAACCTGTCGTCGTCATGGGAAGGACATGTGGTGGTGAGATAATTATTCATCTAAACAAAACATTTGAAGAGAGTCGATCAACTGCTTGCCCACATATTGGGCTCTAAATTCGTTGACCAGGCTCAGGCGCAGGCGCGGCGAATGGGGGGAGCGCCGCGCCAACGGGGTGTATCCAGGCGTATTTTGCAATTTCGTGCCCGGCACAGCCCGGCGCAAGTACTCCACTGTCCCGCCTCTGTCCCTCCTGCCAGCGCAAGTGGCAGAGAGGGAGGAGAGAAGCCGTGAGTGGGTTTAACACAGCCGAGTCAAATCTTCACCAATCAAATGAGCTCCTCTCCTCACCTTTAAAATTGGAATAAAGAAGCCTCTGTCCTATATCTGCACGATGCGTGAATGTTGCATTTTACTTAGCTGCTTCAGGCATGTTTTCTGCACCGCTTACGTCTATATTAAGCATTACGAATATGAGTTAGCTGGCTAGCTAGGGCATTCGCAAATTATTACCATAAGCGAACTTGAATGGAATTTCAAAACGAAACTACGTCAGATCATTCAAACTTATGAAGTTGGAATGAAATATGACGGTTGCTCATTTATTTCTTCTGCCTGCATCATTGGGAAGAGAAACGATGGATAGCGTGTTCCTATTATTACACCCTGTTGCTGCTTAAAATTTTGGGATTAACATGCATGGACAACAATGCAAGATGTGTTAGACATTTATTTTCAATATGTGATCTTATCTCAGTACGAGATCATAGCAATCAGGCTGTATTCCTTTCCCCCCTAAAAACGATAAAACCTAAGTGACAATAATAGTATTAAGCCACTTGCACACTGGGCGTGAAACGAATTTTTCGCACGACAGATTACATTCAAAGTCAATGCAAAGACGCGAATATTCGCGTCTTTGCATTGACTTTGAATGTAATCAGTCGTCTTAAAAAATTGTTTTCAAGGTCCGTGTGAAAGCAGCTGAAGGACACATACCCACCTAGCCTACACACGCACTCACGCGCCCACATGCACACATCTCTCTCTCTCTCTCTCTCTCTCTCTCTCTCTCTCTCTCTCTGATCTGACATCAGGACAATCGATAGATACTATAATTTATGTGCTGATTCAGATAGTTACATTAAATAGGGGTTGCTGTAATTTTTTATTGCATTGAAATGTGCCTGACATTCTGGAAACCTGCCTGTGAGGTTTCCGTGACGTGTGCGCACTGTGCGCCGGTCAGCCAAATTACCACTGTGCAGAAAGTAAACCAGGTTGGAGCTGGCGAGCTCTCTGCACACTTTCAGCGGAGCCTTTATCCACGAAATTTTCACTGCGTCATGATGAATATGTGACACCTCCCCCTACTACGCCGCCACACCCATTTCGGGGCACTTCCGTCTACCAAATTGCCAAAGTGGCTGCCCACGGTGTTGCACCGCACGAAATTACCACTGCGTGGGCTACGCCACGCTGCTCCACCCTGCACTGCGCCAAGAAATTAGAGCCCATTCTGTTTCTTCAAGATAGGCTATATGCAATTCGTTTAGTTTCTTATCAAGGCTACCAATGTGTTTGCGCGTGGCTTTCTGCTATGCTTGACAATCGCACGTGGTTTTCTCTGGTGTACAGTAATGGATGGGAAAAAGCAGTCAAAAATGTCAGGGTATTGACAGGAAGCCGGTGTTCCGTCAAATTTTGCTACCTATCAAAATATGCTACCTTGCGATTCTGCGCTTGCGCAAACCTAAAATCTTGGGCTCCATTTCTTTGCTCACATCTCAAGTATCTTCAAATATCATAAATATACGTCATTTTCGGTGCGCCTTTCGACCTGTTAGCGCATGCATATTTGCATGTACACGCTGGGTTTTCCTTAAAACGCACATATTGGATGATAATGGCATGCGGCATATATCTTTAAACAAACTTACCCAACTCATTATAACATCTGCTTATGTTATAATAAGCTAACAAATAACAAAGTTACTACTGTAAACGGATTCATATTGCAATGTTTAGGCGAAAACAAAGACTTTACGATCGCTTTGCATTATGGTAGCATTTTTTGACAAGGCAGCGCTAATTGTCAGAACGCCAGCGTACTTCACCATCTGCGACGCCTCCTCCACCACCACCCCCCGCCACCTCCACAGCCACAGCCCCAGTCCTCTAAACATCGAGGTAGTGGGTGGAACCCAGAGTGGGCTGTGGACCTGAAATATTCAGGTTGGCTATATCACACGGTGAGTGTAGCATTAATCTTTTCTCAAGATCTCGTAATTACGAGATAAGGTGTATATTTTTTTAAAATCCTGTGAATGCAATGTGCTTCCGTACATAATACCTTTCTCCGCTCCCCAAACATAACCACAACCGCAAAGCATTTGGGGAATTGTAGTCAAAACAGATAACAAAAACATTCTCTGTTCTTACTTTAATTTTCGTTTAACCCTGAGGGACGGTTGTGCGCATTTTACGCGCTTTTCATTCTTCTTTTTTTTTTTGATAATTTTGCCTGTGTTCATGCATGCAGCATGAATTTTGGTAAGATTGTGTGTTTTTATTTGATCTTGTTATTTCCAGCTCAGCTCTTACAGTAAGGCTAAAATACACTGTGTACAAGCGTTACACTATAAAAACTTTGTAATAAAGTTACAAGACTGTTGACTTTGTCACTTTGTTATTGCACTTTAACTGTAATATTTAAATTTATACTGTAAAATTTATGAAGAGTAAATAAACGCTGGCTGTTGAGCCACCCCCCTGGTCACCACCTTGACTAACCGATTTTCTGCGGGAAACCCTGATTTATATCCCACAGCATTAATGACATATTCAACTATTAGAAAAACATTTTCCCATCTCAGGCATTAGCTTTCTATTATTATTGGTCATTATTCAAGATGTGGGCTCTGTTATTCTTCAACCCTGTTATGTACACTATGGAAGCTCATTGAATATGATCATAAAATGTATTTCTAAAGAAAGCAATATTTTTATATAAATCTGATGTCCCCCACACTAATTCAATAATTGCAAATACAAAAATGACATAAAATCTCACATTTTTGCTGTACTAAAGCCTGAAATGTACCTTTGCGTGAAAGCACTCTTGTCATTCTTCATGAAAAATAACTGAAGAATTTTCATCAAAATTAATGATCTTATGGGGCGCCCCGGTGGCTCGTCGGTCTAAGCGCGCGCACCATATAGGCTGTGTCCTTCTTGCGGCGACCTGGGTTCAATTCCGGCTCGGGTCATTTGCCGCATGTCTTCCCCATTCTTCCCCCCCACCTTCCTGTCTATCTCCACTATATAACTGTCCCCAAAAGAAAAAAAATCCCCAAAAAATAATCTTAAAAAAAAAAAAATAAATGAATGATCTTATGATAGCTCTCATCATTTTAGACAGAAGTCAACAAACGTTAAATTATTTATTTGTATATTTGTAAAAAATAATGTATGAACATGTAGGTGTGACGGGGTTGAGACGAGGGTAATGGGGTTGAAGATGGTAACGGGGTTGAAGGGACAAATACAACTTTACATATTAATAGTTGTCTTTTTACTGTCAAATTTACTGGATAGGATTTTCTATGAGCATTGTATTTCATTATGTAACAATAAGAAGGACAACAGATATAAATTGCAGTTGAATTGAGTTTTATTAACCTAAATCAAAAACAACTACAACAACATATCATCTGTCAAACATTGTAAAGTGAATTACTCAAATGTAACATAATGTGGAGTGTGTGTGTGTGTGCGTGCGTGCGTGCGTGCGTGCGTGCGTGCATGTGTGTTCAGACATAAGAGCCAACCCTCATCTGGTCAAACATACTTTTATACTGCAGGTATCTCTCCCTTCTTGCAGGATCAGCTTTAAGGCATGCCTGATACTTCCTCTGCCTTTCTGCTGCTGTTGTTGGTGCCTTCTTACTCACTGCTTAAACATGGAACATACACTGAACAAAAATATAAACGCATGAAATAATTTTTTTCAAATTATTTTTTATCAATCGGGAAATATTTAAACAAAACAATTATTATTTTATTCTTGCCTTAATATTCAAGCAACAGAAACATGACTAACAATTTACCGTACACAATTCATGAGTTATCATAGCCTGAACCCACCAGGGGTCAGCAGGCAGAGTTCACAGCACTCAGTGACGAGTGTGTCCACCATCGGCATCATGTAAAGTGCTACACCTCCGGCGCATAGAGTTCACAAGATTGTCAATAGTGGCCGGTGGAATGTTGTCCCATTCCTCCTGCAGCACAACTTGGAGCTGGCGCACATTTTTTGGAACCAAAACACGTTGTCTGACCCGCTGATCCAGAATATCCCAAAGGTGTTCAACTGCTGACATATTGGGTGAATATGCTGTCCAATTGAGAACAGGGACATCCTCCTCATCAAGAAACTCTGAGTAGATCCGGGCAGTGTGTGGCCGGGCATTATCGTGCTAGAATGTCACATGATGGAGTCGCACGAACGGTACGACTATGGGCCCCAGGATCTCGTCGCAGTACTGCTGCCCGTTCAAGTTACCCTTAATGAAATGCAGACGGGTATGCTGTCCATGGCATATGCCTACGCATACCATTACTCTTGCACGACCATGTGCCACCCGACGCACGACATTGGTGTCAGCGTAACGCTTGCCCACACGTCGCCATACCTGTTGTCTGCCTTCAACACGGTACAGTTGGAATCACGATTAATTGCTGAATAACACCGTCCTCCACCGTGCAAGTGTCCAGCGAAGGTGACTGGTGGCGCAGTTGAGTCTATACCAGCGACGGACGGCGGTCAGGTTGAGACCTCTTTGTGGTCAGCGGACTCGGAGGTCTGCCTCCTTCAGGCGATTTCGAACAGTCTGAGCTGATATACACCTGTTGTGAAGTCCGACGGTCTTGTCAGATGTCCTGGTGGCTGGTCGGAGCCAATCACAGAGGTGCTGGAGCTGCATGTGCGAATTCTGTGTGGCCATGGACATACGTGGTCTTCGAGCATGTGGACGATTCACAGTGCTGCCAGTCTTTCTGAATCGACTTCTCAACCGGCTGATGGTGGAATGATGCACATTCAAGTGCGTTGACACCGCTGTCACAGATATCCCAGCTTTCAGCATGCCAGTGGCACGCTCCCTCATGACTTGTGACATCTGTGGCATTGTGACTTGTGACAAAAGTGCACATTTTGGGGTGGCCTTTTATTGCCCCTGGTGCAAGGAGTGCCTGTGTATTGGTCACGCTGATTGACGAACTCAATGTTATGCTCTATGCAGGTCAGGGGTGGAATAACTCAATGACTGAGTAATCTCACAGGGAGTGGTCAATGAGAAGTGGGTCACCAGAATTTATCAAAACAAATCATTCAGTACACCAGTAAACACTATTAGTGGGCATATTTCATTAAAGGTCAATTTAACTCAGCATTTTTGGTTCCTGCGTTTATATTTTTGTTCAGTGTAGATCACATTCAGCATGCATGTGGTATAAGAATGATTGAATATAATAACAACTCATTTAAATAATTGGATAATTAACAACCAAAGTATTAAAATCACAACCCCGTCACAATCTCACAACTCTATTACAATCAAACACGTAACGGGGTTGAGCGTGACGGGGTTGTGATTTTTGCACAAAACGGCCACTGCTCTATGTAGTCAATACCACAGAGAGGGCACATGGCATGCATGAGATTCAGAATTAGCATATATTCTTGAAATAACAAAAACCTTTTTCATAAGTAATAGCTTTCTATCTTTTTTTCATGTTACGGTGTTGAGTCATTGAGTTTGACGACCACAATATCACAAGATAAATGACCAAAATAAAGGAAAGGAAGGGAGCAACTTTCCTGTTTCTCTTGTCTTGTTGTCCAAAAGACTTCAGTGATGTCAATTCCTGATGTACATGCTATTATGGATCATACCATTGTATTTATGGGGGGAGAATCATTCGTGTAACGGGGCTGAGGGGTTACTCAGGTACAGAACTAAATAATGTGATTTTCATGAATAATTATCAATTAATTTTGAAAAAAAAAACATCACCAGCGAAAGAGCACAAATAGATGTTTAGGTTGATATCAAAATTTATTGACTTTTTTTTCAGTTTTATTTGGTATTTTCAAAGTATACTTTCAACAAGGCCATAGGGGACATGACAAAATAGGTGGTGTCAACTGAAAAAACTAATTCTCAAAACTAAAAAAATTAATTCTCATAAAAAGATAAAATTTAACTCATGTTTTTTGCTGTATTAAAGGAGACATTTCAATGTATGTATAAAGCTGTTTAAATATAAATTTTGGTGACCAAATAGATAAAATACACCCAAAGAGGTGAGAGGGACTCAAATTGTGCCATTTTCATGGAATGACTCATATGTGGCCTGTGAAAAATAAGTCCAATATTTAATTCTGTGACAATGGGGCAAAATAATCGGTTCACTTCTCTCCATTGGAATCAATTCATTCAGGGCCCACCGCAAGTCTGTCTAAAGGGGCGGGGCACCCACATGACTGATGCCAAAAATTACTCCTTGGTGAGGAGTCTTCCTTTCTCTGTTGTCTTTGGCTGAACACAGCAAGCATGCACTTTGGCTGGAGACATTATCATTAGTTGCCTTATGTTGTTCTATATACAATTGCCAATTACATTATTGTTGGGATTATATAGCCATCTACCTAGCTAGCTAATGTTAGTTAAGAAAAATCTTTGACAATAATCTTCATATTTAAGCGACGTGATGTGGTTTTTGCCCTGACTTCACTAGCAAGCTTCAACAGTTATTTCTCTGGCGTTTACTATTTTCCTGGGGGGTTTGGAGGCGAAGCGTGTGACTTATATTTACAACAGTGGTCTTGCACGCAGAACCTGAGGAGGCGCAGTTTTGAA
The DNA here is from genome assembly GCA_029692085.1 of Gymnothorax javanicus. Classification (NCBI taxonomy): domain Eukaryota; kingdom Metazoa; phylum Chordata; class Actinopteri; order Anguilliformes; family Muraenidae; genus Gymnothorax; species Gymnothorax javanicus. The sequence continues at coordinate 68,477,726 of CM056199.1, forward strand.
AAAAATTACAATTCCCACATAATGTGGCTTTAAAAGCCGCTGGGCTCAGGTTCTAAGGTAAATACATATTTTGATATTCATATTGCTTTGATGGCAGCTATCAGAGTACTGTTATTGCAAATTCTTACTCCATTTCAGCAATGGGTGAAAAATTACTTGAGATTATTAAGTGGTCACCCCCATAACCCACCTGATTTCCAGGGTGGTTTTACTGCGCTCTTTTCCACCTTATGGGGTACGCCAATATTTTGATCAATTTCATTACTTTCCGATGTATTTTGCATTAAATTTATTTTATATTACAATCAAAAGACATGGTTATTTTGTTCTATTTCAGAACTAAAGTCCTTTTGAGAATTTGCACCAGAAATGTGTCCCCCCACCTTTGAAATCAAAACTACGCCCATGTTTGGAAGATACTTCCTGTGATGAAGGTATAAAAACTGGATGTGAAAAGCAGAATGTCAGTTCTTGCGCAAAAAAGAACTCTGCTTTATATTCATCAATATGCTTCAATAAAGCCTGATTTTCAGAAGAATCTGTCTCTCTCCAATTGCTTGAGCATGGGGGAACCTCATAATATGAAAATATTTCTGAACGAAAACCACAACAAAGTTGGCGAGCCAGCAGCCAGGAGTCGGCAATGGTTGGTTACATTCGGAAGGGTGGGCGGCCTTCCGGTGGTGTGGAGATGGTGCGGGGAGCGCACACACACACACACCCTAAGCTGCCAACAAACTAAGTATAAGGTGAGCAATTTAATTAAGTTTATTTTATTTAATTATCTTGCTCAGATAGATAAGTAGGCGTGTTGTTCAGTGTTGTCCCGGCCCTGATCTGGAGCACTGGAGACAAGTGACCTTTCGGATTCAAAGAATCTAGACACAAAATTGGGGGAAATTAAAAGGAGAGGGACAGAATCTGCAGAATTGTTATGCAACTTACTAACGCTGCACGCGCAGCCACTAACTGTGAGTGATTGTGTGGAATTCAGAGCGCGTTCTGTCATTGTTTTGGTGTATGACTGTTTGTTATGTGTGAGGCTTGTGCTGGGACCCTATGGTAAAAAAAGGGAATAACCTGCAGGTTCTCAGATTTAGAGGGGGGGCCTCTAAAGAGAGACCTAAGAGAGGTCTTACTGCAGGATCCGTGAGTATTGTTGTTTGAGTCTGGACTGAAAACTTAAGTAGAAGTTTAACACAGATAAACCGTTTTAGTTTTTTTTTTTTTTTTTTTTTAAGGGGTGCGCAGCACACATAGCGTAATAGGAGCTGGCAGATTAGTGGGTTTAGCGAGGACATTGACGGGAAGTGAGGTTTGTTGGGTCCTAAGGAAGGACAGACGGGAGGTGAGGATTGCGGGGTCCCAAACAGATGTTTAGAGAGGGGATTGGGCTCCCCAAACCTAGACGTTAACAGGCGGCGGCGGCGGAACTGCGAAGTTCTGAGGGCACGTTAAAGAGGTTCTATAGTGCAGGGGAGAGGACTGAAGACCCCCATGTCCAGTGAAGTATGAATTGACATAATGCATCGTACATCGTACGGCAGTATCCTAAAAAAAAAAAGGAGATTCCACGGCACATTCATAGCTTTACAGGGTCTAGGAGGAAGCTTGCAAAATATGTGGTGACGATGGAGCTCCCTGTGCAATTGGGAGGAAAATTGAGCTTGCCTCTTTCCAGCTTGCACCTCGCAGTCCTCGTAGCTAGCTCGAAATATAGACTGGCAGCTCTCAGTTTTGGAATGGGAGAAGTGCGTTTCCTCCCTAGCTAGCTCCCACCTCGCTCTAGCTCACTAGCGAGGCTCGCTCCTCCAAGTTTCAGACTGCACCCCTACTGGAGAAGAGAAAAAAAATTTTAGGCTCAATTCAGCTGGAGCAATCAATCATTAAAAATGACAACCACAAAAATGTGAGGTATCATATTCAAACACTGCACTTGCACTTTTTCACAACCAATGATGATGCGATTTGGAAGCTTATTGTCCAGTTTATTAAAAATTAGGAGCAGAGATAGGCTTGCACAGCTTCGGGAGTGAAGGCTCTAGGTGCAGGGTGAGTGTTGTCTGTCTTGTTGCAGGGAGTCCTCTGCCTCTTACGGAATCCCCTGCAGTTGCTCTGCTGAAAGAGAGGGAGGAGGAGAAAAAGACAGGAAAAGGGTTAGACACACCTATATAGGCTTGGAAATTGTGCTGAGAGATGAGGTGTGGTCTTGGTTTCCCTACTTAAGTTATGGAACTCAAGTAGTTGTGATCAACAGCTTTTGCTGCCAGTGTTTAACTAAGTATGGCAAGTGGCATCAGTTACAGACATGACAGGAATTTGTATAAAGCTGGATCATGTTCTTTGCAGTCTTTCAGACAAGTAATAAATTACAGCTCAATATTTTTAGTATTCAGTATGATTCCCCACTTCGCCTTCTGGGTTTCATTTTCAAAAATGTTTGGCCCATTTGGCCCATATGTTCTGTTTTCAATCTTTTGGTCCTCCACCTTACCTCTCCCTTAATCATCAATCCAAAATTAGCTGATCAGCAACATAATATCGACAGGTAATGATCAACAGAATCTCAAATCCTGAAACACTCAAACTATAAGTTTCATTTTAGTTTACCGTATAGAAACAAAATAGCTCCTAAAAAAATGAGCATTAATACCGATGTATCATAGCAAATGATGACTTTCTTCTTTATTATTCTGTAACGTTAACTTTATTATACTAGCTAACGTTAGCTACCTTGTACTCAAAGAAAACCTCACTTCACCACCTCCACAACAATAACAAATCCAATTTTATATGTACATTACTTCTCTAAAATTTCACTCCCCCTCCCCACTCCGCAAAAAATAAATACATAAATCACGTTTCAGAAGCATTTTCTATAATTCCGTGACGTTGGATGAAATGGCATTGAGAGAACGGAGAACTGCTGCTTATGGTTAGCCCTAGTAACTGTGTCACTAACTGTATCTAGCAAGTATCCTAGCCTAATTTGTTGTCCGTGAATGTTCAATATATCTCAAATTGTGCTGGGGGTAATCCAGTAAAACACTTTACTGTACGTGTTATTTCATACAGTTGTGCTGACAAGACAGTCTAATTCTTTAAATGTCTTACCTTTTTAAAGATCATCACGAACGGTCCATTCCGCTTCAACTCAGCTGCTAGACTAGTCTTTGTTGCTAACCTCCGGGAACTATTTGTCATGGATTTGCTCCCTCCGGGTACAAACATCAACCTGGCAGGAGCTAGGACCATGAGCCTAGAAAAAAAGAGGAGAACCCAAACGCTCAGGCTGGGAAACAACTTTAAGAATTTAATAACTTTAAAAATAACAAATAAACACAAAGATAAAAACAGGGGAGCAGTTACACCAACATACAGGGCATAAAAACCAAGAATGCAGTTACAATTAGGACTGGGAATAGCCAGCCCTTAAATACCCTGTCTTCACCTCCACCTCAACGAGCCACACCTGCTGCCCGTTAAAGTGGAGGTGAAGAATGCAGTGGGGGAGGGACTGCAAGGCCAAACCCTTACAGTACCCTCCCCCCAAGGCACGTCTCCTGGTGTGCCAGGAAACCGGCACACTGGAACCCCCCGGAGCCGGCACACTGGAACCACCTGGAGCCGGCACACTGGAACCTCCCGGAGCCGGTAAGCCAGGAATCAGCAGGAGCCGGTACACCAGGAATCAGCCGGAGCCGGTACGCCAGGAATCAGCTGGAGCCGGTACGCCAGGAATAAGTCGGAGCCGGAATACCAGGAATCAGCTGGAGCCAGAACACTTGGCACCGCCGGACCCGGAGCACTTGGCACTGCCGGACCCGGAACCCTGCTCCCCACTGGCCCCTGCATTAAAAAACACTGCTCCCCCAGCGGCCCCAGGGCTGGACCGCAGCTCACTGCCAGTCCAATGAATGAGCTGGACAGCAGCACTCCGTAAGGCCCATGGGCTGGGCCGCAGCTCCACGCCGGTCTCCTGAGCTGGAACGCTCCAGCCCCATGGACCAGAGCGCTGCCCTCCTCCAGCCCCACGGACTGGCCCGCTGCCCTCTGCCAGCCCCCGAAACAGGGCCGCTGCATTCCCCAGCCTGGCTGGGTCCAAGACTGGTAACTACATTCTGTCATGGATTTGCTCCCACCGGGTACAAACATCAACCCGGCAGGAGCTAGGACCATGAGCCTAAAAAAAAGAGGAGAACCCAAACGTTCAGGCTGGGAAACAACATTAAGAATTTAATAACTTTAAAAATAACAAATAAACACAAAGATAAAAACAGGGGAGCAGCTACACCAACATACAGGGCATAAAAACCAAGAATGCAGTTACAATTAGGACGGGGCATAGCCAGCCCTTAAATACCCTGTCTTCACCTCCACCTCAACAAGCCACACCTGCTGCCCGTTAAAGTGGAGGTGAAGAATGCAGCAGGGGAGGGACTGCAAGGCCAAACCCTTACACTATTGGGAGACTCCCCGACCCGCCATTGCTGTAAAAAAAGTGGCCCATTGGAGTGAATGGAGTTAATGCGACTCTCTCTCTACTTGGCTCATGTGTTCTCTATTTAAGCGAGAGTCTCGCACTCATTCGGTGCAAAGTCTTGTAAGCCTCACAAGCTTGCTGTTATACTATAGTCTTGTTTAGACTTTACTCCCGCATTTTGCATGTATATTTGTAAATCTCAAATGAAGCGCCTTTTTTACCTTTGTAATTTGGTCAGCGCATCCTTTTGTAATCCAGGAACCTCGTATCCTTGTTTCTTTATATTAGAAATACATGGTACTGTTGTCTAATTTCCAGTTATATGTATTACTCATTTATCATTCAGGAACCCTGCCTCCATGTTGTTTTGCAATGTGTTTTCTATGCCTTCCTGCTCTGCCGCAAAGGCATAATAACTAACCAAATCCATCTTCTCACCTGAGTCCAGTCCTACACTTCCTGATCTCTGTGCCCATCACCGGTGTTCAGAGATAACCCTTACAAGTATAAAAGCGAGTGGAAAAAATAATTTAAATGAATGGTACACTTGAAACTCTTCTGGTCCCTGTGCCTGGATCAGCTTATCAAAGTCAAGTCGTGTTTAGTTAGCTTGCGTTGTAAGCAGGACGTTCACCCGGCCCGCTGGAATTAAATATTAACATTAACCGGAGTTTTACTCTTTTTCGGTACTTCCTTTTTACCGAAGGGCTCTCACGCGTAAACATGTTGCAAATTACGTTATTTTAGTACTTTCCTCTGGTCGATATGCCTTGATCAGCTCGTCAAAGATTAGTTGCATATTTGAGTGCTTAGCAACAGCCTGTCGGGGATACCGTGTTTAGTTAGCTCTCATAGTAAACAAGTTGTTCATTCGGCCTGTTTGAATTAAAGTTTTCTGGGGTTTTACTCTTTTTCGATTTCTTTTAGAAGAAGCATCTGTGTGTGTGTGTGTTTATGAAAGCACATGTGCATGGTCCCTGCCCCCCCCCCAGTTTCTCCTAGCCATTGTAGCTGCCCGAGACTAGCTTGTTAGCTTCCGCTGACATTATTGTATTGGTAATTGGCATTTCCTGTTCATCAGATAGCTGGGTATCGGAGGCTCTCATCTGAGAACAGTACCTAGAAAAGCCAGTCTGTGATTATCTGGATTCTGAGCCAAGCTCTGTGATATTGTTGGACTAGTTATATTCATAGTAATGGGACTATATAAAATGAAGTCAGCCCTCTATGAGTGCTTATTACATATCCAGTTTGTATCTATTTGGTATTTCATTTTTGTTAACTGGAACCAAGCCCCTGCTAAAAGAGGCTTATTATCCACTTACTTAGTTTCCACATGGTTTCTATCGTGACTGCTGCTCAGGGCTTCTCAGGTTAATAAATTGTGGTTTCTCTGCTTTTTTCTTGAGAATAATCTTTTTCTTTGCTATCAAGGCTGAGCGCTCAATAGGTAGCGGGTCCAAAATGTGGCCAAAACTATGTGACGGTTGCAGAATGATCACACTTCTGGAAAGAGATTTCCAGGGTGGGTTTGTCTGCCATGGGGGCCAGCTCATTGAGCATCTGGAGAGCAAGATCCTTGATCTTCAGGGCCAGTTGGCGGCACGACATAGTTCGCAATCGGTACAGTTCTTAGAGGAACTGAGTAGTATGTCATTTAGAGAAAAGGTGTGTGCACCACTGTAGGGTAGCAGGAAGACCCCAGAGCAGGCAGGGAGAGAAAGTTGGGTGACTGTAGGACATAAGTGCAGGAAAGGGCTTGCACGCTGTACAGCGACAGCTTCTCCAGTGGTTGAGGTGTGCAATCGATTCCGGCCCTTTCAGGAACTCGACTTGGCTCCTGACCCTGAGAGTTGGGGGATTGATGAGCCTCAGGGCACCCTGTTGGCCTCTTCCCCCCAGAAAAAAGCATAAGTAATAGTGGGGTACTCAATTATTACTGGAATAGACAACATAGTCTGTTCGTGCCACAAGCAGTGTCGTATGGTGTGTTGCCTGCCTGGTGCCCAGGTAGGAGACCTCCTGGAGCACGCAGACAAGCTCCTGGCCAGAGTGGGGAGGGATCCAGTGGTCATGGTCCATTTTGGGATAAATGACAAAGGTAAAGGTAGGTTTAAGGTCCTGCAAGACTAATATGTGGAATTAGCTGAAAAGCTTAGGGGCAGATCCTCCTGGTGGTGTTCTCTGGGATTCTAACAGTACCAAGTGCAAGCAAAGGGAATCAGAATTTTATCTGGAGGTTTAACGCATGGCTACAAACCTGTAGGAAAGAGGGGTACAGGTTTATGGGGCACTGGAAGTTCTTCTGGGACAGGAGTGACCTGGACAAGCCGGACGGGCTACACCTGAACTGGAGGATACCTTTGCATTGGGTAAGCGTATGTTGAGGGTAGGACAGGGTTATTTAAACTAGGGACTTGGGGGGAAGGGAGGTTAGAGAGTGTTATGAATAGGGAAATGCGGACTGCTCTGATGGAAGCTGACAGCGCAACATGCACTATTGATAATATCTTTTTAAAGCAACAAAGCATAGTGAGGGGCTCGGAGCAGCAGGCAGCTGGGGAACCAGAGGGTAAATGCAGTCGTAATAGGCTGAAATGTTTTTATTTAAATGCAAGAAGCATAAAAAATAAAGTCTCAGAACTTGCGGCTGTTATGATTAGCGAGGCCTATGACATAGTTGGGATTACAGAGACATGGCTTTGTGAAAAGTATGGGGATGAATATAATATAGAAGGTTATAAGCTCTTAAGGAAGGATAGATCCAGTAGGAGAGGAGGGGTGTAGCACTCTATGTGAACGAGAACATTAATGTGCAGGAAATTCCTGAAATCGCACATTTCTTGCCCTATGAAGATATCTGGGTCAGGCTCATTGGCAAACACGAGACAGGTTTAAACATAGGAGGATGCTATCGACTGCCAGCTTTGGACAGTACTCTCAATTAAATGCTCTTTAAGAGGATTAGGCAAGCTTGTAGAGGAGGAGGGGCTATTATTATGGGAGACTTCAATTATCCTGGTATCGATTGGGAAATGGTGAAGGGACAGGGTAAAGGGGAGGAAGAATTTCTAGATGTTATAAGTAACATTTTTTTTGGTGTAGTATGTTAATAAACCTATAGTACAGGAAGCAATTCTAGATTTAGTGCTCTGTAATGATAGAATTTGCCATGTAGAGGTAATGGAGCCACTTGGGACTAGTGATCATTCTAATGTTAGTCTTGATGTTTCATGGCAAGTTAAAAAGTTGTAGCAGTATGCACCTACAGTGCCCTGAAAAAGTATTTGCCCCCTTCCTGATTTCTTTTTTTTTTTTTTTTTGCATATTTGTCACACTTAAATGTTTCAGATCATCAAACACATTTTATTATTAAAGGGGACCTATAATGCTGATCCTTCTTTTAATACATAAAAGTAATGTTATGATGTTGGATGTCCATACTCAACCTCTGAAAAGTTTCTAAACATAAGATACAGGGGTTTTGCCATAATCCAAGAACGTGATTTTGTGAACGCGATTTCCCTTCTGAACAGCTCATCCCGAGATCTTCACGAGATCTGGGCAAAACCTGACGTCAGGTTGTGCCGTCCAATTGATACAGACCTAGCCAGAGCCAATCACGGCGCTGGACCTGCCCACACCAGAAACTATTCTAACAGGCACAAACAACCGCGGATCATACTATGCCTTAGTAGCGTCTGTACTTTTGGAAATACCAAAGAAGAACTGCAGATCATTTGAGGTGCAGTTTTGTCAGTATCTCTCCCAAAGCTGCTTGTCCGTTTATTTTTGGATGCAAAAAAAAAGCACTTATTTCTCTTCCAAAAGATGACGCCACCAGAAATCAGTGGGTTGCTTTTTTGTTTGCTGGCAGCAAACAGCCACGGCCAAAGGGAACGTTAGCTATTTGTGCTCAGCATTTCACCAAAGGCAGCTTTGTCAATAAGGGATAATTCAACACCGGATAAGCGTTTCAGCTGCTTCTCAAACCTGAAGCAGTTGCATCGATCAAGCGCTCAGAGCCGCAAGCTGTAAGTAACGATATAACAGCAAATAATGTAAGTGAAGCTAACGTGTTACGGGTGGCTAGCAGGACCGCTAACGATAGTTAGCACTAACAACTGGCCTCAAACGCAGGCTTTGTAAATTATCTGAAGATAAAGCCTGGATCGGTCCCGACTGTCCGTGACTCACAGAGGCAGAAGCTGTAAGTTGCTTTATTGCATAAGCCTACCTACGTGACAGCCAGTTGAATGTGGCTGTAGCACTGCGGCTGACATAGCCAAGTTACTGTTGCTAATGTTTGTGTCCTAAATATGCTAGAGTAATATCGGGAAATTCAACAGAAGGTATGTGAACATAAACCTTTTTATTCTTGTTTGTAATTTGGATGTTTGGTACAACTGTCCACGGAAACGGAACTTGCTGTGTGTAAAACCTGTATTGCAAGGGTTTGTCTCTGTGGTTGTTATGACCGCTGGGTTACCAGCTACTGCATGTTAGTTTGCGTGCCGTGCTACTGAAACATGCTCCTGGTTAACTTATATGCAGTAATTCTGATCGGTATGCTTGTGTTACTTCGGTAAGCATCAATGTAGCAGTTTCATCATCACGTTTTCCGATTGTAGCCACTATAGTTGAAGCTAACCGGAGAGGTGCTGCATGTGTCTGCAAAGTTGGGCTGATAAGGCTGCAGCTAGACCAGACGTAGGTTTTGCAGAGCTTGGGATACGTGTTTGGGTTTGTTTACGGCTGCTTGTGATCGCATCACTTATCCATGACCGGGATCAGCCGGATACTTCACCAATATCTGGGCTAGCTCTCTGATGCTGCCGTGAAAGCAATCGCGAAACGCACAAACGCACAATAACGTGTCTGGTATAACAAACGAGTTCTTTGCACTGCCGTGGCATAATTCATCCCCTTTTAGAAATTGTTCTGGCTAATACATAAGCAACTGTCCACGCTAACGGAACTTACGGTCTGTAAAACCTGTATTATGTTCATAACATAACCGGAGCTCTCTCTAGCTGTCGCACTATCCATATAGCTGCTTTCACATCGGACGCGAAACGAATTTTTCGCGCGACAGATTACATTCAAAGTCAATGCAAAGACGCGAATACACGCGTTATGGGCGCGTTAAGCCGATTTCACACCGGACGCGAAACGAGTTTTTCCATGACAGATTACATTCAAAGTCAATGCAAAGACGCGAATACACGCGTTATGGGCGCGATAAGCCACTTTCACACCAGACGCGAAACAAATTTTTCGCGCGACAGATTACATTCGAAGTCAATGCAAATGCCCATAGAACACGGCGGCGCTTCTGGATCATGCTCAACAATGGCTTCCTTTTTGCATGATAGAGTTTTAGGTGGCATCTGTGGATGGCACGGCCTACTCTGTTTACAGACAGTGGTTTCTTCAAGTATTCCTGGGCCCATTTAGTAATGCCAATGACAGAATCATCCAGGTGAGTGATGCAGTGGCGTCTGAGGGCCCGAAGATCACGGGCATGCAGTAAAGGTCTTCGGCCTTGTCCCTTACGCACAGTGATTTTTCCAGTTTCTCCGAATCTTTTGATGATGTTATGCGCTGTCAATGATGAGACCTTCAAAGCCTTTGCAATTTGACGTTGAGGAATATTCTTTTTAAAGTATTCCGCAATTTTTTAACGCAAGCCTTCACAGGTTGGAGAGCCTCTGGCCATCTTTAATTCTGAGATACTCAGCCTCTCTAAGACCTCCCTGTTATAGCCAATCATGTTACACACCTGATGCCAGTTAACTTAATTACTTGCTAAATGTTCTTTCAGCTGATTCTCTTGTATATTAATTGCTTTTTCAGCCCTTTTTTGCCTTTGTCCCAATTTTTTTGAGACCTGTTGCAGCCAGAAAATTTGAAATAAGCTCATTTTGTGGATGAAAATGTAAAATGTTTCAGTTTCAACATTTGAAATATTATCTATGTTCTGTTGTAAATAACATATTGGCTCGTGATCTGAAAGTCATTGCATTTTGATTTTATTCACAATTTACCCTTCGTCCCAACTATTTCGGAATTGGGGTTGTACTTCTTGGGAGGTTTAAAACTGGAATGTGCTCCACACGAAAAAGATCTGGAAGTGATTGTTGACCAAACCCTTACAGGTTCTATCCATTTTGTCATAGCAGTTAAAAAGGCCAACGGGATGCTGGGATATATAGCCAAAAGTATTGAGTATAAATCCAAGGAGGGCATACTTCTCTTGTACAACGCATTTTTCAGACCACACCTGGAGTATTGTGTACTGTACTGGGGACCATACTTTAAGAAAGATATAGAGGTTCTTGAAAAAGTTCAGAGAAGAAAGCTATGAGAAGAGGCTGAAGATCCTTAATCTCTTTACTCTTAGGAAAAGGAGACTTTGGGGTGATCTGATTGAGGTCTTTAAATATGTTACAGGGATTAACAAAGTGAATTTTGTGGGATTACTTATGCCCAGTTTTGTTAGTAGAACTCGGGGTCACAAATGGAAGTTGGCCAAGAGGAAATTTAGCACTGATATATGGAAATATTTTTCTCCCAGAGAGCAATCTCATCGTGGAATAGCTTGCCTGACCACATAGTTGAAGCAGAAACCTTGGGAATTTTCAAGAGCAGGCTTAATTTAGTGCTAGATACCACTGAGTCACTGAGTATCTGAAGTGATACATTCACAATAGTAATAAGAAACTTGCGAGCCTAGTTGGGCCGAACGGCCTGTTCTCGCCATTCGGGTTATGTAACACAATCTTATTTCAGTTTATTTTCATAGTTTTAGTCCATAATTCTAGCCGCAAACACAAAAAAAATCTTCATGAAAATTCGACATTCAACTTCTAAAAAAATATTGAGAATTTTAAAATGGCTCAGAGGTAAAACATTACATTTCTGGGATCGTAAACTCCTTGACCACCAGCGTGTTACATCTGAATGTGATATTCAAAATTACCAGCTGTCCATGAGCCAAATTAGTTCTCTGTCCAAGTAGCTCTCCAACCTCTCAAAATTGGGCCCAGTCAAATCATAAAATAATCGTATTTATAACACTGATAAACTTTTGATTCATGAAGCTCAATATGAATTTATGATTTTCAAGTGGGATTTAGCAAGAGTACATCAATATAGGAGAGGTTGAACATCATGGTCTCCAAAGACCTCTCCAAACCTAATAAATGGTTTTTCTCCATCATGAAGTATTGAAATTCATCCATTTTTCCTCAGAGCCCCATCAGCCAGCTCGTGTACTCGTTAAGAAAACAGCATATTTCACTGTCAGAATGTTTGACCTGCAAGGAAACAATGTGCTGTTACCACCTCCTATGATATGGATGAGGGGTTGCACTTTTGGAGGCATGCAACATGAAGAAAAAAAAAACTGAAAACTACAAGGAACACTAGACTGCTTACTGAGTCCTGCAATGCCCTGCTTCTCGGTCGGTCAAGCCACTCAGTAAAACAGATGTGATCTGATGCAATGCAGAGGGAAATCACAAGAAAGATACTTTTAAATTGTCTGGTTCCACTCCTTCCATGCTCTATAAGGCGCAAGTATGATTCACTGACACATTAATATCAGACATGTAACTTATATACACAAAAATAGATATTCCACCATAAGGAAAAAAGCAGGCAATATGCTACTGTAGCTTGAATGCAAGCTAAATTCGTTCTCGCGCAGTCCATGCGAGAAAATGGCGTAAACCAAATGAAAGACATTTAATTTTATTGAATGGAGTAGAAATTCAAGAACAGATCCCAACACTGTGCAATGTCACACTATATTCACTATTATTAGCTATGGTTAGTAATAATAAGCAATGTGACTATGACAGAATCAAAAACATGGCAACAGTGGAAATGGAAAAAACTTCATAGTTGGCTAAATAACTGAAATATTACAAAAAACAATACTTACACATTGAGGAGAAAGTCTTCCCCATGATGACAGGATTCCTCCTCCAATGACTCATTGCTGTCAGGCCCAGAAAAACTTCCAGTACTGACCCCTTTGGACTCACTCCTGTGAGCTTTTCCGTCTAATAGAAATAATGTAAACGCTTTCTCAGATTGCATGTCTCACTGTGCTGGCTAAATTCAGAAGTGCGAAGTTGAGAGGCCACCACCTAACATGCTGTTCTGCAAGGGTTAATATACTTCTTCTGTAGCCCCAATTAATCCCTTACAATTATTTTCAGAAAGTTCATGGTGTCCTCTGTAGGATAAAACTGTTGTCAATCAACAGATAATTAGGCCAGACTTTTTTGATTCTTTGGTCCTCAGGCTTGTTTCCACAGACAACAGGAGAGGAGGGCGAAATAAACAAAAAACATTTTATTTTCCACTTCCTCAAAATGGTAATTGGCAGGTACGAGAGAGGAGGAAGAAAAAAAATATTCTTTTCTAAAATAAAGATTTTATTTTTCATTATGCATTTTTTTGCAGCTTCACTTCATCCCATAGGATTTATTATTCCAGTGGGATTACCCTGGGGGAATGATTTTGAAAATCATGCAAATCATTTCTTTTTAGTAGGGCCTATTTATGTTGTTGCCTGCTTGTACCGGCATTATTATTTTTATGAATTCTTTGGTCATTTCTGTTAAACTAATCTAAGTGGAGAGTTGTAAACCAACCTGTAACCACCTTCTAATTTGTTAGTTGTCTATGCACAGCCCCTCAGCAATAATGCATGTTTTTCCTGTCCTCTGCCTACATAATCTTTATCTTGTCTTTTGATGTTGGTGTGCTTTCTGCAGTAGTTTTTAGTTTTCACCTGCACAGCATCACTGTTACCAGACTGGTTGACAGTCACTTAGTATGATCAGAAATGAAATACATGTATGCTGGTGGGGAGCTCAGTCATGAAGACACAGCTGATGTGTGTAGACTGCATAGATGCAGTTTAAAGAGGGGTGGCTGAGAGTCCCAAGCCTCTGAAAATGATGAGGGAGCTCTCCACCTTATGTCGTAATTTCAGATTTACCACACAGCTGCTGCAGAGTTATAGAAAGCACATGAATAAATGACAATCCAGTAACTGCTCTTTTCAAGAACATTTGATTGATAGGATGTGATCAATGGGCGTACGTACATAGACTGAAGGTTACAGATTGAAGAAACTGCACCAGTCAAATGGAACTTGGGAAATCTTATGTAAGGAATCGACCGGGAATTGTGCAATCACACACTGTACATGTGTATGTGCAACTAGATAAAATGAAATGAGCCACCTTCGTCTCAGCTTATTGTTTTGCTTGTACTGTCTTGCCTTGCGTGCATGCGGTTATAGCTGTACTGTTATATACCCACTTTTCTGGAAGAAACTTTGCTATAAGCTCCTGATAACCATTTCTTCCAAAACGAAATAATTGACCTATGGCTAAGCTCCGCCCCCTCCACTGACTCGGACAAACAATTAACATTTTAGAACAGGCGCTAATGGCTGGTATCACAGTCGGAGATATTTTTCAGGATGCTATCGATGATTTTTGGTGATAGAAGGCTCAAATATCATCAAGAAGTCAGCGAAAACGGTTACACTATGCATTGGAGGGATACATTAATGAATTTAGAGTGAAGAAGTTTTAATTAGAAGCTAAAATTTTCAGGTCTCAGTGCAAACGTGATCAACAGCATCTCGTTTCCGTCACCCTCTCACACAACAAGTTAGAGGATCAGCATTGTTCGTGCACTGCAGGGTAGTAAATTTAATTTACGTATTATTATTACTACCGAATTTAAGAAATCTAGCCTGACGTGACTAAACTCCTTCTAAGTAAACAAGGTGACATGGTGAACAACGCAGCCAGGAGTTCACGTAAGCCAATGTCCGTCAGCACTGAAGTTAGCCATAGAGTTTACTAAATTTAGCTCACGTTAACTAACTTAGCGATGTAAAAGATCACTTTACATTAATCTCCAGCGAAGTGACAAGATGTCGCCTTAAACACGATGTTGACTTAGCTTGGAACAAATCCTTGTTGACCTTTGTAAGCTACCTTAAGCTGATAGTGGGGTCTTCCACAAAGCTTTATCCAGAGGAGACACTTCTCTTGGTTATGATGTGGCTTTGGGAAGGGTATAAAATACACCCCATCGCCCACCCTCCTGGGATACCTCGTATCGGAGTTACATTTACCCCAAGCAACAACTTAGAAACATTTTAAAACCCCATAAAAGCGAACAATTTGGAGTTTCCGTAATGCATTTCAATGGAAGTTCAGGCTCAAAATGTCGGAGTATATGGGGAGAGAATACACACTGTGATTGGCTCATTGTATTTGAGGGCGGGGCTTAGCCAAAGGTCAATTCCGACAGCAAGCTACTAAATGAGCTCATAGCAGAAACACACAAACGGTCTCAGCGTTGCTTGTGTGGAGCTCGCAAATCAATAACTTGTACCGGGAAAAATTCTGAATCCAGTTTCCACTTTCTCAGCTTGTAATTCGCCAGAACGATTTTTAAAGGGGGATGAAATTCTGCCACGGCAATGCAGAGAAATCGTTTGTTTTACCAGACACAGCTTTAGCATCAGAGAGCTAGCCCACCCTTATGAAAATTCTCAATGGTAAATGAATGGTATCCAATGATAAATTTAATGGTATTTTTTTGTTAGGGCGCACGATCGCAAAGTTCCCGGCTGACCCCAGATAAGCAAAACGACCACTTCACAGCAGCAGTGAACAAACCCAAACACGCACCCTATGCTCTGCAAAGCCTACGTCTGCTCTAATTGCAGCCTTATCAGACCAACTTAGACACATACAACGCCTCTCCGGTTAGTTATGATAAACTACGACCTTGATTGCTAACCAAAGTAACACAAGCATACCGATCAGAATGACTGCATATAAGTTAACCAGGAGCGTTTCCAGTAGCGCGACACGCGAAGAAACATGCGGTAGTAAACGAGTGCTCATAACAACCACACAGACCAACGTTACCGGGAAATACAGGTTTTTACCGACACTAAGTTCCGTTACCGTGACCAGTCGACTGTCAACTGATGGCTGGCGCGGGAACATGGAAATCGTCAATGCGATGGTTTTTCCGGACGGCTTGATTCTTTATTTTTCAGAATAGCGATACGTTCAGAGCGGAGCAAAGATATAAAATAAAGATCACTAGCCTTCCAGGAGGCGGCGGGCGGAATGAAAATAAAATTCTTGTTTTTAATTCCATTTTTGTGATTTTTCTGAGCGGCGGGCCCGAGTACATGTAAAAAATTATTATTTTTTTTTCTATTTCGGGCAATTTCCATGGTGGCAAGCCCGAGGACCAAGGAATTAAAAAAGTCTTATTGGGAAAGTGTAGTGTGGGGTCGGGAACTACAGCTTTACATTTACACAGTAAAATGTCAGCATATACTAATCAGTCACAATTTCTGGGAGTGATTGTTGAGGCGATAACTGACAACTGAATCCTGCGAGGGACATATCTTTGTGTAAATCTGTGGTCAGCTAATATGTTTATTTCATATGTGATGACTTTGAAGGACAGTAGAATGACATAGTATCAATACCGTGTTGATTTTTTGCTTCAGAAAGCTGTTTTTTCACTACTAATTTGTCATATCCGTGGGCTGTTGTTGATTTAACACATCCATACTTAAACAGGCATTGTGAATATTCAATATACATTCTGTGTCTTTGCCATTTTGATAAAATATTGCAATTGAATGCATCAGTTGAGCAGGTTTCTATGATCTGCTCCTCTGCGCAAGCGTGTTAAGGGTCTGCAAGAATCATGTGGGTCATGATTTTTCAGAAAAAAAAAACAATTGAAACAATTGAATTGAAATCATGTTCAGCTGCAACGCATGTAGAACTAAACTTGCTCACAGGGGTCTCGTGTGAATGGTGACAATCTGGGACTTTGTCAGGACCATCATGTGGTGTGAATGAGTTGGACAGGGTTCAATCCTGGGTTCAAAAACCTGTATATATCTCGGTTTTCTGTAATATAGGGGTATGAGTAACTGTTGTGGGGTCTTTTGCAGAATAAGAAGAGTGCTCAGGAGGGGGCAGGGGAAGGTGAGATTAAGAAGTTTGATAGCACAGGGTATGACAGCGACTTGGTGGAAGCCCTGGAGAGAGATATTGTGTCCAGGAATCCCAGCGTGCACTGGTGAGACTGTACAAAACAAACGCCACCCTCAACTCCAATCCATTATTTTGTCCATTCAATTGGTGGTAGTGTACCTTTGACTCTTCAGACCTGTGGTAACCAAACCCTTGTCCATCACTCTTCATTTCAACTGTAGTTTGGCAAAATTTACTTTGACATACTAGCTCAAGGAGTCTCTTACCATTGAGTGAGAAGTCCTTTATTAGTGCTGGAATGAGAAAGTTCAGGATGGTGGATTTCCAGGAATGTTTTTGGTTACCACTTCTGCAGATAAAGAGTACATTAAGCCCCCCCTGTAACAAAGAGAATTCTACCTACTTAATATTTTTTTGTGGGGGGGTTGGTGGCATTTGTACTCACAGGGATGATATCGCTGACCTGGAGGATGCAAAGAAGTTGCTGAGAGAGGCGGTGGTGTTGCCCATGTGGATGCCAGACTTCTTCAAGGGCATTCGACGACCGTGGAAGGTGAGGAGGGTGTTGATGCCAGAATCTGTGTTGTCAGCTTGAACAGTCATGTCAAAAGCACGCCGGTGTGTGCGTGCTTGAGTGTGTGTGTTAATGTGTATACGTGTGTACAACGCATATATCAGCGTTAACATTTTAAAGCACTGGCCCCATGGGCTCCTAAGCCCTAAAACCTAGTGGCCCCAATTTAAACTATGTTCGCCAAAATGTGACAATGTTGAAACCATTACAAAAATGCAATGTCAAGCAATCTCTCCTTTACTAGACTACAACAAGTCATATGAGGCTGAGGTTGGTCTCTTATTTACATATTCTTATTCAGAATTCCTGGTCCACCTTAATTTTTTTTTATATCACAATTTTCCTACCCAATTTAGAATGATTCTAAAAGGCTTAATTTGTCATGGGCAGTTATTTACACATGCTATGTCATCAAAAATGGGTCTACTCTCTATAAATAAAGTGCTTCATTCTTTTCGTAATAGGCTAACACATATCATGCAAAGAAATGCTTCGTTTTCGCAGCCTCGGACTTGATGGAGGCAAATTTTACAGGCTTTGCTTTCTTTTGGCCATTGACATTACCACTAAATATTGCAGAAAGGGCCAGCCCTTTTTACCTAGTCACATTTGTACCCAGCCCAAATGGGTTTACCATTCCAAACATGATGCCAAAAAGGTTATTTTAGCCCGTGGTCATAAAGGATTAAACCGCTTTGGGCCATGGTATGTGTATTATGTTAACAAAAACAGACATAGCAGACAAGTAGAAGTGATTTTTTTTTTCTTGGCCAAGTGCACTTTTAAAGCTCAGAAATGCATATGAGAACCCAGCTTGTTATAAACAGCTCTTAAAGTGGTAATCCATAAGCTTTTCGTCTCGTTACTGTCTGTTAAGTCAGTGTCTAGCAGAGAGGGGGGATAAAACAAGGGTGATTGGGCCTATGACCCACTGATGAAAGCACTTGTATTTCATTCTTTGCCAGGTAAAGCAATCAGTGTGTCTGTGGCGACATTCCCGCGCTATATTCAAATACAGGCGCACATCTACTGACGCTTTTTACGTCAGTAAGCAGTGTTTGGTCTGTCCAGAAGGTAGGAGGAGCCGCAAGCTGGCTTGAAGGAAGTAGGGAACCCGTCCTTGACCCCGGGAGAAGCAATGGCAAGGTAGACGTCAGAAGGGATTCAGTAGCGGTACTTTCCCTAACCTGAACCTTGGCTCTATCCCTTAACCATAAATCTAACTTGTCCCTTACACTATATGTCAGTTTTACGGATGGAATTAAGGGAGGACCGTTAAAAATGCAGCCGTCCATGAAGCGGAAAGTACCGCTACTGGATCCCTTCTGACGTCTACCCAATGGCAATGGCAAATACCATACTGTGTAGCTATACTGTGCACAGTAGAAACTTACGTTAGCTGAGTCTCTGTTGAGGCTACTATTGAAACTAAAATTATAACGTAATTTCAGGAAGCGAACGGGAAAAAAGCTACATTAACCGCCTCGACAAATCATTTTTATTTAAAAAAAAAAAAAAAAAGTTATAATGTTACCTGTTAACCAACTACCGTTTTCATTATTTACACAGGGCTCTCAACTTTCACATATTCGGCTTTAGTTTAAATGACATATTCACGTTCCCGTGCTGTAGTCAGAAATTATTCTATCAGACCGTTTGTAGAGATTCTCAGGTGAAGTCCTTGTGCATTGAAGTTTATCAGTTTCACATGTGTTCCGGTGGATTTCGCCACTAGTAATATGAGAACAATTATGATTCCGGAATTCTCACGCTTTTCTTCACTCAGGGGTTGGAAGCAGTAGAATTGCATAAAAATGTTTCAAATGGTCTTATTTCATTTAAACAATTTGAACGATTGTGAAACACACGCATTTCGTTGATTGAATAATTACTGACTACCGCGCGGGAACGTGAATGAAGCACAAATCTCACAGCAAATGCGTGAGAGTTGGCAGCCAGCCCTTAAAGTTAATCGATTCATCATATTAGCCTAACATGTTACTGGAATGAGATGACGCTAATGGATGACTAACGCCACATAATTTTTACTTTTATTGAGTTCAATTGCCGTGTCAAAGAGCATCTTTCCCTTCTGCATGAGAATTGAGGAGGCTCTGGTAAGAGCCATCAATTTAGCGACGTCATGCAGGCGACACTGGTGGGTCTTGACAAGAGTTATGGGAAATGAGGTCCAGAAGCGCACCTGCAATTACAGCTTACTGCCAAAGATGTCAATATAAACAAGCCAATTCAAATCTTACAGATTACCACTTTAAAGACAATCACGCCATTTTATATCTGATGTTGGCAAAGTTTTGATCTTTTGTGAAGATACAGGGTTATACGTATTTGTCATTATTAGAAACAGTATAAAACATGGGGTCATCATGGAAAATTTTGAGGTACAATGGCACCACCAATGTAGCAATTTAGGAAATTAGTGACAAAAAGAAAAACACAAATAAATTGAATTCTGTCAAATTGAATAACCTTCACACGTCATTTAAGTGCACCAAATAGGAGGAATAAACGTGTTTCATGAAAATATCCATGAAAAGAGAGAAATACATGACGTACCACCTTTCAAATACACATTCAAGTCAGCCCAAATATAATACGTAATTCTACACGTTATTGAGCTTCACACAAAATCACAGAAATACAAAATTTGAACGGTTTTCCAGAAACCTGAAACATTATTCTGCAAAAACGTTTGTGTATACAGCGGAGGTGGTTCCCAATGTTTACCAGTGAGATAACTGTCTGGGTGTGACTGTCTGTCACCGGCAGCGTGCTTATTTTTCCTAAACGCTCTGTGGTACCACTTCCACTCAAAGCCAATCAGATTGTACTGGAACCTTTCACGTCACTCTTGAATACTAAATGAACTGAAGAGCCAATAACGTCACCCTTGAATACAAAATGAACTGTTTTTAATTGTACTGCACTATCAGCCATTAACCAAAATTCTTTAAGGAGGACTCACCTGCTCCGTAGCTGGCACTATGTTACTTATTCGCTTTATACTTCAGCCAGTTTTGCAGAGTTAGCTTAGGCATATACTTCACTGTGGTTTGTTTTTGTTTGTTGCATATTGAGGCTGGGCTTAATGTGCACCTGTGGAACAGACTTATGTGGTAAGATTTACGTGCTAAGCTGGTATCCTTCTCCATAAATAATTTTTAGTTCAGATACAGTGCATTTGTACGGCTACTTGTTTCTTTTTTTAACTGCAAAAAGGCAAGTAACTCAGAAAGAGGTTCAACGTTTGTGCCCCCACTCAATGCGGTGTCCCCACTGAAGTCTAGACTTGGCAGTCTCTTGCACTGTTACGATTATGTTACAGTGGAATTCTGGATTGGAAGAGACAAATCAGTGGAGTCTGAAAGTGGAACTGGAAATTAGCACTGAACTGTTGTCACAGTTGCTGTCATCGCTGCCTTGAGGAAAGCAGATTTAAGTTTCGGCCTGGCAAGATCCTCATTTTGCTCTCCCTGTGTTTATGTGGGCTTCCACTCAGCACTCCTCTTTCCCCTCTCATTGAAAGACATGTATTCTAAGTATTCTACTGCCACTGCCCTTGATCCTCAGATGTTGCTCAGTGACTGCCAACTGCTCCTAAGTCACTTGGATGGGTCTAACGCCAAGGGCAGATTAGTCCATGGGCTTTAGGGAAGTATATCTTTTTTTTCACTCTCTCAGGGGGTGCTGATGGTGGGACCACCAGGCACAGGGAAGACCATGCTGGCCAAGGCTGTGGCAACCGAGTGTGGAACCACCTTCTTCAATGTGTCCTCCTCCACCCTCACATCCAAGTACAGGGGAGAGTCTGAGAAACTGGTGCGGCTGTTGTTCGAAATGGTGAGTAAGTGAGTGTGCGAGAAGTGTGTGTGAGAGTGAGACTGTATGAGTCTGTGTATATGTAGAAAAAGTGTTTAACCCCCAACCCCTGATTTTCTCTATTTTTGCACATTTGTTGGACCAAATGGTTTCACATCTTCATGCAACGTGTAAAAGAATTCCCCCCGAACTAACTAACTGGTTCCATGTGAAATCAGAGTCTCCCAGGTCATGCCTACGAATTGGTTATATATTTTTTGAATTCATTTTTAAGATCCTGAAAAGTGGAAACTTATTGTTATATGGGGCTAATTTTTTCTGGATTTCCCAGGTGTCCGGAATACTTTCTGAACTTTTAAAGGACCGAGCTGAGGAAGGCCAAATTTGAAAGAAATCTCCTGACGGCCCCTTTTTTGTCAGTTTTCACTCAGATCCCCGACATTTTAGATTTGCATTTTCTTTTAATAATATGCCTGGGGGCTTTCTTTAAAAAATTCTCACATTTCTCCAAGCAATAGTAGTTATAGATACAATTTTTTTTTTCACCAAGTTATCATATAGGCATCATGCTTACTCCCTATTTTGAAGATTTGGGTATGTTATGAGTTTCAGAAACATGGTTTTAAATGAAGGGTCCAGTCCAGAACAGTCAGACTAAGCTGAAGAGATTGCCAAAGATAGCTGAATAGAAAACCTGCTATTTACAGTAAGGGAAAGAGTACTGACAGTAGTGACTGTCAGGTCCTAAGAGGCAGATTAATGCAATCTAGAGTGGTGTCCCTTATCAGCTCAGACACTTAAACTGCTTTTGCACTATCCGACCACTGAATTAGGAAAAAGTATATATCGATGAGGTCCCCGGGGGACATTTATAGTTTGTAAATCAGCATCTCTTGCCCACAAACTGGAGTGGCCTTGTGTCATAATGCAGTTTGTGATGTCTCCTATTCAGTGCCCTCCTTTTTAGTGTACTCTGTCTTCCTGTCAACACTGTCTGTGCGAACAGGCTCGCTTTTATGCCCCGACGACCATCTTCATTGACGAGATTGACTCCATCTGCAGCCGACGTGGGACATCAGATGAGCACGAGGCCAGCCGGCGAGTCAAATCGGAGCTTCTGGTGCAGATGGACGGTGAGCAATAAGTGCCATTATGCACGGATTGCAAAAGCATGACAGAAACTCGAGACATCATCTCACCACTCACCCATCCTATACATATGTTCACGCAATATGCACACATATGGACGCATGTGTGCACTTGGATACGCCGACAAACACTCACGCACACATCACACTTGTATGTAGGCAAGCACATACTCAGACAGACACACTAACACAAAATATTCACCAGCTCTCTGTGTGCAAATAGTCCGGAGACTACGTTGACGTCTTGCTTTTGAGAAATAAATAGAGTTGTAAAGAATGAGGGAGGAAGAGAGAGAGGGATTTATTAGGAGAAGGAGACTCCGAGAATATGAGAGGAGGAGAGAAGGGAGTGGGAAGATGGGAGAGGGCTAAAGAGGGAGGATGAATAGGTGAGAGAAAAGAGATGGAGAGAGAGTAAGAGAAGGAGCTACTTGCTGTGAGACCGATGATAAAAATCTCAGTCCTGGGGAGCTAAGGAGGACACCGCAGATTCAGCTCACACACACACATACAGTTGCAATCAAAATTATTCAACCCCCATTGCAAATTGGGTTTACTGCCAAAATTCACAAACTTTCAGCTGTTTGTGATAAACAGATTAAACAAGCACATTTTAAATAGCTCAACTCAACTAATTTTACAAGCGGTTTTTCCAAATTTAACACAAAATGACACTTTCAATGACTACTGCAGTCTCAAAATGATTCAACCCCCCAAATGGAATCCATCAGAAGTGCATATTTGCAAATCAGGTGTTGTCTCAAGCACACCTAATGCAATTAATCAAGAGCTTAATTAGTTGCCTCAGTTTTGCTTGAGATAGAATACATCAAATACTTGCATTGGCTAGGGGTTTGTTGACAGTGACATTTGATTGCATATTAGAAATATGGCTGAAGAGAATTCTCCAAAAAGCAAATAGAGGGGATCATTGCCTGGCACAAACAAGGAAATGGATACAAAAAGGTAGCACAGTCACTGAATGTTAATAATGACCAATTGGAAGCATAGTTCGCAAGTTCAGAGTTGAAGGAAAGTGGCTACAGTACCAGGATGTGGCAGAAAGAGGAAGCTATCAATGGCTGTCACCAGATTCCTGAGGAGACGGGAGGTCAAAAACTCTTGAGTGACTGCAGGAGACCCGCAGCAAGACATGGAGGCAGGAGGCACTGAGGTTTCAGTTTGCACAGTAGGGCTCATACTAAACGTTGAAGGTCTCCAAGACATACACCACAACTGATCCAATAGCACAAGCTCCAGTATGCTCAAAACCATATAAATAAGCCACAGAAGTTTTGGGATACTGTTCTGTGGAGTAATGAAACAAAACTGGAATATTTCAGGCTTATGACTCAGTGGAATGTCTGCAGGAGGAATAAAGAAGCATATGCTGAAAAGAACACCCTGCCTAAAGTGAAGCATTGTGGGGGCTTTTTGATGCTCTGCGGCTGCCTTACTTCCTCTGGCACTGGAAACTTGCAAAGTGTGGAGGGCAAGTACCAAGATATCCAAGGAGAAAATGTCATGCCGTCTGTAGGGAAACTGATGCTTGGGCATCATTGGACCTTCCAGCAGGACAATGATCCTAAGCAGACCTCAACTTCCACCAAGGCTTGGTTTCAGAAGAAGTCTGGGAAGATTCTAGAGTGCCCATCACAGTCGCCTCACTTGAACCCCATAGAAAATCTCTGGTAGGATTTGAAGAAGACAGTTGCAGCTTGCAAACCCAAGAATATAGCAGTGAACATGAGACATGAGGACTGGGCTAAGATTCCTTGGGAATGCTGCTGGAAGCCGTTGTCTGCCTATGCATCACATCTCCAGCAGGTCATAGCAGCAAAAGGGTTCTCTATGAAGTATTAAAGATACTTGTCATGAAGGGGTTGAATAATTTTGAGTCTGTAGTTGTCATTAAAAGTGGAATTTTGTGTTGAATTTGGAGAAGCCACTTGTAATATTTGTTCTGTTGAGCTATTTAAATTGTTCTTATTTGATTTGTTCATTGCAGACACTTGAAAGTTTGTAAATTTTGCCAGTCAACCTAATTTGCAACAGGGGTTGAATAATTTTGATTGCAATTGTACAAATACACACAGGCTCATGTGCAAACACACATACACACATGCACACACACATTTATACTCACGCTCTCTGTTTCTCTCTCTTTTACACATACACAGACATTCACGCAGTCACGCATAAAGACACACTCACATGGGTAAGGCTAAGGACTCATTTAAATATTGCTTAAAATAGCTTTTGAAATAATACAGCTTTTCTATCATATTTGTAATAAAAGTGTCTTTATCGTTTACACTGAATTTATGAGTGTGCTGTAGGCGTATAATGTAGCCACCAGGACCTGCTAATTAGCACAATATGTTAGATACAATGTAGAAATGACCAAAATCCTCTGGCTGGAGTTCATGGGTGGAACACACAAGGCAGGAGTTTTACTGACTGTTTTCTTGATTTGGCTGCTCTGTACGGTGTTGATGTTCATAAGGTAGCATTAGTGTTAATGCAGTGGTGTTCTTTGAAAGGTGTTGGGGGTGCACTGGAAAATGATGACCCCTCTAAAATGGTCATGGTGCTGGCCGCAACCAACTTCCCCTGGGACATCGATGAGGCTTTGAGGCGAAGACTGGAGAAGAGGATCTACATACCTTTGCCAACAGGTGGCGCACTTTCACACACTGCCCACTCCACTCCTTAAAGCAGGTGTGTCCAAACTGGGGTGTGCCGATTTTTCATTTTGCACTGTACTATGCAGGGCTGTAACAATTCCAAATTTTGCTGTACAATTAATTGTCTGGGAAATAATTGACAATTAACAATTTAATTGTCTCTTTCGGTCAAAAAATTATTTTTTAAACTAGTTTTTAATCAATTAAATTGGATTCTTTTTTGGTCATTTCACTGTCCTGTGACCCAGATAATATAATAACACAAATACACAGTCTATGAAGTAAACCATGCATCTTTATTATGATTTATTATGAAAAAAAAACCTCCAAGACTTGGTTTACTCTTGGAATTAACATGACTTTGGTAATCAGTTACTGCATGGAGGGAGGTGGGGGGTGGGGTGTCAGTGCACTTAAAGATGTGATCCTCCCCACAGAGAGAGTATATTGGTCCAAAAACAAAAACATGAGGTTGCCCTGAAGTCTTATACTCAGCAGAAATAGCAATTGGCAATAGAACGTTCATCTCCATCAATACAAAGCATTTTCAGTTTTTGCCTGATATTGAAATGCGCTGCCTTGAAGAAAGCTGAACCTTGCCAAACAACAGAGACCTTGACAAAGCATTAGTCATTCACAAAATAATAATAAAAAAATTAATTTCATTATAAAAAAAAATACTCATCACTGCTTCTTAACTTTCCCCCCAACTGCATACCCCCTTAACATTTTAGTTGATATAAATTTGTAAAGGGACAAGCGCCAACGACTAACAATTTAAACAAAAATAAAAGTATGTAGTCCTCTGAACAAGGAGGGTTTGCATATTGCAAGTCCCCCGTCGTAATATGCAAGAGAAGCTGAGTGGTATCGTTCCATCTTTTCCAATTTTATTTATGGGTTCCCTGCCAAATTACATAGAAATTGACACTAGAAGCCGCGCAAGGAGGGTGGTAGCAGACATTGTTGGTGTCCGTGGGAGATGTACGTTTTAGCTAAAAATTAAATAAAATCGTAATAAGCTGTTCTGTAAGGCTTGGACAGAGCTACATTATTGCAAACTAATACGGGAAATATGCGCTATGTAGGAAGACTATAAATCGTTCGAGAGTATTAAAAAGCAACGTTCTTACTACATAAGCTTTTATACAATACTACAGTTCCGCCAAAAATCAATATCCAGGCAGTAAAATATAACCATTATATGAATTTATTTCGTTATTGGTATAAGCTTACTTTGGCCAACATTAGTTTGGCTTATACTCACTGACCGAAGTATTTCATTTTAGCAACATCACTGGGAATTATGAACCGCCCATAAGCGGCCAAACCAGGGGGAGCTTGGCGTCTGCAGGCCAGCGTAAATGTACCGTTAGTCCCTCCCCAAATGAGCAATTGTCCAATAGTAGTTTAGCTGAACTCAGCTGGGCTTGCAGACAGGAACAACAGCACTGTCAAGAAATTTGTTTTTACCGACACACATTGGAAACGTGTTTGATGGACTTTGACCCATCTCATTTTGAAAAATTGCGGTTTAACCATGAACCGTGATTATTTTACATAATTGACAATTAGACAATTATTTAATGATTGTTACAGGCCTAGGACTATGGCATCTCATTGTCCTCTCACAGAACTTAATCGGCATTTGGGTGATGGCCATAATTAGTGAGTTGAAACAGGAATTGCAGTGCTGGGTTAAAAACTGTACCAACACCGACCTTTTCAGATAAGATCTCTGTGTTTGCTTGTTCCCCCTTACATTTCCAACTTTAGCCATGCTTGAATTCATATTATAGATCTAATCCAGTGGTCCCTCGAGGAAAATTGGCATTTCTCCTTTTTCAAGGGAGAACCAGCCAAGATAAGTGGAAAGACCCGATAATTATTTTTTGTCCCCTGGAGGAGAGCTCAGGCTGGTCTTAATCTGAAGAGCAATACTGTATGTTCTGCAGTGCGGAAACCTACATGATGTGGAATAATCAATAAATGTATGACAACTATTTGAAAATAATTTCACAAGATTATTTTTTCCCGTTTTATACTTCATTGTTGTCTTGGGTGGATGTTTTTATTAGCGTAATATTTTTGTCTATCACATTTTGTAGTAGGGGTGTAACAGTGCACAAAAATCAAGGTACGTACCTGTATTTTGATGGCACATGTAAGGGTTGTGCTCTGAGCACTGGTGATGTGCAGAGAGGGCAGGAAGTTGAGGACTGGACTCAGGTGCGAAGATGGACTTGGTTGTATTTATTATATCTTCAGCACAGCAAGAAGACAAAACAGGATATAATACTGAAAAATGAATATGAAAATAAAAATAACAAGGAATCGAGGTTCCTGAAAAATATTATTAATAATACAGACACTGGTCTTTAGCTACAGTACAATGTATTACAAATAGAACAAAAGAACAAGGAATTGTGGTTCCTGGTAATAAAGTTAAAGTGTTTATATTAACAATGAACAGCACTGGGTTCAAGAGTTATAAAATCTACACACGAAATGGAGGAGATAAGTCTATACAAAACTAGTGAGTTAATGCAGGCTTGTGGCTTACAAGACTTTGCAGTGACTAAGTCCGAAGCTCGGTCTTAAATAGCACAACATTGCTGCATAGTGGAAATGTACAATGATTGCGTAGCTGAGGATTGTGGTCCAGGTCTTAATATCTCAATTGAGGCCTAGTGAGTATAGGGGCGAATGAAATTTCTTTGGCTGATGTCGGCCATCTTGTTTAAGCTATCCCTGTGTTATTATAGGATTTTATGATGAAGTTCATCGTACTGAAGCATGCAGAATTTCAAGTTCATCGGCCAATTGGTTGAGCATTTTTCACCATTTGTTTGCTTCAGCACACCCCACTGACGGATTTACGCCAAATTTAGTGGGTTGAAGCCACATGGCCTAGAGAGGGTATATCTCAAGTTTGGTGAGGAGTGAGCATTGCTTTAAGGAGTCACAGCTCTTTATATCAATGTAGGTCACGCCTTTAAAATTAATTGGCTGACTGGGGCCACACCTTTTAACACAGGAAAATTCTTAATGCCGGGATTTTAGATCTTGGTTCGAAGATGCCACCTACAAAATTTCATGGGAATTTATTTCAATGTCTAACAGGAGATAGGAATTAAAGGTTTCCCAAAGAATTCAAAATGGTGGATAATTTTGAAACACAGAAATGGGATTGGCTTACATGGATATCCACAGAATCCAGAAGAAAATGAAATGTGTTTCCATCAACTATACTTCAGAAGTTATAGCCCAACATGCTTTTTACCTCTCTACAGCACCACCATGTGGTCGATCAGAGAAATTTTAATGAACATCGCTCTTTTCCCCATCCTTAACAGGACCATCAAGCTTCATGATGATAGGTTACAACTAAAGTGAGTATAAGGGCTACTGAAATTTGATTGGCTGATGTAGGCCATGTTGTTTCAGCTAGTATAGATTTTGATAGGAATTCTGACCAACATGAAGCTTGCAAAATTTCAAGTTGAGCGGACAACTGGTTTAAGAGTTTCGAGCATTTGTTTGCTATGGTGCCAACTATGGACGGATTTACACCAAATTCGGTGGGTTGTCTGGTAGCCTGTTGATAAAAGTTGTCAAGTTTGGTGAGGATTGGGCATTGCTTTAAGGATTTACAGCTCATTATATCTATTGAGGCCACACCCTCAAAATTCATTGGTTTACTGTGGCTACAATCTTTAATGGATCAAACTTCTTGATACTGGGATTTTAGATCTTGGTCTGTAGATGTTGTTAACCAAATTTTATGCAAATTGATTGGACCATCTAGGAGGAGATAGAAATTAAAAATTCAAAATGGTGGAAAATTTGCAAATACGGAAATGGGTGTTGCTTATATGGATGAATTCGTCTTGATCCACAGAATCTAAGGGAAATAAATTTTGTTTTTACGACTTACGGTTCAGAAGAGATAGCCTAAATCCTGTTAAACATCTCTGTAGCGCCACCGTACAGCCATTCGGGCCACCATCACATGCAAGTTTGATTTCAAGACAGCAGCTTGTAAGGAGGTTTTGTGTCCCTGTATTAGCATCTGTTTTCTATTATTAGACAACCTCCTCGCACTTTTAGTTTGCATACAGTCTTAGCTAGATAATTATAAACACAACTGTCTCAAAAGAGACTTTTTAGCCCAACCGGATAATGTGGATTATGTGGGATTTAAAACTTGATAGAGTAGTAGTCTTCCACAGCTCTACCTGCTGGTTATTGCCCTCGCTGGTGGGTCTTTTGGCCTTCCCGGAGCTCAATGGATTTTTCTCTAGGGTTTTCTGGAGCCTAGTGGATTGTCTTCGGCATTTTCCCAGTGAGGTGACCGAGGCTTGCCGGGCTTGTCGTTTCGTCTGCCCTGCTCCCCACTTGCCTGCTGGCTTGTCATTGGACCGGCTGGCTGGGTCTGCTGTCACTTTGCAACGCCTTCGATACCGGGCTCCAGCCTCTGTGCTGCTTTGAGAGAGCCCTTTCCTCCCGGCTCGCTCCTCAGCAGCTATTGGAGCTGTTGAGACGGAGCTGTGGCTGGGGCTATTGCGATGGAGCTGCTGTGGGAGTTGTGGTACCGGAGTGGCTGAGAAGCATCGGTGGCACGGGTCGTTTTTGCCTGTCTCTGTCATGGTTTGTTTGGTGTGCGTGTTTTTTAGACTTTTCCTTGCGGCTCTCGTCCTGGGACGATATCATATTCCTGGACTATCGAATTCTTTACCCAGCTGGCTGATTGAGCTGGGGCGGCGCTTTCCCAGACTCTATATAAGCAGGTAGTCCGGCAAGCCCCCTTCGCTAGAGTGTCTGTGTTTAGCTTTGCACTATAGCCGGAGATATCTGTAGTCAGGTTTTGTATGACATTCTATCTTCTAATTATTGGAGTTTCTTCTCCCTTTTTCTATCTCGCTTTGCTTCCGTGGTTCAGACTATTATACGTCCTTTGGAAGCGCGAGTACTTGCGTTTGGTCTATATTATTCTCTCTGTTTGTAGTGTGTCTGTGCTACTCTCTTTCTCTCTGGTCCTTGCGCTTGGTCTCCGTATACTACCGGCCATTACGGGCTCCCCCCATCTGGAGCTCTTGCCTGATCGGTAAATAACTTGCATCACCTTTCAACTCCTGAAGAATTAACAATAGACATGGACTTTGTTTTCTGCATTTTAACGCTAGGAGTCTTGTACCGAAACTTGATAAATTTAAGACATGGCTCATGATTGCTAATCTGGATGTTGTAATTGTTTCTGAGACCTGGTTAAGACCTACTGTCCCGGAGAACATTATTCATATTGCTAGTTACTATGTGTTTAGAGCCGACCGCAAAGGCAGGGCTGGTGGAATTGCAATGTATACCTCTGAGCGCTTACAGGGATCTGTTCTTCACTCCATATCAATTCCCAGGCAGTTTGAGTTTTCAGCTGTTCAAATAATATTGGCAAATGCCCCTATTACAAAGATTGGCTGCTATAGGTCTCCTTCAGCCTCGACTGAACCCATCACCAGCTTGACGGAGTTACTATCTGAATGAACTTCTCATGAGCTAATATTTCTGGGTGATTTGAACTGAGATTGGCTGAGCGATAAATCTGCATCATTTAAGCAGGAATGTGAGGTTATGACCCTTACCCAGCTTGTTGACAGCCGCACCAGAATAAACCCTGCTAAACCTGGCAATGACACTCTTATCGATATTATTCTAACCAGTGCAGTACAAAAGTACAGTGCTGTGACAAGGTATTTGCCTCCTTCCGATTTCTTATTTTTTTGCATATTTTTCACACTTAAATGTTTCAGATAATCAAACAAATTTTAATATTACACAAAGATAACTCGGGAAAATGAAAAATGCAGTTCTTAAATGTTGAATTCAATTAAGGGAAAAAAGCTATCCAAACCTACCTGGCCCTATGTGAAAAGGTAATTGCCTCTCCTTGTTAATTCGTGAATTTACTGTTATTAACCACATTTTTTGAGTTCAATTTCACCAGCCACACCTAGGACTGATTACGGCCAGACCTGTTGAATCAAGAAATCACTTAAATTGAACCTGTCTGACAAAGTGAAGTAGGCTAAACGATCTCAAAAAGCAACACATCATAACATGAGCTAAAGAAATTCAAGAACAGATGAGAAACAAAGTCATTGACATCTATCAGTCTGGAAAGGTTTACAAAGCCATTTCTAAGGCTTTTGGACTCCAGCAAACCACAGTGAGAGCCATTATCCACAAATGGAGAAAATTGGAACAGTGGTGAACCTTCCCCGGAGTGGCCGGCCTACCAAAATTACTCTAAGAGCGCATCAACGACTCATCCATGAGGTCACAAAAGAACCCAGAACAACATCTCAAGAACTGCGGGCCTCACTTGGCTCAGTTAAAGTCAGTGTACATGATTCAACAGTAAGAAAGAGACTGGGCAAAAATGGCATCCATGGGAGAGTTCCTAGGGAAAACCACTGCTGACCAAAAAGAACACAGGCTCGTCTCACATTTGCCAAAAAACATCTTGATGATCCCCAAGGCTTTTGGGAAAATATTCTGGGGACTGACGAGACAAAAGTTGAACTTTTTGGAAGGTGTGTCCCATTACATCTGGCGTAAAACTAAAACAGCATTTCATAAAAAGAACATCATAACAACAGTCAAACATGGTGGTGGTAGTGTGATGGTCTGGGGCTGCTTTGCTGCTTCAGGACCTGGACGACTTGCCGTAATTGATGGAACCATGAATTCTGCTCTCTACCAGAAAATCCTGAAGGAGAATGTTCAACCATCAGTTCGTGACCTCAAGCTCAAGCGCACTTGGGTTATGCAGCAGGACAATGATCCGAAACACACCAGCAAGTCCACCTCTGAATGGCTTAAAAAACAAAACAAAATTAAGGTTTTGGAGGGGCCTAGTCAAAGTCGGGACTTAAATCAGATTGAGATGTTGTGGCATGACCTTAAACAGGCCGTTCTTGCTCGAAAACCCTCCAATGCGGCTGAATTAAAACAATTCTGCAAAGAAGAGCGGGCCAAAATTCCTCCACAGTGATGTGAAAGACTCATTGCCAGTTATTGCAAATACTTGATTGCAGTTGTTGTTGCCTAGGGTGGCACAACCAGTTATGAGGTTTAGGGGGCAATTACTTTTTCACATAGGGCCAGGTAGGTTTGGATAGCTTTTTCCCCTCAATAAATGAAATCATCATTTAAAAACTACATTTTGTATTTGCTCAGGTTATCTTTGTCTAATATTCAAATTTGTTTGATGATCTGAAACATTTAATGTGACAAATATACAAAAAAAAAAAAGAAATCAGGAAGGGGGCGAATACTTTTTCACAGCACTGTATTTATCAGTCGGCATTTTTCCTCATGATATGAGTGATCACTGTGTCATTGCATGTGTTAGGAGCACCAAGCTGCCCAAATCCAAGGGCCTATTTGTCACTCTGCGCTGTTTTAAACATTTCTCGGAGCAGGCCTTTCTTAATGACCTACCTCAGTTGACGTGGCAGCAAATTTCTTTAATTCCCCTCATTGATGAAGCTGCCGCTCTTTTTCAACATCATTTTCTTTCGGTTGTAAATAAACACGCCCCTCTTTAAAAAATTCAGAATTTAAAACAGGAACAACCCGTGGTTTACTAGGGAAGTTGCAGACTTAATCCATGTTCACAATAAGCAATGAGCCTTAGCTAGAAAGAAAAAGACCGTTAGTGATTAGGTACTTTTTTGTTCACTCAGAAATAAATGCACAGCTTTTATCAGGAAACTAAAGCTGACTACTATTTGCCATTAACTGCAGACAGCTTCAACAATCATTCCAAGTTTTGGAAAACAATGAAAGCGCTTCAGAACAAGAAGGTTACCAGACTCCCTCATAAGTAGAAAACTGAATGATTCATTTATTTCTGATAAAAAAGTTCTGTCGGATTTATTTAATGTTCATTTAAAAAAGGCTGGTCATATCCTTGAATTAAATCAGAATTCTTTCCAAAGTGCAAATCGCACTGACTGTTGTACAACAGCTCTTTCTACTGAATCAACATCCTTTATAGATTCTGCTTTTAGTTAGACCTACAGTGCCGTGAAAAAGTATTTGCCCTTCATGTTTTCTTGTTTTTTTGCATATTTGTCACACTTAAATGTTTCAGATCATCAAACCAATTTTAATATTATACAAAGATAACCCCAGTAAATACAAAATGCAGTTTTTAAATGATGATTTCATTTACTGAGGGGAAAAAAGCTATCCAAACCTACCTGGCCCTGTGGGAAAAAGTAATTGCCCCTCCTTGTTAAATCATGAATTAACTGAGATTAACCACATTTTTTTGAGTTCAATTTCACTAGCCACACCCAGGCCTGATTACTGCCAGACCTGTTGAATCAAGAAACCACTTAAATAGAACCTGTCTGACAAAGTGAAGTAGGCCAAAAGATCTCAAAAAGTAACACCTCATGCCATGATTCAAAAAAATTAAAGAACGGATGAGAAACAAAGTTATTGACATCTATCAGTCTGGAAGGGTTTACAAAGCCATTTTTAAGACTTTGGGACTCCAGCGAACCATGGTGAGAGCTATTATTCACAAATGGAGAAATCTTGGAACTGTGGTGAACCTTCCCAGGAGTGGCAGGCCTACCAAAATTACTCTCAGAGCACATCGACCACTCACCCAGGAGGTCACAAAAGAACCCAGATTAACATCTGAAGAACTGCAGGCCTCACTTGCCTCAGATAAAGTCAGTGTTTATGATTCAACAATAAGAAAGAGACGGGGTAAAAATAGCATCCATGGGAGAGTTCCAAGGCAAAAACCGCTGCTGACCAAAAAGAACACAAAGGCTTGTCTCACATTTGCCAAAAAACATCTTGTTGATCCTCAAGACTTTTGGGAAAACATTCTGTGGACTGACGAGACAAAAGTTGAACTTTTTGGAAGGTGTGCGCATTTTATAAAAAGAAAATCATACCGACAGTCAAACATGGTGGTGGTAGTGTGATGGTCTGGGGCTGCTTTGCCGCTTCAGAATCTGGACGACTTGCCGTAATTGATGGAACCATGAATTCTGCTCTCTACCAGAAAATCCTGAAGGAAAATGTCCGACCATCAGTTCCTGACCTCAAGCTCAAGCGCACTTGGGTTATGCAGCTGGACAATGATCCGAAACACACCAAGTCCACCTCTGAATGGTTGTAAAAAAAAAAAAAAAAACAAAATGAAGGTTTTGGGGCAGACTAGTCAAAGTCTGGACTTAAATCCGATTCAGATGTTGTGGCATGACCTTAAACAGGCCGTTCATGCAAGAAAACCCTCCAATGTGACTGAATTAAAACAATTCTGCAAAGAAAAGTGGGCCAAAATTCTTCCACAGCGATGTGAAAGACTCATTGCCAGTTATCGCACACTGTTGATTACAGTTGTTGTTGCCGTGGGTAGCACAACCAGTTATTAGGTTTAGGGGGCAATTACTTTTTCACAGAGGGCCAGGTAGGTTTGGATAGGTTTTTTCCCTCAATAAATGAGATCATTTAAAAACTGCATTTTGTATTTACTCGGGTTATCTTTGTGTAATATTAAAATTTATTTGATGATCTGAAACATTTAAGTGTGAAAAAATGTGCAAAAAATAAGAAATCAGGAGGGGGGCAAATACTTTTTCACGGCACTGTATTTTGGTCTCTTATGT
Source organism: Gymnothorax javanicus (assembly GCA_029692085.1). Taxonomy (NCBI): domain Eukaryota; kingdom Metazoa; phylum Chordata; class Actinopteri; order Anguilliformes; family Muraenidae; genus Gymnothorax; species Gymnothorax javanicus. Next base: position 68,512,227 of record CM056199.1, read on the forward strand.
CTGCCAGGCCTTGCAAACACTTGACCCCAAGAAGGCCGCCGGGTCCGATGGCCTTGAGCTATTTTTCATGAAAGTAGCAGCAACAATTATAGCTCGCCCAGTGGCAGACATCTATTGCCTCACAAAACTTCCCTGTTTAATGGAAACAAGTTTAAATTACGCCCTTTATTGAAAGCTGGACATCCCACAGACCTGAATAATTATAGACCTATCTCTAATGTCTCAGGCTTAGCAAAAATATTGGAATTATTAGTGTCTGACCAACTCAAATCATTTTTAGATTCAAATAATGTACTTAATCCTATGCAATCTGGTTTCAGATCCAGGCAAAGCACTGTCTCAGCCACTCTGAAAGTCCTTGATGATATAAAAGCTGCTATTGAAAATAAAATGTTTAGTGTTGCTTTGTATATTGATATGTTAAGCACTTTGTGCTACATTTTATTGTATGAAAAGTGCTTTATATATAAAGATTCATTGATTGATGCATTGACTGATTGATGTGACTAAGGCATTTGACACTGTGGATCACCAAATTTTAATTAATAACTTGCAAAGTGTTGGTGTTGGTAGTGATATGGTCGGTTGGTTTCAAAGTTACTTAACCGATAGAGTCCAGTTGGTTGGATTTAGCAATGTTGTGTCTGATCCAGTTACCTTGGTCAAGGGGGTCCCAAAAAAGGGTCCATTTGGGGCCTTTACTCTTTCTCCCGTATACAAATAACATCTGCAACCAATTAAAATATTCTTTATATCATGTGTGTACAGAGGATACAATCTTGTGTTCTTCTGCTCCCACTCTGGAGGCAGCGCCTTCTAACCTTCATCATCATCATGTGCCATCTTCGATTCGAAGGTTGGCCACCATGGTTCTCCACTTAGGGTGATTTTATGCAGCTTTCTTTGTTTCCACATAAGATGTTGCTGAACTCCATTTCTTGATGTCATCACTCCATTTAGTTCTCTGTCTTCCTCTTGCTCTTTTACCTTCAATTGTGCCTTCCAGAAGTGTATTTGCAAGTTTCCCTGCACTGCCACGAAGAACATGGCCTGCGTAGCGCATCTTCCGTTGCATGAGGTCACACAATAAAGTTCTTTCAGTTCCAGCTCTGTGTAGCACCTTGATGTTGGACACCCTCTCTTTCCAGCTGATTCTCATAATTCTCCTGAGACACCACATCTCAAATGCTTGCAGTCTATTCTTGATGGAGTTATTAAAATGCCAAGACTCGCATCCATAAGCAGCCACTGAGAATACATAGCATTTCAGGAGTCTAATCTTCAAGTCTATGCTGATATCTCTTCTTAAGAATTCTTTACAATCCCAAAACTTAGCCTTTGCCTTACCAATCCTGTTTTTAACCTCCTCCTCAACTTTTCCATCTTCTGTAATGGTGCTCCCTAGATACTGGTACTTTTGAACTTGTTCCAGGTTTTTCCCCTCTGCGTGAACGACAAAGCTCTCTGGAGATGTTTTACTGATGTACATTGTCTTGGTCTTCTTTGCATTCAGCTCCATACCATACTCTTTGCATGCCTTGCAAAATGAGTCTAACATTCTTTGCAGGGACTGAACATTGCTAGCAAGTAAGACAGTGTCATCTGCATAGCGGATGTTGGTGATATTGACTCCGTTCACTGTCATGCCCTTGCAACTTTCCGGGGCTTTGTTGAGCAGGAATTCACTGTACGGGTTGAAGAGTGCTGGTGATAGTATGCACCCCTGTCTTACTCCTCGGCAAATGCTCACTTTATTTGTGCATCCTGTAGTTCTGACAATAGCTGTCTGATTCCAGTACAAATATCCTCTAAGTTTCCTCTCATGCTCTGGCACTCCTGCACTTTCCATAACATCTAATAGCTTCTGATGTTGCACTCTGTCGAAAGCCTTGGTGTAATCTATGAAGCAAAGATAAAGATTCTGTTGTTTCTCAGTCATTCTTTCACAGAGGTTTCTCAGCAGGAAGATTCCGTCTCTGGTACCCTTCCCCTTTCTAAATCCAAGCTGAGTTTCGCTCAAGTGCCTCTCGATGATGGGATTGATACGGGTGAGGATAATCTTCAGCAAGATTTTAGACGCATGTGATATTAAGCTGATGGAACAAAAATCTCTTTATTTGGTGGCTTTAGATACTTTGGGCATTGTGACGAAGTTGCTGACCATGAAGTTATCGGGAAGAATGCCTTTGCTGTAAATAATGTGAATAAGATTGGTAAGCTGTTGGATGCCATTTGTCCCAAATTCTTTTAAAAACTCAGCTGGCAGGTTGTCTTCGCCTGGTGCTTTGTTGTATGGAAGTTGTTTAATGGCCTCTTGGACTTCTTCTTGACTCATTTTTGGTGTTGTGTCTGTGATTGGTATCGCCTTTAACTCCCCTCCTACATCATGAGGAAGTTCTTCACCAATGTATTCCTCCCATCTTTTTGCGATTTCTTCTTTGTCGTGGAGTAACACCCCCTCTTTAGATTGTATTCCTGTCTGGCTCTGAGGTTTCTTCTGCTTCAGAGTTTTTATCTTCTGATGAAACTTGGTACTGTTTAGTCTGTCCAAGTTTTCAAGCTCCTCACACAGCTGCTGGTAGTACCTCTCTTTTGCCTGTCTACACTCTTTCTGGATATCATGATTCAGCTTTTTGTATTCTGTTTCACTGACTTTTCCTTTCACATTCCTGCGGTGTTCCATCTTCTCCATTATTGCAATGGTCATCCACCGCTGTTTTTTCTCAGATGTTTTCTTCCCGCAAATACTGTCTGCTACTTCTTCAACCCTGGTCTTCATTTCATTCCACAGCTGATTTGGTGTTAATAATGCTGGGTCCTTCTCCATTGATTTCAGTTTCTCCTCACTTGCAACTTTGTATTTGTCTCCCTCTGTCCTCAGCTTATCAAGATTCCATTTCTTTGTTTTCTGTTTTCTTGTCTGTTTTCTTGAGTTTGGTATTTGTTGATACAATCACTGGCTGATGTTCTGAGCCACAATCCACATCATGTCTCACTTTGGCATTGTTTACACTGTTGCGGTATTTTACATTTATCAGAATATAGTCAGTTTGGTTCTTTGTTGTGTCATCAGGTGATGTCCAGGTATGTCTGCGCTTTTCCCGTTGGTCGAACCAAGTATTTGTTATGAACAGGTGATGCCGTTGTGCAAAGTCGATGAGCCTGTCTCCCCTTTCGTTCCTTTGTCCAAGTCAATATGGATCAACGATCTTCTCATAATGATTATTTCCCACTTTGGCATTAAAATTGCCACAGACAACAAGCTTGTCTCTCGACTTGCAGTTAGATTTTATAACTTCAGATACTTGCTCAGAAACTGGTGATTTCTGATTCTTCTGCATCTGCAGTCAGTGCATAAACTTGGATGATGACTGTATAATGTTTATTTCCTTTCAGCTTCATTACCATTATTCTCTCAGAGGAGGTGTTAAAGTACATCAGCACATCTTTCATGAAGTATGATCGCCACCCCTTTCCTGTTTTCTGATCCACTGGAAAATATGACTTTGAACTTCTCCTCAGATGTTGGAATTTCAGTTACAAATTCTCTCACATCCTTCCAGTGTGTTTCAGCTATTCCTAGGAAATCAACTTTCATGTGGAGCATCTCTTGTATCACTTCTGCCAGCTTTCCAGGTTGCAACAGAGTTCTTGCGTTCCACGATCCAATTCTGAGGCAGTCGCTGGATGACAGTGCAGGTCTGCCCACCTCCTCACAAGACATCCACCGGGCTGGACCACCAGATTCCACTCTGGTGCCCTGTTTGCAAAGATCTATACTACATTCTACTTTCCTAACCATGGTGTGTACTAAGAGGCTAATAGTTTTAGTAAGCCCTCAGAACTACTACAACCTGCAATACTCAGCTTACTAGAGCGATGAATGCCAGCCGTTGTTTGCGAAGAAATCATCCACCTGCCATTTATTCTCCATCCACCAGTGACTCTCAGAAGAGTTCCTATGCTGAACAGAGATACAACTGCGTTGCAGTCCCACAGCTGCCTGGTATCCCCAGGAGGAGTTCTAACCTTCTGGCTGATTTAATCTCTTTACAGCATGCACTTATGATGACAGGCTTCTTCTGAATACAAACAAAACCAAAGCCATGTTGTTTGCACATAGTAGTCCCCAGGCCTCCTCACCTCCATTTAGATCTGCTGATGGCGTTCCCATCGAGATTGTTGATGTATATAAATATCTAGGCATTTGGCTGGACAAAGACCTCAATTTTAAACATCATATAGCAAATCTGACGGGAAAACTCAAGTTTACATTAAGTTTCTGATACAGATTAAAAACCTGCTTCTCAATTTCCTCACATAAACGTCTAGTAACAGCCCTTTTCCTGTCTCAGCTAGATTACGGAGACACTATTTATAGGTTTGCTTGCCCCACCATCTTGGCCAAACTTGACCCTCTCTATCATGCTGCATTGAGATAGATCACAAACTTAGAGTTCAGGACTCATCATTGTACTTTGTATAACCTTGCTTTGCGCAGGATGCAGCACTGGCATATTTTAACATATAAGGCCATTCTTGGGAAATTACCTTCTTACATCTGCTCCAAGTTTGTGCCTATATTAAAGATTACATAACATAACAAAACATGAATGGCAAGAACAGGCCGTTCAGCCCAACTAGGCTCGCCAGTTTATTTATACTATTGTGAATATATCACTTCAGATACTCAATGACTCAATGGTGTCTAGCTTTAAGTCAAGCCTGCTCTTGAAAACTCCCAAGGTTTCTGCCTCAACAATATGGTCAGGCAAGCTATTCCACATCGAAATTACTCTTTGGGTGAAGAAATATTTCCGAATATCAGTGCTAAATTTACCTTTGGTCAACTTCCATTTGTGACCCCGAGTTCTACTAACAACACTTAGTCGAAGGAATCCTACATAATTCACTTTGTTAATCCCTTTAACATATTTAAAGACCTCAATCAGATCACCCCTAAGTCTCCTTTCCTAAGACTAAAGAGATTAAGGATCTCCAGCCTCTTCTCATAGCTTTCATCTTTTATACCCGGAATTAGCTTAGTGGCTCTTCTCTGAACTTTTTCTACAGCCTCTATATCTTTCTTAAAGTATGGTCCCCAGAACTGTACACAATACTCCAGATGTGGTCTGACAAATGTGTTGTACAAAAGAAGCATCACCTCCTTGGATTTGTACTCAATACTTTTGGCAAAGTATCCCAGCATCCGATTGGCTTTTTTAACTGCTACGGCACAATGGCTAGAGCCTGTGAGGGTTTGGTCAACAATCACTCCCAGATCTTTTTCGTGTGGAGCACATTCCAGTTTTAAACCTCCCATGAAGTAATTCCGTCTAATGTTTTTATTACCTACATGTACAACTTTACATTTCGCTACATTAAAATTCATTTACCACATTTCTGCCCATTTCTGGATTCTATTCAAATCATCCTGAATCACTTTAGTGGACTCTAAACTATTTGCCAAACCTCCCAATTTAGTATCATCTGCAAATTTAACTAATTTGCTCTCAATATTCCTATCAAGGTCATTAATGTAGATGAGGAACAGCAGGGGTCCCAACACCAATCCCTGGGGGACGCCACTCCCCACCATACCAAGCTCAGATGAGATACCACTGAACACCACTCTTTGTGTTCTGTCCTGTAACCAGTTTTGAATCCACTTCAGAATACTTCCTGTAACTCCAATGGAGCTCATTTTAAAAACTAGTCTCTTATGCGGTACTGTATCAAATGCTTTCTGAACATCCAAGTATGTGATGTCATAAGCCCTGCTCTGGTCATAAGTCTTGGTGGCCTCTTCAAAAAATTCCAGAAGGTTAGTCAGGCATGACCTTCCCTTACCGAAACCATGTTGGCTATCCCTCAAGATATTATTACGTTCAAGAAATAAGTCCAGCTCATCTTTTATGATCGATTCCGGTATTTTGCACGCAGTGCAAGTTAAACTGACTGGCCTGTAATTTCCTGGCTCAGTACGGTCCCCTTTCTTATATATTGGTATTATATTGTCCTGTTTTCAATCATTTGGTATTTCTCCAGTTCCTAGAGACCGTCTGAAGATGGCAGATAGCGGCTTAAATATGATCTCACTATCTTCCGTGAGCACTCTAGGATATAAGCCATCAGGACCCGCTGCCTTATCTGCCTTCAGTTTATGCAACTTTTCTAATACTTCGTTATCCCTAACCTCAATTTCTGCTAAATAATCTTGAGCATTGGACATGCCCTCAGGCCAAATAAAAACCCCCTCTGAGGTAAAATTCTCAAGAAAGTAACTGTTTAAGGTATCCACAATATCCTTGTTATCATATAGCAGCGATCCATATTTATTCTTTATGTACTTAACCTCCTCTTTGACTTTTCTTTTTCTGCTACAGTACTGAAAGAAGCGCTTAGGGTTAGTTTTTGCCCCCTCTGAAATTTTTCTTTCATACAGTCTTCTAGCATTCCTCAGCTCTTTTTTGACCGCAGCCCGCATTTTACAGTATTCAGCCTTAGTGTTCTCATTGTTATCCTTTAAGAACATCTTATAAAGATTCCTCTTTTCCCTCAAACTCCTACGAAAAGCTGTGGTCATCCACTGAGGATTCTGCTTTTTCAGCTTACTTTTGGAATGAATTTGGATTGTGAATCAAGTAAAACCCCCTTTAATCTTTCCCACTTCTCATTTACAGACTCACAGTCCAGGAGTGTCTCCCATTTTATTTCACTTAGATATGAGCGCATCCTGTCAAAGTTTGCTCGCCTAAAATTGAAATTTTTTTTTTGAAGACGCCTTTTTAACTTCCCATGAAATATCAAAATTAACGGTAGAGTGATCCCTTGTCCCAAGTGGCTCCAGTACCTCAACATTGCTCATTCTATCTGGGTCATTACAGAGCACTAAGTCTAAAATTGCCTTCTCTCTTGTAGGTTTATTAACATACTGCACCAAAAAATTATCATTTATAACATCTAGAAATTCTTCCTCCCCCCTACCCTATCCTTTCACCATTTCCCAATCGATACCAGGATAATTTAAGTCTCCGATAATAATAGTCCCTCCTCCTCTACAAGCTTGCGTAATCCTCTTAAAGAGCATTTCATTGACAACACTGTCCAAAGCTGGCGGTCGTAACATACTCCTGTGTTTAAACCAGTCTCGTGTTTGCCAATGAGCCTGACCCAGATATCTTAGCAGGGCAAGGAATGTTCAATTTCAGGAATTTCCTGCACATTTATGTTTTTGTTCACATGGAGTGCTACACCCCCTCCTCGCCTATTGCATCTATCCTTCCTAAAGAGCTTATAACCTTCAAAATTATATTCATCTCCATCCTCTTCACTAAGCCATGTCTCTGTAATCCCATCTATGTCATAGCCCTCACTAATTATAACGGCCTCAAGTTCTGGAAATTTATTTTAATGCTTCTTGCATTTAGATAAAAACATTTCAGGTTATCACGAACGTTCTTCCCCTCGATTTCCCACGTGCCTGATGCTCCAAGCCCCTCACTACACTTTGTTGCTTTAAAAATATATAATCAATAGTGCATGTAACGCTGTCAGCTTCCATCAGGACAGTCTGCATTTCCCTCTGTATAACACTCTCTAACCTCCCTGCCCCCCAAGTCCCTAGTTTAAATAACTCTGTGCTACCCTCAACATACGCTGACCTAGTGCAAAGGTACCCCCCCGGTTCAGGTGTAGCCCATCCGACTTGAACAGGTCACCCCTGTCCCAGAAGTAGTTCCAGGGCCCCATAAACCTATACCCCTCTTTCCTACACCAGGTTCATAGCCACGTGTTAAACCCCCAGATAAAATTATGCTTCCCTCTGCTTGCACGTGGTACCGGTAGAATCCTGGAGAAAAATACCGTGGAGGATCTGCTCCCAAGCTTTTCAGCTAATTCCACAAATTTGCCTTGCAGAACCTCAAACCTACCCTTACCTATGTCATTTGTCCCAACATGGACCATGACAACTGGATCCCTCCCCGCTCTGGCCAGGAGCTTGTCCGCACGCTCCAGGAGGTCTCCTACCTGGGCACAAGGCAGGCAACACACCGTACGAGACTGCTTGTCGCGCGAACAGACTAAACTGTCTATTCCTCTAAGTATTGAGTCCCCCACTATCACTAACTCTCTTCTCTGAGGGGAAGAGGCCAACAGGGTGCCCTGATGCTCATCAGTCCCCCTACTCTCAGGGTCAGGGGCCAATTCGAGTTCCTGCAAGGGCCGGAATTGGTTTGACACCTCAACCACTGGAGGAGCTGTCGCTGTACGGTGTGCACGCCCTTTCCTGCGCTGACATCCTACAGTCACCCAACTTTCTCTCCCTGCCTGCTCTGGGGTCCCCGCACCACCCTGCTTTGGTGTACACACCATTTCTCTAAACGACATACTACTTAGTTCCTCTAGGAACTCTACTGATTGCGAACTATGTTGCGTTGCCGACTGGCCCTGAAGATCAAGGATCTTTCTCTCCAGATGCTCAATTAGCTGGCACCGGTGGAAGACAAACCCACCCTGGAAATCCCTTTCCAAAAGTGCGATCATCCTGCACCCGTCACATTGTTTTGGCCTCATTTTGAACCCCCAACCTAATGACCTCGCTCACCCTAGATAAAATAAAATTACTAATGCCGAGACAAGCTCAGGAACCACAATTTATTAATTTATTAACCTGAGAAGCCCTAAGCAGCAGTCACAATAGAAACCGTGGGGAGACTATGTAAATGGATAATGAGCCTTCTTTAACAGGGGCTTAGTTTCAGTTAACAGAAATGAAATACCAAATTGAGACAAACTCTATTTGTAATAAGCACTCCTAATAAGCTGACTTGAGTTTATCTAGTCCCGGTACTATTAATATACTAACCTAAAAATATCACAGGGCTTAGCTGAGAACCCAGATAAAACAGACTGGCTACAACGCCTAGGAGAAACTGGAGGAGGGAGGAGGCGGAGCACTCCAGTAAACCTTATCGTTTAAATTCCAACCTAACCGAATGGACGACTCAAGTGACTGCTGCCCTACTAACTAAATACTAAACTCAGATCCCCAGCCAAAAATACAAACAGTTACTATCTAGCTGGCTAGCCACAAACACAACCAAGGGTAACCGAGAAAAGAGTAAAGCCCCGGTTCCCTTTAATTAAAACGGACCGAATAAACAAGTCGTTTACTATGTGAGCAAAATAAACACAGTATCTCCCCCAACAAGCTTCTCCCTAAGCATTCAAACAAGCAGTTAAACTTTAATCAGCTGATCAAGGCACGGCAACCGGAGGAAAATACAAAGATAACGTAATTTGCAATGTGTTTAATCAGAAGAGCCCTTCGGTAATAATAAAATTTGAAAAAGACAAAACCCCCGGTTCGCGTTAATATTCAAGCTTGGCAATGCGTTTATGTGGTAATGTGGTCAGGAAAAAGAACGAAGGGGACTAAATATATATAGCTCCTATAACCTCAGATCAAGCAGTTGGCTTCAGTTCAAAGTGCCACTTGTGCGAACCGAAACTGGAAAAAAGAGTCTTATTTTCTTATTTTGGCCCGTGGTCTTGGAATGACCTGCAAACACTGCTAAAGATGGACTCTCTCATTCCTTTTTTGAGTTTTAAACAAAAAATTTCAGAGGTCCTTACCATGAGCTGCTCCTGCCGCCACTAAACGAATGATCTCTTTTGCTTCACTTTTTCTCCTCTAAATGAATTTTTTATTTATTATTTTTTAATTGTTACTCTATGCATTTTACAAACCCCAATTCCAATGAAGTTGGGACGTTGTGTAATCCGTGAATAAAAACAGAAGACAATGATTTGCAAATCTCATAAACCCACATTTTATTCACAGTGGAACATACACAACATATCAGTTGCTGAAAGTGAGACATTTTACCTTTCATGAAAAATATTAGCTCATTTTGAATTTGATGGCAGCAACACATCTCAGAAAAGTTTTTGCATCAGTTGAAGTTACGGTTCATGAAAAGAAGATTTTTCAGGATATTTTTCATATTTTAAAAATTGGGTTAAAAATGGGCGTGTTTGAGTGCTTTTAGAGTCCATGTTTTTTGACAGATTGCTTTTAGATTTGTAGCATCATTTCATCAAGGCCTTGTCATTGTACACAAGAAATTTCAGAATGATTGATCCAATGGTGAATGATATTGGCTCATTTGCATATTAATTAGTAAATGAAGCAAATAATTGGCTTGTAGTGGCCATGTTTTTTGATATAGCAACTTTTTCTTCAAAAATTAGACAGAGATCAGTCTAAGGGTTTTACATACCAAGTTCTGTGCCGATCAGCATATTGGTTCAGAAGCACATGAGTATTAAATGTAAAAAACTCATTATGTCACTGTTGCAATTTGATTGATACATAGCTCTTGTGTTATTTGATGTTGCAACTATTCCTTTGTAGTTAGAGTACACGGCAAAGGCTGGATATATAGAATTTTGCATCAATTGAAGTTACGGTTTATGAGAAGAAGATTTCTAAGTACAACCCCAATTCTGAAATAGTTGGGACGAAGTGTAAATTGTGAATAAAATCAAAATGCAATGACTTTCAGATCATATGAGCCAATGTGTTATTTACAATAGAACATAGGTAACATTTCAAATGTTGAAACTTAGGCATTTTACATTTCTATCCACAAAATGAGTTTATTTCAAATTTTCTGGCTGCAACAGGTCTCAAAAAAGTTGGGACACGGGCAAAAAAGGGCTGAAAAAGCAATTAATATATAAGAGAATCAGCTGAAATAACATTTAGCAAGTAATTAAGTTAACTGGCATCAGGTGTGTAACATGATTGGCTATAAAAGGGATGTCTTAGAGAGGCTGAGTCTCTCTGAAGTAAAGATGGCCAGAGGTTCTCCAACCTGTTAAGGCTTGCGTTAAAAAATTGTGGAATACTTTAAAAACAATGTTCCTCAACGTCAAATTGCAAAGGCTTTGAAGGTCTCATCAACAGTGCATAACATCATCAAAAGATTCAGAGAAACTGGAAAAATCTCTGTGAGTAAGGGACAAGGCCGAAAACCTTTACTGGATGCCCGTGATCTTCGGGCCCTCAGACGCCACTGCATCACTCACCGGCATGATTCTGTCGTTGACATTACTAAATGGGCCCAGGAATACTTCAAGAAACCACCGTCTGTAAACACAGGCCGCCGTGCCATCCACAGATGCCACCTAAATCATAATGCAAAAAGGAAGCCATTGTTGAGCATGATCCAGAAGCAACGCCGTGTTCTGTGGGCCGAGGCTCATTTAAAATGGACTTTAGCAAAGTGGCAAAATGTTCTGTGGTCAGACAAGTCCAAATTTGACTTTCTGGTTAGAAATCATGGGCGTTGTGTCCTCCGGGCTAAAGAGGAGAAAGACCTTCCCTCCTGTTATCAGCATTCAGTTCAAAAGCCTGTATCTCTGATGGTATGGGGATGCATTAGTGCATATGGTGTGGGACACTTGCATGTTTTAAAAAGCACCATGAATGCTGAAAGGCATATGAAGGCTTTAGAGCTACATATGCTCCCCTATAGACAACATCTATTCCAGGGAAGGCCTTGTGTATTTCAACAGGACAATGCAAAACCACATACTGCAGCTATTACAATAGCGTGGCTTCGTGGTAGAAGAGTCCGTGTGCTAAACTGGCCTGCCTGCAGTCCTGATCTTTCACCGATTGAGAACATTTGGCGCATAATTAAACGAAAAGTCTGTCAAAGGAGACCCAAAATTCTCCAGCAGCTGGAAGCCTGTATTAAACAACAGTGGGATTACCTCTGTTCTATTGTGAATAAAATACTGGCTGGTGTGAATTGAAAGTCATTTCGTTTCGATTTTATTCAATATTTACACTTTGTCCCAACTATTTCGGAATTGGGGTTGTATTATTATTATTATTAAATTTGGTGCCTTTTCAATGGACATTTTGGTTTTATGGGCAAAATTGGAAAAGTGGCGGAAAAATAATAATAATAAATATAATCACAAGCGGTGATCTTCAGGGTCCAAGCAGCAGAGCAGTTGTATATCAGCTGTAGTGCCCCTATGTGTACAGGCTGCTGAAGCAAAGAGACATGTCTCCGAAGATGTGTGTCAAGTTTCATAAAGTTTGGACAATCTCATCACAAGATGTAGGCAATAGTGTCATTTTTGGCCACACTTTAAGTTTTTATTGACATGTGACTTCACAGCACACTAATCAAAATTTTGCAGGTAAATTTTTGTCAGCATACTGTGTAAATCATTCATCTCAAATTTCATGCAAATCGGGTGAACAGTCTCATCTTTTTGAATTGTCATTTGTGAACCCTACTCTTCTGTAAACTCATTCATCCCAAAAGGAAATCTTTCAAATTCATTGCTGAGACAGAACACCCAAATATCGCTGCAAGAGCTATCCACTGACAGCCAATAATTTATGTACCATGCCCAAAGCAAGAGAAAAGTGTGTATTCCTTAAGTTAGACTGGTTGAATTACCAAATTCATTAAAATATGATGAAACATCCAAATCTCACTGATTAAATTTACTTAATAATTGGTTCAATAAATTTAAAAGTTACATCGAGCCTAGTTTTCCATTTTCAAAAGAAAGGCATATTCCTAATGTGTCTTATCAGCGACACCCTTATGCTACCTGTAACGTCGCAAGGGTTTTGAAAAGTTTGCAGCTCTTTGAATTTGGACGTTAATTTATTTCTACTGTTCGGTTTTATTTGTGGACATCAGTATACCAAAAAACGGCATACAATAACAGCTGAGTTTTACATTTCGCTAGAGTTCAGTATTCAGAACGTCCTCTAACAACAACTGAGTGTGCAGGCAGCCTAAATTGACTTCAGTGGGGAAAGCCTACAGCCCGTTTTTTCAAACTTTTTCTTGCCCTTTGAGCTGAAACTGTATATCAAATTTGAGAGCAATCTGTTCTGCCGTTCTGGTAAAGATGATGTTTAAAGATTTTACCTTTGACCCAAAATGGCGGAAAAAGGAGGTCATGGAACGTAACCGTTATCACACTGTTCGGGAGCTTCAACTATTCCTCTCAACAGGCAAAAGCTGTTAAATCTGTCTGTAACAGTTTGGCTGCAATTCAGGACAAAAAAACAGCAATATATTACAATTTTGTGTTTACGCCATATTGGAGACCCCACAACTTTGGTTTTTATTTGTCCAGAGCCACTATTTTGATTTATTGGTTAGATGCATTCAAGGTTTGTAAGTATGCTAAGTTTCGTTGTACTCGTGACAATGACTTTCTGTCACGTGAGCGCCAAAGTAGGTCAGTTTTTCAATTTTAAACAGAAATAACACCAAAACAGTTAGTCGTACAAAACAAATAACTGCAGATTCGATCTTCTGATGTCAATCCACACCTAGTACAGTATTTAGTGTCACTCCGTTTGAGAATTTTAAAATTGATGACATCACGGGATATAATTAGGTCACAGCGAACTTCTTCAGTTTTTACTGAAACTTCACCGTTTTTTCAAACTTTGTGTCCCCTCTTCAGCTAAAGCTGTATATCAAATTTGAGAGCAATCTCTTCAGCTGTTCTGGAGAAGAAGATGTTTAAAGGTTTTACCTGCCAGCCAAAATGGCGGAAAAACTAGGTCACAGAACGTAAGGGTTATCACAACATTCGAGAGCCTTCAACTATTCCTCTCAACATACAAAAGCTGTCAAAGCGGTCTGTAACGGTTTGGCCACAATTCGGGACGAAAAAGACAAAAAAAAAAACAGGACAATAATAATCACAGCAAGAGCAATAGGCTTCCAGCTACGCTTGGAAGCCTAATAATAATAATCCAAGTAAAAACAATAGGGTTCCAGCACTTCGTGCTTGGACCCCTAATAATCCAAGTAAAAACAAGAGGGTTCCAGCACCTTCAGTGCTTGGAGCTCTAATTATAATAATAATAATAATAATAATAATAATCTGAGTAAAAATAGCACTGAATACTTAATCTTAATACTTAAATCTCTTTTCCTTCTGGCACTATTAGTATCATCACTAAGTTGTCATGCTGTCAACCGCCGTTTTTTTTTGTTTTTTTTTTTACTTGTCATACACAGATAGCAAACATCAGAGGCACTTAACCTTCGTTTTGCATCCTTATTGCCACTAGTTTTCAGTGAACTGGTCTCTTTGAAACGCTTGACTGGGTCCGAAATGCCCGGTATCGCGTCGCAATTTGCGATGCAAAAAAGGCTACAGTGTGATGCAAATCTGCTTTTGCTTCACAACATTTGCGGGACAATATTTTTACTTTGGAGCAACTGTTACTGATGTCTTGTTTTATCATCGGCAATGATGTAGCTGCTAACTTCCCACTTGCCACAGTTTCCCTCATATACTGGTTCACAGGTGCAATAAGTGGTAGCCTGCTTAGCGGCCATGATGGAATTAATCCGAGCAGACCACTGCACAATTGGACCGGTAACTTTCATAGACCTAACTTCCCACGACTCAGGATATATTCAGCAATAAGCCGTCATGACCGCTTGCTTATACTACAGAACACACCTTTACAGTCTTGTAATGTCGACGTATTGTAGCTTTATAAACCACTTTTGATGGTTGTACTTTGGTATTTCGGGTGTTCTCCAATTTTAATCAATGTCTTCGTATCTATATGTATATTTACATTACACTATAGAAAGGTCCTGAAAACTGTTATCTTGCAAATAAAAAAACAAAAAAACTATGCATTAAATTTAGGTAACCCACCATTTTGTATATGTTTGTCCCAAATGTTTACGAAGGCAGGCTTACTGGGAAATTTGTTTGACTAATGGCCTTGCTTGTCCCCTGTTGCGTTAACAATTTAGAAATGCGCATCAATGACTATGGAGATCAGACGAAAATGTTGAAAAGCAAAGGATGAGGAGGAAAGCCTAGAGAATTAAAGAAGCAAGCATTGGAGGCGCAGACTTCCAAATGCTAAAAGCTGACCAGATGTTTGGCCATAATGATCCTCATGTGGCAAGCAGTTTTCATTTGGAGGGGGACATGGAAGCGGTAAGATTGACATTAAATTAATAGCCTATCGCAAGCGTGTGTTCGGCTAAAATTTGCTTGAGCTCACGAAACGACCCCACTGACAGACACGATGTTATTAGCCTACTATTTAATGCGTATTGATGGGTTTTACTAGTTTCCTTCACAGTGTCAAACGAAATTGTCCTGGAATTCAGGAAGACTTTCCTAACTTCCCATTCCAAAACCGTGTCTTGACGTTCAAAATCACCTGTCATCATCAGACTAGCAACCAGTGAGTACTACGGTTCTGAGGCTAGTGGGCTATGCTATGTTATTCAGATTTGTAAGTTAGGGTATGTAACATTATTTAAAGAAGACTAAGTATGAATCTTTCCAAGTAGTGCAATGTTCTTATTGGGAAAAATTCTGGGGTCTAAATGGCCTCAAAGTCACATTTCTTTTTCACATTCATTCATATTATGTTTTCAATTTAGGACAGCATCATTGTATTTCATTTATTTCAGGATAATAAATATGATCGTTAATATAAATAGGATTATTTGTTTTCAGACATCAACCCCGCCCCCACGCCCCACCCCGGGCCGATCTGAAACGGAAATGCCAGGGCCGGATTGCACTCCTAGTACACCCCTGGATGCAGCCACTACATAGCAATTGGGAATATAACAAAGCACGCCGTGATAAGTAGGGCTACAGATCAATGACAGGCATGGCAGGCTAAGATGTGCGTTTGAATGGAAGTAAGAAGAAAATGGTCAAAAAAGACCTGAAAGAAAAAGTGCTATACAAATTTCAGCAATTGCGATTCAAATTTATCTTTGTGTAGCAATTGTTGCTATACATCTTTTTTCCCCCATTTCGGACCCTGCTTGTTGGTGGCTCTTACAGTGCCATGGCAGCATTTAACGTCTTCAGCATCATGTAAGGACACAATGTGGCTTCTAACAATCTCAGAGAGCTCCTTCTGTTGTGCCATCGTGTTTAACACTGTGACACAGCTCAAAGTTCATGTCACCTTGTATACTGGAGCAACTGGCCTTTAGAGGTAATTTTGGAAAATATTGTTGCCTCAAACCAGTTTAAACAATTTTTTTAGCATCAACAGTCATGGATTGAGCCTTCAAACATGCATTCATGCTTTGCGAGAGTCAAACAAAAATTGTGACACCTTTCAATTGCTATAAAAATGGATGTTTCAGTGTTCTTGTCTATTACATATATTTTTACCTTCGTATGCTTGTGGGAATGATTTTTTTTGTTCTTGTTAACAACAATAGCATTTTCATGAAAAAAACTGTAGAGAAGTAATATATTAGGACCCTTTTTGACAATAGTGGTGGTGTATGATCATCACTGCTCACTGCTGTACATACCCAACTAAAACTAAAAGTCCCATGCCAAAAATTTTTGGTTCAAATACATGTACCGTTCCACCCCTCTGACATACATATACCCATTATACTTTGCATCAGTGGTAATAGCACTCAGAGTACACTCCCAGTACTCAAAGAAACTATTCTCTTTTTCCTCACTCTCCTCTGACCCCCATATTTACTGATTGGAGATGGATAATAGTGGAGGAGCAGATTTTATTGAGTACATGGACACAGCTTCTGTTACTAGGAAGTAAGGAAATGGAAGCTCAAGCTTTTCAGCTTAAAGAGCTTAGGACATGCACTGAGCAAGTTTATGAATATAAAGGGGTACAATTAAAAGAATTCCCATCGTCTGCCTAAAAAAAAAATGTAGAAAATGATTTTTAACAAAAATCCCAATTTTTTGTTACTTTCCCCGCCCCCTCATTAACAACATTCTGAGCAACACAGAAATGCGATTCTGGCACTCCCCTGTGTGGTCACATCATAAGTAGCACAAGGTGGGCGATTGTACGTCCAACAATGTTGGCATCCAAGTCGGATTCCGATAGTTCCTCAGAATTTTCAATTGAATCTGTCCATTTTGATGAAGAAGAGTGCTTTTTGTGGAAGATGAGGAAACTCAACATAAAGCTGCTTTCACACCGGACGCGAAACGAATTTTTTCGCACGACAGATTACAGTCAAAGTCAATGCAAAGACGCGAATGCGTTTCGCGTGTATTCGCGTCTTTGCATTGACTTTGAATGTAATCTGTCGTGCAAAAAAATTTGTTTTGCGTCCGGTGTGAAAGCAGCTTAACACGGGATTCAGAACCATAAAACCATACAGATTCCAGCCTGAGTACTCGAGAAATGAAGACAGCTAATTGTCAGTTTCTCCGCCTGTCCCAAACTGTACAACGCTTACCAGCCAAGTAGCGGAATGATTATTATTCCGGTTCTACAATTGTTTCTGTGCACTGCGTGTTGGATAACCAGCCTACTCACTTTTCAACCTTAAGTGAGTTCAATAGACCTGACGTTTGGTTACCTTACCTAACAAGACCATAATATATTAGGCTAAGTGGTGGTTGAACTCACGCCTGATCTAGCCAGTAGTGAAATGATAATGTTCGCGGCTCTACTCATTTCTGTGCACTGTTTCATGAGCTCTCGGAACAATGCGTGTAAGCCGTACGTACCTCGCAGATTTTTGTGATTTCCTATCACGAGCAGTTTATTTAGGTTCCTCACTTGATGGCCTCCTGGGAAATGAAAGGAGTTCCGTGGATCCCTTGGGTGAAATTGTTCCACCGGCCAATGCTTATGCTTCCTTAGACTGGGGCTCTCCAGCAGTTGTGAGAATAAATCTAACTTTGGAAAATAAGATTAATTAACAAAGGCAGCAGAAAGAGAAATCTGAGTGCTTTTTGCCCAGTTGCCAACAAATTTTTTTTTGTCAATGCTGAGTGGGACTTACATCCTTTTTGGTTGACGCTTATTATGTCAGCCCCAGTTTAGGGTCTGGAAACAGGTCATGTAGACTCTTCGCTGAGGAAGGCCTGTGAGCCGAAACGCGTCCGTTTTTATTCTTTGTAAGATTAAAAAAATACTTTGAGCAAGTGCTGTCCAACGTCTTTAATTTTTGCATTTTCCCCTTTTGGATTCAGCACCTTATATGTGATATTTGGAGGGCAGCCCGTTTGTTTTTTTTTTTTAGACTCTTCAGCCAGTCAATGACTTGAATTCGGCACTTAAGTTGTTACGACTCGTTCTAGGGCAGGCAGCAACAGGTTGAAAAATGTGAGAAGGACGGGCGGGGAGAACTATAATAGGCGCGAATTGCACGCTGATCAGTAACTCCGGTCCCTAACTGCCTAACCATAGATAAACTATTCCTACGGCTAATCTTCAAAGGTTCGCCGGGCCCGGGGCGGCTTTTAAACACTGAACTTCCAAACTCTCAGTCTGCAAATGAAGACTGAGAGAAAGAATAGTGTACCCCCTATGGAAACAAGTTTCTGCCCAGAAAAACCTTCAAAAATAACAAATGAAAAATAAAAAAGCAAAATAACAAAGAAGTGCCCCGAAGGGAGGACTGTGAGATCCAGCTGGGAGCACGCTAACTAACTAGAGTAAACTTAACAGCGTGCAAAAGGGGCAAGACGAGAGAGGTAGTCAGATACGGAAACTGAGGTCAAACACCAGGAATTCACCAAGCAACCAGACCAAAACGCAAGTGCTAGAATTTGAGTCGAAATGGGACAGGCCATGAGTCCCAAACGAACCACCACAACCCAAACGAACTAAATAAAGGGCAAGGCGAGAATCGTAAGTCCAAAGGCAAACCGAACCTACACAAAAGGCAATCAAAATACTCACAGTACGTGAACGCTAGGTACAAAGTAGAAGAGCTAGTCTCCAACTGGCACTTCCAAGCGGCGGCCTTAAAAAAGCACCGCCCCCTCTGGAAGTGGAAACATTCAACTAAGAGCAAGGCAAAATAAATACTACAGAGCTCGTAACACCCCCACCCTAAAGAGAAAACCTACGATCTAGGTTTTCCACTAGGAATAACAACGCGAAAGCGTGTCAGCTTCAATGTTCTCCGACCCTTTTTTGTGCAGAACTCTTAAGTTGAATCCTTGGGTAATCAAGGACTAACACGTAAGACGTTGGTTAGAATTATATATGCGCTGTAGGAAGACAATTGGGTTATGATCAGTGTACACTACAATGAGCTCTGGACTTGAGCCAAGGTACACCTCAAAGTGCTGTAGAGCTAATAAAAGCGCCAATGCTTCCTTTTCTATTGTGCTGTAATTGCACTTGATACCGGTTAAATTTTTTTGAAAAGAAACACACTGGGTGAGCGATTCCAAGCTTGTCCGCTGGAAACAGCACTGCACTAGCCCCCGTGCCACTGGCATCAACCTCCAACATAAATGGTCTAGTGAGATTGGGAGGGGACAAAACTGGGGCAAGTCGAGAGGGGTAGTCAGATACGGAAACCGAGGTCAAACACCGGGAATTCCCCAAGTAATCAGATCAAAACGCAAGGCCTAGAATTCGAGTCAAAATGGGACAGGCTAAGGGTCAACCACCACAATCCAAATGAACCAAATAAAGGGCAAGGCGAGAATCGTAAGTCTAAAGGCAAACCAAACCAACACAGAAGGCAATCAAAATACTCACAGTACGTGAACGCTAGGTAGAAAGTAGAAGAGCTAGTCTCCAACTGGCACTTGCAAGCGGCGGCCTTAAAAAAGCACCGCCCCCTCCTACAGAGCTCGTAACAAAGTACAGGGACATACAGTATATTTAAACCAGTGGCCAGTCAGGATTCATATTTGAGCTCCCAGCCTCCTCTGCTCTCTTCTACAGCCAAGGGCCGGGCGGAGCTGCTGAGGATCAACCTGCGGGAGGTGGAGGTAGCCACCGATGTGGACCTGGCCCTCATCGCCGAAAAGATTGAGGGTTACTCCGGAGCTGACATCACCAATGTATGCAGGTCTGTACTGTCCACCATGTATAACATCCAGGTTCGGTGATTTAAAATTCCTCCCTGGTGCTTTGTTCTGGCTATCAAGGTCATGGTTCATTTGACAAAGTATATGGCAGCTGGCGAATAAGCAATATCCACTGGCAGATGCTAGGAAGACAGTTAGGCCATCTAAAGTGTGTGCGTTGTGCCGTATGGTTACTGTATAAGCCCTTACCAGTGTGGTTAATATAAGAGGTGTGAAGTCTTCGGGTCAGAAGAACCTGTAAGTATTTTGAAATTTGATTCTACTACCCATGAATTCAGATGGCTGATTTCATGAATTATTTCTGCCGTCAGCCTGAAGAATGGTATTCATGATAAAATGTTGGTGATTGGAACTGAATCCTTGGAGGGAGTTTTGTCCGGTGAATTTTAAGTTTAAAAGTGCGGCAAAAAGTCAGAAAGGACTAACCTTGACGTGGCTTTAATGGACCAAAATGTGCATGTCTTTAAAGCTGTACAATGTAAGATTGCCTTGCATCTCTATTCACTGATTAACCATAACATTATGACCACCTGCCTCCTCTTCTCTTCATTTCATCCAGCAACTGTTGGTGGCACTATGAAATCCATCCAGGTGTTACAATCCATCATTTTTGTGGACAGGTCAGCCCCATGAAGCTCAATGTCTTCCTCAATAATATTCTTGATTGTCAATGAAAGATGGCCGATTCTGCGTTTAAAGTGAGGTTGCCACAGGAGGACTTCCTTTGCCATCTCATCGAGATGCATAACGTGACCAACAAAAGTGAGGCGGCAAACCTTGGGAAACTGTTGTGAAGCCTTTGGTTAGCCATGTGAGATTTCCATGAGGCGTTTTGGGTTGCTCTCAGAAGGTGTGTTTAGTTACCATCAACTCTCCTTGCAAAGGTTTTGGTGATGGCCCATGACTTGGAACTTTACAAGGGGATCGATTTGACACAGACTTTAAACACTTTGGCTTTGCAAAGTAGAGATTTTCACACTTAGGAAATGTGGAAATCCCCTGGCTTGCCCAAAACGGACGTCAATATTATGAGGGGAGTTGCTGAAGCAGCCCAGGTATTTGACATTGGAAACCTCTTCAATGAGAGAACCATTAAGGGCACGGGGGTAAGAGTGTGCTGATGCATTCAGGTGGATATATTTAGTCTTTGAAGCATTCATGTTAAGCCCTTTCTCTTGGGTAGCTTTGTCAACTTGATGTAAGATGTCCAGCGCAGCAGCAATAGTGTCCTCGAGCAGGCAGATGTCATCCGCAACGTCCAGGTCCAGCAGGACCTTGGCCAGATGACAAGAGCTGAGTCTTCTTTTCAATGTGAGGCCGTTTGTGAAGTGTGCAGTCAAGGGTGACTATGAACAGCACTTGGGCCGAAGGGTCGCCTTGAAGCACCCCTGTATTGATGATGAATGTGTGTGTCTCCCCTTCAGGGGTTGAAACAGTCGCCGATGTACTTATGGGCGTGATCTTGATTATAGGGCTGACCCGACCCCACTGAGTCGGTTGGTCAGTTGTTTTGTTCATGGGCTGTTGGTTGACCAGGGTTTTTGTTGGTCAAGTAATCGCAAATTATCCAAATCCACAGATAATCCATTCTGGATGCTGTGGTATATGGCTGTGACAGTTCTTCACTCTTAGCACGTTCGCGCAGTTCAGGTGCCTGCGTACATAGAGCTGCTCTATTTATGTATGCAGTTACACTATTCTATCAATACGTGGCATACCCAAAATGGTTATTGAATATTCACGACGAAGCTGTGCCTGTGAATGATTTAGAATATGGATGAGTTAAATCCCATCCCTGTTTCCCAGGGATTGCATGGATTAAACTACTCAGCCAAGCCTCATTTAGAAACTGCCTACTATACTTGCAAATAGCGTCTGTCCAGCAGTTAAAGGTGCAGTATGCAAGTTTGTTTATTTTCTGCGCGATTATATTTTTGTCTCAATTCGCCGACATCTCCCCACGATCCGCTAGCTGCCTGCCCCTGAATTCACTGAAAAAAAAAAAAAAAAAAAAAAACCCCGGGCTCTGGAGACCGCACAGGTGTCACAAACTGCAAATAAACACAAGGGGCACAGGCTGTGCCCCATAAGATAACAAACCGTTCCGGCCAATCACTGACAAGAGTTGACAGTTACGGAAGCATGGGAGGGAGGGAACTATGGGAGGGAGGGGCGAGCTACCTCTGTTTTGTTTGAATTCGAATGTCAACAGAAGTGATGTCAACAAACTTGCATAGTGCACCTTTAATAAAAATGATCTCTTTTGACAAAAAAAAAAAAAAAAAATCATTGTCCTTTGTTGTAACCATTTCAGCTGTAATAGGCCAATGGTATTGCAATTAAGTAGTGGAAAGAAATCAGTTTTCTGAAGTAAAAATTCAATATGATATTGATAATATGTCATTCTACTATCAATTATAGTTATTAGATATTGAAAATGTGTGATTCCCTACCATCGATTTAGGCATAGATTTCTCTCTCAGAAAATTCAGTTGTCATTGACATCCTCATATGATCTCTCACTAACATGCAGTCACTTTAATGCTTGCTCGGGCTAATCTGTGTAAAGCACAGTTATAGTTCATGCCCACGTGAAACTGCGCCAAAAATTATTCTTTTGATTTCCATGTTTTTTTATCCAATTTCAGATAGAATAAACTTTCCACAGTAATTGAAAGACATTGATTGGACCCTCAGAATAGTATTTCAACCCTTGCATAACAGCAAGTTAAATTGTATTCTCTCAACTTTGTGTGCTGAAAATGACGGGATTATACAGACAAACGACTTCCAGAACCAACCGTGGAGTGCTCTGGTTACATTCATGAGATCAAAATATAATACGGAGATGGACAATGGCAGTTATTCCGAATGGAACAGACTGGAGGGGTGATAGCATTGATTCTCTGGAGGAGAAATTCAATGATGGAGAGTTCTTCTTCATGCAGTGTGAGTACAACTGTCTTTGGAGTAGCTCCATCTTACGAATAGCAAGCTAGCTAAGCTGAAAGGGAAGCCATTCTACATCAACGAATCCTTAACAGCATGAAGACAAGAACTCATGATGAAAGCTCCGTGGGATTAAGTGCGGTAGAAGTGCAGGAGAAGTGCGGGAAGAGTGCGGTCGTTCAGTTGGAATAATAATCTCACACATTTTTGTCAGGCAGTACAGAAAGTTTTGATGGCCGGAGAAGTAAGGTCCCAAACACAACCATACAAAGACATTGCAAATGATTTAAATAGATGGTATTTGACATCAGAGAAACAATTGTCAAAGCGAGATATTATTAGGTTAACCTTGGCATTAAATTCACCAATACTTTTGTTAAGCATCAACTCGTTTGCATTAATACCTATTTTGTGGCCCTGATGACAGGCGTCCTGTATTACGTTAAGTGTGGTACCTGCCATCGTAAAAGTGGGCTGTTCATCCCCGAAATCTCCTATGGAAAGTGAAACACTTTTGGCCGTGTTGAAGTTGACCATGTACAACCCCAATTTCGAAATAGTTGGGAGAAAGTGTAAATTGTGAATAAAATCTAAATGCAATGACTTTCAAATCACACCAACTAGAATTTTATTCACAATAGAACAGAAATAACATAGCAAATATTGAAACTGAGAAATTTTACAATTTTATCCACAAAATGAGCTCATTTCAAATTTGATGGCTGCTACAGGTCTCAAAAAAGTTGGGACAGGGGCCTGTTTACCATGGTGTAGGATCCCCTCTTCTTGTTAACACAGAGTGGAGGCGTCTGGGCATTGAGGAGAGAAGTTTCTTGAGTTTAGCCATTGGAATTTGATCCCACTCTTGTTTAATACAGGCTTCCAGCTGCTGGAGAGTTTTGGGTCTCCTTTGACAGACTTTTCGTTTAATGACGTGCCAAATGTTCTCAATCGGTGAAAGATCAGGACTGCCGGCAGGCCAGTTCAGCGCACGGACTCTTCTGCTATGAAGCCATGCTGTTGTAATAGCTGCAGTATGTGGTTTTGCATTGTCCTGCTGAAATACACAAGGCCTTCCCTGGAATAGATGTCATCTGGAGGGGAGCATATGTTGCTCTAAAACCTTTATATACCTTTCAACATTCATGGTGCTTTTTAAAACATGCAAATGTGCCACATCATATGCACTAATGCATCCCCATACATCACAGATGCTGGCTTTTGAACTGAACACTGATAACAGGAGGGGTGGGCTTTCTCCTCTTTAGCCCGGAGGACAGGACGCCCATGATTTCCAACAAGAATGTCAAATTTGGACTCGTCTGACCACAGGACATTTTGCCACTTTGCTACAGTCCATTTTAAATGAGCTTTGGCCCACAGAACACGGCGGCGTTTCTGGATCATGCTCAACAATGGCTTCGTTTTTGCATGATAGAGTTTTAGGTGGCATCTGTGGATGGCACGGCGGACTGTGTTTAAAGACAGTGGTTTCTTCAAGTATTCCTGGGCCCATTTAGTAATGTCAATGACAGAATCATGCCGGTGAGTGATGCAGTGGCGTCTGAGGGCCCGAAGATCACAGGCGTCCAGTAAGGTCTTCCGCCTTGTCCCTTACGCACAGAGGTTTTTCCAGTTTCTCTGAATCTTTTGATGATGTTATGCGCTGTCGATGATGAGACCTTCAGAGCCTTTGCAATTTGACGTTGAGGAACATTGTTTTTAAAGTATTCCACAATTTTTTTAAACAAGCCTTCACAGGTTGGAGAGCCTCTGGCCATCTTTACTTCTGAGAGACTCAGCCTCTCTAAGACATCCCTTTTATAGCCAATCATGTTACACACCTGATGCCAGTTAACTTAATTACTTGCTAAATGTTCTTTCAGCTGATTCTCTTATATATTAATTGCTTTTTCAGCCCTTTTTTGCTTGTGTCCCAATTTTTTTTGAGACCTGTTGCAGCCAGAAAATTTGAAATAAGCTCATTTTTTGGATAAAAATGTGAATTGTCTCAGTTCCAATATTTGAAATGTTATCTATGTTCTATTTTAAATTTTATCCATGTTCTATTGTAAATACCATATTCGCTCATGTGATCTGAAAGTCATTGCATTTTGATTTTATTCACAATTTACACTTCGTCCCAACTATTTCGGAATTGGTGTTGTACTCTCATGAGAACTCGATACAAATATTCAACATTTTTCTCAGTCCAAACCTGGATGGCGATAGGATGACAACGTTGTCTGCATACGCAAATACCCCCATGAAGGTGATCCCAATATGACAGCCAAAGCCAGATAATTTCAACCAAGAGAGATGTTCGTCCAGGTATACACAAAACAATACTGGAGAAAGAACTCCACCTTGCGTATTACCATTCATAGCTTTAAATTGTCTAGTCTCGACTTCATTCCATCAAACTCTGATGTACTGATCCTTGTATAAAGCAGCAAGAAATCTGGCGAGACGGGGACAACACCCTTTCTTAAAAAGAAGTTCAAATAGCGTGACATAATTCACTCTGTAAAACGCCTTACTGGCATCTACTGTAACAACATGTAGTACACATTTGATCCATGTTTCTTGTAATAGTTGACTGTTTTGTTCAGTACAAAAGTACACTGACCTGTAGAACTATTTTTCTTGAGTCCAAATTGTACAAACCCCAATTCCAATGAAGTTGGGACGTTGTGTAAATCGTGAATAAAAACAATACAAAAATTTGCTAATCCTTTTCGACCTATATTCAGTTGATTCCACTGCAAAGACAAGATATTTAATGTTCAAACTGATAAACCTTTTTGTTTTTGGGCTGGGCCGAGCAGCGGCCCGGCCCTTATAAACGCGAATGTCGCTGTCTGAGTTACTGCGTGAATGAGTGAGTGACTGACTGACTGATCAAGTTCAATGATTGGCTGGCCCACGGGGAAGAAGTTCAGCGATTGGTCAGCTGGCGGGGAAGATTTGGCCCAGCCACATAGGGGAGGCTGGGGAGAGTTTGGCCGCAGGGAGCATTGGGCCACCCTTAATTTCATGGAACTTGGAAACTGTATTGGGCAGGTGGTGCCATCTAATGGAAGGACTAGGCATTATCTTTTTATTGACATAAGGGACTGCAGAAGTTTTGGCTGTCTGTCCATGTTTTTGCAGAGAAGTGCATTTTTGACTCAAAAGAGTAAAAACTGGAATTCACGGTGAGCATTTTTGTATCTCTTCGATACTATACTGTATACTGTCCTTAGTTATTCTACAAGATAGCTGTGACATTCCTCCTCCATCAAGGTCTGTGTGATACGTTTCTTTGCTAAAATTGTCATTGAAATCAATATGGTGGACATTGGGAGAGTTGGGCCATATAAAGTTATACCTGGAACATATATTTTGCTGATAAAGGTTAACTTTTCCCAGAGGTTTTGTATCAGAATTTATTTTGACAGGCCTACATAACCTTTGGGTACAAAAGTTTGTTATCAAGTTGTTCATAATTTGCATTGATATGAGAATGTGACAATTGGAAAATGTAGAATATGTTTCTTAGCAATGCTGATATTATCTGGTGAAGTTCAATGTTCAAACAGTTCCTTTATATAATATCTGGAATTGTCCCCATTTTCTGCGAAATTCTTAAACAGTAAATACAAAATGTGTTGCAAAAAGCTTCTGTTCAGTGTTGACTTTTGCTAGTGGATTTCTAATAGAATATTGATTAATTTCATGTTCATTGTTATTTCATGAATTTGGAATTAAGCTGTTCCTATTTTCCTTGCCAAAAAACATCTCCCCCTCCTACACACGCTTGTATTCAGAAACAGCTGATACAGGAAGTGTATTATTAGATGTGTGTATCGTAAGTGCAATTAATGGTTATATGCCGTAAATAGAATTAGCTTGATATGCTAAAATATAAAAAGTGGCCCAACTCTCCCATGCCTCCCCCACAAAAACAATGTTATGACCATAAAGTGAAGAGTTTGGAGCGTTGTGGGGCATTTTACAACTTGCACCCACCCCTCAAAGATGTGGAGCACTTGAGGCTATGGTTGAAGTCGCTAAACCTGAAGGGCCCTCCGAAGTGCTCACATGTACGTTCCTTCCATTTTGCGGAGGAAAAGCCGTCAGACGAACATTCACCGTGTTGAATGGCTGGGCTACAATACTCCGTTAAAGAAGTCGGGTGTTGGAGAGTTTGACTGATTTGCTAGTTAGCAATGTTTTCAACTTAGCAACTGCAACCTAACATTGCAATACTGAAATCCATGCCCTGATACATTAAAAAATCCGTAACAAGCAGTATACTAAATACAATAATTTATGCTTGGTTATCATTGCCACCCTGCATAACTGAGACAGTACAAGATATGATATGTGACAATATAGGGGCCCAGTTGTGCAAAGCTTTAACGGCTGGTTATCGCTAACCACCTAACATTTTGACCATTCTCTAAGATTCTCGCAAATGCTCTGATATAACTTTACTTAAACTAATTGGGGGAAACCTGCATAATGTACAAAAAAAACATACAAACATCAGTGCTTTCATTCTGAGATATAGATGCTGTGGTTTAGACTTAACCAACGGTTAAAGTTATCAAAGCTTTGAACAACCGGACCCTGATTGTTTTATTTAGTTTTCTGTGTGCTCCCATGTTAAAACATTTAGTGTGGTGTTAGAATTTATTTTACATTAGAGCCAGCAAACGATGTTAAAGATTCTTTTTGCTAGCTTCCGGGAGTTTAGTGGAAGTCAGATGACAAAATGCGGATGAGCCGGAGTATTAAAAGTGGCCAGGGCAGAATAAGATTGCGCTCAAGCTTATTGCTTAATGAGCCTCGCAAACTAATTTCCACTAATCTGGGCTGTTTCGCGAGCTACATGACCGCAGAATTTATAAAGACATTTTGATATTTTAAGTCGCCATTTATGTGTGGAACAAAATTCCTAATAATTTTGTGGTGCAATGTATAACAATGATATCGAAAATAAATTTGACTGTCGTTAAGCAATTAGTCTGAGCAACTGTTGCTAATCTGTGAAATTAAACTGCAATAGGTTTAAGTTATTGAGTATTGAAAGGTGAGGTTTCTGAAGACTTTTTTTTTACTGCCAGCGGACCGTCTCTGGTTTTAACTCCACGCAAAAGTAAACTAAAAGTAATCTAATGCAACTACCTTTCTCAGCAGGTCATCCAGTAATGCAAGTAATTTGTTTTTAATGGCAGTGACTTTGTTACGTAACAAGTTACTTTCAAAAGTAACTTTACCCAACTCATGAATGGTGGTGTACTAGGAATCAAGCTAATTGTCTGTTGCAGAACATTACCTTTATGGAGTCAAATTTACTGAACTCCAAGTAGAATTTTTTTCTCCTCTGATAAGGGAGTTTTTCCTGTTGTGGTTTTGAGACTGCAATTTAAAACTGTTTTTCACGGGTGCTCCCAATATTTTGTCCACCCCCTGTACCTTTATTGTCATGGTTCTGGCTGTGTGTGTGGT
Organism: Gymnothorax javanicus; assembly: GCA_029692085.1. Taxonomy (NCBI): domain Eukaryota; kingdom Metazoa; phylum Chordata; class Actinopteri; order Anguilliformes; family Muraenidae; genus Gymnothorax; species Gymnothorax javanicus. The sequence continues at coordinate 68,540,571 of CM056199.1, forward strand.
TTTAGACTTTCTTTGTGGATCGTGTTTGGACCACGTCTGTTTCTTTAACTATCGGATTCTTTCCCCAGCTGTTCATCAGGTGTGGGCCGCGCATTCCTCTAAGGCTATATAAGCCGGATGTCCGCCACGCCTCCTTTGCTGGAGTGTCTGATTTAGTTATCACTACAGCCAGAAGATATCTCTAGCTAGGGATTTGTTGGCGAATTTCTTCGCATTGTATTTGTTGTTTATTTCTTCAGGGAAGTTTCCTTTTACTTTCCTATTTGTTTGTTCCTCTCTCGCTCTGCTTCCTGGTTCTTATTGTTGGGCTTTCAGTTTGGAAGCGCGAAAGCTGTTCTGTGTCTTCTTTTATATTCTCTCTGTGGACATTTCAAGTCTTTGCTGGTCCTGTTTTCTCCTAGCCACAATTGGCCTACCGATTCCTTCGACCATTACAGCACACTCCAGCCAAACATGGAGTCACCAGCAACGGCTACGCTGGAGAAAGTGGTTGCCAATCAGCAATCGGTTCTTGCTGGTTATGGCAAGGGCCTCGCAAGCTTAAGCAATCAGCAAGCTGAGCTGGCGGAAAGGATTCGCCTGCAGTAGAATGCTATGCAGAAGCAGGAGAATATCTTATTAAGCCTCAGAGAGAGTATTAGAGCGTTGACCGTTCAGATCACCCAAAATGTTTCACAAGCACAATCCACTCACTTTCCCCAAGAGCCTAAACTTCAGTTACCCCCAAGATATGAAGGCGAGGCAGGGAAATGCAAGGACTTCATCGCTCAATGTGAAATATTTTTTAAAATGCAACCCTCATGGTTCTCTAATGAAGAATCACGGGTTTTGTTATTTTATCCCTGTTAGCTCTTACTCGGGTGGGGCCACTCATTCGCTCTAGATCGCTGGTTGATAATTCGGTAAATACTCTCGTGAGGGAGATGATTTCAGTTTTTGATCAGGACGTGTGTGGTCAGGATGCGGCTACGCGTCTAATGCATTTGAGGCGGGGCTCTGAGAGCGTTGCAGAGTTTTCTATTTCTTTCTGCTCCCTGGCCACAGAGACAGGGTGGCCAGAGGCACCCCTTATGACAGTTTTTATTCAGGCTTTGGCGGAAGAGGTAAAGGACACTCTGGCGACATTAGAGCCTTGTGTTTTTTTTAGATTCGTTGGTTCGTACTGCGGTGCGAATTGATAATCCTATCTGCGAATGAAACAAGGAGAAACGAACTGCACTGGCTCCGGCTAGCAGAGGGGTTCTCCTTCCAACATGCACGCAGCCCCAACTCCACCCCCTGAAATTCCCACTCCTAGTGAGCCCAAGCAGGTTGATGGGTCATATGAAAGCTGGGCTTGTAAGCCCGTTTGCAGACGAATAATCTGTTATCATTGTAACAAACCGGGACATATCCATCCGCATTGTCCTGACCTCAAGGGAAAACGGAAAGTTTCTCTAGCGGTAGCAGGAGCGCTAGAGGGACGGACTCAATCTCCCTTTCGAACATTTATTTCAGTGGAGTTAACTGTGGGGAAGCAGAAAATAATTGTTGAGGCCTTTTTGGATTCGGGAGCCGTTGATTGTTTTATGGATGCGGGGTGGGCTAGGAAACATTCCATTCCCATCCGCTCTCTCTTGCATTCGCGTATGGTCAGAGCTTTGGATGGTCGCCCGTTCGGAACTGGGCTTATAACCGAGGTCTTTGAATTATTGACTATGCTCGTCCCATTTGGCGGTCATTCGGAGAAAGTTCGGTTTTTCCTGATCAATTCCCCAGTTTTCCCTGTGGTTTTAGGACATTCTTGGTTGCTTGAACATAGGCCACACATCTTTTGGGGCAGTCAAAATAATCCTGTGATCCAGTGGGGCTCTGATTGTTGGACTCACTGTAGTGAGTTTCGGGCGTGTCGTCCCGGACTTCAACCTATGGGGGAGGCTGACGCCTGGAGTGATGACGAGGAAGTCGTCTCCTCTGAGACGGTTGAGTCGTTGGGTCCTGAACAAGATAGGTGTGTAGGGGCCACGCTGAACTTTGATTTACCTCCCAATGTTCCAAGTGATCATGTTGATCTCGCAGAGGTTTTTAGCAAACAACGAGCTTCGTCACAATTCCAATTGTGAGATCAAACTTTTCCCTGGTACTATTCCCCCCAGGGGTGCGTTATATTCACTGTCAGGGTCAGTTCGCATGGATCCGGACAAGGTGGCAGCGGTCAGGAATTGGCTTGCCCCTCAGAATGTTAAGGAGGTTCAGCAATTTTTGGGCTTCGCTAACTTTTATTATTTCCCCGGCATAGAATGCAGGGGAATATAGGCATTGCCTCGTCCCTGTCCGTCCGTCCGTCCGTCCGTCCGTAATCATTTTGTTTCCGGAGCAGAACTCGGAAACTATGCAAGATATCAGCACCAAATTCGTTTCATGTATTCTATGTATAGTCTAGATGTGCCTTTTGCTACTTTGGAAATTTCAGGATTCCTATTTTTGTCGTTTCCATGGAAACAAATGTGGACTTAGTTCACATCAGGCCTAGTTCGTTTCCGGAGCAGAACTCAAAAACCGTTCAATATATCTTACTGAAACTTTGCATGTGTATTACTCACATACTGAAGTGGTGCCTTTTGATATTTTCAGATTTCTGAAAATCTTATTTTTTTCATTTCCATAGAAACCAGTTGCATTTGGACTCTGTACAGAGATAGGTTCGTTTCCGGAGCACAACTCAAAAACCATTCATTATATCTTTCTGAAACTTTGTATGTGCATTACCCAAGTACTGAAGTGGTGCCTTTTCATATTTTCAAATTTCTGAAATTATTTTTTTTCCTTTCCATGGATGCAACATGGATTTGGACTCAGTCGCAGGGCTGGGTTTGTTTCCAGAGCAGAACTAAAACACTGTTCATTAATGACCCTTGTTTTTTTAATGCCTTTGCCAACGTGTGCTTCATAGTCTTTGCTAGATGTTGCCAGTACATACTTCCAGATCATTCCAGAGGAAAATCACCTCAACATTCTTGTTTGAATTTCTTTGAAGGTGTAGGATTGACATGACTTTTGCAAATAATCAGGGGCCGGGGGGGATATGTCATCTTCTGATGACTCTTGTTTTTATAGGAGGTTTATCTGCAATTTTAGCGCTGTGGCTGCCCCAATTATTGTGCTTACTAGGAAGAATGCCTCCTCGTCATTCGCTTGGACCCCAGCAGCTGAGGCTGCTTTCCAAGAGTTGAAGAAACTATTTAGTTCTGAGCCCATCCTTGTTATGCCCGACCCCTCCCTCCCATTTGTGGTGGAGGTTGACGCTTTGGAGGTCGGGGTGGGTGCCATTTTGTCCCAGCGTTCTCATCAGGACAATAAGCTGCATCCTGCGCCTACTTCTCCCGGTCGTTGTCTGCGGCCAAGCGAAATTACAGCATTGGTGATCGGGAGTTGTTGGCTGTTGGGTTGGCATTGGAGGAGTGGCGCCACTGGTTGGAGGGGGCTGGGCACCCGTTTGTGGTTTGGACTGATCGCAGGAACCTCTAATATATCCGGCAGACTAAGCGACGTAATTCCCGGCAGGCACGGTGGGCATTATTTTTCAATCGTTTTAACTTTACGTTATCGCCCCAGTTCTAAAAACATTAAGTCTGACGCTTTATCGCAGATTTGCGATCACTCGGGCCGCGATCCCGTTCCTGAGCCTATAATTCCGGCATCTCAGATTGTGGCTCCCGTGCAGTGGGAGTCTGTGGTGCGGGAGGCCTTGCGGTCCGATCCTGGTCCTGGCAGTGAGCTGCCTGGCTGTTTGTTTGTTCCTTTGGCGGTTCCTTCCCAGATGCTCCAGTGGGGTCACTCTTCCCGCTTGGCAGGTCATCCGGGGGTTCACCGGACCAAGCAATTTTTGGCCCGACGCTTTTGGTGGCCCAACATGGATAAGGACATCCGGGAGCTTGTGGCGGCCTGTTGCATCTGTACACGGAATAAGGGTTCCCATTTCCCCCCCTCTTTTCATGTTTCTCGGCTCAAACCGGTTAGCACAAGCGTCCTGGCACCAGTTGACAAACCGCCGCCGTGGATGATTGAGGGGGGGCCGGTTTAACATCGTTCGTCGCATATTGGCAAGAGGCGCGTTGGTCGAAGAGTCCAGTTTTTGGTAGATTGAGGGCGATATGGCCCCAAGGAGCGGTGCTGGGTCCCTTCTTGGGATATCCTGGACCCCACCCTTATCTCTGAGTTCCATGCACGAGGTTCTATGGGAACGTCTGGGGCCGTGCCTTGGGGGGGGTCCTGTCATGGTTCTGGCTGTGTGTGTGGTTTTAGACCTTCTTTGTGGGTCGTATTTGGACTACGTCTGTTTCTTTAACTATCGGATTCTTTCCCCAGCTGTTCATCGGGCGTGGGCCGCACATTCCTCTAAGGCTATATAAGCCGGATGTCCGCCACGCCTCCTTTGCTGGAGTGTCTGATTTAGTTATCACTACAGCCAGAAGATATCTCTAATTAGGGATTTTGTATTTGTATCTGCGCATTGTATTTGTGGTTTATTTCTTCAGGGAAGTTTCCTTTTACTTTCCCCATTTGTTTGTTCCTCTCTCGCTCTGCTTCCTGGTTCTTATTGTTGGGCGTTCGTTTTGGAAGCACGAGAGCTGTTCTGTGTCTTGGTTTATATTTCTCTCAGTTGACATTTCAAGTCCTTGCTGGTTCTGTTTTCTCCGAGCCGCTGCAATTGGCCTCCCGATTCCTTCGGCCATTACATTTATAGGGTCAGCCTCCTGTTACCATTTGCTCTCCATTTGCTTTCTGCCCCTTGTGTGTGAAATTTAATTATAAGTCAGCGTAAGTTGGCTTTTGATTTGGGTCTTCAGATTTTCCTGGAGGCATTTTCTAGGAATAGGACTTGTTCCAGATTTGGGGAGGTCCAGGGTACTGCATTGAAGCCCCATGCCTGCACATTTGATGAAACTGTCAACCCTCAGTTGTAGTTTTCTGTCAAAGCATTCTATGATTGTGCTTGAAGATTGCACATAAATTGTCCAGTGCAGTGCCAGATAAGACAAAGCATTATCAGAGTTGCTGAAATGTAGTGCCAATGTCACAACATTTCCCAGACTTCCCGCTAACATGGAAAGGACATTTTGAGTTAGCTTCACTTGTGACTGAGAAAAAGCAAGGCGCTGAGTATGGGCGAGAACATGGCAGAAAGCTGGTGAAATGATTGCTGTCATGTTTCTATTTTGGTCAGGTTTTGGTCAGGCAAAATAAAGTGACATTTCTCTCAATGACTGAATAACTATTAGAGCAACCACAGAGAAAGCCCAGAGACTAGGAAAAAAAAGAAAAATTAGAAAACAAAAATGAAAAAATTCACTGGCAATATTAGCGAGTTTTACTCCAAAAGAAAAACATAGAGCACAGATATCCGACAGAACAGTCATATCATGGCTTGACTTCATTTGGCTCACATCTTACTCTGGCCTCTTTCTTGACTTTGAAATAACAAATTGGTGTACAATATCGACAAAATCAAGACCGCTAACAATTTAATGTTCGATGGCCAGGAGAGAAAGTGCAGAAAGCCGTCTCTGAGGCATTGTGGTCCGAAGTTCATTTTTAACTCGTTTTAAAACTGAAAACGACCTCTCACCCTCACAATTTGAGACAGGCAAGGGTAAAAATGTGCAACATAAACGTTTGGAAATGTTGTCTTAAGTCCATTTCTCTCAAGACCTTGCAGCAACTGAGCAGGTGAGGTCTCGTTTTGTAAAAAGTGCGTGAACTGGATCGGTTCATCTGTCAGGGAACTGTCCAGGTCTGCAGGATAAGTGGAGCTCTTTGCGGCTCTTTCATGCACATCACAATCACCACAGTTTCTCTCAAATAAAACACCAAAGAGTTCACACATATCTATGTAGGCATCAATCCGTTTGGATAGGCAGGAAATTAGTCTGTCAATAATGACATAATTTGTTGCAACCTTAAATTTCTAGCTTCCATTTAGGAAAGCTACTATACTGTGATCATCAGACTCATATGGAAACCTCCTTCTTTTTCTCACACATCAGATGTCGAACTGATAATCTTTTGTAGCACTAAGAGAGCGTGCTGATTCTTCGAGCTCTGCGAACTGGTCTCGTAAAGTGCCAACATACGAGTGCAATGACCGCAAAAGACTCAGAGCAGTTGCTAAATCCATGTCACTTTTTTGTAGTTGATCACTTGTTGCCTTAAATCTACCCAGTATCCTGTCTCACAACATGGTCATTATTACTGTCTCAAGTTTATCAAGTTTTGAAACAAGTGCAGCAGCCTTATGTTTGGTTTGGGCGTTCTCACCACAGTCGGAGGCTATTTTAGCCCAATGCGCCTGTCACAGGCCTGTAATTGTCATTGAGGGCTTTTGTGGAGTCCACTCTACAACTCCACCTGGTGGAGCTGAGGGATTTTAAAGGGCACCTAAAGTCGATTCTCAGACGGGACGTTGAACGTCCAATGCTCACAAACAAGTCACTTGCTTTTGTTGACATCTTGCATTGTCACATGACCAATTTCATTCATATAAACCAATGTTTTGTGTACATGCGTAGATAATTCTTCTATTTTGGTTCGTTTGCGCAGGTGCGGCTCGCTGATTGGCCGATAAACAAAAACAACGGGAATCAACTTTAGATGCCCTTTAAAGTGAGGTTGATGCAGTTGCTATTGTTATGAAAAACTGTGTTCCAGCGATGGGTTGACGCACTGCAAAATGTATACAGAGACTGTACCAATTCAAAAAAAGAATTCACCTCCTCTCACCAATTATCAATGCTGTTTACACGTACAAGGTTCAATGAATGGGCAGCACACAGTGTGTAATGAATCGGTGGGTTTTCTTTTTTAAGTGCGCCTGGAGCCTGTTGTATTTGCCAGACATGTTGTTCGTACTATCGTAACTTTGGCCACGACAGTTCAACAAGCCCAACCCCAAGTCTCGCACCATTTTAATCACACATTCTGCCAGACAGAGGTGTAAAGTCCAGGTTCAGAAAGTAAAAATCCTCCCTAGAACATTATTCCAACCACCTGGATTTACTTCTGAGAGGAGATAGAGCCAATATGAATGAACAGCTCATTCTGTGGGAGGGAGAAAAACTTGGCAGGAGTTCCACTTTCTGACCCCTGGATTTTACATCTCTGCTCCCAGACTTATACCTGTGTGGCTGTGGATGGGCTCAGACCCCATAAATCTCTCCACAACTCTACTATCTGCACTATCAAAGCAAAAAAGAAATGCGAGTTGATCTATGTGCGCCAAATCTGGTGTTCAGTCAACTATTACAGAGAAATATTTAGCCTGTCTGATTTCCTTTGCTGTCGCTCTGTTCGTTTTCTCACCCATTAGTGAAATAAATTGTTCACATACAGTTGAGGATAAGTAGGAGGGCTCACCTCTACCTTTATTGCCATGTTTCTCAATGTGCCCATTTAATAGTTCCCCAAATAGTTCCCATTGCGGGCTGAGCCCAGCAGTTTATTGTCACTTCAGAATGGTAGTCCTCTCGCTCAAAAATTTAATGACAGTGACGACACGTCTAAAAACTTCTTTCCAAAACTGTTTCTCTGCCTCACACTGTGGGGCAAGAGAACCGTCCAGTCTGCCTACGTGTTTCGACCTTTGTAGTAAAGAAAGCATGTTTTGTCTGTGTTCTGAGCTCTTTTCATGATCACAAATCCTCTCTGGATGTTTCCAATCATTGAATTCACTGATAAATGCATGCCTTTGCGATGAGAGGAGTTTGCATGCATAACCGTGAACTGAGCCAGTTGATGGCGAGTAAAGAAGCCATTCCCTCCGCACAAAATGATTGTTTTGGAGTCGGCAATGGAACAACTCGTTAGTGAGTGAGCAGATTCGACAACCAATTCCAGACTCCCTCACTGATGCGGGATATTTGGCAGCCCGGTTCTTAAAGGCTGCAGGCCCACGATCAATCGCCTCTTCCCGGAGCTGCTCCGTAACGGGTCCCCAAAGTGCAGGATCTCCAGGGGGCGTCAGCGTTGAGGTGAGGAGGCTGCTCACGGTCCCTGGCAACCGTGACTCCTCGCTTCCCAGAAGGGTCGTACTCGCAGGTACAGCAGGGGCCAGTCCATCGTTGCAAGCTGCGGCTGGAGGATTCTCCCTGTCTGGGTTGCTAGTGTTAGCAGCGCTAACATTAGCCGTTTCATTAGCGGGTGAGAAAATGCCATCACAAGTTGAGCTATCCTCGTTACCATTAGCTCCCTGAGCGGAGAAGCTGGAAACCAAAGTGAAAAAACTACCAAATTTTCGGAATATCTAAATTTTCAGCCTTTCTAACGTCTCTGCCCTTTTTTAATATCCGTTTGGCGCTCCCACTCAGCTGGCCTCCAAATTTCTCCATTTTAGCATTTTCTGTTTCTGACTGCAGAGTTTCGTTGACCATATCACGTTAATTGGCATCACCTTTGATCGACTTCACATCAGCCAGCTCACCAATGAGGAGGGATTCGTCAGTTTGTAGTGGCACTGAGAGAAAAAGCTAAAGTAGCACCAGCGAACAGATTAAATTAAAGCGAGATTGAACCGGATTTCTTTGCATGTACCTTCACTGCCCTGGGCCCTCTACAGCTCTCGGGCCCCTGGGCAATTGCCTGGTTGCCCGAATGGTTAATCCGGCCCTGATCCTATTCCCCACTCTTATCCCCCCCCCACGCTTTAGGGACGCATCCATGATGGCGATGAGGCGGCGAATCCAGGGCCTGAGCCCGGAGGAGATTCGTGCCCTGTCCAAAGACGAGCTCCAGATGCCCGTCACCATGGAAGACTTTGAGCTCGCCCTCAAAAAAATCTCCAAATCTGTCTCGGCTGCCGACTTGGAGAAGTACGAGTCCTGGATGGCAGAGTTTGGCTCCGTGTAGCAGAGAGCCTGGCTGTGGGTTGAGGTACAAAATCTAGCGCTCAGAAAGTTAAAATCCTGTCATGCTTTCCTTCCACCCAGATACTAAATGCTTTCACTAATTTGATCTGCCTTCTGACTGTGGAATTTTACCACATGGCATAGGTCAGCTGTAATAGGTGGACAAGCTGGAAGCAGCTTGCACACTCATGTTCTTCCCATTCTTTATTAGTCGGCAAGCTGGAAGCAGCTAGCACACTCATGTTCTTCCCACTCTTTCCTTTTTATTTCTTTATTCTCCGATTTTTGTGCTGACTAACTACTCCTACAAACTTTAACCTAGAAACTTCATTCAAACTTTAAAAAATTCAGTTTGTTCTGAATTATGTTGCTTATATTCATCTTCCTGATATCTTTCATACTTTTGGAGTTATTAATTTTTATTTAAATATTTTTGTCCCATAGGAAACAATGAAACGGATTTTTCAAAATTTAGCTATTTTCAGGTATTTTTTACTCTCTAGTACTTTTACCTAGAAATGTCATTCAAACTGGAAAATGTTAAGCTAAGCTTGGATAATTTCCTTACCGTTCAACTTTTTTGTAACTTCTATAATTTTTTTATTATAATTTTTAAAAATATTTTTTTACAATAAATTCTGGGAACTTGGAGTGTGGTGACATCACAGTTAGTGGCTGAGTGGCGAACAGCCATAGGCGTCAGTTTTTGTCAGAAGTCATTTTGTCCCCCCCCACTTCATCTCGCAGTGGTTTTTTTTTTATTCATTGAAAAAAAAAATCGTCATACATATCATTTTATAGGAGAGACCGCAAACGGCCACAAAATGTGCCTGCATAGAAACAGGACTGGCTGCGTGCATATTGCAACATCGTAACAACTTCAGCCAGAATAACACAGTTGCATAGACCCGGACAGACTAGAGTAAAGAGTTCAGACTAGAATTTCAGCAACAAAGTAACTGCGAGGATGAGGACAAGAAAGAGCTGAGTCGCCAATAGGCATGTTCTCATCAGACCGAAGTTTTAAACTAGCACGCTATTTTGCGGTTTTGAAATTAGCCCGATGTCAAATTAGCCAGTTATTCTTGCTGTTTGAACACACGAATAGCGCGCTATTTGATCGGGAAAATTTCCCCCAAAATCTTGGTCTAGTTCCCGAAATAGCCTGAGAAGTCGGGAACTCGCCAATTAGCCAGCCAGCCTATTTGTGTTCCGTCTTCATAAGAACGTAAATATCTTCATAATATTTATGCTCTATACTTAACATTAAATTTACACCCAAGTATTCCATAACTACACCCGTTATCAAAATGATTTATCATTTTAATGCAGTTTGCCATCTGTCCCGAACTGATTTAACCTACTCTTATTGGTTTTCCAGCGGTGAAATTCTGTATATAAGCCCTCATCAAGCCAAGCTTATCTCTATCATGGGTTTTTTTTACTAACAATAATTCATAGTATTTTATGACAAAGTTGCATGCTTAATCTACACACTTTTTAAAAAATATTAATTAAATTAACAATTTTCTTATTTTATTTGATTTTATTTTTTATTTTTCTTTCATACTGATTTGCAAATGTGTCAAGGTGATTGCTGGGTAATGTGTTGTCCAATGTCAAGTCTGTATTTGATTTTATCATGTGACCAGGGTGACAGCTGATAGTTCGAGCGAAAAAATGTGAAGATCAGACTTACTAGCAAATTTTCAAACTTCCATTCAAACATAAAGCAGTAGTCAAGAAAGAAAAGAAAATAAAGAACAGGAGGAGAGGGTAGCAAAGCTGCCAAAACTAAGCTTTCTTGCTAGCAGTTGCCGCACCACGGACGACCCTCCCTCAAGCAGCGATGCAGCCAGCTGGGAACAGATCAAGCTAAGATAGCGTTTGACCTAAATAATGATAACTTTCATGGCTATTGTTTAAATTTCAAGACCAGTCGAGGAATTTGCTCTACGCAAAGCTTGCCAAATGCCATATAAATAGGTAAGTAGGCCTACAAGTGACTTTTGTTTTAGTCCAGAGTCGATCTTTATATATAGGATATATGGCAGAAATAAGGCTGTCTGTGCAGTAAATTGATCATTTTAGAGGGTTTATGCCAACGGTGTTCAGCTGGGCCATTTGGGGGACATGGTGGCATTGTTTCAAATATATTTAAATATTGTCAAATATTGCAGCTTTTGTCCATCTCGTTGTGTGCTTTTTCAAGTCACTATCATATCCTGTCTTTATGTGAAATAATGCACTAGTGAGGTAGCTGCACAAAAATGCAAGTTTTCAGATGTTTTAAGTGACCCAATTATCGCGGTAGAGGAGAAAGTTGTGCATGCCCTAGCAACCTGATATGTCATCAGTAACATGGCTGTTGCTATTAAATGCTATTACCGTGAACAGCAGCTCTAGAAATTAAACTCTAAATTGTCTTGACTGGATGTAGTCAACACACCCGAATGCTTCTCTGGGTCCCCAAACATCAAGGTGAGCCGAAAAAGTACTGATTTCATTTGATATTGGTTGAATATGGAATTCCTTCCCAGCTAATGACCAATTTTGTTCTTGTTTTCTCCCCAGAAATTTGACGTTCGCTTGTGCCTCTATGAAATATTACCTGCGGTATTAAGTGCTAACAATGGTATTCGTACAATATTTTTCGCAGTAACCATGTTAATGACCGCGCTGCTACACACTTGTATTTATACACGTGCATGTGACCTGTTTTAGTTGTGGTGCCCACCGGAAAATGGGGCTCCCCAAAAGCCAATGTGTAATTCGAACCCTGATAGTAACTGTTACCCCTTTCCTACTACAAACTGCGTAACCCAGGTATATGCCACCCCGCGTTAAGCTTTACCTACCCCGGGGCTTGTTGACTCCGATGTGTGTTCCCATTACTACTCATTACTCCTTCGCTGTTCGGTTTGCGCCTTGCGATTTCCCACTTCTGCTACGTTCATTGATAAACGCCAATTTCGGCTAATTACTTCATCAGTTTTGCTGGTAACCGTTCACCATCGCTGGCGTTGGCTTTATCGACAGTTTATTCAAACAGTGGCGTGAAATGTAATTTCCAGGTATCAATCCTGCGATCGAATTCCCCGTGGTTGGAAAAAAAAAAAAAACTAGTACATGACTGTAGTCGGGTTTCCGTCGCACTATTTTTATGTGCATTTTTTTTGGATCAAATTGCCACCTCCTCTTCTTCTACTGTTGTACTGTATATGTGGTACATAGGTTACAAGTGATTTATTGCTATCTTGTGGAAAACCTGGCTTAATACATTGGAGTTTATTTGCTCCAAGCTGGTTGATGGAAACGAAGGTCATTCGCACTTCCTCTGAAGCGAATTGTCTAATATTCGCCAAAAAAATCGCTTGATATGAGATGGAAACTCGACTATTGATTAAAACGTGAAATACGCTGATGCATGTGATGGTAGCGTTTCACCAAAAGTGAGAACATTAATTAATGTCAATGGGCCTCATGCAGCAACATGCTCTTAAATTTCTCTTAAAATGGCATGGACAATACAAATGAATAAAATGACAACATTTCTTGAGTTGCGGAGAAAAAAGTTTTTATTATTTTCTAATGATTTTTTGCAGGTAAGTACAGAAGACACAGACGAAGAGTTTGCCACAAGTCCAACGCCTTTACAGGAAAGGGTCTCAGAGCCACAGGGTCCCAAAAATGGCTGATTTCGGCATTTATCAACAAAACTCATTGCGATAATTGGGGGTGAAGCCTGAGGGCATTTTTGAAAATACAGTCTATTCAGAAATAAACCAGGCCAAATTATCCATTAGGGTACCCTAACAGAAATAATTGATGCTAAAGTCATCAACCCCTTTTCTGAAGTACAGCAGCGCCCCCTAGGCCCTTTTTAATGGAAAATGCATTGAATTTCACCCAATTATGTTCAACAAACATTAGGTTTTGCATTGATATTAAAAAAATGGTATGAATGGGTTGCATGTGAAGTTTTTTTTGGATCAATGGCTTGCAAAAATGTCAAAATTATCGGTGGGAGGGCAAACATTAAGGCTACTCGCCCATTACTATATAAAATGCAGTGAAGTCGCTGATGCCGGCAGTTGTTTGCCCTCCCACTGCTACGAAATGAATCAAACGTTCCCCCTTCAATAACCCGTGGTGATTAAAAAAAAAAACCTTTGCACAGTTTTTTGCAATGTCCATATACCCTCCTCCCATGATAGTTTCAATGAGCTATTGTGAGTAATTCATAGTAAAACACAGTGACGTGCAGTCGGAGGTTAGTTTGGTGAGGCAGAAACCTCTCCTTTGCTTGATTAGCAATCAGACGATTAACTAGTTTAGTAAGACTATTCGGCAGAATAACGGGCCAGATTAAGTTTCCTCGGCGTTATTACTCAGTACATCGAACCTGAGATGCTCACTAGACAGCAGATTTGCGCTGTATTTGCTTCCAGGAAGCCAAGCAATGTCATCAACAAATATTAAAACAGTTCGACTTATGCAGAGTTCAATGCTTAGTCAATATACAATGTATTCTCCTTTAAATACGCGCTTTTACATCCAAACAAAAAGCGGGCGCTTATTTTCAGTCTTCTTTCATAATCCGATTAACAAAATGTTTAAACGATATACAGAGTTACCGAGAGCCGAGAATTTTTCCTAATTGATTATTCAGATTTCCATCCTCACAGTCTCGAATTGAAGGGTATAAGTGAATAAATCTTGTGACCGGTGTTCGCGAGGTGGCGTATTTTGATAGGTAGCAAAATTTGTCAGAACACTGGTAGGCTTTGAACGCCTAGCGCTGGTTTATTCCTTTGTATATTTTACTGAAACTTCACAAATAGGGTCACTGGATATTCTGTCAACTAACTATGTAGGTTACAGTAAAAATACACTCACCTTTCTTGCTATTGTTGAGAAGAAGTCACGGCGAACTCGCGACGAACTTCAACGACTTCTGTCGAATTTATTTCACATCCCCTGGAGGTCTATCTTGGACGAATAGACTCGTAATTTCTCAAATTAGATGGCTGTAAGTCAATCAGGGCCGTAGCTGGGATATCACGTCAGCGCGGGATATTTGAAATCTACCTCCAAAATGGATATTTTTGCCACGCCGTGCACTTGAAAGTTTGTAAACACGGCACAAATTGAGGTCACGCATTCATCCAACGGGCGAATAATAGCTCTGTTCAAATCGCGTTATTGGCCATAATACGCAGAGTTCATGTATGAAATGCAGGTATCCTATTGAAAAGGTTGCTTTTAATTAAACCATGGTGTTCTTTTAGAATGAAAATGGTATTTACATCATTTTTTTAATAAGTTTTCTGAGGCTTGTTTACCACCCCAGTTCAGCTGTTACGCATTCCATTCGAGTTTATGCAGAGCGTTGCCCATGCCTATCTTATATTTTCTCTTATTTTTTTGCTAAGAGAAAAAATCAGAGAAATATACTCCGTATGCACCAAATGCTCTTACCGTCCAAATCGGCTCTTACCCAGATGTGCAGAATGTTGAATCCCACTTGATCGTAAATCGGAAGCGCGTGCCCGGTTGTTTCTAATTAGCATAATATGACACCCACTAAACACCATATGAGGGTAGGTAACGTGCCGTGTGCAAAGAGCAGACTGCTAGTGGGTGCTCGAGGGCACTTTCACACTTGGTACGATTGTTCCGTACAGTGCCACAGTACGATTGTCCCCCCCCCCCCTCTAACCCCCGCTGGTCAGCTTTCAGACTGGTAATATCGTAACATACGTGCTCGCATAGATCTCAAAATTCCGATTCAGCGCGTTGCATTATGCACCTCGGTGGTTTTAAATAGGGAATGATTTTGAAAAGGAGGTGCCAATATATTTTGGGGGGTTTAGTTATTGAAAAGGGGGTTTAGAATCTTAATATTGCGAATGCATATGCTGCGTGTCTCATCATTTGAGCTGCCAGACTTTCGCACAGTGTCCTGCACTTTGAAATATCGGTGCCGCACTTCCTTTAGTTTGTCATGGCACTGATGTATTATTCTGTGATAACCAAGCGAATGTAACTACTCACAAATTATTTCATAAATCTCCAAATTTTTGCATGTAGTATCCCGTTGTGATTGTATGTTTTCGTCCGCCTACATTTCGAGCAAGCATAGAATTTCTTCGTATGAGTGAATTTCGCCAGTGCATTTGTTTGAAGAGGAGAGCCGTAACACACAACAGTAATCCTCCGTGCTCAAGTACGGTTGCTTTCACATTTGGTTCGAGCAGCCATTCATCTGTCTAAGCAAACCGATCTGCGCGATCTCTAAAGACCCGCTGTCTGCACAAGGCCTGGATGGCCAAAGCGTCCAACTGCAATAGGTTAGCCATTCAGAAGCAGAATGCACGCAAGTATCCAAGGGTTTTTATAGCTTCGTCCTAATTAGGATCAACTGGCCAAACTCTTCAGCCAAAGAATTAAATAATAGAATCATTATAATTTCTCAAAAACATAAAACAATCAACATGTGATGACACGATGCATTTTTAATGTTTAGGTTTTAAAACTTGTGTTGCCGTGCACTGGACAAGCAATTTGTGGACAGAGATAACAGTTTTCTGTTTTCTCTTATCTCGGTAAGAGTGCTCTCGACCACTCGTAAAATTTTCTCTTACCTAAGAGAAGCGCAAAAATAAGAAAACATTGGTGCATCCCAGAAATCAATGGGTAAGAACAAAATAAGAAAAATCGGGCATACGAACAAAAAGAAGAGAAAATGTGTTCTTATATCGCCTCTTGCATGAGGCCCATTGTCCTTACCACTTCTCAAAACACACTCTTTCTGGTAGTTATCGACCCCACCACTTTTCAAAACAAACTGACGCCCATGCGAACAGCTGTAAAACCGTGAAGAAGTCTTCTGTTAAACTTGCTCTAACTCCAACAGTTTTCACTCCACATAAATATTTTTATATCCAAGTTGTAGCAAAAGTTTTGCTGGTCACGAAAATGTAACCATGGAAGCAATTGGACAAGCGGTTTTGGCTGTATGAGCCGAAAAGCGATGGGACCACTCGCCGAAACTCCATTAACTCCAATGTTAAAGGTTACCTATTATGCTATTTTTCCAAGTTTATATTTTGGTCTTTGACTCCCCTAGAGTACTCCTGATCGCGCAAAGTAAAAAAAAGGGTACTTATTTCGCTCATACTGCCGTCCTCAAAAAACCCCATTTGTCGTCCATAGTGGTCTCTGCCTGAAACGCCTCACTGGGGTGGCTCTTCCACTATAGCCCCCACTCCCCGTGTGCCCACTTTCTTCTGACTGGCCAGCTCTGTGGAGGGCGGAGTTGGGCGGGACGAGGCAGCAGAACGCAGTTTTCCGTGTCCCTCTCCCCAGAGTGAAACTTGAGACAAGGCTGCCATCTGATAAGGAAACGTCGGGCAAATTCCGCAATCTAACGCAGTACATGTGTATAGATCTAATGAAATGAACTTGTTCTAATAAACGCAGCGGCGAAAGTGGAGGACGCACTGCGAAAGTCTGGCAGCTCAAGCACGAATTTGCTATCGGCTACAGTTTGCTACGGCGACAGTGGTGAGTACAGCGGTTCCTCTATTCTGTAGCTAGGATGTAGGGAAAGCTAGAATCCACCTTATTTAGACACATTTGTAGAACGGGTCGACATGCCCAAGTGTAGACCGTAGACCGTAGAAATCCGGTGGGTCTGAGTTTAGAGGGAAACATGGACAGTGAGGAGCAGCTAAAAGTGGGCCAACAGCTTAGAGACTGCTTCAGTGTGTATTAGGACCTGCTGGTTCGTGTGCATAGCTGTGGTGTGTTGTTAGCGTGGAGAAACGAACAGCTTCCGCGCTGGTATATGACGGAGGGGCGAAAGCTCCAAGCTAAACGGCCTTTTCGGAAATTGCCCGTGGTAATGGTTTACTTATTGCTTCGGAATGACCAGCTTTTCCTCGCGGAAAATGGGCGAGTTATGGATAGTGCTGAGAGCGAGATAGAGCTCCGGTTATGTCATGAACATAATACAGGTTTTACAGACCGGTAGTTCGTTCCGTTTGCGTGAACCGTTGCCATCGTTTGTTACACCGGACACGTTATAGCCTGTGCGCTTCCCTATTGCTTTCGCCGGTAGCATCAGAGAGCTTGCCCAGACATTGGAGATGTATCAGGCTGACCCCGGTCATGGATAAGTAAAGCGATCGTTTCACAAGCACCCAAAAACGCAGCCCAAGCTCTGCAAAACCTACGTCTGGTCTAACTGCAGTCCAACTCGGCAGACACATACAGCACCTCTCCGGTTAGCTTCAACTGTAGTGGCTACAATCAGGCAACGTTATGATGAAACTCTCACATTGATGCTTACCGAAGTAACACAAGCATACCGATCAGAATTATTCCATATAAGTTAACCAGGACCATTTTTAATTAGCAGAGCACGCGAACTAACATGCAGTAGCTGATAAGCAGTCATGACTTTGAATGTAATCTGTCGCGTGAAAAAATTAGTTTTCGGCCCGGTGTGAAAGCTGCTTAACGCCCCTTAACGCGTGTATTCGCGTCTTTGCATTGACTTTGAATGTAGGCTAATCTGTCCCGCGAAAAATTCATTTTGTGTCTGATGTGAAAGCAGCTTTATGGATAGGTTGTGACAGCTAGAGAGAGCTCGGTTATGTTATGAACATAATACAGGTTTTGCAGACCGTAAGTTCCGTTTGCGTGGACAAGTTGCTTATGTGGAGCCGGCGAATCGATCACTTCTACAGGAAAGAATTACCTATTTGATCTCCGCCTTTTTCGGCTTTTTATTAGCCACAACAATTTCTAAAGGGGGATGAAATTATGTCACGGAAGTGCAGAGGAATCATTTGTAAACCGGTGGAGCTTCTGCGTTTCGCATTGCTTTCACGGTAGCACCAGAGAGCTTGCTCAGACATTTGTGAAGTATCCAGCTGATCCTGGTCATGGATAAGTGAAGCGATCACTAACTGTAGTGGCTACAATCGGGCAACGTTATGATGAAACTGCCACATTGATGCTTACCGAAGTAACACAAGCATACCGATCAGATTTTCTGCATATAAGTTAACCAGGAGCATTTATAATTAGCACGGCACGCAAACTAACATGCAGTAGCTGGTAACCGAGCGGTCATAACAACCACAGAGACAAACCCTTGCAATACAGGTTTTACAGACAGCAAGTTCTGTTACTGTGAACAGTTGTACCAAGCATCCAAATTACAAACAAGTATTAAAAGTTAGCTTCAAATAAGGTTTATGATCACACACCTGCTGTAGAATTTCCCCTGATATCACTTTTGCATATTTAGGACACAAACATTAGCAACAGTAACTTGGCTACGTTAGCCGCTGTGCTACAGCCACAATCAACTGGCTATCATCTCAGGTTGGCTTATGCAGCAGCTTCTGTGTCTGTGAGTCACGGACAGTCGCGACCAATACAGGCTTTATCTTCAAATATTTTACAAAGCCTGCGTTTTGAGGCCAGTTGTTAGTGCTAACTATCGTTAGCGGTCCTGCTAGCCACGCGTAACACATTAGCTTCACTTACAATATTTGCTGTTATATCGTTACTTACAGCTTGTGGCTCCGAGCGCTTGATCGATGCAGCTGCTTCAGGTTTGAGAAGCAGCTGAAACGCTTATCCTGTGTCGAATTATCCTTTATTGACAAAGCTGTCTTTGGTGAAATGCTGAGCACAATCAGCTAACGCCCCTTTGGCCGTGGCTGTTTGCTGCCAGCAAACAAAAAAGCTACCCATTGATTTCTGGTGGCATCCTCTTTTGGAAGAGAAATAAGTGTTTTTCTTTGCGTCCAAAAGTAAACGGACAAGCAGCTTTGGGAGAGATACTGACAAAACTGCACCTCAAATGATATTTGGTTCTTCTGTTGTATTTCCAAAAGTGTCGACGCTACTAAGGCATAGTATGATCTGCCGCTGTTAGTGCCTGCTAGAATAGTGTCCGGTGTGGGCAGGTCCAGTGCCTTTATTGGCTCTGGCTAGGTCTGTACGAATTGGACGGCACAACCTGATGTCAGGTTTTGCCCAGATCTCGCGAAGATCTCGGGAGGAGCTGTTCAGAGAGGAAATCACGTTCACGAAATCACGTTCTTGGATTATGGCAAAACCCCTTTATCTTATGTTTAGAAACTTTTCAGTGGTTGAGTATGGACAACTAACATTATAACATTACTAATATGTATTGAAAGAAGGATCAGCATCATAGGTCCCCTTTAAATAACACAAGAAAATTCAGGGTGCGAAGCCGAAATGCACATTTTTCTAACTTGCTCGTATTCCCACATTTTTGGCACTGCCCGCACAATTTTGACAAAGTTTGCTCAGCAGGCTCTCCTCTTTAATGTAGTATCTCAATTTTGTAGATTGGACTTACTATCTTTCAGGTAGAAGTACGAGTATGTAGGAAACGCCTTTAGCTAAAATCTCTGTTGGATCGAATGCTTTAGCCAAAAGCTCAAAGGGCTGAGTGAGTCAGCGAAATTGATACAGATCATTTGCAGTTTGATTCTGCCCTCTGCTGGACTTTTACAGCATCGTCATTGTTCGGATTAAGATTGATACAACTGAAAGACGAATCTAATTCTGCATCAAACACAGTGAAAGAATTTTCAGTATCGTAGTTGGTACAGTCGCTCAAACCAGCTCTAAGAGAGCACATTGACCGCAGCAAAGACAGGTCTTTTTTCTGCAAGGCACGTCCATGAGAACACGTTACAGTGAAAATTGCAAAGCAGAAAAAAATTGCTCAAGCTATCTATTCCAGTAAATACCAGCAACTGTTCGCACTCGCTAAATATATTTACAATCCTATCTAAAACAGGCGAAATATTGGTGGCAAAACAGAGCTAATTAAATGCAAATTGAAAGTGATGTCCCCAGTCGCTTTTTGTTCGTCGCTTTACATTACTTTTTCCTGCGTTTGAAAATAGCCAGGTTTAAATTAAGGCCAGAGTAAGCAGTAGCCCCTAGTCATTTGGCTTTCTATAATGGATCAATGCCGCTATCTAACGTTCAATATTATTATTATTATTATTATTATTATTATTATTAATTGATTTATGTATTACATTATCGCTTGACTCTTGGAACACATGAGACCGATCACTTTACGGAAATTTTTATTGATAAATAATGACACCCCTATTTACAGTGCTGTTCGTCGTCGTTCTGATCATCTGACCTGGCTACACTGTTGTAAACTGGCACCGTTTTTGCCAGTTATTTCAACTGTAATTTTACAATCAGTTTGTAACCAATGTTCCGTGTATGTTAAGTGTAAACCACGGTCAAGTGCACGCAGCACTCTACATACAGTTAAAATAACAAGGGGACAATGCGTTAATTTAACTGTTAAATTCAGTCAATTTATGACAGTGTAAGCTCACGTTACCTAAAATAAATTGATTTAATCATTTATAGGCCTGTTAATGACATTGCTTAAAATATTTATAGGGCTTGATGATTCTGTTGCTATTAACCTTTCTTCAATTTAAAATATGCTTTTGATTTTAAAAGAAGTTTCTGACTTTTTATTGGCTGAAAAAGTAATGAACTAGTTGGAAAAATCGGAAAACATATAGCCTAGCCTTGTTAGTGTGTTTTTTTTAATGTCGCGCTTGAATAATTTCCATAATCTTAAGGTATATGTGTAAATGTATTGATGCAATTTTGCGAAAAATAAATATTCTGTGAGAATGAAGTCGTTTTTCTTGATTACACCGCGTATTTTTATGTCAACATTTCAGTAAGAAACGGCATTAATTTATCTTGAAGAAATTGGTATGATGTATGGTAACACTGCATCTTGGGGAGGTCTTCCTTAATAAGTGCTTTCCTTTGGAAACGGCCAGGAAATTCACTTTACGCCTCCTGTCAGATAGGCGTTGAATTTACACCCGGTCTTTGCGAATATTGTTTACTACCAGCTGGTGCAGTGGTCTTAAAGTTATGCCTCTACGATCACGCAACTTGGCTTCAAGTCAAGCGTTAAGTCCAGTAGGTGCGTGCGACCAGCCCCAGCATATTGGTTAATCCCTCCTCCTGAATTTCTGCTGTTTATACTCCAATAAGTGTTTGTGGCACATTTGGGGTTCTTTGCTCCTACAAAATATTCAGAATAATTTTGTTTCTTTCTAAATATTCATGCAACATAAAATGCTGCTATTTATGTTTACCTTTATTATGTACAGTCAAGTAGCTGACAAGTATAAATAGTCCACTGTCTAAATGGCAGTTGTTTTATCTGTCACAATGATCTCAATTACTGGCGTAGCATTTGCATTTGAATCTTTCAAATCCTCGATACAGTACTACTTAAAGCAGTTCAACCCCTCTACTTTCTTTTGTGTACAAAACCACTTTAATTAGTATTTTCCTCTGGCATTTTCATACCTTTTAAAGCATGGAGATTTTTCTCATTTTTTGTTTCATTTTTTTACCTCCGCCAACAAAGTTGGGGCGGAGGTTATGTTTTCGCTCGTTTGTTTGTTTGTCTGTCTGATTGTGAACAACATAACTCAAAAAGAACTGCACGGATTTCTCTGAAATTTTGTGGGTGGATTGCTATTACATCAAGGATGGACCCTACTGATTTTCACCGCGATCAGTGAAACAATATGGCCGCCACAGCAGCCATCTTGAAATCGTGCGATAACTCAACTTTGCTCCCACTCATGAAGATTTGGATTGTGCTGCCTTTGTGGAGGTTTGCTCTCTACAAGTGCCTCTAGTTTTTTTTTTAGAAGGACAAAATATACTACTGTCATAAATAATTTTCATTTTCAGAAGCTTTAAACTCATTTTTAGCAGCTTAAACCTTACATTTCAACAACTTGAACCTCACATTATCAGCAGCTTCCAGCTTGCCCACGCAGTTATCCCTGGAACTGCACTTTTCTAGTTAAAAATGGGATGGATTTTTTGTTTCTAAACAGGATTATACATGTTGGCCTGTGGACATGAGTGACAATGGCTGGGAGTTGGAACCAAGACTTTGTCTCCTGAGGAAGGTTTCAGAGTCTTGCCTTGTGAAGCCGAGAGTCGTTTTCTGAGGCAGGCTTGATTATTACTTGAAAATAAGAAGTGTTGTCTTTGTGTTTTGAGGCACAAACTGAGGTACCAGGAAATTCACGAGAGTTTGAAGTCTGGGCTTGTTTTATGAAGCAGGATTACTGAGCTGTGAAAAAAAAAAATCTTGGATTTTACTCATGCAATTATCACACTTCCTCTGTATTCCCGCTTTTGTGAAACCCCTCTGATGTGTTTGGTGTAAAATGATGATGCTTGGATTTTCTGATTGTTTTTTTTTTCATCTTATTGTTTTTCATTTTTTCATGTGGCAGTTTTAGTCCCTTTCATCTCAAAATTTCTCAAAATGCACTAATAATTTATTTGAAACCTGGACATGTGAAACATGACAACAATGTGCTGTATCTCTAATTTCTTCATTTTTTAACATAATTTTTATTAGTTTGTTGTTGTTTTATTGATGTTTTTGTTGTTGAATGTATGAAAATACAATCAGTATACCGAAAAGATGCCCTTACAGTGGTTTTAAGGTATTTTGGTATTTTCGTTTGGGCAGTTGCACCGTGTTCTTTGCAAGCTTTGTCTCTGAGTGTCATTGATGATAATAATACTAATAATAAAACAGGTTGTGCTGAGCCAAAACTGCTGCAAGGTGTACTACTGTAATTTTCTTCCAAGAACCCTAGCAACCCCATCCTTTACTCTCCAAACTGTAACTCCACCTTAAGACAAAACAAAGAAGCCCTGATAGAATCACTTCAAGGTTGGTTCCCCACTGGGGGGGAGGGGTACTGTTGGTAGACTAAGGTATGAGTTTACATTACGAGTGGGTTTATTTGTTTAAAAAAAGGAGAAATGTAAACTAGAACACTCGGTCGAGGAACTGTCCGAGCACAAATGCACCACTGACGCACAGTCGCGCACCCTTCTCCCCTTCAGCAACCCCCCAACCAAACCAAAGGGGCCCAAGCAGTGGCCTGATTGATAAGCTGTTATTTATGGCATCTTTCTACACCAGGGGTTCGGAGGGTTCATTAAAAACAAGCTGGCTATAATGAGAAACTGGAGATTGTTTTTAAGGCAAAAAAACAAATGTCTCCCCCCACCCCAGTGCAGCCCTCCCTCATTGATGTTAACAGACAATAAAAGGCACATCTACAGCGCCCTCCATAATTATTGGCACCACTGGTTAAGATATGTTAAAAGCCTTAAAATAAATTCAATTCTTATTGCAGAAGCATACTCTCACACTGAAAATTGTAGAAAAATGTAACCTTCAACTGAATTCAAGTGAATTTTAAGGGAAAAAAAAAATCCCTGACTAAGAAATAATTATTTTTCATAAAATCACCTGTTCCACAATTATTGGTACCCCCAACAATTCTTAGGAAATAAATGTAATTTAAGTATTTCTGTCATTTCTACAGTAGTTTAAAAAGTTGATCAGAGTATCCAGGAATATTTAATTAATAATTCATCACTTCCTGTTTCCCTGGGGTATAAATATGACGTGACACAGAGGCCATTTCTCTTATCCACTCCTCAACATGGGAAAGACAAAGGAACACACCATTCAAGTAAGGCAGATGTGTGTCGACCTTCACAAGTCAGGCAATGGCTACAAGAACATAGCCACTCGCCTGCACCTGCCCATATCTACTGTCAGAGGAATCATTAAGAAGTTTAAAACAACTGGAACAGTAGTAAACAAGCCTGGACAAGGATGCAAGGTTATTTTGCCACCACGCACAGTGAGGAGGATAGTAAGAGAAATAAAAAGTTCTCCAAAGCTCACTGTTAAAGAATTGCAACAAATGGTAGCATCTTGGGGTCACAAAATCTTCAAAACAACCATCAGGCGCTATCTACATGCCAACAAGCTGTTTGGGAGGCATGCACGGAAAAAACCTTTTCTCACTCACAATCATAAACGCAAACGTCTGGAGTTTGCTAAGCGGTACTGGGACTTCAACTGGGACCGTGTGCTTTGGTCAGATGAGACCAAGATAGAGCTTTTTGGCGACAAACACTCTAAGTGGGTCTGGCGGAACACAAAAGATGAGTATGTAGAAAAGCACCTCATGCCCACTGTGAAGTATGGGGGAGGATCGGTGATGCTGTGGGCCTGTTTCTCTTCCAGAGGCCCTGGGAACCTTGCTAGGGTGCATGGCATCATGAACACTTTGAAATACCAGGACATTTTAAATCAAAATCTGGTGTCCTCTGCCCGAAAGCTGAAGATGGGTCGTCACTGGGTCTTTCAGCAAGATAATGACCCTAAACATGTGGCCAAATCTACACAGAAATGGTTCACCAGACACAGAATCAAGCTCCTCCCATGGCCATCTCAGTCCCCAGACCTCAACCCCATTGAAAACCTGTGGAGTGAGCTGAAGAGGAGAGTGCAGAGGAGAGGACCCAGGTCGCTGGATGATTTAGAGAGATTGTGCAAAGAGGAATGAACGAAGATCCCTCTTTCTGTATTCTCCCATCTTGTGAAACATTATAGGAGAAGACTAGGTGCTGTTTTGTTGGCAAAAGGGGGTTGTACAAAGTATTAACATCAGGGGTGCTAATAATTGAGGCACACATGATTTGATGTAAAAGAATTATTTCTTAATGTGGGATTTTTTCCCACTGAATAAATGCACTTGAATTAAAGGTAGAATTTTCCTCTATTTTTCATTGTGGTCCTATATTATTTAGAATAAAACTGAATTTATTAGAAGCTAAAGAACACATCTTAACCAGGGGTGCCAATAATTATGGAGGGCGCTGTACATACAATGTTAAAAAATTGTGCAAGGTTTGATGTAAATATCTTAAACGGTCTTTGAGTTACAGTCCGGAAACAGTGGGAATGCCAACACGGACGGGAAACTGTACAAAAACAACATGTCTCCCAGCCCTCCTAGGGGAAGACATAATGAACGTTTTTGAGCATTTTTTGGACCATTTGGGCCTCCATGGGCTCAACAAAAAGGCTTGAATCATCCATTTTATCAAACTTGGTCTAGTTTAGGTTCCCAACTAGCCAAAAATGAAGGAAATTCACAAAATATTTCTTGCTCCCCTGTGATAATACTAAAATCTCTTTGGTAGACGCGGCGGCAGCAGCTTTTTTCCAAAACCGTGTATATCGAAAAGTCTTTCAGGGGATCTCCAATGAGTGAGCCTGAGATATCACATTTAAGAAACGAGAGTCGTAATTTCAATTTCTTCTGAGCATTTGGCGAGGAATTAATGAAAATTAATTCTCGAGTTTCATAAATTTGATATCTCGGGCTCACGAATTTGAGAACCTATTAATCCCATCAGTGTAAGAGTCATTTATTTGGAAAAATAGAAAATAAAATGAATTTGTGTGAGGTGCCTAACAACTAGCGCGCACTAATTAATAAACTTCAAAGTCACTGTAAAGCTTCCAGGGGACTAATCACCATACAA
Organism: Gymnothorax javanicus; assembly: GCA_029692085.1. NCBI lineage: Eukaryota > Metazoa > Chordata > Actinopteri > Anguilliformes > Muraenidae > Gymnothorax > Gymnothorax javanicus. Next base: position 68,565,959 of record CM056199.1, read on the forward strand.
TTAAGTGCGCACAAGAAGAAATAACACAGCTCATATTTTGTTCCAGTTTTAATATTACTGTAACGGACTGTGTCTCATGCACTGTAAAGCTGTAGGGAGCGCAGGAAGTTGAGGACTGGACGCAGGTGCAAGGGTGGATTTGGTATATTTATTATGCCGACTGCAGGGCAGCGGGCACAGGCATTGCTGTTCACACAAACAAAAAGGAACAGAGGTTCCACCAACAGTTGTTAATACAAACACTGCCTATGTCTACAGTTGCTTTGTGTTACAAACAGAGAATAATAGGAAGCGATGTTCCTTTAAAAGAATAAAGTGCTGCCTTAACAACAACAGCACTTGGCTTAGTGTTTAAAGATGGAGTACCCAAATTACTGGGATAAGTCTACACAGACTAACAACACTGTTGAAGCGTGGCACTATGAGACTTCACAAAGAAATTGAGTGAGGCTCAGACATTTATACACCACTGCTACCACTCAGTGGGAATAAACAACAGATCCAAGTTATTATTTAATAATGAGGAAAAGCAGTCCAGGTCTTAGCAGACCGATGAGCTGGATGGCTGGAGACATGGCCTTACAACCCCCAGGACTCAGGTGCCTGATCCCTCCAGGAAGGCGCCCTCTGGGGCGCGGGGCAAGCTGCTCCAGGTGGGCTTGGAGGAAGTCAGCCAGCAGCAGTGGATCCAAGATGTCATCGCAATCCATCCAGCTTCTTTCCTCAGGACCATAGCCTTCCCAGTCTACCTTCAGGACAGGGGGAGGGTCTTCAGGATGGGTAGCCTCCACCAGGGGTCCAGCAATCACCGGTCTAAGCAGAGGTGTGAAATGAATTCTTAATGTGGTCGTTTGACTGCCACTGTATGGAATAGGTGGATTCATTGACCTTCCGGAGAACAAAGAAGGGCCAATGAACCGTGGGCTTAAATTACGACAGGGCAGGTGGAGGCGCAGGTCCCCCTTCAAGAGCCAGACTCGGTGCCCTGGCTGGTATTGGGGGGATTGCCCCCAATTGCCCCCATCGGTCTAAGCAGAGGTGTGAAATGAATTCTTAATGTGGTCGTTTGACTGCCACTGTATGGAATAGGCGGATTCATTGACCTTCCGGAGAACAAAGAAGGGCAAATGAACCGTGGGCTCAAATTACGACAGGGCAGGTCGAGGCGCAGGTCCCCCGTCGAGAGCCAGACTCGGTGCCCCGGCTGGAATTGGGGGGGATTGCAGATGTCTTCGGTTCGCTTGGATCTTCTGGTGGCGGAGAGCTCTTCAGATCTGGAAGTTGGTGGTCTCCCACACCCTCTCCGCCTCCTTGAATCAGGGGTCCACTGTCGGGACTTCTGTCTGGGTCTGGTCCCACGGGCACAGGGGAGGATGCCGTCCGAGCACGCACTGGAAGGGAGTGAGTCCAGTAGAGGCGCTCTTCAGGGAGTTCTGGGCATGCTCCGCACAGGGCAGGTATATGGACTACTCCCTCTGGCACTGATGGTAGTAGGAACCTCCCCAGGTCTTGGATGGCTCTCTCCGCCTGCCTATTAGCTTTGGGGTGATATCCCGAGGTGAGGCTCACGGTGGCTCCCAGTTTCCTGAAGAACGCCCTACACACTTGGGATGTGAATTGAGGCCCATAGTCGGTGATGATGTCCTCCGGAAGGCCACAGTTTCTGAATACCTGCTCAAATATAGTGTGTGCAACTTGGAGAGCAGATGGTAAGGTTGCAAAAGGCCCAAATTTACAGAATTTTGAAAATCTACCTATAATCACCAGGAGGCAAGTGGTACCTCCTGACGAGGGTAGATCGGTAACAAAATCTACTGCAATGTGTGAAAATGGATGATGTGGATGGACAGTGGATTGAGTTTACCCGCAGGCAGCTGTCGGGGCGCATTGGATATTGCGCACAAGCGCACGACTGCCTCCACATCCGAGGCCAGGTGGGGCCACCAATATTTCCTGCTGACAATTTGCATTGTTCTCTTTACTCGAGGGTGTCCTGCTGACAGAGGTGTATGGGCCCACAGAATCACTCGCTCTCGAAGATTAGCGGAGACGAACGTCTTATCCAATGTCACCACGGTAGTGGGAGGATTACTGCTGGTCTCCTTTGCTATTTCCTGGTCCAACTGCCACTTGATCAGGGCCAGAATGCAGGAGGAGGGTAGAATCGGCTCTTCGGCTTTCAGATCCCTCTTTAGTCGTATCTTCGGGAAAGTGCGGCTGCTTTAATGTTCTTCGAGCTTGGGCAATAGTAAATTGAAAAATTGAAATGAGTAGAGAAAAGTGCCCACCTGGCCTGCCGTGGATTTAAACAATGTGCCGTTCGCAGGTACTCCAAGTAGCGATGATAAATTAATACGAGGAATGGATGTGCCCCCTCAAGCCAGTGTCTCCATTTTTCAAGTGGTAACTTGATAGCCAACTGCTCCCAGTTCCCGACGTCATAGTTGGCCTCTGCGGACGTGAGCTTGTGTGGAAATAAGCGCAAGGATGCAGCTTTTCTAGTGTCCCGTGTCACTGTGACTGGATAGCTCCCACGCCTGCATTGGAGGCGTTGACTCCCACAATAAAGGGTTTGTCCGGGCCCGGTGATTTGAGAATAGGAGCAGTAACGAACAGATTCTTTAGTGTGTTGAAGGCATGTTGAGTTTCTGGATTCCAGCCCAGGTTCTTGGGTTTCCCCTTGAACAGCCTCGTCAAGGGATGGGCAGCTGCTCTGAAGTTCTTGAAGCGATGACAGAAGTTCGCAAATCCCATGAAGCGCCGAAGTTCCTTTACCATCTGTGGGATTGGCCATATCGCTACTGCCTTCGCTTTCTTGGCTTCCATAGCCATTCCCTCTGGTCTGATCACCTACCCAAAGAAGGAGACGGTGGATTGGCGGAAGACGCACTTCTCTGTTTTGACATGGAGATGATGTTGTAGTAGGCATTTGAGTACTCTCCTCACGTGTTTCACGTTTGTCATGAGTACTGGAGTAGATGAGGATGTCGTCGAGGTAGGTGATGACGAATCTGCCCAGCATCTCTCGTAGTATGTCATTAATGAACGACTGGAATACGAAGGGGGCATTAACGAGGCTGTACGGCATAACGCAGTACTCATAGTACCCGGAGGTGGTGCTAAAGGCTGTGTTCAACTCATATCCATCCCTGATACGGATCAGATTACAGTCACTGTGGAGGTCGAGCTGAGTGAAGATGGTAGCACCCCTCAGTTGCTCCACGGCGCTGGGGACCAAGGGAGTGGACATCGGGATTTCACTGTGATGTCATTAAGGCCCCTGTAGTCTATGCGGGGGCAGGGACCTCCATCTTTCTTCTGTATGAAGAAAAAACTCGCTGAGGCTGGTGAAGTGGAAGGGTGAATTAAGCCCTGCTGTAGGGCTTCTTGTACATAGTGCTCCCTTGCTTGAGGTTCAGCCACTGATAGGGGGTACACATGGCTCCTGGGGGGTGAAGTGCCGGACAGGAGCTCAATTGCACAATCCCACGGTTGATGCAGAGGTAACTGGGTTGCTTTGGTTTTGCTGAACACTGTTAGCAGGTCCCAGTACTCTTCAGGAATCTCAGGCTGTTCTCCATGGTCAGGACTCTCAATAGTTGTAGAGGGGTCATTCCATAAGAAGGGGGCACTAAAGTGTGACTTGGTGCTAAAATTTAGAAAGTGTCTATTTTAATGAACTCTGTACATTTTTACAAATGCTGGCCTTGGAAGCCTCCAGTGTTGGCGACAGAAAGATAACTTACTGAGTGAAAAAAATTTCCCAGGCACCTTTCTTCTCTACGTTGCGCTTGTAACATTGACACAAAAACAGATGTAAAAATTCATTTACTTTTTTATTGAACAGTTTCAAATAATGTTAACAAACAAAAAACCCAACACAGACTCCGTCCAAACAAAGTAATTGGCAAATAATGACACAAGTATTTTGGGAAATATCAGACAACTGCATTTTCATGGAATTCTCCTGTCCCACTGACATTTTTTCACAAAAAGCCTGACTGTGCTAATAAATTAAGTCACATGCTTAGCTGCTTGAAGAAACAGTACTCTGTCATGATCAATACTGTTATTAGGCATCAAGAGGTTTTTCCTGAATCGGCAAGGTGCACAATGACCAAGGAGCCAAATGTTGCGAATGTAACATTGACACGAGAATTGAAAAAAATGATACCATTTTAATTGTGATTCCTTGGTTCCTTTTAACCAACAGAAGCTAGAGGGTAAAAATTGTCGTAGAGTTTTCTAACAGATAATAACAACATTTTCTACTTTTCCTCAGACAAAAGACTAGAGAATTCACTAAAAATGTTGCGAATTTAACTTGGACACCAAATATCCAATTGAATTCCCTGACTAGGTTCATTGGTCAAGAATGCATTTGTGTCTGTTGCATGTTCTGAATAAAATATATTTATTTTATTTTGACAAAGGGTCTTTTGTTATTTGTTTGTACTTGCATCATTCACACAACTCAGAATAGTGTCAAGCGGCTGAATTGATTATTCACAACGGGGCCATTTTTCTCAATGTATGTGCCAGAAACAAAGAACGGAACAAAAAGGAAGTAATCAACAAGATGTACGATTACATTCTGTCTCTCTTTCATAGCAGTTTATTACGTTAATAACACACAAATTAACCAAACATTGACGAATGTACCACATGACACGATACTGCTTGAGTGTCAAAATCGAGGAACTGCCATCCCATCAAACTGCAATCTCATGGCAAAACAGCAAATCTATCGTCTGAATCACAGCTATAAAATATAAGGAACATATGATCTTCAACATAAAAGCATATTTTGAATTAGTTGAACGTAACTGTGTTTTGAAGGTAACAAACCTTGTCAGGATTGAAATATCCATTCCCGTTTCAATGGTGATAACGACAGTGGCGCCTCCAGCATGTTAAAAGTTGCAAAATGGCTTTTCTTCTCCCGAGGGTGGATAGTGAAATCATTTAGGATTCCCGTCAGAAAAGCCAGTGAGGCTTGGGTAGCGAATGTAACACTGTGGAATCTGACGGGAAAGCGGGCAGGTGCCATCTCGTGGGGATAATTTGAAAACCGGTAAACATATCTGGGTATTTTCAGTGGGATTAAGTTTGACACCCTTATTTCCAAAAGGTAAGCATGAAAAATAAAAATCCTCAAGCCGCTGTTGAATATTTGCCAACCGTTTTGAACATAACCAAAAATGACAACAAGGGTTAGTACATTAATCACAGTGAATTCATGCGCTTGTTAAACAAACCACAGACACTTGTGGCTGGGGTAATAAAGTGAAAACAGCATTTGGGGCATCTAATTTTACTTTTCCAGTGATTCTTCCCAGAATAAAAATGAGATTATAATAACAACGCTGTAAAAATTAACATGATGCAGCCACGCACAAAATGGTATCCATAAAAAAAGTGAAAATTAGGCAAGTCTTACTTTTTTGAAAATGCCAGAAGGTAAGTGCACCAATTTTCTTTGTTATGTGCTGGGGTGTATGTAAATATTTAACACTAGCTACAGTGCTGTGAAAAAGTATTTGCCCCCTTCCTAATTTCTTTTTTTCTTTTTTTTTTTTTTTTTTTGCATATTTGTCACACTTAAATGTTTCAGGTCATCAAACAAATTTTAGTACTAGAAAAAGATTTCATTTCATTTCATTTATTGGATCTCCATTAGCACCAGCACATTAGCATAGCTATTCTTCCTAGAGTCCAAACATTAAGTCAAAATTGTCCATTCTTCCAAATCCATCAAGGGAAAAAACAAAACAAAAAAACAACAGCTAATACAGTCACAACACATAAATACAATCAAAGACGCAGACAAGCATATAACACAAGACATGATACAACACTTGTACAGTACAAATTGAGAATCCATAAATATATGCAAGGGGAAAACAATATAACAAAACATACAAACAGATACCAAAATAGCAATCTCACAGGGCAGGGAAGAGAACAGCCACTACAGTGTTTCCCCTACCATTATATTAGGGGGGCGCCCCGCCCCCCCAAGGCTGTAAACCTAGGGGAAACACTGCACCACATCATACAGCATATATCAACAACCTCACGTGCACCTGCACAATTTAACTACTGCAGCTGCAACATTTGAAGAAACTGTTTGAGCAAGAATTTATACCTCTTTGGAATCTATTAACACAATATAACATGGCAACGAATTCCACTCCAGGATGGCTCTGAACAAAACCGATTTCATCAACACATTAGTATTTGCCTTAGGCAAAGTAAACCTCCCCTCAGTAGCATGTCTGGTCAGATAATTATGTCGACTCCACTGATGTGAGAACAAACATTACAAAACATTTGGAGACTTTTTTACAATAATATTCCTTTGCAAGTTCAACAAACAGTTGAGTGACAGTTAGCCAACCCAGTCGCTCATGCATATGTGTCACATTGGTTTTGCAGGAGCACTGTAATACACAGCGTGCTGCTTTATTTTGAGCAACTCGTAATTTGTTTAGATCCTTCATTGAAGCACTAGACCAAATTGGAAAACAATAATCTAGCTGTGATAGAACTAATGCATTTGCAACTTGTTTGGCGATATCTTGTGGTAAAATTTTTCACACTCTTTTTTAGCATTGAGACCTCTCTTCCCATTTTATTCACAATAAAATCAATATGTTTTGACCATGTTAAATGTTGATCAACAGTTATGCCTAGAAGTTTAGTGTCGTAAACTTGTTCAACAGGAATATTATCAATTTCCAATACCAAGGAAGGTACATCACTCAGCAAATACCTCGACCCAATAACAACAGATTTAGTTTTTCCCACATTCAAGACCAGTTTGTTTTTAGTTACCCATTCTGCCACTAACCTTAAATCATACTGTAACTTGTTATTTAACCCTACTGTAGACGATTCAGCTGAATATATTGTACAATCATCTGAATACATGACAGTTTTAGTTTTATCCAGCATGAGTCGGAAATCATTCACAAAAATAGAAAATAATAACAGCCCAAGGCAACTCCCTTGAGGCACCCCACAGTCAACATATTTAATATTAGACAAACTGCCATTAAAATAAACAGTTTGACCTCTATTTGTCAAATAGCTCTCCATCAATTTTATGGCTGACAAACTAAAACCATACTGCTTGAGCTTTCCTAATAACAGAAAATGGTCAATAACATCAAATGCCGCACTAAAATCAAGCAAAATGACACCCACTAATTTTCCATTGTCTATGTCCAAATGCCATTCATCAGTCATATGTGTCAAAGCTGTGCAAGTGGAGTGTCCCAGTCTAAATGCATGTTGACAATCACATTTTAAATTGTTGATATCAAAATAATGTTGAATTTGACATAATCCTCTCCATTACTTTACCTAAAGCAGGTAACAAACTTATTGGTCTACAATTCGCACCAGAGAAAGGTGCAGCAGAGTTCTTTGCTAATGGGATAACTTTGGCAGTTTTCCAATCCTGCGGGAAAACACATTTCTCAATACATGAATTAAAAATGTAAAACACAGGAACAGCATTGAATGAGCAGTAATACTAAAAAATTTTGCGTCAAAGTTATCCACACCTGGTGGACTGTCCTTCCCTTTGCAAAGAAGCCTAATCACCTCGTTGATTGTTACCTTTTATCTGTTGAATTCACAATTTTTATTTATCATTACTAAATCCTTAATTAATGTTGATGAGAAATTGTCATATGTGTTTGTCATATTTCTCCCCAAATTATTAACCTTGGTATAAAAATTATCAATAAAATAATTTGCTATATTTAAAGGCTTTGATATGAATTTCCCTTCCATCTCAAGATAAGCAGGATTCGATCCCGGCATACGACCCATTATGCCATTCATTACATTCCAAAGTTTTTTCTTATCGTTCTTCACATCTTTAATTTTAGCTGAATAAAACAAGTATTTTTTCTTTTTATTAGCAGCAGTAACATAATGGGCTCTAAATTCGTTGACCAGGCGCAGGCGCGGCGAATGGGGGGAGCGCCGCGCCAACGGGGTGTATCCAGGCGATTTTTGCAATTTCGTGCCTGGCGCAAGTACCCCTCTGTCCCGCCTCCGTCCCTCCTGCCGGTGCAAGTGGCAAAGAGGGAGGAGAGGAGGCGTGAGTGGGATTAACACAGCCGAGTCAAATCTTCACCAATCAAATGAGCTCCTCTCCTCACCTTTAAAAGCGCCGTAGGCGAGGCGCAGTGCAAATTTCTTTAGACATGGATGAAGTAGGACACAGCAGCAACACCAGACGGCCAAACTTCAGCCAGGAGGAAGCTGATGTTCTGGTCCGGGAGGTTCAAGCTTGCAGTGGCCGAATATATGGTCACGCGAACAGACCTCCACGGGCTGATGATGCAAAAGCGGCCGCAGGATTCTAAACCCCCCCAGAACCGCGGCTTCCGCTTTTTTCACGGCAGTGCAAATGTGAGGCCATTTCATAATATTGTGCGATTATAAAGAGGGAATCAACAATATATTGTTTTTGAAGGAATTAAATAAAAAATTGCCAATAAATACATGTGAATTTATTACGTACAATAATTAATTATGCTGACAAACACGTTATATGAGAAAACAGCAACTTGAGTCAATATTTGCCCAATTGCATAGCCCTACTGCAACCAGAACGAATCCGACAAGGGGTGCACTTAACAGCTGTGTAAGCCTATAGACTACCTTTAGTAGGCTAATAGTATACAACAATAAAAAGTAATATTAATAATAATGTTTAGATAAATGCAGCCCAGATCTGGCTGTGTTTCTAAAGCCGCATTCACACTGGACGCGAAACAAATTTTCCGCACGATAGATTACATTCAAAGTCAATGCAAAGACGCGAATACACGCGAAGCGTGTGTATTCACGTCTTTGCATTGACTTTGAATGTAATCTGCCGTGCGAAAAATTCGTTTCGCGTGCGGTGTGAAAGCAGCTGAAGGACACATACCCACATAGCCTACACACGCACTCACGCGCCCACATGCACACATCTCTCTCTCTCTCTCTCTCTCTCTCTCTCTCTACGTTGCAGACGGGGGTATTTGCGGTCAAAGCCACTGCCGCAAAAAAAGCGGCAACGGCGCTCAAAGTAATTTAATATCAATACTCACGTTTTATAACAGAAGTTCAAAACTTCGATATAACATAGAAAACACATATTTAGAAAAAGTCATGGACGGATGGACTCATATCTTTTACTGACATGAAATATCATGCATTACTAACATCAGTGCCGCATAAAAAGCAGCAGCCGGGGTTCTAGTGTTAAGGACAGAGCTGTGCAGCCAGGTGGTCCCTCCTCTCCCGTGCGCGCTGCTGCTCTCCCTGCCGATACGGCACATGCAGTTCGGCCTCTCTCCGTCTTAAGTCCTGTAATGTCTCCTGCGTGAGGTCAAAGTGACAGCTATGTTGTGTAGCACGCAACATGCCACAGAGAATGCCCTGACACTGTCAGGTCGAGTTTCCATTACGCGTGCCAACCGCCTTTGATCTGACATCAGGACAATCGATATAGATACTATAATTTATGTGCTGATTCAGATAGTTACATTAACCCTTTCATGCATGGAGGTCACTACAGTGTACAGCTGTTAAAAGTGTTTTTTCTCTATATATGCCTGCAATTTTGGGCACTTCTGCATATAGTCCACTCCATTGGAAGGTATTGCATCATCCCATACAAAAAATCCCATTGGCAGGTCATTGCAATGGGAAAAAGAAGTCATTTATCCACCTTATTCCCACGTCCCATGATCCCTTGTGCGAATTCTGGGCGCAACTTCCGCTGCATCCTGTCACTGAACTGTTTATCATGGTAGCACCTCACGCGAATCCTCTTTTTTTAAGCGACTGGAAAATAATATATGAGGAAACATCACCTTATAGCCCTCAGACGGGATAAAGTTACGGTACCGCTGCCTTCTACTATCGAAGAATGGGAGAACGACCTGAAGCAGTGGCCACACTAGCGCATTTGGCTACATTAGCGACTCCGTTGCCACAGACTGCGAAGCTATGAACAATCTAAAAAGCTCCAAAGCGTATGCAGTACTTCCACAGCAACAAGGTCAGTCACGTTTTGTTAAAGGAGGTAGTATATGATCTTATGTACCTTAAAACAGATACACAAGTACTTTCAGAGAATATTTATGAAGGAAACACTATACTTCAGCTGTAAATATTGCTCTACATATGAAACGTAATGGATTGTTAAACAGAGTAAATTAAGCCATCCGACAGTACAAGTCAAATTAGCTCTACTCCAGCCAACTACATCACACGGTATTAAGTTGCTAGCTAATCCAATACTATAACATGTAAAACACAATGAATCCATTTTTCCCATACTTTTAATTTTAGTGAAATGAGGTTTGGAGTGCAAGACTATTGTTTGGAACAGAGTAGGCTATTTTCAAATTGTAGTAGACTACTGCTACTTCTACAGCCTCATCTTAAACGGTACAGGATGAAATGTTAGTTACACTGACTAGCATTACCGGACGAATACAACAATTTTCTGTCCTCCCTACACGTGAAATCAGACCTTGTGCTCTCCTGGCACTGCTGTCAAAATGCTTCTGAGGACCCAGCGTCTCCTCTGCAGCGGTCTGTCTGAGCCTAGCCATAAAGTAGGAATCGTTGTTTGTCGACATAATGAAATGAGCACCTAATGTTTTCGGGGGTCTTTTCAAATTCAGGTTTTTCAGCCAAATTCTGGCTTCCTCTTCTGTAGGTAGGCGATGGAAACCGTTTCACTGAACACAAGGACAGTCCCCTATGTTCTGGGTGCGTGTTCAAAACACTGTTGATCAAACCATAAATTTAGCTTCCTCTGGTTGTTAGTTCAGCCTCGAACAGCACAATAGGTGCCGGAGCTCTGAAGGGACATTTTAAGAAAAGCAGGTTAATTTGTTTAAAAAAAAACGAGCTGTAATCGCTAAGTTAACTGAAAGAAACGCCGCTGTTCTTGACTAGCCACTCGCTAAAAACTACTCCCGCCGGAAGTTGCACCCATGATCATATCTACAGTAGCGCCCTCAGGAATAAGGTGGATAGACTAAAGATAGAATTTTTTTTTTTTTTCAAATCTTGTTTTGCATCCCTAAGGATGTATAAAACCACTGAGTAAAAAAATCCTGACTGAGTTTATCATAATTCATGCAAGAGAGGGTTAAATAGTGGTTGCTGTAATTATTTATAGCATTGAAATGTGCCTGACATTCTGGAAACCTGCCTGTGAGGTTTCGGTGACGTGTGCGCCGGTCAGCCAAATTACCACTGCACAGAAAGTAAACCAGGTTGGAGCTGGCGAGCTCTCTGCGCAACTTCAGCGAAGACTTTTTCTACGAAATTGTCACTGCATCATGATGAATATGTGACACCTCCCCCTACTACGCCGCCACACACATCTCGGCGCACATCGTCTACCAACTTGCCAAAGTGGCTGCGCACGGCGTTGCACCGCACGAAATTACCACTGCGTGGGCTGCACCGGACAAAATTACCACTTCGTGGGCTGCGCCACCCTGCGCTGCCCCAAGAAATTAGAGCCCAATTTCTTAACCTCCTATAATTTTTCCAATCCGACTGAAGACCTGACTGAACAGCAACTTTTTTGCATCATCTCTAACCATCATTAGTTTTTTCAGTTCACTGTCCAGCCAGGGTGATTGTTTGCTGCTCACAGTGTATTTCCTTAGAGGGGCATGTTTCTCTAACACTTGTAAGAACAATCTATTAAATTCGTTAAGGGCATCGTCTGGATCCTGCTTCCCAAGTACAGATTCCCAACATATATGTTCAACATCATTTACAAATGCCTCTTCACTAAAGAGCTTCATAGATCTACTGACAACAACTTTAGGTCCCGCCTTTGGAACCTTCATTTTCCAAACATAAACAATCAAATTGTGATCACTGAACCCCACAGTAATGGATAACGGCTTAGAGCAGAAATGGCTAAAGTTAGTGAACACATGATCAATACAAGTTGCTGTTACAGAATCCAAATTATTTTAGCACACTCTTGCTGGCTTGTCAACAATTTGCACTAGATTGCCAGCATTGGCCACAGCCAGTAGCTTATCTCTGAGTGGACAGCCATCCACATTCCAATTAATATTCAAATCACCTAGTATATGAATCTCATAATCAAGGTCACACACCTTATCAAACATCCCACATATTACATCCAGATAATTTATCCGTGCATTAGGAGGTCTGTAGCAGCAGCCTATCAAAAGAGGCTTCAAGTGAGGTAGATGAACTTGTATCCAAAGTGCTTCAATGTCAATGCACATTAAATCATATCATATTTTGACTGGTATATGAGACTTGAAATAGGCTGCAACACCACCTCCAAATACATTTCTGTCCCTCTTATATTCTGTGTATCCATGAACACTGATTACAGAATCGTTAATTGTGTCATCCAAGTGAGTTTCAGACAGTGCTAGTACATGCACACCTTCAGACAGAATCTCAGCAATGTCAGTCATTTTATTCCTTAGACTACAAATATTAATATGAGCCATTGTCAGTCCCTTTCTTGGCAGGCTATCCAGACTCAGCATAGCATTTTTGGTAATTTATAGTTTCTTTCCCCAGCATATGAGAACCAATGTTAGACAAGAGATACACCTAACATGTAGACACAGATACAAACATATGCAGAAACAACAGAATCAAAGAAAACATAACCTAATATGTTGTGACATGCTGTGACACCCTCAAAATAATAATAATCATTTCAATTGGGAAATAAGGCATTAGTGTCGCAGACATGAACAATAATGCGCTAAAATTAGCAGCCAAACAATTCCTTCTGGACCAATTGCAGGGCTAAAAGACAGCAACTAGCCTAAACAATATGTCTACAGCACATTTACCATATACAGCCACATTGGCAGGTTTCATATCCTATTCCTTTCCAAAATTTACAAAAGGCAGATTTTATTTTTATTTTTTGTAAATTAACCTATTACAGTTTTTCACAATTGTTAAAACACATTTTTTGATTCCTCCTGTCCTTTTCTCAGAATTCTAAACACAAAACTCTTCTCTCACACTACATTCACAAAATCTCTGATTCCTTTTGCAAAACCATACCATCGCCTCAAAATAGTTTTACCTGTTCTCAAGACCAAACAGTGTTGTCAGATCTTGACCTTATTGGTCAAACTTGAAAAACTGCTGAGCAGTCATTACACACTACACCAAAAAATGGAAAACACAGTGATCAAGGCATGTAGCTCATGGAGAAATGTTTATTGGTCACATTAAAGTAAAGCACATGCATTTTGCATCTCCAAAAGTTAAAAAAAAAAAAAAAAAAGATTTCACAACTCAGTGGATTCAGCATTTACTCATAATATTATCCCAAATTATGACATAAATAGGCCGCTCATTCATCTCAGTTTGCTGCTGTTCATTTGCAGACACCACGTCTCTGAGATCACCAAGAAAGGTGAGAAGGTGCTGAGTATTGTATGGCCCTAGAGTGGCATTATGGTGAAGAACACCCCGGTTGCTTATAGCAGCACGCAGTGTTATATTTCCACCACGCTGGCCGGGGACTTCAACAATGGTCTGCTGGCCAATTATGTTCCTGCCTCTCCTTCTTCTCTTGGTGAGATTGAAGCCAGCTTCATCATCAAAAATGAATTCATAGGGTCTGTCCATGGCGTCCAATTCAAACATTCTCTGCAAGAGGGATATAGTTTTGTAAGTGCTTCAAAGAGACAGTAGATTAGCACAGGGATGAGAATCTTACAGTCCCCCCTTTGATGCTTTATGATCAATTAAGCATCATCTCACCCAGGTCTTTGCAAACTAAGAAAACACCTCATCTATGTGTGGTGTGCCAGTGGCGGTGCCGTCCTGTCTTAGGTTGTCGTCCTTCCTCATGGACAATCTTACCCGTCGTGGGATCACACACCTCATCCGACTGGTCTTCTGCTGTGTCACGTCATGCCCTTAGCCAGGATCACTGATCATAATTACAATATTTTTTATTGAATATGAGAGAGAGAATGGCACAAAAAAAAAATGGAAGAAGTGGCCCAGAGGAGATTGGAGAACTACCTCATCCAAATTGACTGGCAGGTGAGATCATTTAAAAAAAGCACAACATTTTTTTCTTTTGAGAAGTGAGCACATGCAATACAAAATAATACACTGAAACAAAATTAGAAATAAGCATACACATACTGCCACTTTGAATGTTAATTCCCATATCAGTCCCGAGAGTGCTATTTCTTGATCACCGTCATGCATTTGATTAATTATTTTGTTGTCTTTTTCCTGTAAACCTTGTTGAGCTTTTTTATAATATGGGTATCTTTTTTCTTTGCATCAAAGACATGAGTATGTTATCAAGTTCGGGTATGTCAAATTGGAATTCTGGAATGTCTTCAATGAATCCTAATTCATCCTCTGCCTCTACATACATGCTTTGTTGTGTTGTATTTATATGAGGGAACTGATAGGGTCCAATTGACCATGTATTTTTTGGAATAATGCAAAAAGATGTATAATTGATTGGACATGTTATCACACCTTCATGAGAGGAGATATAGAATCTATTAAGTGTGGTGGTTACGCAGAACTGTGCACTCCTAGTGACTACCCTTGTGAAATTGTTGTGGATGTGGGTCAAACTGACAGAGCATTTTTTCACCAAAGATCTCTGACATTCCACAAACAGGCAGTTTCTCTATAGCATCACACTCACAAAAGAAACCAAATGCTGTCTTATCACAGCAATGAGTATTTAGAGCTCACCATTCACCAGGCGCCAGTTTTACCGCAAGACTTGGAAGGTCCTCGCGCTCTTTTAACACATTACCCTGTAATATACCCAAGTTATTCATTTTCACCACGGTATTAAAAACATCTTTGGACTGAAAGATTGGAATGGAAACAGTCAGCAACATGGCATACATTTGTCTCATAAAACATCCAAACTGTGGCAACGAGTTTCCTGCAGAGCAAGCCCATGTTTTGTCCTCGGGATTGTTAAACACAGTCTCATGCCACCATTTTATAATTTGCAAGGGTGGAGTCTTGTCTGTGGGTTTTGAAGGTTCCCCCCCATTTTTTGAAAATGGGAAGTTAATTCCATTTGTTATTGGTCCGTAATCCAGTGGGCTATAGAAACCTGCAGGAATGGGATGAGACGTGACCTTAGCCATTTGGATGATGTAGCTGTAAGGAACAGGAAGTTTGCATTTACCCAATCTTGCCATATAGTCTGTGAAATTTTCTGCTGATTTATGCTCAAAGCAGTCCTTAAATCCAAACCATTTCATTATGACCTCTTCTGTAAATAGTGTTGTGGGGACCCTTCCTGCTATGACTTCGCGGAGTATCTGAGAAATTTCCTGGTATTTTATACTAGAAAACTGCGCACAGTACACTTCTTTGTGGAGCTCCTGAAATGCTGCTTTTGACTTGTCTTTGAGAATGCTTAATGCTGTGGCAATGGTGTGTATGTTATTCACGGTGTCTTTTCCTTCTGACAGACTGTCCTGTAAATATGCGTCTGTCTGCAGAATTTGGTCCGCTATCATTGCTTTTAACTTAATTTCATTATCCCTCATCTGCCTTGCGTCCATCCAATTGGAAATGCCCAGGCCTGTTCCTGCTGCTCCCAGCAAGCCGTCCATAAGTCCCGTCAGTTTCCGCCCTGTGATGGGAGGTTTCTTCTGGCTCACCTGGGTGTTAGATGTCACGGTATCATGGTACTTCAGGAAAGCAGTAGTCAGGAGGTCCTTGTACATCCGAGTGACACCCTCCCGACTGCAGTGCTCATCCATGTTTGGTGACCAGGCTGTCAGGTTGACCAGGACTGGAATGTGAACCCACTGGATGTTGTTCACCAAGACCCCAGGGTACGGCTGCATTATCACTCCAGTTTGAGGGGCCGGCTGCTGCTCTGGACACTTTCCCATCAGCACCGCAACTGGCAGAATGATCGCAAGGACAGCTTTCCACATTTTTCTCTCTGGGAAAAAAAATAAAACAAAACACGCAAAGATTAGCTTCCCCCCCTCCCCCAAACAGGTTATCATCACTCTGATTTTTTATATACTTTCAACTGATCAACGTGATACCACTTAGTTGTGGATCGTCCAGCCTTTTCTTTGGATCGTACCTTATAGATTGATTGTCCACATTTGTCAACAATTGTACCTGAACCTTTCCAGTTAGCTGTCCAGGGACCTTCATGGTGATAATTCTTAACCATGACCTCCTCCCCAATTTCAAAGATTTGCTCCTTTACATCTTTGTCAAAATACATTTTATTGTAATTTTGGCTCAACCAAATGGACTGAGCTGCTTCATGGTAGATATTAGGCAAAGTCTGGCATAAACTTTCCAAAAACTTTTCGGCAGTCCAACCATCTACTAGGGGTCGAGGCATTTCAAACAACAGGTGTTCAGGCATTCTCATCTTCCGTCCTGTCATTAGTTCATAAGGACTATATCCTGTGCTCTTGTGACTGACCCCTCTAAGAGACATGAGGATGAATGGAAGGTGTTGTGCCCAATCAGACCCTTTGTCAAGCACCATCTTTTTTAATGACACTTTTAATGTTCTGTTGCTTCTTTCTACTACTCCTGATGCCTGAGGATGATGTGAAATATGCAAATGATGGTTTACTCCAAGAAGTTTAGCCAGGTCAGAGTGAATTTTACCTGTGAAATGTGTACCCCTATCGCTCTCAAGAGAAAGGGGTAATCCCCAGCGGCAGTATATTTGTTCCCAAAGTACTCGTGCAGTAGCCAAGGCTGTGTCTGATTTTATAGGAAATGCTTCAATCCATTTACTGAAAGTATCAACAACGACCAAAATGTATTTGTAACCTCCCTTTGCCGGGGGAAGTGGTCCAATGTAATCTATTTGAAGGTTTGTCCACGGACCCTCCGCAAGACAGACGGGTCTCAACCGCCCCTTTTTTTTTATATGTGATGGGTTCATTTGAGCACACGTTAAGCAGTTCATACAGTGAGCATCTGCATTTTTTCTCATATCGGGCCACCAAAACGTGCGTGCAAGACGATCTTTAACTTTCACAGGCCCTAAATGCCCCCCTTGATTGTGGATATGATATAGAATATCATACCGCAATCCAGTGGGTGGTATCCATACTAGACCAGTTGAAGTGTTATACAGCAGGACATTGTCATGTACTACTAAATGTGAATCATAATTGGCTAACGGTCCTTCCTCTATTGCCTCTCCCCTCTGTTTACATTCAATAGCGTCTTTCAAAATTGGATCACTGTGTTGGGCACTCTTCAAATCAAGTGGATCAGTCAAGGATATGGCCGAAATTGGTTCTGGCAGGAGTGACTCACCAAACATTATACCTTCTATTGCTGCCTTTTTTTGCAAGTTCGTCAACAACCCAATTAGCATCACCATGTATCGAGGCACCCTTCTTTTGGTGTGCTTTAACCTTCAACAATGCAACTGGAGTATTCCTTGAACTAGCTATTGCCCACAAAGCCTGTATTGGACCAATATGTGTAAGGCACTGACCATCAGCAGTAGTGAATCCACGTTTTTGCCAAATAGGTAAATACTCTGTAAGAGAATTCACAACAAATGCAGAATCAGAGTAAATGTTCAAAGGTATGTCTGGGAAAATATGCATGGCTTGCCACACTGAAACAATCTCTACTTTCTGTGCAGAGAACTGCGCAGGACATTGGAACAAAAAATCACCCTTGACAGAATGTATTGCAAAACCCGTTTTGTACTGCCCCTCATACCAAAAGCGGGAACCATCCACATAGACATCAACTGCGCCCTCTATCGGACAGATTTTGAAAACTCCATCAGGGGAAGGTACTATTTCGGCATCACATTCATGCGGTATGCCTTCATATAAGAGAGTCCGTGGCAACATTGAGTTTGGTTTGTATACTGTTGTGAGGTTTTTGGACCCTAAATCTAGTGTCCATCTTGCAAGCCGAGCATTTGACACGCCCTTCACTTTACCGTTCAACAAAAGCTGCAGTGGTGTGTGAGGTGTGTGAAGCACTACCTCACTGAAGCCATATATATGTTCAAAGTGTGACATTGCCCAATGAACAGAGAGGAGATGCTTTGTGCATGAATCAAAGGCTTTTTCAACTGGGGAGAGAACTTGCGAGGCATAAGCGATTGGTCGAAGATTACCCTGGAATTCTTGTAGCAACACTGCAGATAATGCTTCCTCAGTTGCCGCAGTTTGTAGGACAAATGGTTGCGAACGATCAGGGTTCCGTAAAGCAGGAGCTTGAATTAATGCTTCTTTCAACTTTTCAAATGCCATTTGATGTTCTGGCCCCCAGTCTAATGAGTCCTTTTTTTTTTTTTCCCCGTAAGCAAATTATTCAGTGGTTTGGCGATATCTGCAAAGCCCTCTATAAATTCAGCAACAGAATCCAACAAGTCCTAGGAATGACCTCAAGGCCGTAACAGACACTGGAACAGGCAACCTTTTGACAATTTCTACCTTATGAGGATCTGGCGTGCGCCCCCCTTTGCTAATTGTAATTCCCAAATATGTTACCTCTGACTTTAGGAGCTGTGCTTTTTTTGGGTTCAGTTTCAGTCCAGCATTTTCAAATAGAAAAAGTAATTCAGCTAACAACTCCAAATGTTCATCCTTTGTAGCAGTCTGTAGCAGTACATCATCAACATATTGAATGAGGCATTCTGGCTTTGAAAAGGCACTTAGGACTTTCGCAAGACACTGATGAAACAATGTTGGTGAGTTTGCAAATCCCTGGGGGAGCACATTCCAAGTATACTGGGTATTGTTAAACTGGAATGCAAATTTGTATTGACAGTCAGGATGTAAAGGAACGGACCAAAAGCCATTAAACACATCTAATACTGAATAATAGTTGGCGTCAGGTATCAATGAGCCCAGCACATCAGGTGTCGAAGTTACCAATGGTGCGCAAGCAGGAGTATGCTTGTTGAGTTCCCGGTAATCAATACACAACCTCCAGGAGTTGTCTGGTTTGCGAACAGGCCATATTGGGGCCATTGCAGGTAAGAGACACGGGCGTATAACACCTTGCTCTAGAAGAGAATCAATGGTACTCTGAATGTGTGGGCGGGCTTCATCTGGATAACTGTATTGGCGAAGAGGTGGGGGATCTTTGCCTTGCACATGCACTTCCATTATACTTGAATCAACACGTCCACAATCATGTTTGTGTTTAGCAAAAGCATTCCTATGTTGCAGCAATAATGCTGATAAATGAGGGTCACGTGCTTCTAGCAATGCATTCAAATCGTAATTCTCTGTCCTCTTAATTGCATGAACCGCATGCACATCAGAGATTTCCACCAAATTGCCATTATGATCAGGGGTGCGCCAAATGCAACTGTTACCATAATCAATGATATAGCCACGTTTTTTCATAATATCAGAACCTAGAATATTACGACCATCACTAGTAACACTAAACCAAGCCTTATCCTTAAAATGATCAGTTCCTATGCCGAATTCCATACTGTCTGACTGAGAAGCAAGCGACATGGTACCATCAAAACCCTCTAATGTAATAGTATTTTTACCTTCCTTAGGGGGTGAATCAGAATGAAGAATAGAAAGAGAAGCACCAGTGTCTACTAACCAATCATTGCATCGGCCCCCAACAACAACTTTAACAATTGGTCTACCCCACCGGTCACGTGTCAATGGTGCTACAGGGGAAACGGGGGCCTGTGATCCCTATACAGAATTAAGTGGTTTAAGTTTGCTAATAGCTACATGCAATTCACCATTCTCAGCAGTCAGTTTATCCATAGCTATTTGCATGTCCCGTAACTGTTTATTCAGTTCACTGTAAGGAGATGGCTTGTTTTGATATGATTTACATTCTCTTGCAATATGGCCTTCCTGGTTGCAGGAATAACAGACCACTGCCCCCCCTCTATTGAAAGGTGGGGGCCTCTCCCCTTTAACTTGTCTAACATCATCTGGAACATACCCCTCATTTTTCCATGAAACAATTTTAGAATGATCTGACGATTCCCTTTTAATTGCTGCAATAGGGCGTTTTCCTTTAAGTGTCGAAGTGGAGTTGTAAAAACTGGGTCATCTTTGCCACAATATCTGAATACGGTGTGTATGAATCGACCAGCAGGGCAAGGGCATTCCGAGTATGTCGCCACTCTGAGAAATGAGCGGATTTGAACATAGGATCTTGCTGCGTCAAGTTTGTAACACCACTGTAGGAACTAAATGCCTCCCATAACCTGGCCGCATATGCTGCTGGATGCTCCCCTGGCGACATCACGACTTCTCGTATTTTGTCCCAGTCAACTGAACGTGTTCCTAGCACCCCCAACAAAGCAGATTTCCTCTCTTCTTTCCTTGCGTCCCTGTCATGAATATTCTGAGGGAGAGCACTAGCCAGCGCATGGGGCAAACAAGCTGCCAAAATAATACATGCATCAGCATCGGTCAAACGATGCAGGTCAACCGTCCTTTCTAAATTAGATAGAAATTCCACCGGGTCTCGCTTGGCCGGCTCAAACTTGCCGATATTTTTAACCAGCGACTCGATTTCATTTGGTGATAACGGTTTGATTGTAGTAGTTGTCGTAATACGGTCTCCCCCCTCTCCAGGTACAATCGTCATCGTCTCATGCACCGGTGCCAGCGGGAATTTCACAGTACAATTAGAAGAAGTGTTGTCCCAGTCATTACGTCCGTTCGGTCTTACGGGTTTATCCCAGAAATCATCGTTCTTATAGCTCGTTTTGTCTATATGATGTTCCGTGGTTTTATTGCATTTCTCAAATAAGAAATCATTTGCGATTTTCAAATTTTTCACTTCTGTGTCAGCATGGTCCAAATCGCGCTGTAATTCTGAATTAAATTTCTTCAATTCGGCAACCTCCTTCCGCAAATCTAGTTGAATTTCAGCATTCAAATTGGCGTATACATGGTAACTTTTGATATCGGCCTGTTTATTCTCGATCTGTTTTTTTAAACTATCGTTCTCCGCTTCAAGCGCATCTAATCTCTTTTTACAGAGTTTATATGACGCTAGAACACCCGTCATAGCTACCGCAACCTTCCCCTTTTTATTCAGTTTGCCCATCTTTGGATGGCCGTCAAACTGGCACAAAGCCCATGCATACGGCTCCGCCTGACCTTCAATGCCCTCTAAGATTTCCGACTTACCATGTTTGGCAATGTAACGCACAACGAAGTTTTCCATAACTATAATTGGCAACGTTCCCACGACCAAACAAATTGTCCAGCCAGTTACCTCAAGGGAATAACAGTTACAATTTAAAACAAATAAAACGCAGTTTCTGTTCCAGTGCTTCGGACACAGACAACTTAACTATTCCAGTTACTTTAGGAATAAAAAAACTCCACACGGTTTCTGTCCCAGCGCGTCGGGCACAGCAAACAACTGTTCCAGATCCCAATTACAATTCTCAACCACAGTACTTCGAGCCGACTCAGTTACTTTAGAATCGTTTTCGAATTTTAAGGAACCACAACTCAGGCACACAGTTTCAGTTACGATAGAAACGAAGAGAAACAACTCTACTGCCACTGTACTTCGGGCATCATTAATTCAACCGACCAGTTGCTTTAGGCCAACAACAGTGCCACACTCCGTCGGGCACGAACCAGTTAAACCTCACACTGCCACGGTACCGGGTGCAAACCGCACTACTCGCCGGGTTAACTTTATAGTGTAGGTTTAAACTTTCAGGGTCATGACTGGCTCACTAATTTCTAGTTACGCAAGAAACTTAATTCAAATGACAGTTCCATCGACGCACAGTCGCACTGAATCAGTCACTGTACAGCTTTGCGGAATTGTCAGGAATTAAGCACCAACTCCTACTGCTAACTTTTACTGAAAAATAAAAAAAAATTATCCCTATCCTTAAGCTCCTTTTCTAGGTTTTTAAAGCGGGGGTGTCCGTAAAACAGATGTCACAGCAAAATGAAGAAACCGCGTTTCTTACCTTATTCTCCGGTTTTTTGTTTTTTTTTTTCGGAATCCCTCCTGGCTGGCTCGCCAATGTAAGAAAAAAAGAGGAGGACGGGACAATTCCAATCTTCGAATGAAAAATGGTGTTTATTTCCAGTAAAAACTGCAGTGAACAGAAATACGGGTGACGTACTCTGGGTTCAGCAGAGTCAAAGTGAACCCCGAGCCTCCCCAACGTACACTTCTTATACATGAAAACATCTTTGAAGTTGGCCAGACATATTAATTGCATTAATTACTTAGAAAATGCAGATTACGGTCTCTTTGGAGGAAACAGCTCTTCAATTGCTCACTCCCGGCCGCTACACTATAATTGATGGCTATGCCAGGTAGGTGTAACAAGTCGTTGTCAGAAATTACCAAGTGTATTGTACTTATGATAAGTGGATCCTGACCACTTGGCCAACGGATGTGTCTGATTCACAGGGTTTGCGACTTGAGTAGATTAGCACAGGGATGAGAATCTTACATCGTACTCGTTGACACATCTGCCGATACCACGCACCGATACCACTTAATGTAAGACGCAAGGTAACTGCCTGCTCAAGCTGGATTTATGGTTCTGCGTCGACTCCACGCAGAAGGGCATGCTGTCGCCTCGACGCCGTCGTGGACCTTTCGAAGTTCTGCATTGAGGTCGTTTGCGTCATGCTGTGCCGCGAAGCAATTCACCGACAAATCGCTAGGTGGCATCAGGTTTCCGAAGGACCTGTAGTGAAATCACGTGAGACTCGAGTAGAGTGGACCAATCAGTGCCCTTGTGGTCTGCGTCGCTTTGACATGCAGTTAGAGAATTTTCGAGGTACACGTCAGTCGACGCAGAGGCTCCGCGGTGGGGGTTCACGTCGCCGCAGAGGCTCTGCGTCGCGACGGCGTCAATTCGACGCAGAACCATAAATCCAGCTTCACGGTCGCAAAGGCTACAGTATGTTGTACTACCTGACTTCTATGTCTAGGGGGAGACAGTGAGTTAGAAATAATAAAAGAAAGAGAGCTTTATAGGCCTAGTCATCACATCACATGCAGGCATGCACGCATACACACCAGAGGTGTATAGTAACGAAGTACATGTACTTCGTTACAGTACTTAAGTACACTGAACAAAAATATAAATGCCCCATGTCAAATTTTTGAGTTTTTATTAACATTAGGGTTATGCAATATATGCAGCGAATCAAAATTCATTTTTGTTAATGACTAATCTTCAGATCACCGTCCATTACATCTTGATATTTGCATCTGCAAAGGAGTGACAATCGTTTGAACACGTTGGGGGTCAGGTTGAAGAAATTGAATGTTCAATATCTTGTGTGTCCACTATTGCTCCCAGAGCAACACATCTCCTTCGCATGGAGTTGATCAGGTTGTTTATCGTGGCCTGTGGAATGTAATTCCATTCTTCCCGGTGGGCCACATGGAGCTGGCGCACATTATCTGGAACTGGAACATGGTCGCGGATACGTCGATCCAGAACATCCTAAAGATGCTCTATGGGCGACATGTCCGGTGAATACGCAGGCCAGTCCAGAACTGGAATGTGCTCTGCTTCAAGGAACTGCATGCAGACCGCTCTGGTGGACATCCCTGCATCCAGCATGCCAATGGCACGTTCCCGCATGACCTGAGACATCTGAGGCATGATAACTTTTGACAAAATTTGACATTTTGGGGTGGCCTTTTATTGTCCCCTGTATAAGGAGTGTCTGGGTACTGCTCATTCTGTCTGATCACCGTCTGGAAATGCCACACCCATGTACTGAGTGAAATCACTGAGCAAATGCTCACTGACAGAGAGATGGATTAAAAAATGGTATACAAATCAAGAGAAATATCCCTATTGTACAAGTAAAAGTCAGCATATGCTCATTTAGAGTTGTGTGGCATCAATATTTGACATGGGGCATTTATATTTTTGTTCAGTGTATATATAGAACACTAGATTGCTGATATGGTTCGCTCAAGTGAAGCATCTGTCCCAGGAGCGTATACACCCGGTAGTAAAATTCGCACGTAGACTCCCATTCATTTTCGCCCACTTTAAAATTATATTTTCAAACAGACTTGCGTGCGAGTAGGTGTTATTTTGGTATCGTTGTGCAGAGCAACATTTTTCTCCCTAAATATGTGCTTTTTGGAGGATGGAAAGCAGCACACTTACTAAAGAGAAAATCGAAATGTGACTCGGCGTCAACATTAAAGTGCAGCAGAAAAGTGAAGTTAACGTGACCAAGGCTTTTAATGACCCTCTGATAAGATAATTGCTGGGACATTTTTGCCGTTATAAGAAACGTCGATGAATGTCCGTATATCTTATTAAATTACTCTCAGGTTTCCTCACTTCATTGTACCCTGGTTGACTATTTGCCATCAACCGAATTGTTTATATTGCATCATATGGCTAATGCCAACGTTGATAAAAGGAAGCGCTAGTGAACTCTGGCTGCTCCTTCACTAAGCTTCATCTTTGCCCCTGTCCCCTTAAAGCACTGCTCTCAAAAATGATCACTGCACAGCATGGTTCGAGGGGATGGAGAAAAGTTTTTTCTCCTGATTTCTAACAGCCAAGCCTTTCTCCCCTCCTTGTCTTTTGGAGCTCGGTATAAACAGACAAAGCGGCTAGTTCACTGTTTTAAATATTATGCAGGTAAGAAGTATTGTAGTTGAATGTCAATTACAAGTAGCTAGTTTGTTAGCCACCTTGTTAATTTTATTAACTACTAAGTCAATGCAGTCCCTGCGAGGGTAAGGGAGCCAAGGTAGCTCGCTGGTGACTGTTATCAATCGCTAGCGTTCGCTTTCAGTCAGTGGTCTATTCAAGTCAATGGGACGGCTAATTAGCTAGCTAGCACGAAACGCGTTTTTCTATTAAAGTGACAACTTTACGTTTATACGTTAACTTACGCATGAAACGTTTTATTACAGCCCTTCAAATGAATATTGCAGCAAAAGGCAGCCGCACATCTCGGCATTTTCACGCTTATATCAACTTATTTGAAATTGCCCTCATCGGAAACCATTCATTTTTATGAAGAAGTTGGGTGTATCAATATGGAGGCCGGGTGCTTCACTTTGTATAATGTAAATATGACATCATCAGCAATCTAGTGTTCTAAATATATATGTCTATGCTTACGATCCGGTCTTCTCCGCCCTCATTCTGAGTGAATGTATAAGAAGTAGTGGCTAACGGGTGCGTACTACAAAGGAGAGCCGTGAACCGTGTACACTCTCCTGAGTTGGCAACTGGGGCCCGCACATGCGAAAAAGTCTTAAGTATTTACACATAGATCTCTAATTGGATATTCCAGATTCGGGTGGGATTGGAGATGCCAAATTAAAAAAAAAATTAAATTAAAAAAAAAAAACCTATTACTTCAACACGTTTCGGCGTCCAGCCGTCAGACCGGTGTACTCTGATTACTGAATGCTTTTACCTGCTAATGACTCACCGTCTGTGTAGAAGTTTGTTTCCTGAGGAAGGCTGGATGCCCAAATGTGTTTAAATAACAGTTTTAATTATGTTCTGCCTGTAGAACTTGCCATGGAATAAGTGTGCCTTTTTTTTTTTTTTTTTTTTTAATAAGTATAACTTTCGATGAAGTATCGATCTGAAGTTAGCTAGCGAGAGACAGGCTGTGAATAACGTTACTCTGGTAATTTCTTATCACATCGCTAGCAAGCTCAGCACTTCGACATGTTAAAATCGATCAATCAGGTACACTACATACTTTTTAACTGAATTTGCAATCACCTAAGCCTTATATGAAAACACTTTGAGCTGTTTACCTCAGTGAAATCCAACAGTATTGTATCCGCTCCTCTTGTTGACATCCTTTGAAATATGGCGGAGGGGTGGGGGTGGAGTTTGGAGGTTTGGTCGACAGTTTCAGGATCCAGTGGAGTTAGGAGGTTTAGTCACAGTTGGTTTTAAATACTTTTCATTGGTTAAATATTTGTAAAACCACAGTCAGACATAAAGGGTGACCAATTGTACTGATTTATGGAAAAAAATAAAAATCATGATTTTTGGACATAGGAGGTTTGCACCCAACAGTGACGATAGATGACCTCCTATAAGTGTTCAATACACATATGTTCTCAATCTTCAATATTTTCAAGCCTAGAAACCTTTGAAAATTGTAACATTTTGCTCGACCTCAAGTTTGACCTTTCAAGGTTATCTGAGGTCAACTTTAACACAGCCAAAATATAGGTCATATATTACTTCCTATATGTCAGTAATACAAACTTAATCTCTATCTGGAACCATTTAGCTTTCACAGGCAATTTGGCCCATTCTCTATAAGACCCAATGTTACAGTACAGCGCCCCCACTAGACCCACTTCCGTCGATTCAATCAAAATGGCACTCGCTCTGTGCATAAAGTGTATCAAGGTGAGTTGATTGCCAGATTTAGAAAAAAAGTTATCAGACATTTTTTGAGAAAAAAAAATTTTAAATTTCAAGTCATATCTTTTAACATAGTTAATATATTATATTAACGCCATATTTCCTTTAGAAACTTTAAGGACATTGATTCCACCTCCCTCAGTCAGCATCTTCAGCTCCTTTCTCCTCCTCCAAACTCATCAGCCAGTGACCTCATGGACTTCTACAATTATAACCTCCACTCTCTCCTGGACTTTCACGCTCCACAGAAGACCCGGACTGTCACTTTCACCCGCTCTGCCCCGTGGTTCACAGAAGAGCTGCGGGTAATGAAAAGGACTGGCCAAGTCCTGGAGCGGGCATATGTTACATCTGGGCTGACGGTGCATAAGTTGACCTACTGGGAACATCAAAGGACATATGCCAAAGCACTCTCCAAGGCAGGTCAGCACACTACTCCAATATCATTGACAAAAACCCAGGTAACTCTAAATGACTTTTCACTACCATCAAACATCTGCTCAAACCACAAACTTCACCACATCACAATCAAACAGTCACTCAGTGCAACAAATTCATTGATTTCTTCACCTCCAAGGTTGACAATATCCGCTCATCTCTTCCACACTCCAACAACTCAGTCACATTTAACGACATTTCACCCACCACACAACGCTTATCGCAATTCTCCGCCACAATGCAGCAGGAGGTCGAGAAGATAATCCGCAAATCCAAACCATCCACATGCTCCCTCGACCCCTTCCCCTCCCCTCTGCTCAAAGCTCACAGTCAGTCCATCAGTCCTCTCATAACTAAAATCATAAATCTTTCACTCCAAACCGGCAATGTGCCAACCACTATTAAAACAGCTATCATCAAGCCCCTCCTTAAAAAACCCACTCTTGACCCTGAACCTCTGTCAAACTGCAGATCCATTTCCAACCTCCCCTTCATCTCCAAAATCCTTGAAAGAATTGTCTCCATCCAACTCCACAACCACCTCAAATCAAAAAATTCAGTTTGTATGATGAAAATTCCAATCCTCTCTGCTGCATTTGACACTGTAGATCATCAGATCCTCCTACATTGCCTCCCTACAGCACTGCCCTTCACTGGTTTCAGCCCTCATCAGTCACCTGTGGGGTCCCCCAGGGGCTGACCTCCTGATGACCTCATGGAATACACTCTATGCTGGCTCCAAGGTCATCCTTCCTCATCCTTCAACTGACCTCCTGCCTGCTGCTTGCATTTGAAAACTTCACTGCAGATCATCAGATCCTCCATCGGCATTGCCTCCAACCCTACACTCCATATCTTCTTGGCCACAACTTTTCCCTCTCTCCTTCTGTGACTAACTTGGGTGTCAGGTTTGACCCCCATCTTAGCTTTGAAAACCACATCACTTACATTTGCAAAACTTCCTTCTTTCACCTCCGTAACATCGTTAAACTTCGGCCATCTCTCTCTCGTTCTGCTGCAGAGAAGCTCATTCATGCCTTTGTCTCCTCCAGGTTGGACTATTGCAATGCACTCCTCATCGGGATCCCTGGCAAGAGCCTCCAAAGGCTCCAATATGTTCAAAACAGCGCTGCCAGGGTCCTGATGAGGGTGCATAAACATGAGCACATCACCCCCATCCTTCACACTCTGCACTGGCTCCCCGTCCACCTCCGTATTGAATATAAAATCCTTCTGCACACCCATCACTGTCTGCACGGTGTGGCCCCCACCTACCTCACGGAACTCCTCACCCCACACTCCTCAGTTAGAACCCGGTCAGGCCAATTGCACCGTCTGCGCCCACCCAGGACTCGGCTTAAGACCGTGGGTGACAGGGCCTTTGAGGCTGCTGCTCCCCGTCTGTGGAATGCCCTCCCTGACCATCTCAGAGCTCCACAGTCGGTGGATGCTTTTAAAAAAGGACTTAAAACCTTCCTTTTTTTAGAAAAAGCCTTTTCTGGTTGATTTTATCTATTGACTGTATATGTTGACTGTTGATTCTGTCCGTCTGTTGACTGTTTTGCTGATTTTATGTTTTTCTGCTGACTTATGTTGATTTTATCTGTTATTGTGCACTTTGAGATTTGTTGTCAAATGTAAAGTGCGTTACAAATAAAATTTTTTATTATTATTATTATTATTATTACCTCATATGGCCCAGTCGAAGCGACAAAAGCATGAACTTGATGAATAAGACACCTTTCATTGCTTGGTTGACCAGTACCAATTGGGGTGTGTACACTTTTGTTGCCACCCATTTTGGGAATAATGACTGTTTGTTAAGTTATTTGGACAGTGCAGTAAATCTACACTGCTACACAAATTGTACAATGACTTAACTAGAATATATTTCAAGTTTAAGTTCGGTAACATTGTCCCTTGAAAAGATATAATCAATTAATTGTCGAAATGTGAGGGGTGTACTCACTTTTGTGAGATACTGTACATCCTAAAAGAATAGACAAAGCACGTCACCTAGTGGCGGGAGATGTAGTTTTTGGAGAAATCTATCTGTTTGTCAATAGAATTTGTTTTCACAAAATACACAGCGAATATACGTCGCAGGACAAAGTTCTTTGGTAGGATTATTTACTTTGATTCCTAGAACACGTTCATGTTTTAAAAAGACCGGAAATCGACAAAAACGTATTTTTCCAAAATGCACCTTTAGCAATCTAGCCTACTGTGTGGACAGTGGGCAATTTTTAAGTAGCTACCATAAGCCAGGATGAAGGCTACAAACTCATTTATCTCTTTAGGAGGACAAAAGTACACTAATCTCATATTCTGTCGCAAAGGCCAGGGTATTCATGAATGACAGTGTAAATGAAGTTTTCATCCAGGCAGCAGGCAATCTCAGTTATCCTAGCCATTTAGCTAGTCAGTTTGTGAATGGCCAGATGCCTAAATATACCTTTCTTTTGAAAAAACTGGGTCACCAACTGTCGACCTGTCTTCTCTCTTTCAGCTCTTTCTTTCCTTTCTTTTCTGGCACCCTGACTTCGGCATCCTGCCTCTCTCGTTCTCACTCAGTTCACCACTAGTCTGATCTAAGGGCATGCAGCCAGCAAAATTTTCACAGATCGGCTGTGGTACCATTGTACGTGCCATCAGCCAATCACAGCTCGGATGTACTCATGCATCGATGAGATTGGCAACGCATTCGACCTTGTCACTGTCAGCTGAGTTGTGCACGCGGCAAATTTGTAAATGCTCCAAACTACGCGAAATTACAAGTAAACTTGCTGGTCTGCTGCAGAAGTCCAATTTATTAGGCCTTGGCCTCAGTGACTAATACTGCAAATCGGAGAGCAAAATTCGTGATATCAGACTGTCAGTTTTTTATTTACCAGTTATTATTATTATCATTATTTACCAGTTTTTCTATTTCGCTATTAAGATTTTGCGCATTTCTAAGTGTAATGGAAACGCACACAGAGAGTGAGGACGATGTCCGAAGTTATTAGCCCCAAGAAACACAGTCTGCTTCGTGACTGTAGACTGTGCATGACACAGACTCCTATTTTAGGCATTGCGCTGATTAGCTTATGGTCGTCGATGGAGTACATTGGGGAGGCGTGACCAGTTAGTTTTTGAATCAGTTTTAAACATTTGCTGCAATCGACAAAATACTATTCTACTGACCGCTGGCCAATTATCGGAACCCCAAAGAAAACAGACTATGAATCTGTAAGAACTGCAGCTTTTCTTATCTTTATTTTACTCCAATGAAAATAAATCATCTTGCACTCGGACCAACCAGTCACCGATTTCATATGTACTGCGTGAATAATTGTGATGTGGAAAAAAGCCACTAGATGGCAGTATTGACATTTTTTTTGTTAAGCCAAGTCTGGAACTAGGTTTTGGGCATGTCCTGGGCATGCCTCAGAGGGGGCTGGACAAGAGTATATAAGGAGAAAAATTGAGAGAGTAGGGGTAGTTGGAGAAATTGCAAGGAGAAATTGTGGAAGGATACATTTGACCAGACCTGTCACTCTTTTCAAGACCTGTGAAGCTTTTTGTGGATTTTTGCCTGTGTTGGAGCATTTTCCCATCCCAGGACATCGCAACATAGCAGCCCATCTCCATTACAAAGGAACTGTAAATATCTCATTTTTTATTTGATTTCAATCTTGGTCAGTAGGATAGAGTGTAAATTAGTTCTAAGTGTTTGTTTAATTAAATCTGTTGAAGTTTAAGAATTTTGTCTGTCATCCCTTGCTGTCCGTGGACGCCATAACAAATTGACGCCATAACAATTTGGGGGCTCGGGTCCGGATAGACCATTGTCTTGAAGTCATTTATTGAAAATCTAAAATTTCAAATAGTGAAATTGTTTTTTGAATTTTCCTAGATATATATCGGCAGATCAACAGCAATGGATGATTTCTTGGCCTCACCAACCGTAGAGGTTTTTTGAAGTCTTTTAAAAGACAGAACTGCTAGAAATATGCAGACAGTTAGAGCTGACAGATGTAAAAACCAGCCATGCGAAAAGCAAGACTGGCTAGAGAAATTGTTGAATATTACATTGATGAAAATGTGTTTGCACCAGGAGATCTGGAACAGTTTCCGGTGGAAAATCCAAATGTAGAATTGGAACTTAAATTAAAAATTCTAGAGATTGAAAGGGAAGAAAAAGAAAAACAACGAGAGTTTGAGAGAGAGAAAGAGGAAAAAGAAAGGGAGGAAAAACAAAAACAAAGAGAATTTGAGAGAGAGAAAGAGGAAAGAGCAGAAAGAGAGAGACAGAGACAGAGAGATTTCGATTTAGGAAAATTAGATAGAGAAGAAAGGCTCCAAATGGAGCTACTAAAAATCAAAATTCAAGCTGAAAACAAATTTCGGGCTAGCCAGGAGGTAAAGCTGGTGCCTCCATTCTCAGAGAAGGAGGTTGATAAGTATTTCCAGTGCTTCGAGAAGGTAGCTAAGAGTTGTCAGTGGCCAAAGGAACACTGGCCTCTGATGTTGCAAACTGTCCTCAAGGGTAAAGCTCAACAAGCCTATTTGGCTTTGTCTGCAGATGATTCCTTTGATTATGAGGTTGTCAAAAAGGTTATTTTGACAGCTTATGAGTTTGTTCCAGAGGCTTACCGACAGAAATTCAGAGGTCTGAAGAAATCTGGCAATCAGACTTATGTTGAATTTGCTAACGAGAAGAAGGTTTGCTTTGAGCGCTGGTGTACTTCTATGGAGGTCAAGGATGATTTCAACTCACTAAAAGAAATGGTGTTAGTTGAAGAATTCAAGAACTGTGTCAAGGATGATATCAAGACCTACCTCAATGAGAAGCAAGCACTGAATTTGCAATCAGCTGCCAAGTTTGCAGACGAATATGTTCTCACACATAAGTCCAAAGTTCAGTCTAGCAGTAACAATAGATGGTCCCAATTTCAGAAGAAAGGTAAAGGTGATACCCAAGATTCCTCACCCAAAGACAAAGACAAATCTGGTGATGGTGCTCAGAAATCCAGTCAAAGGTCTGATAAAAGTGTGAAAGCTGACAGTGACAAAAGTGGTCTAGTTTGCAATTATTGCAAGAAATCTGGTCATGTTACACTAACTGTTGGTTCCTTAAAGCTAAGAAAGAAAAAGAAAAGGATACCAAACCCAAATGCCTTTATGAAGACAAGGTTAGAAACCCCTGTAGTAGATGACCGATCTGCGAAATTGCCTGCTCCTTTTGAGGCTAAGAAGCCTGATACTGCTGACTTTGTGAGGGAGGAATTTCTTCCATTTGTGTCAGAGGGATTTGTGGCTCTGAATGAGCATTCTCCTCCTGTCCCCATATATATCCTAAGGGATACCGGAGCTTCTCAGTCACGTTTGTTGATGGACTCCTTGGAGTTACGTGATGAGACCGCTTCTGGGGATTTCATACTTGTACAAGGTATTGAAGGGAGGACAGTATCTGTACCCCTGCACTCTGTATTCTTGAAGTCAGATTTAGTTACAGGACAGGTAAAGGCGGGACTTATGTCAAGTCTACCTATCAAGGGTGTTTCTCTGTTGCTAGGCAATGACCTGGCTGGGGGCAATGTAGTCCCCCCTGTTCATCTTACTTCACAGCCGAGCACTGAAGATGGCGATGAAGACCCATCTCTGTATCCTTCCTGTGCAGTGACTCGTGCTATGGCCAAGAAGGCTCAAGAAGAAGATGATGTGGTGCCGTCCAGCACCTTGAATAGTCATGACTCAGGTGGTTCGCCTCATGACTCTGTTCAGCCTACTATGGTTTCTCCATTTGAGGACTTATCAGACACTTTTATCAGTTCTCTATTCAGCCAGCCAGATGGGTCTGGTGATTTTGATGTGTCTGGAGACTTGTCTCTGTCCAGAAAGCGGTTGATTCAGGAGCAAAACCAATGATCCTGAAATTTGTGTACTAAAAAAAGAGAGCCCTTCCTGATGAAGAAATAGACACAGTTCCAGTTGGGTATTATCTCAAGGATGGAGTGTTGATGCGGAAGTGGCGCCTCCTGATATCCCTGCCAATGCAGATTGGGCAGTGGTCAAGCAAATTGTTGTTCGAAGGTCTACAGGAATGAGATCTTAACAATGGCTCATAGTTTGCCTTTTAGGAGGTCATCTTGGTGTTAAGAAGACTGTTGACAAGATCATGAAACACTTCTTCTGGCCTGGACTTCGGAAAGATGTTTACAACTTTTGCAAAATCTGTCACACTTGTCAGGTAGTTGGAAAACACCAGTTAGACCGACCTGTAGCTCCATTGCAGCCTATCCCAGCATTTGGGGAGCCCTTCTCCAAGGTCATCGTTGATTGTGTTGGTCCATTACCCAAGACTAGATCTGGAAATCAGTACTTGTTGACAATCATGTGTGCATCTACCAGATTCCCTGAAGCCATCCCTCTACGCAACATCAAGGCAACTGCAATTTCGAAGGCTTTGATAAAGTTCTTCACGTTGTTTGGCCTTCCCAGGGAAATTCAGTCAGATCAAGGTAGCAATTTCACTTCGGATTGTTTCCAGCAGGTTGTGTATGAACTAAGTCTTGAAGCAGATTCTTTCCAGTGCCTATCATCCAGAGAGTCAGGGTGCCTTAGAGCGGTTTCATTCCACTCTCAAGACAATGAAGAGGACTTATTGTTATGACCATGAGAAAGACTGGGATGAAGGTGTGCATTTGCTGTTGTTTGCAGCTAGGGAAGCAGTGCAGGAGTCTACTGGATTCAGTCCGTTTGAGCTTGTGTTTGGCCATGAAGTGAGAGGACCTTTGCTATTGTTGAGTGAACAATGGCAAGAGAAAGAGCCGCATATCAGTCTGTTAGACTATGTTAGCAAGTTCAAGGAAAGACTGCGTGCAGCTTGTGACCTAGCCAAAGAGAACTTGAAATCAAGTCAGGGAAAAATGAAAACTTGGTATGATCATAAGGCTAGAAGCCGTGAGTTTAAACCAGGAGACAAGGTCCTTGTGTTGTTTCCCTTGCAGTCCAATCCCTTGCAGGCTAGATTTCATGGTCCTTATGAAATTCTGACAAAACTCAATGATCTCAATTACATTGTGAAGACTCCAGATAGGAGAAAGTCAAAACAGTTGTGTCACATTAACATGCTGAAGCCTTATCATGATAGGAATGCTAGGGTTGCAGCTGTCACTTCAGATCCTCCTATGGCCGAGACTTGTGAAGATGAGGGGGAGTTTCAAAATGAGGAACCTAGAATTAAAGCTGAAGTTCTTTCATGTAAATTGTCAAATTCTGAAGTGTTGCAAAATCTTGATGTAAAACTCCAGCACTTAGAACCCTCACAGAAAGATCAGTTTGAGAGGTTGATCAAGAAATATAAAGATCTATTTCCTGATGTTCCAAAGAGAGTTTCTATAGCCTCTCATGATGTAGATGTTGGTGATGCCAAACCAATAAAACAGCATCCGCATCGGATGAATCCTGAAAAGAGAAAGATTGCTGAGAAAGAGGTTGAGTACATGTTAGAACATGATATTATCAGACCCTCTAACTCAGATTGGAGTTCACCCTGTGTTCTAGTTCCAAAACCTGATGGAAGTACTAGATTCTGTACAGATTATCGCAAAAGTCAATGCTGTAACTAGAACTGATGTGTTTCCAATACCTAGGATTGATGATTGTATTGATAGAGTAGGGCAAGCAAAGTTTCTGACCAAGATTGATTTATTGAAGGGTTATTGGTGTGTGCCTTTAACTGAGAGGGCCAAGAGCATCTCTGCTTTTGCCACACCATCTGGGTTATATCAGTATGAAGTCCTACCCTTTGGCATGAAAAATGCCCCAGCCACATTCCAAAGGATGATACAGTCTACAATCGCTGGATTGCCACACACGGGTGCGTACATCGACGACCTGATCACATGGAGTGACTCCTGTGAAGAAAATCTGAAAGATGAAGAGACGTTGTTCCAGCGCTTGACCGAGGCTAACCTGACTGTTAACCTGAACAAGAGTGACTTTGGTTGTACTACTGTCACGTATCTTGGCTACATCGTAGGCCAGGGTAAGGTGGCACCGATAAATGCTAAAGTCCAAGCCATCATGGACTTTCCAGTTCCTGACAACAAAAAAGCTTTGCGCCGCTTCCTTGGAATGATCGGGTACCACCGCAAGTTCTGCAAGAACTTTGCTGAGATTGCTCTCAATCTCGCCAACCAACTGAAGAAAGGCGTAAAGTTCACTTGGGATGAAGCATGCCAAAGAGCCTTTGATCGCCTGAAGTCTCTGCTATGTCACTTCCCCGTGCTCAAATCTCCTGACTTCAACAAACCGTTCTCCATGGCGGTCGATGCTAGCGACCAAGCTTGTGGATCTGTGCTCCTACAGAGAAGTGACTCTGATGACATTGAGCATCCCGTGGCATACTTCTCCAGGAAGTTCAATCGCCACCAAAAGAACTATTCCACAATTGAGAAGGAGCTGTTGGCTCTGGTTCTATCCTAACAACTCTTTGAGGTTTATGTTTGTACAGGGCAAAAGCCAATGATTGTATATACTGACCACAATCCGTTAATGGTTTTGAGTAAGATGAAAAACAAGAATCGGAGATTGTTGAATTGGAGTTTGATTTTACAAGAGTTTGACTTGGAAATTTAGCATGTAAAGGGTACTGACAATGTAATTGCCGATTGCTTATCCCGTGTTTGAGTATGTGTACATATATCACATGTGTTTATTAGCATATTGTATTATATGTATATACATACAAGTGTCTACTTAACCATTTTTGTATTGAAAAGAAAAATTTTGCCTTTATAAGTCAAAATTTTTCCCTTTTGGAATGGAGGTGTGATGTGGAAAAAAGCCACTAGATGGCAGTATTGACATTTTTTTTTGTTAAGCCAATTCTGGAACTAGGTTTTGGGCATGTCCTGGGCATGCCTCAGAGGGGGCTGGACAAGAGTATATAAGAAGAAAAATTGAGAGAGTAGGGGTCATTGGAGAAATTGCAAGGAGAAATTGTGGAAGGATACATTTGACCAGACCTGTCACTCTTTTCAAGACCTGTGAAGCTTTTTGTGGATTTTTGCCTGTGTTGGAGCATTTTCCCATCCCAGGACATCGCAACATAGCAGCCCATCTCCATTACAAAGGAACTGTAAATATCTCATTTTTTATTTGATTTCAATCTTGGCCAGTAGGGTAGAGTGTACATTAGTTCTAAGTTTTTGTTTAATTAAATCTGTTGAAGTTTAAGAATTTTGTCTGTCATCCCTTGCTGTCCGTGACGCCATAACAAATCGACGCCATCACAAATTGGGGCCATAACATAATCATATACATGCGGAACTTCAGATCAGAGTGGAAGTGCGCATCCAATCCAATCCATCAGGATAGAAGGTTAGCGACTGCTGTTGAAACGAGGCAGCCAAATAAAACCATTTGCCATTTGACGCATGCATCCATAGCTGGAATCAACAAGACTCAAAATAAGAGTCTGTGTCACGAACAGTCTACGGTCATGAAGCAGACTGTGTTTTTTTGGGCTAATAATGTCGGACGTCGTCCTCACTCTCTAGTTGCGTTTCCATTACCCTTAGTAATGCGCAAAATCTAAATGGCGAAGTTAAAAACTGGAAATGAAAACACAGTCTGATATCACGAAATTTGGTCTCCGATCGGCAGTATTAGTAACCGAAGCCAAGGCCGAATAAGTAGACTATTGGACTTCTGCCGCAGACCAGCTAGTGTACTTGTAATTTTGCGTATTGTACAGCACTTACATCGTTATTGTCAGACGAGCATTTCCAAATTTGCCGCGTACACAACTCAGCTGACAGTGACAAGGTCGAATGCGTTGCCATTCTCATCGATGTATGAGTACAGCCGACCTGCGATTGGCTGATGCCACGTACAATGGTACCACAGCCAATTTGCGATTGGCTGATGTACGTAATGGTACCAACCGACCTGCAGAAAAAAATTTTGCACGCACCAGTTCAGGCAGTAGCGTAACTTAGCCGTACAGAATGATGAATAGTAAGAGGGGGGGCCCATGTGCTGAGATTATTATTCAAAAGTTGTAAATTGAGAAACAAAGAACAAATTCATTCTAAATTGATCAAGTTATTACAAAAATTAAAATATAAAATAAAAGTGTCCATATATGTTATTTACAAATGTTTATAATAATAACGGTATCCTCTATGGGGCCCCTGTGAATGCTGGGCCCCTAGAATTGTCCATGGTTACCCCGCCCCCCCTTACCGCGCCGCTTGGTACAACTAAGAAAAACAGGTGGCAGAGGATACCGTTTAGTTTATCATGGCCCAATCTACAACCCATACAAATACTGAGTTGAGAACTTGGTCTTTGGCAAACTGTGGAAATTCCCTCACTTGTCACACTTTTCTGTCAAATATATTGTATACTGTACGTGGTCAATTCAGCTATGTTTCTTGACATTGAAAACTTTTTTCAACGCTATTTTATGTCTGTCTTTGTCAGCGATTAATGAACTTTTCCGTGGCTTTCCTACAAGACCAAGTAAAATAAAAAAAGACAAACGACAATGCAATGCATTGCATTCATTTATCAGCCTGCTTCATGGATTGTGTGAGAAACTGAATGAATTCACTTTAGGTAGGATAGTCGAGTTTGCACACACGACCACAATCCCGACCAGATCAGCATTGAACTTTGTGGTCTGCATACACGCACTCAGACAGCCCTATCCATGTCAGAGGTATCATGTTCTGGTTCAAACATGCCCTGGAAAAAGACAACTAGACAAGTTTGCATCTTACATACCTGGCTCTCTGCAGGCCCTGTGGTTTTTGTTGCTAGGTTACAGTGGTGGTGGCTTGTGCGTGCATGCAGAGTATGGTGGCGGCAGAGGCAATCTGATATTTTTATATTTTTTTGGGGTGACAGAACACATTCCTTTGATATTGAAATGATTTGCCCTTTCAATAGAAGCTGGTAATCACAGATGCTCTTTGAAAATATGATGTCCCCGTCAACCTTTCCATGTATAGATCAGTTAAATAATAATGTGTTGTTAAGTAGTCTCTCAGTGCCAAATTGAAAGGCCATGAGGAAATAAAAGGGATGCGGTGGGAATAAGGACTGTATTCAAATCAATGTGAGAGGAGAGCGGATGGCTCTTACTCAGGGGTTCGCACAAATGATTTTAGGTCTTATGAAAAGATCTCACAAAAGCCTCATTTCCACCAAGCAGTCTAGTTCAGTTTGTTTTTTTTTTTTACAAATTAGAGTGATTATTTGAGCATTTCCATTTTCAAAAGTTGTGGATGGTACCAAAATAACCGTTCCAATCTGTCCTGTTTTTTTTTTTTATACCCCTCTTTTGAGTTACATAGGACACCGATCAAATACAATAAATTCGAACAAGAGACTCAACAGTCCGTTGATTGGTCAAAAAAAGAATTGTCACTCTTGCTCAACTAAGGACGTGATTGATGCAAATATTACCATCCAGGACCAACCCCACCTACATTTAAGAGTACTCCCTGAGATTTAAACATAAACCAAGAATGCTTTTCATTATGCTCACGTGTCTCCTCTCTTCCCTCACCTCAATCTCTTTGTTGTGTCTTAGCTCCTCCCAGCGAGGAATAAGAGAGATGCGAGGAAGTGCTGCAAGGACGGAGGAGCCGAAAGCTGCCAACTGAGTTAACCTTCTTCCATGAAACGATGCCACATGTGAAGGTACGGCATTTAAACGTCATGCCACAAGATAAAAGGCTTTGGCATAGGATGCACCTGTGTTTCCTCACTTTAAGCTCCTCCAGAAGCCTCCTCTCTCCTCCCTCTGCATCTCCTCATGGTGCATCTAAGGGACTGGATGATCCCCCATGATGGCCGTGGCGGAACAATTTCCAGGTCACAGAAGAGGAGAGGACGTGAGGAAGCATAAGTTAGCATAATGAAAGGCACCCCAAATCTAGGGTTTATGCACTGGTCTGTACAGATTACATATGGGTTCAAAGGGTACTACAGTGCTGTGAAAAAGTATTTGCCCCCTTCCTGATTTCTCCTAGTACAGCATATTTGTAACCGTTATATGTTTCAGATCATCAAACTAATTTTAATAATAGACAAAAAATAACATGATTAAACTCAAAATGCAGATTTTAAATGATGATTTCATTTTTTCAAGGGAAAAAGCTATCCAACCCAACCTGACCCTCTCTGAAAAATTTGATTTCCCCTTACAGTTGCGATCAAAATTATTCAACCCCCGTTGCAAATTAGGTTTACTGGCAAAATTTACAAACTTTCAGCTATTTGCAATGAACAAATCAAACAAGACAATTTAAATAGCTCGACACAACAAATATTAAAAGTGGCTACTCCAAATTCAACGCAAAATGCCACTTTTAATGAATACTGCAGGCTCAAAATTATAGTATTCAACCCCTTCATGGCAAGCATCTTTAATAATTACCATACAACATGTAGATCCGACCGAGCAATCTGATTGGTCAATCAGACGTTTATAATGTTCTCAAATGAGCATGACAGCATGGGTAGCCAAGCTCATATGAAAAATACCTCATCACTGAAAATATTACTCTGCCTAATCTATTGCCTATATCTAAATATAACCGTTAATATAAGTTCGTTGTAGATAAAGATCAGCTGTGCTGGTCAGTGGTTGTCACGGCACCTGTTAGCGTAAAAATGACTGAGATGTCAGCAGAAGTATAACTATCAGTCCATGAAAAAATTATTTTTTCCAGTGGATATTCTAGTTACAACATGATTAAGCTAGCAAAGCAGTTTTGTGTTGCTATGTGTGGTATTTATTCAGTTTTGGGAAATCACGATGTCTAGAAAACATAAGCTCAAGTTGGCTGGCTGACAAGGACTAGTTAACGTCAGATCTCATGTATTTCCACTGAAAGGGAGAGAATAGTAGCAAAAAACTTTTATATTTTGAGAGCGAAATGCCCACAGTATGAATACATTTTGATTATACATTTTATTTTGTTGGTAATAGTTGTTTAATCGCATTATAACACTCGAGGGTGTGCTTGACCATCAATATTGTCACTTCAGTGATGCTTACGGAACTTGGCACAAGCGCCTCGTTCCTGGCCGCCTCACTGTCGTGACAATAATGATGGTCAAGCACACCCTCGAGTGTAATAATGCTTAAGTAGAGCACCCTTTTTGCCGCATGACCTGCTAGAAATGTGATGCATAGGCAGACGCCAGCTTTTGGCAGCATCCCCAAGGAATCTTAGCCCAGTTCTCCTGGACAATGGCCTCCGGTTCACTAATATTCTAGGGTTTGCATGCTGCAACGGTCTTCTTCAAATCTTACCAGAGATTTTTTATGGGGTTCAAGTGAGGCGACTGTGATGGGCACTCTAGGATCTTCCCAGACTTCTTCTGAAACCAAGCCTTGGGTGAATGTTGAGGTATGCTTAGGATCATTGTCCTGTTGGAAGGTCCAATGATGCCCAAGCGTCAGCTTCCCTACAGACGGCATGACATTTTCTCCTTGGATATCCTGTGTCATGGTTCTGGAGGCTGGCGTTAGCTTGGGAGCTTTCTCTGTTGCTCTCGTCCGGGACGATATCGTTTTGCCCACAATTGGATTCTTTGGCCAGCTGACATCAATTGTGGACGGCACCCGGACTCTATTTAAGCCCAA
Source organism: Gymnothorax javanicus (assembly GCA_029692085.1). Lineage (NCBI taxonomy): Eukaryota > Metazoa > Chordata > Actinopteri > Anguilliformes > Muraenidae > Gymnothorax > Gymnothorax javanicus. The sequence goes on from CM056199.1 coordinate 68,606,503, forward strand.
GTTCCGCCTCGCCACCTTTGCTAGAGTGTCAGTGTTTCGATTGCACTGTAGCCCGTAAGTTCTCTAGCTAGAAAGTTGGTGAGGAATTAGTTGCAAAAGAGGAAATGGTTAGTTAGTAAGGGAATCTTTCTCTTTTTCCTCTGTCTGTGCACCGTCTGGGTGCTTAATCTTTTTATCTCGGTTTCCGAGATTTTTGCTTTATTTCATTCAGTCTAGCTCGCATTGCTTCCTTATTTTTACTCGGACTAGATTTATGTCCTTTGGAAGCGTGAGCATCTCTCTCTTATTTTGTCTGTGTTCGTCAATTTGCTGTACTTCCTTTCGTTCCGGCCACTGCATTTGGCGTCTCGAAATACCAGCTATCACATCCTGGTACTTGACTGAATCCATCTTGCCCTCCACACTTTGCAAGTTTCCAGTGCCAGAGGAAGCAAGGCAGCCGCAGAGCATCAAAAAGCCCCCACAATTCTTCAATGTAGGCAGGGTGTACTTTTCGGCATATGCTTCTTCATTCCTCCTGCAGACATACCACTGATTCATGAGCCCAAAATATTACAGTTTTTTTTTCAACACTCTGCAGAACAGTATCCCAAAACTTCTGTGGCTAATTTACATTGCCGTGAAAAAGTATTTGCCCCCTTCCTGATTTCTTATATTTTTGCATAATTGTCACACTTAAATGTTTCACATCATCAAACAAATTTCAATATTAGACAAAGGTAACCCGAGTAAATACAAAATGCAGTTTTTAAATTATGATTTAATTTATTAAGGGAAAAAAGCTATCCAAATCTACCTGGCCCTATGTGAAAAAGTAATTGCCCCACGCTTGTTAAATTATGAATTAACTGTGATTAACCACATTTTTAAAATTCAATTTCACTCGCCACACCCAGGCCTGATTATTGCCAGACCTGTTAAATCCAGAAATCACTTAAAACGAACCTGTCTGATAAAGTGAAGTAGGCTAAAAGATCTCAAAAAGCAACACATCGTGTCGCAAACTAAAGAAATTCAAGGACGGGTGAGAAACAAAGTATTGACATCTATCAGTCTGGAAAGGGTTACAAAGCCATTTCTAAGCCTTTGGTACTCCAGCGAATCACAGTGAGAGCCATTATCCACAAATGGAGAAAACTTGGAACAGTGCTGAACCTGCCCAGGAGTGGCTGGCCTACCAAAATTACTCTAAGAGCGCATCGACGACTCAGGAGGTCACGAAAGAACCAAGAACAACATCTCAAGAACTGCAGGCGTTACTTGCCTCAGTTAAAGTCAGTTTCCATGATTCAACAATAAAAATGGCATCCATGGGAGAGTTCCAAGGTGAAAACCACTGCTGACCAAAAAGAACACAATGGCTCGTCTCACATTTGCCAAAATACATCTTGATCATCCCCAAGACTTTTGGGAAAATATTCTGTGGAATGACGAGACAAAAGTTGAACTTTTTGGGAGGAGTGCATCCCGTTACATCTGGGTAAAACTAACACAGCATTTCATAAAAAGAACATCATTCCAAAAGTCAAACATGGTGGTGGTATTGCGATGGTTTAGGGCTGCTTTGCTGCTTCAGGACCTGGACGACTTGCCGCAATTGATGGAACTATGAATTCTGCTCTCTACCGGAAAAACCTGAAGGAGAATGTCCAACCATCAGTTTGTGACCTCAAGCTCAAACGCATTTGGGTTATGCAGCAGGACAATGATCGGAAACACACCAGCAAGTCCACCTCTGAATGGCTTAAAAAAAAAAACAAAATGAAGGTTTTGGAGCGGCCTAGTCGAAGTCCGAACTTAAATCTGATTGAGATACTGTGGCATGACCTCAAAAAGGCCATTCATGCTCAAAAACCCTCCAATGTGGCTGAATAAAAACCATTCTGCAAAGAAAAGTTGGCCAAAATTCTTCCACAAGGATGTGAAAGACTCATTACCAGTAATTGCAAATGTTTGATTGCAGTTGTTCTCGCCAGTTATTAGGTTTAGGGGGCAATTACTTTTTCACACCGGGCCAGGTAGGTTTGGATAGCTTTTTCCCCTTAATAAGTGAAATCATCATTTAAAAACTGCATTCTGTATTTACTCTGGTTATCTTTGTCAAATACTAGAATTTGTTTGATGATCTGAAACATTTAAGTATGACAAATATGCAAAAAAATAAGAAATCAGGAAGGGGGCAAATACTTTTTCACGGCACTGTATATGGTTTTGAGCATATTGGAGCTTGTGCTTTTGGATCAGTTCTGGTGTACGTCTTGGAGACCTTCAACGTTTAGTATGCGCCCTTCTGTGCAAACTGAAACCTCAGTGCCTCCTGCCTCCAAGCCTTGCTGCGGGTCTCCTGCAGTCACTCGAGGGTTTTTGACCATCCGTCTTCTCAGGAATCTGATGACAACCATTGACAGCTTCCTCTTCCTGCCACATCCTGGTACTGTAGCCACTCTTCCTTTAACTCTCAACTTGTGAACTACGCTTCCAACTGTAGCTCTACAGACATTCAGTTTCTGTGCTACCTTTTTGTATCCTTTTCCTTGTTTGTGCCAGGCAATGATCTCCTCTATTAGCTTTTTGGACTATTCTCTTGACAGCCATATGTCTAATATGCAATCAAATGTCACTGTCAACAAACCCCTAGCGAGTGCAAGTATTTGATGTGTTCTATCTCAAGCAAACCTGATGCAACTAATTAGGCTCTTGATTAGGTGCGCTTGAGACAACAGCTGATTTGCAAATATGCTCTAATGATGGGTTCTTTTCAGGGGGTTGAATCATTTTGAGACTGCAGTAGTCATTAAAAGTGGCATTTTGTGCTAAAATTGGAGAAACCCCTTGTAATATTAGTTGTGTTGAGCTATTTAAAATGTTCTTGCTTAATCTGTTTATCGCAAACGGCTGAAAGTTTGTACATTTTGCCAGTAAACCCGATTTGCAATGGGGGTTGAATAATCTTGATTGCAACATTTTGCCAGTAAACCCAATTTGCAATGGGGGTTGAATAATCTTGATTGCAACTGTAGTTTCTAAATCAACCAACTAAACAACTTGAATTGATAATTTGGTTCCGTTTCACTCGGCACATCTAAGCATGATTACTGCCAGCCCTTTTGAATCTAAACATCACTTCAATAGAACCTGTTTGGCAATGTAAAGCAGGCAAAAAGCCGCACATGATGCAGCAATCTAAAGAAATTCAAGAACAGATGAGAGACAAAATTGTTGACATCTATCAGTCTAGAAAGGGTTATAAAGCCATTTCCAAGGCTCTGGGACTCCAAGGACTCATGGAGAAAACTTGGAACAGTGGTGAAACTTCTCCGGAGTGGCTAGCTTGCCAAAAGTCCTTCACAATGCGCACTGACAACTGATCTAGAGGGTCACAAAAGAACCCAGGCTAAAATCTGAAGAACTGCAGGCCTCACTTTCCTCAGTTATGGTCAGCGTTCATAATTCTGACATGAGACAGAGACGGGGCAAAAATGGTATCTATGACAGCAGCAGGGTGAAAACTGCTGCTTACCAAAAAGTCAAAGGTTTGTCTCATATTGCGTCCCCCCCAGAAAAAAAAACAAAACATCTTGATGACCCTCAAGACTTTTGAAGACTGATGAGTCAAAAGTGGAACTTTTGGGAGGACATGGGTCCCTTTACACCCGGGATAAAGCAAACACAACACTTCACAATAAGAGTGTCATCTCAACAATCAAACATGCTGGTGGCACTTTGATGATCTGGAGCTGCTTTGCTGCTTCAGAATGTGAGTGACTTGCCCTAATTGATGGAACCATGAATTCTGCGATATACTCGAAAATCAGTTCCTGACCTGAAGCTCAAGCACAATTGTGTTATGCAGCTGGATGATGATCCGTAGCACACAGGCAAGTCCATCTCTGAATGGCTCATAAGAAGCCATGGACTTTCTGTTTCTGACGGAGACGTGGATTCAAGTCGGTGAGCCCACTCAGTTCTCTGAGCTGCTTCCACCGAATTGCCAGTATTTCAACTCTTTCCGAATTACCGGCCGAGGTGGAGGGGTAGCGTCTGTCTTCAAATCCAGCTTCCAATGTCAACTGTTACCGTCAGTTTCTTTTTCCAGCTTTGAAATACAGACATTTATTATAAACCCTAACGCTCCCGTCCTGTGCGCCCTGGTCTATCGTCCGCCGCAGTTCAACAAGGATTTTATACAGGACTTTACAGACTTTGTGGCAGGATTAACAGTGAACTATGATCGGTTTTTAATTGTTGGGGATTTTAATATTCATGTCTGTTGTGAATCCCGCACCGTGGTCAAAGAGTTTCTGATTCTCATTGACTCCTTTAATCTTACTCAGTCAGTGTCTGGTCCAACACATAATAAGGGACACACACTGGACCTTGTGCTATCTTTTGGTCTGAAATTAAATGTCAGTGAGATATGTGACTTGCATATTTCTGACCACTTCGCTGTTTTATGTTACGTTACGCTGCCTTACTCCCTTGATAAACCGTGCGCCCCGGACCGTCGTGTGCACATGATTAACCCTTCAACTGTCTCTAGGTTTTCTGCTGCATTTAATCACTCTGTGCTACATACACAGGATCATTATTGTAACTTTAATTCTGATGAGTTGTTGGACGTCTTTAACCGTACTTGTATTGATATATTAGATTTGCTGGCTCCTTTTAGGTGTAAACGCTCTAAGCCAGCAACCAAACCATGGCTTAATGATACCACTCGCGCTTTAAGACGCATTTGTAGACGCGCTGAAAGTGGAAGAAGGATAATCTTCAAGTTTCTTTAGACATTTTAAAAGATAGCCTATTGCAGTATCAGAAAGCCGTTAAGGCTGCGAAAACTCAGTTTTTATCTCATCTTGTGTCAGTTAATAGCCACAAACCTCAGTTTCTTTTTAGTACTTTGAATTCTCTTTTAAATCCTTGTGACCACACAGGTGCTGTACCTTCACCTAAACTGTGTGAAGATTTTCTTAGGTTTTTTATTGACAAGATTTCTGCTATCAGGTCTTCTCTTGTGTCATCTCCATCAGACCTTGCTGTTTCCCCCATTTGCAGAGTTGTTTTTGAGAGTTTTGAGCAAGTCTCTCTCAGCTTTAACTGATATAGTCCAACACCTTAGGCCTTCTTACTGTCCTCTTGACAGCATTCCACCTCGTCTTTTTAAGGAAGTTTTCCATGGCATCGAGCCCTGTGTTATGGATCTGATAAATTCTTCTTTGATGTCTGGCTGTGTTCCAGCTGCCTTGAAACATGCTGTGGTCCAGCCCCTCATCAAAAAAAAACATAACCTTGACCCTACTGTTTTGTCTAATTTTAGGCCCATCTCCAAGCTTCCTTTTCTCTCTAAGGTCTTGGAGAAGGTAGTATATGAACAGCTGCAGTCTTATATTGATCTGAATGGCATTTCTGAGAAATTCCAGTCTGGTTTCAAATCACGCGATAGTACAGAAACGGCACTTTTAAGAGTTTTAAACGACCTACTTTTAACTGCTGATTCTGGTAACTCTGCTGTCCTGGTCCTCCTGGACCTGACAGCCGCCTTTGATACAGTGGATCATAATATTCTCCTGTCGCACTTAAATAAGTGTGTGGGCATCAGGGGCACTGTCCTCAAGTGGTTTGAGTCTTACCTCTCAGACAGGAGCTTCTCTGTCCAGCTTGGCCAGTATTCATCAGCTACATCCCCCCTGAGCTGTGGGGTGCCTCAGGGTTCCATTTTGGGCCCCCTCCTCTTTTCACTGTATATGTTGCCTCTGGGGTCCATTTTTAGAAAGCACAATGTCTCATTTCATTGTTTTGCAGATGATGTACAAATTTATTTGCCCATGAAAACAAATGACCGAGCCTCAGTTCAAGTTTTACTAAACTGTTTTACAGATATTTGGTCTTGGATGGAAGTGAACTTTCTCTCTATGAACAAAAATAAAACAGAGATTATCTTATTTGGCCAACATAACCTTTTAGATGGCTATGACAGTGCCATAGGCACCCTTGAGTCCTACTGTCATCCTTTTGCAAGGAACCTTGGTGTAATTTTTGATAGGGACTTTAGGTTCGATAAGCAGATCAGCTCTGTTGTCAAAACAAGTTTCTTTCAGTTAAGACTCCTTGCAAAGGTTAAGGCTTATCTCCCAAAAAAATGATTTTGAGAGAGTTATACATGCCTTTGTTACATCACGTTTAGACTACTGTAACTCTTTGTTTGTTGGTCTTGATCTGTCATCTCTGCGCCGTTTGCAAGTAATTCAAAATGCAGCTGCCCGCCTGTTGACGGGAAAGAAACAGCGTGATCATATTACTCCTGTCCTTGCATCTCTGCACTGGCTTCCTGTTAATTGTAGGATCCAGTTTAAAGTTTTATTATTTGTTTTTAAATGTTTAAATGGCTTGGCGCCATCTTATTTATCAGAGCTTTTAAAGCCTCACACTACTGGCAGGGCTCTTAGGTCATCAAACCAGCTGCTTCTGACAGTACCTCAGTCTAGGCTCTGTACTCGAGGAGATAGAGCCTTTTCAGTGGTGGCCCCTAAGCTGTGGAACAGCCTACCCTATCAGGTTAGACCTGCACAGTCACTTGAGCACTTTAAAACACTGCTGAAAACTCATCTCTTCTCATTGGCGTTCAGTCCCAGCTAGATAAGTAACCTTGGCTTTTTATTTCTTTTGTTTTATTCTTTTACTTTTTACTTCATTTTATTCTTTTACCATAATCTTATTGTTCCTTTTTACTGTTTTTATTTATTTTATGTGTCTATGGTCTATGGTGATTATCTGTATCTTAATTCATGTGCAGCACTTTGGTCAACTGAGGTTGTTTTAAATGTGCTATATAAATAAACTTTGATTGATTGATTGATAAATGAAGGTTTTGCAGTGGCCAAGTTAAAGTCCTGATGTGAATCCGATTAAGATGTGACATCTCATTTATGAGATGCCATTTATGTTCACTCAGGATTGCAATTAAGTTGCGCTTTGAGGTATTATGCGTGGATTTCCTTTGTTCTACTTATTTATTTGGTAATTTCTGTCATTAATAATATATTGCGTCATTCCATATAAAATCTGCAATGCCTCCCACCTGACCCCCTCCGAAACAGCTGATTGTTCAAGTACAATAATTTCAGTATATTTAATGAATCCTCACCAAATATTACCTTGATCTTGTGAAGATTTTTTGAGCTACGGGCTCTAAAAGTACTCGGGAGGGGGTCGAAATTTCGTGCTTTCTAACTCGCCATTTTTTCAAGCATTTTTGAGCCCTCATAACTTCTTGTGTATTAAAGATGGCTAAATGAAATTTTCAGAGCAGAAAGACATATCGGAGCACTGTTAAAACTGCAATTAAATCAATTGTATGCCAATTTTAGATGTCACAATCTTAAACCAAAATCTGTATTTTCTTCGACAAGAATTGTTCTGTAACCAACTTCAAGCTTCAATATCATAGGAACTATGGAGGTTTCAATAGCAACACTGCACCAATTTAATAACAATGACATACAAACAAGTACCGGAACCATGGATGTGTCATGGGTTTTCTTGTAATTCACCAGAGAAAACTTGAAAAAATATGTGTTAGGAAAACTTCATGGGGTCGTATCACCATGTGGGATAGGCTCATCCTCTAGCCATGATTCCTTCTGTGTCAAATAATTTTCACACTCGTCAATGCAGAGCTGCAGCCAGTGCCGCTACAAGATGGTAGTGAACTGTGAGGATAAAGTCAAAAACTATCAACTTAGAGCTACTTACGAGTATATCAGCAGAATAATGCCACAACCAGTAGTTTTACTGAACGATTGAAACCGGAACGGCCGATTTCCCTGCTGTGTATTTGAGTACATAATCTTGTTTTATGGATTAAGTGACTTTTTTTTGTTTGTTTTAAGCAATATTGCTAAACATTAAGAGCAAAATGTATGTATCTGTATGTTTTTAGCATTAAACATACAAAAGCAAAATGTATGTATATGCAGTATACATTTTGATTAAATGTATGTTATGGTTAAAATTATTGGTGCATTGAATTTTGGGGATGGCCCATACATTTTAAAAGGTCCATTGATTTTCCATGACACGGGCCGTAGGCCCATGGGCCTTGCTTTCCTTCCCAACCCAAATTGCATTTGCCATATTTCTGCCCAATTCTGGATTCTATTTAATCATCCTGAATCACTTTAGTGGACTCTAAACTGTTTGCCAAACCTCCCAATTTAGTGTCTTCTACAAATTTAACTAATTGGCTTTCAACATTCCTATCAAGGTCATAAATGTAGATGAGGAACAGCAGGGGTCCCAACACCGATCCCTGAGGGACTCCACTCCCCACCATACCTAGCTCAGATGAGATTCCACTGACCACCACTCTTTGTGTTTTGTCCTGTAACCAGTTTCAAATCCACTCGAGAATACCTCCTGTAACTCCAACGGAGCTTATTTTAAAAATTAGTCTCTCATGCGATACTGTACAAATGCTTTCTGAAAATCCAAGTATATGATGTCATAAGCCCTGCTCTGATCATAAGTCTTGGTGGCCTCTTCAAAGAATTCCAGAGGGTTTGTCAGGCATGACCTCACGGAAACCATGTTGGGTAGCCCTCAAGATATTATTATGTTCAAGAAATAATTCCAGCTCATCTTCGATGATAGATTCCAGTATTTTGCATGCAATGCAAGTTAAACTGACTGGCCTGTAATTTCCTGGCTCAGTACGATGCCCTTTCATATATATTGGTATTATATTGCCCTGCTTCTAATCACTTGGTATTTCTCCAGTTTCTAAAGACTGAAGATAGCTGAAAGCGGTTTAGAGATGATCTCACTAACTTCCCTGAGCACTCTAGGGTATAAGCCATCAGGACCCGCCGCCTTATCTGTCTATAGTTATGCAACTTGTCTAATACTTCATTATCCCTCACCTTAATTTCTGCTGAATAATCTTGAGCATTGAACATGTCCTCTGGCCTAATAAAAATCCGCTTCAAGGTAAAATTCTCAACAAAGTAACTATTCAAGGTATTAGCAATATCCTTACTCTGGTACAGCAGTGATCCATCTTGATTCTTTATACACTTAACCTCCTCTTTGACTTTCCTTTATCTACTACAGTACTGAAATAAGCGCTTAGGATTAGTTTTTGCCCCTTCTGCAATTTGCCTTTCATACAGTCTTATAGCATTCCTCTGCTTTTTTGACCACAGCCCGCATTTTACAGCATTCGGCCTTGGTATTCTCATTGCTGTCGTTTATGTACATCTTATAAAGATTCCTCTTTTCCCTCAAACTCCTATGAATAGCTGTGGTCATCCACTGAGGATTCTGCTTTTTCAACTTACTTTTGGACCCCTTTGGAATGAATGTGCATTGTGAATCAAGTAAAACCCCCTTGAATCTATCCCACATCTCATTTACTGACTTACAATCCAGGGGTGTCTCCCATTTTATTTTGCATAAATATGAGCGCATTCTGTCAAAGTTTGCTTGCTTAAAATTTAAAATTTTGGTTTTCAAAGATAACTTTTTAACTCGCCATGAAACATCAAAACTAACAGTTAAATGATCACTAGTCCCAAGTGGCTCCAGTACCTCTACGTTGCAAATTCTATCAGAGTCATTACAGTTGGCCCGGCGCTAGAACAAGGAATTGGGGGTGCACAGACACGTCCCTTTATGACAAGAATTAGTCCTGGCAAGTTCTCAATCATTTTCCTTTATTGACGCATTTTCTGATTATAGTAATTGGCATCTGAAGACACGGTTTCTCTCCATAAGCGATCTAACAGCAATGAAATCATGGGCTAAATTCAGTCCAGTGGCGGAACCAGAACTGATAATTGGGGTGCACAAAACATCCGTTTAAAACAATTATTAGTCCTGACTTGTTCTGTCATTTTCATGATTAACAAAAGGATCACTCCAAGAGCACTCCACACTTCACAGGTGCTGCTTGTTCTCCCCGATTAGGTAAGACGACAATAATTCATCTGGACGCGTATTTGCTGTGTTTAAATAAATGTTATTCAAAATTGCATACCTGTGCAAATAGCTTGAGCCGCATGCTTTTTATAGCCTATTTAACTGCCGAGTGCCATTTTTTTTATCAACCCACGCAATGCCGAGTGTGAAAGGCGATATTTCATTGGATGCGGACCAGTTCAATCAATGCAAGGCATTGGCCTATTAATAAGTAAATTATTTTTTTGTACTGAATTTAGCCCATGATTTCATTGCTGTTAGATCGCATATGGAGAGAAACCTTGTCTTCAGTTGCCAATTACGATAATTGGAAAATGCGTCAATAAAGGAAAATGATTGAGAACTTGCCGGGACTAATTCTTCTCATCAAGGGACGTGTCTGTGCCCCCCCTAATTCCCTGTTCTAGCGCCGGGCCTGCATTACAGAGCGCTTAACCTAAACCTGCCTTCTCTCTTGTAGGTTTACTAACATACTGCACCAAAAAATTGTCATTTATAACATCTAGAAATTTTTCCTCCCTTTTACCCTATCCTTTCACCGTTTCCCAATTGATACCAGGATAATTGAAGTCTCTCATTATAATAGTCCCTCCTCCTTTACAAGCTTGCCTAATCCTCTTAAAGAGCATTTCATTTACAATATAACTTTATTATTATACAAGCTAACGTTAGCTACCTTGTACTCAAAGAAAACCTCAATTCACCTCCACTACTATAGCCAGTCTCATGTTATACTAATGTTACTTCTCTAAAAATTCACTCCCACTTCGCAAAAAAATAACTTTAAGAAGCATTTTTTTCCTCTAATTTCACGACGCTGGATGCAGTGACGTTGAGAGAACGGCCTTCTGCTTATGGTTACCGCTAGTAACTGCATCGCTAACTGTACCTAGCTAGTATCCTACCATAATTTTTGTCCGTAAACGTTAAATATCTCCACAATCGTGAAGTGGATAATCCAGTAAAATGCTTTACTGCACGTGTTAACTTAATTCAGATGTGCTGACAATACATCGTCTAATTCTTTAAATGTCTTACCTTTTGAAAGATCATCGTGAAAAGTCCATTCCGCTTCAACTCAGCTGCTTGACTGGTCTTCAACGCTAACTTCCGGGAAATATTGGGAGACTCCACGACCCGCCATTACTGTGAAAAAAGTGGCCCATTGGAGTCAATGGAGTTGAGGCGACTCGCTCTCTACATGGCTCTAGCCTCGCGTCACCAGGCTCTTCATACAGGGGAGAAGAGCCTGGTTTCCGAAAAAAAAAAAAAAAACTGGTTTCCGTTCACTCTGAAATTTGTCTGGATTCTGGTTCCGGTCTAGAGAGCGGATCTGGAATTCACCAAAGTAAATGTGTTCACCAAAATAAAACTTTAAATTCTGGCGCACCATCGATTTCCGTCTCCGGTTTTGAAGCATTTTATTCATTTAAACATTGACATACAAAATTATATATTTTAAATTAAAAAGTTTCACCGCATCTTTATTAGCTTAGCGCATCCATCGAATTCCGGATCCTGTCTCTCTCGCCCTGTTCCGGTTGCTTACCAAAACAGCCACGAATCGGCCCCAGACTACATTGGCGTATTCGAATCCCTGTTCTTGGCGACACTTGGGTTGAATCGACGCGAGAACGAAGTTCCGAACAGCCGAGAACCAACACGAGAACGCGTTCTTGTCACTCCCCACTTTTTGGAGAGTGGGACGAGCACGAGTGTTGACAAGAACAAAGATGGCGAACACGGGAGATACGTATGTGAAATTTTCATCAATTTCACCGATTTATCTTGCTAATAGTCCTCTATTCACGAGAATAAATAGTTTCAGTGGCAATTAACTATGTATAGAAGCATGAAGTGACTTTCAGGCCCGGCAACTAGGGTTGATCTTGCTGAAATTTTGTAAAAACCGTTGGTATCGCAATAATTCAATTCAATTCAATTTTACTCTGCATCATACGCAGCCCCATGGGCTAGCCTGAGTTGGAGACTGTAGAACACCCGAATTCGCACTTCTGCGTTTGGAACGAAAAACCCTGCACCTCGCACTCGTGTTGACTCATGTTGGGGATTCGAATACGCCCCATGGCTCTGCTGGAACGGCGCTCGTTTCGGCTTCCGTATTGCGCAAGTGGGCGTGATTTCATCTAAACAGGGTTGGAAAAACGATAGGCGCCGCCCAACCGGGCGTCGACTTCACTCGTATTTACTGGTCTGTGTATTTGCATGATAAATACATGGGTCTCAGAATTTCGGCTTTGAGACATTGCAACAGAAACTGAATACTTTGCTGTTGTTGGATCTTGGAGAGTTTGCCGCAGAAACGGAATTAAAACGTGGAATTGAATGCGCCACACTCATTTATGCATGTGATGGACTATTAACCCACACGGTGGAAGTGGCGCCAGCACTATTATGTTTCAGTATTTTGAAGAATACCGGAAGAATTCATGAGTTGGTTTGCTTGAACAGAAGCGGTTGTGGTGGCCACTTTGATTGTATCAATGAGAGCAACTGTAACTGACACCAATGAAAACAATAAATTTAAGAAAATATTAAGGTTAAAAGATCGCGCCAAGCTGGATTTGACACCCCGTCATTGAAGTAGCTACTTCTACACTACGTTGTTGTACCCTCTTGAATCCCGTCTAGCAATAGACTGCAATAATCAGGTAAACGTACTGTTAAATTAAAACATATTTTGTACATATAGAATGTTCACAATGTGCAATGTTTGACGCCAGTGAATGTTTCTTGGCGATATTGGTCGCGATTTCACGAAAATTAATGCGTATTTTCTGCTAATGGACAGCAAAAGGTGGATTAAATATTCATATAGCAGATGCATATGATGCAGGGCTGCCAACTTTCTACGCAATCTCACGCATACGGTGTAAGTTTCACGCATTTTGAAGGCGTATTCACCGTAGTCAGCAATTATTCAACCAACAAATATTTATGAGATTCTTGCGTGATATTAAAGTCCTTGTGAGTGGAAGTTTCAGTTTCACTTGCGTTACAGTGGATTTCACCACGAGTAACATGGAAGCGATTGTGACTCCAAAAATTGTGCGCTTTTCCTCACTCAGGGGCTGGAAGCAATGTGTGTGTTTCATGATTGTTTAAATTGTTTAAACGAAATAAGACAATTTGAAACGTCTTTATGCAATTCCATTGCTTCCAACCCCTGTGTAAAGACAAACATGAGATTTCCAGAGTCATAATTGATTTCCACATCTCTAGTTGTGAAATCCACCGTAATGCACGTGAAACTGGTTAACTTCCATGCTCAAGGACTCAATTCCGCGTGAGAATCTCTTAAATACGCTTCAATTGAATAATTGCTGACTGCGGCATGGGAACGTGAATGCCTCTAAGAGGCGTGAGGCTCACGGCGAATGCGTGAGAGTTGGCAGCCCTGTATGATGTGCTTGCCCTAGCTAGTATCCCGGTCTTTTAAAAAGTTCCATTCGATTTTGTCACGTTACAAGCACAATCCGACAATTTTTAGGCTAATCTTCTTTCACGCTACATTGGTACGGTTCGTTTCAGTCCTCTATGCTTGTTTTCTCTGGTACCGGCTGCGAGATTCCATAGAGATAGAGGAATGTAACACATCGTACCAATCTAGCATTAAAGAATCATAACAATGTGTTTTTCATTTCCCTATTCAGTCTCACAACCGATACAACAGTAAACAAGCATGGAGGACCGTAGCGGTTGCGAGGTTGAATAGGGGAATTAAAAACGCAGCGCCAGTAATATGTTAGTCATTGGCTGTGTATGTTACTTTAATGGGGCGTGCCTAAGCCCCCACTCTGTGTTACGTCTTCCTTCCCCGGTTTATCTTATTCCGGGTCTATTGTACTGTGTAGATTTCCGCTTTGCTTGTAAAACACTCCTCGCATTAACTTCAGCCTGGTTGTGATTTATTCTCAATTACTGGCGTGGTGGCAGCGAGAAAATTCCCGAATCCCTCTCCCTAACCGCAAGATAAATCGGACAAACGTGTCAGCAACCGGCTATACGGAAGGTGAGCCGTGGCAAACTTTAATCGCACACCGAAACAATGGTGCTTATCCAAGCATGAAACACTTAATTCATTCGAAAACTGGAAACAGAATTTACTATACACGCTAACCCTGGACAAAAACTTCGCCCCATTCTTGGTTGAAGGCACAAAGTGGACCAAGAAAGGTAAAACTAATAACTTGCGTGGATGTGTGGATGATGGAGAGGATATTGCTGCAGCTCAGCGGCTAACCGCTTTACAGAAAGTTAGCTACTTGGAATTAATGCTGGGCCAAATTGCCAACTATTGTCCCGTGATCCCCCGCAATACAATAGTCAAGAATTCGACTTCAATTGAAAGCATATGGCAAGTAATTCGAATGCATTTCGGATTTCAAACTACAGGGGCTCACTTCATTGATTTTAAAGACATTCACTTAGAAGCAGATGAGAGGCCTGAAGACTTATATCAGCGCCTTATGGCATTTGTGGAAGACAGCCTCCTCAAAGCCAATGTTTTAACTCATCATGGTGAATGTATTGAGGAGGATGAAGAACTGTCCCCGTCACTCGAAAATTTTATAGTCCTCACGTGGTTACGTCTAGTTCATCCTGAATTACCCAAACTTATTAAGCAACGCTATGGCACCGAGCTGCACACTCGGACATTGGCCTCCATCAAACCTGAAATTTCCCAGGCTTTAGAATCCCTCCTCCATGAAATTTGTTTGGCTGACGACGCTAAAGTCATGCGGGCAGCCACATCCTCTTTCCCACGAAATATTGCGCAACCATGCAAGCAACCATACTTTTCCTCCCAAAAAGTTTTGCGAAACCAGGGCCACGTGAAAAGTCTTGCCCACTGTGCAAACAGGCTAACCGCCTAAATACCAGCCATTATCTCAGAATGTATATTCCTACCAGAGCATGACCGCAAGTTTATGATAAAAGTAAGGCAGATTGTCTCCGCCATCAGTGACGACCCCTCTAATACTGATGAACATGACCCGACCCCTGATGAAAAGCCCCCTCATGCACTTTCAGGTCCCATACAACCAGGGACTACCCGCTTAGTCCAGGTGTGTCAGTCGCCATATGTTGACACTTTCTATAGACACCATCACGCGCGCATTGTACTTGACACAGGCGCTACCTGCAACATGATGCGGCTCTCTGCTGTGCAGCGGTTTGGTGCAAAAATCACAACCAGTTCCCAGTCAGCGCACCAAGCGGATGGATCCTCCCCGATGGTGATCGTAGGAGAGACACTTTCAACCGTAACACCAAGAAATTACACTTTGAAGGCCTGGTAGTGGAAAACCTGGATGTTGACATCCTGGCTGGCACACCATTTATGTCAACCAACGACATTGCTGTGCACTCAGCCAAAAGACTGGTTACACTAGGGGATGGCACATCGTTTATCCACGGCTCCGCGGGTAGACCCCAAGCCCACCACGCTGTTCGCCGAGCCATTTTACTGCGTGCCCCTCCTACTTCGACGACGGTTTGGCCGGGTGAGTTTGTGGAAATTGAGCTACCCTCTGATGTTCCTGCCGACTCAGCGTTTGTCATTGAGCCACGCCTGGACGCCCCCAGTGCGCGTAAATGTGACGCATCAGACATTTGGCCTCGCCCTGGAGTATTCTGGTGTTGCTCTGTATTCCAAACCTTTCGAACGCGCCGTACGTTCTGAGACGTCATGAATACTTCTGTCAAGCGGACCCCCGCACATCGCTGGATCAGGGGGACCAGCCCCCTGTGACGGACGTAATCCCTCCTGCCACCAGTCCACGCTCCATCCTGCCAGCAGGTCTTAAACATTCTGGTAGTGTGCAGCTGGATCCAGATAATCTGCTCCCCCTAAACATAAAAGACCAATTCCGCGCCCTCCTCGACCAATACGACTGTGTGTTCGACCCTGTCTTCCCTGGATACAATGGAGCAGTGGGCCCCTTCGAAACCAAAGTGAATATGGGCCCAGTGGAATCACCCCAGCGAAAAGGGCGCCTTTCCCAGTATGGATGTGACAAACTCACGGAGCTACAACAGAAATTCGAATAGTTAGAGAGCCTGGGTGTCTTCTGTCGACCAGAAGATATTGGTGTATTCGTGGAATATTTCAATCCTTCCTTTTTAGAAAAGAAACAGAACGGGGGTTACCGTCTCGTCACAGCCTTTGCTGTCGTAGGACGCTATTCAAAACCACAACCCTCCCTAATGCCAAATGTGAACAGTGCCCTACGTCAGATTGCCCAATGGAGACACATCATAGCGACAGATTTGACAAATGCCTTTTATCAAATTCCACTAGCACGGGAGTCCATGAAATATTGTGGCGTCGCCACCCCATTCCGTGGTGTCCGCGTTTACGCCCAAACTGCCATGGGAATGCCTGGATCGGAGACTGCTCTTGAGGAGCTCATGTGTCGAGTGCTGGGTGACCTCCTCCAAGCTGGCACTGTCGCAAAGATTACGGACGACTTGTACTGCGGCGGGAGCACCCCACAGGAGCTACTGGCAAACTGGTCATCAGTGCTTAATGCATTGCAGCTATCTGGTCTTCGTCTCTCGGCGTCAAAGACGATTATCAACCCACAGTCGACAACAATCTTAGGCTGGATATAGTCACAGGGTAAGCTCCGACCCATTCCCCATCGTATATCCACACTTGCCTCATGCGACCCACCAAAAAAAAGTTGGAGGTATGAAGTCCTTCATAGGTGTATTCAAAGTCATGGCCCGTGTAATCCCCCTTTGCTCTACCCTCCTGGCTCCCCTGGATGATGCAATTGCAGGACGGTCATCACAGGAAGATGTTGTTTGGACGGATGACCTACATTACGCCTTCAGCAAGGCCCGTTATGCCCTCTAGACCATTACACTACCACGGCCTGGTGACCAGCTATGGATAGTTACAGATGGCGCTGTGAAGAAACCTGGCATGGCAGCCACTCTTTACATAACACGTGACAGTAAACTGGTCCTCGCGGGGTTCTTCAGCGCTAAACTAAGGACCCACCAGTTGGCTTGGCTCCCCTGTGAGGTAGAGGCCCTTGCTATTGCTTCTGCTGTTAAACACTTTAGCCTCTACATTACCCAATCCCTCCACACTACATGCGTGTTGACTGACAGCAAACCTTGCGTGCAGGCCTTTGAGAAGTTGTGCTGGGGGGAATTCTCTGCGAGTCCACGTGTTTCCACATTCCTGTCCACAGTGAGCAGATTCCAGGTTGCAGTCCGGCATGTGGCAGGAGCTGCAATTCTACCCTCAGATTATGCCAGCCGTAACCCCCCTGAATGCGACGATATGGCATGCCAGGCGTGTAGCTTTATTAAACACACTGAGGAATCTGTCGTGCAAATGTCTTCTGTTGTAGAGTTCTTGTCCGGTCAGACTAAACTACCATTCACAAGCAGAATCTCATGTAAATCATTGCAGTCGGAATGCCCTGATCTGCGTTGCACACACGCCCACCTTGCACAAGGGACACGCCCCTCTAAGAAACTCACAAATATTAAGGACGATAAGCGGTACCTCAATGCTGCCACCATCGCTGAAGATGGGTTACTTGTTGTGAAGCGGGTGGAACCTCTTGCCCCCACACGGGAATGTATTGTGGTCCCAAGACAGGTCTTAGATGGCCTTTTGACTGCCTTACACCTTCAACTTAGCCATCCCATGAGCAGTCAGCTTAAGAAGGTAGTTAGTCATTACTTTTATGCCCTTGACATGGACAATGCCATTTCTCGTGTGACAGATGGATGCCACCCCTGTACTGCCCTCCGACATACCCCCCACACCATCCGCGAACAATCCACATCTGACCCCCCAGCTGCCGTTGCTGCTGTTTTTGCCGCTGATGTTATCAAGCGTGCTCGTCAATTGATTTTGGTTGTGAGGGAATGTGTGACATCGTACACAGTGTCACTTCTAGTGGAGGATGAACGTCAACAGACACTACGCGACACCTGTGTAGGTCTGTGTAGGTCTGTGCCCTCTGGATGGTCCATTCGCAGTGATCCGAACAGACCCTGCTCCCACCTTCAAGTCCCTTGTCTCCGATTTGCTCCTTCGCCACCACAGAATCACCTTGGAACTTAGTCGAGCAAAGAACCTCAATAAAAACCCAGTTGCCGAAAGAGCAATTCAGGAATTGGAGGAGGAACTGCTCAAGCAAGATCCGGGGGGGATCTCGTCGACAGACCTAGCCATAGCTACTGCCCACTTGAACTCCAGGATCCGCTCTCGCGGCCTTTCTGCTAGGGAATTGTGGACCCAGAGGGACCAGTTCACCGATTCCCAATTACCTGTGACGGACCAAGACCTTATATGGCAACAACACGAAAGTCGGCTGAAGAATCACCCTCATAGTGAAGGGTCCAAGGCTCCTATGGGGAAAGTTCTCACAACCCAGTCTGTTGCAGTGGGAGACCTGGTATACCTGTATACAGACCGCAACAAATCACGTAGCTGTTACAGGTACCTCGTCACCTCTGTGGAGGGTATCTGGTGTAACCTCCATAAATTTGTCGGATCTCAGCTCAGGAGCTTTGCCTACCGCGTGAGGAGAAGTGACTGTTTCAAAGTTCCTGCCACACGTACAGATTCCAGTGTGATCACTGCACGAGATGAGCCATCCTATGATTCAGATAAGGCGGCAGATCCCAAGACTCTGCCTGTAACACCACCGCCCACCCTTCCGGCCATTCCCCATGAAATTGCTACAGTGCCCTCACCAGATACTTCCGCCCAACCCTACCCCATGCTGGCGGAAGAGCCGCATGACCCAGTGACTGAACAGCGTGAGGCTCCAGCAGATGAGCCTGATGTATCTGTTGAGTTGTCTCCACTTAGGCGGTCGGCGAGACAAAGTCGCCCGCCCCAGCACTTAGCTGACTTTATCACTGACCTTTCACAGATCTAGACTGCCATTCAGTTGCATTATTTTTCTGTAAGTAAATGCCACTTGCATGTGGGCCATGCTATGTTTAATGTTTTGTTCATATTGCACTAATGACCTTGTTGGGTAGCTGTCAAGTTTATTCCTTTGTTTTGCAGCCTAAAAAAAAAAAAAAATTGAATTAAAAAAAAAACAGTCTACAGATTCAGACAGAGAGAAAAGCGGTCATGCCAGTAGTATGTTAGTCATTGGCTGTGTATGTTACTTTAATAGGGCGTGCCTAAACTACCACTCTGTGTTACGTCTTCCTTCCCCGGTTTATCTTATTCCGGGTCTATTGTACTGTGTAGATTTCCGCTTTGCTTGAGTAAAACACTCCTCGCATTAACTTCAGCCTAGTTGTGATTTATTCTCAATTACTGGCGCAGTGTCTAGAGACATGGCAGTTTTTATTGGTACGGCAGTCGATTTCAAGGGATTAGGATAAGGATTCGGGATTATGGTTAGGGGTTGGGGTTAGGGGTTAGGATTAGGGTTAGGGTTAGGTTAGGGCTGGGCTTGAAATGGGGACTGCCGTACCTCTCCACATTGAAATGCATTGAAAAACTGCCGTACCCGTAGCAACTGCCAATTAAAAACACATTCCGACCATTGTTAAGATTCTTTCACAATAGATTGGTACGATGTGTTATATTCCTCCATCTTGCGTTTGAATTTCATAGACGGTACCAGGATTATTTCCTTAATCTTCCTATTGAATCTCGCAACCAATACGAGAGAAGACAGGTAGGCCTACAATGAAGGGACTTGGGATACACTATCATCAGAGGTGTATGGTAACGAAGTGCATGCACTTCGGTTCAGTAGTCTACTTAAATAGTTTGAGGATCTATACTTTACTTGAGTTTTTTTTTTTTAACCTGGACTTTTACTGTACTGCATTTAAAAGATAAAAAGTACACTTTCACTTCATTACTTTGACACTGGCCACTTTTTTACTCGTTACAAATTAAAAGATGAATGTAATTCATCATTTAAGGATTATCTGGATTTGGCCTGTTTGAGAAGAACAACGATGCTCGGCGGGGTATCTTTGTGCAGATGTGTCCGCCAGCGGACATGGAGCTGCAAATTTATGCACGCAGTTACAATATTCTACCACTAGATGGCACTCTCGGATCAGTTATTGAATATTCACAAGCAAGCTGAGTTCGAACATGGTTTAGAAGATGGACGAGTTCACTCCAGTCCATGTTTTTCAGGAGTTGCCTGTATAAAACTCCTCAGCTAAGCCTGATGTGTAAACTGCTCAATATACTTGCCCATAGTATCTATCCAGCAGTTCAAAAAAAATTATCTCTTGCTACAGAAATAATCGTTGTCCTCTGCAGCAACCACTTCAGCTACAGTGAGCAAATGGTATCCCAATTAGTAGTTTAGAAAAATCAGTTTTCTGAAGCAAAAATTCGGCATGGTATTAATACTATGTAATTCTACTATTAATTATAGTCAATTATAGTGGTTTTTAAAACCGCCAGTAAACTCAAAGATGAAGTATATAAAAGAGAGACTGCCTGTTTGTTTTTTGAATACTGTATTTTTCATTCACCTGAAATTGATTGAAGAGCACAAGGAGAGAACAAAGAGTGGTCGCTTTGCTTCTTTCTATGCGTACTATGAAAAATACTTTGTACTTATACTCGCACTTTTGATACTTCAGTATATTCTTTCATAAAATACTTTTGGCACCTAAGTAGCGTACATTTAATGTGAGCTACTTTAAGACTTTTACTTAAGTAATTTTCTTATGGGTGACTTCAACTTTTACCAAAGTAACTTTCAGTAATGGCACTTCTACTTTTACTTAGTTATTTTTTTCCAATATTTTATACACCTCTGATTATCATATTAGCTATGAGACAAAGTGCAATACTCGGTCAGGCTGTAACTGTCACTTATGAAAATCATTCATGCTTTCTTTCCTGAATTCTTGTATTTTATTTCATTTCTTTAAACATTGATTATATCATTTTTTTGACTGGCTACCATATTTTAGGTAAAATTGACCTAAATTGCTCACTTCACAACACACTTTTTATTAACCGCAGTGACTGAAATAAATACCAAACAATTCGCTATTTGGGGGCACTATAAAATTCCAAAACTTTCTTATTTTTTCGGCCAATTCTCATGATCTTGGTGTCAACTACAAGGCCTTTTCAAGAGCTTTCAATCGGTCATAAATTCATTAAAATTAATTGCATTTCAATTTTTTTTGATCACATACTGAATCATATTCAACCATCACCAATATCGTCTAACGCTTTATGTAAGCACATGGCAACTCCTTCACTCAAACATATTTACTAAGCGGTTTCACTCAAAACTGTGGATTCTTTGTGCATAACATGCCCAAAGAAGAAACATGGGGAAAAAAGGAAACTTTGACGTTCGTTCTTACACCCTCACTAAATAGGAACTGCCATATGTTCACAAAAGTGATGTCACATCCCCGATTAGCACAACTGTAATGATAACTTTATTGTTTCATTACGATTCAGGAACATACATACATACATACTTTAACTGCCATCTACATCTGCTGCTGCTGTCTCTCTCAAATTGACATTCACAAAATCAATAACTGCTACCCTTACTCTAGCTCTTTGTCTATTCAAATGTATAACTTGCTTTTGATATGTTTTCTTTACTCAAGAAGACTCCCCGCACCTCCCCCTCCCTCACTCTCACTTACTCCCACTATCTCACTCACACACTCTCACTCACACTCACTCTTTCACACTCTCACTCTCCCACTCCCACACTCACTCTCACACTGTCCCACTCCCACACTCTCTTTGTGAATAATTTATCAGCTCCAGCTCATTACTAAACTTGCACTTCATATAATTGCGTGAGCTTTGCCTCATTTAACACCCTTTTCTTGGGCCCACATTCTCATACAGCACTTGGCGGCCCAGCCGTATACTAGGTTGCACCTAGTCTTGTTCAGTAAGCATTTTTATTTGTGTAATTTCTGCTGTTAAGATAAAAAAGACGAAATCTCGATCACAGCATTGACTATTTCTTAGTTTTAAATGGACAATCTATCCTGTAAGTTTATTTTCGTCCTCAGGCCTCTGCTAGTCAAAGTCAGAATACAGAATTTAACCTGTGTGATTTGTCATTTGCTACAAGCTTTAATGCTAGTTCTGTGACTTCTAATCTTACAGTCCAGAGTTGAGTTGTTGATTATCACTCAGAATTGTTTCTACAGTTTTCGTTTTGAGTAAGTAATGTATTAAGCAAGTGGATTGAGCCTGCATTCTTCAGTTTACAGCAAAAGAAACAGGATTGTTTCAACAGAGTAAGGATATAATCACCTTCATAGGTATAGTTCATTGATTGCTCCGCACCTGAAGTGGACAGCTATTGAGTTTGATTGATTAAAGAGAAACCTGAATAAGACTATTTCATAATAATTCGGCAAAAAACTGGTCCTGTAAAGGAATTACAAATGTAACTTGTTAACTTGTTTGAAACTCCGTTACCGACTAGTTTTTTTTGCCGTTTTTACCCAAAACAAATCAAATGAACAAAATTGGCTATTTTGTTTTTTGAAGTACTAGGGAAAACCTACACACAGCCATTTAAATTGTAGCTCTATCTTACTTAGTTTTGGAGCTATGATACAAAATACACCAATTTTGTAACTCCGTTATCATGCGACCTGGCCCAACGGCTCCTTTTCAAAAAAAAAAATATGTTGAAATGCTCCAGTAAAAATAAACTGGCTGGTCACATAATTTATCTGTAATTTACCATTATCATCACATTTTCTTTTCTTGTAATGCTGATATTAACCACTAAAATGACATACAATATATCAAATCTTGACTTATGCATTGTTAACAAGGAGCATCATCTTGACAGAAATGAAACAGCAATTGTTTGGCATGCCTCGACAAACAGGGGTACGTTTCCCAAAACCGCAGATGCTAACTTACATAGTTGGGCCCATTGACTGTGATATGGACGAAGTACGCAAGTTGCTAACTATGCTTTTGGGAAATGCGCCCCAGATTGCTGGAAAATACAGGCATGACATTGGTCAAGTGAGAGGTCAGTTGTCATGAGTTGCCAAGATGGAGTTCTCTGGTCATGAGAGGTCAAGTGGGAGCACTGCTGTCATGATGTAAGGGTTGTGCTTCGTACACAGTTCAGGTGCACAGAGGACAGGAAGTTGAGGACTGGACTCAGGTACAAGGATGGACTTGTTTGAATTTATTATGCCAACTGTGCAGCAGAAGTCATGAACGAAGCAACACAAAACAAAACAGGAATCAACGTTCCTTAGAAACACTATAGGTAATACAGACTCTGGGCGTTAGCACCAGTAACAATGTATTACAAATAGGAAAAGATAACAGGAATCAAGGCTCCTGGATAAAGTGCTGAAAACAAGCAATAACAGCACTAAGTTTAAGGGTATTAGATTTACACGCAATATGCAGGGAAATGCGTCTACACAAAGACTATGAACGCAACACAGGTATGCGATTACTCGACTTAACAAAGACCGAGTGTGAGACTCGGTCTTATGTAGTACACTGCTACCACTCAGTGGAAATGACAAACAGATGCAAACAATGATCAATGGAATGAGGAATGCAGTCCGGGTCTTAATAGACCAGTGAGCTGCATGGCTAGAGGCATGGTCTTACACATGACAAAGGTAGAGTATGGCTCACTGTGCTTCTTCACTGAGCCATCTTTTACAGATTAGTTCAGTTCCTAAAGAAGTAAAAAGTTTTACTTTTCGAATTACATTAAATTCAGAGCTACATTCTGCTGTGACAAAAAAAGAACTGTTGCACATCAGGTTAATTTAATTGTTTGCCAAGTTCACTTAGCAATATTCAATATTTAAATATTGATGAGATGAATAACCAGACTGCCAATTAGTTTCAAAAACTATAACAGGCCAGCAGATTGAGTCAGAGCTAATGCATAGTATACTGACATTACTCCGATGGGAATTTTATGTTTTCACAAATCAGGAGCCAAGAATATAAGGGACCTAATGGTCAGTATGTGTTCTGCGAGATTAGATGTCATCATTCCCAAGTCCTTTGACATTTCCCATAACACTAATGTGTTTTTGAGCATCAATGATGGCTTAACTGAGCTGTTGCAACCAATGTAGCCATGGATAGAAAACCACCAGACCATATAACCCTAATGTGAAATGGCATGTAAATGGCATGTGGCAGGGCGCTGCTCCTGCGGCGACCAGCAGCAGGTTTCTTTTGTTTCTTGTTCTTGCGTTTCCTGTGGCTGAGCGCATTTTGCGGCGCTTTATTGTGTTAATATTGTCTCGTTTTATGTGGCCCAGATTTTGAGTATTTTAAGTTTCTAAGTTTTTTAATGTTGCTTCAGTTCAGAGGATGGAGTTTTTATTTTGCTGGCTTTTATTGATCTCATTCACAAACTTTGCATGGAGTCATCTACACTCCCAATCAATTCAGTACACACGCAAGTTTCTTTTAAATCTACAATGGACTCGCCAGAACCTGGATTTTACACTGACTCCATGGATATCCAAAATAAGTTTGGAAATACTGCGTGATCCTGTGATCACAAGAAATAACTCCATGAAAGTGGCCTATGGAAGGAAAGAGGGAGGAAAGGTGGTGTACGCCAGCATTTACGGAGGCAGCTGAAAAATAACCGCATTCCCCTGCCTTCTATTACTTTAGCAAACGTCCAATCTTTATGAAATAAAATGAACAAATTACATGGGAATATCAGTCATCTACGTGAATACAGGGATGCTTGTCTCTTGGCATTCACAGAAACCTGGCTTACCAATTCGGACTCTGTCGCGTCCTTGGGTATTAATAGCTTCGGAGCTCCTATACCAGGTATGTCCAATCTTATCCGCAAAGGGCTGGTGTGGGTGCTGGTTTCCCTTACAGCCCAACATTAATACACCTGATTTTACTTATCAAGGTCTTGATTGACCCCCATGATTAGTTAATTAGATGATTCAGGTGTTATGGCACTGGGATAGAATAATAACCTGCACCCACACCGGCCCTTTGCGGATATGATTGGACACCCCTGTCCTATACGGCTGGATCGGGCCTGTGAAGTAACACAAAAATCACAGGGAAGTGGTGTGTGCCAGTACATTATTCGGAGATGGTGCAACAACTGTACTGTACAGGAGCAGTTGTGTTTGCCTGACATAGAGCTCCTGTCTGTGTCAATGTGGCGGTTTTATCTTCCGAGGGAATTCCCTCAGGTGTTCATCACCATGGTTTACATTCACCCTAAAGCTAACGCGGAGGTAGCGGCGAACACTACCTTCAGAGTTATACAGACATTTCAGTCCTCTTCCCCCGAAGCCCCCAACATCATACTGGGTGATTTTAATCGCTGTAACTAAAAAAAACGTTGAACAGTTTTTATCAGTATGTTCCCTGTCCTACGCATCATAATAAAACTCTGGACCTGTGTTATGGCTCCATAAAGGGAGCTTATAAGTCCATGGCAGGCCCTGTCCTTGGATCTTCTGACCACAATACTGTGCATCTTTTACCTGTCTATAAGTCTGTTGAGGCAGGAGAAGGTGCGCAAAAGGCAGGTGAAGGTCTGGAATGAGGAGTCCTCTCTTGCCCTGCAGGGCTGTTTTGATTGTACTGACTGGTCGGTGTTTATGGATTCCTCGGACAGTACTGATGAATTAACAGACGTTGTCTGTAGCTACATCTCCTTTTGTAGAGACAATGTTATTCCCTCTAAAGTTGTTAAGATTTTTCCAAATAACAAACCTTGGGCCTCTCCAGCACTAAAGGGTCATATTCATAAGAGGAAAAATGCTTTCAAGGAGGCAAATGTTACTGATGTTAAAGAAAAAAAGCAGGAGATTAAGTCAGAAATCAAGAAAGCAAAAGTTAAGTACAGACATAAAATTGAAGCTGAGTTGGGCGGCAACAATTTAAGGGAAGCCTGGATTGGTATGAAATCTATGACTGGGTCCACTGTTAAATGCAATAGTAATATTGCCCTGGCTGGTTTTAATTCTGACAAGCAGTTGGCTGATGAGCTAAACTCCTTTTATTTAAAATTTGAAAATCATAGCTTCACTGATACAAGTGAAGGCATTAAAGAGCAAGATTAGTGCCCCCCCCCCATTGTCCTTCAATATGAGGAGTGTGGAAAAATATTTTATACTTACTAACAAGAGAAAGAGTCCTGGACCAGATAATATCTGTGGTCATGTTCTTGCTACCTGTGCTGAACAGTTGAGCAGTATCTTTCATTTTATTTTTACCTTATCTTTTCAACAGAGGGTCCCCAAGTTATGGAAACATTCCACAATTGTCCCAGTTGCTAAGATTAAAAACCCGGCAACACTAAATGACTTCAGGCCAGTAGCGTTAACTTCCTTAATCATGAAGACTCTTGAGAAGCTTATTAAAAGTGGTTTTATTGCAGGTGGAGGAACTTTTGGATTCCCTGCAATTTGCATATAGGTCGGGCAGAGGTGGGGAGGATGCTACTGCCACATTGTTACATTTTCTGTATCGCCACCTTGAGGGGACAAAAGCACATGCCAGGCTATTGTTTATAGATTTTTCCTCAGCTTTTAATACCATCCAGCCACATCTTTTAGCAGACAAGCTGATTAGTCTTTTTAAACTGGATTTAAATCTTGTTGGCTGGATTCTGGACTTTTTTGACTGATAGGTCCCAGTGTATGAGAGTAAACGGCACTTTCTCCAAACAGCTGCACTCTTCCACTGGTTCTCCTCAAGGATGCTGTCTCTCTCCACTTCTCTACATCTTATACACTAATGATTGTCGCAGCAACTATGCTAGTAGGCACATTATCAAATTCGCTGATGACTCTGTGATTGTGAGTCTCCTTAAAGGGGATGAGAAACTTCATGGGCCTGTGGTAGATGATTTTGTAGTTTGGTGTGATGAGTCATTTCTCCAACTGAATGTGTCTAAAACAAAAGGCATGGTAATCAGCTTTAGAAAGTCTTTTCATTGCCCACCACTGACCATTAAAGTTGCAGACATTGAGCTGGTAGACAACGATAAATATTTGGGCGTTTTAATTGGCAATAAGCTGTACTTTGATGCTCATGTTGCTTTTACAACAAAGAAAGTCCAGCAGCGACATTTTATCCTGAGGAAAATGTCTTCTTTTAATGTTTCCTCTGAGATGATGAGTGTCTTTTGCAAAAGTTTTATTGAATCTGTTTTTATGTTTTGTATTATATCTTGGTTTGGTATTTTGACTCTGACCAATAAAAATAGGCTTGGTAGCCTCATCAAAGTGGCTAGTAAGGTTTGCGGTAGGAGTTATGCTCAGCTCACTGGCCTGTATAGTAAGCAGGTGTTGAGAAAGGCTGCCTCTATTGTGGAGTGCCAGGATCACCCCCTTCACTCAAAGTTTTTATTGTTACCATCAGGACGTCAGTGGAAGATGCCTGCTATTAGGACCAAAAGATTTAAGGTTTCTTTCATCCCTACTGCCATTCGGTTGTTGAATGGCACATAGCATTGTTTCTACTGTTGTCTGTAAATTTCTTCTGCTTATTCTGCACATACTGTTTAGGCGTCTGATGATCAAACTTTGCACTTTGTATCTGTACCTTGCCCAGTGATGCAAATTTGAACTCCTTTTAAATCCTCATTTTTTATTATCTATCTTATTTTACTTTTAATCTGCCTCTCTGTAATCCGCCCAATATGTGCGTTGATTGTCATCCATCAGCGTTTTGGTTGTCTGGTGTGTTTGTATGGTTTTTGTGTATCCTGGCTGCAAACCAATTTCCCAGTAAGGGACAATAAAGATACTTTCACTTTGATGCATTTCTCATTTGTGTGACAAGAAGGAGCAATTCCAGCTTTTTTATGATGTTCTGTGGTCTGGGGGTTTAATTATAGGATGTCAACTCCCGTTAAATTGACACAATTGCTTCATTAAATTTACAATGTTTACGCACAAAAAAAAAAAAAAAAAAAATCAGAGAGCCTTTTTTTCCACCAAAATAGTCAACAGCTCCAGAATTTTAATGGAAGTTCACCCTATTGGTAAAGAACAAGTTTTCTCTGAAGAATAAAATGGAATGCTGGTATATATGGCAACAAATGAACTGTGTCTCCACTTGCAATTCCAAGACAAAGGCAACTTTAGGTGAAACCATCATTTGACATTAAAGGGGACCTATTATGCTGATCCTTCTTTTAATACATATAGGTAATGTTATAATGTTGGATGTCCATACTCAACCTCTGAAAAGTTTCTAAACATAAGATACAGGGGTTTTGCCATGATCCAAGAACATGATTTCGTGAACATGATTTCCTCTCTGAACAGCTCCTCCCGAGATCTTCACGAGATCTGGGCAAAACCTGACGTCAGGTTGTGCCGTCCAATTAGTACAGACCTAGCCAGAGCCAATCACGGCGCTGGACCTACCCACACCGGAAACTATTCTAGCAGACATGAACAACCACGGATCATACTATGCCTTAGTAGCATCTACACTTCCAGAAATACAAAAGGAGAACCGCAGATTTATTTATTTGAGGTGCAGTTTTGTATCTCTCTCAAAGCTGCTCGTCCGTTTACTTTTGGACGCGAAGAAAAGCACCTATTTCTCTCCCAAAAGACGATGCCTCCAGAAATCAGTGGGTAGCTTTTTTGTTTGCTTGCAGCGAACAGCCACGGCCAAAGGGAACGTTAGCTGTTTGTGCTCAGCATTTCACCAAAGACAGCTTTGTCAATAAAGGATAATTCGACACAGGATAAGCATTTCAGCTGCTTCTCAAACCTGAAGCAGTTGCATCGATCAAGTGCTCAGAGCCACAAGCTGTAAGTAACGATATAACAGCAAATAATGTAAGTGAAGCTAACGAGTTATGGGAGGCTAGCAGGACCGCTAATGATAGTTAGCACTCACAACTGACCTCAAACGCAGGCTTTGTAAAATATCTGAAGATAAAGCCAGTATCGGCCCCGACTGTCCGTGACTCACAAGCTATGTTTCCATGCACTTGTCAATCGAATTATCTGAAGTTTGCCAAAAATATTCATGCGGATAAAGCTGGTGAAAATACGTTTCCATCTAACGGCATTAAAGCGAATAAAAAGTAGTGCGTAATGACGCCACATGCTGTTATGCGATCAAATTGGGGTATCCAGTACATTTCTGACATTTTAAGCTGTTTCCATTCATTTTCGCACTGAATCGCAGAACCTTCAAGTGAACAAAATTAGTTTGTTAGCCAACTAATTTAGGTGGTTAGCCAAAATGGATCGCGTTTACCAACAAATGAAGATAATTGCACAAGTTGTCGTAGTGCTTAGGTGCCAGCTATTAGCAGCATAGCAGACCATTATCAGAAGGAAACGACGGCATCAAAACATCGTCACGATGCAGTAGCAGATTTATTCGGCGAATAACGTTTCCATCAGCATTTATCGCATAAGCCTTTTACCGATCAAGAGAAAATCCGATGAGATGGACCGTACAAACTATGAGTCGATAGTCTTGAAATCAAGTTTAATTTCACTGTCTCCATGCATTTTTAATTCGTTATTACTTAATTCGTATAAGAACGTGTGGATGGAAACATGGCTACAGATGCGGAAGCAGTTGCTTCACAGCATAAGCCTACCCAACTGATGGCCTGTTGAATGTGGCTGTAGCACTTGCCGCTAACGTAGCCAAGGTACTGTTGCTAATGCTTGTGTCCTAAATATGCAAGAGTAATATCAGGGGAAATTCAACAGAAGATGTGTGTGAACATAAACCTCATTTGAAGCGAACTTTTTATACTTGTTTTTAATTTGGATGCTTGG
Source organism: Gymnothorax javanicus (assembly GCA_029692085.1). Taxonomy (NCBI): domain Eukaryota; kingdom Metazoa; phylum Chordata; class Actinopteri; order Anguilliformes; family Muraenidae; genus Gymnothorax; species Gymnothorax javanicus. The sequence continues at coordinate 68,636,281 of CM056199.1, forward strand.
TACAACTGCCCCCCCAGTAACGGAATTTACTGCCTGTAAAACCTGTATTGCAGGGTAACGTTTGTCTCTGTAGTTGTTATGACCGCTTGGTTATCAGCTACTGCATGTTAGTTCGCGTGCTGTGCAAATTAAAATGCTCCTGGTAACTTATAGGCAGTAATTATGATCAGTATGCTTGTGTTACTTTGGTAAGCATCAATGTGGCGTTCCATCATAACGTTGCCTGATTGTAGCCACTACAGTTGAAGCTAACCGGAGAGGTGCTGTATGTGTCTGCAGAGGTGGGTTGCGAAGGCTGCAGTTAGACCAGACGTAGGTTTTGCAGAGCTTGGGGCGCGTTTTTGGGTGCTTGTGAAACGATCGCTTTACTTATCCATGACTGGGGTCAGCCTGATACTTCTCCAATACCTGGGCAAGCTCTTAGATGCTACCGGTGAAAGCAATAGGGAAGCGCACAGGCTATAACATGTCCGGTATAACAAATGATTTCTCTGCATTGCCGTCGATTGAATATTATACTGGCGATTAAATATTAAATTCTTTCCTGTAAAAGTGATCGATTCGCTAGCTCCACATAAGCAACGGTTCACGCAAACGGAACTTACGGTCTGTAAAACCTGTATTATGCTCATAACATAACCGGAGCTCTATCCAGCTCTCGTGCACTATCCATAACGCGCCCATTTCCCGCGAGGAAACGCTGGTCATTCCGACGCAATAAGTAAACCATTACCACGGGCAATTTCCGAAAAGGCCGTTTAGCCTGGAGATTTCGCCGCTCCGTCATATACCAGCGCAGAAGCTGTTCGTTACTCCACGCTAACAACACACCACAGTTATGCACATGAACCAGCAGGTCCTAATACACACCGAAGCAGTCCATAAGCTGTTGGTCCACTTTTAGCTGCTCCTCACTGTCCATGTTTCCCCCTCAACTCAGACCCACCGGATTTCTACGGTCTCCGGTCTACACCTGGGTATGTCGACCCGTTCTACAAATGTGTCTGTATGTGGTGGATTCTAGCTTTCCCTGCATCCTAGCTATAGAGTAGAAAAACCGCTGTACTCACCACTGTTGCCGTAGAAAACTGTAGCCGATAGCAAATTCGAGCTTGAGCTGCCAGACTTTCGCACTGCGTCCTCCACTTTCGCCACTGCGTTTATTAGAACAAGTTAATTTCAATAGGTCTATATTCAAGTATGGCGTTAGATTTCGGAATTTCCCCGCCGATTCCTTATCAGATGGCAGACGTGTCTCATGTTTCACTCTGGGGAGGCGGACCCGGAAAACTGCGTTCTGCAGCCTCGTCCCGCCCAACTCCGCCCTCCACAGAGCTGGACAGTCAGAAGAAAGTGGGCACACGGGGAGTGGGGGCCATAGCGGAAGAGCCACCCCAATGAGCGTTTCAGGCAGAGACTACAATGGACTACAAATGGGGTTTTTTGAGGATGGCAGTATGAGCTAAATAAGGACCCTGTTTTGGACTTTGAACGATCAGGAGTACCCTAGGGGAGTCCAAGATCAAAATATAACCTTGGAAATACAGCAAAATAGGTCCCCTTTAAGCGGCTCTGTGCATTGCTCCATCCAAAAATCCCTTTAGCAGGCCTCAAATTAAGTTATTTTTAGGGCAAGGCCACTTGGCCTTTTAAAATTGGGGCATCACAGCCAAAATGTGGGGCACCAAGGCCAAAACTAAATTAATCAATTTTGCAAGAAAAATAAGGGATAATGACATTGTATGTTAATAAAACAGTATAAATCAATAATTAGGAGCGCATTGAAAACCAATATTTTATTAATTTTTTAAATTGTTAAATTTTTTATTCAACTTGCAGCAATTTATCGGCAGAACAATCAAGACCAATAATTAGAAATGATAATGAAAAAGTGAATACCTATTGCCAACATTTACATAACTGGCATTGTAAGGATGATAGTATAAATACAAAAATCCAAAACTTTCGTTGACTTCGCGGCATTTATTTTCGCCATCTTTGTCAGTCAGCTGTGCATCATGCCAGACAACGCCCTTTAGCCATGACTACATTCAGAATCTAGAACGGATTCCCGGGGCCTATTGCTTAATGAGCCTCGCAAACTAACTTAGGCAAATCTTTGCTACATGAGCGCAGAAATTATGAAGACATATTGATATTTTACGTTGTCATTTATGTGCGGAAGAAAACGCTTCAAATTTATGGTGCAATGTATAACAATTCTAACAAAAATAAATTAGAATACCGTCGTTCAACAAATTAGTCTGAGCAACTGTTCCTACCCGGAAAAGTAAACTGCTAGAGGTTTTGGTTATCAAGCATTTAAAGAGCAGGTTTTCGATGGCCTGTGTCACTGCCGACGGACCGCTACTGCTGAGCAGTCTGGCACGACACTGGGCGCTCTGCACAGGCTAACGCTGTCAGCGAATGCTCTCTCCAGCTCGCTCTTCAAGTTTAGTTTCTGTCGAGGAAAGTAATACAACCACTGTTTTCCCCCAGTCCAAAAACACATCTGTACTTGACACCAACAGTATTTAATTGCTTGTGCTTAAAACATAATGTGAGCTGATTTTTCTCAAGCCAGAAGGATACCAACCTCACGCAACGTTGCCTTATTCGAGAGTGAGTGGGCGTGTTGTCAGTCGCACAAAGTGCTCATAAGTCCAGCACAGCATGAAGACGAGAGTCAGGTTGGCTGAGAATGTATTTCCAAAGTGCGTTACTAACTGCTGTTTTCTCTCTAGTTTTTCCATCAGTCTGAAGGCAAAGAGACGGGGGATCCCGAGTTGGTGCTCCATCCAGAAAGCCTCGCTCTGGCTGCTACTCTACCAAGTAACAGCCACTAACTCCACCAAGGATATTAAGGCACACAAAGTCTACTGCCTTTTGGTTTATTATTGCTAATAAAATTACTTCCCTGTAGGCTGGATTCTCGCCAACCTGTTGCCATGTCTGTGCCTGCTTTTCTGGTGATTCTCCACACAAGAAATGGACAATCAGCACACACCTGCCCACGTAATAGTGGCTAACTAGCCCAAGAATGAACAGATGTTTCTTTAAATTAAGGAGACACCCTGAGGCACCATACCTCGATTAAGCTCTGTCCTATTACAGAGAGAAGAGAGGAGATTCGGCTCAAATGAGCATTAGTCTTTTTCATTACAGGAAAGAGTATGCGCTAGATAAAGAAGTTAGTCCCTCTGTCGATCTCTCAGGGCGAATTTAGGTGTCAGGGTGAAAATTTTCTTCAAGGGGGAAAATCACTGTAGACAAGGCAACAATGCAGATTTCCGCTAACTAACTGTGTTGTACACTAGCCCTTTGTCCTGGCAGCTCGTAAAGGGGCAAAGGGTTCTCTTAGTCTCCTCATTTTTAGTCGATTCCACCACAAAACAATCCGCCTTATTTAAGCAGGTGAATGAATGATCATGTCAACAACCAGATTAATTGCAGCATCATATCTCACAAGTTAATTCTTTTAGTATGTTGTCTTAGTAGCAAAAAAGGTTGTATTTCCTTCTGTGAAATGCAATGCACTTGAAATCCTGAATGACATTGAGGTCACGAAGAGATCTATCTGAGTTAATAGTGGAATTCACAGTAGCTTTCGTAAGTTGAGTTTCTCCCTTGTCCTTTTTGTGAAATGTGCACACATTCAAAATGAAGGACCACATGACCTGTTTCTAAGATGAACCATATTGAACCATGTTATTTCAACTTAGAAGGGTATTCATGCTAACTTTGAAACCTGCCAAAATTCAAAAGTTGTTAAGAAGTGATGTTTGTATGCTTGGTTTTAGTTGGTTTTAGTCCTTTCTAGCATATTTCTAGTGTATTTATTGTATTTATATATTTATTCTGAGTTACATGTTTCATGTTTAGAGAATGAATGCTTGCAGTCTCATGTCTTACTTTCCTCTTGTTTCTTTGTGTGGTGTCTTTAAAAGATTCTCACTCTTTCTTTTCCATTTCGGTTTGGTAATTCCTCTTCCTTCTCTCTTGCTGTTCTGATTGGACTATCCACACTTAGAGCAGTTCAGTTAGGCACGGGTGATTAGTTAGTTCAAAGTTAGGATCCCACCTACTTCCTCTCTCTCTCTCCTATCACCGTCCTTGCTTTTCTAGATCCGCCTCTCCTCTCACCTGTTCTGAGTTTAGCTGGGCCTCCACTTAATTTGTTTGTGTATAAAAGACCCACTTTCCTGCTGCTTCTTGTCGACTCGTTTCTTCCGCCTAAGCTCGCTTTGGTCAAGTCTCGTTCTGCATCTTTTCTCTCGATTTCTGCAAGTTTGTATTTCGTGATTTCTCCGTGAGTCTTGTTTACGTTGTTGTTTGCGTTGTGTGATTGAGATAGTGATTGTGAGTACCACGTTTACCCTTTATTCCCATTGTACCAACTTTGTTAGAGATTTCCTTTGTGCTACCCTTATCCTCTCCAACTCCCCTTTTCCTTCCCCATCCAATCCCTTTAGTATTTCCCTGTGTTACTGTCTTTGTGCGGACTGACATCCTGGTTTATAGATCTTTCTGCTTGTCCCTTGATTTACGATTCTGCCTTGCCTAAACCATTCCTGTTGCCTGGCTTTGATTTCTGTTCTGTATGACCATGAGCTCACCAAATAAACGCCCTGCCATTGCTGAACTGCATTTGGAGTCTCAAGCCATTCCTTTCAAAAGTAGGCCTAAATACCTATTGCTGGGCACAGAAATATCTGGTTCAACATGGGGAGATTTTTATCATGTAAACAAAATGAAGAAAATCCTGGGTAGCACATGTAAAGACCAAACGGGGTCTCTCCATCTCGGATCATCAAATGGTCCCCGCCTGACCCCCTCAGATTTGCCTGAAAAAAATCTATGTGGTGGGTAATATTCCCAATAGACCAAATCCAAAATTTAAGATCTCTACTCTTTTTAGTTTTCTCACAAAAAAAAAAATTCCTAATTGGAGCAAAATGGACCCGTTTTTAGATGTTGTCTGAGTGTCCATTTTCAAACTGGAATATCCCGAGAACTAATTGTTGCAGAGCCATGAAATTTTGTGGGCTAAGAGTCCTGGTCCAGTATGTCATGGAAGTAGACTTATAGCATTGTTACTCAATTCATACCTGAATGCTGGCCCTCTGGATTTCTTGAAAAAATTTACTGTACGAAATCTGGATGGGTCTTTAAATGTCCATAGAAACCTCAGTATTCAATGTAAGAGCTTCCAATTTTGCAGAGAGTCTGACATGAACCATGTCTATGACACCCACCTTATGGTATCAGGTCATTGAGTCTGATGGTTGCTGAGATACTGAAGTCCAAAAATGCGAGGCATTTTTGTCAGTATTCGGGACAATTTTCCCCATGAATGACACCAGGTATCAACATAAAACTTTATTTTTTTGAAAAAGCATTTTTTTTTATTGACAAAATATAAAAAAATTGGGATGGGGTTTTGCCTCATTTTCATGAAATAAATTTTTGAAATCTTAATGTTTTTGCGACGTTCCCAATTGCAGTAATACCTGGCGTTCAACAATTTCACTACGCAAATGCCTGAAATAATCTAGTTTATGCAATCTACATGTATGTATTCAGATGATATTAACTTCTATCCAAATAATCAGAATACACCACCCATTAAAAGTTCCAATAGATAGTAATGATAATGTAAGTGGGCAAACTTGGCTGAAAAAACTTAACTGTATGGAAAACCAACTTTGGTAAATTTTTATTCTCAATCTCTAATTGATACATGCTGCCTTTTAGATGAGGAATACAAATTCTGCGGTGCAATTTAACACAAAAATATTTGAGCTTGATACCTCATTCTCTATAAGTGTCACAACTGTTCAAAAACCCTGATTCGTCACATACGCCATTTACGAGCACAACATTAGTTAAAAGTCCCCTTTTTATAACTGGCCATAACTTTTGAACTATTAATGTGAGACACCTGAAATTTTGCATGCCCTGATGATATAGATGAAGGTATATGTGTGAATATTCATAAAAATGTTAGATAATCATACTGGACAATTTCAGAATGTTATGTTCTCGTTCCATTTTCCTTGTCTTGCCATGTGTCTGTTCTTGTTCCTGCCCCGTACTGCCAATTGGAATCCTCTCAATGTCTGCGTTCCTGTCCACGTTTTGTTTTCTCAAGTATATGCACTGCTTCTTCGCTATTGGCTGGCTGCGGTATTTCCACTTTCCTTCAGCGCTGTTCTGGCTTTGGGCCTTTCTAAGCTTAGTGTCAATTAACTGTTTTTAGTAACTAACATCTACTAACATTCACTGGAGGTCTTTTTTCTTAGACAGGCACTTTACAAATATTACTAATTTAGGTAGGGCGTTAATTGTCATGATTTCCTGCTTTGATATTATTTCAGATCTTGCTTTACTTTGCTGTGTAACTTTTTCCACTCTTCCTTCAATCTGCATACTTCATTGGTACTTTGCTGAGCATTCCCATTTTCTTAATGGGCTTGTTATGTCATTAAGCCTTGTCCAATGTCTTATTTTCTTGCTTTGTTCCCTCCCTGTTCTGCTCAGGTGTTCCTCGTTCTCTCATCAGCCCCGTACCTTCTTATTCTGCTGAGGCTTTCCAGTTGGCAGTCGGTCTGTTGTTTCCATGCTCTTGATTATAGCTTCGGGTTTATACCACCCTATTCGTTTAAGCTCATTGAGTGTAGTTTTTTTGTTGGCTTTGTGCCCCCCTTAATCCTGCAGTTTTTTTCATTTTTGTTTTCTCAGCTTTTTAAGTGGGGTTTTTTGTTGGCCATTAATCACTATAATTAATCATGGAGATACGTTTTGGTTTGTATTTGGTTTGAAAGTTTGTGCAAATGGAAAAATATCAATTATCTGTTAAAATGGCCATATTAGTAACTGGCTCATTGAACATTAGCAAAATTAAAATTGGAATCAGTGGCGAAACTATGACTTTTCAAAACTTTATTACAGGAAGATGAGACAAAACCCCATCCCATTTTTTTTTTTTTATATTTTGTCAATAAAAATATGCTCTTTTAAAAAAAAAAAGTTTTATGTTTATACCTAGTGTCATTCATGGGGAATATTGTCCCAAATACTGATGAGAATGTTTTTTCTCATTTTTGGACTTCAATATCTCAAGAACCATCAGACTCTATGACCTGATATTACAGGGTGTCATAGACATGGCTCATGTCAGACTCTCTGCAAAATTGGAAGCTCTTACATTGAAAACTGAGGTTGTTATGGACATTTAAAGACCCATCCAGATTTCGTACAGTAAATTTTTTTTAAGAAATCCAGGGGGCCAGCATTCAGGTATGAACTGAGTAACAATACTATAAGTCTATTTCCATGACATATTGGACCAGGACTCAGCTCACAAAATTTCATGGCTCTGCGACAAATCGTTCTGGAGATATTCCAGTTTGAAAATGGTCACTCAGACAAACAGGTCCATTTTGCTCCACTTAGGAATTTCTTGTGAGAAAACTGAAAAAGGGCGAGATCTGAAATTTTGGATTTGGTCTATTGGTAATATTACCTACCACGTAGAATTTTTTCAGGCAAATCTGAGGGGGTCAGGTAGGGAACTTTTCCTTAATTTGATTAATTGAGACAGACTGACTCAACGACCACTCCACTATCAACTCGTATCCTATCAAAATTATCAGCCTGTCACGTTCTGAGTGTTTCCTTAATTGTTTTTCCCTACATTCAAGCCATCTTTGTTGATTCCAGTTCTGTTTCCTTAACTCCTTTGCTCAGAAGCCGAATCTGGCTATTTATGCCTTACCCAACTTACGACTTTATAATTCAAGTTTTGAGCTTCATACAGGGAGGGAATGTGGCTTAACTGAGACAAGACACTTGTAGCATTTAATATACCATTGTATTTCAATTTATTTTGTGACTTTGGTAGAGATAAAGGGCTGCAAACATAAAAAATCTTCAAAAAAAATTCAGAATTGAAATTGAAAAAATAATAATACTGAGAATTAAAAAATGGCTGGGAGCAAAAACAATACATTTCTGGGATCATAAACTCCTTGACCACAAGTGTACCTCATCTGAGAATGAAATCAAAATTATATACTCTCTATGAACCAAATAAGGCAGCTCTCCAGGTTGCTCCCCAAACTCTCAGAGCTCTCAAAATGGCGCACTGTCAAATCATAAAGTAATCATATTTTTAATGCAAATCAACCTTTGATGCATGAAATTCAATATGAATTAATGATGTTCTGGTGGAATTTAGCATGAGTTTATCAAGAAAAGTGCGGTTAAACATCAACTGTGACCAGTAACCTCTCCAAACCGAAAACATGCCTTTTCTCCAATATGAAGTTTAGAATTTTGTCCATTTTCCTTCAGAGTCCCACAAGCCAGCAAACGTAACATCATTCAATAAAGGAACTGCTTATTTAATGGTCAGAACATTCACCCTGCAATGAAAAGCTAGAAGTTCCCACATCCAAGCTTGCAAACTTATATAAACATTTTCAACTCTGTATAAGGAACAAGTATAACTTATTAACACGGTAATATCTGAAATATACCTTATTTTAACAGAACAGACATTTCACTATCCGGAAAAAGCAGGCAATATGCTACCGTAGATAGAACAGATAGGTGCAACAAACATAGGAGGGGGGTCTACCCCCCTTGATCTGCTCGCATTTTAAATTAGTCAAAACCTCGGCCTCCGAGGCTGCCGGATAGCTCACTCGGTAAAGCGTCGCATTGCGAAGTAGAAGTGACTATCACGTTGCGGGTTCGATCCCCGTTTCGTACCAGCCGGCAGTGGTTGGCAGCTTTTTCAGAGTAGCGCACAATTGGCTATTGCGCTACAGGGTTGCAAATTGGGAAGGGACTGCCAGGAAGGGAAAATAATAGTTGCCTTGTTCGTTGCTCAAGCGCCTCCTGTTGGCCAGACGGGCGCTCGTCAGGAAGATTCTAAGTATGTTCATGTCCGGGTATCCTCCGCCCTCGCTCTGAACTTGTGAAGATTCAACCAATGAGTGTATAAGAAGCGGTGGCTGACAGGCGCGTGCTTCGGAGGAGAGCTGTGAACTGTGTACACTCTCCTGAATTGGCAGCAAGGGGTCGCATATGAGCAAGCCTTGTACATAGTTCATCAATTGGGCATTCCAGATTTGGGTGGGATTGGAGATGCCAAATTAAAAAAAAAAAAACAAAAACAAAAAAAACCTCGGCCTCCAATATGTTGAATATGGTGCAAATTCTAAAACAAAAAGCCGCATTGAGCAAAATGCCACCACATGCAGTATTATTAGCAAAGACTAACGGTTACTCTTACTAATCAATATAGCACACAAGGTCTGTGATCATCATGGCTATGGTAAACCGGGAATAAAAAACAGCTAGCCAGCTAGCCATTAGTAAAAAATGTATATACAATTAAACTCACTCATATATTGAAGAAACAGCTTTACTCATTGAATCCTTCCTGCAGAGACTCAGATCTACAAGGTAGAGGGAACCCTCCAGTCCTGTTTCATTCAGAATAATTCCCATTACCATGTCTGTAACTCATTTAAATCCTGTAAATGTAACTGGACACTTCAGCCCAGTGTTGGAAGTCTTTTTTTCTTTGAAACTGGTTCATTTTTAGCTGCGCAACCGTGCTCAACGTTAAGAGAATACAACCTAACTTGCTCTGGTCCAGCCAATGTCTTTCGGTTACTGTGGAAAGTTTATACTGGCTGGAATTGGATAAGAAATGTGTCAATCAATAGATGATAAACGGGGAACTTTCACGTGGGTGTGAACTATAATTGTGCTTTTTGCAGATGAGCCTGTGCGAACAGTAGGGCGACTGGCTATCAATGAGAGTCCCTAGGAGGATATAAGCCAGCGCTTAATTCGTCGATGGAGGAATCTATGCGTAAATCCACGGTAGGGGATAACGCGTTTTTAGTATGTGATGACCATAATTAATTGTAGAATTACATAGTATCAATACCATGGCAAATTTTTGCTTCAGAACACTGATTTTTTTTTTTAAACTAATTCATTGGGATACCACTGGTTCACTAAAGCTGAAGTGGCTGCTACAAAGGGCAACAATTTTTTCTATTGCAGAGATAATTTTTTTAAACTGCTGGATAGATATTGTGGGCAAGTATATTGAGCAGTTTTCACATCATGCTTAGCTGAGGAGTTCAATTCATGCAACTCCTAGGAAACAGGGATTGGACTTAACTCGTCCATATTCTAAACCATGTTTGAGCTCGGGTTGCTAGTGAATTTTCAATAACTGGTCCAGGGTGACAATCTAGTCATAGAATAGTGTAACTGCATTCATAAATAGAGCAGCTCCGGGGCGCCCCGGTGGCTCATTGGTCTAAGCGCGCGTACCATAAATGCTGTGTCCTTCCCGCAGCGACCTGGGTTCGACTCCAGCTCAGGTCATTTGCTGCATGTCTTCTCCCATTCTTCTCCCCAACTTTACTGTCTCTCTACACTGTATAACTGTCAAATAAAGGAAAAATTCCCCCCCCCAAAAAAATTATAATAAATAGAGCAGCTTCATGCCCACTGGTGTCTACATCTGCACAGAGGGGTTAATTTATTCCCATTATTCTATTATTGTCTTATTCTTGTCCCCTCTCCTTGTGTTTCCACCCCGTGCTCGGCACACTCCTTTCCACTTTGTTAATTTTCGCCTTTGTGTATTTGAGTCCCTGGTCTTCGTCTCCTCTGCTATCTCCCATCTTTGGTGTTTGAACTCCAGCAAGCAAGTAAATATTTATTGGGGAAACTCCTCCCGGTGCCTGTGGTCCTGGAGAGTGGTGCTACCGCCAGTTCCTTCTTCATCTCAGTCCAAAAATGTGCATCTGTCCTGCGTGTCCTGATCCATTCGCATTGACACCCTGGCTTCTGACCTCGGACCAGCCCCTTCTGCTATGCCGAGCCTGACCTCCGGTGTTTCTGTTGGCTCTCACCTGACCTCAGACCGTCTCCTGATTATCCTCTTCATTCTTGTACAGAAATCTCCATTCTTGTATTTATTAAAGACGCCTTAGCAGCTTGTCTGCAATCTGCGTGCAGCTCCTGTGTTCTGGAATTTGTGACACAGCCTTAGAGATCTCGGCAAAACTATCCTTGGGCAAAACTTCACCTCCACTTCAACTGAAAAGTTGATCAGAAAACGTACCTAGAGCTCACTTGGTTTCAACCCGAGAATGATGAGAATGATGACAGAAGGCTCTCAGGTGGTCTCTGATGATATGAAATTTTGAGGTCATACTGATGGACAGCCGCATGTAAGCATCGCAGAACATAAGGAGATGATCCTCCCAGCTGGGGAATAAGTATCAGTGAATGAGACATTTTGGAGACCACCTTAGAGATTCTGTCATCAGCACGACAGTGGTGTAGCCCAGTTCTGTGAACAAGCTTTTGAAGCGGTACATGCTGACTTTGCCAGGTTTTGGGGCCGTCACTATGATAAGGACAAAGGAAACAAACTCTTCGGTCAACGACTGAGACAAACTGTAAAGGAGTATGATGCCTCCCATTTGTGAATGTTTCATTGAACGCCATAAATGAATGAGACATTTTAGAGATCAGCTAGTTATTGGACAAGAATCTGGTGTCAGTTTTAGTTCATGGCAATCTTAGATTGTAAAGATTCTGCCTCTTCAATTTAAAACTGGATTAATTTTAGTTTGTTGTCATTGCAATAAGCTCGTATTTCTTAAATTTGAAAGGTCATTTGTTGCCATGGCAACCATTATGTTGGCAATACTTTGGCAAATAAGATACAAATGGCTTTTTATCAGCATGAAAGAGCAGTGTGGTGTCAAAGAGGAATCTTCCGGTAAATTCTTTGACCATCAGTTACCACACAAAATGTCAAAATGGCAAATTATAATTTTTTAAAAATCTGATTTTCTCAAAAATTTCCCAACTAATTTTTTTTCTTTCTTCACAGCGTTAATTCTGATGGCTAGGACTACAACACTGCGCAGGTCCCATTTGAGTAGCTATCTTTTTTTCTGACCTTTATCAGGTTAAAACCCAGTGTGATAGGTGATGAACTGCCACTCATGAGTCACCAAGTTAAACTATTCCAAGGTTGAAAAGCTGGCCGGCATTCATTTTCATTAAGTGCCATAAATTAGTCACAAAAATGAAACTGTTCCTAGGTCGAAAAGCTGACCAGCATTCATTTTAATAAATTCCAACAAATAAGTTAAATTTCCAGCAGAATACATTCAAAAAGGTTTTGTTATAGAAACGTCTGCTTAATGTACAACATCTTACTCACATGCCGACAATGGGGAAAAGCCAAAGATCAAATTAAACTAGCCGATACCCGTGCTATGCACAGTCTATATGCGCAGGCATTGTTTTTCGATGCTGTGCAGGCAGCCTGGGTTTAAAAGTTCATAGAATTTCCTTGTATACAACATTTTGAAGTGATTTTTTTAACACGATAACAGCTGTTTGAATTAGCCGGTTTTACTTGCAAAAACGGCTTCAAAATGCAGTTTTCACTTCATTACTAAGTTCGAAACCTGGCGCATCGTCTTTGTCACACAGTAAAACCGGAGTATGCGGAAAACAGACTCATTATTCACGGTGGTTTCGGAGGAGATGTGTGAAATTACGCAAATCGCCAACTCAGTATAATAATATATAGATTTTTGAAAGCAAAGAGGGAATTGAATACTCAAAGGCCTAATTAATCTGAAACTATTAGACCCCCCCCCAAATCCGTTAAAGAGCCCTGAAACCTGAAATTACATGATAAGTTACAATATACACGAGTATGCGTGCGTCTGCGTGCATTGTTTGGTCGCGTTTCCTTAAGTCTTGAGGGTTGCTCGAGTTAAGAGATAAACGCGGAACAAACTGTGTTCTCTGTATTCGTCGGTATTCGTTCTCGCAATAAGCCATAAACTCTCCTCCCCTCCAGTCACGCGTATATGGAGGCGTTCGTATTTACATACCAAGCCACATAGATAGTGTTTTTTCATGAGGCTGGCCGCGGTGTTCCCGTACATTTTTTATTTATTTTCCCCTTTCATTCGCGCTGCCGCCATGTTGTTCTGAAGTAGGATGATGAAAATAGGACGGCGCAGAAAAGGAAGACCGAACTAATGCACGAATAAATTTTGTTTTTGAAAGCTCGGAAGATTATTAATGACAAAAACGAACCGACCACTATACACGCTACTTTTATTCCAGCATTTCGAATAAACTGGAAGGGGTTTAAAGTGCAGTGCTCCGGTTTCCTGGATATTCTATATTTCGTTTTCCTATGGCGTAGGCTTTTAAAAAGACTCTATTTTCCTTTTCTGGGGGTGGGAGGGGGGCCTTCCAGTGGAACTGAGGATACTGATTTTTCTGAAAATTGACTTTAACGCCGGTCGGAGTTATTATCACCTACAAAACGAACCAACTAACAGCAATTCTATCATCCTATTTGCTACCACGTTTGGCTTCCTCCCCCTGGTCGAAGGAGTTTCAGTATCGCTGCGTTGCCGTCTTTGGATGCCCAAGTTGCGATTTTAAAGCAAACTGATTTTTTGAGTCATTTTTAAGGACAAGACGGGGAATAGTTTGTCTTGTCACCTGGAAGGTCGTACAGCAGGGGCAGCGGAGCCTACTGAAAATGTCGGGGAGCGTTTCAACTGACATGGTAAGAATCGCAGTACTGTGTTTTATTGTGATGGACTCCTTTTTTATCCTAATGAATGATTCCTTTGGACTTCTTCCTTCAAGCCCTCTGGAGTTTTACAGAAAAAAAATATGTATATACATATATAATATTATATAGTCATGGATTACACCGAAATGAGAGTTCGTTCAAAGCCAAAGCTTAACGGTGCCGTCGAACAAATTTGTGAATGTGAATTAATGCTGTTTGTAGAAGTTTCAGTCCGGATTGTTTTGTCGCTCTTTGTTATAAGCTGTTAAATGTGTATAATGAGTATTGCCTGCAACATTTCGTTGTGGGTCATCGAGTGTATGAAATACTTGAGCGTTGTTTGAGGAAATTAGCCACCTTACGCTGTTTTCTTTGGACCCTGCATACAATGGCAGACTGTTGAAGCCTGCTTGTTCAAGAGGATTATGATTCACAATTAATTTGCAAATACGAACCGGTCTGTTTGTTTCGGCAAAAGTGATCCATGAAACTTGGCCTAATGGACACGAAAACGAAGGCTTTCCTTGTCGGCTAATCTCTTTCGAACTCGACGGTTGTTGGCCATCTCACTGCCTGAGTCTCATGAGAGTGCCTCCTATATTTCTGTCAGAACTTAAACCAACAAAAGAGGAAATTAAAATCAAAAAAGCATCTCGACTTTTAGTCCTCTTGGCTATAAGAACTTTGTTTAGATGATCCTAGTGGCAAGGTGCGGTGATTTTTATTTTTTATTTTTTACTTTTATTAACTTGCGATTATCACACTAGGCGTATATTTCAAGAGAAGATGTTGAAAAATTTCTGTTGACTAATGTGTATGACTCCCCTGACTCCTAAACATAATGCTTATTTATTGGAACGCTGTGTTCTTGACCTTTGCACAATTACCGCATAGACAGTAACTGTGTCTGTCTTGAAGATGTAGTCTCAGCTGGACTCTGACACAGAGACTGCTTTCTTGGGTGACCGGATTTCATTTCTCTCCCTTTCACTTGCTTGTACCCTCGGACAACTGGCATGATGACATGCTTTTTTACCTAGGGCGACGCGGCCTGCGGGAACCAGAAGCGCATCCTGGAGTCATGGGTGACCTAAACTGTTGAAATAAGGATCATTTGAGATTGTGGGCCCGTGTACTAAACCCACCCCACTGTAAAAACCGCTGTAAGACCCCAGGCAAAAATTATGGAGTCACCACACTTTGTGGATGTTTGTCCAGCTCTTTTTTTTTTTTTTTTTTTTTTTTTTTAACTTCAAAGCAAATAAACAAATCGTTGATATGGCACTGAACATTTTTTGCTCAATAGCTGAACAGTCTGGCTTCATGAAATACACCTCAAATGAATTATTTGAATTAATTGCATATTTTTTCCTAATGAAGAAGAGGAAAGAGATATGGAATCTCTCAAGGTTGTGGAAAAAATTATGGAATCATCAAAAAAAAAAATCACAATTTGCACTTTGTTGCTTCTCCTCTGGCTTTTATGATGGCCTGAATTCTTTGAGGCATGGAGTTCACCAATGGAAAAACGATATTCTCCATCAAGCTGCTTCCTACTTTCTCAAATAGCGGTTGACAGATCAACTTTGCAGGATGAGGCCTTGTCATGAACCTTATTTATTTATTTATTTTTTACCATTAATTTTCAATTGAATTGAGATCCAGGCTGTTTGCTGGCTATGGCATTGAGTTAATATGCCTTTTCTGAAGAAAAGCTTGTGCACTCTTTGCTCTGTGACTAGATGCATTGTCATCCTGAAAAATTACCTCATCATTACAAAATCCATTTTCTACTGATGGAATCAGAAAGAGGTATTTTCAGTTCACCTGGGCATTGACTGTTGTGGTAATGAGTGCCGTCTCCCCTGGTCTTTAACCTGACGTGTCTCATATCATAAATGAATGGGGAAATTTGGTTGTTTTCCTTTGGCAGTTATCATTGGAACGACAGCAGACAAAAGTTCTAGTATCATTGCTTTGGCCAATGCAGATTTGTGATTCATCAATGAATATCACTTTCATCCAATCATCCACACTTAGGTGCTCCTCTTTAGTCCATAGTTGGCTTACTTTCTTCTGGGTCATTCCATGTCAAATCATCAGATAAACAAAACATTTGTCACCATGTGGTCATAGATTGCTTCCATATTTTCACATTAGATAAATATGTATTAGTGATGAACAAATCCGAAATTTCAGCTCATTCAGACCAAAAATGAATTTTTGATGAATTATTTTCTAAGGGTACTGTCCGTCAGTTTTTTTGTCAATTGACGTTTTTCTTGTATTTAACATGACATAACTTTTTTCTTATTACACCTATAGCTTTGAAGCTTTGCATCTAAGCTAATGTTATACTGCTTAATCAGAAAATGCAGTCCTTTTTATACTTTATCTTTCTTGGTTGTGGAGCTATAAGGACACCAAAAGTGCCTTTTGTTCAGGCAGTTCCATGTTTAGGTCCCCAAAGCACCCCAAATATAAACCCTAGCATAGGCTCTCTGGCATTTTTTCCATTTATTTGTGTCTGCTGAATATAAATCAGGCTGAATTCACCATGAATTCACCACCAACTGCAGTCAGTACCTTGCCAAATGTGAAAAAAATACAAAAATGCCACCTGCTCAAACCCCCGTATCTCCAGGGGCACACCTTGGATTTTCTACTATTTTTTTTTAACTGATTCCTCTATTTTAGAAGAAAGACCACTCCAAAAATTGTTGATGTTTTTTGACCAATAAAAATTTTGCAGGTGTCTGAACAGGGGTTGGGTAATCTTGAGAATCACGTGGCACTTTAAGCTTCTTACACATTTAACTATGCAACATTTTAAGTGTTTTCAATCATTAGGCAATTACATACTAAATTGTGCTAATTCCTGTATTATAGTAGACAAGAAAAAACAAAAATTGTTGATGTGACTTGAACAACATACATTTCAGAACTGTCTAAATACGGGTCAGGCAATTTTTGAGAATCACTGTCAAATTAAAACTTTGTATTCCATGCTATGTTAACAGTGTTATTGCTTCCTAAATGCAGCAAAGAGCACAACGTTGTCTGTCCCAGTTTTTTCCAACCTATACTGCCGGGCTGTGCGTCCAGTGACATCCGGAGTTGTAACAGTTCGGAGAATGTTATTGAATGGCACCCAGCATTTTTCAGAAGAAGTCTATGTTAATGCTTGTGCCCTCTTGTTTCGCTTCGTGAAAAACAATAGCAATAATCAGAAATTATTGATCAATAACTGGATCAGGTTTCTCCTTGCCAACATGATCTACCAACCTGCATATACTGACCTTTCTGTGAATGTGCCATGCATTGGTACAATTTAGTAGGTGATTGCCTAATGATTGAAAACACTTAAAATGTTGCATAGTTAAATGTGTAAGAAGCTTAAAGTGCCACGCGATTCTCAAGACTACCCCACCCCGGTTCAGACACCTGCAAAATTTACATTGGTCAAAACACATCAACAATTTTTGGAGTGGTCTTTATACTATAATAGAGGAATCAGTTAAAAAAAATAGAAGAAAATCCAAGGTGTGCCCCTGGAGATACGGGGGTTTGAGCAGGTGGCATTTTTGTATTTTTTTCACATTTGGCAAGGTACTGACTGCAGTTGGTGATGAATTCATGGTGAATTCAGCCTGATTTATATTCAGCAGACATAAATAAATGGAAAAAATGCCAGAGAGCCTATGCTAGGATTTATTTAGGGGGTGCTTTGGGGACCTAAACATGGAACTGCCTGAACAAAAGGCACTTTTGGTGTCCTCACAGCTCCACAACCAAGAATAATAAAGTAAAACGGACTGCATTTTCTGATTAAGCAGTATAACTTTAGCTTAGGTGCTAGGTTTCGAAGCTATAGGTGTAATAATAAAAAGGTTATGCCATGTTAAGTACAAGAAAAATGTCAATTGACAAAAAAACTGACGGACAGTACCCTTAGAAACTAATTCATCAAAAATTCATTTTTGGTCCAAATGAGCTGAAATTTCGGATTTGTCAGTGATATATATTTATACAGCTGCATACAAAAAATTGGCAAAATTGAGAAGGTGGTGGTGAGACCCATTTGATGATCTGACATGGAAT
Source organism: Gymnothorax javanicus (assembly GCA_029692085.1). NCBI lineage: Eukaryota > Metazoa > Chordata > Actinopteri > Anguilliformes > Muraenidae > Gymnothorax > Gymnothorax javanicus. The sequence continues at coordinate 68,654,045 of CM056199.1, forward strand.
GACCCTTCTGTTTGGGTGTCAGGGCTGGTTTTCACCTGACTTTCCCGATGTAAATCCCATTCCATTCATCCAATGTCTTAGTTTTGTCACAAACATTGACCTCTGTTTGCCTATTTTTTCATTTGTTTCAGTTTTTATTTTCCCCGCCGGTTGGTGACCGAAGGATTATGTTGTGGCGATGTCCGTCCATACGTACGTCCGTCTGCACGTCCCGAGTAGGGTGCTTATGTTCTGAAATCAACTCCTCCCACATATTTTGAGAGATTTTCATGAAACATCACAAATATGGTAAACATATTGGTTATGCGCATATTGCATTTTTTGGGCCTGAGCACCGAATGGTGCGAGGACCCTATTGTAATTCTCGTGTTTATCATTATTGGGGCCCGAGCACCGATCGGTGCCAGGACCTGTTCCCAGCCCTGGGAACCTTTTTGTTTTTTACCCGAGGCCAAAGTATGGCCATCGAGTATTGCGAAGACCTTGTGTCCGTCCGTCCGTCCGTCTGTCTACCTGCCTGCCTGTATGTCCGTCTGTGTAGACAATAACTCCTTTCCTATTAATCTCAGGATAATGAAATTCACAGGGACTGTTCTTGGGACATAGCTTGGACAAGTTCGAAGATGGGTAACCTTGACCTACTTTAAGGGGTCAAAAGGTCACATTCTTTGTAAACACTGTTTGCTTGATTACATCCACTATTTTTATTGTAGCCGCGTAAAATTTACAGTATGTTCTGGATAATCAGCATGCAGAATATTAAAGGTGGATGACCTTGACCTGGTTAATGGGGTCAAAAGGTCTCATTGTTTCAGAACAGTGTTACTTTCATTACGCCTTTGCACTACCATGAAATGTTTTGGTGTAGCTATGTCAAATTCATAAGGTGTACTCACTGGATAATCAAGTTGGAGGACATGGAAGCTACATGGCCTTCACCTACTTTAAATACCTTCTTTCATGTAGCAACATTATCAACCAAACTGTTCAGTCACCTTCAACATAACATCAAATTTTGATGACTGTGCATCATGTCAGACTTCATATTTTGAATGCCAAACAATGTAAAGTCCCAGCTGTCCTGTTCCACACTTTCCATATAACCTGCCAGGTCCTAGATGAAATTGGACAATTACCTCTGTCTTCCTTTTCACTCCTGAAACTTCTCTCAAGCCTGAAAATATTAAACACATTGTGTTACATAGGCATACATTAAAAAACCCTTTATATGTTGTCATTCCTTGTCTTATGCCCATATGGCTGGGGGTACTTTAGCATTGCGTTCAGTGTGTAAGGATTATAGTTATTCTTTTTCTTCTTATTCTGCTGCGAGAATGCATTTTCGAGGGCCTTGCCATGCATAAAAACTCACAAAAATTGGCAGAAACGTCAGGCATGCGTGAAATTACAAACTATCTATGTTATTGAGCTTAGGCATACCCTGGTGGCTCAGTAGCACCACCAAACATACATTTTGGAACGCAGTTGCTCAGATTCACACAAAATTTGGTGGGGCCATAGAAGTCATGAAGAAGTTTTTTGTCAATTTTTTTTGAAAATTTTTTGCCACACAGGAAGTGAGCTATGAGCCATTTCCTGCATTTTTCCAAATTTTACAAACACATTTTTGAAGGTCTTAGCATGCTTGAAAACTCACAGAACTTTGCTGACTGGTTAAAACTGATGCTCTTCGATTTGATATCCCATTTGGCTCTAAACATGACACTCTGGCTCTATAGCGCCTCCTAATTCATAATTGCATTTTTGAGGGCCTCAATATGCTTGAAAACTCACAAAATTTTGCATTTGCACCTTTTACTATCATACAGGGTTTGGACATAAGTGTGGCAAAATAGCTCTACAGCGCCCCCAAGAAAATTCCAATCAAGCAGCCCTCGCAGCTCGTTCAACCTGCATGAATGAAATTCGGTGGACCCGTGCAGCATACAGAGACCTTAAAAAAAAAAAGTAAAAATAATTGAATTTGCAACTTTTTCACCTTTTACAGACGTCGCGCTTTAACAAACTCCTCCTAGAGATTTAACCTGATCATATTAAAATTTTGCTTATAACGTCTGAAGACCTTGACAATGTTAAATTTCGAAGCTTTTTTGGATTTTTTTGTGTGGCGTTGAGGCAAATTTTAATGTTTCGCCAAACCGGAAGTTGGTTTCACTCACACATACTTAGTATGATCTGACCAAAACTTCACATGCTTAATAATGGTCTGGTCCCAAATACAAATATATGCTGACATGAGCTTGGGCGTGGCCAGGTGGCTCCATAGCGCCGTCTAGCCGCGGCCATGTTGGGATAAAAGAGGTTGAATATTCATGAAATTTGCTGTGATCATTGGATTCGTCATGCAGGATTATGGTAATTCTTTTTTGACATTTTTTAGCCGGACAGGAAGTGAGCTATGAGCCAATTCCTGTGTTTCTCCAAAGTTTACAAACACATATTTTAAAGCTCTAGGAATTTCAAGACTTGCAAAACTTTGCACAAACGTTACATGTGTTATGCTCTTCGAATTTATACCCCAGTTGGCAATGGGTGTGGCACAATGGCTCTATTGTGCCCCTAATCACTTTTTTTAAAAGAATTGCCTTTTTGAGGGTCTCAACATGCTCGAAAACTCAGAAAATTCAGTACACTCGTGAAGCCCACTATTACTATTACGACAGCACAGGTTGTGCACACAGACATGGCAAAATGGCTCCATAGCGCCCCTCTGCAAATGTCACCAAAACAGTTTTCATGGTTCCATTTGCTATCCACTCAGGAAATCACATTTTACACAGTCTAGCAAAGTCCAATGGTTGTAAGTGCACATCTGAAACCGTCTGGATCTTGCCACCATCCCCAATGTGCACAAGGTGTGCGAGGGCCCTTTCAACGCTGCTTGCAACTTTAATTATTATGTATGAGTGTTTTATGAAAAGCACTGTGTATCATTTGTAAATGGAGATTTGTTACATAGTATTTGTGCTGCCTTACTGGTCAGCTATTTGTTTATTTTGTTCAGCATTTAGCAACCTCTGGTGGTATGTCTGTAGCAAAAACGTGATCTGATGCAATACCACTTGTTTGTGATGAAATGGACTAGTGCTTTCTGGAGGTTTCTGGCACCTTCTTGCCTGGAGGGGGCCGGATTTCTCAGGAATCCTGTAGATCTTTCCAGAATGTTCCTAGTCTGTATAAATGCTGTGATTTTGGTCAGTTAAAGAGAGTTTTTGTTTTGGCATCAGAGTTGCATAATGGCATCAGAGTGTTATTATAAGAGTACACAGTGGATTATTTGTAGAAATTTTTGTACCTAATCAGTGAAGAATAAATTTGTTTAAGTTGTCATTGCTGGTTTTCTTTGTTGTGATTTTTCCAGTCATAACATTATTATTCCGGTAAATGAATCGCTTTTTTGATGGCCTAAACATGTTCAAAAACACATGAAAATTGGCACACACGTCAGGCCTAGCAAAAATTTAACTCTTTTGCAGGCTTTGAAAATGGACGTGGCAAACTGACTCCACAGCACCCCCTAGAAAAATTCAACAAAGCAGCCCGTGAATTGCATTTCGCATAGATCTGATTTTAACATCTGTTACTGTGCCATTTTTGTGCTATTTTCCCCATTTCCATGCGTTGTATTTTAACAAACTCTTCCTAGAGATTTGATCCGAGTGACTCACAATTTGGTATAGGTCATCTTTTGACCTTTGTAATTTGGGCTGGATGATAAATGTATCACGTTAATTTTAAGCGCAATAAAAGTAACTGCCTCTATGGTGCAGACAGACCAGCTTGATTATTACCTTTTCTATGACACACAACTTTAATTTAGTGTTGAACTAACATCAGAGGCCATTTGAAATGCATCCGGGAAGAAAAGTGCGATTTGAAGTCTGCTAATTACCAGCGAGGTTGGACAGCCCCCATCGCCTTGGCATAATAAGCTTAGGCCTACCTTTAAATCAATTCCCGTGTATTTTGCCTAACTTGCAATCAAGCCATTTATTCAGCCAACTGACCAATCCAAACCAAAATGTGGCCTATAATACATAAGAAGAGATAATGAGAAGCAGTCAGACCTAACCAGCTACCATTTTAGATTGAAAGAATGCCAGTAATCTGAATAAATAGCAGACCTCTAGATTGCACCTCTCATTGTGGAACTTTAACGTATTATTAAAAAAGATTACTTAAGACAGCCCTGGTTTTTAAGCATTTAAAAATATACGCAAAGTGGAAAACATTTTGTGAAGCATATCTATTTTGAATGTGAGAAATTATTTTCGCATTGCAAGCAATAGACAAATGCACCAAAGACTCAGCAAGCTCGTTCAGCCAAATCTGTGCTGCAAATTTTTTGCATTTTTTTTAATTTGATAATTGAACAAGATTAATTTGAAGTAAAGTATTTCAGAGCTCTTGGATTTAGTTTTGAGCGTCTAAATAGCATACAGTGAAGGTAGAAAACATTTTGTTTAAGCGTATCGAATGTGACATATAAATTGTTATTGCATTTGGACACAGCGGCCAAATGTAATCTAGCAAACACAGTCAGGCAAATTACATGCTGAACAAAGCAAAGTTAAGGTCTTCAAAATCATCCTCTTCCCAACAACTGCTTTCACCCCATTCCCATTTACTTTGCTCAATTTGCAATCGAACAGTCAATTCGCTCAATTGACAGTTTAAATTGGTAGGCATAATTTATTGTATCTCCCCGACGATGATAGTCAGGAGATACTATATGGTTTAGTTCTGGGGCTGCCGCCGCAGAGATTTTATGTTCTGGGCTCTGAAAGCCACAATTATTTCAGGAATGTTTTCAAATTTTACACAGGCGAAGATATATATATGACAATGCTCAAGACCAGTTTTCGTCAATTTCGGATGTCCAGTATGGCTGCCGGCGGCCATTTTGTTCGAAATTTGGGGATCGGGGAGATGCATGACTCGGTCCCTGTGGCGACAGTTATCTAGTTTAGATATAATTTTTGTTTGTCACATTTTGAAGTTTAAATGACCATGAAACATGACTGAGTTACCTAAATGTGTTCACTAGATTATTTCTATTATCGCCTCAGTGGGCAAATGCGATAACAATTTACATGTCATGTTCGATATACTTAAACAAAATGTTTTCCGCCTTCTCTGTAGGCTATTTCGAAGCTCAAAAGTAACTAAAATCAAGAACTATGTAAACTTTATCTCAAATTAGTTTTGTTCAATTATTAATTGGGTGCATTTGTCTTTTGCGTGCAATGCGAAAATAATTTCTCACCTTCACGATCGACGTGCTTCACAAAAAATTTTCCACTTCGCGTACATTTTTAAACACTTAAAAACCAGGGCAATCTTAAAATAATTTCAATTTTCTGAAATCTTTTTAATAATACGCAGAAATGCTGCGATGAGGTCTGCTATTTATTCAGATTATTGACATTCTTTCAATCTAACACGGCAGCCTGGTTAGGTCTGGCCACATCTTGGTTTAGATTTGTCAGTTGGCTGAATAAATGGCTTGATTGCAAGTTAGGCAAAGTACACGGGAATTGATTTAAGGAAAGCTAATTATGCCAAGGTGAAGGAAGCTGTCCAACCTCGCTGGTAATTAGTGGACTTCAAATCGCACTTTTCTTTCCGGAAACATTTCAAATGGCCTCTGATGTTAGTTCCACACGGCATACGGTATAGAAAAAGTAATAAGCAGGCCCGTCTGTCTGCCCCATAGTGGCAGCTACTTATATTGCTCTTAAAATTATTGCGATACATTTATCACCCAGCCCTATTTGTAATGCTAAATTGAGAAGGTTATGAGTTTTTGTCAGTTGGCTTTGATGTGGCGGGCCAGTGAATTTGCATGTTTCGCCATGAAACAGGAAGTTCTTATAACTCATGCATACTTCATCCGATCTGCCCCAAACTTCATGTGATTGAGAGTTCCATTATGAAGACATCCACATGCCAATAATGAGTTTCAGACACAGTGCCACCTACTGGCCACAGGAAATACCATGTTTTCTTCTTTAGCGCACTGCTTCATGTGCATTTTCCAGATCCTCTTCAAATGAGGTCAGGAAAGCCTTCAGACCTTGATGAAGTTCTGTTGTGAAGATTGTGAGTTTTCATCAAATGACGTTGCTATGGTGGGGCATAATTCGCAATAAAACAGGGAGTGGCGTTTTCAGATGCAAGGGAAGCTTAAAAACTCACACAATTTGGCACACACATAGTGCCCAACATACCTTTTTCTACGTTACAGACGTTGCACATGGGCGTGGCAAAATGGCTCCATAGGGCCCCCGAGAAAATTTCAACCAAGCAGCCCTCGCAGCACATTTACCCAACATGTATGGAATTTGGTGGACACATGAACTACGTCAAGAACTTAAAAAAAAAAAAAAAGACTTGGTGCTAGACCTAAACGCAACAGGAAGTCCACCATTTTGAATTGAAATTGCAACTTTTTTTGATTTGTCACCATTTACAGGTGAAACTTATACAGATTTTATCCGATCCACTTCAAATTTGACTCATGACATCTAAAGACTTTGCTGATGTTAATTTGCCAAGGTTTTTTGGATTCATCAAACGATGCATCCGTGGCTTTGTGGCGAATTTCGATGTTATGCCAGAAAACAGGAAGTTGGTTGAAATCACGCATACCTCGTAAGATTTGCACGAAACTTTACTTGTTTGATAACAGTCTCGTCCTAAATACAAATATATGCTCATTTGATCTTGGCGTGGCCAGGTGGCTCCATAGTGCCCATCTAGCCACGGCCATGTTAAGATAAAAGTGCTTGAATGTTCATGAAGTTTGGTGTGAAAGGCTCTTCTGATGCAGTATCTTTAAAAGGAATAATTTCATTCTTAATTTTACATCCAGCAAATGTTTAAAATGACATGAAATTTAAAAAAAAAAAAAAAAAATCAGACCTTAAGGAGGAAGGCTGGTAACAACATCATATTTTCATCATATCATCTTTAGTTACATAGGAATTCATGGTAAAAATTTTACACAGGCGAAGATATATATATGACAATGCTCAAGACCGATTTTCGTCAATTTCGGACATCCAGTATGGCTGCCGGCGGCCATTTTGTTCGAAATTTGGGGATCAGGGAGATGCATGACTCTTATCTTTATCTTTAGTATCATCTTTAGTTATATAGGAATTCATGGTAAAAATACCATAAAAATATGGTATTGTTACATAACTGGCCACATGCCCAAATAAGGATGTGAAAATAAGGAATTTTTAAATAAATTTCGAACTCAACCAAAATTATGAAAATTGTTCTGGCTCTACCAATGTATTGATAAACGTGGTTGTCCTCTAGATGTGGCCCAATATGTCAAAAAATTACAGCAGAAGAAATTTCATTGCTTTATCTAGCATACCCTTTGAGTTATTGGAGCTCAAAGGAGGCAGTGATTTTTAACGTTTTTGATTTTCGGCCATTTTTAGAGCCTTGTATGAAGAAAAGGGCTCAAGCTACAGCAAATCTGACAGCATTTTCATAATCTATAGAAAAAGTTGGCTCAAGACACTCGATTTCAAAGTTGTACTTTGGAAACACTTGGAGATATTCTTGCTTGAAGTTGCACCGAGAGGCAAGTATGGTAAAATGGAAAAAATTAATCAAAATCTCCAGGGGCTGTAACTTCAAAACTATTTGAGATACAGAGCTAATATTTTGGGTTCCTGCATAAATATGGTAGAGGAGCACCTGTGAATTTTTTCAGAAGAATCTGAAGGGGTGACCTGGGAGCCACTGGTTGATTTGAGCTGGAATGACCCTAAAGGGGTTATGACTCTTGTTGCATCCCCAACTATAGAAAGCTGAAATATGTAATATTTCAAGAAAAATCGGTGTTATCCTGCCTGACTGGCATTGCTATCCTGAATGACATTCTGTGAGATTTTGCATGGGATGATCACTGAGAGTAGTCTTAGCAACAAAAATGTATCTAAATACTCATTCTATATTTAATACAAAGTCAGAGGCACTGGCAACATTCATTAAACATTTATTTGCTATGTTGCCTTAGTGAAACTTATACTAACCGCAGCATTAACCATTTCATATTGAGAAAATAACTGCCATTGTAAAAATATATCAACATATAGGAAACAGTAGTAGTGTAATTTATTACTTGCTTATCAATTAATTAACATTTTTGTTTTCATTTCAGGCAACATTTTTATCAACATCGAAAAGTAGATCATTTTGTTTGTACCTCCAGCACATTGGCATATAATTGGCATAGATATGACATATGGATATCTCAAAAAGTGACTTTCATTATATAAATATTTTTACTAGTTCTACTGTAAACAACCATTGCTCCATCCATCCCATAAATGAGCTTAGTCTGACATTAGATCTATAGCCTAACATTATGTTAACTAAAATATCTTTGCAAAATATCTAAAATATCTCCACAAATTACTCTAAATCTAACTGCACTTGTAACTCTTCCATCACTGTGACACCTTGCTCTCTTTCTTGCAAGAAACTCCTCCCTTGCTCGTGGATCTTCACTCTTCTTGGCCCTGAACCTTGCAGCTCTCTCTTTGTTGGACATTGGCATCTAGAACAGAATTTCCCTTGGAACATCAAATCTGTACTTTTAAATAGGCATGGGCAATGCTCTGCATAAACTCTAATGGAATGCGTAACAGCTGAACTGGGGCGGTAAACAAGCCTCAGAAAACTTATTAAAAAAATGATGTAAATACCATTTTCATACAAAAAGAACACCATGGTTTGATTAAAAGCAACCTTTTCAATAGGATACCGCATTTCATACATGAACTCTGCGTATTCACGGCCAATAACGAATTTGAACAGAGCTATTATTCGCCCGTTGGATGAATGCATGACCTCAATTTGCGCCGTGTTTACAAACTTTCAAGTGCACGGCGTGGCAAAAATATCCATTTTGGAGGTAGATTTCGAATAGCCCGCGCTAACGTGATATCCCAGCTACGGCCCTGATTGAATTACAGCCATCTAATTTGAGAAATTACGAGTCTGTTCGTCCACTCTAGACCTCCAGGGGATGTGAAATAAGTTCGACAGAAGTTTTTGAAGTTCGTCGCGAGTTCGCCGTGACTTCCTCTCAACAATAGCAAGAAAGGTGAGTGTATTTTTACTGTTAACCTACATAGTTAGTTGACAGAATATCCTGTGACCCTATTTGTGAAGCTTCAGTAAAATATACCAAGGGATAAACCAGCGCTAGACGTTCAAAGCCTACCAGTGTTCTGACAAATTTTGCTACCTGTGCCACCTCGCGAACACCGGTCACAAGATTCATTCACTTATACCCTTCAATTCGAGACTGCGAGGATGGAAATCTGAATAATCAATTAGGGAAAATTCTCGGCTCTCGGTAATTCTGTATATCGTTTAAACATTTTGTTAATCGGATTATGAAAGAAGACTGAAAATAAGCGCCCGCTTTTGTTTGGGTGTAAAAGCACGTATTTAAAGGAGAATACATTGTATATTGATTAAGCATTGAACTCTGCATAAGTCGAACTGTTTTAATATTTGTTGATGACATTGCTTCGGCTTCCTGGAAGCAAAATGCGCCGCAAATCTGCTGTCTAGTGAGCATTTCAGGTTCGATGTACTGAGTCATAACGCCGCAGAAACTTAAACTGGCCCGTCATTCTGCCGAATAGTCTTACTAAACGAAAGTTAATCGTCTGATTGCTAATCAAGCAAAGGGGAGGTTTCTGCCTCACCAAACTAACCTCCGACTGCACGCCACTGTGTTTTACTATGAATTATTCACAGTAGCTCATTGAAACTATCATGGGAGGAGGGTATATGGACATAGTAAAAAACAGTGCAAAGTTTTTGTTTTTTTTTTTTAATCACCACGGGTTATTGAAGGGGGTTTAAGCTTTTCGTAGCAGGAGAGGGCAAACAACTGCCGCATCAGCAACTTCACTGCATTTTATATAGTAATGGGCGAGTAGCGTTAATGTTTGCCCTCCCACCGATAATTTTGACATTTTTGCAGGCCATTGATCCCAAAAAAAAAAATTCACAGGCAACCCATTCATACCATTTTTTAATATCAATGCAAAACCTAATGTTGAACATAATTGGGTGAAATTCAATGCATTTTCCATTAAAAAGGGCCTAGGGGGCGCTGCTGTACTTCAGAAAAGGGGTAGATGACTTTAGCCTCAATTATTTCTGTTAGGGTACCCTAATGGATAATTTGGCCTGGTTTATTTCTGAATAGACTGTACTTTAGAAAATGCCCTCAGGCTTCACCCCCCAATTTTCACAATGGGTTTTGTTGAAAAATGCCGAAATCAGCCATTTTTGGGACCCTGTGGCTCAAAGACCCTTTCCTGGAAAGGCGTTGGACTTGTGGCAAACTCTTCGTCTGTGTCTTCTGTACTAACCAGCAAAAAATCATTAGAAAATAATAAAAACTTTGTTCTCAGCAACTCAAGAAATGTTGTCATTTTATTCATTTGTATTGCCCATGCCTATTTTAAAGCATTGCCAAAGCATTATAACTTTAAATAATTGCCAATTATTTGAATAAATCCGATAAAAACACATTAAAATTATGACCACGTTGCAATATCCTTTGGTGGACAAACACAAAATATGCCTTAAAACATTAAAATACATATTAATATGTCAAATGTGTTATTGCTAAGAAATGGAAATATATTCATTATGTCTTAAAGGGAAATTGTGTAACATTTTCAGTTGTTTATTGGCCAAAATCTAAGTATGCATTCATATATATTTCATCATTGGTGTATTTTGTCCTCCGCTAATCTGACATATTCTCGTAAACAAAGAATTTTAGACTTGTTTGTACAAGCCGGTAAGCCGGTAGGGAAGCGCCATGACGGTCTGCCATCTTGAAACTACAGCCGCCGGCGAGGGACAAATGGCACTAAATGCGGAATAAATCCGCGTTTGCCCTGCCAGCCAGCGCAGAGTGATTGAGACACCGGAGGAGATCAGAAAGAGAGGCTACCGCGGCAAGTTTGAAAATCTGCACTACTGCAGCATAATGCAGGACCATGCATATGCAGCAGCAGCATAGGAGACGGAATCCTCATCGCCAAGAAAGCGAAAAAGAGAATTAAAAAGGCAGCGCGACCGGCGCATTCAAAAAACGAGGGTCAACATCGGGCTGGCCTTCCCCAAGTGGAAGGAACTAATGAAAGCGAAAGATTTTCAAAGGGACGCTGAAGTTGCCAGCTTTCTGATCGACAAGTAGGTCAACTTCAAGTTCAGGCTACCCGAACACCAAGGGGACCTTGTCTCTAAGCGCGTTCTCCTAAGCAGTGCAGCAGCTGCAGTTCTTTACTTGTAGCACTGGTCAGGAGATTCCATGCTGTCGGCTTACGTTATTACCAAGTTAGTGAAGTGAGCAGGTGTAACAACACCAATGTGTTCGGTTATTGTATTTGATGAATGGCTTTGTTATGTAGCAACTCGACTGCTTCAGCTGTCTTTTGTGTAACGTTGCAGAATAAACCTAAGGTAGCTAAGGCTGTTGTTTGTTAACTTAGGTTGGATAACGGGCAGTGGCAGCCTTAAGCATCTGGAGGCCTATTTCAAAAGCAAATGTGGGGCCCTATAAAACATAAGAGCTTCATCATTTTGCTGGATGAAAGCTCCTACCTTAGCCTGTCCCGTGAAATTTCTACTTTTCTGGCTGAAACTTGATGTTTATTTGTGATGATTTATTGAAATATTGGCAATAAAATACACTGCCCGGCCAAAAAAAAAGTCGCTCACTGAAATATTTAGTTGGAACCCCTGTAGCTTTGATTACAGTGCATATTCATCCTGTCATTGTTTTGACAACTATATGCAATGCCAGAACATTTATTTTCGATCAGAAATGTCATAATTTTTGGCCGAGATCTTGTCTTCTCAACGTAATGGTTGAACCACTCAGTGGTCTTTCTTGAGCACATCCCAATAACTTCTAATGTGTCAGGACTTTGTGGTGGCAAACTTGTTTGTGAAAATGATTCCTCATACTTGTTTTTGTCATTCATGATTTTCTTTGCTAAATACAGGCCAATAACTTGCCCGTTCTGAAACACTGTAACATCTTTTCCACCATCAAGGGATGTGTCTTCCGACATGATTTTTTAAGAAATGAGTAGCGACGCGCTTCATCAGTCAGGGTTAAAATGATTATTGCCAGCTGAAACATATTAATAACCGCAATAATGATCCAATTATAGAATTTGTTCATTAATTTCCAAACGGTGACTTTTTAATTCGCCGGGCAGTGTATATGCATGTGTAAATGTGATACATTTCCCAAAAACTGAAACGTGCAACTCACCCCAAAAAGCTAGCTGCATTGCAAACTGCGGACGTCTTTGTGTACTTTATGCGTCACTGAATTAGAAATTTTAAAAAAAGTTGCCGCCTAAAAATGTCCCAGGCTTAAATACAAATGGTGCGAAGAGCCCACATTCTTTGTTTTCTTCTGAGGGGGCGGGGTTACGGGATAGCTCTACAACAAAGTTACTGGGAAAATGATACAGTAAAATTTGGGTGTAATTCAAACTTCGAAGTCCCATCAATATAATTTCATGTCGCTTGAGTGGACTAGGTTTAGAAGCTCTAGATGACTTGTATTGCTAGACCTTAATTTAAATTTGCATAGCTATAAACAGTCAGTACGTTTACATGGCACTTGAAAAAACCGAATTATTGTCTTAATCCGACTATGACTGGACAACTGAAGTGCATGTAAACATGTTACTCCGACTATAATCGGAGTTCTCCAACTCCGATTAAGACACCCAGATAATGCGATTGGAATTCGAATTTCTCCTGCATGTATACGCCTTAATCGCAGTTTCACTAGACAATGCACATGCATGCGCCATGCGCCACCACCAGCTGGCGCGATGACCCCGAACAAGAAAGAAAGCCGGTCGCAGAAGAGAGAGAGGAATAGCAACATGGCTGTAGCTGCGAAAAATCTGCATTTCTGGAAGGACGACGAGACTTTGCTCATGCTAACTCTGTTGAAGGAAATTCGGAAATTCTCTCTCCATTCTGCATCTGAGAACTCTTTCATTACGACTCTCTCCCACCAGTCTGTGCTCCGTACACGCATCCAACAAGAACGAGGGGTCCGGGTCAGCAGCGACGGCAAAAAGTTCAAAATCGAAGACATGCTATTGTTGTAGCCCTCCAACAGCATGCGGCATTCTTGTCTGCCCCTCCAAATCACCATAGCCACAAGGGACAACGTGCACTTTATCTGCACAATGAGTAACGCGAACATTGTGTACGAAAAGAAAAAAGCTGTTCGATTGTCCATCTTGTTGTTGTTGTTTGAGGATGCGGTGCTCGCGCCCAGTATTTGGACGAAGGGGTCAACCGAAAGGGGCCGTATACCCGCTGAAACGCCCGCCATCGCCCGCTAGTGTTAAGGAGGAGAACGACATGCTCCCGTCAGTAATTCGATTTTCTCAGTTTCATGTAAACTAGGACAAGAGACAGAAGTCCGACCAGACGCCAAAACCGAATTATGAGCATAGTCGGACTAAGCTCTGCATGTAAACGGACTGACTGTCAACACTAGGTGACGCAGTATCCAGTGGTGGCTCGTGAGCTGGCAACAGGGGAAGCTCAAACAATCTCTTAACCCTCTCCAGGCTCATGTTGCAAATTTGCAACAATAAATCAATTGATGACTGATTATAAAATATAAAGACCACATGGGAAATGGTTCCACCTGCAGCCACTAGAAGTCACCACTATCTCATTGCAAAATGGAAGCTTCCATGCACCAAAGTTTGTTGAGAGTAGGTCAGCATTTTTGAGGTAAGTATCACGAATATTTTATTAAGATTGAAAAAAATTGTTGTGTAGAACAAAAAAGTAATGCTTGTAGATGATAATAAACTATATACTATATATGAACAATAATAATATACTAGCCTATATACTACACTATAATATGCAACAACCTCAAAATCCTTCAAAATGTGAGATATCTAATTCTGACCAATTCTGTTAGTTCTTTTTGTGTATGAGAACTATTCTCCATGAATGAAAGATTTTTCATCTCTCAAAATAATAAATTGGGCTGCAGAGGGTTAAAATTAGTGACTGGTCATGATCTGTTTTAAGTCACTCATTTAAATTACCATTAGGCCTACAGAAACTCCAAAAACTCTCCACATTATCAGGTGAGGCCAGTTTTCATTAATAACATATACCTTTCAAGTCTCACGCATTCGGTGTGAGTTTAAGTGGCGTATTTACGTTCCTCTGCTGTAGTCAGCAATTATTCAATCAACGCGTATGTAAGAGAGTCTCGCGCGGAATTGAAGTCCTTGTGCATGGAGGGGTTGGGAGCAATTGAATTCAATAAAGACGTTTCAAATGATCATTTTTCATTTAAACCACCATGAAACATATGCATTGCTTCCAAACCCCGAGTAAAGAAAAGCGAGAAGTCCAGAGTCGTAATCGGTATGAGTTATAAATGAAAACTGGTCACATCAGATAATCTTGAGAGTTTTCGGAGTTTCTCAAATGGTAATTTAAGTGAATGATTGAAAGCAAGTCATGACCAATCATTAATTTAAAGGGATTATTTGAGCTTCCCCTATTGCCAGTTCACAAGCCGCCACTGGCAGTATCCCTCTGCTTTGTAAGAGAATGAGGCTGTCTTTGCCATAGCCATGATGTTTACAAAACCATCAACACGTTTTCAGCGTGTTCACCTTACTATTGTTTTCGTTAAGTTGTGATGCCATGGGAATTAAGGAGCATGTTTTTCGCTCAAAGTACATTTAGCTGATGTTATATTAATACTCAGCAGAGTGTGTAACGTTGATATGCACTGATAACAGATACGCAAATTATTCTCGCATTTTACTGATCAGAAACTATTTTAACAGGGCCGGCCTGTTGTGGAGGCTGCCGGACCGTGACCTGACCTGAATCCAGAAATTTCCATGATGTTCATGGATAATTTAATGAGTAAAAAACGCATAAAATTGCTAGATAATACTTTAAAATGTATACATCAAAGCTCCCTTATTCAAAATATTAAATACCCCCGGAATTCAGCGAGCGAATTACTTTTTTTTGTTCACATGCTAACATGAAAAGTCCGAGGCGCACGCAACATTGGCTAAGGTGACGATTGTATTTCCGAAATTCCCAGAGTATCAGCGACAATAGCTCTTTTGCTACCATTATTTGTAGACTATGAATAATTACTACACTTCTTAGCCGGCTCGGTGTCCATGCAACTTCTATAATCTTGCGGAGATAACCAGCAACATCGGCCACAGAGAGCCGTGTTTTTCTGCGCATTCGCCACAACTCTGAGAAGGGGACCTTTTAGGGGGTTTTCGAGGCACCGGCCGGGGGTGCGCTATAATGCCTTCATAGAAGGCTTAATGGGGTTTTTATCATTGCAAAATGTGCCAATTTGAGTGGCCGTCGAGGATCCCAAACATTCACCTTTTTGGGGGGGCTCAAATATTTGCCCGGTTTGCCTTTCCTGGTGGTGTGTCTCTGCATGTTTTCATTCAGTCAACGTTTCGGATGTTAATTGTTGCCTGGCAGAGGGGGGCCCCCTGGAGGGCGGGGCCCGTTTCAACTGAAACGGTTGAAACATAGGTAAGGCGGCCTATGCCGAGTACACAAATGCCAAACTTCCAAGACAACGCGTTGGAGTATGCACCTACAGTATCTCACAAAAGTGAGTACACCCCTCACATTTTGACCATTAATTGATTATATCTTTTTAAGGGACAACGTTACAGAAATGAAACTTGAAATATATTCTAGATTAGTCATTGTACAATATGTGTAGCAGTGTAGATTTACTGCACTGTCCAAATAACTTCACGAACAGTCATTATTCCCAAAATGGGTGGCAACAAAAGTGAGTACACACCGCAATTGGTAATGGTCAACCAAGCAATGAAACGTGTCTTGTTCATCATGTTCATGCTTTTATCTGTTCGACTGGGCCATATGAGGTTGTGTAACGTGTTGAATGTTTAAATTGTGGTGCTTTGGGTGCAATGCCCTCATTCTGGTCACTGGATGGTCAACATGGCACCTCATGGGAAAGAACTCCCTGAGGATCTAAAAAAGAGAATTGTTGCTCTCCACAAAGATGGTGTAAGCTACAAGAAGATCTGTGAAACCATGAAACTGAGCTTCAGCACAGTGGCCAAGGTTATTCAGCGGTTTTCCAAGACTGGTTATGCTCGGAACAGGCCTCGACAGGGTCGAC
This sequence comes from Gymnothorax javanicus, assembly GCA_029692085.1. NCBI lineage: Eukaryota > Metazoa > Chordata > Actinopteri > Anguilliformes > Muraenidae > Gymnothorax > Gymnothorax javanicus. Next base: position 68,670,351 of record CM056199.1, read on the forward strand.
CGGAGAGGTTGAGCCCTCGAGCTCTGCGTCAGGTGCACAAGTTGGCTTCAGAAAACAGACGCAGGAGTGCTGGCAGCATTGCTAACGAGGTTGCAGCAGTGGGGAGAACAGGCGGTCAGTGCTCGGACCATACGCCGTGCACTGCACCAAGTCGGTCTGCATGGCTGTCAGCCAAGACGGAAGCCTCTTCTGAAGCTAGCCCACAAGAAAGCCCGAAAACAGTTTGCTGAATACAACCAGTCCAAGAATATGAACCTCTGGAACCATGTTCTGCGGTCTGACGAGACCAAGATAAACTTGTTTGGCTCAGATGGTGTCCAGCACGTGTGGCAGCGCCCTGATGAGGAGTACCAAGACAAGTGTGTACTGCCAACAGTCAAACATGGTGGTGGCAGCATCATGGTCTGGGGCTGCATGAGTGCTTGTGATCCTAGGGAGCTGCGCCTCATTGATGGAATAATGGATTCCAACATGCACTGTGACATTCTGAAGCAGAACGTGATGCCCTCCCTTCGGAAACGGCAGTTTTCCAACATGATAACGACCCGAAACACACCTCCAAGATGACAGCTGCCTTCCTGAAGAAGCTGAAGGTGAAGATGATGGCGTGACCAAGTATGTCTCCAGACCTGAATCCCGCTGTGCACCTGTGGGGCATCCTCAAGAGGAAGGTGGAAGAGCAGCAGGTGTCCAACATCCACCAGCTCCGTGATGTTGTCATGGAGGAGTGGAGGAGAATGCCAGCAACAACCTGTGCAGCTCTGGTGAATTCCATGCCTAGGAGAATCAAGGCAGTGCTGGACAACAATGGTGGTCACACTAAATATTGACACTATGGACACAATTTGGCATGTTAACGATGAGGTGTACTCACTTTTGTTGCCTCCCATTTTAGAAGTAGTGACTATTTGTTCAGTTATTTGGACAGTGCAGTAAATCTACACTGCTACACATATTGTACAATGACTACTCTAGAATATATTCAGGTTTCATTTCTGTAACATTGCACTTTGAAAAGATAATACATTGTCGAAATGTGAGGGGTGTACTCACTTTTGTGAGATACTGTAGGTAGTTTTAAATGGGGAAATATAGAGGAAGGAGTAGTTAACTCTGGCATAGAAAGAATTCCGTATCGAGTCTCTGCTTTTTTTTCTGGCTTTTTATTTGCCAGTACGATTTTAAAAGGAGGCGCCAATATGTTTTGGGGGATTTTATTATTGAGAAGGGGCTTTAGAATATTAATATCGCGAATGCATGCTGTGCGTGCCCTAGCAACCCGGTGTGTCATCCCTCAGTAACATGGATTGCCATGTATAGCAGCACAAGACATTAAACTCGAAATTTTCTTGACTGAATTTCAGTGGCTAAATCATCAAAATTGCTCCCTACAACTGTCAAACGCGAGTCCTTCATCTTGGATTTGCCCGTAGACGCCTCAGCGCATGCCCACTCCGACTTGCCGTAAATATAGCCACTGCCATTTTTTAAATTTTAATTCAAAAATCACGGGCCACGCCCAAAGTTGAAGATGAAATTCTTCAGCAATCTTCGGGTGATGACGCAAACTCAGGAACAGGCTGGTTGGTGCGCGGTACGCAATAGGCATACTTAAGTGAGCAACAAGCCCAAAATTTACTCAGCAAGTTTCAAAACTTTCTTATGACATGACCAAGAGAATAAGATTCTATTTATTACATAACAGATAAGCATAATTTAATAGAAAACAAACTTATTTTCCATTAGCGGCATGGTAATTCCCATACACTTGCGGTTGAACTAGCCATGGTTTTAAATTTACAGTCAACTGAGTAGCTAGCTAGCTAATATACGAATGTTACATAATGGGTATGGATAGGTACTCCATGCTCACTGGCTAGCTAGCTCAGTAAGGATAACTTAGCTGTGAGATTGGTACTTAGATGGCTCGCTACAGCGCTAAACCATACAGAATTAACCAACATTACACTTGGTATTCAGTTTGGCTAAGTATTAAGAGCGGAATGTAAAGCAGAGCAATGTTCCCCCCACAATCGGAGACTATGACATTTTTGCAAAAGTGATATTACGCTACAATATCAAAAATACGTCATGACCTAGGCTATGGGAAAAGTACCAAAGTTATATAATAAAGTATCATTTGTCATGTGTCTTATAAATTGAAATGCATCATTCCTTTTCTTTAATTGGAAATTCTAATCTAGTCTTTGTTCACCTAAATCATGGCCCATGTGTCTTGGGGTGGTGCTGCTGTGGTTATACTTTAGTGGTCATCTGACGTGAATAACACTGGATATTCGGCTTACCAGTTCAGGTTATCAGTCCTGTGGGGACCACAATCATTGATATCAAGTAGTTCGTCACAAGGGCGTAGGAATGAGTTCAACATTGGGGGGGACTGAGGGCGTAGGTTTAATGTGAGAATTGGTAGGGACACACATGTCATGCTGGAAAATTTTTGTAAATCTGAGTGCAGATACTGCCATTACGGCATACAGAAATTATCCAAATGAGTGTTTCTCCGTTGTTTTAATTAGGCTACACAAGGTGCCTCCAACATTTTCATACAAAGATGCCACATACATAAATTTGCCACAACCTTAACTGACAGCTGCAAACCATATCAGCGCACTCATGAAACTCGCTCAGATCTAATAACCTGGACATTGAAGTGAGTGGATATATAACTACGTTAGCAAGCCAGCTCGCAATCCTCTCTATTAAGCATCTTAATGTGCGATAACGCCATCGCAGGCGCGATAAACACTTCAAAATGGATCACCAACGATGAGTTGGACAAGCCGCAAACCGAGCGTTAATCAGACTGGATCATGTTAAATTTATGATTACGTGTTTCTTTCATTTCCCTGCTGAGCCAAAGTTGGTTCGGACATTTTGACTTTCAAAGGTTATATATGCTGAACAGCATGAGACGAACTTTAATGCTTTCACTATAATTCCACTGAACAAGTCATAATTATGACCTCACCTGAAGCCCTGATACACCTGTATTCTCAACAGCTTGCCCTGTTTCTCTACCTTGCTGCTGTGGTTCATGCATATAAAATAAGAAATTAATAATGGCAAGTTCACGCAGTGGTGTCACCAAGGGGGGGCGAGCTTGTGCCCCCCCCTATTTAAGATGCGTAACTAAAGAGTATCTGGCTCGCGCCCCCCCACCCCCCCACCGCCGACAAAAAGAAGACCCCCCCGGTCAACAAAATGAAGATGAAGTTGAAACTAGCGAACATGTTTAATTAACATTCGTTGACCCTTATAGTACTGTGGAAATAGTGAAAAGAGTTTCTGTCATCAGACCGCCTGCTGTCGACTGCTGCTGTCTCTGGCCTCCCAAACACTCTCAGAGCCGGTGAGGGAGGGAGCGGGCCAGTGACATGACGGTGTGTTGCGCTTTCAAAATAAAAGCACATAAGTTAAAAATTTCAAAATCAAATATTTTTCTCTTCCGCGATATAATTTTTGGGTGGGACAAATACGCCTGTCTCCAATATTGGAGGGGACGCGTCCCCCCCGGTTCCTACGCCCATGGTTCGTCAGCAGCAGCAGACTCGTCGTCCAACTCAGGGGGTCAGGCTCAAATGAATACGGCCTGATGGGGCCAGCATTTTGTTCCTCTGATTCCCCATACTCCACAGATTCGTTGTCGGAATCAACATACAGACTGGCGTCAGTACCATGCGAGATTGAGAGGTTTGAATCAGACTCGGATTCAGATATTTCATTGCGAGCCGCTATGTTCTCAGAATGGAGTGCCTTTCGTTTATCCTGAGTTTGCGTCACTTTTTCGTTTTCGGAAAACGCTGGAAAATGTTATTTAAAGGCCAATTATAACCTAATGGGGCAACTGTATTTTTGGCTGCACAAATCTACTTCCTACAGGCAGTTCTTTATCCAGTAACAAGAAAAATCTGAATGAATGTCTGCTTCCAACCAGACCTTTAATTAGCTTGTTTGGAAAAAGTAAAGTTTTATTTTATCATTTTCTAGATGGGCCATCTAGGCTTTAGGTTATGCACTCTTCCCTTTCATAACGAGAGCGTGTTTGTCACGTCTGATCCGTACCTCACTGTTTGAATTAAAAACACTTTAGAAGTATTCTGATATATTTTAATTCTTAAGTTACCATTTTTGTCATAGCATAATGTTGCCTACAGTAAGTGTGGAGAAATTTAGTGATAAATTGTTTATCCTTATAATTTATCCTTGTAACCTAGCTTGTGCGTAATTGCTTACAATCTAGCTTGTGCGTAAGCAGAAGTGTTATGAGCTGTGCTTTCTGTAACTGTGCGTGATGAGATGTGTTGTGTTTATTCCTTCTGAGCCTGGAGATCCTGCAGGGCCAGAGTGTACTTTCTGAGTTGTGTGTTCCCTTGAAGTTTCCTTGAGAACCTGCTGGACCTTGAGATATGGCCTCGGAGTGAGATAGCTACGAGGAGAGTCTCCTCTCCGCTGGAACTGATAAGGACGGGACCAGATGTACGTGGGATATGTGCATTTAGCTATGGAATGCCGGAAGAACATACTCCCGTAAATTAGCTCCAAAGGGGAGGGATTTTGAATAATAAGCACCTGTAGAAAGGAGGAAAGGAATAAATTATTGGGGAATATCTGCCACAGGGGTGTTCATTTTAGGTGTTGTGCTCATACAAATATCCAAGCAAAGGGGAATCCCTTTGTCCTTGTTCTGCATGTATCTTGGACCCTATTTGCCTATTATAGTAAAGACTGGATCCTATTTTACTATCTCTGTCTCTGAGTGTTTCTTACAGGAATAAAATATAATTTTCCACCGCAGTAAGCCTCTGAGGAGAGCGCATTATTAAAGCACATTTGTTGCATGTCGTGTCCCTATGTGTGGGGGTGTGAGTCGGCGGCCCGAGCCCAGCCCGGCCCAACCAATGAACAAATTTTTCTGCCAGAGCCCGGTCCGAACCTGATCAGCTTTATTTGAGAACACTGTGCTGGTAGCAGTAGTAACTTCTGAAGCAGGCCTTGTTGAAATGCAAGTCTCTGCTGCACTGATTTTATTGATATCCACCAAATGAAAGTGTGCAACAGTACAACATTTGAAATGACAATGTTGATTTCAAATTTGGCTTCCCATCTCTGAATTGCCTGTTGTCCTCTACTTGTCTCTGGTTTGAAGCAGTTGGGATAATTAATCTTTGAAATAATGGCTGATGTCAGTCAGAGAAAATAAGGTTTGCAATCTATGCGCTGAAATCCATTGGGGCTCCCCTGTCAAGCTCAGATCATTCTTCAGGTTGCCATCTGAGTGATTGTTTTCACCCCAAAGTTTATACTGCCTTCAGACCATGTCGGGAAAATGGAGTGAATTTTTTTTTTTAAGCCATTCTAAAATGTCCGTACTGTGACGGAATGGGAGCAGGCGACTGCTCAGATGGAGGAATTTTATGCCGCTCCCTGAAACTTTCAATTTAAAGATGAATGTTCAGTGAAAAGAATATACATTGATTTTTCTGTCTGCAAACCCAAGAAATTACTGCCATGATGGAGGCAAGTCTTGACAAAGCCCATCTATTAAGATAAACTGATTTGTCCACTCACATTTAACCAAAGTAGTCTCATGGCATGGAGTGTGGGACTTTTTGGAGAAGGACTTGAGTTCTCTGTCATGGCCTGATGCACCTCATGGTGATGTATAGTAAAAACAAAAAGGAATTGGGAGTCGTGAGGTGAGGAGGCGAGAGCAGGAAAAGGAAATGTTATCAGCATGAGGTCTTTACCTAGGAACTGTTGAAGTTTTGGGGGGTGGGGTTCTATCGTAGCCCATTATAAAAGACGAGAATGTTTGAACATTGTTGTGTGAACATGTTGGTGTGTATCTGAGGGTGTCTGTTCCTCATCAGAATGATTAGTTTTTTTTTTTTTATTCCCATCCCCCTCTTTCCCACCCTTGTGTTCACAGAATAACAAACTAGAAACTGGGAAGTACTCATTACCAGACTAAAATATTACAGTCACTTTGTGGCGCCCTGTGGTCATTGTGGGTGGCTCTCTTACTGTCCCTAGCATTAGTTTTTGGGGGTGTCTGTGTATTTCTGGATCAGTATTCAGGATATCTTCTTCTGTTTATTTTTTTTCTGAGCAGACCTTACAGCACGCCATGGCCTTAACTCCTACATGAATACGGTCTGTGCACATCTTCAGTGAAGCAACTGCGTTGGGAGATTCCCCCTACCAGTGGAAATGAAGACAGACCTGGAGGAGGTGTATGTTCTGCTGGAGATTTTGATTGTTGTCAAGAAAGATGGAAAAATTATCTAAAAAGTTATGCGTCATTCCACATGAAGTCAACCAGGGCTCCCATAGGAATAGATATGGATTTTCCTCAAACTTTGAGAGAATGTTGCTTTGGGTGCCAAATGAAGACATATCAAGTTTGAGCTCAATCGACCCGCTGGTTTTGATTTTCTGGCAGGGGGTAAAAAAAAAGTGGGCATGGCACCCCAGTTGGCGAAATTTGCATTTTTGTCCATTTTTAACGGGCTGTAACTCTGGAACTAATTAAGCTAACCCCATGATTTTTTTCAGGACTTGTTCTCTAGGCACTGTGCTACCCTTTATGGCCAATCAAAGTACAACCCCAATTCCGAAATAGTTGGGACAAAGTGTAAATTGTGATTAAAATCAAAACGCAGTGACTTTCAAATCACACCAGCCAGTATTTTATTCACAATAGAACAGAGATAACAGAGCAAATGTTGAAACTGAGGAATTTTACAATTTTATCCACAAAATGAGCTCATTTCAAATTTGATGGCTGCTACATGTCTCAAAAAAGTTGAGACAGGGGCCTGTTTATCATGGTGTAGCATCCCCTCTTCTTTTTAACACAGAGTGGAGGCGTCTGGGCATTGAGGAGACAAGTTTCTTGAGTTTAGCCACTGGAATTTGATCCCACTCTTGTTTAAAGGGATAGTTCACTTTTTTGAAGTGGGGTTGTATGAGCTACAAATTGCCACTACTTACATTAGATGCAGTAGAAAGCTCTCTGATCTCCTCCAGGTAGCCGCACCAGGGCATAGTGCTGGGTGGAAATTTAGGCGATACACTGTTGTGAACGGAAACACAGAAACGGCGTATTTTCGCGGCCTAAAAGAGGTCCTACCTGAAAATAATACACCCCTTCAATTGTACGCTATATTTAAAAAAATTACAGCACTTTTGCTGCTCGGACAAAAGCACAGTTGCTCTTGAACTAACCAACTGACGTATTCCTGCGCGCAGTAGCGATCAGCTGTTTGGGTCAGACTCTGAGCGGTTTGCGGCAGAGCCAGATTTTCAATGGCATAGAATCACGTCTCAAATTTAAAAAAAAAAAAAAAAAAAAAATCCCTACAATAACCAGCACAGCAGATACACAGTATGTGGCTGCGTAGACCCTATGCGATATCAATTTGTGCTGCAATGTTACATTAGACTTTTTCACAGGTGTTTCACTCTTTTACGTGATGCTTGGGTACAGCAGTGCTCTTCAGCGTGCACCGTTGAGATTTCCCTGAATGTAGCCTAACGAAATCCTCGTTGGAAAAATGAATACTGCAAACACGGAGTTCTTTTTTTTAGGGATACGGGTGGCGATATCAATATCCGTGTTGAGGCAACTAGCCACAGCTACAAGTCCAATATTCCGCAGAGGAATGCGGTGGAAGCTGTAAGTGCACCAGGATACAGCTTTGCTTTCACGACCAAGAAAGCGACACGCACGGACCATTTTCGAAATATTTGCACAAGTTTAACGGCCGTCCGACCTCGCAACCGCAGTTAAGCCGCTTGCACACTGGACGCGAAACGAGTTTTTCGCACACAGATTACATCCAAAGTCAATGCGAAGACGTGAATACACGCGTTTGTGCAAGCAGCTTTACTGTGACCCAAACAGCTGATCGCTACAGCACGCAATGAACTACAATGCGCCTCGCGCAGGAATACATCAGTTGGTTAGTTCAAGAGCAACTGTGTTTTTTTTCCGAGCAGCTAAAGTGCTGTAATTTTTTTAAATATAGCGCATAATTGAAATGTTGTATTATTTTCAGGTAGGACCTCTTTTAGGCCGCAAAAATATGCTGTTTCTGTGTTTCCGTTCACAACAGTGTATCGCCTAAATTTCCACCCAGCACTATGCCCTGGTGCGGCTCCCTGGAGGAGATCGGAGAGCTTTCTACTGCATCTAATGTAAGTAGTGGCAATGTGTAGCTCATACAACCCCACTTCAAAAAAAGTGAACTATCCCCTTAATACTGGCTTCCAGCTGCTGGAGAGTTTTGGGTCTCCTGTGACGGACTTTTTGTTTAATTATGCGCCAAATGTTCTCCAATCGGTGAAAGATCAGGACTGCTTGCAGGCCAGTTCAGCACACAGACTCTTCTACTACGAAGCCATGCTGTTGTAAAAGCTGCAGTATGTGGTTTTGCATTGTCCTGCTGAAATACACAAGGCCTTCCTTGGAATAGATGTCGTCTGGAGGGGAGCATATGTTGCTCTAAAACCTTTATATACCTTTCAGCATTCATGGTGCTTTTTAAAACATGCAAGTGTCCCACACCATATGCACTAATGCATCCCCATACCACCAGAGATGCTGGCTTTTGAACTGAACACTGATAACAGGAGGGGTGGTCTTTCTCCATTTTAGCCCGGAGGACACAACGCCCACAATTTCCAACAAGAATGTCAAATTAGACTCGTCTGACCAGAGGACACTTTGTCACAGTCCATTCTAAATGAGCCTTGGCCCACAGAACACGGCAGCGCTTCTGGATCATGCTCAACAATGGCCTCCTTTTTGCATGATAGAGTTTTAGGTGGCATCTGTGGATGGAACGGTGGACTGTGTTTACAGACAGTGGTTTCTTGAAGTATTCCTTGGCCCATTTAGTAATGTGAATGACAGAATCATGCTGGAGAGTGATGCTGTGGTGTCCGAGGGCCCGAAGATCACAGGCAAAGGTCTTTGGCTTTTTTTTTTCTTTTTTTTTTTTTTTTTTTTCAGTTTCTCTGAATCTTTTGATGATGTTATGCACTGTCGATGATGAGACCTTCAAAGCCTTTGCAATTTGACGTTGAGGAACATTGTTTTTAAAGTATTCCAAATTTTTTTTTTTTTTTTTTTTTACGCAGGCCTTCACAGGTTGGAAAGCCTCTGGCCATCTTTACTTCTGAGAGACTCAGCCTCCCTAAGACATCGCTATTATAGCCAGTCATGTTACACACCTGATGCTAGTTAACTTGATTACTTGCTGGATGTTCTTACAGCTGATTCTCTTATTAATTGCTTTTTCAGCCCTTTTTTGCCAGTGTCCCAACTTTTTTGAGACTTGTTGCAGCCAGAAATTTTGAAATGAGCTCATTTTGTGCATAAAAATGTCAAATGTCTCAGTTTCAACACTTGAAATGTTTTCTATGTTCTATTGTAAATAACATATTGGCTCATGTGATCAGAAAGTCATTGAATTTTGATTTTATTCATAATTTTCACTTCGTCCCAACTATTTCGAAATTGGGGTTGTAGTTTTCACCTTTTATTTGGTTTTACAGGCTCTCAAAAATGCTACTTTTACAAACTGGTATCAAAACATACACATTTAGAGTCACTATTTTCACACCCATCAGATGACGTGGGTTTGTGGTAATATCTGCTATTAGTAATGGTCAAGAGCTTTCTATAGCCACCAATTAATATCCTGTTGCATTTATAGTTCTTTGGTAATATTGACTCTTATTTTATCTCCCCCTTTTTTCAGGATGTGGGTATGCTTCAATTTTAATGAAACCTGTATTTTTGGTAAGCTGTTGATCTGCCCTCAAGGCTACCAGTTTTTAGCTTACCGGCCCTATGGGCCGATAAGCTATTGTCGTGGTGTGGCGTCCGTCGTCCGGAACATTTTTTATCTTTTTTTCGGCCTGATGAATTTTTGTGTAAATTTGCCATTACATACTAATTAGGCTATATCTCCAGATGTTTTTTTCGGATTTTTGATTGAATCATTTTTGTCCGTTTTATGGGCCCTTGAAATTTTGGCTCCAATGTTAAAGATAGGACTGAGAAATTTTAAAAAATTATTTCTCAAAAACTACGTGATAAATTTTTTTCTAAATCAGGCAATCAACTTCCCTTGGTACTAGTGGTGCAACGGATCATCGTTGATCTGTAATCCGTACGGATCCCTTTTCATGGTTCGGTATGCACATGATCCGTGGATTGGTTGATGGGGGAGGTTGTGCTAGGGGTGTGAAGTTATCGAATCGCGAAGATCGTAAAGCGAAACGAGACAACTTGCCGGTATGGGGTGTGTGTCAGTTGCGTCCCATTTCTTCTTGAAACAAACAAGCAGTCTGAAATAAACGACAATCATTTGAAGTGCTTCCGGGAAGATAATTCAGATTAGAACTCCTCTAATTGTTGGGAGGTTGGGTAGCTTCCATCACCTTTTAAGGCTCAACTGGCCAACCCTAAAACTGCTCCTGTGTAATATGCTCCAAATGATAATCAAGCAATTTCGCCGCTTGCCAATAATGATTATGAAGTGATGGAGAAGAGCTGACAGACGTAACTGCGCTACAATGTTAAATTGAAAGAATGCTTATAATATAAAGAATTACCAAAAAAAAAAAAACCCTTGTGCAAACTCCATCTCTCGTAGCGTTTTAAAGATTATTTTTTTGGGAATTTTTTTCTTTATTTGACAGTTGTACAGTGTAGAGAGACAGGAAGGTTGGGGAGAAGAATGGGGGAGACATGCAGCAAATGACCTGAGCTGGAATCGAACCCAGGTCGCTGCGGGAAGGACACAGCCTTTATGGTACGCGCGCTTAGACCGATGAGCCACCGGGGCGCCCCTCTCGTAGCGTTTTAGCTGATTTTGAAACTCTTGCACCCTGGACTTGCCATCGGAAGATTACAGAGCTCTGCTTTCACCATACCTTCTCCAAACCTGTTCCCATTTACATTTTCCAATTAGCAGCTTGGTGTTAATTCGCTTAGATGCGGGAATCGGTCGGTAGAATTAATGTCCCGCTCCCCTGATCTTGCATTGTTTATTGCAATTATCAAGCATTTCCCCATCCATGTTAATTGTGACGTGAAACGGCAAAGTCTTTAGAAGCTTCTGAATTCACGTAGCTCATAACATGGCATATATATATATTTTATTCTCTCTGTGTCCTGCTTGATACACCTATGAAAAATTTCTATTAAATGCGGTTTTGCCGGCTGAGGTCCGAGTGTCAAGTTTGCTTTCGTAAAAATAAATCTGTCTACAGCCAGTGACATTACCAAAATGCAGGTTAACCCTCAACCCGTTTCGAATTTAGAATGGGACAGTTAGTTGAATTAAATAACTGAGCACGTAGGCGACTGATAAGATACTTTACCAATTACCATTGATGATTAAGACATAAAGCTTTGCGTCAGTGGAGGGCTACAACGAGATCGCATAAATGGCAATTAACAGAATCTTCTTGAAATTCTACATTCTAGTAGAATATTAAGTAGCAAATGATGCTGAAGATGTTGCTTAGATTAGGTTTCGATTTTGTTTATGATTAACTGGATCATTTCCGTTCATACAATCTCATTGTAGCCTCGCTCCGTACAACTTTCCCAGAGGCCGGACTATAAAGACCCCATAAACGATTTTGACAACATTAAAGTTTTATGCATAGCTTGCATTTGAATTGATTTTAAATGCATGCCGTGAGGTGAACTTTCACAGTGCACTAATAACCAATTTATTAAATTATACAATTACCAACGCTTTGACGCAAGAGCGTTAGTAATTTAAAAGCCTACATTATTATCCCTTTTTCGGCAAAGTGTGCAGCTGCGCTTCCCTGCAAAAGTAGCCTATTCTTTTGGAAACATTTTGATGAAATGCAATCTTAAAATAAATTAGGCTGCACTGCTGGAAAAAAAAAGGTTGAATCAAATTCATGCAAATATGTGCTGTTCAATGGCTATGTAAGTTTATAAATGCGGCATTCCAGTGGATGGTGATCCACTGACATGGTGGAAAAGCAATGAGTGTAAATACCCCCAAATTGCCAAGATGGCAAGATGCTATCTTGCTTACGTGCCTAGCGAGATGGTATTCTCTACTGCAGGGGACGTAGTGACTGCAAAGAGGTCTACACTCTCCCCAGACAATGCAGACATCATTATCTTTTAGAAAAAGAATTTAAAATTATAAGCAGAGGTATGCTTTGCTTTCTTTCTTTTCTTCTTTTTTGATGATGTGGACATAGGCTAGTTTTTAAATCACTGTCCATGTTTCAAGAGAAGGTATGAAGTATCATGGCTTAGTGCACTTTAAGTTGTTTTTCATTCATGGTCCATGTTCAAAAGAAGAAGGTATCATGCCTTAAATTGCACTTTAATTTGTTTTTATACAATTTAAAGTTTTTATTTTTTATTTAATGGGCAGAAGTGTTTTACAAAATAAACGGAGGACAAAGTTATATTTGTCTTGGTTTTTTTGTTGTTGATCCCAAAAGTGATCCGATCCGTGACTCAAATCCGTGATACGATCCGAACCGTGAGTTTTTTGATCCGTTGCACCCCTACTTGGTACCGTCAATGTACAGTGCGAGCGCCATTTTGATTGAATAGACGGAAGTGGGTCTAGTGGGGGCGCTGTACTTTATGAATAAGCAAGATGGCCTGTGGAGGCCAAATGGTTGCAGATAGAGATGAAGTTTGTATTATCGACATATAGGAAGTCATATATGAGCTATATGTCGGTTATGTTGAAGTTGAACTCAGATGACTTTGAAAGGTCAAACTTGAGGTAAAGGAAAATACTATCAATGTTAAAAGATGGGACTTGAAATTTCAAAAAATTATTTCTCGAAAACCGTGTGATAATTTTTTTTTCTAAATCAGGCAATCAATTTTCCTTGGTACCGTCAATGTACAGTGTAAGCGCCATTTTGACTGAATAGATGGAAGTGGGTCTAGTGGGGGCGCTGTACTTTATGAATAAGCAAGATGGCCTGTGGAGGCCAAATGGTTGCAGATAGAGGTTAAGTTTGTATTATCGATATGTAGGAAGTCGTATATGACCTATACATTGGCTATGTTAAAGTTGACCTCAGATGACCTTGAAAAGTCCAACTTGAGGTCAAAGCAAAATGTAACGATTTTCAAAGGCTTCTAGGCTTGAAAATATTGAAGATTGGGAACATATGTGCATTAAACACTTATAGGGGCATATATGAAATTTATTTTGGTGGCCTTGAACTTGACCTTGGGTGACCTTTGAAGGTCCAACTTCACATAGCAAAATTATAATGACTTCTATCACCAAAACTATTATAGATAGAGCTTTGTATTGTGGGCGTATAGGAAGTCATGTATGAAGTTTCATTTGGTGACCTTGAACTTGACCTTCAGTGACCAAACTTTACAGTGAAATTTCAATGACTTGTATCATCAAAATCGTTACAGATAGAGTGTAGGTTTGTATTGGAGACATATAGGAAGTCAAATATGAACTTTCATTTGGTGGCCTTCATATTGACCTTTCAAGGTCAGACTTGACAGAGTGAAAATTCTCTGACTTCTATCACTGAAAAGGTCACCGATAGAGCCTAAGCTTGTATCACAGACTTAAATTAAGTCACACATGAACTTTCATTTGGTGACATTCAACTTGACTTGGTGACCTTTGAAGGTCAAACTTGACATAATACAATTACAATGACCTGTATTTCCTAAACGGTCACAGATGGAGCCTAGGTTTGTATTAGAGATGTATAGGAAGTCATATATGAGCTTTTCATTTGGTGACCTTCATATTGACCTTCGAAGGTCAAATGTGACCCTGGGAAGATTCAGTGACTTGTATCACTAAAATGTTCACAGATGGAGCCTAGGTTTGTGTTACTGACATCTAGGAAGTCACATATGAACTTTCATTTGGTGACATTCAACTTGACTGTCAGTGACCTTAGAGGTTCAAACTCGACAGTGAAATAACAATGACTTCTATCACCAAAATGGTCACAGATTGAGCCAAGGTTTGTGTAGAGACATTTAGAAAGTCGTATATGAAGTCCATTTACTGACCTATACTTTACCTTCTGTGACCTTTAAAGTTTACAATTGACATATTGAATTTTCAATGACTTATATCACCAAAACTGATTCAGATCTTAGGATTATATTTAGATCTTATAAATGTTGTGAACTTTTATTTAGTGACCTTGGCATTGACTCTTAATGATTCGAATGTCAAACTTCACATGAAATTGTCATAACTTGTATCATCACTGTAAGATCACTTGCCGGTAAGCGACAGGACCCTGGGTCCTATTTTCTTTTCATCCTCTTGGTAGATTGATTGAGTAATTCCACTGATTGGTCTGAGGCTTCCTTTGGAAGATATCTTTGTGCTGATCAGTGAGTCATTAAAGTGGAACAATGAAAACCAGCAGTTGTGTTGGCATGGGAGGGCAGGTTTGAGTATTCCTGGGCCAGGCGAATTCACGAGCTGTAGAAACGTACTCATGACAGCTCAGTTGTGACTGTGCCTTCAGGCTTTTATTTGTGTGGAGGACAAGGAAAACCATTCATAGATCCTCCCCAAAATGTGTCTGCTAATTATATTGTACGGGGAGGCTGGCTAAGTGGTTAGTCTGTCTATGGCTGATTTTCAAAAAAATGTGTTATGTTTTATTTTTTATTTTTGGGCATGATTTAAAATGGCAGAATTGTCAGCAGCTTGCCCTGAAAAAATAGCTCTGCTCCCCGCACACATCCATCCTCTATGGCTAGAACAGATTGCTAAAAATATCTTTTTAATTTATTTTTAAATCGTGCTTGTTAATTGTTCTTGTACATATGCAGACTGAAATCCTTTTCCAAGGGCACGTTAACCAGATTTCAGTATAGCCTCCTGAGTGAGAACTATGAAAGGGAAGACTGGGGTGGAAAGGGTTAATCTGCAAAGGGAAAACTGGAGAAGAGGAAGTGAGCCCGACTCACTCAGTAAAAGAGCCTTTCAGCTGAACTTGGAACGATTTTTAAGGGCTTGTACAGTCTCCTCTCTCTCTCGGGCTTGATATTACTCTCTGAAAGGGCTCCAGGCTGTACAAGTCTTAATCTAAGATGGTCTTTTCAATCCTTATGTCGCTTTTGTGAGATTTTTCTTGTCTCTTTCTGCGTTTAACAATAAGAGGTAGTTTTGAGGCTTTATTTTCTTGCCAGTCTCTGATATTATTAGTTTTTTTTTTTTTTTTAAAGTTATGGCCATGCAGACCATTAGGGCTTATGGTGCTGGCCTCAGGCCCTCGGTTCTGGATCGCAGACTGAGTTTCATTATTGTCTGTCCGCAGTTTTTCAGTTTCTGCACATTTAGTGGCATCTGTGCTCACTGGTAGCCATAAATATTTGCTTTCAGAAGTGTATAGACAGGATGCCTTTTGCAAGGAAGCTATTAAGTTGCAGCACAAGTGCTTTATTTTTCATTAAAAAAAAGATGATAGTTCTTGGAGGAAATTGTCATCAGACGCGATGTGATGATTTTTCGCAACATATTTAACCTAATTTATTATTATCATTTTGCCTTGATCAAGTCGATTCATTTCTTGTGGCTGCTCCAGGAAAAAAATGCTTTATAGGCACACCAGGCATCCATAGGCGGGGGAAGCTCTGGCCTAAGCCAATTGTTTAGCTAGGTCAAGGGCATTTGTCGAGTGTGATGAACAACAGTTTCATGATTCATCCTCTTCTTGGCTGCCCTCATTGGGAGCAGGCAGTGCCACCTCTGTCACATGTTGTGCTGTAGTGATGAAGCCAAGCCAAGTGAGTTTCTGTTGCCCCCCCATCCCCCACCCCAATGCTTGTTACTTATGACATCACCCATCAATCATCTGCTCTCCTGTGTGATGGAGGCATTGTTAAGAAAACTACATGTGAAACTGCCTTCGTTTGCTTCTGTGCCACAGGGACCCAGTCGCTGATTTTTATGCACTGATGTGGCTGGCTGTGAGTAAATATTTTTTCTATTGGACAGTGACTATTTCTGTTGGCATTTGCACATAGTCTGTGTACTGGTTCAGACCCCAGCAGTGAATCAGCTGTGATTCCTGCAAATATGCAAGTTTGAAGAGGCTTTGACTTCATTTC
Organism: Gymnothorax javanicus; assembly: GCA_029692085.1. Taxonomy (NCBI): domain Eukaryota; kingdom Metazoa; phylum Chordata; class Actinopteri; order Anguilliformes; family Muraenidae; genus Gymnothorax; species Gymnothorax javanicus. The sequence continues at coordinate 68,686,522 of CM056199.1, forward strand.
GCATCACCCAAAGTTTGAGATTTTTCACGATGCTACAAAATCAATGGTGGGCTCACAAATTTTTCACAATGTTGAAATGTACAAATGTTCATCACAGTACATATGCTGTCACAGTGACTGTCTCATTCTGTGTTTACAGTGCTGTCATAGAGATTTGTGCCAGAAGCCTCTGTCAAACATTTGGCGAACAGGTGGGATGGTTTTTATGCTGCTGTTTACTCCCAAACCAAAATGTTCCCTAAAAGAGCATGATGCGAGGAATATGTGATTCTGTCTGAAGCACCTTCCTTGGATCCCAGCTCTGATGGACATTTTGGGTCATTAATCACAGAATTTGGGGCTATGTTTTTAATCTGACAGTTGTCATAATTGCTTTCCCGTCCGCGTTCGCGTCGGCGTTCCCACTGTTTCCGGGCTGTAACTCGGAAACCGTTTAAGATATTTACGTCAAACTTTGCACACTCCTTCAACATTGTATGTAGATATGTCTTTTGCTATTTTTGCTAATGTTACTTTTTTTTACATTCTTATTTCTATGGTAACAGCTTGGACTTGGTCTCAATGGGGGTATGATTTGTTTCCGGGCTGTATCTCAGAAAGTATTGATACTTACGTCAGACATTGCACACACTATCAATATGGTATGTAGATTTGCCTTTTGCTGTTCTCCTTCAAATTACCTTTTTAATTTTACTTGTTTCCATGGTAACTGTTCAAACTTAGTCTCAAAATGAGGTTAGGGTTTGTGTCCGGGCTGTATCTCAGAAACCATTTAAGATATTTACATCAAACCTTGCATATTCTTTCAACATTGTATGTAGATATGCCTTTTGTTTTTTTTGCGAAGATTACTTTTTTATTTTTATTGTTTCCATGATAACAGTTTGGACTTTGTCTCAAAATGGGGGTATGATTAGTTTCCGTGCTGTATCTCACAAACTAATTAATATATACTGAGAGGCATTAAAAACGCATCATAAAATATACTGTTTTAAGTAGTGGTAAATGGTTTCTTTCGTAGTTGCAAAACACGGTCTTGGCCTGTTCCATGTCAACTGGGTACAGGGCAGGACATTGCGTTGCCCCGATTCAATTCCAATTTTAATCCTGTGTATGAGGAACTAAAAAATGCCCACATGCAAAATTTTAGGACCATCAGCAAATTCCCTAGGATTTTATGGCCTTCCAGAATTCAACCCCTTGTAGGGCAATTTTTGACCCTGGAGTGGGGTATACCATTTCTTTCATTCAATATCTCAGCGGCTATACATGCCACATGGCTGAAATTTCTAGCAAATAACAAGCTATACCCAAGTGATTTTATCAATCAGAAGAATGAGCCATTAACCCTTTACTTTCTGAATAGTATGGCCTAAAAAGTTGCCAAAATTTAGGTTTTTTCACATATTTTGGCAATTTGCCAACCTCATAAATTGGCAACGGGTCAGAATGTTTTAATGGTGTCTGTTTTGTTTGATAGTGACCAGAGTGCTTGACTGATCCATTGTAAAAGAACATTTGATACCTGCTCTGTACCTGTATTTTGACTATGTATCCTATAAATGTACATCGAACAGTGTTTCATTGATAGAAAGCATGCTACAAATGCGAAACTACCTGTAGACGGAAAAAATGTACAGTGATCCGTACGTAACTGCAGTGGACACGACTGGTTACGTACGGCACGGTAAATTAAGGCCGGATTTTCAAGCTACAAGTATTGACGAGAGAACAAAATCAACGTTGGATATAAATTTCGGTTTCAGATCTTTATTTTAAGCTCAACTACATGTGTTGGGAGATATATTTTCAGTAACGGCGTCGGGTGGAAGTTTAGTAGTTTTCGTCCGCCATTTCAACCAGTTTTCGAATAAAAAATCCAATATTATTTTCTTTGTTGAAAGTATCGTAATATTTATTTCTGTGCAGTCGAACATGTCCATGTGGGGTATTTTGGGCAAGGATATTGGTTTAAATTCAATAACATTTACTAGAAAATGAACTTGCAAAGTGAAGCATGTAATATTGACCCAGTTTCAGAGAATAATAGTCTACTGACTGTTAAGTCTATGTTGCATTTTATTATGTTCATTGATCAAATGTGTTGGTCAATAAAAAGTATTTTCAGGAAACAAGTTTGGGGTCACTTTTTAGTGTGAACTTTAATATTTTAAATATTGTGCCTTGTTAGAAGGTTTCTTATTAATAATTCAACTGAAAGTATAATTTCTGCCATTAGTTCTCTAAGACTCCCTTTCATATTAAAGCAAAACGGGTACTGTCGCTGAAATATCCTTCAATGAATCAATATTGAATCGAATCGAATCGGAAATCGAATCGAACCGGGACCTTGTGAATTAAAATCGAATCGATTCAGGAAATCCGTGGCAATACCCAGCCCTATTCTTTTACAATGGATCAGTCAAGCACTATGGGCACTATTACACAAAAAAGACACCATTAAAAAATTCTGACCCGTTGCCGATTTATGAGGTTGGAAAATTGTCAAAATATGTGAAAAAAACCCTAAATTTTGGCAACTTTTGAGGCCATATTATTCAGAAAGTAAAGGGTTAATGGCCCACTCTACTGGTTGATAAAAACACTTGGGTATAGCTTGTTATGTGCTAGAAATTTCAGCCATGTGGCATAAATAGCAGCTGAGATATTGAATGAAAGAAATGGTATGCCCTACTCCAGGGTCGGAAATTGCCACACGAGGGGTAGAACTTTAGAAGGCCATAAAATCCTAGGGAATTTGCTGATGGTCCTAATATTTGACTTTTGGGAAATGTTCATATGTCTAAACAATTAGTTACAAGGACAAGGAAATTTAGAGCCACCAATGTCCAAAAGTTCATTTTTCGTACCCAGTTGACATGGAACAGGCCTCTTGGGAAACTGTGCTTTTGGTAGTGAGACTTGCCTTCACTGTTATCATTACATTGGCAGTCAATTCAGCAGTTCTTATGCATTATCTGACATGGCAGAAGACGTTTTATGTGTTTTTGTGGCGTCACAGATGATGCACTTTGGCGGGGACGACAGCTGACACATCTGGCCAATGTGTCATCCCTGCAGTCTGGATACGGTTAATGGGCATTAATGCATCCAGACCAGAATCTTTTCTTTGAGACTGGCCATCATTCAACATTCAAAATGTTTGATTCCTCTGAGATTCATTTGTTTGTGGCATTTGAAGTGGGAATGATGTGACTTTGTTTATGTGTTTTTATTGGCCTTGATCTTCAACTTTTCATGTGCAAAATGATTTCTCCCAATGTGATTCACGACCATGATCCAGGGAACTGTGCTGCATTTAGATAATCATAATGAGGTGTTAAACCAAGAAAGGATTCGAACCCAGACGCTTGACGTTTTGCACTGCTTACCATACCTGATGGTCATCATGTCAATCAGCAAAAGGAAAAACTGTCAGTTTTCAAATTGGACGATAAAAACAACTTTGCGTTTTTAATGCCCCTCAGTGTATTTAACTCTGACACTGCACACGCTTTCATGTAGTAACACTTCCGACTTACTCTCAAAATGGAGGTAGGGTTTGTTCTCTGGGCTGTATCTCAGAAACGAATTAAGATATTTACCTCAGACATACAGATGTGCCTTTTGCCATTTTCCTTCAAATTGTATTTGTTTGCCTTGTTCAGGCTTGCTCGCAAGATAAGTTATAAAATGAATGATCACGTTTTCTAAAATGAATGATTCAATTTTAAGTAATGGGTGTTTTGTTAAACCCTAGTCACACTAGAGGCGGAATGAGCCGAGTTTGCAAGCATAAGAATACATTGCATGTCACACACTGCACACGTGATTTGCCAGATCAGCCTTTTTCTCTGCAACGCATTGGATTTTTAGCTTACCAGCCCTATGGGCTGATAAGCTATTGTCGTTGAGTGGCGTCAATCGTCCGTTGTCCGTAGTCCAGAACATTCTTTCTTTTTTTTGGCCTGATGAATTTTCGTGTAAATTTGCAATAACATACTACTAGACCATATCTCCAGACTTTTTTCTCGGATTTTGATTGAATCATTTTTGTCCGTTTTATGGGCCCTTGAAATTTTGGCTCCAATGTTAAAGATGGGACTGAGAAATTTTAAAAAATTATTTCTCAAAAACTGTGTGATAAATTTTTTTCTAAATCAGGCAATCAACTTACCTTGGTACCATCAATGTACAGTGCAGGCGCCATTTTGATTGAATCAACGAAAGTGGGTCTATTGGGGGCGCTGTACTTTATGAATATGCAAGATGGCCTGTGGAGGCCAAATGGTTGCAGATAGAGATTAAGTTTGTATTATCGACATATAGGAAGTCATATATGACCTATACATTGGCTGTGTTAAAGTTGACCTCAGATGACTTTGAAAGGTCAAATTGAGGTCAGGGAATATATTAACAATGTTAAAAGATTCGACTTGAAATTTCAAAAAATTATTTCTCAAAAACTGTCTGATATGTTTTTTTTCTAAATCTGGCAATCAACTCACCTTGATACACTTTATGTACAGTGCGAGTGCCATTTTGATTGAATCGACAGAAGTGGGTCTAGTGGGGGCGCTGTACTTTGACATTGGGTCTTACGGAGAATGGGCCAAATCGCCTGTGGAAGCTAAATGGTTGCTGATAGAGATTAAATTTGTATTACTGACATATAAGAAGTAATATGTAGCCTATATTTTGGCTGTGTTAAAGTTGACCTCAGATGACCTTGAATGGTAAAACTTGAAGTCAAGCAAAATGTTACAATTTTCAAAGGTTTCTAGGCTTGAAAATATTGAAGATTGGGAGCATATGTGCATTGAACACTTATAGGAAGTCATGTATGAACTTTCATTTGGTGGCCTTGAACTTGACCTTCGGCGACCTTCAAAGGTCAAACTTATAGTGAAATTTCAATGACTTCTTATCACCAAAATTATTACGGATAGAGCTTAGGTTTGTATTGCGGGCATATAGGAAGTCATGTATGAAGTTTCATTTGGTGACATTGAACTTGACCTTCAGTGACCTTGAACGGCCAAACTATACAGTGAAATTTCAATGACTTATATCAGCAAAATTGTTACAGATTGAGTGTAGGTTTGTATTGGAGAAGTATAGGAAGTCATGTATGAACTTTCATTTGGTGACCTTCATATTGACCTTCGAAGGTCTAACTTGACCCAGAGAAAATTCGATGACTTCTTTCACTGAAAAGGTCACAGATGGAGCCTAGGTTTGTGTTACTGACATAGGAAGTCACATATGAACTTTCATAAGGTGAAATTCAGCTTGACTGTTGATGACATTTGAAGGTTGAACTTGACATAATACAATTACAATGACTTGTATTGCCAAAACGGTCACAGATGGAGTCTAGGTTTGTATTACAGACATATAGGAAGTCTTATATGAACTTTCATTTGGTGACCTTCATATTGACCTTCCAAGGTCAAATGTGACCTAGTGAAAATTCAGTGACTTGTATCACTAAAACAGTCGCAGATGGAGCCTCAGTTTGTGTTACTGACATCTGAAGTCACATATGAACTTTGAGGGTTCATATTGAGGGTCAAACTCCACAGTGAAATTACAATGACTTGTGTCACCAAAATGGTCCCAGATTGAGCTAAGGTTTGTGTAGAGACATTTAGAAAGTCATACATGAAGTCCTTTTGCTGACCACAACTTGACATTCTGTGACCTTTAAAGTTCACAATTGACATATTGAATACATATTAGTGCTGCACGATTTGGTAAAAATGTGCGATTGCGATTATGGTGGACCATATTGCGATTGCGATTACGATATAATTTTTTTAAAATGGTATCTTGAGCCTACTTGCTTTTCTTATCAAGGAAAGTGCAGAGAATCATGATGGTTTTGAAGGGTATTTTTCTCAACTCAAAAAATGCAAACATTAAGGTGCATAAAAATTACAAAACAAGTTTATAGCACTGTTTTCAAAATAACATTTTCCAAAAAAGAGGTTTTTCCTTTTTTGAAAATCAGGATATTTTCTGCAAAGTGTAAATGCTGTGGCACTATTGTAAACTTAGATGCCTTTCTGCAGGCATTTTTGTAAACCTATTAATTGCTACTTAAAACAAAAAGCAAAAAGTTTGTACAGTGTCCTTAAAAAAATAAAGCCATTTCTGCCAAGTACAAAGCAGTAGCACCATTGGGCATTAGCGGCTTTCAGTTGTCTCTTTGGCTTTACTTTGCTTGGCTTTCATCACATGCATTCCTTATGCTTTCTCTCTGTGCTGTCCCAAGTGTTGATACAGATTGATAGTGTTGCCGCGGGATGTGGAGATTTTAACTTTGCAAGTTTTACACAACACGTCTTTCTGTTCAACGTCGCCGTACCTGAAATCAAAGTATCGCCATATGCAGAGATGCCAAGTCTTGTGCATTTTTTTTTTTTTTTTTTTGCTTATTCACTGTAGTCCGCAATTGTTCAATGAACGCTTATTGAGATTCTCACGCGGAATTAAAATCCTTGTGCCTTGACGTTTCAGTATCACTTGAATATAGGTGGACCTCACCACAAGGAACATGGAAAGCGATAATGACTCCGGACTTCTTGTGCTTCTCTTTACTCAGGGATTGGAAACAATGCATGTGTTTCATGATCGTTTGATTTGTTAAAATGAAATAAGACCATTTGAAACATCTTTATGCAATTCCATTTCTTTCAATCCCTCAGTAAAGACAAGCATGAAAGTCAATCGATTTCCGTGTCACTAGTGGGGAAATCCACCGTAATGCACGTGAAACTGATTAACATAATGCACAATGACTTAAATTCCGCGAGTGAATTTCTTCAGTGTGCGTTGATAGAGACACAGGAACGTGAATACCACTAACAGGCGAGACACTCACGCCTAATCTCTGCATATGATAGTAGATGTTGCGGGGTTTTTTCCCGCCACGAACTCACTGTGAGCCTGGGCTTGCTCAGGCTCCTGCTCATGATTTTCTTTGGCGTCTATGTTGGTCACTGAGAACTGTAGCGAGTAGTCGCGTTACCATACCTGCTGCACAGACCACGGCTGCGTCTCAATAGGTTTTTTCACTGGGGAAATATCCTAACTCCTGAAAACCGATCCGGAGATGATTACGTGTCATGGCAACTATGATAAGAGCCTTCGAATTCTTTAAATGTTAAGGAACGGTGTCTCAGTGCTTCCTAATTTACCTCCTTTAGCATAGGGTACACAGACTTATCCTTTTCGAAAAGAAAGGAGATAACGCCATTCCATAATTCTGCGCAGTAGCAGTATTTAAAGCGGCAACCATTCATCTGTGTCGGCGTAAAAAGAAACGTATGGGACCCCATCATGTTCACGTTGCCTGCTTTAAGTGCATTCAGATTTTTTTATTAGCGCGGTTGTATTCCTAAGCGGTAGGAATTCCATTTTACACCTTTCCTTTATCTTCAGACGTTTTCCACATAGATTAAAGAAAAGTGGTGTGGAATTAGTGTATAGGACATAATTTTTGACTACTCGGACACAGCCCAGGATAGCGCTTGTGGGCATAACGTCAACAGACTCCATACAATTAATAGAGATGTAGTTATGTTCACTGGCAGCACAGTTTATTTAGATTGAATCGCAAATCGCCGCCTTTTTTGCGGTTATGCAATCGCATTGCTTGACATCGCGATTGCAATTGCGACTAATACATATTGACATATTTTAATGACTTGTATCACCAAAACTGCTTCAGAGCTTAGGATTGTATTACAGAAGGTCGTATAAATGTATGTGAACTTTTATTGAGTGACCTTGACATTGATTTTCATTGATTCAAATGTCAAACTTCACATGAAATTTCCATTACTTGTATCATCGCTGCAAGACTGCTTGCCCTTAAGCTACAGGACCCTTGGTCCTATTTTTAGAGTTTTCCATTAGGCAATGGTACCTGGTACCAGGTACGTTTTTACGACCTACTCGGCCGGGGTTCCGAGCGAGTTGAGTCTAGCCAAAAATGTGACGTCAACAGACTGCAGGCCACTGATTGGCCAGGGAGTGATGCTTGCTATGATGACCCCACCCACATTGAGGTGGTACTCAGTTGTAATGGAAAACGACCGAAACAGTAAGTCGAGTAGAGGCGAGTAGTTCTAAAACTGTGTCATGGAAAAGCGGCTTATCATCAGGTCCAGTGCCATCCTGCAAGTCATCAACAGGTGCACCGTGCCGTTCCTTCATCCTGATTTTAATTTCATCCAAAAACGATCTAAAGCCGATTAATTTTGGTTCGTACCAATCGTTATGATCAACATCTCTTTTATCTGCGTTCAACAAACTTTGAACCGAAACCTGTAAATCTGTCCATAAATTTGGCTGAATAAGCATTGAACATTTCTAAATGCTAACAAACTAAATCTTTTGTTTCACCAGCTTCGATAAGAGAGTTAATTTAATTTCGTTTTCAAGTGGGAACGCTGAGGTTTCCCCAGCACGTTGCAATTAATTTAAGAGCCAGTTTTTATAAGAGTCAGGCAGGCGGTGATTCATGACCCCTTCGGATTTGTCCGAAATTTTTTTTTATTGATAGATATATGTTAGAAATGAACAAAAATCACATTTTCTATCCTTTTTTTTTTTTTTTTTTTTTTTAAATTTGGCATCTCCAATCCCACCCGAATCTGAAATGCCCAATTGGTGAACTATGTACAAGACTGGCTCGTGTGCGACCCCTTGCTGCCAACTCAGGAGAGGGTCGACAGTTCACGGCTCTCCTCTGAAGCACGCGCCTGTTAGCCTACTGCTTCTTATACACTCATTGGTTGAATCTTCGCAAGTACAGAACGAGGGCGGAGGATACCCCGACATGAACAGGCTTAGAATCTTCCTGACGAGCGCCCGTCTGGTCAACAGGAAGCGCTTGAGCAACGAACATATTACTTTTCCCTACCCGGCAGTCCCTTCCCAATTTACAACCCTGGAGCGCAATAGCCAATTGTGCGCTACTCTGAAAAAGCTGCCGACCACTGCCGGCTGGTACGAGGCGGGGATCGAACCCGCAACGTGATAGTCACTTCTGCTTCGCAACGCGATGCTTTACTGAGTGAGCTATCCAGCAGCCTGCATTTTTTTAGGGGGTCCTGGAATATTGCGGTCAAAGTCAGCCAAAAATGGTAAAATCACCAAAATTTGGTTTTTGAATGCTTGTATTTCTGTGCGCCCTGACTGAGCCAAATTGATTTTCATTTGTGCAAGTCTATCGGGTATGGATGCTCCAAAAATGTGAAAATTTTGGCGGCTGACTAAGGGCGCAGCCCATAGGTGGCGCTGCGATTCACTACTTTTTGTAATTATGCACACCTTTCCAGGGGTTGTGTGGCTTGCGCCCTAAATCAGCCAAGGTATTTTATGCATGTCATTATAGGTTAGGACCTCTTACTTTGATTTGGATGAAAATTACGGCTGCTGACTTAAGGCGCACAAGTATAGGGGGCGCTTTTTGCTGCCGAAAGGTAAAATTACCACATTTGCACACTGCGATTTCTCCGTGCGCCCTAAGTCAAAAGTGATGAAATATGGCTCATGTTGACACTCAGCATCTCTAGTGTCAGTGGTAAAGAGAGTTTCGTGGCTGGTTTCCGTATTAACCCTTTTTGCGCCGTTTTTCTTGGGCCACTTCACGAAAAAGCCGAATATGGTAAACTGGGTACTTTCTTCGATTTTCATGAAACTTGTAGGATTTGCTTCCTTAACTGGGAGAAAGGTGTTCTGTAAGTTCGAGTGCAGTGTGGCAAGCCACTTCGTTTATAGGCCGCCACTTGGTGGCAAAATTGGAACTAAACTGCAAAATGTAGCACTTTCAAATAACCTTATATCTCATAAATAAAGTAAAGGAAGCAAATCCTGCAAGTTTCATGAAAATCAGAGAAAGTTCCCAGTTTACCAAATTTGGCTTTTTCTGTAAAACGTGAAAAAAACAGAATACAAGGCTGCCGGGTTAGCTCACTCGGTTAAAGCGCCGCAATTGCGACGCAGTAGTGACTATTATGGCGCGGGTTTGATCCCTGGTTTTACCAACCAGAAGTGGTCGGCAGCTTTTTCAGAACAGCGCACGATTGGCTAAAGCGCTGTGGGAATGCAAATTGGGAAAGGACTGCTGGGAAGGAAAATTAAAAATGATTGCCTTGTTCGTTGCTCAAGCGCCTCCTGTTGGCCAGCTGGGCGCTCGTCAGTGAGATTCTCAGCTTGCTCATGTTCGGGTATCCCCCGCCCTCATTCTGAACTTGCGATAGTTTCGACCAATGAGCGTAAAGATGCAGGGGCTGACAGGCGTGTGCTTCGGAGGAAAGCCGCGAACTGTCTCTCTCTCCTGAGCTGGCAATAGGGGGTTGTATATGAGCAAGCCTTGTACAAAGTTCTCTGATTTGGCATTCCCAATTCGGGTGGGATTGGAAATGCCAATTTTATATTAAAAAAAAAAAACAATGCAAGGATTTGCAATTCTCATAAACCCATGTTTTATTCACAAAAGAACATAACATATCAGATGTTGAAAGTGAGACATTTTACCATTTCATGAAAAATATTTGCTCATTTTGGATTTGATGGCAGCAACACGTTTCAAAAAAGTTGGGACGGGGGCAACAAAAGGCTGGAAAAGTAAGTGGCACAAATAAAGGAATAAAGCTGGAGGAGCATTTTGCAACTAATTAGGTTAATGGGAGTGACCTGATGTACAATACGGCACATCGCAAGGCAGTTTTGATTGTCGATAATGACGGATCAAAGGTCAAAATGTCGACAACTGAACTTTGCCCATATCCGCGCACAATCAAACACTTATATAATCGTGATTTATAGCGTTTACTTCCAAGATGTAGACATAAGGATTAGATAGGAATTTAGCTGTGTTTTTTAAGTTCATATCCACAATGGTTTTCTTTTGCAAAGCTTCACAATGCTCATCGCGTAGTATTAAAACTAAATGAAATCAGTCGAGGTCGAATACGATTGCACGGTGGCAGAGCTAGATCAAGCGAGAACACAGTATACAGTACAGTGCAAATGCCACCTTGCCGAGTCATATTGTAAATATGTGATGTTTATTAAATTTTATTTTTATACCGTTTAAAAAGATTAGGATGAAGACAATAATTCAAATAATAAATGACATCTAAAGGCCCATTCAGACCAGGGTGAAGCGAAAAAGCGGCACGGATTTGCGGAATATTCGCTGCAGAAAATTCCGCGTGAAACCATTCACACCAAATTCGGTGCGAAAATTCATGTTCTTGTTTTCCAGTTTTGCACAACATACAACCAAATCCGCGGGTTATAATTTAATCAAAATGAACCAAGATGGCAGCAGCAGCGACGATGACATTGCATCTGAACGATAATCTTAGCCTCACGGTCTTCTTTTGCACTGACGGTCATCTCCGTAGCCACCGAACGTTTTCCTTATTGATGTCCTGACCTGGGGGTTGTTTCAATAAACTTGTCCAACTGAGTTGGACCATCCATACCGTGAAACGTCGAACCTTCGACAGACCATGTCCGTCAGGTGTTTAAGTAAGACAAAAGTAGGATGTCCGACCATGGTCCAATGCGCACGGACTGTCTGGTCGAAGCTGCGTCATAATTTACACCTCAGCAACGCACAGCTTCGTGATTTGGTGCGCAAATATTCACAATACGTAAACATTAATTGAAAAAGCAACTCTGATTAGCTAGATCTCTAACTACTATGAAAAAGTAAACTGACTGCGCATGTAGCTATAAGATGTCACATTAAATTTCAGTCTTAACTGAATACAAGCTATCCAGCTAATCAAAAGCAGCATTCGCTGTGTTTTCTGTACCATAAGCTACGAGACTAGCTATCGAGCTGCAACATGACAAAGCTGTTCATTATATAAAAGACATTAAAGCACCCATATCATGACAACAGCTCATTTTACAGACTTCAGTTAAGTCAAAGACCGGCGGTGAACAGAGATCCACTCTCGGTTTCACGTAAGCATCACGAATATGCTGATTTATAACTGATAACCATGCCAAGACCATTCTTAAGGTAATATCCCATTGGTGTTCACATAGCCTGAATAAAAATTCTATTTTTTGTCTATTGAGGAGAACACCACCGATGGTTTTAAAGTGAAATATTCACGAGAGGTTGTTAGAAAAATTCTAGGGGTGCTCCGATCAGGGTTTTTGAGGCCGATCACTGATTGCCGATCACTGAAATCAGTATCGCCGATACGATCACACAGCATCTATTTGAAATTGAAGCTTGCTTTTTATAATGTAGCATAAATTATTAATTTATTTAAGTTATTCTTAACACTGTATATTCAGCATTATTAAATGAAGAGATTAGAGAGTATCATGAATTGACAACTCTTTCATTTGCAAGAATATGCAACTGACAACTGACCAAATAAAGAGCAGGGCAAGAAACAAAAAACTATAACCAAACTATAACCTATAACATCTTGTCATACCTCTATCTGTAGGCCATCTACATCAATCTATCGGTAACTTTTTCTCAGCTGAGGTAGTGTTTATTGCCTTTTACAGGGGAGCACGTGTGTGTGTGTGTGGGGGGGGGGTTCAGACTTCAATTTTCTGTCCTATCCTTCTCAAGCAGCAACACTGGCAGATTTACCTTCTGAAATATGAGCATCTGTGCATTTTGGCTTGTTCCTTGTCATCTACAATATTTCCTGGTGCACTAAAAAGTCGCTCACTGTCTACGCTTGTGCACAGTGCAGAGAGGTAGGCTCGTACTGCTTGTGAGAGAGATGGAAAACGACTTTTACTGTCCTGCCAAAAAGGATGTTCCCATGCCTCACTCCATTTAAACCAGTTATTTTTTTCTGTTCAGTTGGTGACGAAGATTTACAGTGTCGTGAAAAAATATTTGCCCCTTTCCTGATTTATTTTTTTTGCATATTTGTCACACTTAAATGTTTCAGATCAGCAAATAAATTTTAATATTAGACAAAGACAACCCGAGTAAATACAAGATGCAGTTTTCAAATGATGATTTAATTTATTAAGGGGAAAAAGCTATCCAAACCTACCTGGCCTGGTGTGAAAAAGTAATTGCCCCCTAAACCTAATAACTGGTTGTGCCACCCTCTGCGACAACAACTGCAATCAAGTGTTTGCGATAATTGGCAATGAGTCTTTCACATTGCTGTGGAGGAATTGTGGCCCACTCTTCTTTGCAGAATGTTTTAATTCAGCCACATTGGAGGGTGTTGAGCATGAACGGCCTGTTTAAGGTCATGCCACAGCATCACAATCGGATTTAAGTCCGGACTTTGCTTAGGCCACTCCAAAACCTTCAGTTTGTTTTTTTTAAGCCATTCAGAGGTGGACTTGCTATTGTGTTTCAGATTATTGTCCTGCTGCATAACCCAAGTGCGCTTGAGCTTGAGGTCACCAACTGATGGTTGGACATTCTCCTTCAGGATTTTTCAGTCGAGAGCAGAATTCATAGTTCCATCAATTACGACAAGTCGTCCAGGTCCTGAAGCAGCAAAGCGGCCCCAAACCACCACCATGTTTGACTTCTGGTATGATGTTCTTCTTATGAAATGATATGTTAGTTTTACACCTGATGTAACGGGATGCACACCTTCCAAAAAGTTCAACTTTTGTCTCGTCAGTCCACAAAATATTTTCCCAAAAGTCTTGGGGATCATCAAGATGTATTTTGGCAAATGTGAGACAAGCCCTTGTGTTCTTTTTGGTCAGCAGTAGTTTTTGCCTTGGAACCCTCCCATGGATGCCATTTTTGCCCAGTCTCTTTCTTATTGTTGAATCATGAATACGGATTTTAAATGAGGCAAGTGAGGCCTGCAGTTCTTTAGATGTTGTTCTGGGTTCTTTTGTGACCTCCTGGATGAGTCGTCGATGCACTTTTGGAGTAATTCTGGTTGGCCAGACACTCCTGGGAAGGATCATCACTGTTCCAAGTTTTCTCCATTTGTGGATAATGGCTTTCACCGTGATTCGCCGGAGTCCCACAGTCTTAGAAATGGCTTTGCCACCCTTTCCAGACTGATAGATGTCAGTTTCTTCGTTTCTCATCTGTTCTTGAATTTCTTTAGTTCGCAGCATGACATGTTGCTTTTTGAGATCTTTTAACCTACTTCACTTTGTCAAACAGGTTCAATTTAAGTAATTTCTTGATTCAACAGGTCTGGCAGTAATCAGGCCTGGGTGTGGCTCGTGAAATTGAACAAAAAAAAAAGTGATTAATCACAGTTAATTCACGATTTAACAAGGGGGGCAATTACTTTTTAACATAGGGCCAGGTAGGTTTGGATAGCTTTTTCCCCTTAATTAATGAAATCAGCATTTCAAAACTGTGTTTTTTATTTACTCGGGTTATCTTTGTCTAACATTAAAATTTGTTTGACCTGAAACATTTAAGCGTGAAAAATGCGCAAAAAAGTAAGAAATTAGGAAGGGGGCAAATACTGATTCACGGCACTGTAACTACCTAGTAATCCTAATAAAAGGCCTACCAGTCTAATTGCATTAGCCTATTATTAGTAGGCTTTTATGATTTTAATCCAAACTTTTCAGTTCCATTAACTCCAGATCATTATAAAATCCAAGTCAAAATTTCCAATAACTTTCTGAATTCACAACATATTTTTTTCTAACAAATTATTTGCTTCAGTCCATATTTGTTAGCGTTTGGCCTGTCAGACACCACATTTTCACTGCGTGCAGTGAATGCTTTTTGCTATATACACAGCACTTGACACCTTAGCAAAGCAGACCTAGCTGCGACAGCCATAATATCTCATTATACAACCACAGTAACTAAAATCATTTTCACCTCCAACAATCTTTATCGTTGGTAGCCGACTCAACTTATTTAAAAAGATAATTGACTGCATCTGATTTTATTTGGTGCTGGCGCTCCGTCATCGAGTTGTTGGTCATCATCAAGTGCATCAAGGACTCCTAAAGGACGTACCAAGACAAAATGTCGAAGAAATCGGCGGTTTGGGAACATTTTAAGACTTGCGATGACACCAAAAAAAAGTGCAGCACCAGTTATGCAAGATGAAACTGGTGTACTACCATTTTTCATATGTAAATCAATCATTTTTAATTGTCTTCATTGTCCCAGTGTTGGACCCAAGCATAAAAAATACTAACACTTGTCAGCTTCAATAACACTAAAGCCTGAAATAAACCAAGTGAGCCACATTGCCTGTGGCACTATTTTTTGTAAATTTGGTCATTTGAGATGGAATTGCCCTTCTCTCTTTTCTCTCTGTCCCTCCATTTCTTGCTTGATTATTAGGTCATGATCAGAGTGCCACTTTAATTGTAAATTAACCTGGAAACGTAATTATAAGTTAACCTGAAAATCCTCTTAAATGTAGTGTTAAGAAATCTAGCTGCTGTGCTGTGTATGGCTATATGTCTGTGAATGTGGCTTTTGAATGAATTGTCTTTTGTCAAAGACAGTTGTCTTTTTTTTTGGGGGGGTTCCTGCCTGCCTGCCTGCCTGCCTGCCTGCCTGCCCACCCTAGCCCCTCTGCCAAATGGCCCTGTGTAGACCAGTGAGGAAAAACATCCAGAAATAAGCTCCTCCCCCATTTTTAAAATTGAATTTCACCACTGTCTGCCATTTTCATTGGAAAATAATCCTGTATTTGGCTCAAATGCTTTCAAGAAATACTCCTGTTTACACCCCCTCCTGTTCCTGAAGCGGTATCTGTGCCACTAAAAAGCAGTGTCATTACCGTGAATTATTAAACATGGCTACTTCCCTGCCTTCATAATTGAGTGACATGCAAGACAGTTTTTTCCTTTCGCAAAAGGATCAGGTGTCTCGCTGTGATGGGTAAAGCCAGATCTGGAATGGACCCTTGCATCTTCCATTTAAAAGAAAGTGAAGTCATATGTTTCTTTATCATTGGCTGCTGTGTTTGTAACAACAAGCAGTTTTATTGCATTGTCTTCCTGACCATTCAAAAAAATCTGGATTGAACTGGCTGCAACCTCTGTAATTATGCAGAATATTGCCTTTAAAAAAAATAAATAAATAAAATGCAACCTCTCTTGTGGAAGAATTTGCCACTCTAGCACAGACTGTTCCTCAGTTTGGTATAGAAATCTGTTTTTATAATTGGTCCTCTTGGATGTCAGCAGTTTAAAATGACCAAACTCTACAAAAAGAACATTCATTTTGTTATGATTATGTTTTCGTCAGTTTTCTCCGCAGATCAATTGTCACAACTCAAATAAATGCGGTTGAAATCCTAATGTGACTAAACTACAATTCTACAATACTGATCCTCCTAAGAATTACATTATTGTGGGGTTTTTTTTGTGTGCATGACACAAATCATGTTAAACATTCCTTACTTTATGGAATGCAAAAAGGGGTCAAAGTTCAGCATGAAAGAAATGATTGAGTCAGTTCAGTCCCTTCCAAATTGTCAAAATACTGATTCTGATGTATCGCACACAAGATTCTAGGTCGGGTTTTGTTGTCAAGGCTGCAGCCCCTGTCCTATCTGGTCTCATCCTGTAGTTTCCTGAGAGCTTTTTAATTGTTGTCTTTGCTTCAGAAATATCTTTCCAGACGAAAGCAGGCCTGCTTGTAGGAAATGCTCTTGTGTGCAATGCACGAATGTAGTGGTTTGAATTTTGGAGAGCTTTCAATGCGTCTGGACTCTCAGAACTACAATCTGTTGGGGGATTTGAAGGCATGCTCAAATTTTTTAGATTGGCAACTGTGAGACACTCATTTCTGGTAAATTGTTTATGGTCATTACTTCAATCTGCTGATCAGTGTATTTCAATCACAACACAAAAGCCTTACCCTTTAACTCTTTAAGTGCTAAATAATTTTTTTATAAAATACCAACACACCCGCTCAAAATATTTCCCACACGGGACACTTTAGCGCTGAATCGATCAGATCAGAATTTCTTGCTCCTCAAAGCCAAGAAGGTCAGCTTCATTTTCGCTGTCACTTTCAGAAAACAATGTAGGCCAAGGCCGGATCAAATGAGTTGTGAGGGGGGGGTTTCCTGGCAGGGGTCCAGGGGACCGCATAGGCCCCCTGGCGGGATCAAGGGGCAGTGCCTCTGTAGGAGCTCAGGGGGCAAAGCCCCCGAAAAATCCTGCAATTTAGCTATTTCTGAGGCAAAAATCGAGCCATTTCCTGGCATCCAATTTCAACTAAAATAGATCATGTTAAAATGTCTCTAATAACCAACAGGAATGCCTTTTAAACCAAGTACCCATTCAGCTTAACAGTAGATCAACACCAAGATCATATGTCTTGACCCATGCAACTGAGAAAATATCCTAAATGTAAAAGCCTCATCAAAAATCAACAACAAAATTTCAAACCTTGAGTTCAAAGAGAGTATGATTTTTATTAGATCATGCAAGAAAATGTGCACTGACCTCCTGTCTTTCAGCACAGAAATATAGCAAAGGTTCATTGTGTCTTGGTTGTGGTTTTTTCCTTGGCATGGTTCTTGCGGACTCGCAACTTGAATTTGAAAACGACTCTTAGGCTATGTTGTTTTTCAGGTGAAAAAGCGCATGGTTGGAAGCGGTGAAACAAAGGGAAGTAACTTTCAAGGCTGGCATAGCATCAGTGATTTCCCCTGCGTAGGTGCCTCCCGTTAACTCAGCTGTGAGACTACATCCACTATTGTGTATGGATAACTTTTTTTTTCCTGTGCAGCTGGGTAGTCCTGTGAGGATTTTTTTTTTTTTGCTTATTTTGAAGGTACATGCTCAGGGCAGGGGGGGGTTTCCGGAACCCAGGAAACCCCCCTCAGATCCGGCCCTGTAGGCTATCTAGATATTAAGCATTTTCATCGTTAAACTCACTGCCATCACTTGACAAATTCTCAAACGCCGAGATCTTGAAACAACGCCCGGTCAAATCACAGGAAACATGAATATAAGGGATGGAATGGTTCAAGCTAAACATCTGAACCATTCGGTTCGCTAGGCACGGTTCGGGGCATGTATGTATTGTTCGGTTCTAGGCATCTGCAAAAATAAAAGTGAAACTGATCATTTGGCGCGGATGAGTGTCGTGTGTGGAGTGCAGCATTTTGGAAAAGGCAAATGAACAAGACAAATAGGCAATATTCACAAGTTCAGTGTAGTATTTTTGTGCCGAACATGGACAACACGTCCAATACTGGGGTGTGAAATTTCCGCGTTTTCAATACAGTTATTCTGCGCGAAATGATCTTTTCCATGATTTTTGAGTCAAGAATTAAGATAAAATGAAATCCCGATCATTTCATAATAATGCATAATAGAGCTGTATTTTCCAGGTTTTAACAGAGGAATTTGTCTCGTGGCCTTGAAAACTGTCGTGTTTGACGGCTTTGACTGAAACGCTTGCACTAGCTAGCTCCGTTTGGAACTTAACAAGAGAAGTATGAAATGTAAACATTTTTAAAATTAAAATCGGCTTCTGGAAGAGACACACCGATTGCTTATAATAATGACAGTTTATTGTGTAAGCCTTGGGTGATATTTTAAGATAAATGCAAGTCCCTATGGTATTTGTTTGCAGTTATCTCATTTTGTTGGTTAGTGTCTTAGGTGGTGATGGTGTTGGAATTAGATCTCTGCTTTATTTATATGTTGGTGGTTTATTGCAATAGCAGCAGCAGATTGTGAAATAACTTGGGTATGACTTCAATTGTACAGGTATGATTTTTAGAATTTAGATACACATCAGAGATGACCCTTATTCATTACATTTAAGTATGGGGGAAGGTACACTCCATGTGTATTCATGTTTCACATTGAATTAATGAACTTGTTTTAATGTTATGTAATATCTTCAACTTCTGCATGTGAAGTTGTGCAGTGATTATGGATGAATGGATGGATAGATAGATAGATAGATAGATATAGATAGTCAGTTTTGTTATTGTTGAACTTTTGGGTCTTACAGACAGAAAAATGCACTAATGCGCAGCATTTTAAGCCCCGCAAACCTCCCATACCCTCCCTCAATTTAACGGTGTCAGGATTACCCCCCAGAGTCATGTTCCTCTCCTCTTTTTGAAAAACTGCACTCACACCCCTGCAACAGGTGGCTGCAATGCTGTATTTTTGTTCAAGTGATATTTAAAACCTATTCTTTTCATTTATGACAATTTGTGTCACGTGTCAAGTGTTTATTATCCCCCCGGCATAAAATGCGGGGGGATATAGGCATTTCCTCGTTCATCTGTCCGACCGTCTGTCCGTCCGTCCGTAATCATTTTGTTTCCGGAGCAGAACTCTGAAACTATGCAAGATACCAGCACCAAACTTGGTACATGTATTCTTTGTATAGTCTAGATGTGCCTTTTGCTACTTTGGAAACTTCAGGATTACTATTTTTGCTATTTCCATGGAAAAGAATCTGGACTTAGAGCACATCAGGCCTAGTTCGTTTCCGGAGCAGAACTCAAAAACCGTTTAATATATCTAACTAAAACTTTGCATGTGTATTACTCACATACTGAAGGTGGTGCCTTTTGATATTTTCTGATTTCTGAAAGAAATTTTTTTTTTTCCATTTCCATGGAAACGAGTTGGATTTGGACTCTGGACAGAGAGAGGTTCGTTTCCGGAGCAGAACTCAAAAACCGTTCAATATATCTAACTAAAACTTTGCATGTGTATTACCCACATACTGAAGTGGTGCCTTTTGATATTTCTGATTTCTGAAAGAAAATTTTTTTTTCATTTCCATGGAAAAAACGAGTTGGATTTGGACTCTGGACAGAGAAGTGGTGCCTTTTGTTTTCGTTTTCATTTCCATTCCAGATTTGGACTCTGGACAGAAAGGCGGTTAGTTTCAGAGCAGAACTCAAAAACCGTTCAATATATCTCTCTGAAACTTTGCATGTGTATTACCCACATACTGAAGTGGTGCCTTTTTATATTTTCTGATTTCTGAAAATCGTATTTTTATCCCCCTGGCAGCATTAATGCAGGGGGGATATTGTCATCAGTGTGTCCGTCTGTCCGTCCGGGCGGGCGGGCAGGCGTCCGTCTGTAATCATACCTTGGCCGGGCCATACCTTGGAAACTATACATCCGATCTTCACGAAACTTCACAGATATGTTGAGCACGATGTCTCGATGTGCTTTTGGGGGCTGGGGGGATATGCCATTGCCAGATGGCTCTTGTTTTCGTTTCCATGGAAACCAGTTGGATTTGGACTCTGTACAGAGAGAGGTTCGTTTCCGGAGCACAACTCAAAAACCGTTCATTATATCTTTCTGAAACTTTTTATGTCCATTACCCAAGTACTGAAGTGGTGCCTCTTCATATTTTCAAATTTCTGAAATTATTTTTTTTTTCCTTTCCATGGAAGCATGTCAAAATACATGTCATAGTCTTTGGTAGATGTTGCCAGTACATACTTCCAGAAAATTCCAGAGGAAAATCACCTCAACATTCTTGTTTGAATTTCTTTTGAAGGTGTAGAATTGACATGACTTTCGCAAATAATTAGGGGCCGGGAGGATATGTCATCTTCTGATGACTCTTGTGTTCCTTATATTCTTAGCCAGAATTTTGTTTGTCCTGAACTTTTTTGCTTAATAAATGAAAAGCATATTGAAATTGACAATGCCTCCCCTCCACCTGTACAAAAAACAAACCGAACTGAACCGAAAACCGTGACACCAGAACTGTGACACAAACCGAACCGTGAATTTTGAGAACCGTACCACCCCTAATGAATATGGTCATGATTCATATATAGGGTGACATTGCAGTTCAAAGACATTTTTACAATGCACACTCCGGGGTCCCTTGCAACCATTCCCCAAAGTGGCTGCATATATATACTGGACAAAGAAAGTTAGGGATCACCCAACTTTTCAATATTAAAATATGATATGGAAAAAAATACAAACTATCACATATTTCAAATTCAAAATTTGGGGTGATCCCTAACTTTATTTGTCCAGTATACGAAAATCTGATTCGTACGGTTAAACACACCTACCCCCCAAAACCTCTTTCGCCACGACTGGCAGTTATGGCTGGAAACTTCCTGGGGGCAATAGCTGCGATCAGCAGCTGTTAGGATTATTGTTATCGCGTTAATATGTAATTTTTTTTACCCTTCCTCATGCAGTATTATTTATTCTCAGATGTTATTTGACATGTTTTGTGTTGTTGGTGGGGACCTGCCTTAAGTGCAGTGGAAAGGAGGTGGACTTTGAGGGCCGAGGGAGATGTGGAGAGGCAGTATGGAAAGACATGGAGAGGAAATATGTATAGAGTAAATTAAGATAAGTGTGAGACAAGTGTTTGTTTTGGCACAAAGCCCTCCTAATTTATTTCAGGATTTTTCAGTCATTTTGGGCTAGTGGGGGACCTTTTCTGTAGCATTAGAGATGTCTGAGATACTGTACAAGTGTGTGCGAGAGAAAAGCGGGCAAGTGTGTCTACTTCCAGTGGAGAAAAAATTAGTTCCTGGCAAGGGTAGGAGCAGCAGGGATCTAAATCGGCTGCATGATGACTACTATCCTGTGGTGTGAGGGAAAATTTCCTTCTTCCTCCTCTGCCACTCCGAGGTGCGCGAGTTGCCCTGGGACTTTTAACATCCTACGGTATTCTGAGGGCAAAGCCATGGGACCTCAGGGTGCACCAGCTGTGGGGTTTTTAGTGATCGATGATAGGTGTACTTTAGCCACAAGGCAGGTTGTGCAGCTTCAGGGTTTGAAATGAATTCATGATTCAACCTTTGGATTGGCGGTGGTGGGGGGTCGGAGCCTGTGCTTGCCGACTTTCGGGTTTGGCAAGATCTGTGTTCGTTTTTTCTTTCATGTTTATCTGACTGAAATTAGCTAATGTCCCACTGCTTTTTTAGTACGAATGGTGAAAGTGGAATTAATTGATTTCATTATTATTGAAGACCATAAAGCCCTACCAATGTCTGTGCAATGATATTAAGCTCAGTGTTATTGTGATATGCATTGAGAATACGTCTACTCAGTAATTCTACTGAAGCTCAATATTTTATAAAACCTGAGGAACATCATGTTATGGTCAAAGCAATACTGTGTTCCTTTTCAGTACTGATGCACTACTTATTGTGAGTGTGCACAGACTCATTCTAGCCCAGGTGGCGGATATGTAATTTTGTATTTTTATCTGTCCCTCAGTGTGCCCACCCATAATCTCCATTGAAAGGTCAATCTTTATCCTAGTCTTCCCACCTCTAGGTTAAGAGCCTTTTATTTTTAGTTGGAGCCTGGCTCTGGCTGGCTGTTTTTAAATTGAATTTGGTCTTTTAGAGGGAGTTTATGCGAAAAGAGTGTCCTAGCAGTCGCCAGAAGCTTTCCATTCCTGTTGACTTCTCTATTGAGGTCTTTTGGGTGCAGGAATTCCAGGCCATGTCCCGTTAAGCCGAATGCTTCCGTGTACCCAGATGGTCGGGTAATCAGCAAGCTGATGTCCGCGGCACAATCCGGCCAGTGAGGGAAGGTGATCAATATGTGCAAAACTGATTTTCGGTTCTCAAGCTGCAGGAAGGAGTCAGCATCTGGGCGCGTGTGTTCCCACACATGTTTTTGAGATCCAGTAAATCGTGAGGAGTTGCAGGATGGGGATTGAATCGTGTCTCCTCCTCTGCCCGTGGGCATCTCCTCTGTGGTCTCTTCTCAGCCTTTCATCATGGAGCAAGACTCCGGACACATCTGCTCATCCTGGGAAATTCGAGGTCTTGCATCATCTTGCGTCCTCCTTTGTCCCCGCCTACAAGCTCCCAGAACCTCTAATTTGTGTCCATCCTTGATTGGGACATGGAATACTCCTTCCAAAATGAAGGGGGGTGTTATTCATCGGGAGGTGCGTGTACATCATAGGATTTCCTTTTTAATTTCTTGGAAACAAGAGAAAAATGTGGCTTGTGGTGAAAGTTATGTATCATGGGAGAGCTGCAGTTTTCTTCAGGAGATTAACAGTGTTTAACGGTGCTCAATGACTAATGTAATCTGTTTGTAGGAATTTGCTCAAGGTGCATTTTTGCTAGTTTTTACTCATGAATGCAATTAGAGATGCGCAACCTTTTCTGGTCTGGGATCATAATATGCAGATGTAACAGTCATTGCATTTAAGTTGAATAAATTGAGTTCTGAGACACTACTTCTCATGAAATATTCCAGAACATTACAAAAAAATAAACTTGGAACCATCTTAGTGGGGGCTTCCTACCCCCTACTTAAGGCTCCCTTATGGCGCTTTTCCACTACATGGTACCGACTCTACTCTACTCTGCTCTACTCTACTCGGCACCGGGTACTTTTTTGGGGTTGCTTTTCCATTAGAGGATAGTACCGCCTCCGTGGTACCTGCTCGTCATTGCGATGCAGCATGTTACTGCCGTGACAGCATCCTCAGTTATATCAAGTTTTTTTTTTTCCCGTCGATTTTGTTAAATATATACGTGTTTAAATCAGGGGACGCGCACTACTGTCACCACGTTATGGCACTAAAGTCTGCGAGTGTTTAATTGTAATTTCTGTTTGACATTCTCCTGATGCAGAAGATAGCAGCTGGTGTTGTGTCCGATTCGGTTGCACATTAAATAACATACCACCTAAGAACGCAAAGCAATGATGTATGTAAAAGGCATAGAGTATTCATATTCAGGCTTCATGAAACATTTCACTTTGAAATTGAAGGCAAAACACGTAGCAAATGCGCAAATCGCAGGAGATGGCAGAGTATTAGAATTTATCGCTTTACGATGCGTCATCTCATCTGATACCTTTTCTTAGAACAAAATGCCTCATCAGCATTCGTAAAGTTATTTTCCGCGCAATTTTCGTAAAATAGGGGCAGCACAATAACTTTCTCAAGGGGAATTAGGGGAACAGAATTGGATACAACCCCGTTGCTTCTAATTTCGCTACGAACAGGGTCACGGCCAAAGAAACGCATTTCATAAATGCAGCAGCTTCGGTGAACAAACGCAACCTTGTTTGAAAGGTAAGGCAACGCACAGTTTATTTATCAAGCTGCCTAAAACAACACACGTTTCAAAAACATAATTTGAAGACCTGTTTCAATGATGGCAAGTGAAGCCAGTTTCCTAGCGATAATGCGGAAGCGAGTTGTCTTTTGCCAGAGACTATTCTTTCTGACCAATCAGTGGGCTGCTTTGTTGCACGCCACATTTTAGTACCTACTAGTACCTGGTCGGCCGTTTTTTTGAACCCCAGGAGAGCAGGTACCAGAAAAAGTACCTTCTAGTACCTGTTAGCAGGTACTTTTTCCCGATGGAAAAGCAAAAAAGGCAAGTAGAATAGAGTAGAGCCGGTACCGTGTAGTGGAAAAGCGCCACTGATCAGACCACATCCACCTTCGAAGTCGGCCTTCAGCGTGGTCTCAAATACACATCAGAAAAGTTTTGTGACTGCATCTTGCACGGTTGTGACACAATCGCGGGGAAAAAATCTGTCCACAGACAGACTAGCAGCCATGCAAATACCTGGTAAAGTACTCAGAACCGCTTCTGTGGTAGTTCCTGCTACAATGCAGGTCTCCAGGACCACATTGTGAATACAATACCAGCTGATGCTGCCATGGCAGCTAAACATCTATTCAAAGGGTTGATGGCCGGTTTAGTCTGCTTGTCTTGCACCTGCTGATGCTCTCAAGGCAAAACTTTGCCCCTTTGGGAAATTAATGCGCTACAGTCTCTCGACCATTGCTCTCATTTTTACATGGCATTTTCTGTGGGTTGGCACTTCTGCTGAATGCCACAAAGGTAATTAAGGGGGAAAGTGGCAATTTTTGCTTCAGGATAATTGAACTGAATCATTGCACAGTTCAGTGGTTTGCTGGGCTATGCTCCTATCAGACCTGGTAAAATTATCTGAATGAGGTAGTGGTTTTCAGTTCAGTTCTGATTTGGTAGGTGTTCCGTGAATGTAGCGGTTGTCTTGCCCATAGGTGATTAGATCTGCTGATTAGAAGGGCGGAAATGGGGAGCCTGAGCTGATTTGCATCAACATATTTGACACTATTGTTCTGATGAATTTTGTGCCATCCTTTGAAAGGCTGATTTTGCACCTCATTGTTAAATCTGTAATTATGCACGCAGAGGGTCATTCTAGGTAAAATTTGCAGCATCAGGAGAGAATTCTGTACTTAACTTGGATCTGTTCCTTGTGTTGGTTGGAAGCTGAGGGTACACTTTTCCAGCAAGAGGTTATTACTCTATGGTCAGCACTGTGACACTAATTCAACTAATTGATCATACTGTAGTCTTTAACCAAGTTCCATGTTAAGAAAGCCTGGAAAAATTGAATTAATAGTGTCTTAGTGCTGGTCTTGAGCAGAAACCTGGATCCGCACTGCCCCTGTTCTAAAGCAAGGGGGCGTAATAAGGAACCATCCCTTTTAGGTTTTTTGCATGCTTCTGCTCTTAATTAGCACAATCTCATTTTTACTGGCACGTGCTTTTGCCGCAGCCTGTAAGGGTATCCTTAAGAGCAGCTGTTTGCAGCTAGTGAGATTGAAGTGGCATGATCTCATCAAGGGTGTGTGGCTTTCCCTGTAAAAATGAAATATGTTTTTATGCTACCAACCTACTCAGTGGGAGGGAGGTATACTGTTTTTGGTTGTCTGTCCTTGTGTGCATCTGTCACACTGTCTGTGCTATATCTGCTGAAGGAGTGGAGGGGATCTTCACCAACTTTGACTGGGTAACACCCCACAGAGGCTAGCTGAATTACCTAGGTTTTGGAGGTCATTGGGTCAAAGGTAAAGGTCACTCCAGTGTTTCCCCTGTGAGTACCTGTGAGAACAGAGCATTTGGACCTGAACAAACAGTAAAGACTCATTTATGTTTCACATATTTTCAGGGTTTGCCATGGCAATAGAAAAAATGAGTCCCGGGTATGCAAGGGGGTTTAAAAATCTGAGTACTTTCTGCTTTGACTCATTGAGTGAGTTCCATTTGCTATTGCTATTATGATCTATTTTTATATGTAAATTCCTAAATAACTTTTGATTTACCATATAGATTTCTTTCTTTGCGTTTAATTTTTGTTCTAGGGGGCCAGTCAACTTGCTTGGTTGGGCTTTGTAAATATACTTGACACCATCTGATATTGAAGCATGCACTTAATTGACCTTGTAGTGGTTACACATAAAACCCAAACCAATGATTTACCTATATCGGAGTGCTCTTTGAAGTCTTTGCATCATTAAAGGAACTAAACCGTCTAGAGGGCGAAATTTCACAAACAGGCTCTCTTTATGTAATTTTTCATCCAGAAAAAAAACATGGCAGTCATTTCCCATAATATCAAACCGTTTTGGAGTAATTAGTAACTTTCTACTTGCCCTGGGAAAGCCCTTTTTTAATCGTTACAATCGATAATGCCGCCCTTTCTTAGCGTAACGTCATCTAAAGAACTCAGGACATAGCCGGTATGTACAACTGCATGTAAAAATATCATTTTGATCACTTCATTACATGTTTTTGTCGCCCCAGTGCTTTGTAACTTCAAATCTGATATGATTTACATTATGAGCAAAATAAAAATTAGAAATATGTATATTTTTTATTTAATCTTACACTGGTTTTCTTAAGGGGCAATCAGAGACGCACTAAATGGGCTAGAGAGCAGTGGTTCACTCGCGTTCGCCGTCTGCGAAAGCTACTGCTAAACGCATTATCCAGGTGTTTGGTTCTCCATTTATAACGACAAAGGTACTGCGTTTTTAAAGCGTATGAACCAGATTTCTGTTATGAAAATCTAATTCCTCGATCAGCTGTTCACGAGTTTGCCAAACTGCGTGCTACTCTTTGATGTCGATTTGACTTCGTTCATTATACTCTCCTGAGCGGATATCCAACAAGCTCGTTAGATTATGTACGGCATTTTGTCAGGCTAGAGTGAAACAATTATATGATCTGACAAAGAGAAAAGGATTAGAACACGAGACAAGAGTCAAGACACAGCGGCAGCATGCAACTAGACGCGCAACAGCAGCTAGGGGGAAGCACTTTCACACTGGACGCGAAACGAATTTTTTAGCACGACAGATTACATTCAAAGTCAATGCAATGACGCGAATACACGCGTTTCGCGTCCGGTGTGAAAGCAGCTTAATAGAGCGCTGCGAAGAGAAGGTATAAAACATGTGGAATACAAGCCAAAGCATGCTAAGTGCTAACTGCAGCCAGCGCTCTATTAAGCTCTATAGTGTCTATAACGAAAGTCCTGCTGAAGCGCTGGCGTAGCTAACGTGTTATAATTGCTCATTAGCAGCCTACCTTCATTTTCTTCCGTTTTTCAGTGCCCGGTCTGCTCTTCTTTCTCCCCTTTTCCTCGGTGCTTCTCTCCTTGAATGGATTATTGATTTTCGGGATAGCATCTGGCTTGATTTTCCTCCTCTTTTTCATCGCGAACTCAGACCAAAACCCTTCATGCTCGAAATCGGAATCGTTGAAGTGGTCGCTACAAATCACACTATTATCGCTTGGTCCTTGCCATTTTGCCCAAGTCAGTTTCACCCGAGACGCCCAAATTTTACTTATTTTTTCATGTTTTGGAAATCAATGAAGGCTGACTCCTTCTGTGGAAACGTTACTACAGTGCATCTGGTAGGCATTTGCTCCGCCGTTTCCCGAAATTTCGCGAGAAAATAATGATTTTATAAACCTTCTGCAGTTCGTGTCCCATAGGCAGTAAAGAAAAACGAGCTCGACTGAGCTCGTCTCACTCTTTAGATGACGTCAGCAGGTTGATGTGTCAATCCCGCGGATTTTGGACCCAATTGTGGGCGGGGCAGAAATTGGCTGAAAATCAAGGTCTGCCATCAGAAAACGAGCCTAAAATTAAACTGTGTGTATTTTTATGGGAATTTTTGGCGCAGACATAGTTTACAAGTACAGAACTATGGAATTAGTGTTAAAGTACTAGAGAGTATCTAGTATGCTGCGTATCTGCAGCATAACGTGACCGACGCTATTATAATATAGACATGCAGGGG
Organism: Gymnothorax javanicus; assembly: GCA_029692085.1. Lineage (NCBI taxonomy): Eukaryota > Metazoa > Chordata > Actinopteri > Anguilliformes > Muraenidae > Gymnothorax > Gymnothorax javanicus. The sequence continues at coordinate 68,714,555 of CM056199.1, forward strand.
GGATTCCCCATTATTATTGTTGCATTATTATTCTTGTTTCCGCCGTTTTGACCTAATTCCGTGTGCGTGGCAAAAACTACAAGGGTTTGTCACTTGTAACTCGGCACACTATTACATTGGCTGAAGATGATCTCCGACAACAAAAATCCCACCAGTACACCTCATGAAATTTTGCCTAAATCATCGTCAAATGACGCCGATTAAATGAATCTATTCCTGACATGTCACAGATTTTTCGTTCAGACGTAGCGGTCCAATGAATTTTGCTGGGCAAGGCACATAGTTACTTTTATGCCTGTATTATTAGATATCATGATCCAAACTTAAGATTCATGATACTAAGTTGCTTTGCTGGAGCTATGCCAAATTTTGTGGAGTTACACCAAAAGGGGGCACTAGAAATGCCATATGGTGATATCTCAGGATCCGCTTGGGCTAATGACCTGAAATATGACATGGTGATGTAGAACACTACTGGAATGTATATCCTTAAGATTGGTGTGCGTGGCTTAAAAAATCCGAGAAAATTCAAAAAAAGTGCACAAATGTCTATATTTCCAAGTTGACCGGGAAAGTTTCGGATTGACCAATTGATTATGATAGGTCCTTGCATTTGGAAGATATCTGCCAAATTTGAGGTTTTTTGGATTGACAGGGGCAGAGTAATGAATTTTTTTTCTCATTTCCGCCATTCTGACTTAATTCCGTGTGGGCGGCAAAAACTACAAAGGTTTGTCACTTGTAACTTGGAACACTATTACATTGGCTGAAGACAATCTCCAACGACAAAAATCCCGCCAGTACACCTCTAGGTGGCGCTATAACGAATGCGTTTGCGTTTGGACTCAGATCTCAGACACTGTATGGTTTTTTTGAAAAATTCTTCACTGCTCTGATTCCTTGGAGTCTCTTGCATCTAATGAGCTTAGCCCCGCCCATTTCCGCCATTAAAGTTCTCCGCCATTTTGAAAAAACTGAAAAACCTAATGCGTTCTACAATGTTTGTCCAAATGTCATGAAATTTGGCGTAAATCATCGTCAAAGGACGCCGATTAAATTAATCTATCCCTGACGTGTCATGGATTTTTCGTTCGGACGTAGCCGTCCGATGAATTTTGCTGGGAGGGGCTAATATTTACGCTTATGCCTGTATTATTGGATATCATAATCTGAACTTCATGAAACTTAGGGTTCATGATACTTAGTTGCTTGGCTGGAGCCATGCCAAGTTTTGTGGAGTTACACCGAAAGGGGGCACTAGAAATGCCACATGGTGATATTTCAGGATCCGCTTGGGCTATTGACCTGAAATTTGACATGGTGATGTAGGACACTACTGGAATGTATGTTCTAAAGATTGGTGGGCGTGGCTCAAAAATCAGCGGGAAAAATTTTAAAAATGAACAAATATCTATATATCCAAGTTGGCCGGGAAAGTTTCGGATTGAGCAATTGATTATGATAGGTTCATGCATTTGGAAGATATGCTCCAAATTTGAGGTTTTTCGGATGGACGGGGGCTGAGTAATGAATTTTATTCTCATTAAAAAACACCGTTTTTAAACACATATGTCTACTATTTGGCTGTTTGGCCACAGGGGGCGCTGTAAAAGCATTTATCACTACTACTACTTCTACTACTGCTGCTGCTGCTGCTACTACTACTACTACTACTACTACTACTACTACTACTACTACTACTATTAAAACTAATTCTAAAGAAACATACACAAACAGGCACACATTCACTTTCACACACAAACAGAACGACACACACACACACAAACACAAAACACTTACACTTACTCTTCTTAAAGCTTGCTGAGTGACGAGCATGTTTGTGTGATGGGCACTATCCTGAAACTACACCCCCCCCCCCCCCCATCAAACTGTGCTGTCTCACATGCACACACAGACACTCACAAGCACTTGAGCACGCACCACACAAATGGACACGTACACAAAGAGACACACAATAACGCACACGGACAAACCTGCTCATCTTAACTATCTATAATCTGCATGGAAGACCACACTGCACCAAGCCACCCTCAAATCTATGCAGATGCTCTCAAATGGGCACTGGGCCCAGGAGACTCACCTAACTGTGTGGAAATCGCAATCATGCCATTTTCCCAGGCAACTGGGTAGACGAGAGAAGCAGGGCGAGGACACTGTTGTTGCGCGCCGTGGCGGACAGACGAACAGGCGTACTATGGTTGCTCGCTGGGTAAAATCTTTTTACGCTGACCCTGAGTGCGTGAGTTTGGTGAAAATTCCACCGTGGGACCTTGCTTTCCAGGACTTTGCTGCGTTCACGTCGGCAAGGGCGGGAAATTGCCACATTCGGCGACCAGCGCCGCGTACGGAACCTGCTCATCGCCGCTTGCAGCTATATTTAATTTTATAATTTTTCAGCAGCCAGTAATAGGCCAGTCAGTTATAGGCCTGTAGGTTATTCATGAGTGGGGCCAAGTAAAACATTTTATTTATAATTTTATTTTATTTTATATTGTGCTTTGTTGGAATGTCAGTGCTAAATAAATATTTTCATAATTTTGTAATTGATTCATTCTTTGAAGTATGAATATTAATTTATGCAACTGCAATGCCTTGACTTCAGTTAGGTAAGTACACAGTCATAGCCATAAATGCAATGGTACTAAAAATTGGCATAATAATTTCTTTTGGTGTTTCGGTTTTCGGCCAAGCGTTTCTCATTTCTGGTTTTCGGTTTCGGCCAAAAACTTTCATTTCGATGCATCCCTAATTTCTGCATTGGCTTCACTTTTCAGACCCCGCGAGCTGTGTCCATCTTTTTATACAGTCTATGTTCTCTCCATGGTCTTGTCCAAGATGAACTTTCAGACCCGAGACATGGCCCCATTTGAATGGACCTGTCGCACTTTCTCAAAGCAATACAACTATTCTCTTTTGGATATTTCTTCATGACACCGCATGCAATGGCAGTAGAGACATTGAAATATCAGCATTTTATCGCCATATTGGCCTGGAATTCATCACTGCCAGCAGCCATGGCTGCCATTTTGAATCTAGGTGTTTGGAATGTGTGTCAAGTGTCAATAACAGGGGCAGTCCAATACTGCTGCTGCTGTGGAGCCAGTTGAGAAGCGGGTGTGAGGTGGTGGTGGGGCTGTTTAGTTGGAGGATGACCTTGAGTTGCCTATTTATAGGCTAGCGGGCATCTTTTAGTCATCCGTGGTCATATCCTCCCATAAAACATATTATTATGGCTTGTGGGCAAGTATAAGGACATGGGGTCGTTCAAAGTGCTCCGTACCAAAATCAAAATGAGCGGCAAGAAATTTTTTTTTTTTTTTTTTTTTTTTTTGAATGATCAAATGACACTTGGACTTGCTCCCCTGGGAAAACCATCGCCCAACTCCCTGTGGCAGTTGAGATATTGACATATAAATATGGTATTATTTTATGACTTAGGGGGGTTAACCTTTTTTAAGGGGTTAATATACCTTGCAATATGCAACATTTTATATTTTTTATGGAAAGCCTAGGATGTCTGCTGCAGTTTAATTATAAGCAAAGTCTGTCTTTATTGTCAAGTATTGTGCCAAAAATTGGCGCAGTTTGTCAGTTTCATCAAAAATTTGCATAGGAAATGCATTCGAAGGGTTAATTGCCCCTTACTCCTGAACAGAGTGATAATTCACCGACCGGTTTGACCTGCCTTCATTCTAGCCCAGGCCCAGTCTATGGTAGGAATTTGAACAAAATCCATTGACCTCGCTGGTTGGCACTGTTGGCAGATTTTGCATGGTCTATCCATGCAATGACACTTAAAGTGTAACTTGCAGGTTGGAGCCCCAGTGAATCAATGTTTAGAAAAATAATTTAGAAACTTGATTTTCAAAAAAATTTATACTCATATACACATTACAGTGACTTCTGGAGCAGTTTTTGTGAGAGAATTACACTGCCGCGTCTAAAAACGACAAACCGGAAGTGACGTACACTACCACTCAAAAGTTCGGGATCACTTGGAAATTTTCTTGTTTTCCAAGGAAACACCCATGAAATTAGTCTGAACAGGAAATATAGCAAATGAACGGAACATGCTGACATTGTCCGAGTTAGAAATAATGATTTTAATGGAAAATGATGAATATGTACTTCAAATATTGCCTTCATCAAAAAAAAAAACCCACCTTCACTGTTGATACTGAAACTGGTGTTTGACGGGAACTATTTAGCGCAGCTGCTAGTTGACAACCTGTGAGGTGTCTTTGTCTTAAACTACACACTCTCAGATATTTATCTTCTTGCACAGTGGTGTATCGGGGCCTCCCACTCCTTTTTTCTGCCGTTGTTAGTGCCAGTTTGTGCTGCTCTCTGAAGGGAGTAGTTGACAGCATGGTAAGAGATTTTAAGTTTTCAATTTCTCGCATTGAATAGCCTTCTTTTCTAAGCACAACAATAGACTGACGGGTCTCTAAAGGAAGTTCTTTCTTTCTGGCCATTTTGAGCCTGTAAACAAACAAACAACTGCTGATGCTTCAGGTACTAAACCAACCTCAAGAATGCCATGCTTCCTTTTGCACTCCCTTATTAGTTCAACGGTTTTCAGCTGTGCAACACATTTGCAGAAGGGTTTTCTAATAATCAATTAGCCTTATAAAATGCTTAACTTGGATTAGCAGCCATACCAGGAGATTGATGCAGAGGACTGACAGCTGCTGATAATAGGCCTCTATGCAAAAATGTAGATCATTCTTTGAAAATCATCTGATTAATTTTAATCGTTTTTGAAATGGATAAAAATGTTTGTAAAATGGAAAAAAAAGTGTTTGTGAAATGCATGAAAATGCATTTTTCTTTGGAAAACAAAGAAATTTGCAAGTGATCCCAAACTTTTGAGCGGTAGTGTAGATCGAGGCAGAAGTGCTGAATTCGATCAAATTAACATTTAGAAATATGGATCCCAATGCCGGTTTTGAGTCTTTTAAATATGTATTCATAAAAATTATTCACGGAATTCTTATCTAAAAATTTTCTTTGATTGTAAAACATTTCTAAATGCTTGACCCTTGACAACGGGAGAGCTCTCTAAACATGGAGATACCTTTACTGCCGCAATTAGGTTGCATAATCACTTGCTCTGAACGACCATTTGCTGACAACACATCTGAGTTTACAGATGACACCGATAATAAATGTCAGAAAAAGCGAAAGCCAAACTGGGCAAGTTACGAGTGCTCGGCACTCGGTAATTATGTGGCTGAATATAACCACGTTTTGTGGGGGAAGCAGAGTCTGATCTTAACTGATGAAAAGAAAAAGGCGAGGTGGAGGTGATAATGGGAAGTCTAAATGATTCACCGCTGTGAAACGAAGCCCGGAAAAGGTGGAGAAAAGATGTCTCAACATCTTTTCCCGATCAAAAGTTGAAATTGCAGCTCATAAGAGAAAGCTAATTACAACTGGTAAATTCAAATTGTTACCACTCTCCGAGCACAGACATCTTTCCCTGCGGAAAGAGTCGAGTCCGTCTCCAAATTGACAGCTCTGAGGATCTTACACGTATGGACATCGCATATGAAAGTTATGTCACAAGGTCAGTTGCTAAATTTGGCATTTGTGGCCAGCTACAGAGACCAACAAACCCACAGTTTACTCAGTGCATTTCATAAGAAGACCAAGAGCATAATATTCTGTTGCTTGTGATGGAATTGTGTAATTTTATTGGGGGAAAAAAAACACCATTTCTGTTAGTGCCTTTACTGTTACTCCCATTCGCTATATCTTAACGTAAATCACTCTGCAACTCAGTCAGTCAGCTAGTCGCAGATATGCACGTTTAAACTAGGCAGCAAGGGCTTCTTAATTCAGTTAATTGAGTAGCTTGCTAATGTAAGCTAGCTAGCAATCAAACTAATATGACATACTGGTTATGGACAGGTACTGCGTGCACGCTGGCGAGCTATTTCAGTAACGTTTATTATGAGAGTGGCACTTAGCTAAGTTGCTATCAGTAACCAGGAGCGAAAGCTAGCACCCGCTCTTCTCCTGTCAGGAAATCCATGGACTCGACGTCCTAACATGCAGGAGTTTGTGCACCCATAGCACACACAATGACTCGGCATGGTCACCAGAAGTGAACTGCAATGTAAATCAAGCTAAAACATACGCACATATACTTATGTTTGGTATCAAAATGTCCGCCATGTTGTTGTGTAGCTATTAAAAATCATCTGGTTTTTCAGAACAATCATTTATGGGTTTAAATATGGACTTTTCGAGGCCTTGTTCCACAAAAATCTTGAAATCACTAAATAGGTCACAGTTCACTTCCTGTATGCAAATTTCACATTTCAAATCTATCTTCTGGGCAGTCCCACAAGTAGGTACATATAACCAGAAGATGGTTCAAATTGGGCTGTGGGCAAATTTGCCTATACCCTGCAAAACCTCCTTTCACAATTTTATCCACAAAATAAGCTCATTTCAAATTTGATGGCTGCTACAGGTCTCAAAAAAGTTGGGACAGGGGCCTGTTTACCTGGTGTAGCATCCCCTCTTCTTTTTAACACCGAGTGGAGGCGTCTGGGCATTGAGTAAAGTTTCTTGAGTTTAGCCATTGGAATTTGATCCCACTCTTGTTTAATACTGGCTTCCAGCTGCTGGAGAGTTTTGGGTCTCCTTTGATGGATTTTTCATTTAATTATGCGCCAAATGTTCTCAATCGGTGAAAGATCAGGACTGCAGGCAGGCCAGTTCAGCACATGGACTCTTCTACTACAAAGCCATGCTGTTGTGATAGCTGCAGTATGTGGTTTTGCACTGTCCTGCTGAAATGCACAAGGCCTTTTCTGGAATAGATGTCGTCTGGAGGGAAGCATATGTTGCTCTAAAACCTTTTATATACCTTTCAGCATTCACGGTGCTTTTTAAAACATGCAAATGTCCCATACCATATTCACTAATGCATCCCCATACCATCAGAGATGCTGGCTTTTGAACTGAACGTGGATTACAGGAGGGGTGGTCTTTCTCCTCTTTAGCCTGGAGGACATAACGCCCATGATTTCCAACAAGAATGTCAAATTTGGACTCGTCTTACCACAGAACACTTTGCCACTTTGCTACAGTCCATTTTAAATGAGCCTTGGCCCACAGAACACGGCGGCGCTTCTGGATCATGCTCAACAATGGCTTCCTTTTTGCATGATAGAGTTTTGGGTGGCATCTGTGGGTGGCACAGCGGACTGTGTTTACAGACAGTGATTTCTTGAAGTATTCCTGGGCCCATTTAGTAATGTCAATGACAGAATTATGCCGGTGAGCGATGCAGTGGCGTCTAAGGGCCCGAAGATCACGGGCATCCAGTAAAGGTCTTCGGCCTTGTCCCTTAAGCACAGAGATTTTTCCAGTTTCTCTGAATCTTTTGATGATGTTGTGCACTGTCCGTGATGAGACGTTCAAAGCCTTTGCAATTTGACGTTGAGGAACATTGTTTTTAAAGTTTTCCACAATTTTTTTTAAACAAGCCTTCACAGGTTGGAGAGTCTCTGGCCATCTTTATTTCTGAGAGACTCAGCCTCTCTCAGACATCCCTTTTAAAGCCAATCATGTTACACACCTGATGCCAGTTAACTTAATTACTTGCTAAATGTTCTTTCAGCTGATTCTCTTATATATAAAGTGTCACTCCGCGGATGGACCATGCCAAATGCGGCAAGGGGTGGGTCAGCCAAAATGAACAATTTTTGGTGGATATGTGTCTGACCTAGCTTACTTAGAATATGCAGTATGAGCGGCAATCTCCAGTGGTTACAGAATAATTGCTAGAAATAGAATTTTGGCGTTCATTTAAGCACTATTTCACGGATTTCGATGAGCAAGAGAAAAAGTCTTGACAGAAAATGGTCCAACTTGGGATACTGCATTTTGGTGGGTGGATTTACTGTAGGAAGGCCTATGTTTCCCCTGAAAACCAATGGAAAAATACCCAATGTGGGAGGTATAGGTGAGAATGTTACCCCTACCCCAAATCACTGATTTTGAGATGACCATGTTCCGAGCCCAATAACTTGCCTTCTGCAGGGAGTTGGATTTTGGGACTCGTACGGGATTAGAAACATTACTTGAATTACTGGAAACGGAAAAAAAAAAAAGGCCAACGTTTACTGTTTGCAAGTGAGACCAGAATTTGTCGAACTAGTGTTATGGTGCTGCCCTCTATTGTCACTTCCTCAACCTACAGTATAAAGAACGGACTGGGGGCTGCTGTTGTTCATGAGCTGCCATTTTGTTGTTGTTGCTGTTGTTCTGTAGCATACGACTGCATCAATCCAAGTTGATAGCCCCCTATTGGGGAACTGTGAAACTACAAAAAATAGCTAATAACAAGGTTTTTGAAAGCCTAGTGTGAAAATATGAAAATAGCTGGCAAAAATTTTCTTTTTGAATATAAAAGCATAGGCATCTACCTATTTCTTGGCAAAGATTCATTTATCAACACCCAGCAGAAGGTAAGATATCAACCTCGAAATATGGCATATAATTTTGCAGTGTCAAACTTGGCCCCTTTTGGGGGCCCTGGGCCAGCACTACCAGAAGCACGAAAAAATTACTGATTGCAGGGAAAAAATCTTCAACATGTCCGCTTTCATTCTACAAGAGGGAAAAGTCTGTTCTTTTTGTAGTTGCAGTGAAAAAAGGTTGTCAGGGGTTATGACAGATTCTTTGTTCTATTGTAAATAACATATTGGCTCCTGTGATCTGTAAGTCATTGCATTTTGATTTTGTTCACAATTTACACTTCCTCCCAACTATTTCAGAATTAGGGTTGTATTGGCCTCCAATTCATTGCTTGAACACTGTCTCAAAGGTCTACATCAAGTTCATGGATGAAATGCTTCAAACTGCTAATTCTGGAAAGTGCATACTATAGACCACAGACTGAACTAATCTGCTGTTGTGAACGTAACTAGAAACACCACCCAAAAGTTGAAACTGTTGAGGCTAAAGATGAGTCTAAATGCTACCACAGCTAATCAAATCAATCCCCAGTTTCAAAAAATTTTCTAATGATGGAAGGGGGGACACCCCCCTTCCATACAATACCCCCCAGCACCGTCTGCCGGACCAATATGAATTTGCTTCCTACGCCCCTGATATAGGTCGAAAAGGATTTGCAAATCATTGTATTCTGTTTTTATTCACATTTTACTCAAACTCCCAACTTCATTGGAGGTTTGTACATGGAATGGCTGAGCTAATTTTACATGCCTGAGCAGTATGTTTTCCTTCATCCAGTTATCTAATTCCTATTCTGTCAGTTCCTTCTTCCTGCAACTCAAACTCAGTATCTGACTGTGTGTGCTCTTGTAAACATTTGCCCATTTTTCTGGGTGCCTTCTCCTGTTGTCATGCTGGCTCGGGAACGGTAATGTGCTGTTGGTTTTGGGTAGTGAAGCTGATTTATCTTGTATGCCTGCAGCTGCTAAATCTGCCATCAGTGCAGAAATGATCAAACACCTACCTTATAGTGATGTCATAGTGGCTCCTTTTCTCATTATGCACTGATGTAATAATGCTGCCCCCTTCTTCAATGATGTCATAATGGCCCCTTTTCCCCTTGTACACTGTTGTAACAATGCCCCCCCCCCCTCCCTTTTTTCTGTGATGTCATAATGGGCTCCTTCCACCCCTATTCAGTGAGGTCCTAATATCCGCTGTGTGCGAATGCGATAACAATTTACATGTCACATTCAATACGCTTAAACAAAATGTTTTCCACCATCACTGTGGGCTATTTAGATGCTCAAAAGTAACCAAAATCAAGAGCTATGACATACTTTATTTCAAATTAATCTTGTTCAATTATCAAATGAAAAAATGCAACAAATTTACGGCACAGGCACAATTTGTCTGAACGTGCTTGCCAAGTCTTCAATGCATTTGTCTTTTGCTTGCAGTGCGAAATATTCACGTTCAATATGCTTCACAAAATGTTTTCCACTTTGTGTTTTTTAAATTTTTTAATTTGTACGCGCTTAAAAACCAGGGCCATCGTAAAATGATTATCGGGTCATTCCACCCCAAATCAACCAGAATGTGAGAAGTGCCCCAGCATAGTGTTAGCCAGAATGGAGCCTCGGGGTGTCTCACCCTTATGACCAGGCTAAGCTGGCCAAGACGAAACCACCTACGGTGGTGGTTCATCCCATCGAATCAGCTTGTTGCAAACAAAAGAAATAACTGATGGGTATTTTGTGCCATTGACACAGACGAAAGAGTCAAAGACACCACTTCAATTCTAAAGACCACATTTAATTATACAAGAAACTCATTTTAAATATACAGCTATACTTGCATCTAAACATGAGTGCATTAGTGTATTTGGTTTCTGTATAAAAGAAAAACACGGCATTAGTGAAACCTCAAATCTAAATGAATTCAGTGTAGTACTATATCTATGTCGCAGGGACAACCGAAAGTGATCTTAGACGATACGCATGCACCAAGTGCGGACAGCCTCGATTTGAACTATCCCGAAGAATACTGGGGACAGCCGAAGGACGTCTCAAACTCCAAATGCCTTAGACCTGTGGTCTTCAGCGTCGTTCCTGGGGTCCCACTGTGCATGCTGGTTTTTGCTCCAACCACAATTGTAATCCCAGGATTTTAACAAGCTGTTAATTTGTCTTAAGTGCATTTAATGTTTAGAGCAGTTATTTGCCCTCTTAACTCACAAGTTAACAGAAACATCTTTGTTTGCCATCAACAGTAAAAAACAAGCATAAAAAAATACCATTCCCACATTGTGATGCATCAGAAATAACACCATAAAATGAGAGAAAACCATCTAACCAATCAAATTAAAGATGTAGTTGGCTCCTAATTGCTGAAAACTAATTTGCACATCATGACAAATTTATTCAACAAGGAAATGGTAGAGTCAAAGCAGTTTTGTGTTATGTGAATCTAATTATGTTTACCTGAAATTTTTTTAAAGAATTTGAAACAGTTGTGTTCAGCAGCCCAATTTGGGGTTTACTGATTTCTGCAGTGTCTAATTTAATCTGTTTGAAATGTTATATTACTTGAAATTTCTTGCAGTATAGAAATAAATGCACCATCTTCTAGGGTATTTTATTCTTCATAGCACATATGGATGTTTCTATGTAACATTTGGCTAAAGAGAGTAACAAGAGCACTCAGAGAGCGGAGCACCTCCGCCCAGGGCCCTAACCCTAACCCTTACCCTAACCCGGATCACTCCCAAAATCCTGCGATTACAATTGTGGTTGGAACGAAAACCAGCATACACAGTGGGTCCCCAGGAACGACGTTGAAGACCACTGCCTTAGACTCAATACGCGCCTGAAGACCGACCTTTCATTCATTACAACCGGTAATGCCGCACGTTTATTTAGCATGTTTAGAAGAGATTATCCAAGAATGGGCTGGAGTGGAAAGACTGGCCATTTCCCCGAAATCAGTAGCCTATTCAATCGGTGATAAGATCGTGTCAGGAGATAGAGTTCGGCGCTCCATACGCCAGTCTACCTTTTTTTTCTTTTTTCTTCTTCTTCTTTTTTAGGTCATTTCTCAGTGTTACTGCGTCGAGCATTTTTCTAAAGCAACTAAATGAGTATGAGAATGCACATCAGTAACAAAATCTTGTTATTCTTAAATTTTTATAGAGATCACATTTGGCAAACAACAGTATTGTTAGTAGTGCTGTCCTTCGACACTACTGACCGAAGCAATGGTATTTCTCTCAACTGGGGCTCCCAGCAGCAGTATCCGAGGCGATCTCTCAGTTGAGAATATTTTCAACAATTTTTTTTCCCCAACTCCAGTTTTGAGCTCAAATAGAACATATAAAATATGACCAATCATTACTAGTTTCAGAGCCGCATACATAAAAACTTGGAATAGCGCATGAGCATTCCTCAACTTTCCCAGTCTTTTGTTGCCCATGTCCCAGCTTTTTTGGAATGTGTTGCAGGCATCAAATTCAAAATGAATATTTAAAAAAAAAAACTATGAGGTTTATCAGTTTGAACATTAAATGTCTTGTCTTTGTTGTGTACTCAATTGAATATAGGATTTGCAAATCATTGTATTCTGTTTTTATTCGCGTTTTACACAATGTCCCAACTTCATTGGAAGTGGGGTTTGAATATTGTGAGGGTGCAGTTTTGGATCGTTGTTTCTTTTGTTTGGCAGTCATGGAAATAGGCTTGTCATTGCATTTTTAATTTTTTTTTTTTTTTTCAATTTAGAAGGATTTTGGAACTGTATTTGCAGCCACAACCATGAGAGTAGACCAGAACTTGAGAGTACTCAAGTATGCAGTTTGTTTAATTCAAGATTGTTTCTGAGTAGCTCTCTGTTAGGTTACTGTTGTTTACAAGCCTCTGTTTTGACTAACTGGGAGACAAATTATGTTCTGGTTTAGATTTAGTGCCTGGTATACCCCTGTAACCCGGGGTCTTTTGGCCCTAAATATGCTCATTTTCTACCCACTGAGAACTTACCTCACATTTATGTATAACAATTTTGGTAAAAACATGCTCAAAGATGTTTGTTTTTGGAATTAAACTTTTTGATTGTCTTTGAATTTTGAATTTTATTTTATTTATTTATTTATTTATTTTTGCAATAGCCTCACTGATCCTGTCATGTTTAATTCATCAGTGTCTTGTTTGCAACAGATGCTGTTTTCCACAGAAACTTTGAGTAGAAATTCTTGCTGGTGACTAGTGATGGAACGGATCATCGCTGATCCGTAATCCATATGGATCCCTCTACACGGTTCGGTACGCACATGATCCGCGGATTGGTTAATAGTAAAAAAAAAAGGTTGTGCTAAGGGTGTTACGTTATTGAATCGCGATTATCTTAAAGCGAAATGAGACAACTTACTGCTATGGGGTGCGTGTACTGTACACTGTTGCGTCCCATTTCTTCTTGAAACATACAAGCAGTCTGAAATAAACGACAATCATTTGAAGTGCTTCCGGGAAGATAATTCAGATTAGAACTCCTCGAATTGTCGCCAGGTTGGGCAGTTTCCATCACCTTTTAAGGCTCAACTGGCCAACCCTAAATCTGCTCCTGTATAATATGCTCCAAATGGAAATCAAGCAATTTAGCCTGTTGCCAGTAATGATTATGAAGTGATGGAGAAGAGCTGACAGACGTAACTGCGGTACAATGTTAAATTGAAAGAATGCGAATAATCTAAAGAATTACAAAAAAAAACTTGTCCAAACTCCATCTCTCATCATAGCATTTTAGCTGAGTTTTAAACTCTTGCACCCTGGACTTGCCATCGGAGGATTACCTAGCCATGCTTTCACCATACCTTCTCCAAACCTGTTCCCATTTACGTTTCCCAATTAGCAACTTGGTGTTAATTCGTTTAGATGCGAGAATCAGTCGGTAGAATTACTGTCCTGCTCCCCTCTTCTTGCATTGTTCATTGCAATTATCAAGCATTTCCCCATCCACGTTAATTGTGACATAAACCGGCAACGTCTTTACAAGCTTCTGAATTCATGTAGCTCACAAAATGGCATATATTTTTTTCTGAAATTTAAAAATTTCTATTAAATGCGGTTTTGCCGACTGAGGTCCAAGCGTTAAGTTTGCTTTCGTAAAAATAAATCTGTCTACAGCCAGTGACATTACCATCGTGCAGGTTAACCCTCAACCTGTTTCTAATTTAGAATGGGACAGTTAGTTGAATTAAATAACTGAGCATATAGGCTACTGATAAGATACTTTACCAATTACCATTGATGATTAAGACATAAAGCTTTGCGTCAGTGGAGGGCTACAATGAGATCGCATAAACGGCAATTAACAGAATTTTCTTGAAATTCTACATTCTACAGAGATGCCAAGTCTCACGCATTCGGCGTAGGTCTCATGCATTTTTTTTGGCTTATTCACTGTAGTCCGCAATTATTCAGTGAACGCTTATTAATGAGATTCTCACGGGGAATTAAAATCCTTGTACAATTAAGTCTCAGTTTCACTTGCGTAAAGGTGGACCTCACTACAAGTAACATGGAAGCAATTATGACTCCGGACTTCTCGTGCTTCTCTTTACTGAGGGATTGGAAACAATGCATGTGTTTCATGATAGTTTAAATTGTGTAAATGAAATAAGACCATTTGAAATGTCTTTGTATAATTCCATTGCTTTCAATCCTGCAGTAAAGACAAGTGTGAGAATTCCCGAGTCATAATCGATTTCCGTGTCACTAGTGGGGAAATCCACCGTAATGCACGTGAAACTGATTAACTTAATGCACAATGACTTAAATTCCGCAAGTGAATTTCTTCAGTGCGCCTTGATAGAATAATTGCTGACTACGGCACATGAACGTGAATGCCACTAAGAGGCGAGAGACTCCCGCCGAATGCATGAGACTTGGCATCTCTGATTCCTGTAGAATATTAAGTAGCAAATGCTGCTGAAGATGTTGTTTAGATAAGGTTTTGATTTTGTTTATGATTAACTGAATAATTGCTGTTCATACAATCTCATATTGTAGCCTCTGTACAACTTTCCCAGAAGCCGGACTATAAAGACCCCATAAATGATTCTGACAACATGAAAGTTTGATGCATAGCTTGCATTTGAATCGATTTTAAATGCATGCCGTGAGGTGAACTTTCACAATGCACTAATAACCAATTTACTAAATTATTCAATTACCAATGCTTTGACCCAAGAGCGTTAGTAATTTAAAAGCCTACATTATTATCCCTTGGCGGCATAGTGTGCAGCTGCGCTTCCCCGCAAAAGTAGCATATTCTTTTGGAAACATTTTGATGAAGTGCAATCTTAAAATAAATCAAGTTGCACTGCTGGAAAAAAAAAAAAGGTTGAATCGAATTCATGCAAATATGTGCTGTTCAGTGGCTATTTAAGTTTATAAATGTGGCATTCCAGTGGGTCCACTGACATGGTGGAAAAGCAATGAGTGTAAATACCCCCACATTGCCAAGATGGCAAGATGCTATCTCGCTGTGCCTCTACTGCAGTGGACATAGTGACTGCAAAGAGGTCTTCACTCTCCCCAGACAATGCAGACATCCTTATCGTTTTGAAAAAGAAAGTAAAATCATAAGCAGAGGTATGCTTTGCTTTCTTTCTTTTCTTTTTTGATGATGTGGACATAGGCTAGTTTTTAAATCACTGTCCATGTTTAAAGAGAAGGTATCATGAAGTATCATGGCTTAGTGCACTTTAAGTTATTTTTCATTCATGGTCCATGTTTAAAAGAAGAAGGTATCATGCCTTAAATTGCATTTTAATTTGTTTTTTATATAATTTAAAGTTTTTATTTTTTATTTAATGTGCAGAAGTGTTTTACAAAATAAATGGAGGACAAAGTTATATTTGTCCTGTTGATCCGAAAAGTGATCCGATCCGTGACTCAAATCCGTGATACGATCCGAACCATGAGTTTTTTGATCCGTTGCACCCCTACTGGTGACCCTCTTACTTTGAAGGATTTTGAATCTGAAACCATGAAAGAAAATTGTGTATAAGTGCTAATTTTTTCTTGATTCTATGCTTGCTTCATTCAGAATTTAAAATTGTCTTCAAAAGAATTAATTAGGCCAAATTTACGAGTGAAAAGTTATTTGCTACTAAGTGTCAAAGCTCCTTAAATGTGAATTTTTGTTTCAAAAATTATTTTGTCAGTACAAGATATATTTGTTCAGAATGTACTCTTAAATATGTCATTGTGGAGTCAAAATTGTAGCTGGCAAGTGTTGTAAAATGATGAAGGATCTGAGATGATAAAAGATTGCAGGTTTGATTCATCGATGAGGCAAAACCACTGAAATCACTTAGGAAAGCTTAGAGCTATACAAATGGGATTCTTCATGATTTAAAATGGAAATGGTGTGTCTCTGCGTATCTGCATCTAACGAATGCCTACTATGCAGATTGGGTTTCGTCACGGCCAAGAAATAACAATTTACCACCCAACTGTGAGTCGCATCTGAAACCAATCTGGCAAATCGGCTTTGCAAATTTTTACGTTAATGACATGGGAAAAAAGAAATTCAGGGTCTCTCCTGATTGAGAATTGAGAGCCAGATTTGACCATCGACAAGGTGAATTCCTCAGCTGTAAAGTTAAGTGGTTGTTGTTGAGTCTTCTTGTGCACTCCTCTTTTTGCGGTTCATGATTGAAGCCATTATGGCAGCACAGCCTGTTAAATGCCCAGGATGTGAAGTGTAGCAGTTGTAAAGAATAGCAGAGCAATAATGGCTTTCTACCTGACTGGCTGTGTGGGAGAGGAGAGAACTGTGGCAGAGACATAAATCCCATTGAAAAGATGGCTCCTGCAGGCCCTTTATTACTGACTGCGGTAGTGTGAACACCGAATGAGGAAATGGATTGGTTTTACTTTTTAGTTTTTGAGCATCACTGAGCACAAACATTTTAAAGATTAAATGACAGTGAATATCTTTAAAGGATCACTGTGTCAGATTTGGAGCCATCTAGTGGTCAGGTTATAGATTGCAACCAACTGACCATTCCTTTTCTCAGAAAACCTACGGTGGCCGCAAAACTTGCGAAAACTTGAAAGGCGCTCTCTTGAGTCAGTGCTTTATTCATTTACTTTTTTCCCGTTCTGGGCTAATGTATAAAAAATGGCGGAGCAACACTGCGGCCTCCACGGAGGTGGACCTGCTCCCATGTAGGTTTAAAGGGCTTATTCTAAGTGAAATGCAGCTCAAAGATTGTTGTTTTCACGTGATTATACACTACTAAAAAAGTAGTTATGAATGTTTCTATTCCATTTCTGCCAAAATATCAATCTAAATTCTACACACTGCTCCTTTAAGGGAGGTGGATCTGTCGACAAACATGAGTTTCAGCTCCGGAATGGTGCAGACTACATACTGCTTGTAGCTGTTTATTGGTTGAAGGGACTCCCTTTCATGGGGAAATTGAGATAAATAAACATGCAGAAGGGTGAGCAATAAAAAGATACTGCTCTTTTTGGTTTATCTGCCTGTTCCTTTATTAGGGTTAATCTGTACACATAAGGCGTGTTTCCACTGGGTACTTTTTGGAAAGCGGCTGAGTGTTTTGGCTACGCCCACTTTTTAGTTCCTCTCGGCCCTCCGTTCCCATTAGGTACTTTAGTAGCGGCTCACCAACGGAGTTGGAGTGTAACGTTAATACTCCTGTGCTTATTCAGCGATATATCTTTTCGTTTCGTTTGGATCCTTCCAGGCTCGTCTGGACCCTCTCTTGCCCCCAGTAGACGAGCAAGGCCTGGACCTCGCAGTCAACCCACTTGTCGGCGGTCTTTCTTTTAACTTTTTCCATTATTGTTTTTCTATTCTTGAATTCGATTCTCACAAATGTTGCTCTGCTTATTTCTTGGCGATGTTTATGTTGTGGTTTGTGTCGAGTTCTACTCACGTCATATCCCGTCTCAACGGTATCCAATCAGCATCGACTTGTGAGTAGCGGCTCAGAAAGCGGCTGAGAAAGTACCTACCTCGCCGCTTCGTGAGCCGCTTATCGGTGAATGTGGGCGGATCTTGGGCGGATCCTCTCTCCCAAGCCACACCCATAGCGGCTCACGAGGGCAAAAAGTACCTAGTGGAAATGCGCCTATAGATGACCACTATAGGGATTCAATGAGCTGACTTCCTTTTCATGTGTGGCCATAGAAGCTTAAAGGGATACTTCAATCACTTATTGGGGAAAGAGGCACAATTATTCGCGAGATTATCATGATCTGTGGGCCAGGTCACGCAGTAACAGAGTTACACAATTGATGTATTTTGTATCATAGCTTCAAAACTAAGTAAGATAGACTTACAATTTAAATGGCTTTGTGTAGGTCTTCCCTAGTACTTCAAACAACAAAATAGCTAATTTTGTTCATTAGAGATGATGGATTGGGTTGAAAAGAAGGAAAAAAAGTTCTGCTACATAAATTTTGATTTTTTTCAGATTTTTTTTTCTTTTTTGCATTTTTGTAATATTGGAGAGTTTTGCCTCTTTGGGCCTGAAGCAGTTATATATTTGAAATAATGTGAAGGGAAATGTCGCAAGTACCGTAAAATTATACTTAATGACAGTTCTTGAGGAAATGTACTTAGCTACTTTCCACCACTGAATATAGAGTTTATTATTTCATCTTAATAGGCTTTTGTGTGACTGTGCTGGTTTAGGTGGTCTTTTACCTTTTTGATATTTGCTTATCCTTTATCATATTTCCGTTTCAATTCATAATTTTAGTTCAAAGTAAGGGCCACAAACACAAAAAATCTTCATGAAAATTCAGGAATGAAATTATTTAAAAAATAATACTGAGAATTGAAAAATGGCTGGGAGTTAAAACAATACATTTCTGGGGTCATAGACTCCTTTTCCACAAGTGCACATTATCTGACAGTGATTTCTTCCATTTTTAAGCCAAATAAGATGGCTCTTCAGGTGGCTCCCCGAGCTGTCAGAACTCTCAAAATTACGCACTGTCAAATCATAAAATAACCATATGTTTAACACAAATCAACTTTTGTCGCATGAAGTTCAACATGAATTTATGATTTTTTTGGTGGAATTTGGCATGAGTTTATCAATATAGGTGCAGTTGGAAATCAGTGGTCACCAGTAACCTCACAAAGTCAAAAACATGCCTCTTATCCGTGATAAAGTTCAGAGATTTTTCAATTTTTTTTACAAAGCCGCATCGGCAAGCACACGTCCTCATTAAAGGAACGGCTTGTTTTACAGTCAGAACGTTCAGCCTGCGACAGAAAGCTTGCCATTTTCAATTCCAGTCATCCAAGGTAAACCCAAGCTTGGATAAACGCTTTTCACTCCCTATAAGGAGCAAGTATAACTCACAAACACAGTAATACATGAAATATACCTCAGTTTAACAAAAGAGGTATTCCACTGTCAGGAAAAAAAAGCAGGCAATATGCTACACTAGATTGAGAGTAATCGATGCACTTAATATGGCAGAGGTTTTACCGCAGTCCTGGAGCTGTTCTTATTTTTCATGAAAATTGAATGCGGTATAAATTCTAAAACATCACTACATTGAGCAAAATTCTGCCATATACAGCATAATTAGCAAAGGCTAATGGATGGTTACTCATACTAACCAATGTGTCAAACAAGCTGTGTGATCATCATAGGTATGGTCAACTGAAAAAAAAAACCAAAAAAAAAAAACAGCCAGCCAGCCCACTTTCTAGCTCGCCATAAGGATGCCTTCTTTCTTCATTCTATTCACTCAAATAGAAGCAAAACTTTCCATCAATTAAGTCCACTTCCAGATAAAGAGTAACAGAGCCTTCCGGCACAAGGATGGTTTTTTTGTGTTTTCACCCACATGCTGTGCATGCCCCAGCAACCCAGTGTGTCATCAGTAACATGGCTGCTGCCGTTATATGCTACTGCCACACATAGCATCACTAGAAACTAAACTCTAAATTTTCTTGACTGGATGTACACTTGACGTTATTACAGACCGGAATGTTTCTCTGGGTTACCCAAACATCAAAGTAAGCCGAAAAAGTACTGATTTCATTCAATATTGGCGGACATTGAATACAGAATTCTTAATTGGCCATCTGGACACAAAATGTACAGTGGCGCTTGAAAGTTTGTGAACCCTTTAAAATTTTCTGTATTTCTGCATAAATATGACCTAAAACAACATCAGATTTTCACACAAGTCCTAAAAGTAGATAAAGAAAACCCAGTTAAACACATGAGACAAAAATATTATACTTGGTCATTTATTTATTGAGGAAAATGATCCAATATTACATATCTGTGAGGGGCAAAAGTATGTGAACTTCTCGGATTAGTGAGTAATTTGAAGGTGAAATTAGAGTCAGTTGTTTTCAATCAATGGGATGACAATCAGGTGTGAGTGGGCACCCTGTTTTATTTAAAGAACAGGGATCTATCAAAGTCTGATCTTCACAACACATGTTTGAGGAAGTGTATCATGGCACGAACAATGGAGATTTCTGAGGACCTCAGAAAAAGCGTTGTTGATGCTCATCAGGCTGGAAAAGGTTACAAAACCATCTCTAAAGAGTTTGGACTCCACCAATCCACAGTCAGACTGATTGTGTACATATGGAGGAAATTCAAGACCATTGTTACCCTCCCCAGGAGTGGTCGACCAACAAAGATCACTCCAAGAGCAAGGCGTGTAATAGTCGGCGAGGTCACAAAGGACCCCAGGGTAACTTCTAAGCAACTGAAGGCCTCTCTCACATTGGCTAATGTTAATGTTCATTAGTCCACCATCAGGAGAACACTGAACAACAATGGTGTGCATGGCAGGGTTGCAAGGAGAAAGCCACTGCTCTCCAAAAAGAACATTGCTGCTCATCTGCAGTTTGCTAAAGATCACATGGACAAGCCAGAAGGCTATTGGAAAAATGTTTTGTGGACGGATGAGACCAAAATAGAACTTTTTGGTTTAAATGAGAAGCATTATGTTTGGAGAAAGGAAAACACTGCAATCCAGCATAAGAACCTTATCCCATCTGTGAAACATGGTGGTGGTAGTATCATGGTTTGGGCCTGTTTTGCTGCATCTGGGCCAGGATGGCTTGCCATCATTGATGGAACAATGAATTCTGAATCATACCGGCGAATTCCAAAGGAAAATGTCTGGACATCTGTCCATGAACTGAATCTCAAGAGAAGGTGGGTCATGCAACAAGACAATGACCCTAAGAACACAAGTCGTTTTAGCAAAAAATGGTTAAAGAAGAATAAAGTTAATGTTTTGGAACGGCCAAGTCAAAGTCCTGACCTTAATCCAATCGAAATGTTGTGGAAGGACCTGAAGCGAGCAGTTCATGTGAGGAAACCCACCAACATCCCAGAGTTGAAGCTGTTCTGTACGAAGGAATGGGCTAAAATTCCTCCAAGCCGATGTGCAGGACTGATCAACAGTTACGGAAACGCGTTTACTTGCAGTTATTGCTGCACAAGGGGTCACACCAGATACTGAAAGCAAAGGTTCACATACTTTTGCCACTCACAGATATGTAATATTGGATCATTTTCCTCAATAAATAAATGACCAAATATAATACTTTTGTCTCATTTGTTTAACTGGGTTCTCTTTATCTACTTTTAGGACTTGTGTGAAAATCTGATGATGTTTTAGGTCATATTTATGCAGAAATATGCAGAAAATTCTAAAGGGTTCACAAACTTTCAAGCACCACTGTATGCTGCACACCCTAGAATATTCCTTAGGAGTAAAAATTCTTCCTGTTTATAATCTGAATCTATGCTGTTAGCTGCCTTTTACCATGGGGAAAGTGAAAGAATTTAATATTCTCCCCTTTTTCAGCATGATTTTTGCATCTTCTGCCATATGAAGTCTGCAAACGGCATGCGCACGCCCCAAATCTCTCTTTAGCCAAACTGGTCTATTGCAGATTTCAAAAGTCCTCCATCTTCAAACTGTCATAATTTTGTGAAAAATAAACTAATTATAAAAGTAAAAAGTGTTCTGGAAACAAGAAGGTAAATTTTATCAAATAACGGCAAGAATGGAATCAGATTGCACATTTGAATTTTTCTTGCGGATTTTCACCATGGCTTGAGCAGGCCCATCTGTGCTTTCGGTAAACACACCTCCCGGTTTCCCATGCATGTTATATGTGGGTCAGAGACTGGTGGGAGAGAGTCGTTTTGAAAGAGCGGATGGAAAATTTTCGGATGACGCACAGGTCATTCGATAAATTATGCGGATTAATGGAAGAAATTATGAGCCCCCAAGACATGACTGTTTGAGCGCCAATACCATTGATGATTGAAGATCGCTACTGTTTTGTACAGACGTGGTATGCAACTCAGTGTACAGAGTTGTTGCGAATCAGTTTTGTGTTCTCAAGTCCTCAACACTTCCACGTCAAATCCTGGCAAGATAATTTATGGAGCATGTGCAGAGCGTGTAGTCCAGTTTGGATCGATTCAAGCATATACATGGAGGAGTACTCTGGTTTGTAACTGCATTATCTTGGTGTGTTTATCCAACTTTGAGAAATTTGATTAAGTACGATTCCAGTCAGACTAAAATGCTGCATGTATTTTAAAAGTCTGGTTTAAGTTGGACTCACAGAATAAATTGATTTTTTTTTTTTTTTTTTTTTCCCTAATTTCAAGTAAACACACTCAATGTGACTGCATGTCGGACTTCTGTGAATGTTACGTCCATACTTGCTTAGCCTGCAGATGTTTGCTTTCCATACTCAGTGTATAGTTTAATGGATAACTAGCTAGGTACTTATTCAATCATCTGTAGGGACTTGCCAGCAGCTGGGGGATTAAGTAATCGTCACCGTCCTTCAACACTGTGGCTCTGTTGGCTGGCCAATTAGAACAAAGCTCATTCCATAGGGGGCCACCCACTTCTGAGTCCTAACCCTCAGAAAACAGGCGGTAGTGAATGACAGGAATCAAATTACCTAGAAATCATGGAATTTGTATTTATTTATTTATATATTGATTGATTGATTTATTTACTTATCCTATAAAGTTTATCAACTTCCCTTTTTCACATCCAAGAGTATTATTACTTGGTGGGGGGGTGGTGGGTGGGGGGTATGGCCTAGCATGTTTATTTCAATGATTGCTCTCTGAAACATAGTATCTCCCATGAGATTTAATTTTCTGCTTTGAAAATTTAAGGCATTCAAGATATTGCTTTCAGGGATTTTCATGTGGTAAGAGGTTTAAGTCAGTTGATTGACTGGCCACTCCATGTTTAATTCTCTTCACAGAAAGTCCCTGCAGTGATTGAATTTCTGTTTTGGGTCATCTTGCTATAGCATAAAGTTTCTTCCATTTAATTTAAATGAAAATCACTCATGATTCTATTAACTTGTAGTGCATGTGTGCACACAAACGTGCACATGTAATACGCACACACACGCGCGCACACGCACACACACACACACAGACATGCGCGCACACACACTCTCACACACTCACACACCCATGCCTGCTCATCTTCTGCACACAAATACACATCACGCATGCGCACCCACACAACACGCTCTCTCATTTACTCACATATTTGCTTATTCTCAGGCAGACATGCTTTTTCACTGTCTCGCATGCACTCACACACACGCACACACACACACACACACACGCAGAGTTATCATAGCTGGTGTGTATACTCATGTACACAGTGTCCCAAAAATTCATGCATCCCAATGGGCAACATGTCTGTCTCCAAAATGGGTTGCACCTGGTCAGCCAGGTGTTGTGAGGTTGTTTAATTAATTCATCTGTTTGCCAGAGGCCTATAAATGTCTTGGTTGACCAAGGAACCAAAAGAGAACTGTCACTGAGAAAACCTTTTTGGTAGTGCTGCCATGATGGCCAAACAAGAATCTGGAAAGGCTGCTCTTTCAGAGCCTCAGGTCAGTGCTCAAGCCATTGCCTTGCGCAGGGCAGGGAAAACTTGCAGGGAGGTAGCTCAGGACCTTGGCAGAAGCATACAATGGGTGAAGAAGTGGTGGCAGAGACACCAGAGTTGTGACTCCCTTGAA
Organism: Gymnothorax javanicus; assembly: GCA_029692085.1. Lineage (NCBI taxonomy): Eukaryota > Metazoa > Chordata > Actinopteri > Anguilliformes > Muraenidae > Gymnothorax > Gymnothorax javanicus. The sequence goes on from CM056199.1 coordinate 68,738,153, forward strand.
GACGAGCCCCGTGCAGGTCGCCCCTCAGTCCTGAGTTCCGGGGCCAAGGACCTCATCAAAAAGGCCAAGGGAAAGAGACACCAATCCTGCCGCAGACTCAGTCGAAGACTGAAGAATCTTGGGGAAGCAGTCTCTAAGAGTACCATCCATCGTTTTCTGACTAAGAAACTGGGTCTGAGAGCATACAGAAGACAGTGGATTCCTCGCCTTACCAAACTGCGAAAGGAGAAGCGGCTGACTTTTACAAAGAAGTATGCCACAATGTCCCCAAGACACTGGGAAAACTGGGTTTTCTGTGATGAGTGCCCGCTCTGCTTATTTTGAACTCCCAACAGCCAAAATGACCGCATCTACACCGATGATCGAAAGAAAGTGCCACCTTCTGAACAAGTCAAGTTCAGCACCCATTGCATGGTTTGGGGCCATATCTTCTTCAGGGCTGTTGGAGTTGCATGTTGTACCCCAGGGCACCGCCATCAATGCTGAGTATTATGTCAAGAACATTCTCCAGCCAGTGCTACTTCCCAAACTCACCAGAAAAAAGAAATCGGGCCCCGTCACTGCTAGGAAGATGTTCAACAGGTGTGCGGAAATGGTCTTTGTGCAAGATGGTGCCCCCGCTCATACTGCTCGTTCAACTCAGCAGTGGTGTTCTGAGCAGCTTCCTGGGATTCTGCGCAAAGAGGAATGGCCACCCAACTCCCCGGACCTCAACCCGAGTGAGAACTCCTGGGGTATCCTGAGCAGTCGGGTCTTCCACAGCCCACCCCCTATCACCATGAAGCAGCTCAATGCGAGGGCTGTGCCAGAGTGGGGCAACTTTGAGCCTTTCGTTCTAAACAACTTAGTGCATTCTATGCCCCACATGAGGGCAGTAATTAAGATGCAGGGGGTATACACTGGCTTTTGAATAAATGCATTTTGTTGAATATTCACAATCTGAGTTGACTTTTTCTGTGGTGCATGAACTTTTGGGACACGTTGTACACCTCTGGCCTGCTTCCTGTTAAATGGTATAAAAATCCCCATTGTATTACCGTTCAATCAACAGCATACTGGGAGCTGAATGCATACCTTAGGGATTGTGCATGAGAGCCTTAATTTGTGGCCCATTTTAGCCCCCTATAAACAGCTTAACATTTGCATCTGAGTCACTGAGATTCCATCTGCAATATCAAAGCAGATGGCTTTGTGGATTAGGTGGTTGATTGTGACTCAGAGGGATGGTAGTCCAGACCTTAGTTTTGCCAGCACTGTTCCGTTGACCCCACAGTGCTCTGGGGAAGAAATGGGCCCTGCTCAGTCCCATCAGCTGCAAGAGGCTTTAGTGAGGACCAAATGAGCTAAATAACTGACACTGTATTAAAATACTAGCATGAGCAATCTGCACTGTTTTACCCTGCTCCTGTAGTTGAATGCCTATTGTGGCAGTTTGGGTTCTGCTCAGAAAAAAATGTTCTCACAATTTTACTGCAGTGTTGGTGTATTAACAGCATTTTCGGGTGACTTTACTTCAAGTTGCTGCTTAAACTGTGTTCTTAAACTGTCACTAATTTGATGACAGGGTTATTATTGAGCAAGCCCAATGTAGGTAACAGTTGGCTTTATTCTGAAGTCCACTCGTGAAACAAGACCAGCCCTCCAAGATCCCTCCTGCTACAATTGAGGCATTCCCCATCATGAAAGCACACTGTGGAACTAACAATCAGGGAGTTTTTGGGTTTCATGAAGACAAAGCCTTTGAGTGTAACAATGTTCGCACGAAAAATATTTCGTTCTGAAGGCTGCTGACTTCTGACCCAAGTTAGTCAGTAATAAATTCTTGTTTGGTTCATTACTGTTTAATAATGCGAGTATAGCTAATGTAAGGAGTTTTTTTTTTTTTTGTCAGCTTGGCACCCTGTTCAAGGTTACGGTGGTGGCTCGGAGACTAGCAATCAAGACTTCCATCTTCAGAATTGCGAATGCAGTTCTCTAACCTTTGCACTACACTGCCTTTTTTAACTTTTACTGGTTCGGAGATCCTCAATTTCACCCAGAAGTGATGGTGTGAGTGCTGGCTTTTTTCCCCAGTTACACAGTTGAGTCTGAAAATAAACCACTTAAACTTGATAAAGGATTTTGGTTTTCAGTTGCAGCCGATTCACCACAGCTGTGCTAGTAAAGGAGGTTAGCGGTGAAGTGCAGACATCTGTGAATTATGATTTTTTTAGGCCATGAAGTGCTGATTTTCTACATTCCTTTTCCCTTTGTCAGGTGTGTAGTTCATCTGGCCCATTGGTGACACAACTTACTCTGTTAATTACCTGGGAAACTTAAAACCAGGCATGGATTTTAATTGCAGGGGCATACTTGATTTTTCCTGATGTAGTGGAGATGCATGCATTGGGATGGCACATTTGGATGCCAGTTATTAATGTATCGGCGGTGAGTGCATGTGCTTGTTATCTATTGAGGACCTCTGCCACTATATACATTGACCTTGTCAGGCCAGTGGTCCTTATGGGGACCAAAGTCTATACTCACAGGTGTTGGAGTTGACATTAACACTTTTTTTGCTACTGGCCCTTCATACCTTACTGGTCCCCCCATCTTGCGTATAAACATTTATACCGTGTGCGATACCATAGCATTCAATTTACGTGACAAACGTTGCACCATCCTTTTTGTGTCATTTTCTTTATGCATTGCTTTCCTTTTTTGCAAAGTTACCATTTCACCCCTTTGTTTCAGGCTGCTGGATGTGGTTTGGTGTGCCTATGTAGTATCCACTGCCTTTGTTGTAGATTAGTGTGCACTGTAGATATGTGTGGCGATGGTTATTAGTAATCGCTAATAAAATTCTATACTTGGTGCTAGCATGTTAATCTGGTAAATTCTATTATCAGTCCTGTATTATACATTTACACTTTGTCTCATTGCATGAAATTTCTTTTGAGATTTTTACATGAAATTTACACACTGCAATACATCAAACAGGCCCAGACCCAAGTCTGGGAAAAAGTGTGAGGGAGGCACCAGGTAAGTTCATGAATAAATACAAGTGTGAGAGTAACACAAATCTTATCAGCATCTCTGGCTTCTCTACCTTTGCAACCGCTAAGAGCCAGGCACGTGATGCAAGTATACTGGCGTGACTGATTTTCGATGGTGAAAAATTTACCTCGAGTTTAGGGGAGGACAGTGTCGCACAAATCAACTGTCGTTAACCCTTTCACTACCGCTTACTGGGAATAAGACAACCCTTGCTTACCGTAAATTTTTGTGCTATTGCAGCATGATATTGCATGCGGATTTTCACCCCCTTTTTCGAACCAAAAACGCCTGAAATGGACAATTTTATGTACAGAAAACATGTTCAAAATACATTTACCTTTCCATTGACACATATCTTTGCTTAGTTTTTCCAAAAGTAAAAACAGAAAATGAGGATTAAAAACCGTATTTCGGTTTGTCAAGACAAGACGATTTCTCCTCTATGGGATTTATGTTCAAACGGAGATACACGTGCATTTGTGTACAAACGGAGATACACGTGCCGCAGCACGCTCTGCCTGCAATAACCTGTATAAAATAAAACAAGTAGACATGGTCAACAACATCCCCCGCCAAAATGTCTTCTTTAAAGATACTATGAACAGAGGCTCCCAAAAATGCCACAAGGGCAATAACTGTGGGAAAAATAATCGTGTGCTTCTTATTCTCCATCAGGGTCTTTATGGTCTGAAGCTAAATGCCAAATTTGGTTATCCTATCTCAGATAGTTTCTGAGAAAAGCTGTCCCCTTTAGAGATACCGGGGACAGAGTCCCAAAATACGGATCAAGGGCAATAACTGCGGAGAAAATAATCGCACGCATCTCATTTTCAAACTCCATGAAGGCCTTTATGGTCTGAAGCTACACACCACATTTGGTTGCCCTATCTAATAGTTTCTGAGAAAAGCTGTCCCCTTTATCTCGGATGGACGGACGCACGGACGGACGGAGCTCAAACCTATATCCCCCTCGCACTTCGTGGCGGGGGATAATAAAACTGTGCATAACCGGAGGATTGGGAACGACGGGAAGCCTGATGACATCACACGTGTTGTGCGATACCAGACTCGTCCAAAGGGGTGTTTTGTTGCGGAGCTTTGACAGTTTTTGTGAGGGACTTTCTCAGGTGCAAAATAGCGACAATGGTAAGTGATGCGGGATCGGTGCTTTCGCGGAAATGCAACAATGGTAATTAAAGGGTTAATTTTAAAAAAAGCAATGAACATATCGCTTATTGTCATACAAATACACTGTAAATTTTGTTACCATTTTAATATACAGCGTAAAAATTAGAATCTACATCTCTCTCAGCGATCAGAGTTAACTCTCAACCTGCTATGCAGAAACTCCCCAACTCGCCACGCAGTTTCATGTCTCTGCGCTTTACCTTCTTTACGATGGTGCGCACTGATATTATGGTATAAATTTATTACCAATGGTAGAAAAGATGTTCCTAAACCGTAACAACCAAACTATCGGCTGTTTATCCGCCGAAATTGAAACGAGTCTAGTGGAAACGAATTGCCGGTATTTTTCCGAAAAAAATATATATAAACGTAGAGTCAATGAATTCATTAATTTCAATATTTATGATGGTATAAATTAATTTTTGAACACTATGCTTCGAAACCCCAATATGTAACCCATTATTTGCACCAATAAACTCACATCTCATGGGGCTTCTTGACAGTCTTTGTATCAAAATGAGATCGTGCGGCTTCAACCGGGTTCTTATCGGCCTTTCACGTTTCTCGAAAACGATAGTAATGCGCATTCATTTAAGTAATTAAGCATGTACAGTGCGTACTGTCCTCTATTTTTTAATATTATGACTGTACATGAGCCACCGCTGCATGTCGACTCACGTCGAAATTGGCAGGTTATGGGAAGTCGACCGGAGTCGACACTGGCAGGTTAAGTGTTATAAGTTGAAATAAAACATCTCTCACTACCTGCATTTAAAACGGTGTGCACAAAGTGAAACGACTCTAAAAAGAAAACTGAGCGACTGAAGAATTCGGCCTGCATAGCATATTACTATCACAATAACTTTACTGTTTCATGATAATTCATGAAATATAACTAGCTAACCTATAGGAAGCTTCATTACAACCAAGCTGGCTTCCCGTTACTTTAGCTAACAATAATAAACGAGTAGCAACACTGTAAGTTAGCCAGCTGGATAACGTAAACTTAGATTTGCGGTGCACTGTATTCTTCAGTCGCTCCAAGAAAAGGATGCAAGAAGCAGGACTGTTAAATGTAAGATTCAAACCTCAAACAAATCCACGTCTTCTCTTATTTTTTTTCATATACCTCCTTGCATTTCCTCTTCTCTGCTGCAGTTTTCAGCACTTGCGGTGCTTTACCCTGGCTTCTGATCTTGTCCAGGTGGTTTCAGCCAATCCATTTGGAAATTTCTGTCTTTGTACACAATTTTCCAGCCTGGCTGCAGACGTATGGGGAAAGAGGAGCTCCACTCCAGAACGGAAATTTGCTAAATCGCGCCGGGGACCGAGCTAGTTAGCAACCTAGCTAGCAAGCTAAAGTGATATCGAACTGTATAATCTTATAGCTAGCTAGCTACATAAGTGGAGGTGACCTGTTTCCGTTCTGTACAGATTTAAAAAATTCCGCTGGGGAGGTGTGTTGTATGATTATCCAATCAACGCAAAGTGGAGGTCACCTGTACCGGAGCGTCGCTTTCCCCTTGCATCTGCAGCCAAATCGGAGAGGATTTTATGACATTTTGCTAGTAATAAACATGACAAGACCCCTTAAGTATTTGTGTTGTTCACTGGCCCGATCAGGCCAGCGAAAAAGATAGTTTGGTGGTCCGAACTGGCCCGCCACTGCTAAAAAACACTGTCGGGTGTTAATGTCGACCTGTGCTTAAGATGGCAAAATGTCATTTCTGAGGTCATGGTTGAGGTTAGGGGTCAGGTGTGAATTGAGGTTTGGTTAAGGTTCGGGTTAGGCAGGATTTGATTGTTTGGGTTTAAGGTTAGGATGTCCGTAATGATTAGAAGTCAATGTAATGTCCTAATAAGGATAGCTGTGTGTGTGTGTGTGTGTGTGTGTGTGTGTGTGTGTGTGTGTGTGTGTGTGGCTGTGCTTGCGTGTGTTTGTACATCATAAATCATTTCACAGGTCTTGGTCCAGCTATACCGGTGGTCAATAACAAGAAAAGAACAATCCATTTTTTTATGCGCATCATTAACGGAATACAGTGTCGCGCAACTAAGACTACAACCTTTCAAGCTTTTCTTCTTCTGACCTTTTCTGGTAGTTATTCGTCAGCTTTAGGCGCATGACCACCACCATGTGGTATGAATAGCCTACCGATAATTTGCAACCAACATGGGAAATCCAAGGCGGATGCAATTGGATCTCTTTTCTTGCCAAAGGGGACACCTGTTTGTGCTGAATGCAAAATTGTGTTGGATTTCATCCAGATGTGATAAACATGAAAAACTTGTGTAAATGGGGCCAGAAAAGCTTAACAGCCTCACATACAACGCAGTATGTTTTGACAAGACACAGTCTGAGGTGCAGTGAGTACATATCCATTAATAAAGTATTGCAATATACATATAGGACACATACTACAATAGCTTAATGTGAAAGTTATGCAAAATTACAGGTTTTCATAATACAGTTATTTATGCAGTTACTGTTGTCAATAGTTTTTTTTTATATTGATAGCTACCGATTGACCTGCAAGCATTCTGAAGTACAGTAATTAATTACAATAAAGCAGTCATATTTGAGGAAGTGTAAGGTGAGTGTGCCCATGGTAAGAGAGTAAGAGAAGGCTTGTCATTTCCGCAAGCTTTTGTTACAGCAGTTCGTGGAATGAGAACGGTTGCAGCTTGAATGCCTGCCGATCCAGCGAGGAGAGGCACGCACGCACACACAAGTTTGCACAGCTATTCTTATATGCACATTGCACTGACTCATTTTCATTATGGACAGCCTAGCCTAAACCCTAATCCAAACCAAATGATAGCTAACCTTAACCTAACCTCCATTAACATGACCCCTAACCTTAACTATACTGCCCTACAAAGGCTAAGTGCAGTAACTACGCAATAATTTAAACAGTAAAAAATGGCTTCAGAGTTTGTTTGCTGTCCCAATAAATAAATAGTCAGCACTTATGATGGATTATGATTAACTGACTCACCATGGTATAATTTCTGTCCAAATAAATCCTGACCTCAATATACTTTCAGGCCCAGAACTGTAACTCACATTTTACCCAATTCGTAGTTACTGCACTTAGGCTTTGTAGGGCAGTGTAACTTCAGTAATGGTGTTTTGCCAAATGAGGACCAGGCTTTGGTCCCCATGAGGACCACTGGTCCCGACAAGGTCAGAGTTTATACCAAATAAGGTCCCCAATAGGTAACAAAAACATACACGCACACACACACAAACATGTTCACGCGCACACAGTTTTCTGGCTGACACATGCATACACTCACTTGGATTCTCTCTCTCTCTCTCTCTCTCTCTCTCTCTCTCTCTCACTCACACTCACACTCACACACACACACTCACACACACACACACACGGATGCACTCTTTGTTTCCCATGCATACACACACGCATAAGCACATGCACTTGCACACAAGTCCTAACTCTCTCCCTTGTTTCTCTCCTTTACCGTAGATCACCTTGAAGCTCATTCTGGTGAGCGGTAAGACTAAAGAGTTCCTATTCTCTCCTAACGACTCAGCAGCGGACATCGCCAAGCACGTCTATGACAACTGGCCGATGGGTAAGCTTTTCGTTCCATTTGTACCTGCTAAGCCTATAACGGGTACTCGACTACATGGGTACCCATCTGTTTGGCGAGTACACGTGCAAGGGAACAGACAACTGTTCATTGCATCACCAGGTTTAATGATGATGTGATGTATTGTAAAACAATTTTAATCATCAAAATTCACACTTGAATGCTTGTTTTCATAAATAGTAGCCATAGGGCTGGGCGATAAATTTATCGCAATAATTTTAAGGGTATTAAAAGTAACTGCTGCCACAGGGCAGACAGACGAGCTTGCCTTTTATCTTTTATATGACGCATACCTGATGCGGTGATGAACAAATGACTGCTAAAAATCAGAGGCCATAGGAAATGCTTCCGGAAAACAACTTCTCTAACTTCAGCATTTATCAGCGACATGCTGAACAGAGTAACGTTGAGGTCTACAGAATCATCATGTCCTAGCTGAAAATTGCTCTCACTCCGCTCTCATTTACTTTGCTCAATTTTCAGTCAAACAGTTGATTTGATTTGCTCAATTTAAATTGGTAAACAGTCCAATTTATTTCAATAACATTTTTGTTTGTCACATTTTGAAATTGAAATGACCATGAAACATGGCAGATTTGCATGAATGCACTTTCCAGATCATTTCTATTTTTACATATGGCCACTTGGTGGGAATATGATAATTTATATGACACGTTCGATACGCTTAAACAAAATATATTCCACCTTCACTGGGGGCCATTTAGACGCTCAAAAGTAACTAAAATCAAGAGCTATGAATTCCTCTATTTTTAATTAATACTTTTAGCTTACCGGCACTATGGGCCGATAAGCTATTGTCATGGTGTGGCGTCCGTCGTCCGGAACATTTTTTTTTTCTTTTTTTGGCTGGATGAATTTTTGTGTAAATTTGCCTTACCATACTACTAGACCATGTCTCCAGACTTTTTTTTTTTTTTTTTTTTTTTCAGATTTTTGATTGTATCATGTTTGTCCGTTTTATTGGCTCTTGAAATTTTAAATGTTTATGTTGAATGTTAAAGATAGGACTGAGAAATTTTTAAAAAATTATGGTATTTCTCAAAAACTGCGTGATAAAATTTTTTTCTAAATCAGGCAATCAACTTACCTTGGTACTGTCAATATACAGTGCGAGCTCTAGTTTGATTGAATGGATGGTAGTGGGTCTAGTGGGGGCGCTGTACTTTAACATTGGGTCTGATGGAGAATGGGCAAAATGGCCTGTGGAAGCTATATGGTTGCAGATAGAGATTAAGTTTGTATTATCGACATATAGGAAGTCATATATGAACAATATTTTGCTGTGTTATTTGGCCTCAGACGACCTTGGAAGGTCAAACTTGAAGTCAAGCAAAATGTTACAATTTTCAAAGGCTTCTAGGGTTGAAAACATTGAAGATAGAGAACATGTTGTTGAACACTTATAGCAAGTTGTATATGAACTGTCAATGACCTTCGAAGGTCAAACTTCATAGGGAAATTTCAATGACTTATATCACCAAAATCATTAGTTAGAGCGTAGGTTTGTGTTAGAGACATAGGTAGTCATATATGAACTTTCATTTTCGAAGGTCAAACTTGACATGGCGAAATTACATTGACTTGTATCACCAAAATGGTCACAGACAAGGTTTGTATTAGAGACATTTAGAACGTTGTATTCGAAGTCCATTTGATGACCTCAACTTGACCTTCTGTGACCATGAAAGTTCAAAATTGACATTATGAATTTGCAATTGTATTATTGTATTACAGACATATAGGAGGTCTTACAAATGTATGTGAACTTTTATTTGGTGACCTTGACATTGACCGACAATGACTTGAAGTTCAAACCTCACATAAAATTTTCAGAACTTGTATCATCTCTAGAAGATCGCTTGCCGGTAAGGTACAGGACCCTTGGTCCTATTTTTTGTTTGTTTTGTTTTATATTTTGCAGTCTTTTGGGGTTAGTTCCCAGATGCCTTATTAGCTCAGAATTGAGTGAGAGACCATAGAAAAATTGTGAAACTATTCTGATTTAAAATGAGCCCATTTGTCTCTTTGTCCCAGAAAATACACTGATTATACGTCCATAAACATTTGGAAAGTTTTGGTGTATAAAGGGCTGCTGCTCCTTCATGGTTGACACAATGTGGATGTAAATATCTTCAGATTAATCTTGCAGTTTCTACTTTAAATGCACATTCAGTGTGCTGGAGTTCAGACTCAAAAAAAGCAGAAACAAGTGTTGCCAGGCAAAACAAACCTCACCCACCAGCTCTTATTTTACTGCTTTCGATGCTGTCTCGGTGATCTCAATCATTTTCAACCATTTCAGTCTGTTGAAAATCCGTGACTTTCAGTTTGAGCTTTCAAGGTCACTCAAGGTCAAAGGTCATGACGCCCAATAAAACCCCATTTAGGAGTTCCTATATGCTCTTAATAATAAGCATCTGTCTATCTGCAACAGCTTTTGCGTTATAAAATGGAAAATACATTATTTTCCCCAATATCTTGACCCTCCTGACAATTAACCCTCTACTGCTATGAAGACTGTCAAAGCCACCCCATCATGCAGTACATGGTTGGAAGCAGAATTGGAAGATGCACATTTTAATTTTGGTTTGAAGTCATTGTGATGAATTTTATTTTTGCCAGGAAAGATTTTGACATTTCGAATTACCTTGACCCGATCACCCCCAAAATTTTATCAGGTAATCCAGTGTTTCCCAAACCTCTCCTGGTATACCCCTTTTCCTGCATGCTTTTGATGGGCTGGAGCAGGGAGAGATCTGAAGCATGCAGGGTGCGCCTGCAGTGGTTTCGGAAACACCGAGGTAATCTACGGACGATTGCCCACCTACTCTGAAAGTTTGAAGTCATTCAATTATTGCAACCACTCAGACGCCAGATTGTTAATACAGGCACACAAACAAAGAAACCACACTAAATACAATACCTCGCCCTGCTGAATCCATCGTGGGCGCATGCTTATTTTTTCTAACAAAGTTCTGGTACTGCTTCCACTCTGAGCCTCACTTCAGCCAATGAGATTGTACCTAACTGGAATTGTAAGCCAATCAGATTGTACGTAACTGTAATTTTTCCCTAGCCTGGTTATGAAAAATAATCCGCCGTCGCAGGAATTATGCCACTGTCCAGACACATGCATTCTGTCTTGCATTCCACTGAGGCCTGAGGGGTGTCTAAGTGCAGTGTTAAAAGATGCCCAGAAGGGGGTATCAGAATGCTATACGTGAAGCTGTGATTGCGGAGTTCAGTCAGTCTTTGTGCTGTAGGTGAATGTGACTGGCTGCCTCTGTTGTAATGAGCTAAATGGATTGAACACAGGATTCATTCATAAAGGCACCTGTTTCAGTTTGAAACCCGCTTGCCTATTGTGTAATCCTTGGGGTTATTGAATTCTGGGAAGGACCTTCATGCAACCCCAATTTCAAAATAGTTGGGACAAAGTGTAAATTGTGAATAAAATCAAAACGCAATGACTTTCAAATCACACCAGTCAGTGTTTTATTTACAATAGAACAGAGATAACATAGCAGATGTTGAAACTGAGAAATTTTACAATTTTATCCACAAAATGAGCTCATTTCAAATTTGATGGCTGCTACAAGTCTCAAAGTTGGGACAGGGGCCTGTTTGCTATGGTGTAACATCCCCTCTTCTTTTTAACACTGAGTGGAGGCGTCTGGGCATTGAGGAGACAAGTTTCTTGAGTTTAGCCATTGGAATTTGATCCCACTCTTGTTTAATACAGGCTTCCAGCTGCTGGAGAGTTTTGTGTCTCCTTTGACGGACTTTTTTGTTTAATAATGCGCCAAATGTTCTCAATTGGTGAAAGATCAGGACTGAAGGCAGGCCAGTTCAGCACACGGACTCTTCTACGACGAAGCCATGCTGTTGTGATTTGCTGCAGTATGTGCTTTTGCATTGTCCTGCTGAAATACACAAGGCCTTCCCTGGAATAGATGTCGTCTGGAGGGGAGCATATTTTGCTCTAAAACCTTTATATACCTTTTAGCATTCATGGTGCTTTTTAAAACATGCAAGTGTCCCACACCATATGCAATAATGCATCCCCATACCATCAGAGATGCTGGTTTTTGAACTGAATGCTGACAACAGGAGGGGTGGTCTTTCTCCTCTTTAGCTCAGAGGACACGACACCCATGATTTCCCACAAGAATGTCAAATTTGGACTCTTCTGACCACAGGACACTTTGCCACTTTGCTACAATCCATTTTAAATGAGCCTTGGCCCACTGAACACGGCGGCACTTCTGGATCATGCTCAACAATGGCTTCCTTTTTGCATGATAGAGTTTTAGGTGGCATCTGTGGATGGCACAGTGGACTGTGTTTACAGACAGTGGTTTCTTGAAGTATTCCTTGGCCCATTTAGTAATGTCAATGACAGAATCATCCCGGTGAGTGATGCAGTGCTGTCTGAGGGCCCGAAGATCACGGGCATCCAGTAAAGGTCTTCGGCCTTATCCCTTACGCACAGAGATTTTTCCAGTTTCTCTGAATCTTTTGATGATGTTATGCACTGTCGATGATGAGACCTTCAAAGCTTTTGCAATTTGATGCTGAGGAGCATTGTTTTTAAAGTATTCCACAATTTTTTTACACAAGCCTTCACAGGTTGGAGAGCCTCTGGCCATCTTTACTTCTGAGAGACTCAGCCTCTCTAAGACATCCCTTTTATAGCCAATCATGTTACACACCTGATGCCAGTTTACTGAATTACTTGCTAAATGTTCTTTCAGCTGATTCTCTACATTAATTGCTTTTTTAGCCCTTTTTTGCCTGTGTCCCAACTTATTTGAGACCGGTTGCAGCCAGAAAATTTTAAATAAGCTCATTTTGTGGATAAAAATGTAAAATGTCTCAGTTTCAAAATTTGAAATGTTATCTGTGTTCTCTTGTAAATAACATATTGGCTGGTAATCTGAAAGTAATTGCATTTTGATTTTATTCACAGTTTACACTTCATTCGAACTATTTCGGAATTGGGGTTGTACTTGTGTGTCTATAGCGTGTGTTTGTGTGAGTGTGTGTTTGTGTGAGTGTGTGCACATGTGCGCGTGCAGCATGGCGGGGACTGCAGTGTCTGCTGTTGCCTCTGTGTTTATATCTTCCATCCAGCAGCCATATTGAGCCATGGAAACGAGGTGAGTGGTGCTGGCTTTCACTTCGTTCTATCCCTAACCTCTGTGAAAACCATGCTGATGGAATTTTCAGCCAGCCTTTTGCTGAAGTGTAAAAAGGGAAAACCTTTGAAAGGGAACCTCAAAACACTTCACCTGTCAGGGAATGCAGTTTAACCAGTGTTTGGATGCAGGTTCAGAGTGGAGCGCTGTAATCTTTTCAAGGAACAGGAATAGGTGTTTGGAGTAACTCAAACTGCACACTCATCTGAACACTCAACTTATATCTATGTCCCTAACTGTGTGAAGGGTTTTACACTCAACTCTTGCCATGGGCATTTGTTTTTCCTCAGAGAAATCCCACTCCCAAATTCACTCTCAGAGTCGTGGTTCAAAGCCCCCTAGTGGTCTGGTTACAAGGGAAGACACCCAAATGATTCAGAGGCATACTTGGAGCACCCCGTTTTCACCCCTCAGTGCCGCATCTGATGATGTCCGCTGTACTTGCTAAAAATTGCATTAAAACCCAGGACCACATCTCTGTATATCTGGGCCTTTGCAGATTGGTTTTACCAATTGAATCAAGCACACTTTAAGTCTATGGTTTTACCTGGACAAACTGATCCGCCATTATTAGATGTTTTCATGGTTTGAAGGCACAGTTTTAATCATGAATCAATTTTTATCCCCTCGGCAGCATTAATGCAGGGGGGATATAGTTATCATTGTGTCCGTCTGTCCATCCAGGCGGGTGGGCGTCCGTCTGTAATCATATCTTGTCCGGGCCATATCTTCGAAACTATACATCCGATCTTCATGCAACTTCACAGATATGTTGAGCATGATGTCTTGATGTGCCTTTTGATGCTTAGGAATTTCTGGAATTTTTCTTTTTTGCAGTTTCCATGGAAACTTGTGTGAAATGGAACTTCGCTTGTCCAGGCCATATCTCAGAAACTATACATCCGACCTTCATGAAACTTGACAGATATGTTGAGCATGATGTCTGGATGTGCCTTTTGATACTTATTTATTTCTGGAATTTTTTTTGTGGTTTCCATGGAAACTTGTGTGAATTGGAACTTAGCTTGTCCGGGCCATATCTGGGAAACTACACATCCGATCTTCACGAAACTTTACAGACATGTTCAGCATGATGTCTAGATGTGCCTTTGGGGGCCGGAGGGATAAGCCGTTGCCAGATGGCTCTTGTTCTTTTTTCTACCCTCAATTGCGAGATAGTACTTAAAAAATGTGTTTCCTCTACTTTGTCTCCTCCCCCCTTATATCTGGATCAGAGACAAGGTGATAGTGGAGGAAGGAGGGGTGGGTGGGGGGATATATGTTGAAATGAGTCCCTCTACTGTGGTAGACTTAGTGTCTGGTCAACCATTGTGTGTTCCCTCATCTGAAAGGTGTTCAGATTCGGGTCTTCTCTGAATCGACTCTGTGTGAGCTTAGCAGCTGTCTGGTCTGAAAAAAGCAGCTTGTTGCACAGTGTGACTTGATGTTTTGGAAAAGTGCAGTTACCTGCCTTCCTGTTTTTGCACTAAGTAGGTATTGTCTGTGGTTTAATAATGACTAGTCATTCCTAATTGGGGTCAGAGTTTAAAATATTCAGCCTGCTGAATTAGAAAAATGTGAAAAATTAGTTAACCGCAAAATACATAAGCACACGCAGATCCTGACCATATCTGCCTGTATAACTCCATTTATGTTTTTAATGCCACACTGCTTTCCTTCGTTCCCTTTCTTCCATCTGTTCTACTGTAATGGCTCTCCTCCTTACTGCCTTCTCTCTCATTGTCCTCTGCCTCATCCCTCTCTTTCACTGCCTCTTCCCCCCTCTCCTTCCTCTTATCTGTTGTCTCTCCTCTATACCACATCTTTCTCTCTTCATCTCTCCTTTTCTTCCTCTTATCTCCCCCACTTTTCCCTCTGGTCATCCGTGTCTCCCCTCTCTCGCTCTCCCTTTCTTTCTGTCCTTCCTTGTGCAGATTGGGAAGAGGAGCAGGTGAGCAGTCCCAGTATTCTCCGCCTCATCTACCAGGGCCGCTTCCTGCACGGAAATGTCACGCTGGGAGGTACGGCTCAGTTGCCTGTTACACTGTTGGGCATTGTTTTACCCCAGTACTCTGGAGGGATTTGTTTCACCCTAGTACTTGAAAGGAGGCAGTCTTGCTTTATTACTCTGTAGAGCGCTGTCCGCCTCCAATACTTGGGAGAGCAGTGTCTTACTCCAGTACTCTGAAGGGCGCTATCTGACTCCAATACTCTAGAGGGCGCTGTCTTAGTCCAATACTCTGGAGGGTGGTCTTTTATGCTAATGCTCAGGAGGGCACTGTTTTAGTCCTGTACTATGGAGGGTGCCATCTTACTCCAATACTCTGCAGAGCATGGTCTTAGGGCTGGGCAGGGCTGTACAGTGCGACATGAAAATTGGTCCGTGCGATGAATGAACAAACTGTTGTAGCACCGGTGCGATGAGAGGCGTTGTGTGTGCGCGCGAGAGAGCGAGACGTGAAATGGTATCACTTCGGAGGTTAGTTAGGTGAGGCAGAATCCTCACTGTACAGCAAACTATTAATCCCCTTTGCTTGATTAGCAGTCAGACGATTAACTAATTTAGTAAGGCTATTCGGCAGAATGACTGGCCAGTTTAAGATTCCGCGGCATTATTACGCCGTACATCGAACCTGAAATGCTCACGAAACTGCAGATTTGCGCGTACTTGCTTACAGGAAGCCGAAGCAAGCAATGCCATTCATTTCTTATGCCGAGTTCAATACTTGATCAATGTGCAATATATTCCCCTTTAAATATGCATTTTTTAATCCCAATCAAAAAATTTGGGCATTTATTTTCAGTCTTCTTTCATAATCCGATGAACAAAAGGTTAAAACAATACATGAAATTATCGAGAGAGCTGAGATTTTTTCTATTGATTAAACGTATTTCCATTCTTGCTGTCTTGAATCGAAGCGTATACGTAAATGAATCTTTTTGTCGTCATCACCTATCAGTATACAGGCTTCCTATAGGCTTGGATTTAATAGTTTAGATCCTCAATCAAGTATAGTACGTGGGAACAGGTTGACAAAATCCAGCGATAAAAGATTAGGCCACTGCCTCACATCACCGCACGTCTCAGGAATGCATTAATAAATAACAGCATGTATAAACAGTATGCACAGAATGCAAAAATACTTTAAGAGGTTCTTAATATTTCTGTGAGTTATGTGCCTGCATTATATTTGAAGTGTACGTTGTTTGTGTCAAGACTGCTTGTCAAGTTCTGGAAATTACTTCAAATTGTATGAATTTAAAGAATTCCGAGGCCTTGAAAGTACTTCAATTTACAAAGAGATTGTTAATATTTTATGTCTTTAAATGATAAACTGCACTACTTGTGGTTGGTTTTAGAGATGTAACAGATGCTTTTACTGTGCTACAAGTTTTTGTCTTGTGCTACAAGACTATGAACCTCTGTAGCACCAGTGCTATGAGCAGAAAAAGTTAGCGTACAGCCCTGCTGGGCGATAAATTTATCGCGAATATTTTAAGCACAATAAAGGTAACTGACACTATGGGGCAGACAGACAAGCTTGCTTGTTATCTTTTCTATGACACATACGTGATGCGGTGTTGAACAAACATGAGAGGGATTTGAAATG
Source organism: Gymnothorax javanicus (assembly GCA_029692085.1). Lineage (NCBI taxonomy): Eukaryota > Metazoa > Chordata > Actinopteri > Anguilliformes > Muraenidae > Gymnothorax > Gymnothorax javanicus. Next base: position 68,754,822 of record CM056199.1, read on the forward strand.
CTTCCAGGCAGAAAACTGCGTTTTGAAGTCCGCTAATTACCAGTGAGGTTGGACAGCATCCATCGCCTTGGCATAATTTGCATACCTTAAATCAATTCCTGTGTACTTTGCCTAACTAGCAACTAAGCCATTTATTAGCCAACTGACTAAGCAAAACCAAAATATAGCCTATAATGATTAAGAAGAGATGATGAAAAGCAGATCGACCTAACCAGGATACCGTGTAGATTGAAAGAATGCCAATAATCTGAATAAATAGTAAAAAAATAAACAACCTCTGATTCCACCGCTCATTGTAGAATTTTTTATTTATTTATTTATTTATTTTATTTTTCATCTCCATTCCCACCTGAATCTGGAATGCCCAGTTCGAGAACTATGGTCAAGGCTTGCACATATGCGACCCCATGTTGCCAACTTTGGGAGAGCAAGACAGTTTGCAGCTCTCCTCCGAAGCACACGCCTGTCAGCCGCTGCTTCTTTTCACTCATAGGTCGAAACCTCGCAAGTTCAGAACGTGGGCTGAGGATATCCAAACCTGAGCAAGCTCAGAATCTTCCTGACGAGCACCTGGTTGGCCAACAGGAGATGCTTGAAGCAACAAAAAAAGCAACTATTATTATTATCCCATCCCGGCAGTCCCTTTACCAATTTGTATTCCCTGCAACGCAAAGCCAATTGTGCGTTGCTCTGAAAAAGCTGCCGACCACTGCCCGCTGGTATGACCGGTGATCAAACCCACGCTGTGGTAGTCACAACTGCTCTGCAATATGGTGCCTTAGCCGAGTGAACTAACAGCTATCGTAGAATTTTTACGTATTATTAAAAGATTTCTTAAAAATAAAATCATTTTCAGATGGCCCTGGTTTTAATACCCCCATTCCACACAACCGTTCTAGCTACCGTTCTCAGCCGTCCTCAGGACGGCTGCCTCTACCGATCTGTTGCTAGGAGAACGGCCGTTTTTGGCATTCCAGAAGCGATCTGTTAACGACCGTAATGATGCTGTAGGGTTCTAATACAGTTCATGTACCGACCATGTAAGGTCTGTACAGCGTGTCCATAACTATCTTTACCGTTTTAGTACCGATCACTAGCGTTCCAGCAACGTTCCTTTCAGATCTCACACCGTTGCTGTACCGAATGTACCGTCCTCTACCGTTCATTACCGATTTCACAGCGACCGTAGTGTGCTGTTAGCAATCCATTAATGATCCAGTAGCATTATGTTACCGTTGCTGTTACGAACCACAGAGGTTATAAAAGCGAGACACATATCAAACATGTACGGACATGGTCAATGGGAATTATTCTGATTGAAACAGGACTGGAGGGTTCCTTCGTGCCGATCCATCTGTCTCTGGAGGAGGGATTCAATTAAGAAATACTGCTACTGTGCTTGCATTTTGCTCAATGTGGCTTTTTGTTCTAGAATTTATACCGTATTCAACTAAATCGAATGCCGAGGTTTTGGTTTGTTTAAAATGCAATCAGCTCACGCACTTCAGTAGACTCCCTGGTAGGTTCATTGCACCATTCTGTTCAATCTGGGGTAGAATATTGCCTGATTTTTCCTGATAATGAAATGTATATTCTGTTGAAATAAGGTATATTTAGGGGCGCCCCGGTGTCTCATCGGTCTCAGCGTACACACCTTAAAGGCTGTGGCCTTCCTGCGGCGACCCGGTTTGATTCCGGCTCGGGTCATATGCCGCATGTCTTCCCCATTCTTCTCCCCAAAACTTTCCTGTCTCTCTCTACTGTGTGACTATCAAATATAGGAAAAAATCCCAAAATAAATAAATAAATAAATAAATAAATAAAAATAATAAAATAAGGTATATTTCAGATATTACTGCGTTAGTGAGTTATACTTTTTCCTTATAAGGTGTGGAAAGTGTTTATATAAGGTTGTGAGCTTATAAGTGGGAACTGCTAGCTGTTCATTGCAGGGAGAATGTTCTTACTGCTGCCTTAAGGTTCATAACAGGAGATGGCTTCAGAACTCTTCGCGTCTTTATTTGAAGTTTGGTTGGTCTTCGCTGGCCATGAGAAGGGAGCAGCATTGTTGTCTTTTTATACACTAGGGTCATTGCGTGTCAACTCAGCCAGAGCCCCCCACATCAAAATTTTGATTTTGATAAAACTTTGCACATTTCAAGAGATATGCACTGGCAGTACTGAGGTCAAATATTTCAGCTCAGTTATTGCTAGTTCCTGAAATTTAGCCTATTTTAAGGAAGGGGGGTCAGTCTTAACAAAATCGCCTTAATTTTGGAGGGAGTTTGAGGGCCTCAGAAATGGATTTTCAGAGCTGACAGACCCACAAGTTTCTTTTTGTCTTCAGAATAGTTGCTGAACTCTTGGCTTAAGCTACTTTTCTTTACTCGGTGTGTTTATTTTATCTGTACTGTGGCCTGGAAAAAGCAAAAAACACCAATCATACAAATTTTTTCAAAATTTAATGCATTTATTATTCTCTAACGAAGATAGAGCCCTGAGACTTGGTATGCAAACTGTCGGTCAACTTTCTGAAGACCACAAAAAATATCAAAGTCACGATTGTTGTATTAAATGTTTTAATGACCTTGGAAGTTGTCTTCAGAATGAAAAGTACGTATTTTGGGTCATTATAGCGGGCATATATCTCAAAAGGGACACAATGTCATATTGTCATATGTCATATGATCAATGTCATATTTTTAGTGCTTGAAGGCATGGGTCTTGGGTCTAACATAGTAAAACATAACGCGTTGCTGAATACCCCTCGGTCCGGACACGTTTTCCTGCCTCAACGTCACAGCGTTAAGGTCAAAGGTCAAATCCAGCAAAAAAGCTGACGTTGCACATCTATGTGTCACAGTGAGTTACCATACCAAATTTGGTGAAGCTGCGGTCAGTAGTTGGTGAGTACTGACCCATATAAGATTTCCTGCCTCAAGGTCATAGCGCAAAGGTCAAAGGTGAAATCCAGCAAAAAACATGACATTGCACATATGCGTGTGATAGTGAATTACCATACCAAATTTGGTGAAGCTGTGAGAATTGCTTGCCGAGTACTGACCCAGACAAGATTTCCACAGTCAAGGGCACAGAGCTAAGGTCAAAGGTCAAATCCAGCAAAAACCCTGACGATGCACATCTATGGGTCATAGTGAGTTACCATACCAAATTTGGTGAAGCTGTGAGAATTAGTTGCCGAGTACTGACCCGGACAAGATTTCCAGGGTCAAGGTCACAGAGCTAAGGTCAAAGGTCAAATCCAGCAAAAAACCTGACGATGCACATCTATGGGTCATAGTGAGTTACCATACCAAATTTGGTGTAGCTGCGATGATTAGTTGCCGAGTACTGGCCCGGAAAATCTCACCCAGACAAGATCTCCAGGGTCAAGGTCACAGCGCTAAGGTCAACAGTGAAATCCAGCAAAAAATCTAACGTTGCACATCTATGGGTCATAGTGAGTTACCATACCAAATTTGGTGAAGCTGCGAGAATTAGTTGCCCAGTACTGACCCGGACAAGATTTCCAGGCTCCAGGTCACAGCGCTAAGGTCAAAGATCAAATCCAGCAAAAAACCTGACGTTGCACGTCTAGGGGTCATAGTGAGTTACCATACCAAATTTGGTGAAGCTGCGATCATTAGTAACAGAGTACTGGCCTGGACAAAATCATGGACGGACGACGGACGACAGACGGACACGTAGGTGACGAAAATACCCCTCCGGGCCGGAGTCGGCCAAGGGGTAAAAACTGGAGTTGTAAAACTCTTCCTTTAGACTGTACAGCATGCCAATCATATTAGGTGTCTAACTTACTTTTCGGGGCGCCTTAGCCTCGGCGTAAGTGAAAATATGAATGTGACACATACCCTTGTTCACCTCTGCCAAGGAGGTGCATGTTTTCGCCGGCTTTGGTTGGTTTGTTTGTTTGGTTGTCTGTCTGTCTGTCCGTCTGTCTGTTAGCAGGATATTTCAAAAACGGCCGCATAGATTTTAACCAGACTTTGTCGGATGTTAGAATAGCACAAGAGGAGCAAGTGCTTAAAATTTGGGCATATCTAGGCCAAAGTACAGCTGAGATATCGGCCAAAGTTCAAATCCAGCTATGCTGGCTGAGATTTCAAGTCTTTCCAATGGGCCGTGCTTTTGGGTATTGCTGCCACCTGGCGGTGGAATGCAACAATACCCTACATCAGCCAATGATAATCACGTAATATGATTGGCATGCTGTACAGTCTAAAGGAAGAGTTTTACATCTCCAGTTTTTTAATATGTTAGACCCAAGACCCATGCCTTCAAGCGCAAAAAATATGACATTGATCACTTGTGTCCCTTTTGATTATATTGACCCAAAATACGCACTTTTCATTCTGAAGCTAACTACCAAGGTTATAAAAACATTCAATACAACCAGTGTGACTTTGATATTTTTGTGGTCTTCAGAAAGTTGACTGACAGTTTGCATATCAAGTCTCAGGGCTCTATCTTAATTACTTCCAGAATAATAAATGTATTAAATCTGGAAAAAATTTGTATGATTTGTGTTTTTTGCTTTTTCTAGGCCACAGTACAGGTAAACTAAACACACTGAGTAAAGAAAAGTATCTTAGGCCAAGAGTTCAGCAACTATTCTGTTGACAAAATGAAACTTATGGCTCTGTTTGCTCTGCAAATGCATATCTCAGGCCCTCAAACTTACTCCAAAATTATGGCGATTTCTTAAACCTGACACCCCCCCCCAAAAGAAGCTAAATCTCAGGAACTGGCAATAATTGAGCTTAATTCATTTACCATTTCACACCAGATATATAAATCTTCCACTGTGGGGAATATAATAAAAATTAATTTTTTTTGGTGGGGAAGTTCCTGAAATTTGTTTGATTTGACATGGAATGACCCACAAGGCATTGTTAGGTAAGCTGCCTGGATATATCGCCAGTTTGCTTAATTTTAGAAGTGGGCAGTACCATTTTCGTGCTTTTGATAATTTGGTTTTAGACATCCTGAGGGTTCATTCTCAACTGGGTCAATCTGCTTTTAGGTATTATGCTCCACAGAAATGGAATAGGCTTCAACAATTGCTAAAACTGGAAAACCTTATTTCATTTGATTGTTTTAAATGTCTGTTATTGGATGCCATGAGGCTGGAATATCAATGTGAACTGTAGTTCCTTTGTTTTTTTTTTTGTTTTTTTTTTTTTATTTATTGTTGTTTGACATGTTTTACTATGGTTCACATCTGGGCTCCGTTGCAAGAGAGAACTTGCTCTCAATCGGACTCCCAGAATAAATAAATAAAATAAATAATCAGTTCCTTTTATGAGTATCGATGCTCGTTTGTGGGACTCTAAAGAAAAACTGACAAAATTCTAAACTTCATCCTGGTAAAAAGGCATTTTTTGTATTTGGAGAGGTTACTGGTGACCATTGATGTCCAACTGCATCTATATTGATAAACCCATGCTAAATTCAGCAGGAAAATCATTACTTCATATTGAATTTCATGCATCAAAAGTTCATTTGTGTTAAATATATGATAATTTCATGATTTGACTGTGCACCATTTTGGGGGATGTTATTGTTTGGGGAGCCACCTGGAGGGCGGTCTTATTTGGCTCCTAGAAAGTAGGTAATTTAGAATTTAATGCTTCGATGAATTATACTTGTGGTCAAGGAGTTTATGATCTCAGAAATGTATAGTTTAAAACCCCTGCAATTTTTAAATTCTCAGTATTATTTTTTTACAATTTCAATGCTGAATTTTCATGAAGATTTTTATCCCCCCAGCATATAATGCGGGGGGATATAGTCATGGGTGTGGTTGTCTTTCCATCCATCTGTCTGTGAAGATTTAATTTCTGGAGCATAACTTGAAAACAGTTCAATATTTTTTAACAGAACTTGATGTGCTCATTAATCATGACCTGAAGTGGTGCCTTTTGCTAATCCGAAGTTGATGAATTTTTTTTTTTTTTTTTTTTTTTTGGTTTCCATGGAAACATTTTGAACTTAGAATTTTTGGGGGCATGGTTTGTTTCCGGAGCAGGTGACATTTTCATTTTTTCAATATGTGGGACCGGGGGGATATGCCATCTCCTGATGGCTCTTGTTTATGTTTGCAGCCCTTTTCTTTACCAAAATCATGAAAATAAACTGAAATACGATGGAATTCCAGATGCTACAGGTGTCTGGACTCAGTTCAGCCATACCCTTCCTCTCTGTGAAGCTGCAATCTTGAATTATAAACCCTTGAATAAGGTAACACCTAAATAGCCAGATTTGGCTTCTGCGCAAAGGGGTTAAAAATGTACGCAAAGTGGAAATGTCTTGTGAAGCACATCAAACGTGAATGTGAGAGAAATTAATTTTGCATAGCATGCAATAGTCAAATGCACCGTAGACTTGCCAAATGCGTTCAGGCAAATCTGTGCTGCAGATTTGTAGCATTTTTTGCTTGATAATTGAAAAAGATTAATTTAAAATAAAGTAATTCATAGGTCTTGATTTTGGTTACTTTTGAGCATCTAAATAGCCTAAAGTAAGGGTGGAAAACATTTTGTTTAAGCGTGTCGAATGTGACATGTTAATTGTCTTTGCATTTGCATGCAGCGGCCAAATGTAAAATTAGAAATAATCTACCAAACACATTCAGGCAAATTTGTTGTGTTTCATGGTCATTTAAATTTTAAAATGTGACAAACAAAAATGATATCTAAATAAATTAGACTGTCTGCCAATTTAAATGAGTAATTAAGAGAATCAACTGTTTGATAGCAAATTGAGCAAAGTAAAAAGAAAGGGGGTGAGGGCAATTGTCTGCTAGAAGGTGATGATTTTGCAGACCTTAAGTTTGCACTGTTCAGCATGTCGCTGCTAAATGCTGAATTCAGTGACTTTATTTTCCTGAAGCATTTCATATGGCCTCTGATTTTGGCAGCCGTTTTTCAAAACCACATCAGTATGATTCGCAGAAAACAAAAGGGGTAAGTTCATCTCTAAGCCCCATGGCGGCAGCTACTTTAATTCAGCGACATGCTGATACTCTGGAGTGAGCTGTCCTACTCTAATATTCTGGAGGGCTCTGTTTCACTCCAAAATTGTGGAGGGCACTGTCTTACTACAATACTCTGGAGGATGCCGTCTTACTCCAGTACTCTAGAGGGTGCCGTCTTTCTCCAGTACTCTGGACGAAATTGTCTTACTCCAATATCTGGAGGGCCTGGTCTTTCTCCCACTCTAATACTCCTGAAGGCGTTGCCCTATCCCAATACTCTGGACTGTCTTATTCCAACACTCTGGAGGGCACAGCTTTACCTGTCTTTTTCCAATACTCTGGACGGTGCCGTCTTGCTCCAGTATTCTGGAGAGCACTGTTTACTGCAATATTCTGGAGGGCATTGTTTCACTCCAATACTCTGGTGGGTGCCGTCTCACTCCCTGTAATCAGGCGGATGCTGCCTTTCTTCAATACTCTGGAGGGCATGGGGTTACTCTTATACTTTGGAGGGTCTTTTCTTGCTCCAATACTTTGGAGGTCACTGTCTTGCTCCAATTTTCTGGAGGGCGCCATCTTACTGCAGTATTTTGGAGGGCACTGTTTTACTCCAATACTCAAGAGGGCAACGTGCTACTCCAATACTTTTGAGGGCACTGTCTTACTCCAGTGCTCCAGAGGGCGCCGTCTTACTCCAGTATTCTGGTGGGAACTCTCTTCCTCAAATACTCTAGAGGGCGCCTTGTTACTGCAATACTCCAGTGGATGCTGTCTTACTTCAATACACTGGGGCAGTGGCCACTCGCTCCATTCCCTGTAGGTTTTCAGTATAACTCTATTTTGTCATACTTGACTCTACTTAATAGAAGCTCAGCACAGCTATTGGATGAGGTATATTTTGTTTGGGTGGGAGTGAAGACCTACTAGACTGCACATCTCTTGGAATAGTGTTGGTGACAATAGCAATAAAATCCTAAGGGCACTCTCTTATGCCTGGGAAGTTCCCCATACAAATGCGCAAACACGACTGATGATGCTAGACTGATGTACTGCAAACTCACAGATCTGTTGTACACACTGAGCTTATGCTTTCACACCTCTGTGGAGATAATAAACTCCAGTCCTCAAGTTGATAATCAAGGACACTCATAAAAAGACTTGGCGAAGGGAAGCAAAAATTGAAGAGGACAGTTTTATTCTGTTTTTGTTTACTTTAGCACCCCTTGCTGTGGCACTTGACAGTGCAGTTCGCACCAAATTTCATGGGAAACATTATCACAAATTTCTGAGGAATTTGTGGGATAAATTTCAGAGGTCACTTGGGAGTGCCTGGATGCATTGCTCAAATGGTCTGCTTTCATCAACTCACATGGGGCTTGTTCCCCACTTTCTTTTTCCCATTGTTAGCCAGAAGGGTGCCACTGCAATTCAAAATTTAAGTATACTGAAGGACTTAAGTTCTGCATGTGTTATTTCTGGTCTGATTTCTGAACCCAACAATAGTGCACTTCGGCACTTTGATAATAATGGAATAATTTATCTTGTTTGGCTAACACGTGATATTGAATGTGCAATTAAACCAGCTTTTTGTTAAATAAATTTATTTTGTTCTTAAACTATCATTGGGTCAGAGAACACACCATCATTCATTTATGCATAATTAAAGTCCTTCAGTATATTATTGTAGCCTCCCGGACAAAGTCGGGCAGCTACTATGGATATACGCGTGTCATCGCCGCCACCGTGTCCGCATCCATAGTCACTTCCTTGTGGACTTTCCACAAGCTGTAATTTTTGACCGATTACTTTCATATTTGCTATGGACATCTGTTATACTTCACTTATGACCCTATCGATTTTGGTTGCCATAGCAACGGTATTGGCCGAAGAATACGCAAATTAGTGGCAAAACATGGCGATTTCCTTGTGGAGGCAGTACAGGCTGCTATTTTTGACCAATTACTTTCATATTTGGTATGAACGTGGGGTACACTCCACTTATGACACTTATTGATTTTAGTTGTCATGGCGACAGACAGTATTGGCTGAATAATGCACACCTTTGTGCTGAAACATATACACTGCCTTCTGGATGCTGTACAGGCTGTAACTTTTGACCGATTGCTTTTGTATTTGGTATAGACGTGTGTTATACTTCAGATGCGACACCTATCGATTTTGGTTGTCATGGCGACAGTATTGGCCAAATTATACGCAAATTAGTGGCAAAACAGACATTTCTTGTCGACGCAGTACGGGCTGTAATTTTAGACTGATTATTTTCATATTTGGTATGGACATGTATTGTACTTCATTTATGACACCTGTCGATTTTGGTTGCCATGGCGACAGTCTTGGCAGAGTAATGCGCAAATTGGTGGCAAAAAATAGAGATTTCCTTGTGGACGCAGTACAGGCTGTGATTTTGGACCGATTACTTTCATATTTGGTATGGACATGTACTGTACTTAACTTATGACACCTATTGATTTTGGTTGCCAGGGCGGCAGTATTGGCCGAATAATGCGCAAAATAGGGGAGAGGCTGGCTTTCAGGGGCTACACTTATGCAGTCGCGGCCAACCGGACTGTCTAGTTTTGATTGACTTGTTATATAATACAGTGCTCTATGGTAATGGGGACAGACTGTAAGGACTGTTTCTGTGATTCATGGTGTGTCTGCTCTTTAGGCTGTGCTATTGCATTGTCGCACTGTTGTACTGCTATGTAGCACAGAACCTTTGCTGTGTGTGGAAAAGAGTGTGTCTTTTGTGGGGGAATTTCTGTTCTCATTTCCTGTGAAGCAGCAGTCTGAAGCTCACAGATCGGCAGTATAGAAAGGAGCGTCGCCCAAGAACAGGTGTTCCCTCCCGGCAATCACACCTCCAGGTGCAAGATCGCCCCAGTAACGAGGCGGTGAAGGAGGAGCCAGAATTAACTTCCTCCGGAGAACAAAGAGTAGGAATGCACTACTGTAAGTGAGAAGCAGGCATGGAGATGGAGGAGGGGAATGACCTAAAACGGATAGAAGAACTGTCTCCAGTGTCTGACTTGTTGATCATTTTTGTTTTTATTGCTTTTCGTGAGTGTTTATCATTCAACATGTGGGCTGTCTGAAAAGGTCTGCTCATGGGACTTGACACAGTAGGTGTGGGTCAACATTTTGTTTAGGAATGCGGGAGTGTAAGGAACCCCTTAGATGCATTGTTGGGAGTGGGAGGAAAGGATGAAATATCCCTCAAAACTGATTTATTTGCAAAATGAAAAATAGTCATCTTTTTCCCAAATTATGCTAGCATATATGGTAATTTTGGTTTTTTAAAACTTAAGCCATTTTCTTAGATTATCAATGCCGAAATACAAGCATCTTTATTCAAAAGAAATTAAAAACAATCCAGTATTTAGGACAGTGCAGGTTCAGCAAACTCTTATTGATAGCTTTGTGAGGAATAGTTCATGTAGTGAAACGTTCAGAAAGCCTATAAAACATGTTTTCAAAGACTTGGAAGCTCCTCAGGCGTGTTATAGACCTTCTCAAGAGTGGGCGGGCATGGAACTGAAAAATCTGTCCTGCGCTGACCGCAAGTTGTCCGGTGGCTCGACGTTGGATTGTAATTTGATTTGGCTGTTAATGTAACGTTGAGAATTGAGATGGAGGGATATGGAGAGGAGAGTCGGGAATAGACTAAATGAGTGAGATGGAGAGAGAGACCAAGAGAGGAAACGGTTGAGGGGGCCTTTTTTGCCCTCCCACCCCACCACTTCCTCCCTTGTGTGAAAATATGCAGCTTTTACTGTTGAGCAGGGAAGGAGGGGGGTACAGAGGCTTCAGGGCATGTGGACCTCGCCCCCCATTCCCTAACACCCTCTCACCGAAAAATTGTGGAGGGGGGAGACATTCCTGGTCAGAGGGGGAGAGAGCCCCTTGTTTCTAATTCCATTTTCATGATGTAGACCGGGCCAGAGGGGCTGGGATTAGGTGAGGAAAAAAATTCTCTTACAAGTGCTTCAGTCAAGGATTGCCTGGCCAAAAAATTCATACACTAATATTTTGTTGGACCGCCTTTAGCTTTGATCATAATGGGCATTTGCCACGACGTTGTTTTCATAATCTTATGCAGTGTTAAAAAATTTCTGGCCAGAGTTGTGTAATTCTTTGGCCGAGATTTTGCATTGACGATGGGTGAGTCAAATCACACCATAAGGCCTTCTCCAGCACATCACAAAGACTTTCAATTGGTTGACTTTAGGACTCCATAGTGGCCAATTTGTGTGTGAAAATGATTCCTCATGCTTGCTGAACCACTCTTGCCCAATTTTAGCTTGAGGAATCTTGGCATTGTCATTCTGGAATATGCCTATACTGTCAAAATAAAAATCCATTGGGATAACTTGGTCATTCAGTATATTCAGGTAGTCTGCTGACTTCAGTCTATGACTTTGTAATGTTGCTCAGCGGAGACCTGATCAATTTAAGAAATTCCAGATCATAACAGTCTTCACAAGCTTGTACAGTGGGCACTGTGCCTGACAGGTGCATTGCCTCATGGACCTCCTTACTTATTCTGAATTATCGCTCTGGAAAAGGGTAAATATGAACTCAATAGACCACATGACCGTTCTCCATTGCTATGCTGTCCAATCCTTTTGCTTTCTTGCAAATTGAAGTCTTTTTTTTTTTTTTTTTTTTCCAGATTCGCCCCACTTGTGTTTTCTTGTGGCCACGCAGCTGTTTAAGTCCCAGTCCTGCAAGGTCTTGTAGCATTGTGCATGGGGAAATGCATTTACTTTCACACGTAAATATAGCCATGAATTCTTCTGTCGATTTTTACGATGGGTCTTCTCCAAGTGTTGTGTCGCTTTCCGATCACAATCATTCATTTTTTCTGGCCAGTTTCTTCTGCAAAGTTGATGGTTCACCACTATCCTTCCTGGTATTAATGATGCATTGGACAGTTTTAACCCAATTCCAGTGATTTTAGCAATCTCCTTGGTTGTTGTCACTGCTTGATGCAGGCCAATAATTTTCCCGTCTTGAAACGCTAACTTTTTTTTAAGGACTATGGGATTCCTCATCTGACTTGGTTGTTTAGGAAATGAGAAGCTACACATAGCATCAGACATTGCTAAAAGAATTGTTGCCTGCTGAAACACCTTTATCATTGCAATATTGATTTAATCATGGTCTCGGGATCTGATTTTCTTAAATCTAAATGTCATTTTTTTTCAGCCCTTGCAGCATATGATGAGACTGATTTTTTTCTCTCTATCAGGAAAATGCTTGCTTATTTTGAGGTTCATCAATTCAACTCCCTTTTCATGGAGGGTTACATAGGATAGGTTAAGCATACTGTACGTGCTCATTTGCGACTATGCCCTGTTAATGCCTCCCTCACATATCAGTTTAACCTCCAAATCTGAATTGTCATCATCAAACTATGAAGCACGTACTCAGTGCATGTGTATGATTTTATGTATGCATGGGTGTCATTTGCATTTCTTGGGAGCCGTTGATCCATTAGGCTTGAAACTTGGTGAGTATATTGCTGTGGACCCAAGGAAGAGCAGTATCAAGTTTGAAGTTTTTTGGCTCTGCAATTCTCAAGAAATCAAGGAAGCTGCAAGTGCATCATACCACTCAAGGACCAATTGAATGGGCACTGCACTAGTATCAAGTAAATAGGTAGATCTCTCACTTCATTGCCATCTGATGGATGAATGATGAATTGGTTTGAAATTGTTGATTATCACACTATTTTGCTCCACTTAACTCAAAGTACATATCCAGGACCCTGAGTTGAGGTGAAGTTTTGCAAAATGCGTGGTAAAGTATGGCTGTGTCTGATGGTTTGGATTGGTCTGGGGACGCCAAATGGTTGAAACTGGATGTGTTTGATGGGTTAAGGCGAGTTTTAATTTATCACTGTCTGTCTCTGCTGTAGAGCAGACTTAATGAAGCAGGGCAAAAACACAAAAAAAAATCCCAATGTAGTGGTAAACCTTTGCACATGGATTTTTGGGAAAAATGATCTCATATTTGTTCAATTTTTGCTGTTGTACATTAGTACTGATGTACACTGATAAATAAGATAACACTTTGAACATGAAGTATGTTGTCGTGTTTTTATTTCCATTTCTTGCGAGGAATCTTTCATATTTTAAACTTAGAAATCTCACATTGTAAAGGTCCTCTCTTCTTTCCCCTGTATACACCTTTTTTCGCTCACCTGGACCAAAGGTCAGGTGTGCTTATGTCATGGCCTGGTTGTCCGTCGTTCGTCGTCCGTCGTCTGTAAATATCCTCTCCTCTGAAAATGCTGCAACTATGAAGATGAAACCTGGCATGCATGTATCTACCAATGAGGACACCAAAGTTCATAAACTTTCCGATCCGATTTCAAATATTGAAAATGCCATATGGGCCCATTGGATGGTCATTTTTGCAGCTTTTGAGCTGTAATTTGGTAAAATTGTGGCTAGGAAGAAGCCCAGAAACACGTGATGGGTTTTGTGAAATTTTCAAAATTGACTTTTGTTTGACCTTTGATCCCTGGCCACACCTGGTTTTTTCTGTTATAATTTTAAACATCATCTCCTCTGAAACCACTGCAGCTATGAAGGTGAAACTTGGCATTCATGTCCCTACCAATGAGAACACCAAACTTCATATAAAACTTTCTGATCCGATTTCAAATATGGCCATCATCGCCACACCCACTTTTTTCTGTTATAACTGTAGACATCATCTCCTCTCGTACTGCTGCAGCTTAGAAGATAACACTTGGCGTGCATATTCCTCCCAATGAGGACACCAAACTATTCATCAAACTCTCTGATCCGATTTAGACTGTCATGTTTTGGAGATATTGAGCTGAATTTTGGTACAACCCCCATTCCGAAATAGTTGGGACAAAGTGTAACTTGTGAATAAAATCAAAATGCAATGACTTTAAAATCACACCAGCCAGTATTTTATTCACAATAGGACAGAGATAACATGGCAAATGTTGAAACTGAGAAATTTTAAAATTTTATCCACAAAATGAGGTCATTTCAAATTTGATGGCTGCTACAGGTGTCAAAAAAGCTGGGACAGGGGCCTGTTTACCATGGTGTAGCATCCCCTCTTCTTTTTAACACAGAGTGGAGGCGTCTGGGCATTGAGGAGACAAGCTTCTTGAGTTTTGCCATTGGAATTTGATCCCACTCTTATTTAATGCAGGCCTCCTGCTGCTGGAGAGTTTTGTGTCTCCTTTGACAGACTTTTCGTTTAATTATGCGCCAAACGTTGTCAATCGGTGAAAGATCAGGACTGCAGGCAGGCCAGTTCAGCACAAGGACTCTTCTACTACAAAGCCATGCTGTTGTAATAGCTGCAGTATGTGCTTTTGCATTGTTCTGCTGAAATACACAAGGCCTTCCACACCATACGCACTAATGCATCCCCATACCATCAGAGATGCTGGCTTTTGAACTGAACGCTAATAACAGGTGGGGTGGTCTTTCTCCTCTTTAGCCCAGAGGACACATCACCCATGATATCCGACAAGAATGTCAAATTTGGACTTGTCTGACCACAGGACACTTTGCCACTTTGCTACAGTCCATTTTAAATGAGCCTTGGCCCACAGAACACGGCGGCGCTTCCGGAACATGCTCAACAATGGCTTCCTTTTTGCATGATAGAGTTTTAGGTGGCATCTGTGGATGGCACGGCAGACTGTGTTTACAGACAGTGGTTTCTTGAAGTATTCCTTGGCCCATTTAGTAATGTCAATGACAGAATCATACTGGAGAGTGATGCAGTGGTGTCTGAGGGCCCGAAGATCGCGGGCATCCAGTAAAGGTCTTCGGCCTTGTCCCTTACGCACAGATATTTTTCCAGTTTCTCTGAATCTTTTGATGATGTCATGCACTGTCGATGATGAGACCTTCAAAGCCTTTGCAATTTGACGTTCAGGAACATTGTTTTTAAAGTATTCCACAATTTTTTTTATGCAAGCCTTCACAGGTTGGAGAGCCTCTGGCCATCTTCTGAGAGACTCAGCCTCTCTAAGACATCCCTTTTATAGCCAATCATGTTACACACCTGATGCCAGTTAACTTAATTACTTGCTAAATGTTCTTTCAGCTGATTCTCTTATATATAAATTGCTTTTTCATCCCTTTTTTGCCTGTGTCCCAACTTTTTTGAGACTTGTTGCAGTCAGAAAATTTGAATTAAGCTCATTTTGTAGATAAAAATTTAAAATCTCTCAGTTTCAACATTTTAAATGTTATCTATGTTCTATTGTAAATAACATACTGGCTCATGTGATCTGAAAGTCATTGCATTTTTATTTTATTCACAATTTACACTTCGTCCCAACTATTTCGGATTGAGGTTGTACATTGGTGGCTAGCAGCAACCCCAAAAACATATCTGACGGATTCTGAGAAATTTTTAAATTTGACCGTAGGCCTCTGACCACACTTACTTTTTTCTGTTACAACTTTAAACCATAGACTGTGTATAAAAGATGGACAAAGCAAGCGTGACGTTACCCATTGGTGTCAGAATACCAAAAAGGAGCCCTCTTTTTTTCAAGAATTGATCAGCACCATCTTGTCATTTTGAAACCGGATGAGATTCTGATTGGACGAGAGCGTGGATCAAGATCCGGGGGAAGCGAGGGGTCAGATACACGCCCACCTGACCGCTCCTATCACCAGTGTAGTCTCCAGCGCTGTGTATTATTTATAATATAACTTCAATTACACATGTAACGCGTATGTAGCAAGACAACTATGTAATTGTGTCAATTTAGCCATTTCACATTGTCACTTTAGAGAATAAAATGTGTAAAAACTAATATTTGATATCTTTCAAAGGTTACATATGTCCAGGTTAGCTACAGTGTCCGTGGCACTATTTTTGTTTCTATTCATATTGCTTTAAACTGTGTGTCCTATTCAAGTGAATGTAAGGCCTCAGTAAACAAGCATTTCAATAGAGGTTTTCTATTTTCTGATTCTTGATACAAGGCTATCAGTAAACCCATAATGGTCGTAACAGGGCATGTCAAACAAAATACCCACATTCAAAGTGGTGCCTTTTTTCTCATGACTGTCGAATTGACGTAACAACTTGTTTTTGAAATAAACTGTTGGTCCTGAAACCATGCCAAAATACATAAACTCTTGCACTTGGCAGATATCACGAAAGTAATGTGTTAAAGTTACAAAGTCATTTGTATGTCAGTGTTTCCGTTACGACCATTATCAAAGTTTATCGTCGCCAAAAATAAATATACTCCAGCCTTGCCCCGATTGCGAGTGATCTTATTAAGCGTTTATTTAAGCGTCATTAAGCGTTTCAAAACATACGCGAAGTGGAAAACATTTTGTGAAGCATATCAAACGTGAAGTGAGAGTAATGATTGTCGGATTGCACGCAATAGATAAATTCAGAAGACTTGGCAAACACAGTGAGGTAAATTACGTGCTTAACAACGCAAAGCTAAGGTCTGCAAAATCATCCTCTACTCGACAATTGCTCCTCCCCCTTCCCAATTGCTTTGCTCAATTTGCAATCAAACAGTTGATTTGCTCAATTAGGCTAACGATTTAAATTGGTAGATGGTCTGATTTATTTAGATATCATTTTTGTTTGTCACATTTTGTAATTCAAATAACCATAAAACATGACAGATTTGCCTGAATGTGTTTGCTAGATTACTCCTAATTTTACATTCTGCTGCGCTGCATGCAAATACGTTAACAATTTACTTGTCACGTTCGATACGCTTAAACAAAGTGTTTTCCACCTTCACTGTTGGTTATTTAGACGCTCAAAAGTAACTAAAATCAAGAGCAATGAGTTACTTTATTTTAAATTAATCTTGTTCAATTATCTAATAAAAAATTCCACAAATTTTCGGCACTGATTTGCCTGAACGTGTTTGCCTAATCTTCGGTGCATTTGAATATTGCGTGCAATGCAAACATATTTTCTCTCGCATTGACGTTTGGTTTGCTTCACAAAATGTTCTCCACTTCTCGTAGCCTATATTTTCAAACGCTTAAAACCAGGGCCATTTTAAAATAATTTCATTTTTTAAGAAATATCTTTAATAATACATGGTGAATTCAGAGGTCTGCTGTTTATTCAGATTATTGACATTCTTTCAATCTAACACGGTAGCCTGGTTAGGTCTGTCTGCTTCTCATTATCTCTTCTTAATCATTATTGGCCACATTTTGGTTTTGATTAGTCAGCTGGCTGAATAAATGGCTTGATTGCAGGTTAGGCAAAGTACACGGTAATTGATTTAAGGTAAGCTAATTATGCCAAGGTGATGGAGGCTGTCCAACCTCGCTGGTAATAAGCGGACTTCAAATCGCAGTTTTCTTTCCGGAAGCATTTCAAATGACCGCATTGGGTATGTGTCATGGAAAAGGTAATAAGCAAGCACGTCTGTCTGCCTCATACTGGCAGTTTCTTTTATTGCGCTTAAAATAATTGCGATTCGGTTGATCTTGCAGCCCTACTTTGCGGAGCTTAGGTTACGTGTTTGGGTTTGTTTACTGCTGCTGTGAAACAATCATTTTACTTATCCATGACCGGGGTCAGCCAGGTACTTTGCCTTGGTGTGGGCTAGCTCTCTGATCCTACCGCGCTGAAGGCAATCGCGAAACGCACTATAACGTGTCTGGTATAACAAACGATTTCTCTGCATTGCCCTGGCAGAATTTCATCCACCTTTGAAAATTGTTCTGGCTAATAAAAAGCCAACAAAAAGTGGAAATCAAAAAGCAACTCATTTAGTAACTTCGTGTCGGAATTGCGTTTCGTTTTGGTGGAAATGGTTTACAGGAGCTTTTAGCAAACTTTTCTCCGGATAGCTAAGTTGGTATATTACATGACTATATAACGGTACAGCTAGAATTGCATGCATGCAAGGCGAGACAGTACGAGCAAAACAATAAAATTTCAACTTGCCACTCATTGACATCCTGCTGTGAACAACGCTGCAATACTTGAATTGCTTCCTCCTCCCGTTCGGGGTCGGATTCGGGATCAAACAAGTACAGTCTTACAGCAATAAATGCCGCGGAGTGCTGTCCTGAAATACCTGCTATCTTGGTTTCCTGGTTTTTCGGGTCTGCACCCTCCCCCATAATCGAAACGGCCAGGCAGCTTATCAGAGTATCGCCTCATTAGCATAGCCTCCTCGCCCACTCAAAACAGCTTGTGTTTCAGGCCGGCATAGACTGGGTGAGAGAAGAGGTCTCCCTACGCCTGGATGTGTGTGTGTGTGTGTGTGTGTGTGTGTGTGTGTGTGTGTGTGTGTGTTTTTTTTTTTTTTGGTAACTGAATTCTTCACATTATTTTAAAGATCCATTGGACATATTTTAAATGACTAAATACAGCATAATATGGGACCTTTAATAGTGAGCAGGAAGACCAAACTGAGAAAATGTACATATGTCAATGTTCAACCATTATGCCCTAATACATTTAATAAGGCAAACATTAATTCACTAATGGGGTGGGGTAGATTAGAGTGAGAATTCTTCTTTCTTTTAAACTGGATGTTTTCATGCATAATCTTAAATTAACTCTGCAGCCTTTTGAAAATATCCAGAGAAATTTAAAGCAAGTTTCAAAAAAACAAATGTCTGGGGGCTGTTGAAAAGACAGCTTGTAAATCTTGTTTTGAGGTCTAACTTTTTTTGTTATAATGTATTGATTTCCTATTTTCAGTGTACTTTTACATTCCATGTGTTTTCTGTTGTGTCATGTGTATGTCAATGTTACAACCGTTATAAGGTGTATGGAGGTGCTTCCATATACCTGTACTTTTTAATCAGGGTAGAAAGTTATCTTTTCCCTATTATTTTCTGAAACTACAATATTGTCTCTGATGAAATTCATATATGTCATGAAATTCCTCAATTTTATTTTTTGATAATCATATGAGGTAATCAGGTGGTTTTTTGTGTTTTCACCCAGCTGCCTTTTCTCACTAACGTTTAGATGTGAAATTTGACTAAGTCAGTGTCTGTGCTATTGCAGGATTCTTACCACATATTAAAGTTGCTTCTCAGAAAAACTAGGCTACAACTGAGTGAGCTTTCGTACGTTTGTTTGACTGGCCCTGTTGTTCTAAATTTGAGCTTTTTTTTGTTGCCACAGCATTGAAACTTCCCCTTGGCAAGACCACAGTGATGCACTTGGTTGCCAGAGAGACGCTGCCTGAGCCGAATTCCCAAGGTAACTGTTTTGTATTCTTATATCACTTCGTTTATTCTTTATTCAAATATTTTTTGTTGTGAAGCATGTGTATATTGGAATTACAGAATTCTTGAGAATGAGTATCATGTCTCTTTCTAGCTCCGCTGTGACGATAGTCAGCAGTCAGTGGAGCTTTTCTGGTGCCGAGTCGTCCGGCGTCCGTCTATCTGTCTGTCCGTCCGTCCGGCGTCAACTTTTCACTTCAAATTTGAGTATCTCAAAAACTGTCTGATAAATTTCTTTCTAATTTGGTGCGAGCCTTCCTTATGATATTATGAATATTCACTGTGAAAATTTGAAAATTCTACGTCCCGGTTTTTGAGAAATTCTGCATTTTGGACTTAGAAAATCAGTGTTTTTGCTCATTTTTTCAGTCTTTCATTAATATCTCAAAAACTGTCTGATATCTTTTTGTCTAATTTGTTGTGAGTCTTCTTTATGATGTTCTGATGATCCCCTGCGAAAATTAGAAATTCTACATCCCGGTTTTTGAGAAATTTAGCATTTGGGACTGAGAAAATCAGTGTTTGTGCGCATTTTTACTTCCGCTGTGATGATAGTCAGCAGTCAGCGGAGGTTTTCTCATGCCAAGTCGTCCGACGTCTGCCTGTCTGTCCGTCTGCCATCAACTTTTCACTTCGAATTTGAATATATCAAAAACTGTCTGATAACTTTTTTCTCATTTGGTGCGAGCCTTCCTTATGATATTCTGAATATTCACTGTGAAAATTGGAAAATTTTACATCCCGGTTTTTGAGAAATTCAGCATTTTGGACATAGAAAATCAGTGTTTGTGCTAATTTTTTCAGTCTTTCCTTAATATCTCAAAAACTGTCTGATATCTTTTTGTCTAATTTGCTGTGAGCATTTCTTATGATGTTCTGAATATCCCCTGCGAAAATGAGAACATTCTATGTCCCAGTTTTTTAAAAATTCAGCATTTTGGACTTAAAAATCAGTGTTTGTGCTCATTTAGCCTGCGAGCAGGCTCTCTTGTTTGCGATGGGAGGCGCGAGTTGCGAGAGGATTGGGGAGAGGGAGGGAAAAGAGAGCCTGCACGAAAGCCGGGGGTTTTTGAATTCCGCCCCTAACAAGCTGTCAACGTGGTTAGACTAATTAGGTCTATGCACTGGCACTCAGCAACGTAATTTTTTTTTTTCCAGCGAGAGCGGCATTTCAGAACTCTTTCGTGAATGAAGGTAATTTCGGTGACAAGTATACTGTTTTGCAGCACGGTCTTGCAACTTGCTGTATAAAATAGACAGCTGTCCGATTGGAAAATGTAAACGGTCGAAACCACATACTGGTCACCAAAATTACCTTCATTTGCTGAAGAGTTCTGAACTGAGTGCCAGTACATAGACCTAATTAACCTAATTATAATTAAATAATTTTTCTGTACTGAATTTAGCCCATTATTTTTGTCGCTTTCAGATCGCATGGAGAAGAGAAGCCGTGTCTTCAATTGCCACTTGATTATTCTTGAATTGGAAAACATGTTAATAAAGGAAAACCATCTAGAATTAGCCAGGACTAATTGTTGTTAATAATTGCCCCCGAATTTTCAGGTCCAGCGCCGGCCCTGCGAGTGTTCATCTGTCAAATTTGAATTTGACAACTGTCAAATTCGACCAATCAGAATGCTACGTTCGTAGACGAACGCGGGGCACTCACAAAACCCTGGCTTTCGTGCAGGCTCTCTTTTCACTCCCTCTCCCCAATGCTGTCGCCGACTCGCTTCGCTCCGCCCCTCAACTCGCGCCTCCCATCACAAACGAGAGCCTGCACGCAGGCTAGTGCTCATTTTTTCAGTTTTTCATTAATATCTCAACAAGAGGCCTGTCGGCCTAGAGAGCTCCGCTGAGGATGACTGAAGTGATCATATTGTTCTGGATCATGAGTTAGAGTACTAAAGTGATGACGTCACGCTGGTGTCGGAAGTAAAATTTCCCATTCATTTTACCCATAGATGTTTTTTTTCATCTTTTGATGCACTTTCCGTTGTTTTCCAGCCCCATCGATTTCGAGATTTTACGTCATATTTCTGAGTAACAAAAAATGTTGTTTTTCTAGACCAGAGTCCGCTTTAATTTAAATCATTTAAATTTTTTGCCACCATGCTAATCCTCTTTGTAGTCTAAAAACTAGACGTCCCATGATCCTCCTGATTCCTGGGCAGAATGAGTTTAAAATGCGTTACAAATTACCTGCACCTTGCCAGTTGCCATAGCTATTTGTTTGCTTAGCTTGGTGAGACTGTAAATTCGTCAGCCACTCTACGCTCTACTTAGTTATATTTACTTGCTAGATATCAAGTTTTACAACTAGCGCCAATTTACTTTAATAGCCAAGCATCTTTGGCCTTCGTTTGTTTGGTTAAAAACTCGCTAGTTAGCTAGCGAATGAGCTAATCCGCTTTGTCAACGCATAACTGACCAAGCTACATAGCTAATCCAGGTCTGCTTGCATATGTAACGCTAGTTAAGTGCCGAAGTAATCGCAATTCATTGATTTTAGCGATTAATATTCACCATGTGAGGCAAGCCGAGCAAGCAAATGGACTTTTAGCTGGCTAACTTAGCCAGTGAGCTAGTTTACCGACTTCAGTGGCTGACTAACGTCATATTAGGTGGCAATATGTAAATGCCAACTCTGGAAATGCAGTGCTGCCAACTCTCCCATATTTTCCGGGAGTTTTAGTGGCATATTTATGTTCCTGTGCCGTAGCAAGCAATTATTCAACCAATGCGTATTTAAAAGATTCTCACGCGGAATTGAAGTCCTGGCAAATGGAGGTTTATCAGCTTCACGTGTGTTACAGTGGATTTCACCACTAGTAATATGGAAACTGATTATGACTCCTGTCTTCTCGCAGTTTTCTTTTTCTCTGGGGTTAGAAGCAAAGCATGTGTTTAATGATTGTTAAAATTGTTTAAATGATACAAGACCGTGTGAGACATCTTTAATTGCTTCCATCCCCTGAGTAAAGAAAAGAGTGAGAAGTAATCGGTTTCCATAACATTATAATACCTTTTACCATATACCATAATACTTCCATAATACTAGTGGTGAAATCCACCTTAACGCACGTGAATCTGAAATACCTCGCACAAGGACTTCAATTCTGTGGGCGGACCTCTTCAATACACGTTAATTAATGAATAATTGCTGAGTACGCCACAGGAACGTGAATATGCCACTAAAACTCCCGGAAAATTTGGCAGCACTGGAAATGTTCCTGGCTCAACGCTAGCTAAGTAGCCAAATAATGGCTATTCACCATTTTTATTGACTTAACTAGCTCGCTAGCTAGGCTAGCGAACCAGCGATTTTGCTAGCTTAGCCATTTATAATCGGAGAATTTTAATGCTAGCTAGTTTGCTAAATGACAGTAAGTGACATTAAACTAACCATTTACTGTTTCTATCGATTTAGCAATGTGCACAAGATATAATAAGCTCACTAGCTGGCTAGCTAGGTGGTTCGCTTGCGTAGCTGAATGCTAGCTAGCTAAATGGCAAAATAACTCATTGTGATTCATTCATTTCTAGGCATGTAGCTAGCTAATGGTGGCCCCCTATGTGGTAACAACGGCAATTTGAAGCAGTAATCGGCAACCGTCGTTGTATGCTGAGAACGTTTGCTGAATCTGAGGTACCCCATTGGATGGGAACAAATCACGGGGTACTCGTCCGCTTATGCAATGGATATGTAGCTTGCAGAAGTGGACTACAAACTGGATTACAAGTGCAAAAGCATATAATTTTTGGCAATAAACAACGAATTTGATGTGATCATTTGTATCTGTATACCCCTTAGGCTAATCTTGGAGCGAGGCGGCTCATAAAATTAATACGAATTCGAGCAATGCCAGAAAGTGTCAAAACCCCATTATAAATTCCCATAGGGATTTTACTTCCGACACCAGAAGCTAAGTAGCTGTGACGTCATCACTTAAGTACTCTATTCTGCATCATGTTGTTCCTCATCATTGTTTTTGGATCACATTGTTCCAGATCATTGTCCTGGATCACGTTGTTCTGGATCATCGTTCTGGATTAATTGTTCTGCATCATATTGTTCCGCATCGTATTGTCCTATGACAGTGTTAGAAGGATTGTGACTGCTATAATTGTGATGCACTGGGGGGGGGGTATTTGTTGGTTGTTAGTATTGCTTGGTGGTAAGATGATTGAAATAAATGATTGCAATTTGCAATTTGGTTCTATTGTTATACTACATAAATTGAGACACCAAACTGGTTCACAGTATATTCTGGTTACCAAATGTGTCATATGTGTTAAAATGGCAATAGTTTTCAAGAATTTCTGAAATTAAGCTATGACATGGACATTTCACTTATCCTCAGCAGATCTCTCTAGGCCAACAGGCCTCTCATTAGATATTAAACAGAAAAAAATCAAATAAGGCATGAAAACAAGAGAATTAAAAAATAAAGAGAGAAAAAAAACATTAAGCACGGAGATTGGTATTTATACACGTGTTCAAATAGTACATACGCCATCCTCCCACCCTTCCATCCCTGAGAGTGCTACCCAGGATATTGTTTAAGCAGTACATCTTAACTGTCTGTTCCCTCCAAAGAGGAGATCAATGGTCTCACTTCATTTATTCTTTATTTATCATGCCCTTTCAGAACATTTTTCACTTTTCTTTTGCGCTTTTCTCCATTGGTCTACAAACAAAAAGACTTAGTTGTTGCAATTTGTCACGGTCCAGTTGAATGATTGGGAGATGAACTGTGCTCTATGGGGAAGGGGTTTATGAGGCGAATGTGATGTCATAGAAGTCTCTGACCTTGATCTCAAGATTGTCCTCACTGCCCACAGGTCAGAGGAATCGGGAGAAGACTGGAGAGAGCAACTGCTGTTCGATCCTGTAAATATACACAGCTGTCTTAACCCAGCCCCCACCCATCCACTCTTCCCTCCCTGACCCTGCTGCGATCGTCACCGCAGAAACACACGCAAAGGTCACTTTGACTGGAGAACATAAAGGCTGTTTGCAAGGAAAAAAAATCTTTTAAAATAATTTATAAAAATGAGACTGAAGATTTGGGGGAGAGCATATAGAGTTGGTTAACAAAGTAGCAACTGAAGGCTGAGGAGATGGGGGGAAATGGAAGCCAGAAGAGGAAGATCTGGACCACAATGCATCTGGCTCTTCATAATTCTGAATCTCCTTTTTGAGGAAAAGATTGCTCTCCCTGAAAAAATGTGATATTTCTTTTACTGCATCAATCCCCAGTGCCCCCCCCCACCTGGCTGTCTAGAACTCCCCTACTCCCACCCCCTTTCTGAAATCAGGAATGGGGCTACGCCTGCTTTAATCTCTTGCGGCTGCGCAGAGTTTGAACTCTTCGTATGCTGGAATGTCAGTCTGTGTTGGTTTGATGGAGTCCGTTTGCAGCCTTTTTTTTATTTCCTTTTTTTTTTTTCCATTTTCAAGTTAGATTAAGGAGCGGGAGTAATTGTGGTTGGGGATCTTAGGTGTGCATCAAAGCATCAGGGAGCAGAATGTTTTTGAGATCAGAATTCATGTTATTGGTTCTACTGGATAACATCCCCTGTTCCCCATGTACTGTAACCAGATACTCTACGGTATTAAAGTATTTGTGTTCCAAATTCCTCATTGCATGCATTTTAACATAGTACGTTGACCAAATCCTAGGACAGGAGTTAAATACTCTGGTCCTGGAGTGCCACAGTGCCTACTGGTATTTGCTGTGCACAAGATATTCGCTGAAGTGTCTGGTGGAAGAGTCTACACGCCTTGTTCTCAAAGTATTAATCACCCACTGATTGAAAGGAGACCACAAAAGGCTGCAGGTGCTGTGGCCCTCTTGGACCACAGTTTGACACCCAAGCCTGAGGATGTTTGACTACTTTCCCCTGCATTATTGCAGATAAAATATGTATACGTGCCTGTAATCAGACTACAATCGTCCTAGAAATTTCATTTTTGTTAATTTTTCTAGAAAATTTTGTAGATTCTGAAAAAGTGCTCATTATGACCTAACCTCCCCAACACCACAGTGCTATTCCCTTACTGTGACATGGATAAGACTTCTTTAGGCCAGTCATGCACGAGGGCTTAGTGAGTAACCCTAACCAATCATCTACAGCTTGGTCCAATGCTTTCTCACCCCTTTGCTGGAGACTTGCATGTCTCAGAGCATCACCAGTGTTGTGTCTGACTGTACAAAGCATTTAAATGGCTCTAGTTGATAAAAAAATAACAACGCGTCAATTTTTTTTAAAATTTTGGCCTACCTTTTTAAACCTTGGCATAACTGTAAATATTGGCGCTTTCAGTCCAAACTAGGTTTTTTTTTTTTTTTTTTTTTGCAATGAATAATAAATACATTTGCACAATGTTGAAGCACGAGCTTTTTCCATCTAATTCTGTTAAAAAAAAAAGTTTTCTATTTTTCCAATGGGAATTATATTCCAAATTAAGGTTACCTATGCGTAGAATATATAATTTAATATAAATCGTATTTAGAACATGACTATAGATATTATTGATATATATTGGTGTCTAGTGTATCATGGTAAGTAGCCTGTTAGCAGTTTAACTGGTAACTTGCAGACATTATGTCTTGTACTTTATGCAGCAAACCCTTATTACTGATTTGAGCTATTGCAATATGTGTTGTCTTTGGTTCTTTTGTTTTTCAACTGTTGATAATCTAAGAGTCATATTCTGTGGTTATTGCTTTAAAGAAATGCTAAATAATACAGTAATAGATCTTTAAAGAGTGTTGTTTATATTGATCAGAAATCAAATCTGTATAAAGCAATGTTTTCAAAATGATTGTAAATAGCACTAATGCTTTTTTTTCTTTAAATTACAATATGGAATAATTCTGTTAACTGAATAAAGAATATTTAAGTGCTGATGTCAGTGATTCCGGCTTTGTTGAATAATTGCATGATTTTCATTCATTGCGTTAATGGCGTCACTCATAGTCACTGAGGAAAAACTTGTCATAAAACTGCATCTTTTGTGAATTTTCCCCCTCAGTTTTTAGAAATGCACTTGCTTATAATCTTTGAAGCAGTATGTCTGCTAATATGCTCAGTTCCATTGTTTAGTAGTGTTTCATTCAGAATTTTTTAGACATTCTGACTCCCAGTCCCATAAATCATGGTAACAAAGACGGAGAACTGCTGATTGTCCCATTGGCTGAAATTGCTGTTGTTGTGGCTCCCCATTCAGACATGTTTTAGAATTTTTGAGGTTCCCTTATCTTCAAATACAACCCCAATTCCGAAATAGTTGGGACAAAGTGTACATTGTGAATAAAATCAAAAGGCAATGACTTTCAAATCACACCAGCCAGAGTTTTATTCACAATAGAAGAGAGATAACATAGCAAATGTTGAAACTGAGAAATTTTACAATTTTATCCACAAAATGAGCTCGTTTCAAATTTGATGGCTGCTACAGGTCTCAAAAAAGTTGGGACAAGAGCCTGTTTACCATGGTGTAGCATCCCCTCTTCTTTTTAACACAGAGTGGAGGCGTCTGGACATTGAGGAGACAAGTTTCTTGAATTTAGCCATTGGAATTTGATCCCACTCTTGTTTAATACAGGCTTCCATCTGCTGGAGAGTTTTGGGTCTATTTTGACGGACTTTTTGTTTAATTATGTGCCAAACGTTGTCAATCGGTGAAAGATCAGGACTGCAGGCAGGCCAGTTCAGCACAAGGACTCTTCTACTATGAAGCCATGCTGTTGTAATAGCTGCAATATGTGGTTTTGCATTGTCCTGCTGAAATACACAAGGCCTTCCCTGGAATAGATGTCGTCCGGAGGGTTGCTCTAAAACCTTTATATAACTTTCAGCATTCATGGTGCTTTTTAAAACATGCAAGTGTCTCACACCAGATACATTAATGCATCCCCATACCATCAGAGATGCTGGCTTTTGAACTGAATGCTGATAACAGGAGGGGTTGTCTTTCTCCTCTTTAGCCCGGAGGACACGACGCCCATGATCTCCAACAAGAATGTCAAATTTGGACTCATCTGACCACAGGACACTTTGGCACTTTGCCACAGTCCATTTTAAATGAGCCTTGGCCCACAGAACACGGCGGCACTTCTGGATCATGCTCAACAATGGCTTCCTTTTTGCATGATAGAGTTTTAGGTGGCATCTGTGGATGGCACGGTGGACTGTGTTTACAGACAGTGGTTTCTTGAAGTATTCCTGGGCCCATTTAGTAATGGGAATGACAGAATCATGCCGGTGAGTGATGCAGCGGTATCTGAAGGCCCGAAGATCACGGGCATCCAGTAAAGGTCTTCGGTTATCTTTACTTCTGAGAGACTCAGCCTCTCTAAGACATCTCTTTTATAGCCAATCATGTTACACACCGGATGCCAGTTAACTTAATTACTTGCTAAATGTTCTTTCAGCTGATTCTCCTATATATTAATTGCTTTTTCAGCTTTTTTTTTTTTTTTTTTTTTTTGGCCTGTGTCCCAACTTTTTTGAGACCTGTTGCAGCCAAAAAATTTGAAAGAAGCTCATTTTTTGGATAAAAATGTAGAATGTCTGTTTCAACTTTTGAAATGTTATCTATGTTCTATTGTAAATAACATATTGGCTCGTGATCTGAAAGTCATTGCATTTTGATTTTATTCACAATTTACACTTCGTCCCAACTATTTCGTAATTGGGGTTGCAATTGGAGAGAGGCAGAATCTTCATAAATTTATCACTTTATTTCAGCTCATGATGAGACGATGACCTAAAGCCCGGAGTAGTCTTTGCATGCAAAGAATACTACCCCAATCATTCCAAATGGCCTTTTTAATTCAAAAAACCACCTTCCAATCACATTACACTGGTTATTGTCCCCCATCGCCGCGGTAGCGAGTTTATGTATGTGAACTACTTGTGTGTGTGTGTGTGTGTGTGTGTGTGTGTGTGTGTTGCTGCCACTTACATAATATGGTTACTGATTATGGTTCTTGATTTACTGATGAATATGATGAGTAATACTGAAATATGATCCTCAGCATACATTGGCAAATATTTTCAAGTATTGGCCTGTTTGGATGTTTCATTGATGTTTCTTTTTAGTAAGAGGCCAGCAAGAATTTTTCTTGCATGTAAAGGATTAGACTGCTTGGTTTGTCTTTTTTCCTGTCCTCTGTTTTATTCACAGTATGGCATAACCCTTGGTTTTTCACTTGCCACCTTTAAATAGTGTCTACCTACCTCTCTGTCTCTGACTTCCCCTCTATCCCCCTCCCCGCCTTATGGTTCATGTTTTCTTTTCTCGGGGGGATATAAAGTGTGCAGAGAGGGATGACATAACCGTTGTTGAGCTGTTTTAGCAGGAAATTGAATTTGGATGTACAACTCTCCCAAGGAAGAGAAGTGCTTGCTCACTGCAAGGCTCCTTTGGCAGCCAATAATTTTAAGCAGATGACCTGGCCTTCCACGCTTCGTTTGAATGCCAGTGTTAAAAGGAGCTGAAACATTATACGGTGGTGTGAAAAAGCATTTACCCTCTTCCTGATGTTTTTCTATTTCTGCTTTTTATATGCAAATGTGTCAGATCATCCAACCATTTTTGATAGATGACGGACCGCTTGAGTGGACAGAAAGTGGAGTTTTTAAATGATCATTTGATTTATTGAAGTTGAAGAGTAATTCAAATGGTATATCATTCATGTGAAAAAAATTATTGCCCCTAAACCTAATAACTGGTTTTGCATCTTTTGACATCAGCAACTGGTATCAAACATTTGCAATTACTGGGAACTAGTCTTTTACAATGCTGTGGAGGAATTTTGGCCCAGTCCGCGCTGCAGAATTGTTTTAACTCAGCCACGATGGAGGGTTTGCGAGCATGAACGGCCTGTTTCAGATCATTCCACAGCATCTCAATCTTGGATTCAAGTCATGACTTGACTAGCCCTCTCAAAAACCTTAATGTTGTTGATTTTGAGTCATTCAGAGGTGAACTTGCTTTTTTGCTTTGGATCCTTGTCCTGCTGTATATCCCAGCTGCACTTGAGCTTTAGGTCACAAACCGATGGCTTGACTTTTTTTTTTTTTATGATTTTCTGGTTGAGGGCAGAATTCATGATTCCATCAATTATTGCAAGTCACCCTGGTCCTGAGGCAGCAAAGCAGCCCCATACCATCACACCACCACCAGATGTTTGACTGTATACTGTTATCATCATGGAATGCTGCGCTAGTTTAACTCCTTCAACCCCACAGCCCTCTACAGAGGGCTGACCAACATATTCCCTTCAACCCCAAATTCCTGTAGGGAAAATTCAAACAATCTGACTAATTGATTGGAACATACCAGGTTACATTTAATGGGATTCCAGAGATAACAGTAAGATACAATGTCCAGATAATGACCAGCCCTCTACAGAGGGCTGTGGGGTTGAAGGTTATAGTGATGCTAGAATATCTGGGGTTGAAAGAGTTAACGCCAGATGAAATGAGACCCATGTCTACCAAAAAGTTCTGCTTTTGACTCATCAGTCTACAAAATATTATCCCACCAGTCTTTGGGAATCATCAAGACCTTTTTTGGCAAATGTGAAATGAGCCTCTGTGTTCTTTTTGGCCAGCAGTGGTTTTTGTTTACAGTTCTCCCATGAATGTAATTTTTGCCCAGTCTTTATCTTATTGCGGAATTGTAAACACTGACCTTAACTGAGGCAGGTGAGGCATGTTGTTCTGTTCTCAGTCTGAGCTTTTTGTGACCTGTTGGATGAGTCTTCAATGTGCTTTTGGAGCAATTTTGGTCAGTCGGGCACTCCTGGGAAGAATTTTTACTGTTCCAAGGTATCCCCAATCGTAGACAATGGCTGCGTCTCAAGTCTCTTAATTGCATCCTTGTTCTCTTCACTTGCGTCCTGTCCTTGCGTCTTAGTCTCTCCCACCAAGGATGCATTGAGGAAACAGGAGAGAGGACAGACGAAACGAGGATATATGTTTTAAGTTTCATGAGTCGTCCTCTCCTCAGTTGCGTCACATGAAGCGACGCTCGTTTCTGATGGCGGCCCTCGGCTGGATCTGTTGGAATATGATCCGCAGGAGTTGGTACGCATGCAAACTGTGAATTAATCGCAAAATTTACTCATCGTGTGGAATACAGTTTAACTGCCACATGCAATATAACACCAGATAGCCTACTTTTTAAGTGTGGTAGTTTTTAAAATTGTGATTAATATGTTATCATAAAATATTGAAGTTTCCGAGTTAGTGACTCCTCCTAAAATTATGTTGTGTTGCGCGCAATCCTATTGTTAACATCGCCTAGATAACAGAGTTGGGTTCAAGTACTTTCAAGAATTGGATGCAAGTATTTTTTTTTAAATACCAAAGTGCTTGCACTTGTATCGGAGTACTTCCTATTAATGCCTAAAGTACTTGTACTTGTATTCAAGTACTTTTCAAAGTTCTTGACCAATCTGTCTCCTAAGTGCTGACAGAGATTGGTCAAGTGCTTGAAAAGTACTTGGATACAAGTACATGTACTTATTATTAGGTATTATTAGGCATTTGGCCTAATAATATTATTAGGCCTAATGCCTTACATTAGGCATTATTAGGTAGTACTCAGATACAAATACAAGCACTATGGTATGTCCAAAAAAAAAAAAAAAATGCTTGCATACAATTCTCAAAAGTACTTGAAACTACTTGGACCCAATTCTGCTAGATAAATTAAGATTTTAAACTCTGAGAGCTCGCTCGGTTAAAGCACCACATCGCGAAGCAGAAGTGACTATCACTGTGCGGGTTCGAGCCCCGGTCGTACCCACCAGCAGTAGTCCGCAGCTTTTTCAGAGTAGTGCACAATTGGCCATTGCGCTAAAGGGTTGCAAATTGGGTAGGGTCTGCCGGGAAGGGTTAGATAAGTAATGGGTGCTTTGTTCGTTGCTTAAGCGCCTCCTGTTGGCCAGCCGGGCACTCGTCAGAAAGATTCTAAGCTTGTTTGTGTTCGGGTATCCTCCGCCCTTGTTCTGAACTTGCTAGGATTCGACCAATGAGTGTAAAGAAGCAGTGGCTGACAGGCGCGTGCTTCAGAGGAGAGCCGCGAACTGTCTTCTCTCTCCTGAATTGGCAACAAGGGGTCGCATGTGAGCAAGGCTTGTATATAGTTCCCCGATTGGGCATTTCGAATTCGGGTGGGATTGGAGATGCCAAATTAAAAAAAAGAAAAAAAAAGATTTTAAACTCGGGCATTCAGGCTATCTGTACCGTCATCAGAAAAAATTTACCTCCCCCTGTATGAAATCCATTTATTTTCGTACGCATGCACAAATACGTTACTTATCCATTGTAAGCTGTTACCAATAATTTGACGTAGTTCAACAGATCACAATGGAGACTAAATAAAACCTCCGCCGGGTGCCTTAAGAGCATGAATGCAGTTCTTGTGGAAAATACTCAGTCAATGTGCTGAATGTCTCAACAGACACGTATAACCTCTAATTCAAAATGTTAAAGGTTACGTTAAAGGAGGACTATCATGGCTGGGAAAGTTGGGTGTTATTATTTCAATATATCATGAAAAAAAGACTTTGTTTTCTTTATTTTGCGATTTCTTTAATTTTTATGAGCGATTTTTCAAAACTAGTGGACCGCGCCATTTTTACCACAGAAGGCGAAAATTCATCCTCGATCCGCTTGGGGCGCCCCTAATCATGACGTCAGTGCGGCTGTCAGCGCCATGAATTTCCATTGTCCTGCGGTCCTGCAATGAGATTGTTGAATGACCGAGATATTCCCGCTTCCTCTATGAGGCAGACAGACGAGCTTGATTATTACCTTTTTCTATCCGACACAACTTTAATTTAGGGGTGAACTAACACCAGAGGCCATTTGAAATGCTTCCGGAAAGAAAAGTGCGATTTGAAGTCTGCTAATTACCAGCGAGGCTGGACAGCTGCCGTCACCTTGGCATAATTAGCTCACCTTAATTCCCGTGTACTTTGCCTAATTTGTAATCAAGCCATTTATTCAGCCAACTGACCAATCAAAACCAAAATCAAGCCAATAATGATTTAGAAGAGATAATGAGAAGCAGACAAACCGAACCAGGCTACAGTGCTAGATTGAAATAATGTCAGTAATCTGAATAAATAGCAGACCTCTGAATTCCTCGGAAAACTTTCACGTATTATTAAAAAAGATTTCTTAAAAATAAAATCATGTTAAGATGGCCCTGGTTTTTAAGCGTCTAAAAATATACGCAAAGTAGAAAACACTGTGTGAAGTGCATCAAACGTGAATGTGAGAGAGAAATTATTTTAGCATCGCAAGCAATGGACAAATGCACCGAAGACAGGGCAAGCACGTTCAGGCAAATCTGTGCCGCAAATTAAAAAAATTTTTTTTTTTAATAATTGAGCAAGATTCG
This sequence comes from Gymnothorax javanicus, assembly GCA_029692085.1. Classification (NCBI taxonomy): domain Eukaryota; kingdom Metazoa; phylum Chordata; class Actinopteri; order Anguilliformes; family Muraenidae; genus Gymnothorax; species Gymnothorax javanicus. The sequence goes on from CM056199.1 coordinate 68,787,532, forward strand.
CACACAACGGCCAAATGTAATAATCAAGCAAACACATTCAGGCAAACTGCATGCTGAACTAAGCAAAGTTAAGGTCTTCAAAATCATCCTCCTCTACTTGACAATTGCTTTCACCCCCTTCCCATTTACTTGGCTCAATTTGCAAACTAACAGTTGATTCGCTCAATGAACAATTTTAAAATGGTTGGTAGTCTAATTTATTTAGATATCCATGTATTCAGACATTTTGACATTGTATGCATCATGCACATGAATGCATGTGGCAGCCGCAGTGACGTTATGATCTGGCAAGTTCTCATGCCACTTGTGGCGGTAATGGCGGCCTCCTGGAAACAGCAATTCCGGCTAATTAATGGTCCTTTAAAAGAACAGGGGGTATGTATGGACGAAAAAATCGACCGTGGATATTATGTTGGAGTTAATTACTATAAGATTAAGTCAAAACGTGTAGGTCAGTATAGTCCTCCTTTAATACGCAATTTTGGCCCATAGGGGTTACATTAAGGATCAGAAAAATTAAAAGGTATAAATCCCCAAATTCCTGTCTCCTATACAAGCTCCCAATACTGTAAAACTTTTCCATTTGCACAATAGTTAACTTCGTTTTGCCATGACCTGTGCTTGAAGTGATGAACATAAGCGATTTTGTACAACCCCAATTCCAAAATAGTTGGTACAAAGTGTAAATTGTGAATTAAGTCAAAATGCACTGAAATATGTTATTTACAATAGAACATACACTACAGGCTAAAAGTTTGGGGCCACCCTCCGATTTTTAAAAAAAATCACATCAACTGTTCTTTCCTTATTTTTTGCACATGAAATGACTTCAGTGCATAAAATATAGAAAGCCAATAGGTTTTGGGTGAATTCCAGACCTTGACTGATTGTCTTGACTGATTGATCACTGTTCAAAATGTTTTATAATTGAGTTCCAATGCCTTTGTGTTAGATGATTTTATGTCACTAGTACGTGAACAATTTTATGAAACAAGAAGGCATGCTGTATAAATGCCTTCCCCAAAACCAAGGGGTCGCATTGCACTTGGTGCACCATTAAGGGTGGCCTTAAACTTTTGGCCTGTAGTGTAGATAACATTTCAAAAGTTGAGACTGAGACATATTACATTTTTATCCACAAAATGAGCTTATTTCAAATTTTCTGGCTTCAACAGGTCTCAAAAAAGTAGGGACACAGGCAAAAAAAGGGCTAAAAAAAGCAATTAATATATATTAGAATCAGTTGAAAGAACATTAAGCAAGTAATTAAGTTAACTGGCATCAGGTATGTAACATGATTCGCAGTAAAAGGGATGTCTTAGAGAGGCTGACTCTCTCAGAAGTAAAGATGGCCAGAGGCTCTCCAACCTGTGAAGGCTTGCATTAAAAAATTGTGGAATACTTTAAAAACAATGTTCCTCAACGTTAAATTGCAAAGGCTTTGAAGGTCTCATCATCGACAGTGCATAACATCATCAAAAGATTCAGAGAAACTGGAAAAATCTCTGTGCATAAGGGACAAGGCCGAAGACCTTCACTGGATGCCCTTGATCTTCGGGCCATCAGACGCCGCTGCATCACTCACCGGCATGATTCTGTCATTGACATTACTAAATGGGCCCAGGAATACTTCAAGAAACCACTGTCTGTAAACACAGTCCACCGTTCCATCCACAGATGCCACCTAAAACTCTATCATGCAAAAAGGAAGCCATTGTTGAGCATGATCCAGGAGCGCCGCCGTGTTCTGTGGGCCAAGGCTTATTTAAAATGGACTGTAGCAAAGTGGCAAAGTGTCCTGTAGTCAGACAAGTTCAAATTTGACATTCTTGTTGGAAATCATGGGTGTTCTGTCCTCCGGGCTAAAGAGAGAAAGACCACCCCTCCTGTTATCAGCGTTCAGTTCAAAAGCCAGCATCTCTGATGGCATGGGGATGCATTAGTGCATATGGTGTGGGACACTTGCATGTTTTAAAAAGCACCATGAATGCTGAAAGGTATATAAAGGTTTTAGAGCAACATATGTTCCCCTCCAGATGACATCTATTCCAGGGAGGACCTTGTGTATTTCAGCAGGACAATGCAAAACCACCTACTGCAGCTATTACAACAGCATGGCATCGTAGTAGAAGAGTCCATGTGCTGAATGGGCCTACCTGCAGTCCTGATCTTTCACCAATTAAGAATATTTGGCGTATAATTACACGAAAAGTCCGTCTAAGGAGACCCAAAACACTCCAGCAGCTGGAAGACTGTATTAAACAAGAGTGGAATCAAATTCCAATGGCGAAACTCAAGAAACTCGTCTCTTCAATACCCAGATGCCTCCACTCTGTGTTAAAATGAAGAGGGAATTTACACCCATTAAAAATAAGTGATTTGGGTCTAAAACATAATGTTTTGTGGTACGCAACATTCGAATTTATTTTGCCCTTTATATCAAGCCAATATTGCTCTTGTGAGAAAATTTCGAGATTTTGACTCGGCCGGAAGATAGAGGCATGGCTGGGCGGAGGGGGTGGTGCGAGGGAAGAGGGTGGGAGGAGGGAGTAGTGGCTTGAGAAAGCAGCCATAACAACGCGTGCATAGTAACACAACATGTGACCTCACTATGGCTGAATCTATTGCCCATTCTGGGTGGCTTAGATGTGCTCCTGCCGTCTGAGTGCGATGCACTGGCCGCTGCGTGAGATGAACTAGCGAACTAGCCTAAAAACAGGGGAAATATGTCACATACAACCTAATGTCAGTACATCTAAGTTCCATGCTCAAATAATGAAGAGTAACACGCTGCGTTTGGACAGCATAAAAAGACAACATACAGCCATCCATCAACAAATTAACAGAATGTGCACGGTTATACAGGCCTAAATTAACTTGATAAGCTAACATTAGCTTTTTGCTAGCAGAAATTTGGCGTATGTGTTGAGGATTATATTTCAATATTTCTCATCATATTCATCAGTAAATCAATGACCATAATTAATAACAATAATCAATAATCATAATCCGTAACCATATTATGTAAGCAGCAGTAATACACACACACAAGCAGTTCACATGCATGAGCAGTTCACACACACATAAGCAGTTGGCTTCTGTAGCTTTGATTAGTATCTATTCTGTTCAGTTGATTTGAAAACATGATCAGGTGAGACATTTAAATGTATTTGATTCCATTGAAAATACGGCATGTCGAGAGAACCCTCGGCCTGTGAGGGTAACGTTTACATATTGGATGTACTGCCAAGTTTCTTTTGAACTTCACCACACTCCATGCCATAGCTAACGGTAATGTAATGATAAGATTGAAGTTGGGGGAACAAAGTTGTCAGCTAATGTCAAAGTTGACATTTACAGACAATATTAAAGTGGCGGGTTCCGTGGTGTTGGAACAACACCTTTCTGGAGGCGCAGGTTTTTAAGCCTGCTTTGTACTGGCCTAAGTTGGAGAAAGAGTCTGACGTGAAATGCTGAGCACACAGGAATAGGTTTGTGGCAGGGGCCTTAGGAACATTGTTGGCAAAAATAAATGCAATCCACTTGTTCCTCTGCGATTCATCCCCCGATGGAATGTTAAAAACGTTTTTATGTGGATTTTGGCAGCCAACAACAGAGCATTTGTGTGCACCAGAACCTGTAGCTCTTGCCATCTCCGATATTTTTCTTAGGCGTGTTTGCGGAAAACAGTGGGCGCGGTTTGCTACTCCCTAGCCACACCTTGACTCCTCCTCCACGCAGGTACACGTCATCAGTATGCCCAAACTGAACTCGCCAATTTTCATGCCTCCAGAGTCGATGAGGAAAAAAGGAAGGAAGGAAGCTGCTTTGACTCTAAAACATCTCAGATTTTGTTAGAGTGAGGGATGACGAAGAACTGCCTAAGCAACATCGCAGACACAGTACATAGGGCAAGATCAATTTGGATTCAGAAAAGGCAGAGGCACAAGAGATGCAATCGCTGTCATGCGTGTCATGATTGTGCGGAGCATGGAGCATGCCCGGAGGTTTTCCTATGTTTTGTAGACTACGAGAGGGCATTCGATCGGGTGGATTGGGTGCTGCTGATGATGATACTGAAAAATCTGAGAGTGGATTGGAGAGACCGGCACCTGATTGCTGCTCTAAATTTGGGTCAAAGTGCAACTGTAAGAACTGACCAAGGAACAGCAGGTCCATGCACTATAGGAAGAGGGGTGCGCCAAGGCTGCTTGCTCTCACCTCTGCTCCTCAATATCTATGCAGAGGCAATGATGAGAGAAGCCATGGAAGAGGTGGGTGAAGGAGTGAGTAAGTGGACACCTGGTACAAGTGGTAAGATTCGCAGATGATCAAGCAATGACAGCCAGCACAGAAAGTGGACTCCAGACCATCATGTCGAGCCTCAGTGAAGTTGTGGAAAATTACAAGATGAGAATAAGCCAGAGAAAAATGAAAATAATGAAGATCAGCAAGAGAGAACAACAAAACATCAACATTAACATCAACAACAGCCCCTTAGAACAAGTCTACCAGTTCAAGTATTTAGGAAGTTTATTGACAGATGATGGGAGAAGTGAACGAGAAGTGAAGACATGAATATCCCTGGCAAAAGAGGCTTTTAACAAACATAAGATCTTACTCGCCAAAGGCCTGAACAGAAACCTAAAGAAAAGACTGATTAAGACCTTAGTATGGAGTGTACTTTTATACGGTTCGGAGACGTGGACGTTGAGAAAAGCTGACATCAAGAGACTAGGGAGTTCTGAGATGTGGTTCTGGAGGAGGATGGAAAAGATCAGTTGGACGGAGAAAGTAAGTAATGAAGAAGTACTGAAGAGAGTTGATGAAGAGAAGTGCTTGAGAGATACCATCTGGAAGAGAAAAGCGAGGTGGGTTGGCCTTGTTCTAAGATCAGACGTGTTGCTGCGAGACACAATAAAAGGAAGGATGGAAGGGAGAAGATCTAGAGGTCGGAAAAGAGTTATGGTGTTGGATGATATCAGGAATGGAAGATTGTACCATCAGATGAAAAGAATTGCTCAGGACAGAGAAGAATGGAGGAGGCTGACAGATGCAGACCTGCCGCTAGGCAGACCACTTGAGAGAGAGAGAGATGATGAATGTATACATGCAACAAATAGGAAAAATTTGTTTTTCAGGTAATGAATCCTATAAAGGAAGGGAGTATCGTGCCGCATAACGTACTTCACTTTAACAATTGAATATTGAATATTTTATTCAGGCTACATAAAAATTTTACCGAAACACTGAACATCTTTATGTTGTTTTCAATAAATGTAGTGTGCAAAAGTTCCTTACCCAGTGTTTTGACTGATTAAATGGAAAGAAAAGATGTAATTGTCTCTCCCCTTTAAATTTAATTTGTTGGATGAAAAAATGATTTGTTCCCTGACTTAAATATGTGATACAATCCCATCCTTGAGTTTTCTGATCCGCTGCAAATTTTTTTTTTTTTTTTTTGTTTTGTTTTTTTTTTACTGTCAGCTGATGTCGATATTGGTGCACGTCATGACTTTCCGCTGAAAGTATTCCGGGAAGAGCCTGTCCTCCAACAAAATACGCCCGCAAAGGTCGTTTGTCAAGCAGCTTATTATGACCTAAAGTTAAATTTAGGACTTAAGCGACCTTTAGCGGTCATTTAAATAACTACAATCTGGTTTCGATCGTCAGTGTTGCCGTCAGTAAATCCATGACCTAAACCTAATCCTAACCCTAATCCTAATTCTGACCCTTACCCTAACCCTAACCCCAACCCTAATCCTTCCCAAAACCGTTATTTTAAGTGTAAATATGACTGAAACTGTATCTGGAACTGAAACTGTAGCTCTACCTTCCTGCTGCCAGTAGGGGCGCGATTACTGGTCGTAAATCAAAGTAAATGAATATAATCAACCTATTTGATCGTATGGATGGAGGACAGGTTGTCCGGAAAGGCTGCTCTCGATCTGCGTTCATCAGCTCGTCAGAGCTCCATCCTCCCTCCTCTATTCTCTCTCACTCAGCACAAATAAGCGCTTTGGGACGACCTTTGCGCTTTTCGAGGAGGGAAACATGGAACATCGTCTGATTCATTAGAGAATAGAGGACATAACAAATAAGCGAATTGAGATGCACTCAATGGCTTTCACCACGATTTACTGGAAACCCAGAGCCATAAGCAACGTTTCCACCAATCGCAAAATGAAGTTTCCCCTCGCTTTACTGGTGCCCATTTGACCACAGGATCATTTTTAATTTTTTCGCTTTGAAGATTTGCGCTTGCTACAACTGGACAGTGGCGGTTCTAGAACCGGGAATTGGGGGGGCGCAGACACGTCCCTTTATGACAATTAGTCCTGGCTAGTTCTCAATCATTTTCCCATACTGACGCGTTTTCCAATTATCGTAATTGGCAACTGAAGACACGGTTTCTCTCCATATGCGATTGAACAGCGATGAAATCATGGGCGAAATTAGTACAGAAAAATGATTTACTTATTAATAGGCCAGTGCTTCGCGTTGATCGATCAGGTCCGCGTTCCAATGAAATATCGCCTTTCACACTCAGTATTGCGTGGGTTGATTAAAAAAAAAAAAGTGGCACTCGGCAGTTAAATAGGCAGCGTGCTGCTCAAGCTATTTGCGTGAAGAGTCGACTGGTATGCAAATTTGAATAACGTTGATTTTAAAACAGCAAATACGCGTCCAGATCACAGATCTATATATAATAACTGGATAGCTGATGACGTCATAATTTTGAAGTAACCGTGCCACCATATTGCTATGCCCAACTATAATCTCTCAGAACATTACTCACATTGAACACGTTGCAGCCTACGATATAATTAATTGAGAAGATATCTTTTCACAGACAGGGAAGAGGCGGTATTTTATGTTTTCTCCTCAAATCGACCTGACTGTACGAAAAATGCCTCAAGGATCGCAGATTTAACTATAGTAGGCAGGCAGCAGTTGTACGAGCTTTTCACATCATCAGCATTTGACAGTACGACCAATGAGTGCGTTCCATAGGAAATTTATACCGATTTTTCTACTAGCCAGGACTAGAACTAGCCAGGACTAATTGTCATAAAGGGACGTGTCTACGCCCCCCCAATTCCCAGTTCTAGAACCGCCACTGCTACAACATTACATTCACTTCCATGGGAGATGAACTTGGTTGAGGACTGACACACGAGCTCACACCACCGACCAATAGCAATGTGAGTTGAGCCTTGTTTACACTCCAGGGGCGGCACTTCGTAGAAATTATGCTTACTTCTGAAGCTACGGGCTTCACCAAATTTCATGACAATTCATCCATATTTAGTCAACTAAAAAAGATCGGGCATGTGCATACATGCAACGAAGGTGCGGGAATCTTTAGTCTACGTTTTGGGTGACAAAGTTATCAAGCATATTTCACCTTTATATCTCTCTCCTCACTTGTCCAGAGCCATGTCAAATTGGTTGGCTATGTTGCTAGCCATATAACTAGCTACTGCAATGTCCGACAATAAAGAGAAACACAAAGTCATCTGAAGGAAAGACCTGCCTTTCTGAAATTGTGATGAACAAGCAGACTCAGAAATTATGAAAACTGCAAATGAGCCAAGCTATTGCTGAGTCGCATGGGAGTGATGTTGGTTAAGTTTATTAGCTTGAAACAAAAATGTGTCGCTTTACACTCGATTGCTTTGTCATATTATCCCAGAGCTATAAATTTAAGCATTAGTGTTATTCAACTTCATGTTACCCATTGAAATTGAGTGAGTGAGTGAGTGGACGAGCGTACATTTCGAACACAGCCTTGTTTACACTTGAGGCAGTAGCCTACTTCCTGGAATTTCAAGAAATTACCAACAAGATGACGATGCTAGTGTTGCTGTGTGAACGTCACAAACATTTTACTTTATGAGCATTGTACCAGCTTGAGAATAAAAATATTTACAAAACTGACGTCATAATCCGATATTGAGCTGGACCACTTTTTTTGTGAAACCGTGTTACTTACAGTGCTGTGAAAAAGTATTCGCTCCCTTCCTGATTTTTTTTTTTTTTTTTTGCATATTTGTTACACTTCATGGATTTTGATGAAATTTGGTTTGATGATGCATTTGGCCAATTTCTCCAGAGTTTTTTTGTTTTTGAATTTGACCATTTTTGGACTATTTAAGGTCCACTTTGGGGCCAAAATAGGTGTTTCTACAATGTTAATGTCCAATGTCTCAGAAGTAGCTCCACAGATTCTGAGATTTTGGCTTAAAAAGATAAAAAACAACATTCTGCACTTCTTGTCAAAATTGGACTCAATAATTTTGCTCTGGGCCCTTTTTGGTCTGCAATTTGTCCTTTTGCATTGTTGTGGTCCATAACTCAGAAACTAGTCCATATATGTATCCTGAGATTTTGTCATAGAATCCTAAATCATGGTATTCTGTGGTGCCTGTGTAAATTTGGACCTTGCAGTTTCATCTTCTGCCATTTGATGGGCCCGATTTTGGCCCAAAATTGGTCCAAATTATTTTGAATATGCTATATTTCATTTAATATATGTGACAACCGGAATTACAGACACGAACACCATCCATGTCACACCGCCCAAAACCGTTAATTCCCCTCCCGTTATGGTCCTTCCCCAGCAGCACCATGGACAGTGCATGTTGGCTAGGACGCCGTTCAGCACCCTTAGCCACCACTCTACGCTGGACAGCTCCTGCCAGTTGCAGCTAGTCGTAGAAGAAGGGCTCTCCCAGCGCATTCCGCACAAGACCACGCACCTAATCCTCATCTGCTTTTGACAAGTCAGCAATATAATGCTGACACGGCAGCAGACAGGGACAGGTTGGCTGGGAGTGCACTTCACAATTGCATTACTGACCAATGTTCTGTCACAGCCTGGCTCACAAAGCCATGACAAAAAAAAGGGAGATACACCATTGTAAAGAAATAACAATTGTATTTATTTAACAAACTATAAAATATAAAATCCACAAATAATCACAAATCATGGGGTGTGAATGTCAGTAAAGTAAGCATGAAGTGCATGATGGTTGAGTGGAAAGTGCTGTAGAATGCAAAAAGAGAATCAAAAGATGAACGAAGGAAACCTAGGATCAAAATGCTGGCAGCATGGTCTCTGCAAGGAGAAGGAGAGAGAGAAGAATGATCAACTGCAGGCAGCTTAAAGGCTGGTGAACACCAGGCCCAGGTGTCACCAGTCAAGCAATGATTGCATTACCTTTCTGCATAAAATAAGGCCAATGCAGCAATACCAAACCCAGCCTCAGGGGCCGCCACACCCCCCCCTTAAGACGGGGTCCCAACGGGATCACCGGAAACATGCAATATAAAGAACAAACATTTCAAAGCCCCAAACCTCCTATTCCGCCCATCTCTGCAACCAGGTACCTGAAAAATGAAACTTATAAAAAAGAAAACAGTACACAAAAATTAAGTTGAAAGTAGTTTTAAAATATAAAACAATATCTAGCCCACAGGGGCACGAGAAAGAGCATCTGCTATAATGTTATCTTTGCCTTTAATGTGTCTAATATCCAGGCTAAAAGCCTGTAAGAACAAAGTCCACCGCATGAGACGTTGATTTGGACAGCACAGCGAATTCAGGAACGTCAACGGGTTGTGGTCTGTATATACAACTAAAGAACCACCACCAGAACTGATGTAGACTTCAAACTGCTGTAGAGCCCAAATAAGGGCCAACGCTTCCTTTTCTATTGTTGAATAGTTTAATTGGTATGAGTTAAACTTTTTAGAAAAGTAGCACACTGGTCTGTCAATACCATCCCTCTCCTGCACCAAAACTGCGCCCGCGCCTACCTGACTGGCATCAACTTGGATTTTAAAAGGCCAATCCAGACAGGGCGCAGCTAGGACAGGAGCAGAGCACAGGAGAGATTTGATATGCTCAAATGCACATTGACAAAGGGAGGACCACACAAACTTGGCATTGCCTCTCAACAAGTCCATCAGGGGTGCAACTACTGTGGCAAAGTTTTCACAGAAGCTACAGTAATAGCCTACCAAGCCCAGAAAACGCATCAACTCCTTTTTTGTGGGCGGAGTAGGATACTGCACAATAGTTCCAACTTTAGCATCCATGGGGCGAACTTGCCCCTGCCCAACCACCCGGCCGAGGTACGTCACAGTCGACCTGGCAAACTCACACTTTGCCAGATTGACAGTGAGACACCCCCCAGCCAGGCGATCGAACAGGACACGTATGCGCTGGATATGAGTATCCCATGTGTCGCTATAGATGACTACGTCGTCAAGATAAACGGCACAACCTTCAAGACCAGCCACGACCATATTCATGAGCCGCTGAAAAGTTGCAGGGGCATTTCGCAAGCCGAAACTCATGACGGTGTACGCATATAATCCAGTTGGCATTTTAAACGCCGAAATTTCACGTGCACGAGCCGATAGTGGCACTTGCCAGTACCTTTTTAATAAATCAAATCTACTAATAATTTTGCCGAACCGACCTGATCAATGCAGTCTTCCATACGTGGCAACGGATAGGAATCTGGCTTGGCGACCTTATTTACTTTCCTGTAGTCCGTGCAAAAACGAGGCGATTTGTCTGACTTACTAACCAATAAGCAAGGAGACGCCCAACTTGATGATGACGGCACAGCTATTTTATTGTCCAACATGTATTTTATTTCCAACTCCAAAACTACACACTTATGAGGAGCACACCTATAAAAACGTTGTCTGATAGGTGCACTATCCCCAAAATCAATATCGTGTTCAATAAGGTGTGTATGAGATGGTGTGTCACTAAACAAAGTCGGAAACTCTCTGATCAAATGAACAAGTTCCTTTCTCTGAGACTCTGGCAAATGAACAAGCAAGCTATCAAGCTTACTCAGCGTCTCGGAATTCGTCAGCCTACCACAAACCACTGGGTCATCAGGTACTCTGATGTCTACCTCCTCCACCTCAGGAACAGGACCTAAGGACACAGAATTCACAGAGAGGACAGGACTGGCATTTGAACTCTCATTATTGACACCAGATATGACAGGAGTGAAAGAAGCGCGAACATAATATGGTTTCAACAGATTCACATGACAGAGACGAGAAGACTTCCTGCGGTTCGGCGTAGCAATATAATAATTCTGCTCCGAAACTTGCTTTTCAGTAACAAATGGGCCAGTAAATTTTGCATGAAATGGTGAACCCACTATTGGGGTAAGAGCCAAAACCTGATCTCCAGGACTGAATTGGCGCCGTTCAACTTTACAATCATACAGATTTTTCTGTTTGAACTGGGCAACTCCCAAGTGTTCCCACGCCCTCTCCACAGCTGTATAGAGGCGATGTCTAAATCCATTTACATACTCAATTAGGTTTTTTGGTGGATCACCCTCAGCCAGATCATCATGCAGTACTGTCAAGGGACCCCGTACTGTGTGCCCAAAAACAAGGTCATTAGGGCTAAACCTGGTGCTTTCCTGTACGACCTCTCTGGCCGACAACATCAACCAAGGTAAACCCTCCTCCCAGTCTCTTCCTATCTCCACACAATAAGCACGCAGCAATGATTTTAAAGTCTGGTGAAAGCGTTCTAACGCCCCCTGGCTCTGTGCATGGTAAGCTGACGCACGGTTATGCCTGACTCCCAGCTGCTTTAAAACCTGTGCAAACATGTGAGAGGTGAAGTTTGAACCCTGATCACTTTGGATCACACGAGGAATGCCAAAAATTGAAATAAATTGCGTCAAGGATTTAACTACTGACTTAGTGGTAATTGAGCGCAGTGGATATGCTGCAGGGTACCTAGTAGTCTGACACATTACCGTTAGCAAGTGAGAGCAGCCAGATTTAGAAGTGGGCAAAGGCCCCACACAATCTATAATGAGATGTTCAAATGGCTTATTGAGACCTGGGATTGAACAAAGAGGTGCTGGCTTTACATGCTGATTCGGTTTACCAGTAAGCTGACAAACGTGGCATGTTTTAACATAACTTGACACATCGCGCTTTAACCTGGGCCAGAAAAACCCACGCAAAACACAGTCATAGGTTTTCCCTCACACCCAGATGACCTGAACCATCATGTGCAATTTTCAATACTGTGTCACGAAATTTACCCGGCACCACAATTTGAAACACCAGATCGCCAACAAAACCACCATCACACTGCACCCACTTCCGAACAAGCAACTCCTTCTGCAGAAAGTACCCCTGAGCAACATTTTCTATCTCAGCCTCAGAAATAACATTCTCAAATAAATGGGATAGAGACTGATCAGCCTGCTGGCTCTTAACCCGCTCATCTCGAGAGATGGACGGAGGAAGATCAGGCAGGGAAGCATTCACCTTCACCTCAAGTGCCAAGTCCGGTGCATCCACATCACGGCTCTGTGCGCGCGTTACGGCGCAAGCTGGAAAAACCTCAGGGAACCTCTGACCACTGTCATCCAGCTCCCCAGAATCAGGTGGTACAGAAGCAATCACCGGAGGAGTCGGCCCATCCGCCCACACAACACCACCAGCGAGATCATTCCCAAAATCATGGCCACACCATCAATTGGCAGTGCAGGGCGCACACCGACAGCAACAACACCACGTACGAGATCACGCTCAAGCACCATATTATGCCGCGGTACAGGTATTAACTCCATCCCCATCCCCCGCATAAGGATAAAATCCCCCGTCTCCGTCATAGACGAGAAAGGCAAGACTGACCCAACAATAAATGAATGTTTCGCACCAGTATCACGCAAAACTCTTATCGGCACGCGCTCATTACTGCCCACTAAAGATACAACAGCATCAGCAATAAAAGGCTCAAAACCATTCTTACTAGAATCACACACAACAGACCATAAGCAGGGGATAGTTGAACAAGCCAAAACAGGTGAGAAAGATTTCTGCTGATTTTTTCAAAATTATCAGCAAAACTAACTGCTCCTTAGTGCAGCCACAAATGAATTCCACCGATGGCGCATCCAAAAACTCTGCTACAGAAGAAGGCATCACAATTTATCAATTAAACCCAACAGAATGTACAGTGTTAACCCTCCCAAAATGCACATGTGAGGCCAATCTAAACCTCTGGGGTTATTCCCCACTCACTGCCTATCCAAAATCTTATCTACACACTCAACCCTAGTCTTCATGCAGCTTGTGGCGGGTAATTACGCACGATAAACCAGCGCGGTTGAGAGACGACCTGCAAGCAGGCAACCCCCCAAGATCGCCTGGATATGCCCCCGAGACAATTGACCAGATGGACAATTGACACTAACCACTTACTGCAACACTACAGAGAAAAAAAACAAACTGACGCACCCAAAGGGGAAACGCCACACAACCTAACAGGGGAAACTCAAAAACACTGCATCAGGGCGGCAACCCTTACCTTCTGTTGGGATTCACAAGCTGATTCAACTGAAGAATGAATAAAGGGAAAAAGAAGAAAGAGAAAAAAAAAAACTGCCAGTGCCTAACAAGGCATATCTCCCAGAATTCGCGCGCAGCACAAAATAGTACTCCAAAACAAATTGTGCTCCAGAGACCAATCACCCAATTAGTGCACACTGCACCTGACAAAACTATTCAAATTTATCAATGGTCAACGCAACACTACGCAAACACATTTACCAACTATGGACGAGCCCCCACTTTGTCACAGCCTGGCTCACAAATCCATGACAAAAAAAAAAGGAGATACACCGTTGTAAAGAAATAACAATTGTATTTATTTAACAACCTATAAAATATAAAATCCACAAATAATCATAAATCATGGGGTGTGAATGTCAGTAAAGTAAGCATGAAGTGCATGATGGTTGAGTGGAAAATGTATGTAAGTGCTGTAGAATGCAAAAAGAGAATCAAAAGATGAACAAAGGAAACCCAGGATCAAAATGCTGGCAGCATGGTCTCTGCAAGGAGAAGGAGAGAGAGAAGAATGATCAACTGCAGGCAGCTTAAAGGCTGGTGAACACCAGGCCCAGATGTCACCAGTCAAGCAATGATTGCATTACCTTTCTGTATAAAATAAGGCCAATGCAGGAATACCAAACCCAGCCTCAGGGGCCGCCACAGTTCTCTCTCTATTTTTTGATCAGAGTCCGAAGGTGAAGAAACGGGGAAATCCCAAATTTCTGCTCCTTCCAGAAAGCCTCGCTCTGGATGCTGCTCTACCACCTGACAGTGGCTTAATTCCCCAAGTGTCTTAAGGTTCAGGAAGCCTATTGTCTTTTGAATTATCTCTATAAATAAAATTACCACCCAGTGGGTGGGACTCTTGCCAACCTGTTGCTCTGTCTGTGCCTGCTTTTTTGGTGGTTCGCCACATATAGTATTAACAGCCTAGATTGGCATTGTTGGGTATAAGAAAATCACATATTGGCTTGCCGGTGAGGCATTGCGCCTTCGGCCGCTTTTTTTTTTTTTTTTTTTAATTAAACCATTTTGGACCATTTAAGGGCCATTTTTGGGCCAATACTGGTGTTTTGCAACATTGATGTCCAATATCTCAAAAAACGGTTCCATAATTCTATGATTTTGGTTTAAAAAAGATGAAAAACAAAATTCTGCACTCTCTGTCAAAATTTGGACTCCATAATTTTGCTCCAGGCCATTTTATGAACCATTTTTAGTTCAGAATTGGTCTCTTTGCATTTATATGGTCTATTTGTCAGAAACTAGTTCACATATATCCTGCGATTTTTACTTGGAATCATAAATAATGGCATTCTGCATTGCCTTTGCAAATTTGGACCTTGTAGTTTCATCTCCTGTGAAACTGCAATTTATTTCTAAATTGTTTTGAATATGCTGTGTCTCGTTTATTATAATATTTCCAGCTTAAGTTTGCATTCTTGGGTATAAACAAATCACATATGGGCTTTCTGCTGGTCAGGTCAAAAGTGATCTACAGTGACCTTGAAAGGCCAATGTCAAGGTCATGATGCATTAAATGGTCAATATCATGGTGAATACTGCATATAGAGCTTAGGCTTGCATTGTTGGGTGTTAATTGCCATGAGTTTCAGGGCCCTATTTTTAATCATTTTTCTTGATAAAAGATACTTTAACTCCCCTCTTTCAGGTGTCGCCAATTCTCTTTGTTAAGATGCGTAATAAAATGCATCATTTGGATGCAAAAAAGTGTGCATTTCAATCTTTGCTTTTATTTAAACAATCATGATTATGACAAACATTTATGCAGAAAATCCTGCTTTCTTTTTTTGTAAAGAGTAGCCAATTAATTTAATTAATTATTTTTTTTAAAATAGGGTTTGCCATCTCCAATCCCACCCGAATCTGGAATGCCCAATTAGAGAACTATGAACAAGACTTGCTCATATGTGACCCCTTGTTGCCAGCTCAGGAGAGAGAGAGACAGTTCGCGGCTCTTCTCTGAAGCACGCGCCCGTCAGCCCCTGCATTTTTACACTCATTGGTCGAAACTTTCGCAAGTGCAGAACGAGGGCGGAGGATACCCGAACATGAGCAAGCTTAGAATCTCACTGATGAGCGCCCAGCTGGCCAACAGGAGGCGCTTGAGCAAAGAACAATGCAATTTTTTTTAAAAATATCCCTTCCTGGCAGTCCCTTCCCAATTTGCATACCCGCAGCACTGTAGCCAATCATGCGCTGCCCTGAAAAAGCTGCCGACCACTGCTGCTTGGTATATACGGGGATCGAACCCGCACCATGGTAGTCACTACTGCTCCGTGAAAAAAATTTTATTGAATTTATTATTTACTCGCCCTAATATTTCATTAAAAAGGAAGCTGCATGTTTAACTACCAATGGATTATTCATATTGTCGGAAAGCATGTTAATCACGAACACTGATTGAAAACGGGTCAATTATCATCGGTTTCAAGGGATGCCCCCCCTCGCCACTGGGTGTGAGAGGTATCCCTGAAAATACTGCATAGGTGTTATCCGGTAAATTCAAATAGTGTAAAATATTGGTTAAATGTTGACCCTCTTTGTTCCTTCTGTCAGATTACAAATGAAACCGCAACACCCCTATTTTGAGAATGTACCCAGTATAAGAGATTAATTTCTTGTTAAACAAAAAATTAGATGCTCAACTGTAAGGGTTGTGCTTCGTACACAGTTCAGGTGCACAGAAGACAGGTAGTTCCGGACTAGACTCGGGTGCAAGTATGGACTTGGTAGTATTTATTATGCCTACTGCGCCGCAGAAGGCATGGATGAAGCAATAGAAAACAAAGTGGAAATGAGGTTCCTTAATAAACACTGTCAGTCAAACAAACTCTGGGCTTGAGCTGCAGTAACAATGTATTACAAATGGGAAAACAAACGGAAACAAGTTTCCTTAATAAACACTATCAGTAATACAGACTCTGGGCTTTAGCTGCAGTAACAATGTATTACAAATGGGAAAACAAAGGGAAACAAGGTTCCTTAATATAAAATACTGGAATGAACATTTAAACCGCGAAGTATAAAGAGTTTTCGAGTAGAATAACACGATATGCAGAGAATACGTCTATAGAAGACTAGCAATGCCGTACAGGCATGTGTTTATGAGACTTCACAATGATAGAGTATGAGACTCGGTCATAAATACACACTGTTACCACCCAGTGGCAATTACACACAGATGCAAACAATGATGAGTGACGTGAAGAATGCTGTCTGGGTCTTAGTAGACCGGTGAGCTGGACGGCTGGAGGTGTGGCCTGACCTTAAAGGGGACCTATTTTGCAATATTTCCAAGGTTATATTTTGATCTTGAACTCCCCTAGAGTACTCCTGATCATTCAAAGTCCAAAACAGGGTCCTTATTTAGCTCATACTGCCATCCTCAAAAAACCCCATTTGTAGTCCATTGTAGTCTCTGCCTGAAACGCCTCATTGGGGTGTCTCTTCTGCTATGGCCCCCACTCCCTGTGTGCCCACTTTCTTCTGACTGGCCAGCTCTGTGGAGGGCGGAGTTGGGCAGGACAAGGCTGCAGAACGCAGTTTTCCGGGTCCGCCTCCCCAGAGTGAAACGTGAGACACGGCCGCCATCTGATAAGGAAGCGGCGGGCAAATTCCGCAATCTAACGCAGTACATGTGTATAGATCTAATGAAATGAACTTGTTCTAATAAACGCAGTGGCGAAAGTGGAGGACGCAGTGCGAAAGTCTGGCAGCTCAAGCTCAAATTTGCTATCGGCTACAGTTTGCTATGGCAACAGTGGTGAGTACAGCGGTTTTTCTACTCTATAGCTAGGATGCAGGGAAAGCTAGAATCCACCACATACAGACACATTTGTAGAACGGGTTGACATACCCAGGTGTAGACCGGAGACCGTAGAAATCTGGTGGGTCTGAGTTTAGAGGAAAACAGAGACAGTGAGGAGCAGCTAAAAGTGGACCAACAGCTTATGGACTGCTTCGGTGTGTATTAGGACCTGCTGGTTCGTGTGCATAGCTGTGGTGTGTTGTTAGCGTGGAGAAACAACAGCTTCTGCGCTGGTATATGACGGAGGGGCGAAAGCTCCAGGATAAACGGCCTTTTCGGAAATTGCCCATGGTAATGGTTTACTTATGCTTTGGAATGACCAGTGTTTCCTCGCGGAAAATGGGCGCGTTATGGATAGTGCGCGAGAGCTAGATAGAGCTCCGGTTATGTTATGAGCATAATACAGGTTTTACAGACCGTAAGTTCCGTTTGCGTGAACCGTTGCTTATGTGGAGGTAGCGAATCGATCACTTTTACAGGAAAGAATTTAATATTCAATCGATAGCAATGCAGAGAAATCGTTTGTTATAACAGACACATTATAGCCTGTGCATTTCCCTATTGCTTTCACCGGTAGCATCAGAGAGCTTGCCCAGGTATTGGAGAAGTATCAGGCTGACCCCAGTCATGGATAAGTAAAATGATCGTTTCACAAGCACCCAAAAACACGCCCCAAGCTCTGCAAAACCTACGTCTGGTCTAACTGCAGCCCAACTCGGCAGACACATACAGCACCTCTCCGGTTAGCTTCAACTGTAGTGGCTACAATCAGGCAACGTTATGATGGAACTGCCACATTGACGCTTACCGAAGTAACACAAGCATACCGATCATAATTACTGCTTATAAGTTACCAGGAGCATTTTAATTTGCACAGCACGTGAACTAACATGCAGTAGCTGATAACCGAGCGGTCATAACAACTACAGAGACAAATGTTACCCTGCGATACAGTTTTACAGACAGTAAATTCTGTTCGGGGGGCAGTTGTACCAATCATCCAAATTACAAACAAGTATAAAAAGTTCGCTTCAAATGAGGTTTATGTTCACATACCTTTCGTTGAATTTCCCCTGATATTACCCTTGCATATTTAGGACACAAACATTAGCAACAGTAACTTGACTATGTTAGCCGCAGTGCTACAGCCACATTCAACAGGCCATCAGTTGGGTAGGCTTATGCAGTGAAGCAACTGCTTCCACATCTGTAGCCATGTTTCCATCCACACATTCTTATACGAATTAAGTAATATCGAATAAAAAATGCCTTACGGAGATGGTGAAATTAGACTTGATTTCAAGACTATTGACTCATAGTTTGTACGGTCCATCTCATCGGATTTTCTCTTGATCGGTAAAAGGCTTATGCGATAAATGCTAAAGGAAATGTTATTCGCCGAATAAATCTCTTGACGGTGTTTTGATGCCGTCGTTTCCTTCTGATAATGGTCTGCTATGCTGCTAATAGCTGGCACCTAAGCTCTGTTACAACTTGTGCAATTATCGTCATTTGTTGTTCCATTTTGGCTAATCAGCTAAATTAGTTGGCTAACAAACTACTTTTGTTCACTTGAAGGTTCTGCGATTCAGTGCGAAAATGAATGGAAACAGCTTAAAATGTTAGAAATCCATTCGATAGACCAATTTGATCCCATCACAGCATGCGGCGTCATTGCGCACTACTTTTTATTCGCACTACTTTTTATTTGCTTTAATGCCGTTAAATGGAAACTTATTTTCACCAGCTTTATTCGCATGAATATTTTTGGCGAACTTCAGATAATTCGATTGACAAGTGGATGGAAACATAGCTTGTGAGTCGCGGACAGTCGTGACCAATACAGGCTTTATCTTAAGATATTTTACAAAGCCTGCGTTTGAGGCCAGTTGTTAGTGCTAACTATCGCTAGCGGTCCTGCTAGCCTCCCGCAACACGTTAGCTTCACTTACATTATGTGCTGTTATATCGTTACTTACAGCTTGTGGCTCCGAGTGCTTGATCGCTGCAACTGCTTCAGGTTTGAGAAGCAGCTGAAACGCTTATCCTGTGTCGAATTATCCTTTAGTGATAAAGCTGTCTTTAGTGAAATGCTTAGCACAAACAGCTAACGTTCCCTTTGGCCGTGGCTGTTCGCTGCCAGCAAACAAAAAAACTACCCACTGATTTCTGGAGGCATTGTCTTTTGGAAGAGAAATAGGTGCTATTCTTTCCGTCCAAAAGTAAACGGACGAGCAGCTTTGGGAGAGATACTGACAAAACTGCACCTCAAATGATCTGCGGTTCTTCATTTGTATTTTTGGAAGTGTAGACGCTACTAAGGCATAGTATGATCCGCGGTTGTTCATGTCTGCTTGAATAGTTTCCGTTGTGGGCAGGTCCAGCGCTGTGATTGGCTTTGGCTAAGTCTGTACTAATTGGACGGCACAACCTGATGTCAAGTTTTGCCCAGATCTCACGAAGATCTCGGGAGGAGCTGTTCAGAGAGGAAATCACGTTCACAAAATCATGTTCTTGGATTACGGCAAAACCTCTGTATCTTATGTTTAGAAACTTTACAGAGGTTGAGTATGGACAAACAACATTATAACATTACTAATATGTATTAAAAGAAGGATCAGCATAATTGTTCCCCTTAAACTCGAACTTGAAATCGAATTTAATTTATTTGGGTTCTTTTGCCAATGACTTTCCTGTCAAGAAATTACATATTATTCACCTTTTTTTGTTTATAAGAAAAATTTCATGTATACATCAATAAATTTTCAAATCAGAAACTTAACCACACTGTCTTGTCTAATTTAAAATCCTACCTGGACACTTCAAAATACTGTACAAATTCTAAAGCTGTGAAAATCAGAGCCTCATGTAATGAATTTGATTTGTAACCAAGGGGTTATTTTATTTAGGTTTGGGTTTTTTTTTTCTTTGCTTGGTCTTTGCTCTACCTCAAGCAAGCATTATCTTGTTTTTGTTGTTGAAATTCTGAAGTTTTTATTTGCTATTTGTAAATAAAGTTTAAAAAAAGATCCAGCTGGGCTTCGCCATCAGAAACAGATGTTGCTTCAGGTGACGCTTCAGTATGGCTCATTTCTCTGAAAACATATCTTCTTGTTTCCTCTCTCCTCTCGTGGCTTCCTTGCGTCTTTCCATGCATCCCTCGGGGCAGGCCCTAAGATGCCTTTTATTCCCTTGTTCTTAAGAACTGTCTCTCACTCTACTTTATCTACTACCGCTCATTCACTAGCTGTCCTTCTCACTCACTCTTTGTCCCTCACTCACAAAAACACTGTGACTGTCAGTGTGTCAGTCTCACTCCCTCTGTCCCTCTTTCGCATTCACTCAATCAAAAGTGAAATAAAATTCCTCAGCTGAGCTGCATCTAAAAAGGAGTGAGCAGTCTTGGGTTTGAATCGAATATTGTCAGATGTTTGCAAGACCAATTTTTTTGTAAGTTTCAGCACCAACAGAGGACAACTGCAAATCTTGCGCCTCAGAACTGTTAAATGGGAACCCAGATCAAACCTTAAGTAGATTTGCCTGAAAAAAAGCACACTTTGGGCTTAAATTTGACATATCAGTCACATATGAAACCCTCCCCAATTTCCCTGGAGAGTTGTGGAAGTAGAACCCATATACCACAAGCAGAACTGTTGTCAGCTCAGTATGGGAGCACACACGTTCCCCCATCAAACAATCACCCCCGCGTAGTTGTGACCTTTCTGTTGACAACTGGTCCTGAATGTCCAGAGGCCGTCTTCCACATACAGCGCGGGAAAATGGTGTTTTCTCAGGCTTACGGCTGCTCAAACCAGAGTGGAAGGTGCCCTGGGAAAACATACCCCTACCCAACCTAGAAAAAAAAATCCTCTTCCAGAAATTTTCGGAGCTCGGGAAAAGCAATGAAGTGAAAAAGCATATTTCGTGGCCACGAGATATGTCGTTCCCACAATTTAGTTATATCATTGTCATGAGATATAACTCGTTCCCTCAATTTGAGTTCACAAAATCGTGGGAGTGATTTAATTAAATTGAAGGAATGAGTTATTGACTATCTCATGGCCTCAAGTCAACAAAATAGAGGGCACTACTTGAATCTAGTGGTCACAAGTTAGATAAATCTAGACCTAAAAAAAAAAATCTAAAAACCTAAGCCCTGCAACTGTGACTCACTGGTGGCGTGCAGTTCCACTAAGAACTGGTTTTTTTTTTTTTTTCTATTTTTCTTATTTATTTATTGCAGTTTTCCCTCTAATGCAGATAACACCTCAAAGAAATCTGTGAGGCAGATAAAAGCTCAAAGTGTGCTCTTTTCAGGCAAATATTCTTGAGGTTTGACCTGGGTTCCCTTTTAAGGGGACAGACGTGGCATTGCCAAAATGAGTTCTACGTCCCGAGGCATCCCCTCTCCCCAGCATGCAGTATATCACCACGCCGTGTTCCCAATCACTGTCAACATTCACTCCTAGTACTATGTGACTTTAAAGCTATTGACGAGTGGGCAGAAACCAAAACCCTGTCCAATTAGTGTGCATTTGCTGCCCTCCGGTGGCCAAGATATGTGTTGTTGCTCAGTGTAGGCGATTCTTTCTCAGAGGTGGCTACGGTGCTTAAAAAATGGCTTAATGAGCAGTCAGAGAATTAGCGTCTGTTTTCTATCAGTCGTCATATAAGGACTATTTAAATCCTTCGTGTATTATTGACCGCCAAAGCAAGAGGGAAGATAACCTACTATATCACTAAGCTCTGCTTTCTTTGCCAGGAAAGCACATCCCAGTTTTTGACTGGATTTCTTTAAAGAATTAAAAAAATTGAATATATTGTGTTTATTTTTCTAATCTGTAAGTAGTTTTAACATTTTTAAATGGTGTGACGACCCCTCCTCCCTGCACCAGTTCTTGTTCCTTTTGCTGCTGCTCTTTTCTGTGTCTGCAGGAGGGTCGTTAGTGGGATGGGCCACACCTGGGCCTGGTGTGCTCTGCCCTTTGAAAAAGCTGCCTCAGCTTGCAGTTGGGGCTCCCCTTCTCCTGCCACCGCCCGAACTGACAACACCTCAGCAGCATGAGACCCTTTTGAAGATCTTTTGTTTCCTTTTCGCACATACATTCACATGCACTCATACATGCTCCACACCACTGATTCTCAGGTCTTCTTTTTATTTGCTTGTGTTTTTGTTAAATTAAGTTTTTGTTGCCTGCCACCTCGTGCCTGTCTACCTTTATGTTGCAGCCAGCGAGCAGGCTGTAACAATGGTATTAGAGAATGAAGAAATCAGTGTGAGAAAATGTCAACAGGAAAATCAGTAAGCTTCAGTTAACCAGCATTAAGTTCTTCTAAAATGCGTTGTGAGAATTAATTAGCATAAACATGACGTTAAACAGATTTGACCCTTCATTTGCTTTCCTAATAAATTATTAGTTTTATTGCCACAAATCCATGATTTTACAGATTGGGAAGTTTCCGATTCTTTAATCAGTTACATTTTTTCCCTCATTTTATGCGGTCGTTAATCACTATGTGGGTACAAAATTTTATTGTTCATTGTATGCATGGAAATTTCATTTAATTTTTGGCTTCAGAGGGTAAATAACTATTTTAAGCATTAATTGCTGTCAATTAAATTACACCTATTCTGCTCCATTTCATGGTCATTTTGGAATTCTTGGATCTCCTAGAAAAGGTTTACATGCTTCAATGTTCAAAAAACACTTTATTGTTCTCATACTGGCCATTTCTGCAGCACCGCTCTCTGAAACACTGCTTGAGCACAGTGTGCTGTGATTGCTCAGCTGGACCACTCACCACTTGTGATTGGTCAAGCGCTTCTCACATGTGTCAGAAACGTCATCAGTAGTGTAAATTCGTTACGACGAGCCCCAGTGCAAGCGATTATGACAGGCCCTAGTGCAGACTATGCAGCCCTGCTTTAAAAATTTTTACAGTATTTCGAGTAATTTGTTCAAGGTCGCTTTCCTAAAGATGTGATAAAAAGAGGAGAGAGAGGGATGTGTGAGAGAGGAGCTGTCTATTTTACTGTGGTGGTGAAATGATGACTGACTATTTTTGTGAAAATACCTCACCAGTGCATTCTTATGCAGCCCCGGCGTCAGGGGGTCAATTTGGGGGGAAATGCCCCCCTGCCCCTGCCTCCTTGCCCCCCCCATTGGCTGTCAGAGGAGTTTTTCCCTGCTGAAAAAAATTTTGGGACGAGACATAATTTGCTTTGTGTGTCAATTTGTATTAATTCATATTCAGCTAACTTAATCAGTAAAATTTAAAATACAAAAAAATATATATTTCAAAATAATTTAATTAATTACGGCAGATATTCATTAAGAAACCCACTGTTGCAGTCCACTATAAAGGAGACACACTAAAATGTCTGCTCGAACAGCGGTGGACTGGCCATCTAGCTACTGTGTTCTAATTTGCAATTTCTAATAGAATTATTTTGACAATAATTCTTCGTTTAAAAAGTGAATATCTTGGAAAAATGTTTGCTTAACTATAAGTCCCCTTAAGCATGATATCAACCATTCAATGCATCACGGCCTTGATATTGGCCTTTCAGTGCCACTGTGGCTCACTTTTGACCTGACCAGCAAAAAGCCCATATGTGATTTGCTTACACCTCCCAATGCAAACCTAAGCTGTAAATACTGTATTATATGAGATGCAGCAAGGTCAAAATTTACGCAGGCACGGCAGAATGTCATTATTTATGATTCTAAGTCAAAATCTCTGAATATATACTCAGTCAAAAAAGAAACTTCACACTCGTTTGGAGGTCGATAAGTTGAACATACAAGAAAAGTGGTTTTAAATAATGATTTAATTCCATTCTGTACCCATTAAGGATGGTGTACCATAAAAATCATGTTCATAATGTAACCAGTTCCACCAGAAATGCTACGGAAATGTAAGAGAGTAAAAATGGTAAGTTACAACTTGATGAAAGCATGTCAATAAGCGCCAGATGCCCTCCATGAGCGTTCACAACTGCGACGCAACGTCTCTTCATGGATTGAATGATGCGTCTGAAAACAGCTTGGGGGATGCGTCGCCATAATTGAACCAACATGGCACCAAATTCCTGCAAATTCTGTGGAGGGTTCCTTACTTGACGGAGTCGTCTGCCCAACACATCCCATACATGTTCTATGGGATTAAGGTCGGGAGACCTTGAGGGCCACTCCATGACATTGATGCCAGCATTCCTAAGAAAATTCCGCGTTAAATTGGCCGTATGAGGTCTGGCATTATCGTTTTGGAATGTCAGACCTGGGCCATGAGCTGCCATGAATGGCAAAAGCTCTGGAATGAGCACTTGATTTCTGTATCCTGCAGCAGTTAGGTTTCCATCAGTCGGGAACGGGCAGGACCATTAAAGGCACCCCAAACCATAACACTACCGCCCCCAAAACGGTCCACTTCCTGCACACAACACTGGGCGTTGCGTTCACCGCGTCTCCTCCAAACTCTAACTCTCCCATCAGCGAAGTGCATCTGGATTCGTCACTAAAAACGACCCTATTCCAATCACGCTGAGTCCATGTCAGATGTCGTTGTGCCCAGAGAAGCCGTTGACGTCGGTGTAACTGGGTTAAAATTGGTCCACGATATGGCCGACGTGCATGGAGACGAGCAGTGCGCAGGCGATTACGTATGGTTTGGGCAGTCACACGACCTCTAAACAATTCATTCCTAGTGGACGTTGCTGTGAGAAATCGATTACGCAAATGACGTAAGACGATTTGTCGGTCTTCTGCTTGTGTCGTCACCCGTGGTCTACCCGAACGAGGTCGGTCTGCTGTGGTGCCAGTTTGTTGGAGACGTGTCCGAAGATCATGGATAGTCCGTCGACTGCATCCCATAACCCTGGCAACGCCAGTGACCGACGTTCCAGATTCAGCATGCCAATGGCATGTTCACGTTGAATGTTTGACAGTCGTGGCATTGCAAATCAACGGATAATTGACTGTAAGAACTTGTTTTTCCGAGATGTCACTCTACCGTGTTAACGTGGGCTCAATTGCACGTGTCTCATAAGGTCACGTGACTAGGAACACGAGGAAACATGCTTTTACCTTGATGTATGCTCGCACGTGCTGCATGCTTGTGCACGTCGGAGTTGCTGTGTGTCATGATGTCTTTGACAACGCATTTACCCCTAATAATAATAATAATAATATCTCTTGTATTAAGTTTCAAGAAAATATTTAGAAATTTATGAGTGTGAAGTTTCTTTTTTGACTGAGTAATATATGGACTAGTTTCTGAGGTGTGATTTGAAAGTCAATGCGCTTTGATTTTATTCACAATTTACATTTGTCCCAACTATTTCAGAATTGGGGTTGTAGATGTATGGAAGAAACCATAATGGGAGTAATATAGCTGAATATTGTAATACAGTGCCCTCAACAATTATGGGAGCCCATGGCAAAAATGAGCAAAAAAAAAAAAAGGTATATTCAGAGTGTGGTGGAACATTCAAGCAGTAATACATGACCTCCTGCTTTATTGTGGTACAGGTATAAGGTGACACAGAGACAAAATTCCTTTTTTCATGCATTTACATGGGAGGATAAAAGGACACACTTATCACAAAATGTACTTTGCGGGAGCGAAGGCAGTACCCCTCAGCCCTGATATGTTGAATGAACGGCTGGACAAAGTTTCAAAGGTTAAGGTCACTGAGCAAAGGTCAAAGGTCATTCGGGTACAAAACCTCGACGAGGCACGGCTACCCACCAAGCTGAGTCCACATCTGCAAAATGATGCTCCTAACCTAAGCGATTTGAGAGAAACGGCCCGGACAAGGTTTCGAAGGTCAAGGTCACTAAGCAAAGGTCAAAGGTCATTTGGGAACAAAACCTCGACGAGGCGCGGCTACCCACCAAGGCAAGTCCACATATGCAAAATGAAGTTCCTAACCCAAGCAGTTACAGAGAAATGGCCTGGACAATGGCTGGACGCCTGGATGCCCGTCCGCCTGCCTGCGAAGGGGACGACAATACCCTCTGCCCCTTAGTCGAGGCTGAGGGGTGAAAACAGAAAAGTGAGTTGGCCTTCATAAGTCAAGGCACTGAAATGAGAAAATAGGTTTTTGTCTAAAAATGAGTATGTTCCCTCTTAGGGCAATACTTTTAAGGTGCAACTAAAGCAGAACTGGTCCAAGAAGTTGCTGAGAAGTTCATCATGTCCTTCCTCCCCAACACAGTGAGGATGATAGTAAGAGAGGCAAAAAAGAAAATTCCCAAGGACCACTGTTGGAGAATTATAGAAAATAGTATTGCTGAATTACCAAGTTTCTAAAATTACCACCAGATACCACCTCAACAGATTATTTGGAAGGCACAGAGTTGTAGTCAAATCTTCCAAATCCGAGTCCTTAAGTAATGAATTCAAGCCCCATGGCTTTTAACAATATTATAACAATGAACATAGCAGTGTATCAGTCTTCTATTATTTTCTTATACATACCGTACTACTATTCCCATCTGGTGATGTGCTTATCTTATAGGTGGCATATCTTGGAACCAGGGTACATGTATGACACAGTTAGACAGTGTCATTGAAGCAGCAAAATATGCAAGATGACAATAAAAATGCAATGTCAGTTTCATCACTTCTAAACTTCAGGTGATAAGGAGTTTAACCCCTTTGTGCAGATGTGTCTGCAAATTTATGCACGCAGTTACAATATTCTATCACTAGATGGCAAACCCAGATCAGTTATTGAATATTCGCAAGCAAGCCGAGATCAAACATGGTTTAGAATATGGACGAGTTCAGTCCCATCCCTGTTTTTCAGGAGTTACATGAATTAAACTCCACAGCTAAGCATGCCCTGATGAAGATCATCGATTGAGGTCGAAACATGTCGGCAATTTTTAAGTGTTCAGCCATGTGATAATAAAGGCTTTTTATTTGCATTACTTCAAAAAGTTTGAATGCCTGGATCTCATCTATTTTTCCTCCTCAGCTAAGCCTGAAATGCGCACCGCTCAATATACTTGCCCACAGTATTTATCCAGCAGCTAAAAAAAAGATCTCTTGCAACAGGAAAAATCATTGTCCTCTGTAGCAAGCACTTCAGCTACAGTGAGCCAATGGTATCCCAATTAGTAGCTAAGAAAAATAAGTTTTCTGAAGCAAAAATTTGACATAGCATTGATAGTATGTCATTCTACTATCAATTATAGTCATCACATATCAAAAACGCGTAGTTCCCCACCGTGTATTTACGCGTAGATTCCTCCATCGACAAATTCAGCGCTCCTTTATGTCCTCCTAAGTACTCATGTTGATAGCCAATCACTCAATTATTTACTTAGGCTCATCTGCACCCTTATTAGGCGGTGGGCCAGATACGGCTACCATGCGTCTCCCCCACCTCCCAGCGAACCAATACTTTTTGAAGCCTTATTATGTCTAGAATGTGAAAAGGAATGTTAACATGAAAAATTTTGGGATGCACTACTTGTTTTGGCCGTTTGATTAGAGGTACCCTAAAATTGCGTTTTCGCGACTCGCGTCAAATAGCGATTTTACATCAAAGATGATGGGGTGGCTGGGGGCTTCTAATTTCATGTAAATATGACTTGTAATACTTTAGTGGAAAGATTATCATATTCTCAATGCAAGTATATTGTCAATATTCACTTATCTTGCCTACTTTTTACAGTACACACTCAGGTATGAACATACCAAATTTTCAGAGACTCTCTCCGATTACATATCTATGACCATAAGCAAATTTTTTTTTTACAGAAAAGTTTGCACAGATAACCACCCAAGGTTACTACCAGGAAAAACTACGTTCAATCTGCTTTTGTTTGGTATAAAAAACTATTGAAATATCATAAGCACACAAAAAGTTATTGAACCTCAAAAACCGTTGGGGTGCATCTTCAATTTCGCGATTGGCAAAAACCCCTTTTAAATAAAGAAATCTATTGGCTCGTATGATAACTGGAATATCTCCAAATATGGATATATGATCCCTAATATGCAAGACAACTTCACTTGAATGATTCAGAATGAACAACATTGTATACCATGTCTATACAGTAGATAATTATACAAAGACACCAGTTTAAATATACAATTCAGCATAAAACGTTCACACTGGTATCCATTTTTGGAATATCAAATTTATTGTTCAGTAATGCACATTATTTTTTGATTCATTCCATGCAAATTGACCAGAGAAGAACGCAATATACTCCAAACATTTACGTAGTATATTTAAAACCAACGAAGACAAGTTATATTCTTGTGAAAATCTGTGGTGATTCTTTGGGTAGAGACAACGCTTTTTTTGCACAACATATTCTTCAAACAGTGTATATGTACATGGATGCATGAATATTAGATTAATGATAATTATTTAACATATGACACTATTGTTTTGAAACATTATACTAAGTTCATGCTTCTAACCACACAATACATCATTGTAATAAAGTCAATCATGTGAAAAAGCTTTAATGATTTAACAATAAATTTCACCATGAGGAAATCATATTCATAGTCATGTATGCATGAACCATTAAAGCATAATAATTTTTACATGTGAGAATCTAATCATACAGATTGCACAGTCATTTGTCATTGATTACATGGAAGTACATGCATTACAGACATGCACTAACGTCAAGTTGCCTCCCCAAGGCCTTAACTCCGGAGATGGCTCTGAGCTCTCGCCTTCAAAGGTTTCTGTCACTCGGTTGTCGTCAGAGTCAGACTCCTCATCAGTGACTGCATCCTCAGCTATATCTGCCAACTACTGGGGCAGAACAGATCCCTCGCACCACAGCAGCTCCAGCTTCTCATCAACACACGCCCAACCGTGACCATGACTTGGATCTGGGATGTAAGGTTTGGGAATGAACGCATGCTTCCATATACCAACCTGGAAATTTACACAGCTCATGTGTTCCTCAAGACTCTTTCTACAGGGTGGCAGATTACTCATGTCTACTGCATGAGCCGCTGTGAGATTGTTATCCTTCTTGGAACAAAGGTTGCTCATTTTCCTGAAACGAATCTCGTCTACACTGCGAGTACAAGGGTTTCCATAGAGTGCACACGTGAACTCATCAAGATCATCCAGCAGGTCGTCCGGTACCTCCCATGTGTCTCTTAGCCGAGACAGCACTTGTACAAACCTTGGTAGCCAGAAAGGGTCTTGAGTGGTCTCACTCTACCAAGCCCTTGGAAAGCACTGGTTATATCACACCCAATATAGCCATGGAGAGCCAACAGTGCTGTGCAGTATTCAGGTGAATAACCGTGGGAGATCTCAGTGACATTCAGGAGTTGTTTCTTATTTCCAGTCCCTGTGTCAAAGAGGATTGTCAGGCCTGTCATGTTGGAAGCATAATGCAGGAGGATAGCAAAGACATCACTGTCTGGACTCTTCACCCTGACATGACCATACTTCTGACATCTGGCATATTCACAGTCGAGGACAACTCTGGAGTCTCTTCTTGAGTCGGTTCAAGTGTCTGGAGTTCCAGTCTAGAGGTTGAAAACCCATCAACAGACATCAGGAGATATGCTGACACTTTACATGTCACTATGATCTTTCTGCCATTGTATTTTGCTAGCATATTCATCTTTACCCCGCAGTCGGGTGAGCAGCTGAATGAATTGCTGTTTGTTTTCCTCATTGCTCAAGAAAGTCTTCCAGTCTGCAGGTTTCTTTGTGTTCTCCCCCTTTATGATCAGTTTTCGCCAGACCCTTTCCTCATTCATTCCATGGCCTTCACAGAGTTACGTAGGTAGCTGTCTGTGCTGAAGAGAGCATCACCTGTCTTGGCCATCATGTTGAAAACCTTCTCACATATTTGGCTGAAATTTCCTGGCACTTCCTTGAGGTAGTAGAAACATGCATTGCCATCAATGATAACAAGTGTTTCATCCACTGGTGGTTGGGCCGCATCTTCAACATCTTTTGTTAGGTGAGACAGGGATTTGGATTTGTCTGTTTTAGCCATGAAACCATCAGCTATGCCGATGCTGTTTGGCACAGGGGTCAACGGATAGGCAAGAAGCTCTCTTAAGTCCAGTTGTAAACCTTGTTTCTGGGACTTGATGAACAACTGGAATGCTACATTCCCTTGCTGCTTATACTAAACAACTTTGTTCTTAGTTGTTGTGACAGTGCTTCTCTTGTGCATGTACCCTAGAGTTCTCAGATTCAAACGCTTGATGGGCTAAAAAAAAATTTACCCCTCTTCCAGGCGTGTTGATATGAATGCCTCTTTGGAATTCTTGCCTGCTTCCTCGGCCAATAACACACCTTTCTGGATGTCACCTGTAGCAGCAGCACCAGAATATAGCACATACCACCCGCTGAATTGAAAGTGTCCAGATCAGACTTTGATGGTTTTTGACATACCCCAATGTTTTTTGAGGTTCAATAACATTTTGTGTGCTTATGATATCTCAATAATTTTTTATACCAAATGAAAGCATATTGAATGTAGTTTTTCCTGGTAATGACCTTGGGTGGTTATCTGCGCAAACTTTTCTGAAAAATAAAATTTACTGTGGTCATAGATATGTAATCAGAGCGAGTCTCTGAATTGGGTATGTTCATACCTGAGTGTGTACTGTAAAAAGTAGGCAACAAAAGTGAATATTGACAATGTACTTTCATTGAGAATATGATTATCTTTCCAGTAAGGTATTTCAAGTCATATTTGCATGAAATTAGAAGCCCCCAGCCACCCTATCATCTTTAATGTAAAATCCCAATCGACGCAAGTCACGAAAACGTAATTTTATGGTACCTCTAATGAAACGGCCAAAACAAGTAGTGCATCCCAAAATTTTTCATGTTAACATTCTTTTTCACATTCTAGTCATAATGAGCTTCAAAAAAATATTGGTTCGCTGGGAGGTGGGGGGATGCTGGGAGGATGGGGGGATCCTGAATGCATGGAAGCCATATCTGGCCCACTGCCTATATAGTTCACGCCCACTTGAATCTTCCCCGGTATAGATGTCTTGATTGACTCGTTTCTTATTCAATGCCAGAATGTAGAAACTTTCCACAGTAACTGAATGCATTGACAAACTGAGTTTACTGACAGAAGTGTTCCTGAGTCCATGCAGTGATTTCCACTGCAGAATCCTGTCTGTTTGTAATGGAGTGCTGCCTGAGGACCTTAAAATCACAGCCATTCAAAATTGGATTTTGGCCTTGTCCCATGTGTACAGATACTTTTTTGGATTCTCTGAATCTTTTAATTATATTATGTACCATAGAGGATTAAAATCCCCAAATTCTTTGAAATTTTATGTTGGAAACATTATTCCAAAATTGTTGAACTATTTCTTCCATGCAGTCTTTCATCGAGTGGTTGAGCCTTCACCATATCTATTTATGAAAGACTTTTCTACTCAATCATATTACGAACCTGTTGCTAAATAATCTGATTAGCTGTGAGGTGTTCTGCCAGTTGTCTTTTTTTCATAGTATCATACAACTTTTCCAGTCTGTTATTGTCCCATCCCAACTTTTTTTGAAATTTGTTGCTGGCATCAAATTTAAAAACAACACTTATTTTCCAAAAAAAAAAAAACAATAAAATATCTCATTTTCAACATCTGATATATTGTCTTTGTGCTATTTTCAAATAAATATAAAGTTTAACGGCTTCCACCCTGAGCCTCTGGCTCAGAAAATGCTCGCAAATGACATGCCCAAAATTAAATGAGTATGGCAGATTCCACAGAAAGTGTGACCAACAGGTCCCACTGTACTCAACAGAATAAATAATAAATTAATGGTATATATGTGGTTTATTTCATTGATAACATAAAAAAAAATTACAGGAAATTTTAGACCTGGATCACTGCAATTTTGGTAAAAAAGTGAATTTAAAAAGATAACTGCATCTTTTTAAGATGACAGAGGACAGCGATTGTTTCTGTAGCAAGAGATAATTTTTTTGAACTGCTGGATAGATACTATGGGCAAGTATATTGAGCAGTTTGCACATCAGGCTTAGCTGAGGAGTTAAATCCAGGGCAACTTCTGAAAAACAGGGATTGGAGTGAACTTGTCCATATTCTAAACCATGTTTAAGCTCGGATTGCTTGTGAATATTCAATAACTGATCCGGGTGTGCCATCTAGTGAGAGAATATTGTAACTGCATGCATAATTCTGCAGCTCCCGTGTCCATTGTCGGACACATCTGCACAGAAGGGTTTAAATACCCAAGGTTTTGGGAATGTTTTTGGCAGAAATTTGGGTCAGAAGCTGTCTCCACACTTTGCTGAATAATGCTAACGTTATTGGTTGCCAACGTTACGACTGTGGACAGAAATTTTTACCTTTTTTATGAGGGAAACAAACGCAAGTTGGTGAAAATTTTAGAAGGCCAGGAAGCAAACATCCGCTCGCATATGTGCTTTACCCCACTTTTGGACTACCGGTTGTTATGAAATAGGGACTTCAATGCGGAATGCAGAGCGAACGTTACAACCACACATCGGACAGAAATTACGATCGCGGCCAAAACTGGCTTCACAGCATGAAATGGGGCTCAGGATATTTCAAAACGGTATCTAGCAAGGTAAAATAAAGAATGGGGAACATATTCCTGGCCATACTTCAGTAGTAGATGTACTGTTCTTTTCACAGTGGCCCTGTTGCTAACATTACGGGACTGGACAGAATATGTGTAATGTTCGCAACTGGATTAATGCATTGGATTAATTGACTGGGACAATTTTCCGTCCTGGTACCGACCAATTCCAGAATAAAGTCATTTTTTTAGAGAAAAGTCACAAAAGAACAACAGTAGCCATGCTTTTGCAGGTAAAAAACTTATTCTTTATTCTGTCGACATATTTTGTTGAAAATACAGAGAGAGAGTACATTTTATATTGGTTCAAAAATAAAAGTTGTCAATTGGTCACACTTTCTGTGGAATCTGCCGTATATCTCTGCAGCTACTTGGTCTATTTGAATATCCTAGATATCAAATAAAGGTAACACCCAGGGCTGGATCTAGAACCAAAATCTGACCTATGCACAAATTTTCTCCAGGTCACAAATTTCACTACACAAATAGTGAAACCCGCACACTTAACTAGCCTTATGCTGAATAATAAGCAGACACATTTTGTCTGTATTTACTGTATCTCTAAAGCTTTTATTTTCATAACTACCAGAGTATAATGATGACAACACAATATGTACGTTGTACATGTACTTACTTCATAGAAAACATTTCTTTTAACAATATAATTTTAAAATTGATCTGAAAATGGATTAATATCAGAAATAAAATTCATTAAAGGTCCCATATTATGCTGCATTTAGTCATTTAAAATATGTCCAATGGGTCTTTAAAATAATGTTAAGAATTTGTTTTCAAAAATACCACACATATACAGGCCTAGTGAGACCTATTCTCTCACCCCGTCTGTGCCGGCCTGAAACATGAGCTGTTTTGAGTGGGCGGGGAGGCTATTCAAATGAGGCAGTGCTCTGATTGGCTGCCTAGCCACTTCGATTCCGGGGGAGGATGCAGACCTGAAAAACCAGGAAACCAAGATCGCAGGTATTTCAGGATAGCTCCCTGTTGCATCTATTGCTGTAAGACCGTTTGATCCCAAATGCAACCACGAATGGGAGAAGGAAGCAATTGAAGTATTGCAGCGGGATGTCAATGAGTGGCAAGTTGAAATTTTTGTGTTTTGCTCATACTGCCTTGCCTTGCATGCATATGATTGAAGCCGTACTGTTATATAGTCATGTTATATACCCACTAAGCTATCCGGAGGAAACTTTGCTAAAAGCTCCTGCTTATGATTTCTACCAAAACAAAACAAAATTCCAACACCAAGCTACTAAATGAGTTTGTAGCAAAAACACACAAACGGTGTAAGCATTGCTTATGTGGAGCTAACGAATCAATAACTTCCACCAGAAATCCATATCCAACCTCCACTTTCTTTTTGGCTTTATATGAGCCAGAACAGTTTTCAAAGGTGGATAAAATTCCGCCACGGCAATGCAGAGAAATTGTTTGTTATAACAGACGTGTTATAGTGCGTTTCGCGATTGCTTTCATCACGGTAGGATCAGAGAGCTTGCCCACACCACAGCCAATGACCTGGCTGACCCTGGTCATGGATAAGTAAAAACAATCGTTTAACAGCAGCAGTAAACAAACCCAAACATGTACCCTAAGCTCCGCAAAGCATATATTTGGTCTAACTGCAGCCTTACAAGCCCAACTTTGCAGACATGCACAATACCTCTCCGGTTAGCTTCAACTGTAGAGGCTACGGTCAGGCAATATTATGATGAAACTACCACCTTGATGCTAACCAAAGTAACACAAGCATACAAATCTGAATTACTGCATATAAGTTAACCCAGAGCGTTTTTTAAGTAGCACAGAACGCAAATTGACATGCGGTTGTAACCGAGCGGTTATAACAACGACAGAGACAAACGTTACCCTGCGATACAGGTTTTACAGACAGTAAGTTCCATTACCGTGAACAGTTGTACAGCATCAAAATTACAAACAAGTATAAAAAGTTAGCTTCAAATGAGGTTTATGTTCACACACCTTCTGTTGAAAGTCTCGTTGATATTATTTACTCTTGCATATTTAGGACATGAACATTAGCAACAGTAACTTAGCTACGTTAGCCGCAGTGCTACAGCCACATTCAATCCAGTGAATCCCCTCCAAAATAATTCCAATTGAAAAGGGTGAATATTTCACTCCCGTCCCAACCTCCTCTGAAAACCCGGACCAGAGAACAACAGCCACATGATTTGATTTATCCATGATTTACACAAAAGAAAAACTTTATATATTTGTACTTTACTCCTGCGTGTACCTTACCACAAATTTTATTGACATGTCCAAAACAACTGCTTTTTTAACAATACATACCGTTTTGCTGAGAAGAATCTCCCGATCTTTGCTTGCTGTTTCACCATATTTGTTTTCTTTTTTAACTGCATGCACGCACCAGAAATACTGGCAATCACCCTACGCCAGGCCCCGTGTCATGTAAAATCTGGTCCCCCCCATAAAATCTGGTCCCCCCACGTGACTTCCATCGCACAATGCGCGTCAAATGACGTGTCTTGCAAGATTATCATATAGCTCACTGTTGAAATAGCGTAGAATTAATTGAATTACGGCTGCGTGCATGTGGTATACTGTAGCCTAATTAGCAAACTAGCCAGCTAGCTGACTACACTGGTGTGCTAGCTAATCATTGAACTGTTCGTTATCAATTTAGCTGGCTAGCTAGCTTGCGATTATTATAGTACAAGTGAACTGTTCCCTTATTAGCATGTTAGCTGGCTAGCTCGCTACACTGGTGTGCAAACTAGTCATTAAACAGTTTGTTATCATTTTAGCTAGTTAGCTAGCTAGCGATTATAATAGTAGAAGCGAACTGTTACCTTATTAGCAAGCTATCTCGCTACACTACTTGATTTTGTTGTCTTGTTAATTGTTTTTATTGCTCTTGATTTCGTGCCCTTTTAATTTTTGTTGCTCATAATTGTGTTGCCATTTTATTGATTTTTGATTTTGTTGCCCTTTAATTCATTTTGTTGCTCTTGATTCTGTTGCCCTTAATTTCAATGCATTTGATTTTGTCACACTCTTGATTTTGTTGCACTTTGATCTTGTTGCTCTGGATTTTGTTGCCCTTAGTATATTAGTATATTTAAGTATATAATATCAGTATATTTGGTGTTTACCCAGTAGCTCGAACCTGTAACAACCGAATGTGTTCTCTGGCACTTTTGCTGTTAGCACTTGTACTTGTCTCCTAGGAGCTCTGCACTTTTGTCCCGATCTTTTGCACTTTTGTACGTCGCTCTGGATAAGAGCATCTGCTAAGAACCTGGAATGTAATGTACATTGGTGTGCTAGCGACTCATTACAGAGTTTGTTATCATTTTAGCTGGCTACCTTGCGATTATTATAATAAAAACAAACTGTTCCCTTATTAGCATGTTAGTTGGCTAGCTCGCTACACTGGTGTGCAAACTAGTCATTAAACAGTTTGTTATCATTTTAGCTACTAGTTAGCTAGCTAGCAATTATTAGAATAAAAGCAAACTGTTCCCTTATTAGCATGTTCGCTGGCTAGCTTTCAACACTGGTGTGCAAACTAGTCATTAAAAGGTTCGTTATCATTTTAGCTAGTTAGCTAGCTAGCAATTATTATATTAGAAGTGAACTGTTACCTTATTAGCAAGCTAGCTCGCTACACTGTCATGCTACCCAATCATTACAGAGTTTGTTATCACTTTAGCCAGCTAGCTTGCCCTTGTTGCAGTAAATGCGAACTGTGGCCTTATTAGCAGGCTAGCTAGCTTGTTACTTCAGTAAAAGCGAATGATTGTATAATGTCCGCTAACGTCTGTACTAATCATTGCGTTTAAATACGATGAATTGGCTTATTTATTTCCGAGAATACTTTGTGACTACGCAAATCAACTAGATGACTCAAATGAAGCGTTTGATGCAAATTGACGTGCAATATGCGACAAAAGTCATGTGGGGGGACCAGATTTAATGGGGGGACCAGATTTTGCACGACACCTGATCCACACTGGATGCAACCAATTTCGCAGAGCTGTGTATATTTCTATAGAGCGCCAGCCACCAATGCATACTGATGCACACAGAAATCTGACTGATTTACGTGCATCACTGCAAACTGGCATGGATCTGGGCCTGACACCTTGGGGATTTTTGTTGTGACATAAAAATCAGTTTATATCTCACTGAGTCAGAGTAAATGAAGATGGACCACAGCATAAACAAGACTACGCAGTTTCTGAGCAAACTATGAGTGGGATTGCTGTCTGCTGAAGCTGCTGATGCTGAACTGCAATTGTAGAATTAAGACAGAAATTGTTTGAAT
The DNA here is from genome assembly GCA_029692085.1 of Gymnothorax javanicus. NCBI lineage: Eukaryota > Metazoa > Chordata > Actinopteri > Anguilliformes > Muraenidae > Gymnothorax > Gymnothorax javanicus. Next base: position 68,824,708 of record CM056199.1, read on the forward strand.
AAATGTCAAATTTTTTAAAGTGTGAATGATTGTAATGTTATCATGAATTGCTGAAAATATGAAAGAGTAGAAAGACCCTTGAAATAAGTGTGAATAGTTGCTAAAGTGTGCCAGGTGGTTGCTGTGGTGTTCAGGATGGTTGCTAAGGCATTGCTAGGCAGTTGCTAAGCTGTTTTGGGTGGTTGCTAGGGCGTTGCTAGGCGGTTGCTATGATGTTCAGGTTGGTTGCTAAGGCGTTGCTAGGTGGTTGCTAAGGTGTACCGGGTGGTTGCTAGGTGGTTGCTATGGTGTTCAGGTTGGTTGCTAAGGTGTTCTGGGTGGTTGCCTGGCGGTCGCTAAGGTGTTCTGGGTTTTTGTTAGGGCGTTGCTAGGCAGGTGCTATGGTGTTCTGGGTGGTTGCTAAGGCATTGCTAGGTGGTAGCTAAGGTGTACTGGGTGGTTGCTAGGCAGTTGCTATGGTGTTCAGGGTGGTTGCTAAGGTGTTGCTAGGCGGTTGCAAAGGTGTTTTTGGTGGTTGCTAGGTGGTTGCTATGGAGTTCCAGGTGGTTTCGGCGGTTGCTAAGGTGTTCTAGGTGGTTGCTAAGGCATTGCTAGGTGGTTGCTTTGGTCCTCAGGGTGGTTGCTAAGGTGTTACTAGGCAGTTGTTATGGTGTTCTGGGTGGTTGCTAAGGCATTGCTAGGTAGTCGCTAAGGTGTACCAGGTGGTTGCAAAACGGTTGCTTTGGTGTTCATGGTGGTTGCTCAGGCATTGCTAGGTGGTTGCTAAGGTGTTCTGGGTGGTTGTTAGGGCGTTGATAGATGGTTGCTAAGGTGTACCAGGTGGTTGCTAGGCGGTTGCTATGATGTTCAGGTTGGTTACTTAGGCATTGCTAGGTGGTTGCTAAGGTGTACCGAGTGGTTGCTAGGCGGTTGCTATGGTGTTTTTGGTGGTTGCTAGGTGGTTGCTATGGAGTTCCAGGTGGTTTTGGCGGTTGCTAAGGTGTTCTAGGTGGTTGCTAAGGCATTGCTAGGTGGTTGCTTTGGTCCTCAGGGTGGTTGCTAAGGTGTTACTAGGCAGTTGTTATGGTGTTCTGGGTGGTTGCTAAGGCATTGCTAGGTAGTCGCTAAGGCGTACCAGGTGGTTGCAAAACGGTTGCTTTGGTGTTCATGGTGGTTGCTAAGGCGTTGCTAGGTGGTTGCTAAGGTGTTCTGGGTAGTTGTTAGGGCGTTGCTAAGTGGTTATTATGGTGTTTTGTGTGGTTGAAAGGGCGTTGATAGATGGTTGCTAAGGTGTACCAGGTGGTTGCTAGGCGGTTGCTATGATGTTCAGGTTGGTTACTTAGGCATTGCTAGGTGGTTGCTAAGGTGTACCGAGTGGTTGCTAGGCGGTTGCTATGGTGTTCAGGGTCATTGCTAACATGTTGCTAGGCGGTTGCTAAGGTGTTCTGAATGGTTGCTAGGGCATTGCTAGGTGGTTGCTAAGGTGTTCTGGGTGGTTGCTAGGGTGTTGCTAGGCGGTTACTATGGTGTTCTGTGTGGTCGCTAGGGCGTTGCTAGGTGGTTGCTTAGGTGTACCAGGTGGTTGCTAAGCAGTTGCTATGGTGTTCTGGGTGGTTGCTCTTTCGGTTTCCCACTCCATGCCTGCTGCAGTAGCGTCCCCGCAGCAGGACACATTCGTAACAGTTAGAGGTAAACGGAGGGGAAAGAAACACGAACAGCCATCTGCTCTCTCTCCTGTCGAACAATTTAATTCATTCACTCCCCTCGAAGATCCACAGTTGTATGAACGAGTACCAGAAAATGCACTAATAGGCCTATTTCACAATTCCGGGTATACAAACCGGATAGCAGGTAAACTGACTTCCGCCAATTTTTGCTCACTTGATGCTCCGTGAATCAACAATGGCAGAGTGTTAGTAGTCGGGTGTTCCCGGTCCTGACTGTTCAAACTGTAACTCGAAGAAGCAAGCCAACCTCTCTTTTCTCGGTTTGCCCACCGAAGATGACGTGAGGAGATGGATTTTGTCCATGAGAAGAGATGACGGAGGAAGATTTACGATTATGAGATGTAGCTACCTAGGTACCTGAGTGTGCAATGCTCACTAAGCTGTCCCATTCAGATCCATGTGAACTGGGGCATGAAAAATACAAGTGACGGCAACGGCGAAGAAAGGGGTCTGCGATGGAGTCGGGTTGAAAAACCGATAAGAAAACGGATTCACCTGGTGCAGAACTTTTGGAGCATTGACTACGATTGCTGTCCTCCTGCAGGCAACTAGCTATCTTGCTGCTTCTTGCAAATCACGCAGCTTACTTTAACCATGCGTTTAAAAATTGAGGCAAAAAATAGGATCTGCAAAGCCAGTTAAACTGGAAAATTTTAGAGTTATTGGCCAATTGACGCAATATTATGGCAATTAACTTAATGGAACATAAAAATACTAGCATTAGCTTGCTACCTATCGTTCATGCTGTAATCCGTGGCTAGTTTGCTAGTCTTCCGTGTTCGCTCGAACTATGTTAGTATAAAAGATATCTTGCACCATTTAGCCGGCGAACATACGTCTATGAATTTGTTTTCTAGATATCACGTCTCAGAAGTTGCTTATTACCGGTTTAGTAAACGTCAGTAAGCTGTGGTCGAGAATGGCTTGTGTGGGTAACGACGAAAATGTACCGACCAGTGTTTGATAATTATGTTAATAAAGTTTTCCAAAGATTAGAATAATCCTTTGGCAGTTTAACACTCGTCGTTCTTTCTGCAATGCTGCAACGTGGTAAATTCAACTAAGAACATCGTTTTAATTACGTAAATAAAAAACTGAAATAAAAAATTACACCACTCTGAACTTCTGTGATCGCTTTTGGCACATCCTGCAATGCAGGCTATCCAACTGGCGCTTAATATTTTCAGTCCATTAGCCACCGCTTATGTAGTTGTAAGGGATCAATTTGTTCAACTTCTTTTGTAATTTCATGAAGACACAGTGACAACCTTTAGCTGCTTAATTATGACTTATTGGTACTACTTGCTTCGATCTTCGCAAATTTACTAAGGTGTTTTATTAGTGTTTAGTGGTCCTTTGCACTATTACCTTGTAATATGCAGTCCTTTGGATTGTACTCCAACTACTCATTTACTATTGCTCTTTTATCATCTAATCTCCTTGGGGTTTTACACTGTCTTTGTGCCATATTTCTTATTAATTAAAGAAGTTTTATTTTGATTGTATGACATTCTATACATAAATTGCTTTGCCTTTTTTGGTTGTTATTTCATCAGGTGCACTTGCTCACCTTTGGAAAGGATTTGAGAACTGGAGGACATGGGGTACATCTTAAATCTTATTTGATACTTCCTTGCTCTTCACTTGAAGCAGAAGTTTTCATGTATCAGCCATCTTGCAGGTCATATCAAAGCTCTCAGTTCTGCTGCGAGGAGAGAACTCTGAGGAGCCATGAGTGAGTATTCACAAGGGCAGCCTTCCTGAAAGACTTCAGCTGAAAACCATGAGGTCAGTCCGTAATGACAGACACTGGCAGCAGATCCAGCCGTGTGTCATCATCAGAAATGGATGTGGATTCATGTGATTCTTCAGAGGAAAGGATTCCTTGTTTCTTCACTCATCGCACAGTTTCCTTGCTTCTCTCCATGGTGGGAAGGACAGAGACGCTAGGAAAAGACTAGTGAGGGAAACATGGATGCTATTTAAGAGAATTGAGATGTACCCATGATGTCGCATCTTATCCACTCAGGACCCCTTTTTGGAAAGTCAGTTCAGTGCTTGACAAGCCATCACTAATCTTTGCTGTAAGCAGCTGTGGTCGAAGGCCAATTATTGATGCTGTTGCAGTCAAGTTGTCCTTGTTAGGCAGTGGTCCAGAAACATTTGTGTGAGAAGTTTATAGTTTTGCAAATATGCAGATTTGGGATAGTTAGTTCTGTAGTGTTGACTGCACAGAATTTGTACCTGAGGCTGTAGAATTGAGCACTACAAGTGCACCAGCTGGCTCTGAAGCAGTGACCTAACAAAGTACATTTTTTCAAATAAAATTGGTTTTATTAAAGTTTTTCATTTTCATTCATCTTTGTCCGGTAATGACTTGAGTTACTCCCTTTTTACATAAGCATGGGGCCTGTGCCAAATCTGTTGTATGCTCATGTAAGCAGCAGCAGGGACATATTTGGAACCAAGGGCGCTGTAATGGGCTATGATGTAAACTTTGTTTGACATCTTAATTTCTCAAGTCCTGGAGATTCATTGAGTATACCCGGGGTAAATTTAATAAATAAGGTGGCCAGACTTCTTAAGTCTCAGACTGGGACACCTGGCAGTTTACGCGTGCCACCCAGTTGGGCTTGCTTATCTTACTCATGGATTTTACCAACAATTATATTATAGTGACGATTTCATTCATTCACTACTGTTAGATGTCTGGATGTGAAAAACCCATAGCTAGCTTCTCAAGCTTCCTCAGTGACTGAACGATATAACATCCAACCCAGTGACCACTATGCAATGTCTGAGAGTAGACATAGCTAGGTGAAGTGAAAAACAAACATACTAACACCGAGTTTTACGAACACAGGCATTTATTAAGTCATTAAGTCGTATACTAGCTAACATTTTTACAGGCAAGCTAGCCAAATTATCTGAAATGCCAGCTATCATAAGCTATACCTATACAATCAAAAACGAATTAAAAGAAAAGGCTAACTAATAACCTTAAACAAATTTATACCTCCTCACGCTACCCTATAATTCCAAAATATGGACCACAACTGTAATCATCTCTTGAAATAAAGGAAGAGGAGTTTGCCAGAAGACAAATTTACAGTATATGCCTCTAAGCTTCTGTCGTATTAGCCACAGGAAGTGTTTTTACATGTGTTATGGCCCCAATTTGTTATGGCGTCACGGACAGCAAGGGATGACAGACAAAATTCTTCAACTTCAACAGATTTAATTAAACAAACACTTAGAACTAATTTACACTCTACTCTACTGACCAAGATTGAAATAAAAAAAAAAAGATAGTTACAGTCCCTTGGTAATTGAGATGGGCTGCTATGTTGCGATGTCCTGGGACAGGAAAATGCTCCAACACAGGCAAAAATCCACAAAAAGCTTCACAGGTCTTGAAAAGAGTGACAGGTCTGGTCAAATGTATCCTTTGACAATTTCTCCTTGCAATTTCTCCAACTACTCTTCCACTCTCTCAATTTTTCTCCTTATATACTCTTGTCCAGCCCTCTCTGAGGCATGCCCAGGACATGCCCAAAACCTAGTTCCAGACTGGCTTAACAAAAAAAATGTCAATACTGCCATCTAGTGGCTTTTTTTTTTTTTTTTTTCACATTACACATGCTTTCTGGTAGGCGTGGCCATCTTGTGAAATAGGCTAATTATCGGTGATTCCATAGTGAAAAACGTTAGGGTGTTTCAACCAGCTACTGCAGTGAACTGTATTCCTGTCGCTCGTGTCTCGGACATCGAAGATAACTTGAAATTACTTGATAAGGGTAAACACAAGTATTCCAAAATTATTGTCCACGCCGGCACAAATGACGTTCGTTTAAGACAATTACGAAGAGTGGTTTTAAGTCTGTCTGCGCCCAAGCTCAGAAACTGTCGCGTTCGGTAACTGTCTCTGGTCCCTACCCGATCCGATGTAGTGACGAAATGTACAGCAGATTAGATTCACTCAACCGCTGGTTGTCCGAGTGGTGCGCAGGAAATAACGTTGGCTTCATAGATAATTGGCGAACTTTCTGGCGCAGACCTGGCCTTTTGAGGAGGGACGGTGTTCATCCTTCTCGAGAGGGCACCGTCCTTTTGTCAAAAAAATTTGGCCTACAATTTAAACCAGTGCAATTGACTGCCAAGTATCAAATCTAGATGGCAGGCATTTAATACAGTTAGTCTCGATAAATCATTGTTTTGGTCAAATTTAATAGAGACTGTGTCTTCCCCGAATCCCAATAAAATCAAAAAAGAAGAATTGTGGTGTCGTCCACAGTAACTTGACCTTCATTGAAACGAACTATATCAACGACTGTATGAATACAAAATCCTTTCTCAAATTTGGACTACTTAATATAAGATCACTTAACTCAAAAGCAGCTCTTGTGAACGAATTAATCTCTGATTATAGTCTTGATGTGCTATGCCTCACAGAAACTTGGCTGAAATCAGATGAAAACTCTTCTTTGAATGAAGCTTCTCCACCTGGTTTTATATACTCTTATAATCCCCGTCTTGACCAGAGAGGAGGGGGCGTTGCTGTTATTTATAATGACTCCTTTCACTCAGTGCCCAAACTGCAGCATAAACCTGATTCATTTGAGGAACTAGTAATGAATTTTTCATTGCTTGATTCAAGTATGAACTCCATCCCTGCTCAGCCTATTGCTCTGGTGATAGTCTATAGGCCACCCGGTCAATATTCTGGCTTCATGCATGATTTCTCAGAATTCCTTTCTGAATTAGTTTTAAGCTATGATAGAATTGTTATTTTGGGTGACTTTAACCTGCTTTTCGAGAGGGTAGATGATTCTTCAACATCCATCTTCACTAATGTCGTGGAGTCGGTTGGCTTCACTCAGAGTGTCATCGGCCAAACACATATTCATGGTCATACTTTAGACCTGATTTTAAGCTTTGGTGTTGAGATTGCTAAGGTTGACATCCATTCACACAATCCCAGCTTATCGGACCATTTTCTTATAACAGCCTGTCTAAAATTGGCCCACCTTGTATTCTCAGAAACTAGGATGTACACAAGTCGTACTTTTACTGCCACAACGTCTTCACAATTCACTGAAGCACTACCAACTTATCTTGATTATCCAGTCAGCCCCCTCTGTATTGACAAAATGGCAGATAAGTTTGCTAATGCTCTCCATAGTACCCTCAATGTAGTTGCTCCATTGAAATTTAAAAAGGCTACTCAGAAGAAGAGACCAGCCCCCTGGTACACTGACCAGACGCGGACTCTAAAACAAAAATCCCGTCAACTAAAACGCAAATGGCACTCCACTAAACTCCAGGTATTCCATTGTGCTTGGAAAGAGAGCCTTGTTGCATATAAGCACGCTCTGTCTGGTGCTTGGTCTTCTTATTTTGCAAATCTTATATAGGAAAATAAAAATAACCCTCGATTTTTGTTCAAAACAGTGGCCAAATTAACAAACAACCATGCTGCAAGTACCCCTCAAATTCCAGCCTCCTGCAGCAGTGATGATTTTTTAAAATTCTTTAGTGGCAAAATAATTGGAATTGGAGAAAATATCATTGCTTCCCTAGCAGTTGGTGAAGGCCTTAATATAAAACCTCATGCTATGCATATAAACCAATTTGATTCATTCTCTCCCATATCCCTGAGTGAACTTGCCAAATTAGTCACTACTTCCAAATCAACAACTTGTCTCTTAGATCCCATTACAAGTAAGTTATTGAAGGAACTCCTGTCCATTCTTGGCAGTCCAATTCTACACATAATCAATTCTTCCCTGATTTCAGGTTCGGTTCCGTCTTCATTTAAGATGGCTGAAATTAAGCCTCTACTCAAAAAACCAAATTTAGATCCAACAGTTTTGGCTAATTATAGGCCGATCTCAAACCTTCCATTTTTATCCAAGATCCTAGAGAAATGTGTTGCCCAACAGCTTACTTTCTTCCTGCAAATGAATAAGGTACATGAGAGGTTTCAGTCTGGCTTTAGAAAACATCATAGCACTGAAACAGCCCTCACTGTAGTAATGAATGATCTACTTCTCTCCATGGACTGTGGCCGCATCTCTGTCCTTGTCCTACTTGATCTAAGTGCTGCCTTTGACACGATAGACCACCATATTCTTTTTTACTGGCTAGCGAATCTAGTTTGTATTTCTAGACTCGCCCTTTCATGGTTTAAGTCTTATCTTTCTGACAGATGTCAGTTTGTTAGAGTAAATGGTAATTCCTCCGAGTATTCCAAGGTAAACTTGGAATGACAGAATTTTCTCTCTTTAAATCCAGATAAGACTGAAATATTGGTAATTGGTCCCAAATCGCTCAGAGACACATTTCTCAAGTTTTCCCTCGACGTTGATGGACTCCAGGTTTCTGCCAAAGCAGTTGTCAAAAACCTTGGTGTCACCCTCGATTCAGAACTCTCTCTCCACTGTCATATTAATAACATTATAAAAGTGGCTTTCCTCCATCTTAGAAACATATCTAGACTGAGAAAAATGTTGTCTCTTCAGGATGCCGAACAAATGGATCATGCATTTGTGTGCTCTCGGCTGGATTACTGTAACGTTTTACTGTCAGGCTGCACCAGTTCTACCCTGAATCGCCTTCAAATAGTGCAGAATGCTGCTGCTAGGGTTCTGACCAGGACGAAGAAATATGACTACATTAGCCCAGTACTCAAAAATCTTCACTGGCTGCCAGTCAAATTTAGAATTGAATATAAAATTCTACTGCTTACCTACAAAGCCTTAAATGATTTGGCCCCAGAATATCATAGTGCACTTCTCGTTCATTACTCACCTCCAAGATTGCTTCGTTCACAAGGTGCTGGATATTTGAAAATTCCAAATATATCTAGAGTTACATCTGGAGGCAGAGCATTCTCCTACAAAGCCCCAATCTTGTGGAACAATCTCCCAGCAAACATTCGGGCCTCAGACACTCTCTGTTTTCAAGAGTAGGCTAAAAACTTACCTTTTTAGTCAAGCCTATGATTAGTTCATGATTAGTTATGTATAAACATTTATTTGGCTCTGGTGGGACTGGCTACAACCAAGTTTTATGATGGGTTCACAGGATATTGGAAGGCAGAGTTAAGTAAATCCATGTGGAACCGGTGGCACTGAGCATGCATTAATGGTGCCAGTGGGGCTTGCTACAGCCTTAGTCACTGGGGAGGTCCACATAGACCTGGTAGTAGTGTTTAGCAAATCCATGTGGTACCGGTGGCACTGAGCATGCATCAACGGTGCCAGTGGGGCTTGCTACAGCCTTAGTCACCGGGGAGGTCCATATGGTACTGCTGGTGGTGTTAAGCAAATCCATGTGGAACCGGTGGCACTGGGCATGCATCAACGGTGCCAGTGGGGCTTGCTACAGCCTTAGTCACCGGGAAGGTCCATATGGTACTAGTGTTTAAATAATCAAAAGTGATCTTACAGCCTGGTGTAAGTGTAGGGCCTCTGTGCTGCAGGAAATGGATGGAGGGGTGTTGACTGTTTCCTGACCAGTCTGCTAATAAATTCTCACTTGGCACATGACACAGGATGGTTTTTTTATTAACACGCAGTAGTTTTATCCAGTGCCTCACCCCCCTTTTTTCTGTGTCTCTTTCCGAGGATCTTTCCATCCACTACCCTGAGTCCTGGACCATCCAAGCCTTGTCCCTCACCATGAGCGCTGGCTGCTGCTGTCCTGCTGTCCTGATTCGGTCCTGATCTAGTTCTGCACCATCCTCGACTTGCCACTTCCTGGAGCTACCGATGCCACTGTTCAGATGGACTTAAATGGAACTCTTTTGCCATTTTATTCTATTTTACTCTATTTTGTTATTAATTAGCTAGCCCGTGGAGGATGGGCTTCCCCACTATAGTCGGGTTCCTCCTGAGATTTCTTCCCACTGGGGAGTTTTTTCTCACCACTGTTTGAGGATTTTTCTCCCTACTGGGAGTTTTTTGCCTCATTTACTGTAGTGGGGAATAGGCTGGGCACTGCCCTTTCATTTATTTAATCTCTCACTGTAAAGCGTCTTTGTGACAGTCTCTGTGAAAAGCGCTATACAAATGAATTGAATTGAAAAAAATTGAATTGGTTGCTAGGGCGTTGCTAGGTGGTTGCTATGGTGTTCTGTGTGGTTGCTAGGGGGTTGCTGGGTGGTTGTTAAGGTGAACCAGGTGGTTGCTAGGCGGTTGCTATGGTGTTCAGGGTGGTTGTTAAGGCGTTGCTAGGCGGTTGCTATGGTGTTCTGTGTGGTTGCTAGGGTGTTGCTAGGTGGTTGCTAATGTGTACCGGGTGGTTGCTAGGTAGTTGCTATGGTGTTTAGGGTGGTTGCTAAGGCATTGCAAGGTGGTTGCTAAGGTGTTTTGGGTGGTTGCTTGGGCATTGCTAGGCAGTTGCTGTGGTGTGCTGTGTGGTTGCTAGGGCATTGCTAGGTGGTTGCTATGGTGTTCCAGGTGGTTTAGGCAGTTGCTAAGGTGTTCTGGGTGGTTGCTAAGGCATTGCTAGGTGGTTGCTATGGTCTTCAGGGTGGTTGCTAAGGTGTTGCTAGGTGGTTGTTATGGTGTTCAGGGTGGTTGCTAAGGCATTGCTAAACGGTTGCTATGGTTTTCAAGGTGGTTGCTAACGCGTTTCTAGGTGGTTGCTGAGGTGTACCAGGTGGTTGCTAGGTGGTTGTTATGGTGTTCAGGGTGGTTGCTAAGGCGTTGCTAGGCGGTTGCTAAGGTGTTCTGGGTGGTTGCTATGGCATTGCTAGGCAGTTGCTATGGTGTTCTGTGTGGTTGCTAGGGTGTTGCTAGGTGGTTGCTAAGGGGTAACGGATGGTTGCTAGGCGGCTGCTATGGTGTTCAGGGTGGTTGCTAAGGCATTGCTAGGCGGTTGCTAAGGTGTTCTGGGTGGTTGCTAAGGCATTGCTAGGCGGTTGCTAAGGTGTTCTGGGTGGTTGCTAGGGCATTGCTAGGCAGTCGCTATGGTATTGTGTGTGGTTGCTAGGGTGTTGCTAGGCGGTTGCTATGGTGTTCCAGGTGGTTTAGGTGGTTGCAAAGGTGTTCTGGGTGTTTGCTAGGGCGTTGCAAGGCAGTTGCTATGGTGTTCTGGGTGGTTGCAAGGGCGTTGCTAGGTGGTTTCTAAGGCATTGCCTGGCGGTTGGCAGGGCATTCCTGATGGTTGCTAAGGCTTTGCTGGGCAGTTCCTATGATGGTCTGGGTGGTTGCTTGGCTCTGATCAGACCAGGCTAGAGTGTGGCTAGAATTCTACATTCATTTCTAATGGGAAAAATTTTTCTGAAAACGTGGAATATCTCAGAAATTATGAATTTTTGGAAAATTCTGAATACACCCGATAATGTCTGAATTGGGCTGAATAATTTGAAGTTTGAACGGTTTGAATATGTTGAAGTATGTGGAAGTAGTTAAGGTCTGTAAAACGGCAGAAGAGGAGGAGGAATAATAGACTAGGAAAGGCAGTTTCTGAAGAAACTGCAGTGGGATTGCTGTCTGCTGAAGCTGCTGATGCTGAACTGCAATTGCAGAATTAAGACAGAAATTGTTTGAATAAAAGTCAATTTTTTTAAAGTGTGAATGATTGTAATGTTACCATGAATAGCTGAAAACATGAAAGAGTAGAAAGACTCTTGAAATAAGCGTGAATAGTTGTCAAACTTGCTAGGCAGTTACTATGGTGTTCTGTGTGGTTGCTAGGGTGTTGCTAGGTGGTTACTAAGGTGTACTGGGTGGTTACTAGGCGGTTGCTATGGTGTTAAGGGTGGTTGCTAGGGCATTGCTAGGCAGTTGATATGGTGTTCTGTGTGGTTGCTAGGGCGTTGCTTGGTGTTTGCCAAGGTGTACCGGGTGGTTGTTAGGCGGTTGCTATGGTGTTAAGGTGGTTGCTAAGATGTTCTGGGTGGTTGCTAGGGCATTGTTAGGCAGTTGCTATGGTGTTGTGTGGGGTTGCTAGGGCATTGCTAGGCGGTTGCTATGGTGTTCAGGGTGGTTGCTAAGGCGTTGCTAGGTGGTTGCTTAGGATTTTTGGGTGGTTACTTGGGCGTCGCTAGGCAGTTGCTACGGTGTTCTGGGTGGTTGCTAAGGCGTTGCTAGGCGGTTGCTGTGATGTTCAGGGTGGTTGCTTAGGCATTGCTAGGTGGTTGCTAAGGTGTACCAGGTGGTTGCTAGGCGGTTGCTATGGTGGTCAGGGTGGTTGCTAAGGTGTTGCTAGGTGGTTGCTAAGGTGTTTAGGGTATTTGCTAAGGCATTGCTAGGCAGTTGCTAAGGTGTTCTGGGTGGTTGCTAGGGCGTTGCTAGGTGGTTGCTATGGTGTTCTGTGTGGTCACTAGGGCGTAGGCTAGGTGGTTGCTTAGGTGTACCAGATGGTTGCTAGGCAGTTGCTATGGTGTTTGTGGTCGCTAGGACATTGTTAGGTGGTTGCTATGCTGTTCTGTGTGGTTGCTAGGGCGTTGCTAGGTGGTTGCTAAAGTGTTCTGTGTGGTTGCTAGAGCATTGCTGGGTGGTTGCTAAGGTGTAATGGGTGGTTGCTAAGGCGTTGCTAGGCGGTTGGCAAGGCATTCCTGATGGTTGCTTAGGCTTTGCTAGGCAGTTCCTATGATGGTCTGGGTGGTTGCTTGGCTCTGATCAGAGCAGGCTAGAGTGTGGCTAGAGTTCCGCATTCCACAAAAAAAGGACACAAAAAGTGAAAAATCTCAAATTTTCCCAAATTCAAACAGTTTCCATGGAAACTAGAACAAATACAACCATTGTAAACGATGGTGGTGATAGAGGAAGCCTCATGTTACAAACCCATCCAAACCCCAGACCTGTATCAGTAATAGGCTAGAGATATAAGGGTTTTTCTACAGCATGTTTTAAAAAGTGCCCCCTACAGGCCATTTCTTCAGAGGTCCATAAAACAAATACCAGAGAGCAGTTTGCAAAAAAAGTTAGAGATATCCATTATGGACGCGGCTATTTGCACAGCCGCTGTGCAAATAATTTTACGGCCCATCCTTATTGGCACAGCTGCTCTGCACATAAGGAGCTGCTCACTCTTATTCACAGAGCCGCTGTGCGCATTGTGACATATATGGTTACTATTTGCACAGCCACTCTAGAACACCAACATACTATATCTGGACACAATTATCTCCTTTAGTAACTGATTAGTGAGGTCATCAAAAAGATGTTGTCTACATTTGCTTAGAAAAGATAATTATTTGTGAAAACGGAATACTGCACTAGTAAGTGTGATGTAAAGTTGAATAAAGCATTTTGAATCTTGAATCCTGTATAATCCATGCATCTAATGTTTGGTGATAAAAATGGACAATGATCACTAGATGTTCTTTCTATACCACGGGTAATTGATGGAAGAATTAATATGCAGATATTTTGTAATCTAATTGGACAAAATTGATAATCTTATCTTTTTAAAATCGTACCCAATTTAAACCAATTTGGCTGCTTTCCTGTGTCACTGAAAAAAGCTTCAATTAACAATTGTTTGGGAAAAAAGTGTGAAAATAGGTAATTGGTGGAAAAATTAATATACATATAATTTCATAATTTAAGAGGACAAAATTGATAATCTTGTGGTTTTTTTCTTTTTTGCCATAACCCAATTTCAACCAATTTTGCTGCTACCCTGCATCACAGATAATAGCTTCAAATAGCAATTGCTTTTTGGAAAAAATAGTGTGAAAAATAGGCCAACTTTGTTAGTTAGCCTGGGCACATTAAATTTGCATAAACACAGATATTCTGTGCAATCATTTATTTCAACTGAACATTTTACAAATTGACTGAGATTTCAAAAGTGAAATATAAATCGGCTATAGATACTAGATATAAGAAATCCATCTCTTAATATATAGCAAGACATTCTGATATTATATAAATTCAATACAGCTAGGACTAGACTTAAAACAAATTTCTCTGTGCTACTAGTTAAAACTTTCCTCTCTCCCAATATCATCTAAACTGGTTACACTTTAAAGTGGTAATCCGTAAGATTTCCGTCTCAGTACTGTCTGTTAAGTCAGTGTCTATCAGAGAGGGGGGATAAAACAACGGTGATTGAGCCTATGACCCACTGATGAAAGCACTTATATTTCATTCTTTGCCAGGTAAAGCGATCAGTGTGTCGGTGGCGACATTCCCGCGCTATATTCAAATACAGGCGCACATCTAGTGATGCTTTTGACGTCAGTGGGCGGTGTTTGGTCTGTCCAGAAGGTAGGAGGAGCCGCAAGATAGCTTGAAGGAAGTAAGGAACCCCGGGAGAAGCAATGGCAAGGTAGACGTCAGAAGGGATCCAGCGGTACTTTCCCTAACCTGAACCTTGGCTCTATCCCCTAACCCTACATCTAACTTGTCCCGTACACTATATGTCAGTTTTACGGATGGAATTAAGGGAGGACCGTTAAAAATGTAGCCTTCCAAGAAGCGGAAAGTACCGCTACTGGATCCCTTCTGACATCTACCCAATGGCAATGGCAAATACCATACTGTGTAGCTATACTGTGCACAGTAGAAACTAACTTTAGCTGAGTCTCTGTTGAGGCTACTACAGAAACTAAAATTATAACGTTAATTTCAGGAAGCAAACGGGAAAAAGCTACGTTAACCGCCTTGACAAATTATTTTTATTAAAAAAAAAGTTATAACGTTACCTGTTAACCAACTACCGTTTTGATTATTTATTTATTTATTTGTTTGTTTGTTTGTTTTTATTTCGGCATGATTGTATAGTCGTTTCAGGACAATTTCAACACAACATGTATCATGACCGAAAGGGTCGCGGGAGAAGCGAGATAAACTTGTCAAAGTCCGCCCCAACTCCCAGAAAAAACAGTTTGATTATGGTTAAGATATCATAAAGATTTATAAATCACAACAGAGCTGAGTGTCCATTTACACTACGATTTAAGCGTCACAACATAAGATCATAAAGATTTATGAACATCATGAAGAATTTTAATCACAATATAGCTGAGTGTCTATATAAGTTTAGATTTGAATGTCACTCTTGATTTAATCCATTAGACTTGGTCCAGAAAAACCTGGACTCCTTTCTTCATCATTTGGTTTGTTCCTAGTGATTTGGAGTAGTTGGAAGGTGCAATAATACCAGATCTTTGCATGGATCTCTTAGTTAGTCATCATCTCCGTCGACTTGGTTCGCCCTTGCCTTATCGGATTTAATGACTTCTCGCAGTATGTTTAGTCCATCATTGCCTTCCTTGACGTCGAATCCAATTTTATTGAGCTTTCTGTCGAGGATAACCATGCTTTTCAAAGTTTTCTTTATCCTATGGTCGATCAAAAACAGACCAAGCCCCAATGATAGCAGGCCCGCTATCATAAATCCAATTAGATAGACGTCCTCTACATCCTCGATGTCCAGGACTGCCAAACACAGCGAACGCCACTTTCCCCATGCATCCATGGTGTAACCAGCTAGGAATGTCCCATCCGGGCATGTCGGTTCTCCAGAACCTGTCCGCCTCGTGGAAATAATTTTGTCAATTGCATTTAACGACCAGTTTATAAGGTCCATGTTGGTTACAGCTGTCTGTAGTAATGTGCTGTGACGGTTGTCTTTCAGACAGATGGCCTGGTGTGTCCAGTAGATGCAATGGTACAGATTTAACAATAGCAGTCCACATATTTAGTCTAAACAACCCCTATTGTTTATGCCCGTTATGGTTCCGTTTAATTTATCCAATGCCATTTTGTTGGATAAGTTTATAGTTATTCAAACATGCACATTTCAAAAGATACTTAAAGACCTTCAGATTGTCTGCCATTCTAATATTGTCTTCAAGTATGTTCCATGCACTGACTCCAGCCACAGATAAGGAGTGCTCACTCCGAGTCGATTTGACCTTTCTCGTTTGCAACAACATTCTGCCTCTTAGGTCATGGATACATTCACGTTGAAGAAATAGGCATTGTATATTTCTAGGCAATTCTTTGTCGTATCCTAAATATACAATTTGCAAGGAGTTGAATTTTATTATATCCTGTAATTTAAGAAACTTTGCCTTAATAAACAAATCGTTTGTATGAGTTCCATAAGGAACGTAATGAATAATTCTAAGGGCCTTTTTTTGGAGTTTAAACAATGATTCTATTGTATTATTATAAGTGTGTCCCCATACCTCAGCGCAGTAATGTAAGTGGGGTGCTATGAGTGCTGATAGATTATTTTAAGAGACTTGTGTTTTAATAATTTCTGCATTTTCCAAAGAATAGACACGCTTTTAGCTAACTTTCTTTGAACCAAGTTTACATGTGGTTTCCAGCTTAAGAGATTATCTAACATAACTCCCATGACTTTATATTCGTTTACCCTTTCAATGCTGGTACCATTTACCTTTAAGTCTATGTCGTCCTTTAGGCCTTTTTTCCCAAATATCATAAATTTGGTCTTTGTAAGATTTAGTGATAATTTGTTTACATTAAACCACGTGTGAAGTTTAGACATTTAGATTTATTAGCCAATTTTACCAATTGTTTGAGATCGACACCTGAGCAAAAAATAGTCGTGTCGTCTGCGAATAAAATTAGTTTTAGGATATCGGACACCTTAACAATGTCATTTATGTAAATTATGAACAACTTGGGACCTATGACCGAGCCCTGAGGAATTCCACAGGTAATGTCCAAGCAATTTGATTTGCTATTGCCCATCTGCACAAATTGCGTCCTACTTGTTAAGTAATTTTTGATCCATTTTAATGCGGTCCCTCTTATTCCATGTTTGTAAAGTTTTTCAATCAATATATCGTGATTTATAGTGTCGAATGCTTTCTTCAGATCAATAAATATGCCTATAGAATATAAGTTTGAATCTAGTGAATCTTTAATCATTTCAATAAATTCCGTTAGGGCTAGTGCTGTCGAATGCTTTTTCCTGAACCCATACTGACTGTCACACAGTAGTTTGTGTTTATCAATGTACTTGTCCAATCTGTCATTGAAGAGCTTTTCTAGGACCTTTGAGCATTGAGGTAAAATCGAGACAGGACGATAGTTTGAGAAATCATATTTATCCCCACTTTTGTAGAGAGGGATAACTTTAAGCTATCTTCATTTTATCTGGAAACACTCCGTGGGAAAAGGATAGATTGCATATATGCGTAAGTGGAGTTAAAATTGCGTTAGTTAGTGTTTTCAGTAATTTCATATCTAATTGGTTTGCATCAACAGATGTCTTAGCTGTACAATTTTTCAGAATTGATCTGATTTCAGATTCGGTAACAGGAGTTAATGTCATTGTGTCTTGGATTTCCTCATCCTTATCAAGGTAGTCCCATCTTAGGTGTGAGGATTTAATACCCTTTGCTAGTTCTGGCCCAACATTCACAAAATAACTGTTAAAATTCTCCACGACCAATTCCATGTTCTCTACCTTTTTGCCATTTATGTTAAAGAAGGCAGGGTACTCCCTCTTCGGAGTCCTCCCAGAGACGTTCTTTATTATATTCCAGAGATTTCTGGTATACTGTTTATTTTCTAATAAAAAGCTTTTCATAATACTCTTTTTTTTTTTCCTTAGTAAATGTGTCATTTTGTTTCTGTAATTTTTGTACCTAATTTCTTTCTTCTCAGTTCTTTCTCTCAGAAACTGCTTATACAGTGTATTTTTTTTCTTACAGGCATTTGCCAGTGCTTTTGAAACCCAAGGTCTTCTCTCTTTGTTTTGCTTCAGTTTGTTCGTTGTTTTGACTAGACAGTGTTTATCATACAGGGAGTTTACTGTCCATAGAAAAGCCTCATAGGCTCTATTTGGATCGTTTTCTGCTAATACATTATCCCATTTTTGGTTCAACATATCTAATTCTAGTTTCTTTAGCCTTTTTTCGCTTTTAATTCTGATTTCTGTGTGTTCCAGGGTTTTCGATCTAGCCTGGTCCCTTATATCTAATTTGCAGTTACAAATAGCAAAAACTGGTAGATGATCAGTAATGTCATTTATCATGATGCCACTTAATATTTCAGAATCTAATACATTAGTATACACATTATCTATCAAGGTGGCACTGTGTCTAGTAATCCTGCTTGGTTTTGTGATTAATGGTTGCATACCCATGGCATACATGGTGTTAATATAATCCTCTATTATAGAGCTATTATTTGGATTTATCAAGTCAATATTAAAGTCCCCACACATAAAAACATTTTTCTGGTTCATATTGGCGAGTAATTCACCCATACATTTACTAAAAACATCAATTTGCGAATCCGGTGCTCTGTACACACAACAAATAACCGTATTTTTACCTTTCAACCTAGGAATCTCAATTGTCAGGCATTCCATTACATTTTCCACAACATTTGATTTGCATTCTAGTACCTGGAAGTTTATGGCCTCATCAATAAATAGTCCAACACCCCCACCAGCTTTATTCAGTCTGCTCTTAAACACGAAGTTGTAACCCTCCATGAAGAAGTCCTTGTCCTTTTCTTCTTTTATCCAAGTTTCCGATAATGCGATGATGTTGAACGGATTAGCAAATGACAGAAGGCATTCCTTTATTTGGTCAAAGTTTGCATATAGACTCCTACTATTAAAGTGGATAATGGACAAACTCCCTTCCATTTTAATGCTCTTGTTAAATTTGTCTACAGTAAAGTATCCGCATGCGTTTGTTTCGTTGTAGAAAAAATGGTTATCCGGATCAATTAGGGTCTATTCCTGAATGATGGTGACTTGTTAAAAAGCCAGTTTCCTGATCTACAGTTTGGTTCATCAGATAACTGCTCATAGAGATTTGTCAAGGATTTTAACCTGCCTCAGTGGTCAAAATTCTCCAGATCCCGCATCATCTTGATCAGCACCGGTCTGGTAGTTTCCGGTGAAGACCCATTTGGTTTGATGAAAATTCTGCAGTTAGCCGACCAAGTGCTGTGTATCTTACCCGCTTTCTTTAGTTGACGAGCTTTCCATGCAATGGTTGCATTGTGCTTGGTGAGGTTTTCATTTATGAAAACATTGGATCCTTTGAGATTTTTCCCTTGCTTCAACAGAGAGATTTTGTGCTTGTTGCTTGTAAGTCGTAACAACACGGCCCGTGCTGTACTCCGGTCTCCGCTTACATTCCTTTTCGGTAGCAGATAACATGAATCCACATTGCTGGGGTCCAGAGAAATACTTTTGGACCGAAGGAATTCCATCACCTGCATTTCCACAGATTTATTGTCCTCCTCGTCTCGATCGTCGTCATTCGCTGTTGCCCTGGCATAACTCCTGGGTTTGATTTTGAGCCCTGTCAGGATTACATCATTACGTTTCTCTTGTTGCTCCAGCTCCTCCAGTTTGTTTGATAAAGATTTAATCTGTGTGTCTTTCTTGGCAATCTCTTTTTTGAGATCAGTTTTCCTTCAAAAGCTGGTCCAGCTGCTCCTTCATACCGTCCCTCCACTCCCTCATTTCAATTCTCATTTCTTCGAGGGTCTCCATAATTGATGAAAGATCCGGCGGGCTTGGTTTGTCGCTTCTTCCCGGTTTACCCATTTTCTTAGTTCAGAAAAAAGGGCTCTATTACAGAGTTTGTGAGAAAGTTTATCACTCAACTTTTCTCCTGACTCTGTTGTTTTCCTGTATTGCCTGTATTGCGTGCAGTCGCTGTTCGGAGTTGTTGCTCCTTCAGTGACCATGAGAGTTAGAGAGTCATTTAACATAACATAACATGAATGGCGAGAACAGGCCGTTCAGCCCAGCTACGCTCGCCAGTTCTTTATACGATTGTGAATATATCCCTTCAGATACTCAATGACTCAATGGTATCTAGCTTTAAGTCAAGTCTGCTCTTGAAAACCCCCAAGGTCTCCGCCTCAACAATATGGTCAGGCAAGCTATTCCACATCGAAATTACTCTATGGGTGAAGAAATATTTCCGAATATCAGTGCTAAATTTACCTTTGGCCAACTTCCATTGGTGACCCCGAGTTCTACTAACAACACTTGGTCGAAGGAATCCTACATAATTCACTTTGTTAATCCCTTTAACATATTTAAAGACCTCAATCAAATCACCCCTTATTCTCCTTTTCCTAAGAATAAAGAGATTAAGGATATTCAGCCTCTTCTCATAGCTTTCATCTTTTATACCTGGAATTAGCTTAGTGGCTCTTCTCTGAACTTTCTCTAGAGCCTCTATATCTTTCTTAAAGTATGGTCCCCAGAACTGTACACAATACTCCAGATGTGGTCTGACGAATGTGTTGTACAAAAGAAGCATCACCTCCTTAGATTTGTACTCAATACTTTTGGCAATGTATCCCAGCATCCAATTGGCTTTTTTAACTGCTACGGCACAATGGCTAGAGCCTGTGAGGGTTTGGTCAACAATCACTCCCAGATCTTTCTCGTGTGGAGCACATTCAAGTTTTAAACCTCCCATGAAGTAATCCCGTCTAATGTTTTTATTACCTACATGTACAACTTTACGTTTCGCTACATTAAATTTCATTTGCCACATTTCTGCCCAATTCTGGATTCTATCCAAATCATCCTGAATCACTTTAGTGGACACTAAACTATTTGCCAAACCCCCCAATTTAGTATCATCTGCAAATTTAACTAATCTGCTCTCAATATTCCTATCAAGGTCATTAATGTAGATGAGGAACAGCAGGGGTCCCAACACCGATCCCTGGGGGACACCACTCCCCACCATACCTAGCGCAGATGAGATACCATTGACCACCACTCTTTGTGTTCTGTCCTGTAACCAGTTTTGAATCCACTCCAGAATACCTCCTGTAACTCCAATGGAGCTCATTTTAAAAATTAGTCTCTTATGCAGTACTGTATCAAATGCTTTCTGAAAATCCAAGTATATGATGTTATAAGCCCTGCTCTGGTCATAAGTCTTGGTGGCCTCTTCAAAAAATTCCAGAAGGTTTGTCAGGCATGACCTCCCCTTACGGAAACCATGTTGGCTATCCCTCAAGATACTGTTACGTTCAAGAAATAAGTCCAGCTCATCTTTTATGATGGATTCCAATATTTTGCACGCAATGCAAGTTAAACTGACTGGCCTGTAATTTCCTGGCTCAGTACGGTCCCCTTTCTTATATATTGGTATTATATTGCCCTGTTTCCAATCATTTGGTATTTCTCCAGTTTCTAAAGACTGTCTGAAGATGGGGGATAGTGGCTTAAAGATGATCTCACCAACCTCCCTGAGCACTCTAGGATATAAGCCATCAGGACCCGCCGCCTTATCTGCCTTTAGTTTGTGCAACTTGTCTAATACTTCGTTATCCCTAACCTCAATTTCCGCTAAATAATCTTGAGCATTTAACCTGCCCTCTGGCCGAATAAAGACCCACTCTGAGGTAAAATTCTCAACAAAGTAACTGTTTAAGGCATCCGCAGTATCCTTGTTATCATATAGCAGCAATCCATTTTTATTCTTTATGCACTTAACCTGCTCTTTGACTTTCCTTTTTCTGCTACAGTACTGAAAGAAGCGCTTAGGGTTAGTTTTTGCCCCCGCTGCAATTTGTCTTTCATACAGTCTTCTAGCATTCCTCAGCTCTTTTTTGACCACAGCCCGCATTTTACAGTATTCAGCCTTAGTGTTCTCATTGTTATCCTTTATGTACATCTCATAAAAATTCCTCTTTTCCCTCAAAATCCTACAAATACTTCTGGTCATCCACTGAGGATTCTGCTTTTTCAGCTTACTTTTGGACACCTTTGGAATGAATTTGCATTGTGAATCAAGTAAAACCCCTTTAAATCTTTCCCACATCTCATTTCCAGACTCACAGTCCAGGAGTGTCTCCTATTTTATTTCACTTAGATATGAGCGCATCCTGTCAAAGTTTGCTCGCCTAAAATTGAAAATTTTTGTTTTCGAATACGCCTTTTTAACTTCCCATGAAACATCAAAATTAACAGTAGAGTGATCACTTGTCCCAAGTGGCTCCAGTACCTCAACATTGCTAATTCTATCTGGGTCATTAAAGAGTACTAAGTCTAAAATTGCCTTCTCTCTTGTAGGTTTATTAACATACTGCACCAAAAAATTATCATTTATAACATCTAGAAATTCTTCCTCCCCCCTACCCTGTCCTTTCACCATTTCCCAATCGATACCAGGATAATTTAAGTCTCCCATAATAATAGCCCCTCCACCTCTACAAGCTTGCGTAATCCTCTTAAAAAGCATTTCATTGACTGTACTGTCCAAAGCTGGTGGTCGATAGCATAATCCTATGTTTAAACCTGTCTCGTGTTTGCCAATGAGCCTGACCCAGATATCTTCACAGGACAAGCAATGTTCAATTTCGGGAATTTCCTGTACATTTACGTTTTCGTTCACATAGATTGCTATGCCCCCTCCTCGCCTATTATATCTATCCTTCCTAAAGAGCTTATAACCTTCTATATTATATTCATCTCCATCCTCTTCACTAAGCCATGTCTCTGTAATCCCAACTATGTCATAGCCCTCACTAATCATAACGGCCTCAAGCTCAGGAAATTTATTTTTTATGCCTCTTGCATTTAAATAAAAACATTTCAGGTTATTACTAATGCTCTTCCCCCTTGATTTCCCATGCGGCCGCTGCTTCAAGCCCCCCACTACGCTTTGTTGCTTTAAAAGTATATCATCAATAGTGCATGTAACGCCGTCAGCTTTCATCAGGGCAGTCTGCATTTCCCTATGTGTAATACTCACTAACCTCCCTGCCCCCCAAGTCCCTAGTTTAAATAATCCTGTGCTACCCTCAACATATGCTGACCCAGTGCAAAGGTACCCCTCCGGTTCAGGTGCAGCCCGTCAGGCTTGAACAGGTCACCCCTGTCCCAGAAAAAGTTCCAGAGCCCCATAAGCCTGTACCCCTCTTTCCTACACCAGGTTCGTAGCCACTTGTTAAACCTCCAGATAAAATTCTGCTTTCCTCTGCTTGCACGTGGTACCGGTAGAATCCCGGAGAACACTACCAGGAGGATCTGCTCCTAAGCTTCTCAGCTAATTCCACAAATTTGCCTTGCAGAACCTCAAACCTACCCTTACCTATGTCATTTGTCCCAACATGGACCATGACAACTGGATCCCTCCCCGCTCTGGCCAGGAGCTTGTCCGCACGCTCCAGAAGGTCTCCTACCTGGGCACCAGGCAGGCAACACACTGTACGAGACTCCTTGTCGCGCAAACAGACTAAGCTATCTATTCCTCTCAGTATTGAGTCCCCCACTATCACTAACTCTCTTTTCTGAGGGTAGAGGCCAACAGGGTGCCCTGCTGCTCATCAGTCCCCACTCTCAGGGTCAGGGGCCAATTCGAGTTCCTGCAAGGGCCGGAATCGGTTGGACACCTCAACCACTGGAGGAGCTGTCGCTGTACGGCGTGCACGCCCTTTCCTGCGCTGTCGACCTACAGTCACTCAACTTTCTCTCTCTGCCTGCTCTGGGATCCCTGTATCACCCTGCTTTGGCGTACACACCATTTCTCTAAACAACATACTACTTAGTTCCTCTAGGAACTCTACTGATTGTGAACTATGTTGTGCCGCCAACTGGCCCTGAAGATCAAGGATCTTGCTCTCCAGATGCTCAATTAGCTGGCACCGGTGGCACAGGGCTCTCAACTTTCTTATATTCGGCTTGAGTTTAAATGACATATTCATGTTCCCGTGCTGTAGTCAGAAATTATTCTATCAGACCGTTTGTAGAGATTCTCAGGTGGAATTGAAGTCCTTGTGCATTGAAGTTTATCAGTTTCACATGCGTTACGGTGGATTTCGCCACTAGTAAAATGAGAACAATTATGATTCCGGAATTCTCACGCTTTTCTTCACTCAGGGGTTGGAAGCAGTGGAATTGCATAAAAATGTTTCAAATGGTCTTATTTCATTTAAGTTCCACGTCAGTAAAGGAAATCTGTGCCTTAATTATCTGGGCTGAATGGGTGCGTAAGTGAAAAAAAAAAAATTGATAAAATCAGCAAAAATACTCGCACTCCAAAAGATGAATATCCAAAAACGAGAAGTCAATGCAAAAGGATTTATTAGGACAAAAAATAATGCAGGTGATAGTGCTAAAAACAAACCTTTTGGTGCTCAAACCATCCTCAGAGCTAATGACCAAGTGGCAGGACAAAACCTTTTAAATAGACATCACATGACTGAAAGAGAAACAATTATTTAAAGGGGAATATGATCAGATTTTTTATAGGGCTATAAACTATATAAAACTGTCAGCTGTGGCCTACTTTATTTTTGAGAATTTTTTTCAAAATTTTTGCGTTGACGCAATATCCCGAAATAAGGTTTCAAAGTACATCACACACAGTGAGATAGCAAGACAAAAATACATTGCGGACAATACAGAAAGGCGTAGCGGCAGCTCCAATTCAGATTCAGATTTCAACGACATTAGCGACTCTGGAGATCGCACAGATATCGAAACTGATGAATGGAGATAAAAATGGTCACCCGCCGCGGGACTTAGCCAAATTTCTGAAAGCTGGACTCGGTCATTTTTCTGAGATGCAACCGGTCACCCGCCGTGGGACTCAGCTGATTTTCTGAAAGCAGGGGGCTGTTTCAATAAACTTTACTTGTCCGACCGAGTCAGACCATCTGATGAGTGAAAAGTCAGACCTTCGACAGACTATGTCCGTCAGGTGTTTCAGTAAAACAACAGTAGGATGTCTGACCATGGTCCGATGCGGACGGACGGTTTGTCACTGTCCAGTCGAGGTTGGATGAGAATTTACACCTAAGCGATGCACTGCTTCGCTATTTGGCATTCAAATATTCGAAATAAGTTAATGTTAAATGAAAAAAGAAAAAAAACCAATTCTGATTAGGTACGTCATTAATGAAAGCACCAGAGGTGCTGATGCCTCGGTGTGTATTGCTTCGCCACTACTTATGTACAATAGTTGTACAGTAACATAAAAGCAAGCTTGAATACATAAACAGTCAATAGAGTGCGGTCCTTGTGCCAAAATCATGTGGGTGTGGCTTAACATTATGTACACAAAACGTGTATACTGAAACATGAAGTGCTACAAAAAATCAAAATTCTGGCACATTTAAAATCAAGAGAACAGTGTTTGTCACTCGTTGGCATTGTTACTTTAGCTTGGATGCACACGCTGTCGCAGTTATGATGGTAACAGACAGACAAACAAATACACAGACTGAGTACCGTATGCTCGCTGTGCGCATGCGCACACCGAGGCATAACTACTGTTCAGACATAAATTAACGGCGCACATCGCCTTAGGATGTCACCTTCAATTTCAGTAGGCTATTAACTGAATATAGTCTAGCTAATTAAAAGCCGTCTTTGCTCACTGCGCATTCTGTGCTAAAACTAGGATTGGCAACATAACAAAGCTATTTATCACACAAAGGACATTAAAACATTCATATAGTCACGATCGCTCATTTTACAGAATTGAGTCGAGCAGACGGGCGATAAGCAGAGCTCCACTCTCGGTCACACAAGCACCACTAATACGATTTTTATAACCACTGAGGACCATGCCGAGACCGCTCCTGAGGCAATGTCCCATTTGTGTTCACATAGCATGAATAAAAACAACTTTTTGTCGCACTGGAGGATAACGGTACCAACGATTTAAATGTGAAATCTTCTCGTGTTGTTAATAAATTATGTGTTGTTGTTAGAAAAATTAATTCACGGATTTGACAGAGCCCCATTTCTGGGTGTAGGCTATATCGGTTTTGCAGGCATTGGTTATACCGTTTTTACATTCTCAAAATATTTTGGGCTGTCTGCGCTTCCAAACAACATTACTTTCTCCATTAATATTAAATTCTGAGCTAGCTGGTTTTAACTGAAGCCCAGGCGAATGTCCCTCCTCTGGAGAGCTTCCCACCGTTCGTGCGGACCCCACGAGAGAGCCTAACAGCGTACCCGATTTTGCCTTTCATTTTCGCCCCTCAAACGTGGCCCGTTCTCAGTAAGCGCAGATCGGCCAGAACATTACGACCACCGTAATTTTGCATCTTTTGGCCACTGGTGTAACTTGAACCCATCATATCAGATAAGTTAAAGCAAAGTACAGATAGACAATTAAGTTAGGGCAAAACCAAGATCATATCGCTTTAATATGACCAACCATTAATTACCAAGATCTCCTTAGCTAACGGCAACTAGCTGACTCGCTGGATGGCTATATAATGTGAAGAATAACCATCTGCGATCGCATACAAAGCAGTGTCGCCCCCATGGCATAATCAGTAAAAGAGCAGTTCAGTTATTCCACTTTTATTAACAGTTTTCTTAACGTCATCAGAGTTTCCAGCCCCTGAGAAAAGAAATGCGTGAGAAGTGCGGAATCATTATCGCTTTCGATGCTGCTGCTCACGGTAAAATCTATCTTAATAAACGACCTTGCGCAGTGAAAATCCCGGAGAGTGCACCGCTGAAGCAGGTAAAATTTATCGTGCGTTTGACGTAAAATGATCCTAAACACTTGTGCTTTATGTTTATATGGCTTGTGCACAGACATGAATATTGTTCTCACTGTGTCGGCACGCTGTCACATTTTATGTGTCATGTATTTTGCTGTTGCTGGTTGTTTTAAAGCTGCGCTCTTTCACTTCTTAAATTCGCTGCTGACTTTATGTTATGTTACATCTGATTGTGATATTGCGAGATTGAGAAACGTGCTGGTGGGTAGTTCACAGGGCCACTGATATTTAATCTCTGCATTAATCATGATTCACTTGTCTTGAGGAAAATTTGAGGACAGCTCCGTCTGAGCTTTCAGGCTTTGTCTGGGGTGCTGAAGTTGTTCGCGTAGAAACACTACCTGAAGCAATTACTATTGATGAACGTTTAGCATATTCAAATATTCGCATTTATTCTGACTAAATTTTATATGGGAATGAGGTTGCCATTATAACTGAGCTATCCGTACTTATTGGGGGAGGGAAGCATAAGGGAGGCAGATGAGTTAGGTTTGGGAATTATACACTGTAAATAATTGCTGTAAATTTACAACAGAATTTCAACAGCATTAACCTGCTATTTTTAAATACAGCATTCAACTGTTAATATAAAACAGTCTGTTAAATTACATTCCTTTGGCCATTTTTTAACGGAACTGCAATGTTTTTCCTAAATTACAGCACTTTCCCGCTAATTAACACTAACCATAGTTTTTTTGGAGGGTCGCCTGAGCTGCACACGTGGAGCTGAGTCTGTTCTTTTCTTCATCCATCACCATCTTATTGATTATTTGGTGAGTAGCAATTTAATTTATATATCGGTGCAAAGTCTATCAATTATGTTACTTGATTTATGAATATGTGCATGTCATGACAGAGGATTACATCAGTAAGCAAGAATTTCATAGATGATTGTATCGCTTATAGCTATGTAGCTACTTAGCCAGCTGAATAATGTAACACTACGGCGATAGTTCACTAGTTATCAGATTCTTTCGGTCAATAATTTACCCGAGCTAAGTAGCGAAATAATTGCAATTAACCGTGTACTTTTATTTATAGCTATGCACCGAAAATCGCTAGCTGAGCAGGCGAAATAGCTTGCTAGCCTAGCGCGCGAGCTAGTTTGTTGAGTTGAGTTAGTTTGCTGGCAAACTTTGGTGCATATTAATGCCAGCTAAGCAAGCTAGATGCTCGCGGTTAAACTGTAGCTAAGTTGGCGAAGTAATGGCTGTACACTAATTTCCATTGCCTTAGAGCTCAGTTGTGGTCAGCTTGACAGTACAAACCTTTTACAGTCTGTGAAAATCACTTGATCAGTATGCATGGGAGTTATTAGATGGTTATTAGCAGTGCTAATACAAAATTTACAGCATAGGTGTATAGTAACGAAGTACATCGTTACAGTACTTAAGAAGTTTTTTTTTGAGGATTTGAACTTGAGTTTTTTTTTTTACTGGGACTTTTACTTTTAGTCTACTACATTTAGATAAAAAGCATACTTTTACTTCGTTACTTTGACACTAGCCACTTCGTTACTCGTTACAAATTAAAATATGAATGTAATTCATCATTCAAGGATTATCTGGATTTGGCGTGTTTGAGAAAAACAACGGTGCTCGGCGGGGTGTCTTCGTGATGTGTCCGCCAGCGGACATGGAGCTGCAAATTTATGCACGCAGTTACAATATTCCATCACTAGATGGCACACCCGGATCAGTTATTGAATATTCACAAGCAATGTCAGCTGCTTTAACACTTCACTCAAGTAATTTTCTTATGGGTGACTTCAACTTTTACCAAAGTAACTTTCAGTTATGGTACTTCTACTTTTACTTAGTTATTTTTTTTGAGTACACACCTCTGACTTACAGTAAGGTTATTCTCAAGATAACTGTTGGATCAGATGTGATATGCTGAAGAAGATATTCTTTACTGTAACTTACTGACGTGTCTCTGACATTACAGATGCCACCAGACTATTCTACTGCTGCCCTACCGATAACAGCAAGTACTTCCCTGCTCATCACGTCTTAATTGACCAGGCCATTTTTCAGACCCCCCAAACACTGAAATAGGAAACAAGGTGAGCTGTCAAAAGGAGAAATTATTGTGTTTCTTGCTTTACACCTTGTTCACAGCAACCTCATACGATTGAAGTTTAGTGATTTTTAACCATAAGTCACATCTGTTTGGCTTGCAAGGATGTTTTCTTGTCAGTTCTGTGGACATCAGTCTAGCACCTTGGTGGCCTATGTGAGACACGCAAAAATTCACGGCAACATACCTAATTTAGTACTTTGGTGTTGTCTGCCTGATTGCAAAAGGACCTTTAATAAATGTGCAGGTCTAAAAGCACATTTGTACAGAAATCATAAAGAATGTAAAATGGAGTCCACATTGAGTATGTCAGTGAATCTGACGTGTCGTCTTGACTTCTGCAGTGTCAAATGTGATTCCCTGAGTGAGTTTTACTCTCACCTCAAAGTACACATCAGGGAAGGACGAGCAGTTCTGTGTCCCTATAAGCAATGTGATAAGACATTTACTGTGGTATCTACATTCACTTCTCATATTTCCAGGAACCATAAAAAAAGTTCAGAAGTAGATTTAATAGAGTCCATCAATGGCTCAGCCGGTGTAAGTGGAACTAGTGGCAATCATAATGATAGTGCTTTGCTGTCTGACATGCAGCTTGATGCTGCTTATGATACTGAACATTTGGAGGTTAGCCCAGAAAGTGTTGATGATATACTGTTTTTGAGGAATCTCACTCTCTTTTATCTCAAACTACAAGCAAAGTTACTGCTTCCTTCTTCCACAATTCAGACAATCATCGAGGATTTGCAGTCAATCCATGACATCAGCCAGTCACAGTTACTTTTTAAACTGAGTGAAAAGTTGCTTGTACTTGGGGTTCCAGATAATACCATTGAGACTTTTATTAATGATCTAAAAGCAGAAGATCTTTTCCGGACTCATAATACCCACACATTGAAAACAGACTCACGGAGAAAAACTGTGTTCAAGAATCAGTTTAATTATGTTGAACCAATGCCCTTATGTCTGGGACAAAATGAAGCAGGCAAGGAGTGTTTTGCTCAATATGTCCCCGTGAAAGAAACACTTGAGGCTCTTTTTCAATGCAAGTCTGTTTGTGAACAATACAATCAAGTACATACCCGTGCCCAAACCAAAAACGTCTTTAAAGATGTGTGGGATGGAGAAAATGTGACTGAGAAGTCAGTCCAAGCAGAGGGGCCTTCTTTGGGCTTGATCCTTTGTCAGGACGTTTTCGAAGTTGTAAACCCGCTTGGGTCCGGAAAAAAGAAACACAAAATACTTGCTGTGTATCTCACATTGGCAGACCTCTTACCACACCACAGGTCCAGTATTGACCAGATGCAACTAGTTCTTCTCTGCAAAGAGCAAGATTTCTGGCACTTTGGTCAGGATTTGGTAATTGGTCGCCTGGTAAAAGATCTGAAAGACCTCGAGAAAAATGGTATGGTCTTACCTAATGGACAGGTCTGTAAAGGGATACTGCATGCTATTGCTGGAGACAACTTAAGGTCTCACAGCACTGGAGGATTTCTTGAGAATTTCAGCACTAGTGTTAATTTCTGCAGATACTGCGAAATAGACAGAAACACATTTAAGGCAGATCCTCTGTACAGGGCCACCACTCGCACAATACAATCATATAGAGAGCATGTTCAGAGACTTGAAGAGGGTTCAGTCCAAAGTGGAGGTATCAAATTTGACTCCTTGTTTAATGAGTTGGCCTTCTTTCATGTGTGTCAGCCTGGATTGCTTCCGTGCATTGGCCATGATTTATTTGAAGGCATTGTGGCCTCTGACCTTGCACTGTACATCCAGCATCTAGTGAAGGTAGACAAACAGTTTACCTACCTTGAACTGAACCGAAGAATAGGTCAGTTTCAGTATCTAGGGAATGATAAAAATGATAAACCTTGTGAGGTGACTCCAGGAAGTGATAAGCTGAGTGGACATGCTGTCCAAAACTGGTGCTTGCTGAGAATGCTCCCAGTGCTGATTGGAGAGAAAATGGAGTCTCCTAATGAAAATCAAGCCTGGCAATTGGTATTACAATTAAGAGAAATGGTTTCTCTTATTTGTGCACCAGCAATTTCAACGGGCCAAATAGCATATCTGAGAGTGCTTATTGATGAGTACTTGTATTTCAGAAAGCAAGCTTTCCCTGATCAGCCACTGAAGCCGAAGCATCATTACGTCAGCCACCATCCAGATCTGATAATCCGCTTCGGACCACTTATTCGTTTGTGGACATTAAGATTTGAGAGCAAGCACACTTACTTTAAACAACGTGCAAGGAAACTGCACAATTTCAAAAACTTGTGCTTAACTCTTGCTGAAAGGCATCAGCTCCTCCAGGCATATCTTAATGCGGGTGATCTCTTTCCACCAACTGTTGTCGTGGAAAAGGCTGCTGAGTTTTTTCCTATGGACTACAATGAGAGCATCAGGGTTCAATATCAAGCTATAATTTAGGCCCTGACAATACTTTGATGGGTCATGAGGCAACTGTGAAGGGCACAAAATACCAAAAAAAACATGCTTGTTATTGTAGGTGAGAGTCCTGAGGGTCTTGTGATTGGCAAGATCATAATGATACTTATCCACAATAATTCAACAGTGTATTTCATCACTCAAAAATGTAAGGCTCTTCTGCTCCATGATGTAGGTGTGTATGGCCTCGCTCCAATTCAGGGCTGCTACTGTTGTCTTAAACAGGATGACCTCACTGATTATTACCCTTTGCCAGAATATGCCCTGTGTGACAGGCCAATAATTGTTCTCCATCATTCTTTCCTCTCAACAGAGAGTGACGATGACCTTGGTGGAGGAGCTGAGGGAGATCATCTTGAAGGCCTTGCCAACTATCTCTGAAGCTGTAAAACAGCAAGTTATAGACAGGCTGTTGAGCTCTGGTTTAGAGACAGAAGAAGACCTCAAGTATGTGACACAAGAAGACATTGCAGACTTACTACCTGCTATTCAACAGCGAAAACTTTTGGATGGATTCAAGATGGGTATGTTTACTCACTTACTTACTGTCAAGACATTATCTAATTTACATTAAACAGCAAATTGTTTAAGCTGTGTGACTATATGCATATTTTTGTAAATTTTAGAGACCGAGACAATCACCTTGGACTTTGAAGTCCAGCCCTCTCCCACAGAAGATGCCAGCAGCATCTCTGTACCATTTTCCAGTCTGTCTAGCTCATCTTCATCCTCCAGTTCAGCATCTGGACCTGCAGACACCCAGCCTTCCTCCTGCGTCAGCAAAGCTTGGCCAGAATCCTTTCAGGTGCCCTGGGATCTCATGCCGGAGGACATTCGATTAGCCATCTCAGATGGTAAGAGGCCTTCACCTGCTGCACGACGGCAAATGGTGAGGGTGGTGGCAGATGAAATGCGGAAGTACGAGGCAAATCCAACTCGCTCACAGTGCCTCAGGGTTTGCAAAAACATTGTTCGCCAGTACCCGAAAAGTTTCGCGGATCAACTTCATAATGGTCAGGTACTGGGAAGTGGATACAGTTCACTCCTAATTCAAGTAAAGAATCGTATTGAAAACCTGAACCGCAACAGCAGCTTTCGCCAGCACTGTTCATCCAGCCATAGACAGAAGAGAGGACCAACTGACACATACGGCTGTACGAGATTCCAGCCCAGCCTTCCACCTGAGGAGACTGAAGACACAGTAGAGAGCAAACGCCAGAAACTGGAAGGAATCTACAGTCGAGATGGAGTGAGTGGGGCGGAAAGAGCAGAGGTAAAGCAGCTAATGGAAACAACTTTCTATCTGCAGCGGCGTCACATAAATGTTCTACCAGCACCAACCACTGAGGATTTAAAAACAAAGTGGCCATACCTGTTCACTCAGAAAGGTCTCTATGCCCACTTTGAGCTCCTCACTGATATCCCTGCGCTGTGTACACTTGAGCTGGCCATGGAAGAGTGTGGCAGAGCCATTGTGGAATTCTTCAAGAGAAAACCCACCAATGCAGGAGTGAAGGAAGTTCTCTCACTGGATGAAGATGTTGATCTGCCATTGAGTGTTATTCAGCTTCTGATGGCTCACTTTTCAGAGAGCATTACTGGATTAATCGTGCTTGCAAAGGTAGGTTCCTTTTTATTCATACACATGACATACTGTGTCATATAACGACTCCTATAACGACTCATCAAGAGTACACTTTGTATTTTGCTTTCTATGTCTCAGGGATGTGCCACTGCCGCTGACATTGAGAGGACCATCTCCATACCTGCAACTCCCCGTCTGATACTGCTTGGTATGTTTATTATATCTTTGGATTTGCGAGCAACATTTTTT
Source organism: Gymnothorax javanicus (assembly GCA_029692085.1). Lineage (NCBI taxonomy): Eukaryota > Metazoa > Chordata > Actinopteri > Anguilliformes > Muraenidae > Gymnothorax > Gymnothorax javanicus. The sequence continues at coordinate 68,857,248 of CM056199.1, forward strand.
TTATTAAAGCATAATACATAATGGAGTAATGGCCAATTAGGGCTGCAAGTAACAATTATTTAAATTAATCTGTCAGTTACTTTCGATTTATCAATTACTTTTATGGCCCATAAAATGTCAGTAAATGTTGATCAGTGTTTCCCAAAGTCCGAGATGATGTTCTGAAATGGCTTGTTTAGTGCACCCAAAGATATCGGTTTACTGTCACAGAGGAGTAAAGAAAGTAGAAAATATTCACATTTAAGAAGCTGGAATCAGAGAATTAGGACTTTTTTTTCTTAAAAAGGTACTCAAACCAAGTGCTAATCCATCATAAAAAATGGGTTCTGATTAATTTCATAATTAATAATTGATTGGTCATTGCAATGCATACAGAATTTCAAAGAAAATAATAAATGTAACTAAAAAATTGTTGCAACCATTGCCTGCAATGGTTTACATGGTATTCATGGTATTCAGTCAATATTGCTACAAGCCAACTAGTGTTTTTCAGTTGTATTATCTGGAATGAGAAATTGGCTATTGTAAGTTGACTCTTCACATGGTGCTACAGCTGTTGCTGTCGGTGTGACAGGCAGGAAATCACAAGGACCTCTGACTGCATCATGGTGACTTAGCTTTATGAGCACTAGCAAAACAAGATGCATGAATTTATGTCACAATAGCAGTAAAAACCTCTCATTTCTGCATGTTGTAGCACTACGATTGCCACTTGGGGCAGTTAACATTTGAGGCAGTAACTGTTGAAAGAACTATTGAAATATTTCTTCTGTATACGCCGTACTGTAGAAACAGATGATATTCATTATGGATGAGAAATCAAGGTTTTTCAACCAGCAATGCATATGGCAAAAAAGCCACTCAACACAATTTCAAACATGGACTGAAAACTCATACATTTACAAAGGAAATTTCTTGTAAGTTTCAGGTGCAGGTGAGACACCAGGGAGTCCTATTCAGCGCTGGATGGTCAGCCTTGAGGGCCACATCATATGTGAGGGGATCCCGCCCACCTTCTTGACAGGGCTTGCTGCATTATTTTCCACCTTTTACACCTTCAATCTCCAGTACCAAGAAGAGGCAGCATGCACACTCAAATTCATCCAAAGGTTAGATACGTTAAGTAAAACATTATCTTTCTAGTCTTTTAGATTACATACTTTTGCACAGCAATACGTGTGCTGCCTTTTACTGTGTTGTTAATCTGAGTGAGTACAGTGTCTGTCTGTCTGATGAAACTAATTTTTCAGGCGTTTCGTTGGAATAAACCCCGAAAGAGGCACCAAGGTTGGCCATGGCTAAGTCATGTCGAAGAAAACTGGAAAAGTAACCAACAAGAAGGCAACAACTGTCAACCCACATGTATCTACTCTGCTGAAAAAGCTTATGGACTTTGAGTGGGACTTTATTTAAAATGGTGAGTTTACTCAATCTATTAATCTTCAATCTCACTGTCCGTCTCCCTGATCCCTCTTCTATTCTCTCACCCTGGTACTATGGTATTTTTATCCCCCGCCACGAAGTGTGGGGGGGGATATAGGTTTGAGCTCCGTCCGTCCGTCTGTGCGTCCATCCGTCCGTGTGTCCGAGATAAAGGGGACAGCTTTTCTCAGAAACTATTAGAGATAGGACAACCAAATTTGGTGTGTAGCTTCACACCATAAAGGCCTTGATGGAGTTCGAAAATCAGATGTGCGCGATTATTTTCCCCCCAGTTATTGCCTTTGATCCGTATTTTTGGACTCTGTCCACGGTAGCTCTAAAGGGGACAGCTTTTCTCAGAAACTATAGGATAACCAAATTTGGTGTGTAGCTTAAGACCATAAAGACCCTGATGGAGTTTGAAAATAAGAAGCACACGATTATTTTTCCCACAGTTATTGCCCTTGTGGCATTTTTGGGAGCCTCTGTTCATGGTATCTTTAAAGAAGACATTTTGGCGGGGGATGTTGTTGACCATGTCTACTTGTTTATTCTATTAATCAATATTTTACTCATGACATCTCTTATTCTCATACCTTGATTCTTCATGCAATTCTCTGTTATTTGTGTTTTGTCTCTGAAATTACTTATATCTGATTTCTTTATGAGGAAATGAGGGGCACACACCCTGATTTCTATGTGAGGAAATGCAATGAAATATATTTTGGATCTCTCTCTCACGCTCTTTCTCTCTCTCTCTCACTCTCTCTCTCACACTCTTTCTCTCACTCACTCTCTCTTTCTCTCTCTCACTCTCTTTCTTTCTCTTTCTCTCTCACTCTCTCACACTCTCACTCTCTTTCTTTCTCTCTCTCACTCTCATTCTCTCTTTCTCTCTCTCTCTCACTCTGACTCTCACACAGGCAGAGGGCTACCAAGACTGGATGGTGAAGAGTGACGTCTTCAAGCGGGCCATAAGTCTTTAACTATCTCCCATGCCATTTGCCAATACCTGGACCTCTGCACCTACAGTAACTATGTTCATTTATAGAGCCTGAACATACTTTAGAGTTCATATTTCAACATGTCTGGTAATGTACACCATATTTTCATTTACATTTGAACTTTTGTGACAGAGAATTATATTGGGGGAAGAACGTTTAAATTCTCTTTTCACTGGTACCATGGAGATGCCTAAAATGTGGGTAAAATGTTGAGTATATTTAAATGTCACATGATACAGGGCAAGATATGGAACTTTTATTATAGCTCTATGATAAGGTTCAACTGTCTGTAACTGTGTATACTCCACAAAGCAAGGTTATTAAGTATACTAGATGAAAGGCTCTAAATTTGAAAATGTATTGTGTTTTTCATTAATTATGAATCATTACTGAAACATATTCACAGAGATAATAGAAATTCTGCTTTAAATTGCTTTAACAATTATGTAATTGTCAGGACTTCTCTGGTTAACCATTTAATCCTGCTTTGTGGAATAGCCACCTGGTTGAAAACGGCAAAAAAACACATTATGCCATTTTTTCAACTGAATTGTTCTGCTCTGGTCACCTAGTTTAAGTTTGTAAACAGTGTTTCATATGTTTTGATATTTATGTTGTTTGACAAAAAAGGTCATATTGATCATGTCAATATTTCTGAGCCTTGTGATTTTTTTTTTCACTAAGCCAAAAGCATTTTGATAGAGAAGGCTTTCTAACATGCATTTGTTCTGCATGTGCAGTTTCCAACAGTGTATTAAAATAAAAAAAATGAAGTGCAATAGAAAGCTGTGGATTTTTTTTCTTACATTGTAATTACATGATTGAAACATCAGGTATTTAGGTCTGTTTTCACTCACAAAGAACAAGTTGGGGGAGAAAGTATGCCTTTTCTTAACAAAAGTGCATTTAATTATATGTAGTGTGCCTATTCTTACATGTGTAATCTGATCAGTCAGTATTAATTTAGGATGAAAAAGATTATAGATTTATTTAATGTGTTTAAAACAAACAAGAACTAACATACAAAGTAGAATTTGACAAATCAGTACTGTAAAACAGCTATATAATGTATTTTAAAGCAAATTAGTTAACAATAAAGTACTGTAAAAATTCATTAAAAATGCAGTTCATATTGTTTTTTTCATTAACAGTACAATATTGTGAATTTTAGTGGCAGTAAAAACCTGTTTTTTTACAGTAACATAATGGCAACCCTGCTGCCAGTTGATTGCTGTTTTTTTATGGGGAAAATTTTAACAGTGTAAATTTGCGGCCCGATGTAGCATCAATGAACGTTAGTATTGCACTGAGTAGGCCTACATGTAGCATGCGACACGGTCCATCGCGATCACTGTACATAGCCGTATTCACAGTGCACGCTGGCTGTGTGGCTAGCTGGGACTAAAAAGAGACAAAAAAAGAGAGGCAGTTCACTCTAGTCCTTTCATTTCCTGATATGAAAAAGAAAACGCCTGAGAAAGAGTATCTGTTTTCGTGTTGTTACACCCTCCAACAACACAGGTACGAGAGATGGTGCCTCCAAAGCTCGGGAAAACCATTGAAAATAGGAAAATATTGGAGCAGATTCCATTTGTTGCATGTACTAATGTTAAGTTTGTGAACGTTCTCACTGTGTGATGTCACGGGTCAAACGTCATCGCTCTGAAAGGCTGCGCTGTGAAGGCATTTAAATCGCCAAATTTAACAATTTAGAGTTTGGAAATTGGGGGAAAAAATATATTGGCGATTTTTTACAGCATCAAGGTATATATTAACGTTTACATAGGTTTGGCGGTAACATTCCCCTTTAATAATTTAAGTGAGTATCTCAGGATACAATTAACTCGTCAATTTTGCAATTAAGGGAATATCATCGTAGATGACCAGAACAATTGAACAGTAGTTATACTAATAAGATATGTATAATCATATTTTGCATTGACTTCTCCGTTTTGGATATTTATCTTTTGGAGTGCGAGTATTTTTGCTGTTCTTATTTCATTTAAACAATTTAAACGATCGTGAAACACACGCATTTCGTTGATTGAATAATTACTGACTTCACCACGGGAACGTGAATGAAGCACAAATTCTCACGGCGAATGCGTGAGAGTTGGCAGCGCTTTAAGTTAATCGAATTATCATAATAGCCGAACATGTTACTGGAATGAGATGACGCTAATGGATGAATAATGTCACATAATTTTTACTTTTATTGAGTTCAATTGCCGTGTCAAAGAGCATCTTTCCCGTCTGCATGAGAGTTGAGGAGGCGTGGAAATGGTAAGGGCCGTCAATTTACCGACGTCATACAGGCGACACTGTTGGGTCTCGACAAGAGTTATGGGAAATGAGGTCCAGAAGCGCACCTGCAATTACAGCTTACTACCAGAGATGTCAATTTAAACACACCAGTTCAAATCTTACGGATTACCACTTTAACCTGAGCACCAACTTTCATCACAACACACTTCTCAAAACATAATTTCTCTAACCTACCACATTATATATTATATTCACACTGCTTGACGTTGAAGGATTTGGATTTGCTGCTGGAATGTCTGGGAGAGTATCTTCATCAGCAAGCTCTAATGTCATTCTAGACCCAGTAGTAGAAACCCATTTTTTATTAAGTGACAATCTTCTTTTCTTTGTTCCAACAGGGTTGTCAGATTCTTGAGTGTTGGGTGGGGTAGTAGCACCAGAGTTGATGGCAGCAGCACCAGGAATGTCTGATTCTTGAGGGTTGGGTGGGGTAGTAGCACCAGAGATGGTGGCAGCAGCATCAGGAATGTCTGATTCTTGAGGGTTGGGTGGGGTAGTAGCACCAGAAATGGTGGCAGCAGCACCAGGAATGTCTGATTCTTCAGGGTTGGGTGGGGTAGTAGCACCAGAGATGGTGGCAGCAGCACCAGGAATGTCTGATTCTTCAGGGTTGGGTGGAGTAGTAGCATCAGAGTTGATGGCTGATGACATGGCATGATACTCATCTGTCATACTGGGACTGGGACAAAGATCCAACACTAGCCTAGTATGGGTGTTCTGGTCCGTATCAAAGTCTGAAAATAAATAGACATGTCTATCTTTTAAATACAATAGATGCAAATGTAACTGTCTAAAAATATGTGAACACTGCATATATAGCTGATGAATTGTTTTTTTATATATAATGCGGCTAGGACCGATTATGATTATAATTGATTATCAATCGTTTTCCCCCACAAAATGATTAATTGATGCTCAAAAAATGGATAATCGATTATTAGAAATCTTAAAAATTGACTAAATATTTAATATCAAGTTTCTATTCATTTCGGAAATATTTTTACAAAAAATTATGAAATTTGAATACATTCAACTATTTTTGCCTTATTTTTGTGCAAAATTATAAATCCAAAATAATCGATTAATCGATCTGTTATGATTTTCTTGACCGATTCCTAGCCTTAATATCTAATAATTATCTATATCTATATATCTAGCAATTAGACGCACAATCGGACAGCATTTTCTTTGCAAACTTGAAAAAACACTGCAACCTTTTAAAAGCAATAATGGATTAACAAGTAATAATATCAAAATATCGATATATACAGTGACAAATCTTGATCACTTAGTTTTAAGCATCTGATGATCCATGAATGCAGTCAACTTCTGATTCCAGAAATATACACGAAGGAAGCATGGGAGCGGCTCTAGCATGGTCATTCTGCGACGAGGAGTTTTATGAGCAGTCATCTCTGAAGCAGTGCGGTGGACTCAGAGGCAATGGTTCAGCTCAGTTGCCTCATGACCACAGAGAATCTCATCTAAGAAAAAATGAGAGGAAATTTATTAACATGATTTATGATTATGAATTTCTTCCGATTAAATAAAATATAATTAGGATACAATGATGCCAACTTTCTACCTTATGTTTTGTCTCCTTCATAATCATATAAAAAGTTAGCAAGATTGAAACGCAGAGAACGTACACTACTAATGGTGTTGATGGTTTTCTTTTCAAAGGTGGTCAGTTCATAAATCATAACAAGGTCACAATATAAATCACCTTTGCAATAAGTTTGTCAATTTATCAAACATAATTATGACTCATCTTCTGGTACAATCAAAGACACAGTCTTATCCTCCTTCCAGGCCTTGTGACGACTGACAATCATATCGTACCGCTGACAGAACTCCTTGTGACCTACATCGGAACAGAGGTCTGCAATGTCTCGAAGGACCCTGTTCATCTCTTTATATTTTTCTGTTCTTTTTCAGGCTTGTTTTGGTTTCAACCTTGGAAACATCATACTGAGGAGTATGGAGTGGGAATGCCTTGTTCAGAGTTTTCGTCCAGTGCTGGGGGACCCAGGAGGGCTTGACCTCTCTTTTGTAGTGGTCCATCACAATAATGATGTGTCGACATGGGAGATGAGTAGTTTGAAATGCAGTGCAGGTACAAGAACAGTTCTCGCCATCAACCATTCTGTAGGTATGCCAGGTAGGTTTGGATAGCTTTTATCCCTCAATAAATGAAATCATCATATAAAAACTGCATTTTGTATTTACTCGGGTTATCTTTGTGTAATATCAAAATTTGTTTGATGATCTGAAACATTTACTTGTGATAAATATGCAAATAACTAAGAAATCCGGCAGGGGGCAAATACTTTTTCACGGCACTGTACATTTATAGATGGCTAAATAAACAGATTGACACCATTTCCAGTTCTATCAAACACAGCACCATGCATAGATGGCCACTCCAATACATCCCAACATGCCAGATGAATTCAGGAAAAACAAACCAGATGGAATATCAATTGGTCTGTCACATCCTGAAACTTTTCTTATTTGTTTTCCCCTGCAATCTAGCCATCGTTGTCAGTTTCTCTATCAGTTTCCCTCATTTGTACTCATTGTTTAATTGTTGTCTCATGCTTCTCCCCTCCCTTCGTGCTCCCCGGCATACCTGTTCCCTATTGTTAATTGTTGTTTTGTGTAGTTAACCTCCTGGTTAATGTCTTCACTTTGCTGCATTCTCTTCCATTCTCGGTGTTTACTACCAAGAATTAGAAGTTACTCTTTAATAGGTAATTTCTCCCATATGTTTGTGGTTCTGGTAAGTGATTTCTTCCAGTCCTTCCTGCTCCCCAGTTTGAAGGTGTGCACCTCCATGAGTGCCCTGGTGCTTTCGGCTTGCAATCGTGGTTTCTGACCTCCGACCAGGCCCTACGACAACACCTTGTTTGGCCCTGACTGACTTTGGACCATCTCCAGGTCAAGTTGCTTCTGAAGTGCTCTTGAGTAACATTTTAACTAATAAAGGAACCAATTCAGCTTCATCTGTGATATGCGTCTGGCTCTTGTCCTGAAATTTATGACAGTATTCTGCAATTTCGGTTTATTTATGGTGGGGTTATCACAATACTGTTTTTATGTGATAACCTTTTTGGTTTCTGCATGAAAATTCCCCTTTGAGGTCTGTAAATGGTTCTGTGTAGATGAATTTGACTGGTCTATGCAGCATCCTGACCTCAACTCCATCACATATTGTTGTAATCAACTGGGAAGCCCACTTTGTGCCAGGTCTTATCACCTGCCTGGGCTTACTAATGCTTTTCCTGTTGAAATGGAATACTGTAAGTCCCTTCAGGAATGTTCATCAGAAAGTGGGAAGCCCTCTCAGGAGAGTACAGGCAGTAATAGCCATGGAGGGGAGCCCGTTCCCTATTAATTTCCATGTTTTTGACTAAGATATTGAGCGGCAACTGTCCATATACTTTCAGCTAAATCATGTATGTCATCTAGAATATTTTTCAAAAAGTACAGTAGATTTGTTGTAAGATGTTCAAACTGTGACAAAAAGTGCCCGCTGCTATTTGATTCTGCTTGTCCCCTAAGATGGCTCTGACTCTTATTATCAATCAGACCTCTTACATGTGTGGTTTGCTACCTGAACTCGTCCTCCGAAAAGCATTTTCCTGAAACTGGAGATACATATGTAATCCCGGGATTTTTCTAGCCTGACTCTGCCAGCCTACGTACTTCCACTCAATTTCATTTTGCTTCACCACTTCGTCTGATCACACAGAGCTCTGCCTAGCTCAGCTCGGCAGCAAAGACCCCGGCTGCCATTGACCAACCAACGAACAGAAGGCGTGGTCGAGAGCCATGATGTAGCCACTGCGCCAAGTTTGAAATTGTAGTCTCCAAAATCAACAATGGCGACGGACATAGATACACGGGAGGCCATTAGCTCTGTCATGGAGAAAATCCCCGGTATCAGCAACTTAAAGCCACAACAAGATAAATGTTTGGTTAGTTTTTTGAATGGAAATGATGTTGTAGCCCTACTCCCCACAGGTTTCAGGAGAAATTTGATTTATCAGCTTTTGCCGTTAGTGGCTGAGAAACTGGGGAAGGCATACGTCATCGCCAAACATTAGTGATTGGTTTACGTGTACGCCAATGATTTTAAACTTCAGACAAGTGCCCACCCACCAGAAAGTAAACACTTGTCAATCATGACTGCCCAGACTCTGTGTACAAAGCAAAGCGAAGTAGCAGAGTCTGGTATTACCAGCCTAGGATTTTTCCACCCTGTGAAAAATTCTTCGTGTGTACTCGACTTGCTGTTATGAAGAATGGTCTGTATCTGAGTAGGAATAGATAAACAAGCTGTTTGAAATAAGGCCATAGCCTCAAACTTGAGTATGGGTCAACTACGGGTCCCAGCCTGCACTAGTGGCAAGCATTTTAATTGAGATAATCAAGCAACATATAACCTAGACTGTCATGTAATTCTAGGGACTATATTACCGCAAGTACTATATTGTCACAGTTTACTCAGACTGTCAATCATTCTAAGTTCATAATTACAGGGGAATTTAATTAATAACAGGGATTTATACTTCTGAATTAGCCTTTGAACATTTTGTGTCTTTATGCTTTAAGGTGGTAACTACTTCAAGTAGAATTTTTTCATTCCAACTTGACAGATAGCTGTTGGGAGTGAAAGATTATATTTGACCCCAATTTTGGTAATTTTGGTTTCCATGGCTACGAGAATTCAAGGTGGCCGTCATTGTGTAAACAAAAACTTTAAAACAATAAATACTCCATAGCTAAGTTATATATTGATTTGGATTTTTTTTTTCCAAATAAAACAAGACCATTTCCTTTATGCAATCTGCCAAAATCTAGGATCTTCATCCACAGGAAATATTTTTACAAATTCTATTTAGATTTAGATCTTCACATTCAGTGTACAGGGATATCCATGGCAACAGCTACCTCAGTATTTATAGTTGGGTGTTCAGTTTGGTAGATTGTATAAAACTCCATAAATTCTACAGTGCCTGACAAAAGTCTTGTCACTTATCCAAGTTGTAGGAACGACAAATAATAACCTGACTTGTAGTTGATCAATTGGAATCAAAAAATGGCTTATATGAAAGGCAAAGCCCTCTAGATTATGCAAAATGCACCAAAATAGAGTTTTGTGTCATTCATTGAGTTTTATTATTTAATTAGTACAGAAAGGTCAGATTTTGCTTGGACAAAAGTCTTGTCGCATTGAAAAAAATGTGGAAATTATACATACACTTTATTTTGAATACACAAATATGCCACCATAATATTAGAACATAAATTCATGGTGCCTTGGAAAAAGAATTAATATTAAGTAGACTCCCATGAGCTTGGAGGACTGTATCCATACGTCTTGGCAATGACTGAAATAACTTGATGATGAAATCATCTGGAATGGCAAAGAAAGCAGTCTTACAGGACTCCCAGAGTTCATCAAGATTCTATGGTTTCATCTTCCAAGCCTCTTCCTTCATCTTACCCCTGAAATGCTCAATAATGTTCATGTCAGGTGACTGGGTCGGGCAATCCTAGAGTACCTTCACCTTCTTCGCTTTCAGGAACTGTGATGTGGAGACAGAAGTATGAGAAGGAGCAGCAGTATGAGTCGGGCAGCAAGAACTTCTTGATATTTCATGCTGTTGATGTTGCCATCCACTCTGCAGATCTTTCTCACCCCCCCATACTGGCTGTAACAACAAGCCATGATTTTTCCTCCACCAAACATGATTGTTTTCTGGGAGAATCTTGGGTCCATGAGGGTTCCAACAGGTCTTGTACGGCGACTGGGATGCAGTTCAATGGATGATTCATCAGAAAAATAAACTTTCAGCCACTTTTCCAGTATCAATCCTTTCTGCAAGCTGTGGGCCTTGGCAAATGCAATGCAGGTTATTTGTTTTCTGTTTAATGCAGGCTTCTGTGTACTAATTCGGCCATGAAAACCACTTTGAGAGAGAATTTGACAAACTCTTCTTGTAGATACCGGGATTTTTGGTGACATTTCCTAATGTAGCTTTGCTGTAGTTGAAGAAGGGCTAGCCTTGTACAGTTGAAGCAACAAACGGTCCTTTCAAACAGTTGTCATACCGGGGTCTGTCTGACCTGCACTTGCCACGAACATCACCAGTTTCTTCAAATCTTTTTCTTATCCCCTCCACTTGACATTTGGATACATTAAAGATGTCTGCCACCTCAGCAGCAGACTCAGTCTTCAGGCTCTTGATGATCAGCACTTTGGTCTGTGGTTGAATCTTTGGCATGTTGTCAGAGGTCTAGTTACACCTCATATGAAAGTCTGGCGCGCTGGGGTTATTTCTGTACACATCTGGGAATGTGTTAATTACAGTATTTGTCATAGGTTAAACTCTAATCTGTGATTTGTTGCATCATCTGAAGAGACAACAAGACTTTTGTCGCAGCAAAAACACATGTTATGGGCTTTACCAGGCTGTGAACATCAGAACCCTTTCTGACGGTTTCATTTTGCACCAAATTATTAATGTGAAAGCCCTTGACATTAAAATGGACCATTTATTATAACAATTGATTGGTTAGAAATAAAGTTATATGCTATTTTTAGTTAGTTTTAGTTTAGTTATGTCTTTATGCGACAAGACTTTTGTCAGGCACTGTAGCTTCTGTCCAAAGCTCAAGTCAGTGGGACTAATACTTATGGCAACATTACTGTTTGAAGTCATAACACCAACTTTAAGAGAAAAATGCATTGTAAGTTTGCGCAGAACTTACCCCCAAACAGCTTTCAACATGCAACGATTTGCCCTCAAAATGCCCCAGACACGTACAGTGTTCCCTCCTTTTCTTGAAGCCAGTCCTGTCTGCCCTTCTTTTTCCATCAGAGATATTTTATCCTCCTGCATTCCTTTTCAGAGACTTTATGCTCAGCCTGGTATTGCCTATTGCCCTCAACTTCGTTATACCCAGCCAAACAGCATGACCTAGGATCCAGTCCTGTGTGCTTTAGAACATCACTGCAGGCTTTTAGTCCACTATTATAATCCACTCCAGCACATCCTTTCCTACGTAAACTCCTTTTGGACATCAAATCCAGTACAGCTGATTTATCGCCTCATTCTGATTCTGAGTGCGACCATGCAAACACCCCAGAAGTTGTTCATCTTTAGTGAGAATTCTGTTGTTTCTGAGGGAAGTTTCTGACTGTTTGAATATATAATGAGGATGTAAACAAACGTTTTGCATGAAATAAACAATTTTAAAAACCTCTTTTCTGCAAAAATAGACTTTTTAAAGAAAATACTAATTAGCTGACTTGTACGTGTATTCAGTATGGTAGCCTGTGAGGATAAAAAAAAATCTTAAATTTTGACTTTTTCATGTAAATGATGGGTAGTTACCACCTTAATAGAACTGAAACTCCATGTGCAATGTCAATAACACCATTCACCAGTATGACCCATATTAATATCTACTTTATTTTGTAACATTGGAAAAGCGATTCAATCCAAAAATAGTCTGGGCTACTGTAAGACAACAGGGACTCACTGATTTTCGCATGACTAATTTGCTAATGCTTTTGTCCGAAGTGACATGTATCTTGATGAGATAGTGCAGGGCCAATACTGACCTGGAGCAGTATGAGGTTAAGGGCCTAGCTCAAGGGTCTAATCATGGCTACATCATGGCCCCAATCATGTATCATAACCATTTGGCTGCTGGCAACCAAAGTAAACAGCTGTGCTTCGATAACATATATTTGGCATGCAGTGATTGACAGAAGAGTACTGAAGGCCCATTACCAATCTTCGCAGCCCAGACACAGTGGCACTCAAATTTTTAACCTCCACATCGCCAAGTGCTTGGGAAATGTTATATTTTTTTGCCCCTTCCCATCAGAAGACAGTATAATATGGTAAATCTTAAAGTTCTATGATCTGCTGTTTTCAATAGCTTGCAACCATCTAAAAGCCCGTTCGAAGTTTTCCTTTGGACAGCCACCCCACCCCACCCTGCCAACCCCATCTGCAAGTATGTGATGCGTAGACAGGCTGGATATCTTTCCTGGTGACGCCAGGCCTGTACTGCAGCCATCTTCAGTTCTTGCTTAGTTCGAGGACTGTTTGCCTTCAGTCTCCTCTTCAGCATGTAATATTCAGGTTCAGGTTCATCAACAGAACCAAAATAGTAAGAAATATGCCACAGTCCAATGAATTATGATTCTCACTGTGAATACAATTTTGTAGCTGCAAACTGCCCCTTTAAGGTTTATATTCACAATTAGTAGAATGTTCTTAATGGACTAAAGACCAAAGGCTGGAATCAGAATATACCATGGCTTCTACTTAAAAGCTATTGTGTTCCAGAAAACTGGACCAGAAAAACCTACTCTTGAGAGATTCAACAGGCTTGTCACTCATCTACTCCAACAAACAAGAATGTGCTTCCTCTGGGAGATGTTTAGATGACTGATTCCCAGTCAAACTATCTGTCTCAGGTGTGAGATTCTTAATTGAGCTGCTAATGAGGAGATGTCTCTTTTGTAAAGACTCTTGAGGACTTTTGATGGAGTAATGGTGTGCACATATACATGCATGCCCATGAGATTGCCTTCTTCCTCCAGCTCATTAGTCTAAGAGATGAGAAAACAGCACTGCGTTCTTTATTTATTTAAATTATTTCCTTTAGCTGACAGCCTTTTCCACAGCGACTCACACAAGTTAAATGTTCGAACACATTTATATCCCCCTAAAATCCTGATGAGCAAAAAAGTTATACTTCTGTATTTTGACAGGTATGTTGGTTGTCATGTTTCGGTGAAACTGTTTTTAGTAAGTATAATTTTATGAATGTGTATGGATGACCCAATATCCGATCCGATATGGGCCAGAGTACATGTTCATTTTTGTTACTGACCAACACTAATACATCTGATTGAATGCGCTTGTAAATCAGTTGAATCAAATACCTAAGTGTTGAGCTAAAATAGAAATCTGCACCCACACCTGCCAATTGCAGATGAGATTAGATGCCCCTAATATACCTAATAGCTCATAAGGGTCGTCACTCATTAAGTCCACTTCAGGGGGTCGCAATTTAATTGCCACATCTTCAGTGGATATAGCTGGATATGTTTATTCTCAGTAATGTTTACATTTTTTTTTAAGTTAAAGTTTGACTTAAAAAAACATTGACCCCCTACTCAACGACAGATTAATGAAAAAACAAATAAACATTTTAAACCAAAATCATAGGAGAAAAAAAACTAGTTCCTGTGACTTTTTTTGGTACCGTACATCCACTAAAAGGAAAAATTAATGAATTTCCAGGCATTTGGGGATATAACTGGGTATTTCATTAAGCAAGTCATTACTATTTATTTGTCTTTGTGGCATAATCGCTTTGCATCCACTTGGGATTTTGTACCTGCAGCTGTACTGTCATTGCCCCACTGCACCTTTGATTAAACTAATAATTAATAATACTCTAAATAATAAACCTCCCTCATAGGATTCTCACACTAACATGGCAATCAGTGTGACACAGATGACAAGCTATTCTGAATGCCCTCCATCTCTAGAGGTGGAAAATCCAGAGGTCAGAAAGAAGTCCTGCCATGTATTTGATTTTGACTTGCTGGTTGAAGAATCCTGCCAACTGGAAAATCCAGGGAGTTGCAACCAAAATACTGGAGACGACTTGGACACCTGGATTTTCCATCTCTGTCCTTCAGCTAGCCTCAGATAGAACAGCTTTAGACTCTTCGCATCAACTTTATTTTGATATTTGTAATTGTCTGAAATGATGCTCATATGCAGTCTTGTCCATTGTGGAGTTCTTCCTGTTTTTGCAGTTAATCAACTGTAATCATGCCTTTGTTTTAGTTCAATTAATTGACTATGCCCTTTTTCTCCTATGCACAATACCATTTATTGGTTTGTGCATTTTATTGCGCAAACACAAATGTCCCCCTGTTGTGTCCCATCCTTATACCTCTCACTGCTATATGATTCATTCTGCAGGAATGTTTTTCCTGCTGCTACCCCTGCAGCTTGAAGGCAAGAGTTGCAAACATTAAGCAATGATAGCCACTACATGTTGCACTGAATACTATGATTATAGTGGGATATAAGGACATACAGTCATGAGAGAAAGAAAGTACACCCTCTTTCAGCTCTACACATCAGACATTGAAAAAAATATCAGCTGGTCCTTATCAGGTCCTAAAATTAGGTAAATCTAACCTCAGATGTAAAACAACACACAACAGATTCCACTATGCCATTATTTATTAAACCAAAATGCAGAAGTCATCTGTGAAGAACTAAGTACACCCCATGATTTAATAGTTTGTAGAATCACCTTTAACAGCAATAACTTGAACTACTCATTTTCTATCTGATTTTATCAGCCCCTCACATCATGGTGAAGGAATTTTGGCCCACTCTTCTTTACAACATTGCTTCAGTTCGTTGATGTTTGAGGGCATTTGCTTAAGCACAGCTCTCTTTAGGTCCCGCCACAGTATTTCGATCGGGTTCAGGTCTGAACATTGCCTAGGCCATTGCAACACTTTGATTTTTTTTTTTCTTTTCCAGCCATTCTGTCATAGATTTGCTGTTGTGCTTAGGATCATTGTCTTCTTGCATGACCCAATAGCGGCCAAGCTTTAGCTGTCGTACAGATGGTTTCATATTTGACTCTAGAATGCTTTGGTACACAGAGGAGTTCATGTTTGACTCAATAACAGCAAGGTGCCCGGGTCCTGTGGCTGCAAAACAAGGCCAAATCCTCACCTCTCTGCAAACTATGCTTGGTAGTTGGTACAAGGTGTTTGTGTTGATACGCTGTGTTTGGTTTGCGCCAAACATGGCGCTGTGCATTATGGCCAAACAACTCCACTTTGGTCTTTTCTTTCTAAAATACATTGTTTCATAAGGCTAGTGGTTTATCTAGATGCAACTTTGTAAACCTAAGCCATGCTGCCATGTTCTTTTTGGGGAGAAAAGGCTTTCTCCTGGCAACCCGGCCAAACAAGCCATACTTGTTCAGTCTTTTTGGAGTTGCACTTTCATGAACTTTAACATTTAACATGCTGACTAAGGCCGGTAGAGTCCTAAATGTTTGTAGTTCTTGGGTTTTGTGCAATATCTGAGCATTGCACGGTCTGACCTTGGGGTGAATTTGCCAGGACGTCCACTCCTGGGAAGACTGGCAGCTGTCCTGAATGTTTTCCATTTGTGAATAATCTTCCTCACTGTACAACCTCAATTCCAAAAAAGTTGGGATGCAGTATAAATTATAAATAAAAACAGAATGCAATGATTTGCAAGTCTCATAAACCCACATTTTGTTCAGAATAGAACATAGAAAACATATCAGATGTTGAAAGTGAGACATTTTACAATTTCATGAAAAATATTAGCTCATTTTGAATTTGATGGCAGCAACAAATCTCAAAAAACTTGGAAGAGGGGCAACAAAAGGCTGGAAAAGTAAGTGGTACTAATAAAAAACAGCTGGAGGAGCATTTTGCTACTAATTAGGTTAATTAGCAACAGGTCAGTAACATGACTGGATATAAAAAGAGCAGTTTAGAGAGGCAGAGTCTCTCAGAAGTAAAGATGGACAGCGATTCACTTATCTGCAAAAAACTGCATCTAAGAATTGTGGGACAATTTCAGAAAAATGTTCCTCAATGTGAAATTGCTGAGAATTTGAATCCACAATATCATCAAAGGATTCTGAAAATCTGGAGAAATCTCTGTGTGCAAGGGACAAGTCCGAAGGTCAATTATTGGATGTTTGTGATCCTCGGGCCCTCAGGCGGCAATGCATTAAAAACAGGCATGATTCTCCACAGGAATACATTGCATGGGCTCAGGAATGCATCCAAAAATCATCATCTGTGAACACAGTTCGCCATGCAATCTACAAATGCAAGCTAAAGCTCTGTCATGCAAAGAAGATGCCATATGTGAACACGATCCAGAAACGCCGCCATCTTCTCTGGGCCAAAGCTCATTTAAAATGGACTTAGGCAGAATGGAAAACTGTTCTGTGGTCAGATTAATCAAAAGGTGGTGTTGCGTCAGTATGGGAAAATTGCCCATGAAAGCTTTTGATTCCTTACCATATTGACTGTGTGGAGAGATGTATGTGGGCCTAGAAAATGTATTTGTTTTTTGTATCAAATGTGCTAGGACAGATGTGGGCCAAATTTAGATGAGCACCCCCCCAAAACCAACATATGGTGATAAATCAATTAATAACTCCCAATTATCACAGCTCTAAAATTTATAACTGTTATTGTTGCTGCCATCCCAAGG
The DNA here is from genome assembly GCA_029692085.1 of Gymnothorax javanicus. Lineage (NCBI taxonomy): Eukaryota > Metazoa > Chordata > Actinopteri > Anguilliformes > Muraenidae > Gymnothorax > Gymnothorax javanicus. The sequence continues at coordinate 68,874,334 of CM056199.1, forward strand.
AACAATTTGACACCAAACATGGCTTAGTTGCTTTGAAAATATGAGACCCAGGAGGAATTGAAGCCGTAAAAAGCATAATTTGGCTACATTTTTCATCACAAATTGAAATATTAACATTAAAATTAATATAGTTCCCAAAGTGATCCACCCTAAATATTTAATAAAAAGTAGGCGCAGTATGCCAAGTTCATTTGCACAAAGTTTCAAGAAATTCTTCCATCGGTAACAATGTAGTAGGACGGCTGTATGTACACCATCCTCAGAAAGTGTGGATGTCAAGTTTCCTTAACTTTCTCTGGAATACTTACAAACTTTGGCATGTGGATGTTATCAGATCAAACAGGCACCAGGATACATAGCTGAACACTGTAAAGATGAGGGAAACTATGAAGTTTGGGTGTACAAACACCTTGATAACCTTTTACGTTGTCAGATACATTCACGTCACAGGAGTCAAACTAAGTACAACATATGGATTGAGTTTGATGTTACTCTAGTTAATGACCCTATTACAGACTATTATTGTACATGCCCTGCAGGGAAAAGAAGAAATAGCACGTGTGCGCATGTTGCAAGTATATTATACTACCTGGGTTATTTCAGGTCTCAAACCAAAGACATTCAGCCTTACTTATATACATTTTGACAAGCTCTCAACAAATGAAAAGAAACATATAATTAGTGGCTTAGATGTCAACTTAAGATTAGATATTCAAATAATTGAACCACAACATATTGCTAACCATAAATCTTTCATCTTTATAATACACAATACACATGATACATGCTGGATCTTTTCAAGGGAGATCTGATCCAGAAGAGATCCAGGGTGTTTTCACACATAGTCCCTTTTAAAAGAACCAAACTCAGTCCTCTGAAAGTGGACCAAAGAGAGGACCAACAGAAAATGAACTCAGTTCTTTTTGTGTTCACATTGTGAGTTTATTTCAAAGAGGACCGGGTTCTCTTTCTGGTCCACTTCAGCTCTGATGGGGCCAGACCTCTTTTTGTTCATGCTGTAGTTCCTCTAGAGCTCTCAAACCCCTACTGCACTGTATTCTGGGTAGTTTTTACTCAGAACAAAATGTCTGCTGCCATAGCCAGTGCCCTATCCATACCTCCTGCCCGATCGGATCTGCGCACGCACAAACTTTCTGCGCATGTGCGTTTTAACTCATATTTGCACACTGCCCGATGTGTTCCACGAATGCATAAAACCCTTCACCAGTTGGATTGGTGATTCAAGTGCTGGATAAGCAATAGAAACAGAGGCTGCGTCTCAAGTCTTTTAAATTGCATCCTCGTTCCCCTCACTTGCGTCCTATCCTTGCGTCCTAGTCCCTCCCACCGAGGATGCATGGAGGAGAGAGGACAGATGAAACGAGGACATGTGTATTAAGCGACATGAGATGTCGTTTCCTCAGTTGCATTATATGAAGCGACGCTAGTTCCTAATGACGGCCTCGGCTGGATCTGCTGGAATATAATCAGCGGGAATTGGCACGTATGTAAACCGTGAATTAATCGCAAAATTTAATAATCAAAGTAGGAAATACAGTTCAACTTCCGCGTGCAATATATCACTAAAAACGGCTCAGGGTAGCCTAAATTTTAATTGTGGTAGTTTTGTGATTAAAATGTTTTCATAAAATATTTAAGTTCTCCGGTTACTGACTCTGCCTAAAATTTTGTTGCGTTGTGCGCGACCCTATTGATAATATAGACATGAATAAATTAATAGCCTATTTTAAACTCAGGGCTTCAGGATATCTGTACCCTCATCTGAAAAAAAAAAAAAAATCGACCTCCCCCTATATGAAGACCATTTATTTTCGTAGCATCCATGAATCTCCGTTCCATTGTAAGCTGTAAGGGATAACTTGACGTTGTTTTTCAGATCACAGTGGGGAAAAAAAATTTCCGCCGGGTGCCTAAAGAGCAAGAGACAGGTATGTGGAAAATGCACCGTCAATGTGCTGAATGTCTGTTGAGGGACACGTATTATCACATATTCATAATGATAAAGGAGGGGTTTCGTTAATATTTTGGCCCACAGAGTTTACATGAGGGTTCGGAAAAATGAATTATGTATTAATACGCAAATTCCTGTCAAGGTACCATCAAACACTTCCATAAGATTTCACGCGATAGTTTCCATATTTTGCCATGACTTGTGCTGGAAGTGATGTACATAGACGATTTTGTGCCAAATGGCAAAACGCCTATTCAAATAAAAAATCTATACAAGGAGGACCATGAAATAAAATATGATCTTCCTAAAATTTCCTTGTGTTGCAGTGAATTTGTATACTATTATGTTATTAAAGTAAAAATGAAGTTGCTGGCTACATGAAGGACCATGAAATAAAATATAACCTTTCTAAAATATCCTGGTGTTGTAGTGAATTTGTATACTATTTTGTTATTTAAGTTAAAAAAAAAGTTGCTAGCTGGCGTCAAGTAAAATGTTTACCCATGTCTGGTACAGGAATTCTATGCACTCGCGCAGCACTAGCCTAGTATTACGCACGCAGAGAACCGATCGGGCAGGAGGTAGTCTACGGCAAGCGAAGAACAATCCAGTGCAAAAAGGCAAAGTGAACCCGGCGCGCTTTGTGTTCACAATACCAAGCTCAAGCGAACCGTACTGAGACCATCTCCTGTGGTGGTCTCAGTACGGTTCGTTTTAAAGGGGTCTGAGCGCGGTTGTTGTGTTCACATATGCACAAAAAATGCTGAGTCATCGATCTGAGTTCGTTTTGAGGGCTGAAAAGGACCAAGTGTGAAAACACCCCCAGATATAATCTCTGCTTTTTAAAATTACTCCTACGATCGTAAAGGCCCTAAATGACAAATACTGGATCCACTGTGACCTATTTATTCATTGTTTTCATGATCTAGTTTGCCTTTGCCTCAAAATGGCTTTTTAGATCTTCTTCTATTTTCCAAGGATGGTGTACATGCAGCCGTCCTACTACATTGTTACCGGCGAAAGAATTTCTTGAAACTTTGTGCAAACCAACTTGGCATACTGCACCTAGTTTTTACTAAATATTTAGGGTGGATCACTTTGGGAACTATTAATTTTAATGTTAAACTTTCAATTTGTGATGAAAAATGTAGCCAAATTATGCTTTTTTTATGGCTTCAATTCCTCCTGGGTCTCGTTTTTTTTAAAGCAATTAAGCCATGTTTGGTGTCAAATTGTTCCCTGGGATGGCAGCAACAATAACAGTTATAAATTTTAGAACTAGCACTGTGATAATTGGGAGTTATTCATTGATTTATCCCCATATGTTGGTTTTAGGGGGTGCTCATCTAAATTTGGCTCACATCTGTCCTAGCATATGTGATACAAAAAACAAATGCATTTTCTAGGCCTGCATACATCTCTCCACACAGTCAATATGGTAAGGAGTCAAAAGCTTTCATGGGCAATTTTCCCATACTGACGCAACACCACCTTTTATATTCTTTTTGGAAACCACAGACGCTGTGTCATGCAGACTAAAGAGGAGATAGTCCATCCAGCTTGTTTTCAGCGCACAGTTCAAAACCCCACATCTCTGATGGTATTGGGTTGCATTAGTGCCTATGGCATGGGGAGCTTACACATCTGGAAAGGCACTATCAATGCTAAAAAGTATATAGAGGTTTTACAACAGCATATGCTTCCCTCCAGGCAACATCTCTTTCAAGGAAGGCCTTGCATATTTCAGCAAAACAATACCAAACCACATACTGCGTCCATCACAACAGCATGGCTTTGCAGTAGAAGAGTCTGAGTGCTGAACTGGCCTACCTGCAGTCCAGACCACTTACTAAAAGAAAACATTTGGTGCATCATAAAACGAAAAATCCGGCAAAGAAGACCCAGGACTGTTGAGCAGCTACAATTCTACATCTGACAAGAGTGGGACAACATTCCTCTCCTAAAACTCCAGCTATTGGTCTCCTCACTTCCCAGAAGTATACAGACTGTTGTTAAAAGTAGAGGGGATGCTACACAATGGTAACATGGCCCTGTCCCAACTTTTTTTGAGATGGGTTGCTGCCATCAAATTCAAAATGTGCTAATATTTTTAATGAAATGGTCAAATGTCTCACTTTCAACATCTGATAATTAAGTTGTCTATGTTCTATTGTGAATAAAATGTGGGTTTATGAGATTTGCAAATCATCGCATTCTGTTTTTATTTACATTTTACGCAGCGTCCCAACTTTTTTGGAATTCGGGCTGTAAAATGCTGGGCTTCAGATTGTTTGGAAATGACCTTATGACCCTTCCCAGATTGATAGGCAGCAACAATTGCTTCTTTAAGATGATTGCTGATGTCTTTCCCTCTTGGCATTGTGTTAACACACACCTAATTGCTCCAGACCGGCAAACAGCCAAAACTTTCACTTTTAAAGAGGTGGTCACACTGGCTGATGATTAATTAATCAAGTGCATTTGATCAGCAACACCTGGCTGCTAATTATCTTCTTAATTCCTATGGAAGCAGTAAGGGTGTACTTACTTTTTCACACATGGCTTCTGCATTTTGGCTTAAAGTTTTAAAATAAATAATGGCACAGTGGAATCTGTTGTGTGTTCTATTAAACTTGAGCTGAAATTTACATAATTTTAGGCCCTGATTAGGACCGGCTGATTTTTATTAATGTCCTGATATGTAAACCCATAGAACTGAAAGAGGGTGTACTTTTTTCTCATGACTGTACACTGGATCTGTGTCAAATGTAAAAGAACAGTGAATTAGGTCAGACTGTGGTGCAGCCTATGAACCAAGCAGCCATCAAAATAATGATAACACTTGTCAAAACCCATGATTATGTGTCATCTCACATGGCTCAGGGTCAGATTCTCAGCTAGTGAGCATCATGTTCATCTCTCTTGGTAAACACCCTCTGCTTTTATCCTTTCTCAGGAAAAATAACAGTTTAGGATTCAAAATTCTAAGTGTTCAAGTGTATGTCAAAGTGTTCGTGAATTCCATTACTTTCAATAATCAATTTTGTGACATTAGCAGTGGATTGTTAAGTGAGAATGTTCTCTTCACATATTTGTAACCTCCCACTGAAGAGGGCTAAAGCGAAACAGTAGACTTCAGTTCTATTAGGGCATGACATGAAATAATTCAGTATTTCTTCCAAAAAACCTTAACTTGACTCCTGGCCTTAAACTTGGCTCAATTGATCTATGAGCTCAGAGTGCAGCCTGATAAACATTAGAAGAAAAATAATTTAGTGCACACAAATGACCTATGCCAGTTTGTATCTGGGTTAACATTGTGGGAGAAACAGTTGCATCATCCTGTCAATAACAAACAATAGTACAGCATTTGCACATGTGTGAGGTCTTTAATTGAGCTGCTAATTAAGACCTGTTTACTTGGTTCAGAGGACTCTCGAGAATGATGATGGAGCATCAAGACTGTTGAGACTGCAATTCTTTAGTTTTGTGTGTTGGAACTGTTCAGCAGAGTGATGAAATGGCACCAGGGGCAATTGCATGTTGTCATTTTAATACGAGCTTTGAATGAAAGCTTAGTCTCTTAGGAGAAACAAACTAAGTTCTCAGACTGGAAATGCACTAGATTAGTTTTTTTAAAAAAAAGGTTCAGTATTATAATTTTTATAATTTACTCCTTTCTGTTTTTCAGATAATGCTTTAGTTCACAGTGCTTAAAGTATGGGATTTACTGGATAAATAGTAGATATTTATATTATGCAGTTCTCATGTACTAGTTTACCTCTCAGTAACTTCATGCACTGTAAAACAGGCTGTAAATGTTGTTCTGTAGTACTAATCAAGTTTATGATAGTGCTTCCTATTGTTATTTCCTAAAAAGGCTAAATAAAATCAACAGTTCTGTCCTGTCCACTCACACTGGATATTGAGAGAAGGTGAGTTGGGAAAACTGGTCTGAGATCAGGGCTGCTGCCATTTACGGCTTTATGTGGGTTTCTGCAGATTTACCAGGACCAGGGGGCTGTTTCAATAAATTTAACTTGTCCAACAAAGTCGGACCATCTTTCGCGTGAAAACTCTGACCTTTCATAGAACATCTCCGTCAGGTGTTTCAATAAAACAAAAGTAAGATGTCCGACCATAGTCCGAAGCAGGCGGACTGTTCATCACTGTCCGTTCAAAGTTGCGTCATAATTTACACCTCAGGGATGCAAGATTTGTGATTTGGAGTCCAAATATTCAAGATACATAAATGTTAATTTAAAAAAAAAAAAAAACAGCTCTGATGAGGTAGATCTAGGCCAATACTACGAAAAAGTAAACTAACTGCGCAGATAACTATGGGATGTCACGTTCAATTTCGATATTAACTGAACACAAGCCATCTCAAAAGCAGCCTTACCCCTTGTCTAGACTGCAAGCGCCATGTCAGCGTCGCGCTCGTGTGACGACAACGTTCACGCAACACAGAAGCGACTGTCTATGCCGGTTGCGATTTTACGAATCGTACTATACATTCGGGAAAATGATGAATATTAATGAGCAACCGATACCTGATTGGCCGAAGGTCCGTATACTATCATGTGACGTGGGCGCTGTCATTTCGCCTTGCCAGCAAAGCCACAGAAGCACCACGACTGCACGAGAGTCACAGAATAAAAATCGGTAGGAAATTTCTGATATCATTAACGTTAGAAGTATTATTCTTTTTGCATAAAACATTAACGTTACGTTTCAGAATGTTAATTTTATTTTATCACTGATTGCAATTCATTTGAGTAAGTTGTTGATTAACGTTAAAGCTAAGAACAGTCTGTTAACGTTAACGTTATCCCATAAAGGCGGCAAAACAACTTATAGCTAGCTAGCTAGCTAACGTTAGTTAACATTAGCCTAGCTAACATTAACATTACTTCGCTAGTTATAAAGTATAACGTTAACGTTAGATCAACTTATATGGAAAACGTTAGACTGTTCTGAGCTTTCTTGAAATAAGTAGCTAAGTGTCCTATGTGAATAAATAGCCTAGCTAAACGTTTCAACCATTTGGAATAGGCTATCCTAACGTTGCATGATGACAGGTGTGCCCTAACTCGCCTCTTTGTAATACAGAGAGAACAGTACACAAAATGGGTGATCCCATTCCCAACAAGAAGTGTGTTACTGTCAAAGAAAACATGGATGACTATCCACAGTTGAAGGTAAAGTGAAGACATTTATCTCCAAGTACACTTCTTACAGCCATACATTCACCAAAAGTTAAAAAGGCTAGGTGTGTAAGATGTGTGTAATGTAAAGCAACATTTAACCTCCAATTCGCCTATCAAAAATACATTATTAAAAATTTGACTTAACGTAAATCACACATTTTGGATAAACAATTGAAAGGGCTAGTTCCTTTCTGTATGATTCATCATAATAACAAATGGCTTTGCTAATTTCATACAATTCATTTATAAGGGTCTGGGATAGTTGCCATCAATGCAGAGTTATGGTAAGGGTTAAAGCTAGGGTTAGGTTTGTGGTTAGGACTGGTGATTAGGGAGGGTTACCCTCTGCATCAATGGCACCTAACCCCACCATCTTCCATAGGTTCCCCTATGGACCTTGCTAACATATATTGTACTTGAGACAACTGTTTGTAGATGAACCCTGTTTTGACAGAACCTACTCCCAGAGAGCTACAGCCATCATGTCTGTACATATGAGCCTTTGGGAGAGACCAATTTCAGAGCAGAACTGAAATTAAAGCTCAGTAGTGAGGAAGAGGTTAACAAGTGGTTAGAGGACTTCCAGGGATGTTCAGGTTTGACCTGGAGGAAATCCAGAACCTATCCAGGTTATGGGCGAGGCTAAAACAAGTAAAGGGTTAGTGAGTTACACACAGTCACAGCTACACACAGTTCTCCCTCATTATTAACATTATACCTTTATTTGAAGCAATAATATTTCTTTTCATTTTATGTAAAATCTTTCACTTGTGAAACATCCACATATTAATTTGCTTAATTTTGCATCATCTGCAGGTAGACATGAGATGTCACCACAATACTCGGGGAGACGCTGGAAAAGTGACCACCAAAAACTACCTCCTGCCCGGCTGTCATGTATCTGGTTCTGAAAAGGCAGGAGTATAGCAAAGGGAGGAAGTCCAGGGTAGTGCCTCCGTCTCCTCCATTGATGGTTGGGCTGTGGTTGTGGGGTCTCGGTGTAAAGGTCCATACCTTCACACATGTCATACTCTTATAAATCCTCTCTAAATAAATATATGGAAAGAAATAACAGACCTGTCGAATGCCCAATCCACCAATCAGAATCAAGTAGTCAATATACTGACTTTTTCCGGTAGGTCTGAAGATCCCCACATTGAAGAGGGCTACTTATTCAATGTCCTACTGCGAAATAACCACAACCACAGAGTGGCATGTGCAATGGCACTACAAAAGAGAGACGTTTCAAAAGAAACGTGACAAACTCAAGAACCTTTTTGAAAAAGGAAACTCGCCCTCACCAGCACTTGACATGCTGAAATATGATCTGCTGGAGGAAGAAGGCCCTAACTACCTGTATACTGCTGCAGACCGCTCTGTGTGTCCAGATGTGCAGTTCTGCTACCGGCTGTACTATTCCATCTTCCAAAAAGCTTATGGAGCCACGTCAGGGGAGAAGATGTTCATAGATCTGCAGGACAGGTTAAACCTGTACAATGAGGAGCAGGGAGAGATGTGTGCCAAAATGGCCAGGACGAACGATGGACAGCTGGTCATTGGGATCTGTTCGCCTCTCATGAAGAGAGTCCACAACAAAATCAGGCAAAGTGGGGAGCTGATGTTTGTGGACTCATCAGGCAATTGCGATCGCCAGAACCATCGGATCTTCCTCCTACTGACGCACTCTTCAGCAGGGGGCTTGCCATTGGGAGTTCTGTTAACCACCTCAGAGAACCAGCCCACAATAACAGCTGGCCTCCAACCCCTCCAGAGCATCTTCCCACAAGAGAGCCATTTTGGCCGTCGATGTCCCCAAGTCATCATGACCGATGACTGTCATGCCTTAAGGCAGTCCCTGAAGGTCGTCTATCCTGAAGCCACGTTTGTGTTATGCATTTTCCACCTTCTGCAGGCAATGTGGAGATGGCTGTGGCAGTCCCACAATGGGGTGAGGCAAGACCATCGTTCCGAGCTTATGAGGGGTTTCCAGAGCCTGGTCTATGCAGACACCTCATCCTCTCTGGCTGAGAGATACACAACGCTGACTCAAGCCCCTGCAGCACAGAAATATCCACAGTTCCACAGACATGTAGAAGAGGTGTATAGCAGGAGGGCAGAGTGGGCAGTCTGCCCTCATTCTGAGCAGCCTACCAGAGGACATAACACAAACAACTTTGTAGAAAGTGCTATGCGCATCCTCAAAGATAAGGTCCTCCACAGAATGAAGGCTTACAATGTCACACAGCTTGTGGACTTCATCACCACCCGGATGGAAGCTTACTACATCTGTCGCCTCACCGACGTTGCGAACAACCGGGTGATGCCAGTGAAGCAAGTCCCCAAGGGTAATGTCAACTGTGACGCCATTGTGCAGGTAAGTGTTAGGCTACAATTTGAGGGCTTAGAGCAAAAGGGACGTAAGTGAAATCTCGGGCAAATTGTTTTCTTGATAAAATGTATCCTTTAATACAACTTTATCTCTTTAACAGTGCATAATGCTCAACCTTATTGCTCTCAATGAAATAGTTACATTTTGTTTTTGCTCTCCTTTAAAATTAGGAAAATATCACTTACGCCCCCTCTAACCTCTCAAATTATGAAAATGAAGGCTGGCTGTACACACTGTCTCATCATGTAACTTGACTTCATTATGACATATGATAAATTAAACAAACCACTGTAAACATAAATCTTGACCCCACACATACAGATTCCCACAATTATATTCATTACCTTGACACAATAGACTATTGACAGTTAGTGGTGAACCTTTTATCTATTGGCTGCATTGAGCTCTCAACATGTTAATTAACTTGACTAAATTGACTCTGCAGCTAGGGTGGCATGCATGTGACACTACACTAAAGGTGCCAGCGCCATCTGCTGTTCTGATAGTGTAATAGCACAGATATAAAGATAATCAAAAAAGTGAAATGTGGAATGTAGTATTTCAAACTAAATTATGCTATTTCATAAGTATAGCTCCCATAAGGGCCACATGTACTGTATGCCTTGTATTGCTTGCAATAATGCAGTGAAAACATTCAGTGATGCACATACCCTCTTGCATTTCTAATGCGTGCTCCTTTTTGTTTCCTTATTGATACAGCTAGATGAAAGGAACTATCTGGTTCCAACTACCGGTAGTTCATCTGACAAGCAGTACCATGATGTCAACATGGACCTTGGGTAGTGCACCTGCCCAATGGGGATTTCTGGTGGACCCTGCAAGCACCAGAGTGCAGTAGCAAGCAGGTTTGCTGTCCACAACAGCTTCCCACGCCTTCACACACCTGCTGTCAGAAAACTGTACAATTACATCGCTACTGGTAAGTTCTACCTACCTGCATGTACAATGACAAAAGCATCAAGTTTGACATTTGTGTTTTCCTCAATAGGGGCAAGTGTTGAAAACATTCAGTGGGATGTTTTTTGCCATTGTATTAATAGTATTTAGTAATTCATTATAATTCATAATAATCCCATTTAATTGATTGAGATTGTTTGTGCAGTTAAAGACATGTTGGTAAACCTATGTACATTCCTTGCTGTTCAGCAGCTGACATCTGCACTGTATTTACAGGAATGGACAGTCCTGACGAATGGTTTGAGACGTTGGAGCTATCCCACGCTGAACCATCGAGCGTCTCAGGTCAGTTGAAACTGCACTGTCATAACAGGCAATAGGCATCAGCCTACATTTTTCTTTTCTTTTTTTTGACAAAAACATGATAGAATACTAAGGTTTTCTGTCTGTCTCTTTAGGTGAAGCTGCTATGGCAAGTGCTCAGGCCTCTATTGAGCCAGGATCAGGTCAAAAGGCACTCACACACGTTTTTACTATATTTCTGACACAAACACGTTATGAGGTGTTAGTCGTTATAATAGACTACAAACAGAATTATTACCATGTACTTGCGTCATCGATCATGTTTTTTTTCATTGTCCAAAAAAACTAAATAAGACTAAAATTTAAACCATCATTTAGATGGTGATGGGGACGATGACATGATGGGACGTGAACTGGCTCACCCAGGTACTGTAAAATAGATAAATGAACAAATAAATAGATCAATAATTGAATACATTAATAGAATAAGTTATCACATTAGTCCATGAAACATTTATTTTACTTTGCAAAAATGGAGATGAATAAATATCCCTTTCTGTCAGTCTCCCAATGCAGGGAAGGAAGAGGGGAGGCAATGGATGGTGGAGGTACCTCGGCTGAGCCTGATTCAGGTAAAGAAATAAGATCTGAGTTGGCTGTATACTTCTACTGTATACTATACATCAGTCTGTTATGATGTATCTAAGGTTAGATAAGAAATCTAGATGGAAGGACTGTGATCTCACCTGAATAATTTGTAAACTTTTTTTAACCCCATTAATTTCCCGCTACATATACACCAAAATAACTTCATATTCTAATACTACCCCAAGGCACATCTGCGCTGCAAGAGGAGCTGTCACAGGTGTTCTCAGTACTCAAACAGAAGCTTCAGCGCGACCCTGGCTTCACAGCCCCTGTAGCCTCATTCATTGCCAACTTCAATAGAATGAGTACAGACAGTTCTCTCCAGTCAGCCCTCTCAACGTTTGGCAAAAGCCCAGTAGCCAAGGCACTCCAACATAGGCCGAGGGGTTTTTTGCAGACCAGCTCACAAATCGGGGTCCAGCCTACGGCTGTAGCCAGAAGAAAAACGCCTCTGGGAGGAAGACAGGCCTTGTCGTCTGGACGGCCCACAAAGGCCTCAAGGAAGGGGCACCCCTACGACAAGACAGGGAGGAAGGGAAGTGCTCCTCGTAGCTTGTCTCACTGCGTTGGAGCCAGTATGTCACTAGGTGGAACACACTGACGTTACCTTAGAGTTCTTATGTTGGCATTAGTAACTGCATTTTCTTTATTTTTTGTAAACATTCAGTGAAAAATGAGGCTGGGAGTGAGTGGGTCTGTGTGTCTGTTTAGGGGAGCGCGCTGCTTTAAGTCTGAGGGTAAATAACGCTCTTAGCTGATAGACTTGGTGAGAATGCTACCGTAGTGTCTGGGGAGATTGTCACCTCCAGAGACGCTGTCCTAATGTGCTGGAGAAGAAAACGACCACATGGATCTGAAACACTTCCCTTGCCTTCGCTATCCCAGTGTGTTCATAGCAACTTAACTTGTTAGCAACTGTCTTTCTCTCTGCTCTTTCTTCCTCTTTTTCCTTTTCTACTCTCTTGTTGAACCTGTCGTACTGTAGTGGTGCTGTCATTTACTGTACCGGCTCAGCTGTTTCATTCTGAGAAACACCATTGAGGTTTGCTGTCAAAGTTGTAGTAACATGTAATGTTATATGAAATGTCATTGCCACAAGTTGTCCTTCAGCTACTTCAGAGAAGTTTTAGCTGTCGCTGTTATACCTCAAGCCGCACCTGTACTGTCAGTCTGGAGCAGGTGAAACACAGAATTGCACATTTCATAAAGATTTGATAAGGAAGACTATAATATTTTCCTTTTTTTCCTGTTAGGGTTGTGGGCTGAACGCACGACAAGGAGATAGAGTACCGGTTGCCCATGAGGGCGTTTATTGAAGGAGTGGAGAAGTGGATGATGACCGTGGGTCACAGGCGAGCTGGGTGGAACCTGGACCCAGGTGGGAGGTTGAGGAGCGGCTGGATGAGCCGCCTGGACGGGAGTCGGCACGACCCCATTCCGGGTTGTTCCGCCAGTCCTTCCTGCCGACTCCCGTCCAGGCGGCTCACCCAGCCGCTCCTCAACCTCCACTTCTCCACTCCTTCAATAAACGCCCTCATGGGCAACCGGTACTCTGTCTCCTTGTCGTGCGTTCAGCCCACAACTGCAACAATTTTCTTTTATCTTATATCATTTTCTTCTCTTTCCTCCTTTTTTAACATGCCTATACAGGATTGTCTGTATTTAGTGAGTGTCAATTTTTTTTTAAACCCAAATATTGCATCTAGATTGTGTATGGGTGTACTGCTAAGTTCAATAGGCTACTGTATAAACAGATGACAGAAGGATGATATTTTGTGTGAGTCTGCTGCCCTGTGTGTTCTTGCTGTATGTGCAAGGAAAACGTATAGTTATAAAGTTAGATTCATTGCAGTAGTATAGGGGCAGGGACACAGGGGGGTGGGGGGGTGGACATGATTTAAAGTGCATTCAGATATCATGCTCTCCCATCAGACAGGAAAGTGGGTTATAGTCCATCTTGTGTATTAAAACCTTGGAGCTAAGTCCAATGTACATTTTGTTAAAGATTATTCATTTTATTGATGCATGTCATTGTAATCACAGACCATCTACTGACCTGGCAAGCTTGGTTCAAACTCACAAAACAGCTGTGCTAACCTTTTAAGTACAAAATAGTCTGGCTCATTTCATATAAATAGTGATGTTACAGAATGTTATCTCTCCGTTAAATGTCAGTGAATTTACATTTAAAAAGAATACATTTTGCATAAATGCCATTTTGTTACAAATCCACTGCTTTCTGTCCATCAATTGTATTTCTCCCAGCTTGTTATACAGATGTCATCTAAGCTCTCTGTAGCCTACATGTCTGGAAAATATCCCAGACACTCAAACCCAGAACAGAAGATAGAGACAGCTAAGTTACATCTGATAGATTAGACTGGTAGGAACTGGCCTAGTAGACTACACACACTGCTTTCTTTGTACAGTCTGGCGAACTTTATGTGCCAGATTATGTTAACGCAGCTTGTATTATTCATTGTAGGTGGGCTGGCCAACACTTCGTAAATGACTGGACAGCCGATCTTTAACGTTAGCTTGGGAGATGAACATGACAATACTTCGCCTAATAACTACTGGGCTGAGATCTTGGAACCATAATGTTGCAAAGAAAATCGGTAACAAGTTACATAACATTAGCCGAGAATGGGTAACGTTAACGTTAGACTATCGTCTACGTTAACCCCAAGCCTATTTGTCAAACAATGAATAACACACACACCACAGAATGCGTTTGATTAACGTTAGTTTAATATAATGTTACTGTACGTTACAATATGCATTACATCGCGATTGAACTATCAAATCCAAACGTTATAACGTGATATTATTCTATAGCAAAGGGGTTGATGAGGTTATACGGAACAAAATATACTCATACGCGCGATCACTGCTTCAACTTCTGCTTGAAGCGGGCAAGAATGACAGCTGCGAATGGCGCCTACGTCACATGATAGTGTACGGACCTTCGGCCAATCAGGTATCGGTTGCTCATTAATATTCATCATTTTCCCGAATGTATTCATAGATTTCAATCACGTGACGTTTTTGTTGTGAGCGCCATCTTGAGTACCCACCAGGGACCGAGGCACAGCTACGACCATAGACTGTATGGGCTACGATGAAGGATGTCTCAGTCTTTATTTCTCCATAACAACAGACTAACTCTACATTATCCCGCTTATTACACGGCTTATGAGTGAAATTATTAATTTCAGACGTAATGTTGATCAAAATACGACTTTTATCGATTTATAAATTGCATCATTTCGCGAATCTGCAAGTCCTGTCACTTCTCCGCTGTTTTGCTCACCCTCCTCAGTTGTGTGTTGGCCTGTGACTAAAAACCGGGTACCCAGGTCCCGCCCGAAAGGTTCGGGTCCCGGGAAGAAAATTGCAATACCCGTTTCCCGAAAATCAGTACATTGATTATGCACACGATAAAATGATGGGTAATCATTAATGGTATCACCCAGACATTCGCTTATGTAGGCTGCATTATTTATTCCTGTAGCTCACGACTGTCGTGCGCCAACGATTAGCTTATCAACTTACTTGAATGGGAAACAGATCTCATCGGCGTCATGTTTTTTTTTTTTTTTCAATAGTTATGATGATGAATTTTGATGATATTGATACAAAATACATGATATACTTATTGTCGTTGTGATTGATAGTCCCGGTTGATAGTAATCGTGATGATGAATACGGCGATCCATCCAAATGAATGATTGTCGTTTTGCCTGAACGAGGTGAACAAGCAACACCTGATATTGCGGAGTGTTATCGTATTGAAGGCATAGTTAATTAGAACAAGAGGTTGTCACTAACGTGACCATATCCCCCGCCGCTTTTTGTAATCAGTTATTGTAACCATATGATATGGATGAATGATGGAGAATGGGATATCAGGTTATATGCTTGGGTTATTATACAATGAGACAAAACTGGAGAGGAGGCTCTACCACACAAGAGATACAACAAACTTCACCATATCACTGATTTTATGGGGTCACTATAGTCAAAACATATATTGCTATCAATAGGTATAGCAATTATAAATGGCTATGTTTTAATGTATCTCCCTCGACAGTGCATTTCAGACTATAATGAATACCTAGAGAAAAGGTCCACATATTGTGAAGACAGCGGTGGTCTGAAATGCACTGTTACCATCAAATGTATTTAAACAATTTAGTTTATAAGCTGAACCAAATGTACTTGTTTTTAAACAATTTAGTTTATAAGCCGAACCAAATGTATAATGGGTAGACTTAGCTGTGGTCTGAAATGCACTGTTACCACCATATGTTTTTAAACAATTTAGTTTATAAGCTGAACCAAATGTACTTGTTTTTAAACAATTTACTTCATAAGCTGAACCAAATGTATAATGGGTAAACTTACCTCTATATGTCTTTATCGGGTCAATGAGAAAGAAAAGAAGGTAACAAAGTAACAAGGTTTCGCAGTTCCAAATGACTTTGGATCACAACAACCTTGAGAAATATATCAAAGTCACCCAATCAGTGTTGAAATCAGTCAACTTCTCCTTGAGATGTCGTGGTAACAAAGTTTTGGTACTAAACTGTTTTTCGATTGTAACGACCTTGAAAGGTATGTGAAGGTCACCAAAATCGACTGGTGTCGGCGTATCCCCAATAGGAACCTCGGTGCCAAGAATGATTGAAATCGGTCAACTCCTTCTTGAGATATCGCAATAAGAACTGACAAGGATTTAAAAGCTGTAAAATGTTTTCGATTGTAACGACCTTGAAAGGTATGTGAAGGTCACCAAAATCGACTGGTGTCGGCGTATCCCCAATAGGAACCTCGGTGTCAAGAATGATTGAAATCGGTCAACTCCTTCTTGAGATATCGCGCTGACAAGGATTTAAAAGCTGTAAAATGTTTTCAATTGTAACGACCTTGAAAGGTATGTGAAGGTCACCAAAATCGACTGGTGTCGGCGTATCCCCAATAGGAACCTCGGTGCCAAGAATGATTGAAATCGGTCAACTCCTTCTTGAGATATCGCGCTGACAAGGATTTAAAAGCTGTAAAATGTTTTCGATTGTAACGACCTTGAAAGGTATGTGAAGGTCACCAAAATCGACTGGTGTCGGTCGTATCCCCAATAGGAACCTCGGTGCCAAGAATGATTGAAATCGGTCAACCCCTTCTTGAGATATCGCGCTGACAAGGATTTAAAAGCTGTAAAATGTTTTTCGATCGTAACGACCTTGAAATTGATGCGAAGGTCACCAAAATCGACTGGTGTCGGCGTATTATCCCCAATAGGAACCTCGGTGCCAAGAATGATTGAAATCGGTCAACTCCTTCTTGAGATATCGCGCTGACAAGGATTTAAAAGCTGTAAAATGTTTTCGATTGTAACGACCTAGAAATTGAAATTCACCAAAATCGACTGGTGTCGTCCCCAAAAACCTCGAAGAATGATTGAAATCGGTCAACTCCTTCTTGAGATATCCCTGACAAGGATTTAAAAGCTGTAAAATGTTTTTCGATCCGACCTTGAAATTGATGCGAAGGTCACCAAAATCGAATGATTGAAATAGGAACCTCGGTGCCAAGAATGATTGAAATCGGTCAACTCCTTCTTGAGATATCGCGCTGACAAGGATTTAAAAGCTGTAAAATGTTTTCGATTGTAACGACCTTGAAAGGTATGTGAAGGTCACCAAAATCAACTGGTGTCGGCGTATCCACAATAGGAACCTCGGTGCCAAGAATGATTGAAATCGGTCAACCCCTTCTTGAGATATCGCGCTGACAAGGATTTAAAAGCTGTAAAATGTTTTCGATCGTAACGACCTTGAAATTGATCTGAGGTCACCAAAATCGACTGGTGTCGGCGTATCCCCAATAGGAACCTCGGTGCCAAGAATGATTGAAATCGGTCAACTCCTTCTTGAGATATCGCGCTGACAAGGATTTAAAAGCTGTAAAATGTTTTCGATCGTAACGACCTAGAAATTGATGCAAAGGTCACCAAAATCGACTGGTGTCGGCGTATCCCCAATAGGAACCTCGGTGCCCAGAATGATTGAAATCGGTCAACTCCTTCTTGAGATATCGCGCTGACAAGGATTTAAAAGCTGTAAAATGTTTTCGATCGTAACGACCTTAAAATTGATGCGAAGGTCACCAAAATCGACTGGTGTCGGCGTATCCCCAATAGGAACCTCGGTGCCAAGAATGATTGAAATCGGTCAACTCCTTCTTGAGATATCGCGCTGACAAGGTTCGGGACGGACGGAGCTGAATACTATATCCCCCGCTTCGCGCTAAACGCGGCGGGGGATAAAAAAATGATTGCGATCGAGGCAGAACTATTTGTTTTAAAGAGATATTTATTGCCCACGCAATTTTAAGTTCTGGCTGCGCTACTGACGTAAACGTGTTTGAAACTTTGAGGTAAAGAATTAACACGGACATGCATGCCTCGTAGACCAGAGCTGTGACACCGTGTCCGAGGCTCTGATGGCAGTTTTGGTTTCCAGCCACAACGTGGAAGGAGCCTCCACTCTCCCTGTAACAAGTTACAAGTCATTTATCTAACATCACAATTAGTCTGAAGCTGTTTAATGAAGGTAAAAATGAAACATAAGGCAAATATCCTGCATAGTTCTTCTCCTCTGTCTCCTCCGATCAGCGCGGCGTCCCTAGCAACGGCCTGTTTCACTTCGCAACAGTCTGTTATACAGAAATAAAAGACCGTAAAATGTAAAATCAGAATGTAATTCATTAATCAAAATGCAGCATTCAAAAGAGCTGTATCATAAAAAAATGTTAATCCACTCTTTTTGTGAGACTTATTATCACAGCCCACGGGGCGACAGATAGACGGCCTATTGTAAGTCAGTACCCAAAATGGCGTCGCCTAGAGTTTGAGAGCGGTCACGTGCGTCTATGATGTCAGCTGACATGTATGAATAGTACGATTCGTAAAATCGCATACCGGTTCCGTCTTGCCCGCATATGATTCGAAGCGTAGAGCAGCAAAGGAGCAGCCAAACCTTCTGTGCAGCGTGCAGTTTTCTCTTGATATGTGTGAGTATTTCTGATTTATAATAATACAGCAGAAAACATGCCATCAGAAATAATAAAATCAAAGAACAAGGTCAGATAATAAAAAATAAGGATAATATGACAAAAGTTAAATGATAAAATAAAACTAAAATACTAAAGTATATTGTACATTATAGTAAACCCATGAAATTTAAAATTGCAAAAAGCCTATAGATTGCAAAACGTGGATAAATACATTAATTCAATGCATTTTTATTGGGCATCGCCTCGCGTTTATGTGCGTATTTGTCGGAAAAACAGACTCGAAGCGTAAATAAAAGCTTCGGATCGCGTTTACGCCCAAGACGCAGCTGAGACGTGAGCCGCACGGAGCAGGTGCAGACAGCTGCGTAGATAAAACGAGAGCATATCTGCTGCATCAGACGCGCGAGTAAAAAACGCGTCTAAAACGCTTGCAGCCTAGACAAGGGGGTTAGGTTACTGAGCATTCTGTACTAAAAGCAATGAGTACCTATTGAGTTGCTACATAACAAAGCTATTCAGCATACAAAAGACATTAAAACATTCATATCGTGACAACTGCTCGTTTTACTGACTTGAGTTACAGTATCTCACGAAAGTGAGTACACCCCTCACATTTCGGCAATTAATTTATTATATCTTTTCAAGGGGCAACGTTACAGAAATGAAACCTGAATATATTATACAGCAGTCATTGTACAATATGTGTAGCAGTGTAGATTTACTGCACTGTCCAAATAACTGAACAAACAGTCACTATTTCCAAAATGGGTGGCCACAAAAGTGAGTAAACCTCACCGTCAACACGCCAAATTGTGTCCATAGTGTCAATATTAAGTGTGACCACCATTGTTGTCCAGCACTGCCTCCATTCTCCTAGGCATGGAATTCACCAGAGCTGCACAGGTTGTTGCTGGGATTCTTCTCCACTCGCCATAACAACATCACGGAGCTGGTGGATGTTGGACACCTGATGCTCCTCCACCTTCCTCTTGAGGATGCCCCACGGTGCTCAATGGGATTCAGGTTTGGAGACATACTTGGCCACGCCATCACCTTCACCTTCAGCGTCTTCAGGAAAGCAGTTGTAATCTTGGAGGTTTGTTTCGGGTCTTTATCATGTTGGAAAACTGCCGTTTCCGAAGGGAGGGCATCATGTTCTGCTTCAGAATGTCACAATATGAGTTGGAATCCATTATTCCATCAGTGAAGCACTCATACAGCCCCAGACCATGATGCTGCCACCATCATGTTTGACTGTAGGCAGTACACACTTGTCTTGGTACTCCTAACCAGGGCGCCACCACGCATGCTGGACACCATCTGAGCCAAACAAGTTTATCTTGGTCTCATCAGACAACAGAACATGGTTTCAGTGGTTCATGTTCTTGGACTGTGTTGTCTTCAGCAAACTGTTTCGGGCTTTCTTGTGGGTTAGCTTCAGAAGAGACTTCCGTCTTGGCCGACAGCCATGCAGACCGACTTGGTGCAGTGCACGGCGTATGGTCTGAGCACTGACAGGCTGTTCTCCCACTGCTGCAACCTCGTTAGCAATGCTGCCAGCACTCCTGTGTCTGTTTTCTGAAGCCAACTTGTGCACCTGACGCACAGCACAAGGACTCAACCTCTTCGGTCGACCCTGACGAGGCCTGTTCTGAGTAGAACCGTCTTGGAAAACCGCTGAATAACCTTGGCCACCGTGCTGCAGCTCAGTTTCATGGTTTCACAGATCTTCTTGTAGCTTACACCATCTTTGTGGAGAGCAATAATTCTCATTTTCAGATCCTCAGAGAGTTCTTTCCCATTAGGTGCCATGTTGACCATCCAGTGACCAGAATGAGAGCATTGCACCCAAAGCACCACAATTTAAACCTTCAAAACATGTTACACAACCTCATATGGCCCAGTCAAACAGACAAAAGCATGAACATGATGAATAAGACACGTTTCATTGCTTGGTTGACCATTACCAATTGGGGTGTGTACTCACTTTTGTTGCCACCCATTTTGGAAATAATGACTGTTCAGTTATTTGGACAGTGCAGTAAATCTACACTTCTACACATATTGTACAATGACTACTCTAGAATATATACAAGTTTCATTACTGTAACGTTGTCCCTTGAAAAGATATAATAAATTAATTGTTGAAATGTGAGGGGTGTACTTACTTTTGTGAGATACTGTAAGTTAAAGATGATTGGTAACCAGAGCTCCACTCTAGGTCATGCTTATGCACCACGAAAACGATGATTAATAAGAACCACTGAGAACCAAGCCGAGAACACGCTTAAGGCAATGACCAATTGGTGTTCACATAGCCCGAATAAAAGTACAACTTTTTGTCGCTACCGAGGAAAACGGCACCAATTATTCAAAAGAGAAATATTAATATATTTTAGGCCACGAGTCTAAGTTTCGGCTCTGTTCTTCTTTCTTTTTTTCGGGGTTGCGATTGTCCTGCTCATGCGCGCGTGCGGTTTCACGATTGGCCCAGGCCTAGACCTCGCCCAAGTACAGGCTCTGAGGAGCCTCTTGTTTAATTATAAACAAACTTTTGGATCAAAATGGGTTGACAGCCTTTTGTGTGACCTTGACCTTTGACATAGAAACTTATAAAGTATAGGTCTGTGGCGAGTAACTTAATATCGTGGGCTGAGAATTAACTGGACCTATCTCCACTCTATACAAAACGGAGAAAATGGGATGCGAAATTTTGTTGCATCACAATTTCTCACTCAAAGTATACTTTGCAGATATTTATATTCAGGGGAGTTATTGGGACTGAAAGGAAAAATATCATGCAGTTCTACCATCTTTGGTAAAATGATTTTAGATCGGGGATCTAGGAAAATGTAAATAGAGATAAGACCTTTAAAATTTTCAAAATGCCATGAATGCTTTAAAACTGCAGTTAAGAGCTATACATTTAAATTTGGTTAAAGGGAAAGTTCACCCAAAAATTAAAATTCACTCATGATATACTCACCCCAAGGCTAATTGAAGGGTCGGTTAATTTCTTTTGTCCTCAAAATAGTTTTGGAGTTTTAAGGAAAAACAGCATTGAAGAGAAATCCAAATGAATGGAATCCTATGGTGGCCACTTTTTCAAGCAACATTAAAAAACATAAAATGCCTCCATACTGCTCGTGTGACATTTTCGAAGTGTCTGCAAGCCCCGACATTATGATTAGATTCGAAAAGACATCATGTTCACCAAGTTTTTCCCCTAAATGTCCAATGTAGCCACTTAGCCAGGAGTCATGTTTTCTTTTTCTCAGGAAGAGTGAAGTTCCATTATTTGGAGGACTCAAAATGCGAAGAAGAAGAGGACTTAGAAACACCTGCCACAAAACTAGAAGAAGAAGAGGACCTAACCTCGAGCTTGTGTTTACATGCAAGCTGTGGACTGTGCTGCACGCGGTAGGGAGATCTGCGCATCACGTTTATAGTTTACAAAGTGTATATTTTGCCGTGAACCGTTTTAACATTTCAATGGCTATTTCGCCGTGCCCTCCGGTACACATGAGCAGTTGTATTATTTTTGGATTTGCTCATAAAAATCAATGGATAATAGTGAACAGGGGCGTAGATTTAACTGGGAGCTGGGGGGGACGGAGACACGGCCTTTATGACAACAATTAGTCCTGGCCAGTTCTCAATCATTTTTCTTCATTGACGCGTTTTCCAATTATCGTAATTGGCAACTGAATACACGGTTCCTCTCCATATGCGATTTAACTCTACTCTTTAAGTGTTGATTTAACACTGAACTTTTTTCTGTCCATACTGAACAGGTGCTGCTTGTTCTCTCCAATTAAGTAAGACGGCAATCGGTCATCTGGATGCGTATTTGCTGTGTTTAAATCAACGTTATTCAAAATTGCTTACCTGTCGACTCTCAGGCAAGCAGTAAATTAATTTTCTGAACTTAATTTACCCCACGGTATCATCGCTGGATGCTGTTAGATCGCATATGGAGAGGAACCACAGCCGCCATCTTGAATTTCCATTCCGTGCAATAACTGAAAAACTCCATCACCGCTCATAACGATATTTGTCGAGGACATCGGGGTGCAGTAACTACACAAGCCTATCGATTTCGGTCGTGATCCAAAATCAAATATGACTGCCACAGCCGCCACCTTGAATTTCCACGATAACTCTAAAACGCCTCCGTCAATCAAAGCCATTTCCGCGGTTTCTTGGTCTTGTGTGCCTACAGAAGCCTATCGATATACACGCCGCTAGGATGTTCAGTATGGCTGCCACAGCCGCTATTTTATATTCCGTGGGATAACTTCCAAACGCCTTTGTCAATTTATATTTATTCCCAATAATCCAGGGGCTGAGGGGTAATGCCTGCTTTGCGGGGCTATTTTTTGTTCAGTTGAGATGCACACTATCCCTGTTGGTTATGGTATTAGCTGAAGGCAGGCGGCAACACCATATGCTCCTGGAGTGCTCCAACAATGCAAGCTTCGCTATGCTCCACTTTGTGCCCTCTCAACTACCTCGGACTGCGTTTCCCTAAAGCATAGTTGCTAAGTTAGCAACTAACATAGTTTGTCCATTCACAGTTTGTGGTTCCAACTATGCACGTAAGTTAGCATCTGTGCTTTCAGGAAACGCACCCCCAGGCTTCCTGTGCATGTTGAATGCAGGTCAGGAGTAAAGACGAGTGGGAGAAAGTCGCTTGAGTTTTCCCAAGGCCAGTGGAAGGAAAAATTTTTGGATGACGTGCAAGTCATTCAATGAATTATGCAGATTAATGGAAGAAGTTATGAGCCCCCAAGACATGACTGTTCAAGCACCAATACCCTCGCAGATGAGGATTGCTACTGTTCTGTATAAACTTGTTAGTTGGGCAGAGCACAGAGTTGCTGCCAAGCAGTTTGGTGTTTACAAGTCCACAAGACTTCCAGATCAAAGGCCTGCGCAATGAAATGTGGAGCATGTGCAGAGCGCATAGTCCAGTTTGCCTCGATTCAAGCGTATACATGGAGGAATAGTGCAACTAGTAACCGCATTGTCTGGGTGTGTTAGTCTGAATGTGAGAAATTCGATTTAGTGCGATTCCAGTCGGACTAACATGTTTACATGTATTTTAAAAGTCCGGTTATAGTCAAAATAGCACAATAATTCAACTTTTTCTAACGTCATGTAAATGCACTCGTAAAGACACTGTGCCAGAGACGGAACAAGTGACACTGCCGATGACCAGCAGAAAGTAGGTAACTCCGCAGAGCCAGTACTATGCTGGATGGACAGTTATCTGACCAAAGTTGGTGCTCTAAAGCGCTCATGTTCTACCGACCTAATATTCCTTATTCTCAGACATATACCAAAGTTCTGTCTTTTCACAAATATAAAGCACAGTTACACATAAAATTTGTAATCTCTTTGGTATAAAGCTAGGTTAGTTGTAAATTGGAAAAGAATGTTGGCGGTGATTGTTGCATTGTGTCAACATGCAAGACTTTTACCAGTAGTCAGTACAGTGTACAGTTTTGTAGTATAGGTGAGATTCAGAAAAAACAAATTCTCTGCATTTTTGTATTACTATTAGAATCGGAGAGCGGGCTTCAGCGTTAATTCTAGGATTTCCTTAAAGTATGGTGCTTGGGTATGAAAAAGGGCACAGCAGTCGCATCTAGCGAGTGGTTGTCCTGATAAGGGGCACAGAAATCCTAGCAAGCAAGCAGCACCCTGCCAAGAAAAGGGCAGTTCATTTGTTGTGGTAACTTGCATGCCTTCATTCCTAACACTTGCCCATGATGTCTAGCCTATGGGATGCCCGCTGGTTGGGAGGGCGGAGTTTCTTTTACAGACTTCTCATTTCCGTGCATACCAAGCCATGGGTGTTGACGCAACTATTGCGCCATATAGGCTCCAGCCCGCTATTTAATTCAGAGACAGAGAAGCTCACTATCAAGGGCCTGTAAGCAGCCCTGTAGAGACCCAAGATGCAGCGTAGTAGGGCTTGCCTCAGGCTCGACTGGCTCCGTGGGTAACATCGACCCGGATCCAACAAAGAAGGCCATGGATGACTGCTCAGGGCCAAGGCCAAGGAGCACCTCTGGTGCGTACCACCAGGTACCGCCAACCCACATTCGAATTCCAAAAACAGACTGACGGATAGAGCTAGTCACATGCTGTGTTGACATCATTTCGCTTTGGATAACATGAAAATTATAATACAGTTTTAACTTTTGTACAATACATTCTGTCTTCATGTACACGATTGTGTGACGAAGATTTTTTTTAGAGTTCAAATTATGGACTGTTATTTTATGTAAGTGTACATATACTGTTGACGCATGTCTGCATACATACTTATGGTGGTACGTCTTTTTTTTATTATTATTATTATTTAGATTTATTTAAGCAGGGGGCCTGACTGAGACCATGTCTCCTTTTCAGCAGGGCCCTGCATTACAAACAATTAAAATTACACCGTTTTCAAGGACATTTGTAGAACCAGAGAAAAGAGAAAAAAAACCAATGCCATTATTAAAGAGAAAACATTAATTGAAACAACTACTAGTCTCATGATAAAATGATTTGATCAAAGTTTTAAAATGTCCGAAAGGAACCAGTTCTTTCAATTTCAGTTCAGCTTGCAACTGATTCCAGGTGTGTGGGACATTATAGATAAAAGCTGTCTTACCGAGCTCCGTTCTAATATGAGGAACATTCAGACACAATGAGTCCTGTGACAGTGTCCCATGGCAACCCACTCGCCGCGTAAATAGACTAGCTAGATAAAGAGGGATTTCATTAAAACACATTTATAAACAAATAAAAACCAGTGGTAGTCTCGTCTAGCTTTCAATGACCCCCACCCTACTGATTTATATAAGACACAATGGTGGGTACGGAAATCAAGACCAGTGATGAATCTAATAGCAGAATGATAAATAGAATCTAAAGGTTTTAAAACAGAAGTAGATGCATTTCTATAAATCACATCACCATAATCAAGCATGGGGAGTATAACGGAGTGCACAATCTTCTTTTTACTTTCGAAATTGGAACAAGCCCCATTTCTGTATAAGAAAAAGTCAGCTTGTCATCCAGCCAAATGCCCAAGTACGCCTTTTACATTAGTTCTTTTTTGGCATTTAAAAATTTTGACTGGTCATGTTTTATAACGTGCTGTACGTTTTTAACTGCGCTGTACCTGTACTTGGTAATAGCCCATGTATTGTGCGTTTGTAATGCTCACAGTCACCACCAGTTTACAACCAAACAAGCTTTACACCAAAGGGATTACAAATTTGATGTATAACTGTGTATGTGTTTCATATATTTCAAAAGACAGAGTTTTGGTATATGTCTGGGAATATGGAATGTGAGGTTGGCAGAACATTAGCTCTTTAGAGCGTCACCTTTAGTCAGAAAGCTATCTACCCAGCATAGTACCAAACCAAGCTCTTCACTTTCTGAGAAAACTAGCTGTGTGTATCACAATTTAAAAAACTTCTTTGGTACATTGCTGGGCATGGCCAGTACTTGCATCCAGCCTACAGTGCCCCCTGGAGGCGAATTTTTCCGACTTTTGATGTTAAAAATCATCTACACTGAAAATACTACCGTTGAAATTTGACTAATTCTGTAATGTACCCTAAAGGGACTATGTATCCAGAAAATTTCAGATCTCTATCTTGATGGGTAAACTAAATAATGCCGCCTAAACATAGGTACAATCTGCTATGACATGGTCCGTTTTGAGTTTTCCTCCAACTTTGGCTCCGTCTAGCTTGAAAGTGTAGATACTACCAAAGAAATTCTTGATATTCCTGAAAACAGAGTTCCAAAAGCACAGCAAATGGCATTTATCACCATGCAACATATCTGGGTTACTGAGAAAATATACAGCAAACATTCAGCAAAATCAATTTCTACCATCTTTCCGGCCATCCATTGCACTAACTCAGCAAGATACCATGGGAATATTAACTGAAAATGATAGTTTTGTTGTGAGTAAACACATAATGAAGTATTCTTGATTGGTATATATCTGGGATATTATTTTATTCCCATTTTCAATTTTAACCGTGATTTCTCAAATACTTTACGGCTCAACAACATAGTTACCCAGCTTGGCACTGATGTGGTGCTAATGTCTATCCAGACTTGAAGTGTGACAGATCATCAGGGCCGGCGCTCGCCTAGACGATTGCCTAGGCAAAAATCCATCCCTTTATTGGCAACAATTAGTCCTGGCTTGTTCTTAATGGTTTTCCTTTTTTAACACGTTTTCCAATTTAAGAATAATCAAGTGGCAATTGAAGACACGGCTTCTCTCCCCCTATGCGATCTAACAGCAACAAATGGGCTGCATTCAGTTCAGAAAAATAATTAATGAGGTCGTTGCAAGTTACGTAGGTGGTCACGTGATCCCCGAAGCAAAATGTACACAAAGGGTGATCTCAGCATAGTGAATATGGGGAAATCTTGTGCTGCTGTTGCTTGCACCAATAATAATGCCATTCAGTCATATGGAAAATACGGCAAAATAAGTTTCCATCAATTTCCACGAAATAGTGAAGCCCTTTTGAAAGAGATTGGCTTGTTAAATTAAGAAGAATTGACCGTGGACAGCCTTACAAACCAACAAAACATTCAGTTCTTTGCTCAGAGCACTTCGAGAAAAGCTGCTTCACGTACCAGAAGTTCACAAGTAAGCCAACGGTTTTGTTGCAATAAAAACTGGTTTTAAAGTGAAGATTTAAAGAAATTAATGTTAAATATATATTCTGTACAAATATTAACCTTAAGTCTGAACGCCCCCTTAATGGGGGCAATGAATTTGCATAATAAATACAGCATGGTTCCTAATAGCAACCCAGCATGCGGCATAAAGCGAAGAAACTCGGCGAAAAGATCGTGATGACCGTTTTTACCTAAACCGAACACAATTCAAGTACCAAGCAAGTATATAAGCATCTAGCGAAACATTAAATAAAATAACATCAGTGCTCTGTCGCAAGCATTTCTGAATTTGTGCTATGCATACAAACGATACCTCAAATGAAAAGGGACAGTCCACAAATTCCAACGATATAAGCCTTGTCATTTTAAATTGTCACCATACTCAAAGAACAGCAGGCACACACTTTAAATGCTACAGAGATGAGCAAAAAAAATTTCTTACCTTTGAGATTTTGTCATAAAAGCTGTTTGTGGGTAAATCTACGCTTGCTATTGTTTTAGCCAGTCTATCTGAGAGTCCTCTCGCCATTATGCTATGCACTGGAAGACCTCAGCAGTATAATCGTTTAAAATGGTTTGTTTTTTGTATATTCGCGATAATTAACCGCCAAATATTCAACTGTTGTTTTCAAAGCCGGTTTATGACTGAGAATCCTTGCGCCAATATGCTCAAGTTCAAACACAGCACAGCTAAACAAGTGCTAAATCGGCCAGTGAATAAACAGTCTGTTGATCTAGTGTCGTAAGGCGGAGCACTTGGACCTGAGGTTCAATATCCGGTTATACAGGCGACCTTTCAGAGCAAGGAAATATATTTTTTTGTATAAATAAATAATAATTAATTGATGCATCCCCATTCAATCAAAGCTATCTTCCTGGGTTACTTCGGGGATCACGTGACTTACACTACGGTTTCTGCATCTAGTACAACGCCTCCATTATAATTAGGTCTATGCACTGGCACTCAGCGACTTAACTTTTTCTCCAGCGAGAGCGGAATTTCAGAACTCTTCAGCGAATGAAGTTAATTCTGGTGACAAGTACGTGGTTTCGTCCGTTTACATTTTCCAATCGGAAAGCAGTCTATTTTTTTTTACAGCAAGTTGCGTGACCGTGCTGCAAAAACAGGTGTGCGTACTTGTCGCCGAAATTACCTTCATTCGCAAAAGAGTACTGAAATGCCACTCTCGCTGGAAAAAAAATTACCGTTGCTGAGTGCCAGTGCATGGACCTATTTATAATTAAATTATTTTTCTGTACTGAATGTAGCCCATTATTTTGTTGCTGTTAGATCGCATGGGGGAGAGAAGCCGTGTCTTCAATTGCCACTTGGTTATTCTTGAATTGGAAAACGTGTTAATAAAGGAAAACCATCTAGAATTAGCCAGGACTAATTGTAGTCAATAAAGGGATGGATATTTTCCTCCAAATTTTCAGGTCTAGCGCTGGCCCTGCAGGTCATGATAAAAGTATAACACATCTGGTACTGTGTACCCTGAAGTCATAATAATTGATGTAAAATGTGGTGTCAGAAGCAAAACTGAGCCACTTTAGTGGCTTCCAGGTGGCGCCACTGGCAGAATTCTTGAGATACAGACCTAAAAATTTGGCTTTTTCTGTGAGTCTATCATATCTACCTATCTGCCAAGTTTCATTCAATTCTTGGGAGGTCAACTCCTCAACTTCTTCAAAAAGTGCCATTTTCGGGGAGATCACGTGATGCGCCGCCCTGAGCAGACGTAGAAAGTTCCGCTCCCTGCTGGATTGCGGCGAATATTATACTCTAACAACTTTTTAACCAGTGGAAAGCCGCCTCGAGTGCACATTATGTCCACGTTGTCACTAGACAACTTTTTCATGCAAGCTGGGCCACTCAAAAAGAAAGACGGACGGAGAAAGGGAGGTAAAAGCAATGCTAATGCTACCGTGGATAGCCATAGCCAAGACGACCTGGACCCAGAGGGGGACGCACGTGAGGCCGAAAACGGAGAGTCAAGTGCACACCGAGACAAACTGATTCTGGAGAGTGTCACTGCTAATATAGAGAAGATACTGGACAGTAAACTAGCTAATATAATAAAGCCTGTCACCGAAGTGGCTGAAAAACTGGACGGCTTAATCGAGAGGATGGGAACGGTAGAGCAGCGGGTCTCCGACCTGGAAGACGAGTCAGCTACCACCGTGCCTCGGGTAGGGGCTTTGGAGATCCAGCTGAAGAAAGCACTAGAACGCCTGAAAAACTTTGAAAATCAAAGTCGACGACAGAACGTGAGGATCGTAGATTGAAAGAAGGCACGGAGGGCAGAACACCGGTCGACTTTTTTGAAAAGTGGATACCAGACGTCCTCAATATGCAGAACGACCGCATTCAGATTGAGAGAGCCCACCGCACGGGACCGTGGATGAGACTCGCCGGCAAAGAGGGTTCAAGAGCCGTCCTGGTGAGGCTGCACAACTACGCCGACAGGCAGAGGATCCTGTACGCGGCGAGGAACACAGGTACGATAAAAGTTGACAGGGGAAATGTATCTTTCTATCAAGATTTCTCCATGGAGGTTGTGAGGAGGAGAAAGGAGTCGGCAAATGCACGGAAATTATTGAGAGAAGCTGGGATAAGGTACTCCTTCTTATATCCGGCTGTCATCAAGATCTTCCGCCCCGACGGTTCCAGCTCTGCCCTCTCAACATTGGAAGAAATTAACGACCACATCAGCAAACTGCCCCCATCAAAGTAAACCTCTAGCTTGGAGGCTAGATGGACTGTGAATGCTACAGGTATGAATGCGGTGGAAACTACGCAGTTCATAATGCATCTCGAGACTTATCCTGTTAATCATTAATGTTACATAAAAGAACACTGGTACTACAATCGCAATCTAGTGAGGGAGGTCTGTATTCTTGCTGGTCAATTGACCCCCACAGCTGTGCTTTATACAAGGTGAAGGTACAACTAAGTAAGTTAGTTTATCGTTTAGATTTTTTTAAATGTTTTTATTTGTTAAGTTGTTAGTGATTCCAAGCTTTTGGTTATGTTCGTGCTTGGAACACATTCCTAAGTCCAATGATGTTAACTGTACACTTGAAGCTACAAACTGGTCAATTTTATGTTCAATGGTTAAAGTTACATGCAGCACGCGACTCATAACACAACCTTTTGTTGATGGCCATTAAGATAAGTACTTGGAATACAAGGGGCTCTAACAACATGGTAAAGAGGAAATCTGTCCTGAACTCTCTTAAAAAAGATAAGATTCATATAGTACAAGAAACACATCTTCATGACGATGAACACAAAAAACACCATAGGGAATGGGTTGGTCAAATTTTTTTCTCATCACATTCAACTAACAAGAGGGGAGTGATCACTCTATTACATAAAAATCTGCCATTTACAGTAACATCATCCTGCAAAGATACTGAAGGGAGATACATTTTAGTTAAAGGCGTTTTACACGGTGAAAATATTTTGCTAGGTAATATCTACGCTCCTAATGTCCAAGATGACGCATTTTATGCATCTTTACTCAGTCAAATAGCTGATATGGATTGTCCTACTATGATCATAGGGGGCGATTTTAGCTGTGCATTATGCCCAGTCATGGACAGATCTCCCTCTCAGACAGTTATATCCAAAAATGCCAAGGCTGTCTTAAACATAACTAGGGAGTTTGACCTTTTGGATATATGGAGACGACTTAATCCACTTTCAAAGCAATATACATTTCACTCTCAGCCTCATTTATCAGCATCACACATTGATTATATTTTTGTGTCTAGGTGTCTGACTCATTTAATTGAACAGGTAGATATAGGCCATATTGCAATTTCTGACCATGCTCCTGTAATCATGTCAATTCAACCTCTTAAACCCACTGAACATTCCTTTTCTTGGAGAATGAATACAACATTGCTTTTGGATGAAAAATTTATTAAATACCTGAACGACCAAACAGATTTATTTTTAGAATTCAATGATAAGGATGCAGCTGACCCAAGAGTTGTGTGGGATGCTTATAAGGCCTATGTGAGGGGCATGGTTATTTCATATACAAGCCAAAGTAAAAAACGAGCGAATAGAGAGCTGCCGGTTAGCTGACTCGGTTAAGGCACTGCGTTGCAGTGCAGAAGTGACTATCACGTTGCGGGTTCGGGCCCCGGTCGTACCAACCGGCAGTGGTCGGCAGCTTTTTCAGAGTAGCGCACAATTGGCTATTGCGCTACAGGGTTTTAAATTGGGAAGGGACTGCCGGGAAAGGGAAATAAAATAAATAGCTTTGTTCGTTGCTCAAGCACCTCCTGTTGGCCAGACGGGCGCTCGTCAGGAAGATCCTAAGCCTGTTCATGTCCGGGTATCCTCCGCCCTCGTTCTGAACTTGCGAAGATTCAACCAATGAGTGTATAAGAAGCAGTGGCTGACAGGCACGTGCTTCGGAGGAGAGCCGTGAACCGTCCCTCTCTCCTGAATTGGCAACAAGGGGTCGCATACGAACAAGCCTTGTACATAGTTCCCTAATTGGGCATTCCAGATTCAGGTGGGAATGGAGATGTCAAATTTAAAAAAAAAAAAAAACGAGCGAATAGCAAAGCAACTTGAAATTGAAAGAAAAATAAAAAGGTTAGAAGAAGACTATTATGCAACAAAATTAGAGGTGACCTTGATTGAACTTAAAGCAACCAGATTAGCATTACATAACTTGATAACTAGGAAGGCAGAAAAGGATATTCTATTTGCTAAACAAAAATTCTTTGAATTGGCCAACAAACCAAAAACCGCCTTCTGGCACGATTGGCAAGAAATGCTCCTGTCAAATCTTTTATCTCAGCTATACAGGATGAGAATGACCAAAGACAAACAAATAATCATCAGATTAATGAGAGCTTTAAAAAATTCTATGCTGATTTATATAGTTCAGACCTAGAGAGGCTCAGAACAGGTCATTTTTTAGACAATTTGATTTTCCCACATATATCAGAAGATCAAGCAAAATTATTGGAATCTCTTATTTCACAATTAGAAGTAGATAAAGCCTTCTCCACACTTCAGTCAGGTAAAAGTCCAGGAGAGGATGGCTTCCCAGTTCAATTTTTTAAAGTGATGAAAGGGAAAATCTGCAATTTGCTGTTGAGGGTCCTAAATAAGTAATTTGA
Organism: Gymnothorax javanicus; assembly: GCA_029692085.1. NCBI lineage: Eukaryota > Metazoa > Chordata > Actinopteri > Anguilliformes > Muraenidae > Gymnothorax > Gymnothorax javanicus. The sequence goes on from CM056199.1 coordinate 68,906,714, forward strand.
CTCTAAACTTCCAGAATCAATGTATAGAGCCAATATAACATTAATAGCAAAGAAAAACAGAAACCCAGAGTTATGCTCCTCATATAGGCCGATAAGTCTTCTTGGAGAAGACAATAAAATATTATCTAAGATACTGGCCCTCAGGCTTGAGCATGTTATGACCTCTATTGTGGATGTGAACCAGACAGGCTTTATTAAGGGTAGAAACTCCTTCTACAACACAAGATGCCTTTTCAATATTATTCACTACCTTAACTCTTATCAAATACTGAGTGCTGTTATTTCTATGGATGCTGAAAAGGCGTTTGATAGAATTGAATGGGAATACATGTTTGACGTCATGAAAAAATTTGGATTTGGATCAAATTTTCTGAGGTGGATTAAGTTGTTATATAAAGCACCTTCAGCCTCGGTTTTGACAAACGGTCTGTTATCTGCTCCCTTTAATTTAGCAAGAGGCACCGCTCAAGGAAGCCCATTGTCTCCTACCCTATTCGATTTAGCCATAGAGCCCTGGCAATGGCCATCAGACAAAATCCAAATATTCAGGGAGTTGATATTGGCACAGGACAGAACACAAAGAGTGGTGGTCAGTGGTATCTCATCTGAGCTAGGTATGGTGGGGAGTGGCGTCCCCCAGGGATCGGTGTTGGGACCCCTGCTGTTCCTCATCTACATTAATGACTTTGATAGGAATATTGAGAGCAGATTAGTGAAATTTGCAGATGATACTAAATTGGGAGGTTTAGCAAATAGTTTAGAGTCCACTAAAGTGATTCAGGATGATTTGGATAGAATCCAGAATTGGGCAGAAATGTGGCAAATGAAATTTAATGTAGCGAAATGTAAAGTAGTACATGTAGGTAATAAAAACATTAGACGGAGATTACTTCATGGATGGTTTTAAACTGGAATGTGCTCCACAAGAGAAAGATCTGGGAGTGATTGTTGACCAAACCCTCACAGGCTCTAGTCATTGTGCCGTAGCAGTTAAAAAAGCCAATCGGATGCTGGGATACATTGCCAAAAGTATTGAGTTCAAATCCAAGGAGGTGATGCTTCTTTTGTACAACACATTCGTCAGACCACATCTAGAGTATTGTGTACAGTTCTGGGGACCATACTTTAAGAAAGACATAGAGGCTTTAGAGAAAGTTCAGAGAAGAGCCACGAAGCTAATTCCGGGTATTAAAGATGAAAGCTATGAGAAAAAGGCTGAAGATCCTTAATCTCTTTAGTCTTAGGAAAAGGAGACTAAGGGGTGATCTGATTGAGGTCTTTAAATATGTTAAAGGGATTAACAAAGTGAATTATGTAGGATTCCTTCAACCAAGTGTTGTTAGTAGAACTCGGGGTCACAAATGGAACCTGACCAAAAGGTAAATTTAGCACTGATATTAGGAAATATTTCTTCACCCAAAGAGTAATTTCGATTGTGGAACAGCTTGCCTGACCATATTGTTGAGGCAGAGACCTTGGGAGTTTTCAAGAGCAGGCTTGACTTAAAGTTAGATACCATTGAGTCATTGAGTATCTGAAGTGATATATTCACGATAGTACAAAGAAACTTGCGAGCCTAGTTGGGCTGAACGGCCTGTTCTCGCCATTCATGTTATGTTATGTTATGATGCATGAAATTTCAAAGACTGAGCAGCGGATAGTCACAATTTTTCACTTGAAGGAAGTAAAAAAACTGAAAGGAAAAAGCGGCCAGTACAGAAAATATTACTATTATCTCCATCTGAAAACAATTGATTAAAGGTTCCGGAAAGATGAAACAAAAACTGCCTTATCTGCAGAACATAACTAAATTGGTTTGTTGCATCTTTATTTCATTGTTTTCTACTAACGCACTGACGGAGGGCATATCACGGACTACTGGGCTGTCGGAAAAGCGGCCAATCCCCAGTAGAAGTAGTGATGCTCATGAGGCTTATGCTACGTAGCTAATGGTAAAAACACTTCATAATGAAACTTCAAGTCAACAACAGCTATTTATAGCAGGCCTGAGCTTGTTTTACCCAAACACCATCCCATTCACCAGCATCACACTTCAAACCAAAACTATTTTCATTCGGAAAAAAATGGTTACAGGTCGGGTAAATTGGGTCAGTTAGCTAAGATAGCAGGATCGTCTGTCTTGTTCTTCTTGATTACAGACTAATTTACAATGGTAATCCAGTAATCCCCCTGTTTTACAGAATGAAACTGTAATTTAATTACATCTTTTTGTGTGTAACCTCAAAGGAATACACTTACATTTTTTGGTAGGCCTATCCTAATTACGTGTCGCCGTTACATGTACTCCGTTACTGCCCAAGCCTGTTGCTCGGATAACGAACAAGAAAAAAGAAGACGTTTGGGAAACTAGCTGAAAAAATCACGTCGTCTTTCGGTGTGACAAGGACTGCCGTAAATGCGTCTATCAGCCCGAATGCGGCGCTCTAAGTTGTCTGCCTATAGGCTCGGCAGATAAGGCCAAACGACCGTTCATGAATTGCACCAATAGGGCCGTCATGATCTGTCGTCCCGATAGGCGGAAAACGTCCCGACATGAATACGGCCCCTGCTTTTTAACCAAGTCGCAGTTTTGAAAGGAAATCCGTTATTTTGCGGGCATTTAAGTTATCAATCTACAGTTAGACAGTACCTAAATGAAGGTACACTGATGAAAACTTAACACTGCTAAGTTAGCTAGCTAATTCGCTGCTGGGTAAAGTGAATCATAATCTTAATTTACTAGAGATTTAGGAGGAAAATTATGCCTGTATATAACGAAGGCCTATGCGTCGTAACCTGAATGTCGCACGTTGCCATCAGTTAAAATAAGCTTTATCGGTAAGTGTTTTCAAAATTAAACGTTGTCTTGTTGAATATTTTGAGAGTGACACCCATGGCTTGCTTCTTGGTCCTGTTGTCATCCGTTAATGTTGATGCAACTGACCCTTCCAGTGGGCGTTTAAAAGTGTTTGGAGTTTGACGCGACGCTTCGCGGCCAGTGGGTGTTGGGCTTAAGAGTTATCCACATTGTTCGGGATCCAAACAGTTGTCGGGGGGTATACTACGAAGCTGGCTTTGTGATTAAGCCTGATTTTAAGCTTTTAAGTAAAACCTGGAAAAGCACTTTTTACATTCGTCCATGTTCCAGATTTGAAGAGTTTCCTGGTTTTACTAAGTGCGGAAGTCAGGCTTAATCACAAAGCCAACTTCGTAGTATATCCCCCAGGTCCCAGCAGCTCTGATGATATTGCCCTCCTGATGACATTCAATGAAGAATATCCGACCCTTCTCTGTCATGCGAGGTCTTTTAAGCATTTAAGGGTTCGAATTGATATGTGTATTTCATGATACCAGGAGAGCATTTCAAGAATGACACTATATGTATGTCCCTTGCTGAAGTATTGCGCTATCAACTCAAGCTCCTGTTCCATCCTGGTAAACACTTGAAATTATGCACTGGCTCTGCGGTATCCAGTGTAAACAGGAAATGATAAATGACTGATGCCGGACAGACTTGGGTGTAGCCAATCACAAACAAGTACCATGGTCCTACCCTTTCCGGTTTCGTGAAATGTATTTTGTGATCTGGAAATGTTTTTGTGTTTTGGGAAATGTATTTGTGTTCTCTGAAATTTATTTTTGTTCTGTGAAATGTATTTGTGTTCTGTGAAATTTATTTTGTTCCGTGAAATGTATTTGTGTTCTGTGAAATTTATGTTTGTTCTGTGAAATGTATTTGTGTTCTGTGAAATGTATTTGTGTTTTGTGAAATATATTTTGCGCTTTTGAAATATTTATTACTATTGCCCTTCAGGGCCACCGTACCTTAAGCCCTGAACCTCTTTTTCGAAAATGGCAAGCCCAAAATGAAATTAGTATATCTCTGCAACTATTTGGTCCATTTGAATGATCTTGGTATCATAATAAAGGTAAAACCATTTGGGATTTCTGCCATGGTGTAAAAATCAGTGTATATGTCACCAAGTCAGAGTAAATGAAGATGGAACACAGTATAAATCAAAGACCTCATTTTGCACCAAACAAAGTTTTACTTCCATGCTTGTAAACTTAATTAGTTGCAGTCTGAAACCTCTAAAAATTTACAGCACAGAATCTCACCATTATCTGTGCCAAAGTTTATTCTAATCAAGTAAATCAGAAAAAAATTAGAGAGGAATGTCTAGATGGCTTCTCCAAATTGGCAATTCAGGTACCTTGTGTGCCAAATCAGATTTCTCAGTTTTAAACTGTAAAACTCATCTAATTTCACTTATATGTCACTACAGGCACCCATTCCACCCAAATACAACCAGTTTTAAATTTTTAGAATTTATAATTTTTTTAAAAATTATTTTTTCTGCCAGTCCTATAGCCTATACAATTTCCCATTCAAAGACAATAAATACAAAGAAAATGAAGTTTGGCTCCAGTGGAGCAGATTTATTAAAAAAAAAAAAAAAAAAAGCAAATTAATAAGATTATGAATACAAAAAGGGTTAAAAAATGGGGAAAAAAGTCAAAAGAATAAAAAACCCCAGCAATTATTTATATAAGCAAAATGGTACTAATGTCTTACTAAAGCATGCCTGACCAGGGACTCGAACGCTGCTCGCCTGCGCTGTAGCTCTGCATCCTAACCACTAGGCTATACCATTTGACAGTGATATTGCTCTCAAATTGCCCATATAAAGAATGAGTCAAAAAAACAAGTCACTCACCTTGTTTGTACTGTTGTGCCCTCAGTGTTCACAAGTTTCTGTCAGAAAACGACTTTGAAAGCGACGGTTGAATATTAGCGGATAATTATACCAAAAATACCACAAACAAACCTGTTAAGCGTTTATATTGTCGCGCTATTTAAGTACATTCGAATGGCCCATGGACTCGGTTTGACGCACTGGGAACGCAAGGCTCTAGCTCAGGCTAGCTTTGTGCGATAAAGGTGCTTTAGGGCTCGTTGGAAACGTCAGAAGCCATAGAATCAAATGGCTACTGGCAAAGTCATACTGACAGCATCACAAGCCAATCGCAGAGAGGAAAATACATTGCAAGCAAGCTGAATGCTGAGGAACTGAGATCTTTGAAGCAAAGCTTGAGAAGAAAAACATGCTTTGAGACTCGCAGATCTAATTTCGTTATAACACGGACACATTTAGCTAACAATAGCAAGCTCGGATTTTCCCTCAAACAGCTCTTTCTATTACAAAACATCAAAGGTAAGAAATTTCTTTGCTCATCTCTGTAGACTGTAAAGTGTATGCCTGCTTTTCTTTGAGTGTGGTGTCAGTTTAAAATGACAGGGCTCATATCGTTGGATTCTGTGGACTTTCCTCTTTGATTTGAGGTATTGTTTTTATGCATAGCACAAATTCAGGAGAAATTCTAGCGATTCAGCACTGATATGATTTTATCTGATGTTTTGCTACATGCTAATTTACTTGCTTGGTGCTTGAATTGTGTTCGGTTGAGGTAAAAATGGTCTACATGAGCTTTTTGCCTAGTTTCTTCGCGAAATGTGGATATGCCGCATGACAATGTTGCGATTTGGAAACATGCTGTATTTATTATGCGTAATCACCACCCCCCGGTACCGGGGCGTAGGGCTTAAGGGGTTAATAGGCTTGTCAACAGAAACTTGAAATCAGCTGGCAAGCTAGTTAATGTTAAGGTAACTCGATAGCAAACGCAGCTATAGCTAGTTAATGTACAATTTACTAGTGCAACATCCATCACAATATAACATACTTTTTCGATGTTATTATTCCCAGTTTACAGCAGTCCTTCCTTTTCATTATGTGCCCATCTCCTTCTTGGCCAAACTCGAAATTTTGTCGTATTTCACTCCATACTTTTTCCAACCAGTCTTGTGAGAGTTACCCAGCTAGCTACCCAGCCAATGGGAGTGACCTGATGTACAATACGGCACATTGCAAGGCGGATATGATCATTGATAATGATGGATCAAAGGTCAAAATGTAGACCACTGAACTTCCTCCCATATCCGCACTTCATATAATCGCGATTTACAGCTTTTACTGCCAAGAAGTGGACACAGGATTAGATAAGAATTTAGCGGTATTTTTTAAGTTCATATCCATGATAGTTTTCTTTAGCGAACCTTCACAATGCTCATCGCATAGTGAGAAAACTAAATCAAATCACAGTCGAGTTCGAATACGATAGCACGGTGGCAGAGCTAGATCGAGCAAGAACAACACAGTATACAGTACAGTGCAAATGCCACCTCGCCGAATCGTATTGTAAATATGTGATGTTTATTTAATATTTAGTTTTATGCTGTTTAAAAAGATCAGAATTAAGACAATAATTCAAATAAAAAATTACATCTTAAATTTTCACTTCATCACTTGCGTGCCGCAGCGGCTGGGGCTTTAGCCTAGCCTGCAGCTGCATGCATTGGCTTGGCGAAGCTGGCCCTATTACCGGAAGGGTAGACGTCAGAAGGGATCCAGTAGAGGTACCTTCTTCTTCTTCTTCTTCTATTGGCGTGTATTTACCCAGTCCTATGTTACACTACCGCCATCCTTCCGTTTCTACTGAATATTCTCATTGTGCCCGACAGATAGTGCTGCTGTGTCGCTGCTGTTTGAATATTCATTAAGTTTGGCGGAAGTTTCAACACCGAATATTCATTCATTAAGTTTGGCAGCAGTTCACCAACATCTTTCTTTGACTGTTCGACTGATGTTTTCAAGAGGGAAAGGTTGAGATGCCAGCACCAGCCGAGAAAAATGATAGGGCTTGCACAGAAATGTGGAATCACACTGATGACCCAAATATTGACTGGGTCGATTCTATGGATAAATTGCATGAAATTATCTGATTATTTGAGATTCGAAGCACAGTGAAATTTGTTTCCTTGAAGAAAGAAGGAAAGGATTTTGGCTGTGCTAACAAAGGTAGGCACAAATGGTAATGCCATGCCTTGATTGCTGCATCCCCTTACAAAAAAGAAGTAAATTTGAGCATACTACTAGTATACTTCTTTTAAACTAAAGATGGGAAAGTATACTTTGAAGTAAAAGTATACTTTTTATGAACTAATCAAAGATATACTAAATTAAATTATTATTGGCATAAACATAACATAAAAGTATATAGCTACCGGTGGCGGCTCGTGAACTGGCTGCAGGGGAGGCTCAAACAATCCCTTAAAAAGAATGATTGGTCACAACCTGTTTTCAGCCATTCATTTAAATTACCATTACAGAAACTCCGAAAACTCAACATTATCAGGTGTGGCCATTTTTTATTTATAACGCATACCGATTACGACTTCGAACTTCTCATGCTTTTCTTTACTCAACGGTTTGAAGCAATGCATGTGTTTTGGGATCATTAAAATGAAATAAGATCTTGAAATGTCTTTATGCAATTCCATTGCTTCCAATGATCTTATTTCATTTAAACAGTTTAAATGATCACGAAACACATGCATTGCTTCCAAACCCTGAGGAAAGAAAAGCGTGAGAAGTCCGGAGTCAAAATGCAGGTGAAACTGAAGTTAAAGAGCTTGCGCATGCTGGTGGATTAACCATTACAGAAACATAAAAATTATTTTGGTGATTACCAACACTGTTAATTTAGGGCAGCTGTGGCATAAACCTTACATTGGGCGGTGGTCTAATAAATTTGTTAAGCACTGTACTTCTACTAAATTTTTCAGTTCATGAAAGTATACTGTGAAGTATACTGCTAGTAAACTTAAAGATGAACTATTAGTTCACTAGTTATATACTTCTAGCACAATTTCTACTTTATAAAAGTATACTTTGAAGTATACGGCAAGTAAATTCAGATAAACTACAACTTTACTAGTTAGATACTTCAAGCCAACTTCTTAGTTTATGAAAGTATACTTTGAAGTACACTGCAAGTAAACTTATAGGTATACTAGTCAACTAGTTCTATACAAGCCCTTTTTAGTTTAAGAGCCATTCCACGAGAGATTGACATTCGGTGCGCAGTTGACCCCCCTGGAATTGAATGAAACTTGGCACATAGGTAGATATGGGTGTCTCACAGAAAAAGCCAAATTTTTAGGTCCGTATTTCACTGTGCCTGCTGATAGCGCTACCTGGAATCCACTTAAGTGGCTCGGTTTTGTTGTTGACACCACATTTTACATCAACTATCATGACTTAAGGGTACACAGTACCAAATATGTTATACTTCTATCATGACCTGTGACACTTCAAGTCCGGTTAGACTTTAGCATCACATCAGCGCCAAGCTGGGTTACTACGTTATCGAGCCAGAATTATTTGAGAAATAACAATAAAAATGGAAAATGGGAATGGGAATAAAATAATACCCCAGACATATACCAAACTAGAATGCTTCATTATGTGTTTACACACAACAAGACTATCATTTTCAGTGAATAGTACCTTGGTATCTTGCTGCGTTTGTGCAATAGACGGCCCGAAAGATGGTTGAAATTCATTTTTGGTGCATGTTTGCGGTATATTTTCTTTGTAACCCAGATTTGTACTGTGAGGGTAAATGCTGTTTGCTGTGTTTTTGGAACTCTATTTTCAGGAATACCGAGCATTTCTTTGGTAGTATCTACGCTTTTAAGCTAGATGGAGCCAAAGTTGGTGAAAAACTCAAAATGGACCATTTCATGGCAGATTGTGCCTATGTTTAGGCGGCATTATTTTGTTTACGCAGCAAGATCGAGATCTGAAATTCTCTGGATACATAGTCTCTTTGGGGTACATTACAGCATTAGTAAAATCTCAATGGTAGTATTTTCAGTGTAGATGATTTTAAACATCAAAAGTCGGAAAAATTCGCCTCCAAGGGGCACTGTATGCTGGATGCAAGTACTGCCCATCCCCAGCGAAGTAACAAAGAAATTGTTTTTGAATTGTGATGCACACAGCTAGTTTTCTCTGAAAATGAAAAGTTTAGCTTAGTACTATTCTGGGTGGATAGCTATCTGACCAAAGGTGGTGCTCTAAAGAGCTGATGTTCTACTGACCTAATATTCTATATTCCCAGACATATACCAAAGTTCTGTCTTTTCACATATATAAAGTACATGCACAGTTATACATAAAATTTGTAATCTGTTTGGCATAAAGCTGGCTTGGTTGTACATTGGAAAAGAATATTGGTGGTGATTGTAGCATTGTGTCAACATGCAAGACTTTTACCAGTAGTCAGTACAGCGTACAGTTTTGTAGTGTTGGAGAGTTCAGAAAATAACAAATTCTCTGCATTTTTGCATTACTATTAAAATCAGAAAGCAGGCTTCAGTGTTAATTCTAGCATTTCCCTAAGGTATGGTGCTTGGATATGAAAAAGGGCACAGCAGTCGCATCTAGCGAGTGGTTGGCCTGATAAAGGGCACAGAGGTCCTAGCAAGCAAGCAGCACCCTGCCAAGAAAAGGGCAGTTCATTTGTTGTGGTAACTTGCATGCCTTCATTCCTAACACCTGCCCATGATGTCTAGCCTACAGGATGCCTGCTGGGAGGGAGGGTGGGGTTTCATTTACAGACTTCCCATTTCCATGTGTACCAAGCCATGGGTGTTGATGCAACTATTGTGCCATATAGGCTGCAGCCCGCTATTTAATTCAGAGACAGACATGCTCACTATCAACGGCCTGTAAGCAGCCCTGTTGAGACCCACGATGCAGTGTAGTAGGGCTTGCCTCGGGCTCGACTGGCTCCGCTGGTAACATCGACCCGGATCCAATGAGGAAGGCCATGTATGGCTGCTCAATGCCAAGGCCAAGGAACACCTCTGGTGCGCACCACCAGGTGCCGCCAACCCTCAATCCAATTCCAAAAACAGACTGACAGATAGAGCTTGTCACATGCTGTGTTGACATCATTTTGCTTTGGATAACACGAAAAGTAAAAAACAGTTTTAACTTTTGTACTATACATTTTGTCTTCATGTACACGGTTGTGTGACGAAGATTTTTTTTCAGAGTTCAAATTATGGACTGTTATTTTATGTAAGTGTACGTATACTGTTGACGCATGTCTGCATACGTACTGATGGTGGTACGCCCTTACATTAGTTCTTTTTTGGCATTTAAAAATTTTGGACTGGTCATGTTTTATAAATTGCTGTACGTTTCTGACTGCGCTGTACCCGTACTTGGTAATAACCCATTTATTGTGCGTTTGTAATGCTCACAGTCACCGCCAGTTTACAACCAAACAAGCTTTATACCAAAGGGATTACAAATTTTATGTATAACTGTGTATGTGCTTCATATATTTTCAAAAGACAGAACTTTGGTATATATCTGGGAATATGGAATATTAGGTCAGTAGAACATTAGCTCTTTAGAGCACCACCTTTACCCAGAAAGCTATCTACCCAGCATAGTACCAAACCAAATTCTTCACTTTCTGTGAAAACTAGCTGTGTGTATCACAATTCAAGAAAATTTCTTTGGTCCTTCGCTGGGGATGGCCAGCACTTGCATCCAGCCTACAATGCTCCCTGGAGGCGAATTTTCCCGAGTTTTGATGTTTAAAATCATCTACACTGAAAATACAACCATTGAGATTTAACTAATGCTGTAATGTATCCAGAGAATTTCAGATCTCCGTCTTGCTGGGTAAACAAAATAATGCCACCTAAACATAGGCACAATCTGCTTTGAAATGGTCCATTTCAAGTTTTCCTCCAATTTTGGCTCCGTCTAGCTTGAAAGCGTAGATACTACTAAAGAAATTCTTAATATTCCTGAAAACGGAGCTCCAAAAGCACAACAAATGGCATTTATCACCATAGCACATATCTGGGTTACTGAAAAAATATACCACAAACATGCACCAAAATCAATTCCACCATCTTTCCAGCCATCCATTGCACGAACCCAGCAAGATACCAAGGGAATATTAACTGAAGATGATAGTTTTGTAGTGAGTAAACACATAATAAAGCATTCTAGTTTGGTATATGTCTGGGGTATTATTTTATTCCTTTTCCCATTTTCAATTTTTACCGTGATTTCTCAAATAATTCCGGCTCAATAACATAGTTACCCAGCTTGTCGCTGATGTGGTGCTGATGTCTATCCAGACTTGAAGTGTGACAGGTCATGATAAAAGTATAACACATCCGGTACTGTGTACCCTTAAGTCATAATAATTGATGTAAAATGTGGTGTCAAAAGCAAAACTGAGCCACTTTAGTGGCTTCCAGGTGGCACCACCGGCAGACTTCTTGAGATACGAACCTAAAAATTTGGCTTTTTCTGTGAGACTACCATATCTACCTATCTGCCAAGTTTCATTAAATTCCAGGGGGGTCAACTCCTCAACTTCTTCAAAAAGTGCCATTTTCTCACGGAATGGCTCTTAAATTTAGTTTCAAACTTTCAGGGAGCTAAAAGTTTTTAGTTTTTAAACTACAAGTACACTTCAAAGTCCTCTTTAAAGGTGACATAGAATGGTTGATCGGGGTATTTATCCTTGTTCTGTGATGTGACATATAGACAAAAAAATTTTGGTTGGGTCTGTAATGCCTCAGAAGCTTCCTAAAAACCTTTCTCAAAAAGCTACGTTAGGGAGGGGGTTTTGAACGCGTTGTTTTGCACCTATTTGGCGACCTTTCGAGCTTAACTGGCAACCTCATTATGAAATGCAAACACTTGACGCTGATTGGCTGGCTTTGCTGCCACTCAAAAGAATGTAACTTAGCCCAGAGCGGTAGGGAAATGGAAAACACTCGTCGGCTTCGGAACACGGACAGAGCAACTTTATGCAGCTATGGCATATTCAGAGATTCAGCCTTATATGTTTGAGCCCGAATCGAATGAGAACACTGAATTGGAGGAAGAACCAGTCCAGCAAAGGTTGGATTTAAACGTTTCTGAATGGTAACTATTTTTGAATGTTTTTACAGCTAGATAGGCTACTTCAGAGCTGCCAAGGCTTACGCATTCAGAGTGAGTCTCTCGCATTGACGTTCCTGTGCCGTTGTCAGCAAGTATTCAATCAAAGCGCACTGAAGAAATTCATTTGCAGAATCTAAGTCCTTATGCAATAAGTTAATCCGTTTCACATGCATTACTGTGGATTTCCCCACTAGTGACACGGAAATCGATTATGACTCTGGAATTCTCATGCTTGTCTTTACTGAGGGATTAGAAGCAATGGAATTGCATAAAGACGTGTATGTAAATTATTTTGAAGGGGAGGAAATGGAATGAGAGTGGGGGGGAGCAGTGAGATACATGTGACATCATATGTATCCGTTGTTCAGATTGGCCCATTTTCTGGCGGTCATTTTTAAAAGAGGAATTTCTTTGAAACGGAGATGTTCAGAATGTCTAGCACTTTTCGTATGTTCTTGAATGCGGGTAGACTACCGTTATTCAACAAAGACAAGGTAAAAACGGTTTTTGATTCTATGTCACCTTTAAGTTAACTGAACATCATACTCACAGCTTATGATTATTGCACTCTAAAATATATTACTGTTGCTATTCAGATATTATTTAACGTAAGTAGACGAGGGTTTAACTCATGTTCTCTACTAGTAGACAATACTTAGTGCATTCTGCTTTAATTCACAGATAAAAGTACTAATAAGAATTCACAATGAAACACATACTCAGGATTGAGAACAAAATTGATCCTTCACAATATTGTTTTGGATGCCAAAGTATAAGAACACAGCAATGACAGCTCTTATCGAAATCCCATTTCAAAACAAAAAACTGCCTCTTTCTCTCATATGGAACCAGAAATATGCATAACGTGAGTTAGCACTGCCTTCAGCCTGACAAGTAGGCTGGAGACTCGAGCAAAGCCTGATGAAATACTCCAAATGCGTACACCGATGAGCCATTTTTTGGTTAATGGAGTTCTGTATTGCAGTCAAAAATATGACCGACTAAAGAAAAGATGCAACTGTGCTGTATACTTGAAAGATGGTACATTCTGTTAAATAAATGATTGAATCATTTTTAAACAAGAGTGTGGACATCAAAGCTCTGCATATTGTACCTGTGCCAAACACTACTTTGTTTTAGTTGAGATACTTGTTAAATCTAGCTGGCCATTATGTGCAGATTCACAGATAAATGTACACGGTACTTTCATTCATGAGGTTAAGAAGACGGGAAACTTCAGTGCTATCTGGCCTGATATAATGACAATGAAATGTGTATACTAGTTTTCCAACTGGCAGCCATACCACCACTTGATATGCACCAGCTACGTGGCTAAAGCTAAGCAGGTGTGGGCTCAGTTGGTGCTTGGATGGGAGTCCACCTGGGAAAACTAAGTTGCTGCTGGAAGAGGTGTTGGTGGCCCAGTCGATTGTGATCTTCCCTCTGGCAGAGTTATGCTCAATAACCCAGTGCAGTGATGGGGACGCTGCTCTTCAGATGAGATGTTAAACTGAAGTCCTGACTCGCTGTGGTCATTAAAGATCCTATGACACTCTTTAAGTTTACTAGCAGTATATTTTCATGAACCGAAAAGTTTATTAGAAGTATACAACAAATAAACTAGCGAATATCAGTAAGCTTGCCCAGGCAAGTCGGTTCCGACGCCGGACAGCGGTGAGATCCAGACCACGGTGAGGACGCCGAGCATGCAAGTTGGCTTCTCGCAGGCGGTTACGGACTGTCTGTGGTGTGATGCGTCTATTGTGCAAACCAACAGTCTCATCCGCTGTGCATGTCGCTGATCTGAGCCGATCCCGCAGGTGGACAAGCAGGATGTGGCGATCTTGTGCTGGTGTGGTCACACTTGGCCGACGTGGATGAGGTCGATTTGCAGTACTGCCCGTCTGTCGGAAACGAACTCTCAAATGGCCTATTGTCCGATAGTTAGCATTCAGCTGCACAGCGACCGCTCTGGTGGACATCCCTGCATCCAGCATGCCAATGGCACGTTCCCGCATGACCTGAGACATCTGAGGCATGATGGCTTTTGACAAAATTTGACATTTTGGGGTGGCCTTTTATTGTCCCCAGTATAAGGAGTGTCTGGGTACTGCTCATTCTGTCTGATCACAGTCTGGAAATGCCACACCCATGTACTGAGTGAAATCACTACATCACTGAGCAAATGCTCACTGACAGAGAGATGGATTAAAAAATGGTACACAAATCAAGAGAAATATCCCTATTGAACAAGTAAAAGTCAGCATATGCTCATTTAGAGTTGTTAACTCCATGTGGCATCAATATTTGACATGGGGCGTTTATATTTTTGGTCAGTGTGTGTGTGTATATATATATATATATATATATATATATATATATATACTCAGCTCCATTAAAAACGCACAGGTGAGGTATGTACTGTATTCGCGGCAAATTGAAGAATTGATTGATTTTTATTGCTTTTCCAGTGAGGCACGAGAGGAAATAAAGAAAAGCGCGTGGTATTGTAATCCTGACGCGCGCCACGTGCACGCACCAAGCACTTCAGTAATAACAAACATTGAGCTGTTCGTTATGTGTACAGTGACACTTGACTTGTTGTTTTTGGTGTGGTCAATAGCCTACATAAAGCCAACAAAAAAAAATGAAAAATGCTACTGCATCAAGAAAATGGAATGGCTTGTGACACAGGAGAGGGAAAAAGAGCCTTTGGCATGTTTCGGGCAGATCTCAGCCGCCGAGAGGTGGTGCGTCATTTGCACTGTTACCGTTCAACAATCAGTCGGCTGTCTATCCGAGAATGGCACACAGGCACTGTCACTGACTGTCCCCACTTAGAGCAGCCACGAGTGACGATGGCAGCTCGAGAGCGCCACATCTGGTTACACCTTGTACGTGACAGATTCCGGACAGCAACAAAAGCTGATCATGAGATGAGGGGTCCGAGATGATTGAGGGTGAGCGCAAGCACCATTTGACGCCGTCTACGTGAGCAAAACATGCGCGCACACGGCCCCTACAGAAAACCCATTTTTTGCACATCAACAGGAGTAGGAACTCTTCACTTCTGACTGTGGGCACCTGCCTCTGTGTAATTTTTTGGCACTTTATTTCCCTGTTTCTGTCTGAGAATGGAAAACAGGGACTGTCGCTGACTGACCACGGTAAAGGCAGCCATGTGTAAATGGGCAAAACCTGGGTTTTCTGTAGGGGCCGTGTGCATGCATGTTTTTCTCACGTAGACGGCGTCAAATGGTACTTGCGCTCACTCTGAGTCGTCTCAGACCCCTCGTCTCATGATCAGTTTTGGTTGCTGTCTGGAATCTCTCATGTACAGGCTGTAACCAGATGTGGCGCTCTCGAGCTGCCATCATCACTCGTGGCTGCCCTAAGCGGGGTCGATCAGTGACAGTGCCTGTGTTCCATTCTCGGATAGACAGCCGACTGATTGTTGAACGGTAACAGTGCAAATGATGCACCTCCTCTCGGCGGCTGAATTTTACATATTGGGCCTTTAACTATTATACAGGGTGTATCAAAAAAACATGTACACTTTGAAAAATGTCTCCACAATTGATGTCATTTTCCAAAAATCGATTATGATGTATTGATGAACCATGCCCTCATGCTTCTATTGATATGGGGGTAGAATTGTCTCAAAGATTTTTTTTTATATATATATATATATATATATATATATATATATACACATAGGCGCCATTTGTGGGGGGGCACTGGGTCTCCTGCACCTCCAAAGTTAAGGTTGGGGGTAGAAAAACCCTCCAATATTAAAACCGCAAGTTTTCGTAGTTCGTCTGCTCCGTTCAGTCTAGCAACTGGTTAAGGTAATGCAGGACCTTTTAAAAAAAATAAAAAATCAGGCGAATGCAAGCCATCTACGATTGCAGTTGCAGGTTTAGAAGCTGAATCCATTTTGGAATTAATATTCATCTCCGGAAAATGTGTGTCCTTGATTCGTTGCCGTGGCCTACTCTAAAAAAAATTTGATAGTGAATAGCACATCGTCTTTATCTGCTGTTGTAGCCAAGTAACTCAGGAAGATAGTAACAGAATGTGGGAAACAGTACTGCAATTTACTGAGCTGGGGTAATGTTTCCCAAAAGTGTTGCTATTTGCTAACTTTCAACAACTTCCACAGTCCGGTTCAAACCAAGGTTTTAGGAAACGTACCTCTGAATGGTTACTTTGAATGTACCTTGGTTCGTTTTCATGCTTTCGCGTGCGTGAATACGTTAATAATATGCAATCGCCTTAATAAGAAGTGTTCCCCACAGCACGAAGAACGGTACAATTTCATTTTTCCCAGAAATGTGGATAAATAAATAGGTTTTTCAACATGATAATTTAGACATGTGCTTTATATGAAGATCGTATGGTCTTGACTACTTTTAAAGTAAATTTTGGCGGTATTCATTGGTTTTTTGGCAATGCAGTAGACAAATTAAGGTTAAAAAACAGGCTATTTTTTAACATAAATGTGTAAAAAAAAAAAAATACACCTAAAATAAAAAGTAAACAGTTTCTTAATTGGCAATAATAAAATATACACCCTAATTTTTTACAGAAGTGTTCCGTTTTTCGTGTCTTCGCTCAAATGTTTTCATCGAGGGACAGCGCTCTATCGCAAATGTATCTGGACCTCATTTTCATTGTCCAGCTGGATACATATTGGAAATGAATTGTGACGCTGGCTTCAGAATTTCCCTTGCTGAGATTAAACACCGTAAAATATAAAGTAACGTAGTTAATTAACATAATTTTATTTTTCCGGAAAATGGCATGCAGGCTATATCATGTGTAATGTGGAAAAAAAAAAAGCCACTAGATGGCAGTATTGACTTTTTTTTTTTTGTTAAGCCAAGTCTGGAGCTAGGTTTGGGGCATGTCCTGGGCATGCCTCAGAGGGGGCTGGGAAAGAGTATATAAGGAGAAAAATTGAGAGAGTGGAAGAGTAGTTGGAGAAATTGCAAGGAGAAATTGTGGAAGGATACATTTGACCAGATCTGTCACTCTTTTCAAGACCTGTGAAGTTTTTCGTGGATTTTTGCCTGTGTTGGAGCATTTTCCTGTCCCAGGACATCGCAACACAGCAACCCATCTCAATTACCAGGGGACTGTAAATATATCTCTTTTTTTATTTCAATCTTGGTCAGTAGGGTAGATTGTTGATAAGTTCTAAGTGTTTGTTTAATTAAATCTGTTGAAGTTTAAGTATTTTGTCTGTCATCCCTTGCTGTCCGTGACGTCATAACAAATTGACACCATAACAAATTGGGCCCATAACAAATTGGGGGCTCGGGTCCGGGATAGACCATTGTGCGAGTCATTTATTAAAAATCAAAAATTTCAAATTGTGAAATTGTTTTTTGAATTTTCCTAGATATATATTGGCAGATCAACAGCAATGGATGATTTCTTGGCATCACCTACCGTAGAGGTTTTGAAGTCTTTTAAAAAGACAGAACTGCTAGAAAAATGCAGACAGTTAGAGCTGACAGATGTAAAACCATGCGAAAAGCAAGACTGGCTAGAGAGATTGTTGAATATTACATTGATGAAAATGTGTTTGCACCAGGAGATCTGGAACAGTTTCCAGTGGAAAATCCAAATGTAGAAATGGAACTTTAATGAAAAATGCTAGAGATAGAAAGGGAGGAAAAAGAAAAACAAAGGCAGTTTGAGTTAGAAAAATTAGCAAGAGAAGAGAAAAAAGAGAGAGAAAGAGGAAAGAGCAGAAAGAGAGAGACAGAGACAGAGAGATTTCGATTTAGAAAAATTAGATAGAAAAGAAAGGCTCCAAATGGAGCTACTAAAAATCAAAATGCAAGCTGAAAACAAATTTCGGGCTAGCCAGGAGGTAAAGCTGGTGCCTCCATTCTCAGAGAAGGAGGTTGATAAGTATTTCCAGTGCTTCGAGAAGGTAGCTAAGAGTTGTCAGTGGCCAAAGGAACACTGGCCTCTGATGTTGCAAACTGTCCTCAAGGGTAAAGCTCAACAAGCCTATTCGGCTTTGTCTGCAGATGATTCCTCTGATTATGAGGTTGTCAAAAAGGTTATTTTGACAGCTTATGAGTTGGTTCCAGAGGCTTACCGACAGAAATTCAGAGGTCTGAAGAAATCTGACAATCAGACTTATGTGGAATTTGCTAACGAGAAGAAGGTTTGCTTTGAGCGCTGGTGTACTTCTATGGAGGTCAAGGATGATTTCAACTCACTAAAAGAGATGGTGTTAGTTGAAGAATTCAAGAACTGTGTCAAGGAATGATATTAAGCCTACCTTAATGAGAAGCAAGCACTGAATTTGCAATCAGCTGCCAAGTTTGCAGACGAATATGTTCTCACACATAAGTCCAAATTTCAGTCTAGCAGTAACAATAGATGGTCCCAATTTCAGAAGAAAGGTAACGGTGATACCCAAGATTCCTCACCCAAAGACAAAGAAAAATCTGGTGATGGTGCTCAGAAATCCAGTCAAAGGTCTGATCAAAGTGTGAAAGCTGACAGTGAGAAAAGTGGTCTAGTTTGCAATTATTGCAAGAAATCTGGTCATGTTACAACTAACTGTTGGTTCCCTAAAGCTAAGAAAGCAAAAGATAAGGATACCAAACCCAATGCCTTTGTGAAGACAAGGTTAGAAACCCCTGTAGTAGATGACCAATCTGCTAAATTGCCTGCTCTTTGTGAGGCTAAGAAGCCTGATACTGCTGACTTTGTGAGGGAGGAATTTCTTCCATTTGTGTCAGAGGGATTTGTGGCTCTGAATGAGCATTCTCCTCCTGTCCCCATATATATCCAAAGGGATACCGGAGCTTCTCAGTCACTTTTGTTGATGGACTCCTTGGAGTTACGTGATGAGACCGCTTCTGGGGATTTCATACTTGTACAAGGTATTGAAGGGAGGACTGTATCTGTACCCCTGCACTCTGTATTCTTGAAGTCAGATTTAGTTACAGGACAGGTAAAGGCGGGACTTATGTCAAGTCTACCTATCAAGGGTGTTTCTCTGTTGCTAGGCAATGACCTGGCTGGGGGCAATGTAGTTCCCCCTGTTCATCTTACTTCACAGCCGAGCACTGAAGATGGCGATGAAGACCCATCTCTGTATCCTTCCTGTGCAGTGACCCGTGCTATGGCTAAGAAGGCTCAAGAAGAAGATGATGTGGTGCCATCCAGCACATTGAATAGTCATGACTCAGGTGGTTCACCTCATGACTCTGTTCAGCCTACTATGGTTTCTCCGTTTGAGGACTTATCAGACACTTTTATCAGTTCTCTGTTCAGCTAGCCAGATGGGTCTGGTGATTCTGATGTATCTGGAGACTTGTCTCTGTCCAGAAAGCGGTTGATTCAGGAGCAAACCAATGATCCTGAAATTTGTGTACTAAAGAAGAGAGCCCTTCCTGATGAAGAAATAGACGCAGTTCCAGTTGGGTATTATCTCAAGGATGGAGTGTTGATGCGGAAGTGGCGCCCTCCTGATATCCCTGCCAATGCAGATTGGGCAGTGGTCAAGCAAATTGTTGTTCCGAAGGTCTACAGGAATGAGATCGTAACAATGGCTCATAGTTTGCCTTTAGGAGGTCATCTTGGTGTTAACAAGACTGTTGACAAGATCATGAAACACTTCTTCTGGCCTGGACTTCGGAAAGATGTTTCCAACTTTTGCAAAACCTGTCACACTTGTCAGGTAGTTGGCAAACACCAGTTAGACCCACCTGTAGCTCCATTGCAGCCTATCCCAGCATTTGGGGAGCCCTTCTCCAAGGTCATTGTTGATTGTGTTGGTCCATTACCCAAGACTAGATCTGGAAATCAGTACTTGTTGACAATCGTGTGCATGTACCAGATTCCCTGAAGCCATACCTCTACGCAACATTAAGGCAACTGCAATCTCGAAGGCTTTGATAAAGTTCTTCACGTTGTTTGGCCTTCCCAGGGAAATTCAGTCAGATCAAGGTAGCAATTTCACTTCCGGATTGTTTCAGCAGGTTGTGTATGAACTAGGTGCGAAGCAGATTCTCTTCAGTGCCTATCATCCAGAGAGTCAGGGTGCCTTAGAGCGGTTTCATTCCACTCTCAAGATAATGATGAGGACTTATTGTTATGACCATGAGAAAGACTGGGGTGAAGGTGTTCATTTGCTGTTGTTTGCAGCTAGAGAAGCAGTGCAGGAGTCTACTGGATTCAGTCCGTTTGAGCTAGTGTTTGGCCATGAAGTGAGAGGACCTTTGCTATTGTTGAGTGAACAATGGCAAGAGAAAGAGCCGCATATCAGTCTGTCAGACTATGTTAGCAAGTTCAAGGAAAGACTGCGTGCAGCTTATGACCTAGCCAAAGAGAACTTGAAATCAAGTCAGGGAAAAATGAAAACTTGGTATGATCATAAGGCTAGAAGCCGTGAGTTTAAACCAGGAGACAAGGTCCTTGTGTTGTTTCCCTTGCAGTCCAATCCATTGCAGGCTAGATTTCATGGTCCTTATGAAATTCTGACAAAACTCGATGATCTCAATTACATTGTGAAGACTCCAGATAGGAGAAAGCCAAAACAGTTGTATCACATTAACATGCTGAAGCCTTATCATGATAGGAATGCTAGGGTTGCAGCTGTCACTTCGGATCCTCCTATGGCCGAGACTTGTGAAGATGAGGGGGAGTTTCAAGATGATGAACCTAGAATTAAAGCTGAAGTTCTTTCATGTAAATTGTCAAATTCTGAAGTGTTGCAAAATCTTGATGTAAAACTCCAGCACTTATAATCCTCACAGAAAGATCAGTTTGAGAGGTTGATCAAGAAATATAAAGATCTATTTCCTGATGTTCCAAAGAGAGTTTCTATAGCCTCTCATGATGTCGATGTTGGTGATGCCAAACCAATAAAACAGCATCCGTACCGGATGAATCCTGAAAAGAGAAAGATTGCTGAGAAAGAGGTTGAGTACATGTTAGAACATGATATTATCCGACCCTCTAACTCAGATTGGAGTTCACCCTGTGTTCTAGTTCCAAAACCTGATGGAAGTACTAGATTCTGTACAGATTATCGCAAAGTCAATGATGTAACTAGAACTGATGTGTTTCCAATACCTAGGATTGATGATTGTATCGATAGAGTAGGGCAAGCAAAGGTTCTGACCAAGATTGATTTATTGAAGGGTTATTGGTGTGTGCCTTTAACTGAGAGGGCCAAGAGCATCTCTGCTTTTGCCACACCATCTGGGTTATACCAGTATGAAGTCCTACCCTTTGGCATGAAAAATGCCCCAGCCACATTCCAAAGGATGATACAGTCTACAATCGCCGGATTGCCACACACGAGTGCGTACATCGACGACCTGATCACATGGAGTGACTCCTGGGAAGAACACCTGAAAGATGTAGAGACGTTGTTCCAGCGCTTGACCCAGGCTAACCTGACTGTTAACCTGAACAAGAGTGACTTTGGTTGTGCTACTGTCACGTATCTTGGCTACGTTATAGGCCAGGGTAAGGTGGCACCCATAAATGCTAAAGTCCAAGCCATCATGGACTTTCCAGTTCCTGACAACAAAAACCTTTGCGCCGCTTCCTTGGAATGATCGGGTACTACCGCAAGTTCTGCAAGAACTTTGCTGAGATTGCTCTCAGTCTCACCAGCCAACTGAAGAAAGGCGTAAAGTTCACTTGGGATAAAGCATGCCAAAGAGCCTTCGATCGCCTGAAGTCTCTGCTGTGTCACTTCCCCGTGCTCAAATCTCCTGACTTCAACAAACCGTTCTCCATGGCGGTCGATGCTAGCGACCAAGCTTGTGGATCTGTGCTCCTACAGAGAAGTGACTCTGATGACATTGAGCATCCCGTGGCATACTTCTCCAGGAAGTTCAATCGCCACCAAAAGAACTATTCCACAATTGAGAAGGAGCTGTTGGCTCTGGTTCTATCCTTACAACACTTTGAGGTTTATGTTTGTACAGGGCAAAAGCCAATGATTGTATATACTGACCACAATCCGTTAATGTTTTTGAGTAAGATGAAAAACAAGAATCAGAGATTGTTGAATTGGAGTTTGATTTTACAGGAGTTTGACTTGGAAATTAAGCATGTAAAGGGTACTGACAATGTAATTGCTGATTGCTTATCCCGTGTTTGAGTATGTGTATATATATCACGTGTTTATTAGCATATTGCATTATATGTATATATATACAAGTGTCTACTTAACCATTTTTGTATTGAAAAGAAAAATTTTGCCTTTATGAGTCAAAATTTTTCCCTTTTGGAATGGAGGTGTAATGTGGAAAAAAAAAAAGCCACTAGATGGCAGTATTGACATTTTTTTTTTTAAGCCAAGTCTGGAGCTAGGTTTGGGGCATATCCTGGGCATGCCTCAGAGGGGGCTGGAAAAGAGTATATAAGGAGAAAAATTGAGAGAGTGGAAGAGTAGTTGGAGAAATTGCAAGGAGAAATTGTGGAAGGATACATTTGACCAGACCTGTCACTCTTTTCAAGACCTGTGAAGTTTTTTGTGGATTTTTGCCTGTGTTGGAGCATTTTCCTGTCCCAGGACATCGCAACACAGCAACCCATCTCAATTACCAGGGGACTGTAAATATATCTCTTTTTTTATTTCAATCTTGGTCAGTAGGGTAGATTGTTGATAAGTTCTAAGTGTTTGTTTAATTAAATCTGTTGAAGTTTAAGAATTTTGTCTGTCATCCCTTGCTGTCCGTGACGTCATAACAAATTGACGCCATCACAAATTGGGCCCATAACACATGCAATTATATTTCTCGAACTAGTTTATTAAAAAGAGCCCATTGATATTGACAACTTGTCTTTTGTTACCCTGTCTGTATTATGTTTATGAAGCAATATCCGATTTAATGAATAGCCTAAGCCTACTGCCAACTTTCGAGAAATTTTCTGGACTTGAATATTAATTCCAATATGGATCCAGCTTCTAAACCTGCAACTGCAATCGTAGACGGCTTGCATTAGCCTTATTAAAAAGGGTCCCGCATTGCCTTAATCAGTAGCTTCTGCTTCAGTTTAGCGCTGAGGTTACATCGGCTTTTAACTTGCAGCTAGGGATTTCATTTTCATAGTCGAGATAGGGTGTACTATTAACCATGCGTCTGCAGCATGCGGCGCTATTTAAACACAGCAGATGCGTGGATGATGAAGATATGTAGCCTATAGCGTTGTTAAGAGACAGCGGCCTTGGCCGATGAACCATTCGTTGCATGCATAATTATTGTGCGCGCATATTGCGTGCGTCTTGATGCAGGCTGGAAAAAAATGCGACACGAGTATCCTATAGGCTAACGCAATGTTTAAGGTCCCGTTTGCGATTTCTAATCCTAGGCTAAATAAATGACTGAAAACAATTTAGCCTACGTCCATAAATGCGGGGATGGAAAATGGATGCTCCCTCTGACATTCAGTTCGTGTATGGCTTCATACATCGCATCCATTCAGCCAATTAACGTTATTTCACAGATCACAACCAGATTTAACATTAATAAAATAAAGTAGCCTACTGATATTTTCCAAATAAACCTTTTTAACATTCTAAAAGGCCAGACTTTGGACAAGGCAGCCTACCCTTGGGAATACAGCAGCCTGAAAAAAATAATTTGTGACCTCCCAATGTTGGCCTGAAGTTGGCGCCACATATATATATATATATATATATCAAAATGAAATGTACAAATATTCATACATTTATAAATATACAAATACAAATATGGAAATATAAAAATGTGACATACAAAACGTATATTTGTAAATATATTTTTGAGATTTGAAAATAAATGTGCTTGACTTGGTGTGTGGATTCTGCATTTGTGGATTGCTTTTTGGTTTTTCTCTCAATGACGTAATTTTGAGACATTCCTGCCGCACACCACGATCCACAAATAAATACCACAAACCAGATCCACAAATAAATGAATACACCCTCCCCTGAACAACCAGCAGAGGACAGTGTGGTGCAGCCACAGCTGGGTAATTGTCAGTCTCATGTCTCTGAACATGGATGAAGCAGCCAGGGATGAAGCAGCCAGAGATCAAGCAGGATCCACTGTAAGTATTACTCATTTTACACACATTGCACTGATAAAAGATCAGTATCTACATCTGGAAAATGTCATTAAACGGTATTGATACAATGAGCAGCTACAGTGGCGTAGCCAGAACGTGGGCCAGGAACATTCCTTTATAACTTCTATCAGTCCTGACTTGTTCGCAGTCATCTTTCCTAATGAACAATACATTCACTCTGAAAACAATCCACACTATCAGGTGTTGCTATTTCTCCTCGTGAACGTAAGATGACAATCATTCATTTGGACGCGGTTGAACAATTATCGCTCCTGACTTGTTCTCAATCATTTTCCTTAATTAAAACGTTTTACAATTATAGCAATACACTATTGGCAATTATAGACACGGCGTTTTTCTTAATGCGATCCAAGTGTGACAAAATAATAGGCTAAACTCAGTTCAGAAAAATAATTTACTCGCAGCCGCACGCTTTACGAAACTGCTCTGAATCTTCCACGCGACCTTTTTTTTGGCTTTTTTTTACATCAGGCGATCAAACATGCTCTTCATGATCGCTTACATTGTTGGAATTAAATCAAAGACGAATATGAGAAACACCTGTACGCAATTTTGAGTATGGCTGATTGAAAGGCCAAAAAAAAAAAAGCGTCCAAACAAATCATTTTCATCTTTCACGAGGAGAACTAGCAACACCTGATAGAGAGGAGCTGTGTTTTCGGAGTGAATTCATAGTTCATGAGGAAAGATGATTACGAACAAGTCAGGACTAATGGAAGTTGTAAAGGGATGTTCCTGGCCCACGTTCTGGCTATGCCACGGAGCAGCTAGCACTGTCTTTCAGATTAACTGGATTGGTTAGCAGTAGCTAATCTAACGCTAACGTTAGCTAGCTCAGACCCATAATGCATTGTCTCTGGAAAGACTTGAATTGTCGTTGTGCATTTCCTTAATCAATCAATCAATCAATCAAGCAATCTTTATTTATATAGATTGGGGCTTATTTTATATTCTATATTTACAGCGCCCTCTATAATTATTGGCACCCCTGGTTAAGATGTGTTCTTTAGCTTCTCATAAATTCAGTTTTTTTCTAAATAATATAGGACCACAATGAAAAAAGAGGAAAATCCAACCTTTAATTCAAGTGCATTTATTCAGTGGGAAAAAAATCCCACATTAAGAAATAATTCTTTTGCATCAAATCATCGGTGCCGCAATTATTAGCACCCCTGATGTTAATACTTTGTACAACCCCCTTTTGCCAACAAAACAGCACCTAATCTTCTCCTATAATGTTTCAGAAGATGGGAGAATACAGAAAGAGGGATCTTCGACCATTCCTCTTTGCACAATCTCTCTAAATCATCCAGCGACCTGGGTCCTCTCCTCTGCACTCTCCTCTTCAGCTCACTCCACAGGTTTTCAATGGGGTTGAGGTCTGGGTACTGAGATGGCTATGGGAGGAGCTTGATTCTGTGTCTGGTGAACCATTTCTGTGTAGATTTGGCCACATGTTTAGGGTCATTATCTTGCTGAAAGACCCAGTGACGACCCATCTTCTGCTTTCGGGCAGAGGCCAGCAGCTTTTGACTTAAAATGTCCTGGTATTTCAAAGCGTTCATGATGCCATGCACCCTAACAAGGTTCCCAGGGCCTCTGGAAGAGAAACAGGTCCACAGCATCACCGATCTTCCCCCATACTTCACAGTGGGCATGAGGTGCTTTTCTGCATACTCATCTTTTGTGTTCCGCCAGACCCACTTAGAGTGTTTGTCGCCAAAAAGCTCTATCTTGGTCTCATCTGACCAAAGCACATGGTCCCGGTTGAAGTCCCAGTACCACTTAGCGAACTCCAGACGTTTGCGTTTATGATTGTGAGTGAGAAAAGTTTTTTCCGTGCATGCCTCTCAAACAGCTTGTTGGCATGTAGAGATAGTGCCTGATGGTTGTTTTGGAGACTTTGTGACCCCAAGATGCTACCATTTGTTGCAATTCTTTAACAGTGAGCTTTGGAGAACTTTTTATTTCTCTTACCATCCTCCTCACTGTGCGTGGTGGCAAAATAACCTTGCGTCCTCGTCCAGGCTTCCAGTTGTTTTAAACTTCTTAATGATTCCTCTGACAGTAGATATGGGCAGGTGCAGGTGAGTGGCTATTTTCTTGTAGCCATTGCCTGACTTGTAAAGGTCGACGCACATCTGCCTTACTTGAATGGTGTGTTCCTTTGTCTTTCCCATGTTGAAGAGTGGATAAGAGAAATGGCCTCTGTGTCACGTCATATTTATACCCCAGGGAAACAGGAAGTGATGAATTACTAATTAAATGTTCCTAGATACTCTGATCAACTTTGTAAACTACTGTAGAAATGACAGAAATACTTCAATTACATTTATTTCCTCGGAATTGTTAGGGGTGCCAATAATTGTGGAACAGGTGATTTTATGAAAAATAATTATTTCTTAGTCAGGGATTTTTTTTTCCCTTAAAATTCACTTGAGTTGAAGGTTACATTTTTCTACAATTTTCAGTCTGAGAGTATGCTTCTGCAATAAAAATTGAATTTATTTTAAGGCTTTTAACACATCTTAACCAGGGGTGCCAATAATTATGGAGGGCGCTGTATATAAATTCCAATGGGATTTTCCATAGGGTTTTTTTATGAATAAAGCATTAATTTTAAATACTTATTTTTCACACCAACTATCTCTCATACTTTGAATCATCTTCCTTTTCACATACAAAGATATCCACAACAGCAGTTTTGAAATATTATAAACAGTAATTCTGTGTACATGTATTTATATAGTGTGTAGTGTTTATAATGTGTTCCTATGGGATATTCCACAAAAAAATCTCACTATTCCACCCCAAATGTTTATCTCTGACTATTTGGCTCATCATCTCTTACTCACACAGACCCCCTTCACACAAAAAAGTACACATCAACACCATCAACACATTTATACGCACTCTCACACACACAAACACACTACTTCCAGCCATTGTATTTACATCATATACCACTGTATTTGGAGACCTGTCCAATGCAGTGAATGCAGTTATGGCCCATGTGGGCCATAACTGCATTAAATTTTTTGACCATGTGATCAACATAATATGTATTTCTACTACTGTTTTAAGAATACTGAGAACTTAAATACCCCATGTGTTTTTACCTCTGAGGACAGGGCTGTGTTAGCTAGCTAATGAGCTTACCCTGACTAGTACATTTGTCATTCACAATTTATTCACCAATATGCAAGCTCTTTTTATTTGTTTATGGCATAGCTTTGTTTAACAGTGTACAACCACCCTTGAATCAAAATCATAAGTCAATTAAACTGATGCCTTAACATTTTAGCACCTTGGGCTCTAATTTCTTGGCGCAGCGCAGGGTGGCGCAGCGTGGCGTAGCGTGGCGCAGCCCACGCAGTGGTAATTTTGTCCGGTGCAGCCCGCGCAGTGGTAATTTTGTGCGGTGCAACACCGTGCGCAGCCACTTTGGCAATTTGGTAGACGGACGTGTGCCGAGATGGGTGTGGCGGCGTAGTAGGGTGAGGTGTCACATATTCATCAAGACGCAGTAACAATTTCGTAGCAAAAGTCTCTGCTGAAATTGCGCAGAAAGCTCGCCAGCTCCAACCTGGTTTACTTTCAGTGCAGTGGTAATTTGGCTGACCGGCGCACAGTGCGCACACGTCACCGAAACCTCACAGGCAGGTTTCCAGAATGTCAGGCACATTTCAGTGCAATAAATAATTACAGCAACCACTGTTTAATGTAACTATCTGAATCAGCACATAAATTATAGTATCTATTTCGATTGTCCTGATGTCAGATCAAAGGCGGTTGGCACTCGTAATGGAAACTCGACCTGGCTTAATCAATGCAGCTGAATCTGTGATGCAAATTAACGACTTCACATCTTTCTCAGCCAACCACTAACTGCCTCAGCATCAGGCAGTGTGTGTGTATATATATATATATATATATATATATAGTATATAAATATATATTTATAATGCTTGCGTTCTATGCTCAGTAAAGCCGCTTGCACACTGGACGCGAAACAAATTTTTCGCACGACTGATTACAGTCAAAGTCAATGCAAAGACGTGAAGACACGTCTCATAAAGTGAGTCGACATTGGCGCGGGACTTTGTGCATTTATGACGAATTTAGCGACTGTCGGACAGAGATCCTAAAATACTGCTTGTCCGAAAGTCATAAAAGTTCTAATTTCTCGGTTCGACCTTCTCAAAATGCAAATTGATAGCTATCGACTTTTCTTGGTCTTTTTATTCGTCTGTTTTCTTCCGTTGAAGATCGAGAACAGTCTTTATTCGGTCTCTCTTTTGAAAATTAGTCAGATGGATCGAACAGATTCACGCTTTATTTCCACACCAGAGATAAAATAGTGCTTGTAGTCAGTGAGCAAATCAATTCCATGACCACTGACATTGTGAATTAAATATCACATGCATGATCAAGACTGTTCGACGCAAAATGCAAAATACTCCATGTCCGGCAGCCAGCAAAAAGTAAAAGTAGGGGAGAGCTGGTACAAAAGTAACATTTTTCACATAAACGTCATTTTAAAAGATAACATTACAGACCGAAAAAAAAATTTGGAGCGATCAACTACTTTTGTGTGTGCTCTGTCAATATCAGGTGCTAAATCATCCCTATATATATTGACTTCAGCATAGTTTGCCGTCCAATGGAAGTTATGCATTGCTACTTTTCGACCCCTCCAGTCGGGATGAAAGTAGCGCACGGGTGGGACAAAAGTAACCTGATCAAATTAACTGGAATCTTTTGAATTACTGTCGTTTTTCATTTGAAAAAATCAAACAATGTCTTTGCTAACATGCAATTGTAAATATACAATGCACTCATTTATTCAATTCAAAAATGACATTAAAACAGAAGTAAAAACAATCACACATTTGTTTTAAACATTTTCATCACAGTTGTGACAGATATAATGAGCTGCACCCTCAGTGCATGCCTCATTGACCACAGCAGACAAAAGATGCACTGCACCCACACTTCTCCAGGCAAAGATGAGACAAATGTCTCCCCACAAACAAGACATTCCTCCTCATTGCCCTGAGAAACGGTGGTTGCAGTGTATCCGCTTAACAACATCTTCTTTGGGCGTTTTGAAGAGGACTGTTTCTTCTGGCCCCTCCGCCGAGTCTCCTCCTCCAAGGCAGCTTTTACTGGGGTGTCGGTCAGTATTGCTGTTGACCTGTAACATTCAAAGAGATGGTAGTCAGAATCAGCTTGTTTTTATACAAGCAAGAAAATCAAGACAAGTTAAAAACGACACTCTGCTCACCTTTCTGCCTCTTCTTTTATTTTCTTTCCTCGAGCCAGCCTTTGGATATGGGCGAACCTTTTCTGGGCTGAACCTCTGTATTGGCGTGCCACTAGATGTTCCTGGAACCACAAGCATACCTGGATAGATAATATTTCAAAAATAAATAATAAATGCTTGGTAAGGCTCAACATGCACATTTAAAGACACAAACAGACACAAACTCTCACCATCTACAGGAATGGCAGACTCATGGGGATGCAGCTCAAATGGGCTCTGGCTAGGTTGCTGGTGTCTTACGGGAGCGGGCGCTGGTGATGGAGCGGACATTGGTGATGAAGAGGGCGCTGGTGATGAAGCGGACATTGGTGATGAAGAGGGCGCTGGTGATGGAGCAGGCACTGGCATTGGGGATGGAGCTGGTGCTGGTGCAGGTGCAGGACGGTCGGTCACAAAAGCTGGAGCAAAGTCTGTCTCACTGAAAATATCTGGATTCAAGGGCCAGATACCGGTACACTCGAACCCAGATGAAATGCTGCTTGCTGTCGCAGCTTGAGGCAGAGCTTTAGCCACAAGACTTAGGATGTTATAGATGGTCAAAGTTCTTCCAGGGTTCATTCGCATCCAATTGTCTGCTGCACTGTTAATGTAGTGCTTCAGAGGACCAAAAACGCTTCGGTCTAGCGGCTGAAGACGGTGGGAGCAGTGGGGGGGAAAAGACAGGAGTACAATGCCATGTGACTTGCAAAAGTCAATAGCTACCACAGAGAGGTGTGATGGATGATTGTCTAAGAGTAGCAGCAACTTTGACTCCGGGGTCACGCTGGTGTGCCTTGCAAAATGCTGTAAAATGCCAAGAAATCGGCCTCCTGCATCCACCCCCCGATCCATTGGCAGAACCAGTGCAGCCAAGGGGGCCATCCCGGATGAAGTGGTGCTGGAACTTCTTCCTTGGGAAGATAAAGTAAGGGGGAGCAAAGTTGCCTTGTGCGTTGGCAGCAGAGGCAACAGTCACCAATGTCCCTCTTTCCCCAGAGGTCACAGCACCAACCTGGCGCTGCCCCTTGGTGGCAATGATTTTGTCTGGCACTTGAACCATTGTGGTACCTGAAATAATAAATGAAATTAATTATTGCTGCTGCAAATCACTGTTGCTTTTTAATTTATCTAAATATAAATTTTTACCTGTTTTATCCATGTTCCAGATGTCCTTTGCTTCAAAATTATAGCGGGTGAGGACAGTCTTTAGGTTTTTAAAAATGCTGTCATGTTGGTCTTGTTGAAGCTGGTGGAACGGGACATGCTGGTGGCTTGAGGTCGGCGGATGGACAGGATTTTGTTGCACTCGAGGAAGGAGGTGAGCCAGTCCTTCCCTGCCATCTGGTTTTTCTCCCATGAACATGGAGTTTTGAGGCCAATATTTTCGGCCAGCTCATATGCAAACTTTCGCACCTAAAACAGCATGAAAAAAGAGGTTAATTCCCAGATAGCAAGCACCTCAGAGCCGGGGCAGATCCGGAGCTGAGGTGCTTGATATCTTAGGCAAATGGCGATAGTGGTGTAACTCTGTCTGCAGTGTTACTCCAACCTGTTTAGGACTCAGGCCAAAATATATATCAGCTGCTCTCTTTATATATGCCTGCAGTCTCTTCTCCTGTTCTTCTGTGAAGACTTTGTTGTGAGGCCTGTACCTTGGGGCTCTGGCCTGCTGCCCTCCTGCCTCTGCCCTCCTCTTACAGTACCTGAACAGGGTGACATGACAAACACTATGCACCTCTGCTGCCCTCCTTATACTCTCACCTCTTCGGACATCAAAAAAGGCCCTTCCGTAAACCTGCTGGTCAACCTTTCCTCTCTGGATAGTTCTGACCCTAACTCTTGGCATTTTCTGTCTGTAAAATATAACACACACATTTTTTAAATGAGCTTTAAAACAGAAAATTCGGCCGCATTAGCAGAGAGGGACGAACGTAACCATTGCTACTTCCGCCCCGACAGTGACTCCATACATTAGAACCAGGATTGCTTCTAAAGTGGAAAAAGTCTGACATTTCAAACTTCAGGATATGTTACAAAACTAAATGACCTATCACTTCATCATAAATATGACACATGGTGCGATAAAGACAATCTTTAAGTCAAAAAAGTTTACCATTTGTCTGAATTTACTCACCACTGTGGAAAACGGTCTTCCCAGTCTCATTCCGCAGGGAAGCGTCGAAACCTCAAGATTTTTCCCGGGTCTGGAGAGTGTCACAAGCTGCACGTGCTGACCTAATATGACGCATCGAAGTGCGGATGGCTGTGAGTAAATCTCCGTATTACTTTCGTCCCACGTTACTTTCGCACCGGCGCTCCCCTATTGATATGAGAACAGATTTATGACGAAATAAAGAATAAAAATATATTACCAACAAACAGAACATCCAAAAAAGATGGCCCGCAAATAAATAAATCGCAGTGTTCATTGGATATTCTTCTTGTTGTTAAAATGTTTGTTTTTATTCTTCATTTCGTTCTCAATCTGTTCTTATTGTCCTCTTTTTTTTTTTTTTTTTTGCTGTCAGACACGGAGTATTTTGCATTTAATGTCCGACAGGCATTGTACATTGTCCCGCGCCAATGTCGACTCACTTTATTGAGCAGAGCTTAAACAGAAACATTGATTGAAATTCTCGGTACTCATCTTGAAGAACTGAGCCCTCTTATCAAAACATTCACGTTTAATATCTAAAAGATTCAGTATATTTGAAGAAATTAAAAACAATAATTGACTGTCGGACACGGAGTTATATTGAAACCATCCGACTGTCGGACACGGAGATATATTAAAACGCTGTCCGACTTCCGGACACGTAGACACTGCGTTCCACGCAATGTCGTGCGAAAAATTTGTTTCGCGTCCAGTGTGCAAGCGGCTTAATACTGCTATTATTGTCGCTTAGGTTTTATCGTTTTTAGTGGGGGAAAGGAATACAGCCTGATTGCTATGATCTCGTACTAAGTTAGGATCACATATTGAAAATAAATGTGTAACGTATCTTGCATTGTTGTCCATGCATGTTAATCCCAAAATTTTAAGCAGCAACAGGGTGTAATAATAGGAACACGCTATCCATCGTTTCTCTTCCCAATGATGCAGAAGAAATAAATGAGCAACCGTCGTATTTCATTCCAACTTCATAACTTTGAATGATCTGACGTAGTTTTGTTTTGAAATTCCATTCAAGTTCGCTAATGGTAATAACTCGAGAATGCCCTAGCTAGCCAGCTAACTCATATTCTTAATGGTTAATATAGACGTATGTGGTGCAGAAAACATGCCTGAAGCAGCAAAGTAAAATGCAACATTAACGCATCATGCAGATATAGGACAGAGGCTTCTTTATTTCAACACTTTAAAGGTGAGGAGAGGAGCTCATTTTATTGGTGAAGATTTGACTCGGCTGTGTTAAACCCACTTACGCCTTCTCTCCTCCCTCTTTGCCACTTGCGCCGGCAGGAGGGTCAGAGGCGGGACAGAGGAGTACTTACGCCGGGCTACGCCATGCACGAAATTGCAAAATACACCTGGATACACCCCGTTGGCACGGCGCTCCCCCCATTCACCGCGCCTGCGCCTGGTCAACGAATTTAGAGCCCCATGTTTACCATGTTAGGTATTAACTCTGCCACCTTGTGATTACAGAGAATGCTGGAGACGATGGCCAACGCCCTACTCAATGCGTTGGCCAGGTCAAGTGTCTCCACCTCCGCCAACCCAGCACCCACTCCCGTCTTGACTCCTACCACAACACCTACCCCTGCTCCTTCCTCCACTGCCAGCCCTGTACCTGCTTTTGCAAGTAGAGTAAATAACTCATTGAAACGGTATGACCAATGAAGTATTGATGAATATGTGATCAGTGTAAATGAAATTGATAGTTAAGTTTTAGTGCTTTATTTCTCATCTTTTTTGTAGACAGTTTCCTGGCATGTACTCTGGAGAGACTGGAAAGAGAGGGAAGGCCAGATTTAAAACCCCTGACAGATCCCCCAGAGTCACAGATCTCCCGGTTTTCGTCCTGCCTGGGCCAACTACAATGACCCCAAAGGGCTCCAGGGAGCTGGAGCTTGCCCGTGCTGGCCTGGGGAAAAAGGTGGTCCTGGTGCCAGAAAGTGCACACCATTCAGAGGTGTTACGATTCATATGTACAAAAACAATTACTATGTTTTATAGTGGGGATATCACTGACTTTTTCTACATTATTGAGATTAGCTAGGCTGGCCACTCAACAGCTTAACTGTGAATTTCGTCCCTTCAATTTGTCTCACTGATGGAGGGGGAGTTTTTACAAACTCAGGCCTCTCATGGGGAGGTGGATGTTTTTCAAAGCAGCAGGTATTCCCCTCAGAATGTATCATAATGATATTGTATCTTTCTGTATTTCTATATTTGTGTTGAGTTCACATGGCTATAGAGTGGTGTGAAATAGTCCTTTGATAAATGGTATTTTCCTGTTATTTAGGCGGCAGTAGCCAGAGGAAACTGAGCATCATTCCAATAGATTCAGAGGGCTACTCGGGCCGACAGCTCCACGTGGCATCGAACAACAGGAAGAATGTGTTGTTTTTGGTTCCTCTCCAGGAGGAACTGGAGACCTCGCCCCTGCCCTTTAGTTCCCCTGAATTTTCAAAAATGCCAAAGGTGGCCTGCAATAGTTGTTTGGAAATGATCCCTTTGCAGATGTTGGCACTGCACTCAGAGAGCTGCCAGACAGTTGTAAGTTGTTTTTTTATTTGTCTTCACGTTAAGTTGTATAGCAACTTCCACAGTTCTTGCCACTCCTTGTAAATCTGACTAAAACATATGATATATGATTTGCAAAAAGTCTACCTTATTTTCACAACACAATTTCCTTTAAAAAAAAAAAGAAACATGAAAAACGTTTCTTTACGATGCATTGTTCTTTTTCCAAAAGAATTAACTTGCTTTGATGTTTTGAATTTTCCTCAATATTGTCATTTTGTTATTAATATTTCTAGCAGGAGCAGACGGACGAGATGAACAATGATGATGAGGGTGATGGTGATGCAGATGTCGACAGTACAGTGGGAAAAGGGGTAACTTAATTTACATCAAACTTTTTTGAAAAGAGAAAAGGATATTTCTAGTATATTTCTCATCATTCTGTTCAAATGTATGTTATGGGTGATACATGTTTTGTCTATTGTTTTTGTCAACACGCACTTCTGTATAGGTTCGTCCTATATGCCAGCTAGAATTTCCTGTGTCAGAGCTCCCAAATCACTCCAACATTTGTGCAGAAAGGTACATTATTTTAACTATTCACCACAGTCTAAGCTGTCCTGAATGAGCATACCATTTTAAAGGTGATAAGATGTATGTGGAGGACAATGTATGGTAAAGTGAAAGGAACCATGGCATTAAGAATAGAATTCACCTGTGCCATATTTTTTTTCTTGTGTCTCCCGTAAGATCCTTCAATACTGAGGAAGAGATGGAACCAAACCTTCCGGGACCATCATCTTCAAATATAACACTACCCCCTCCGTCAACACAAACAGCAGAAGGTAGCAAATAAATTGTAAATCAAAGTGGAAAATAAACATTTATTTTATCTGATCAACAGATTCTTTACGTAACATGCAATTCCACTGTTTGTTTCTGTTACGATCCCCAAAGCGCCTAGGAAAGCTAGGGGGTCGCACTTTGGCTTTTAACCGAGGTGATGTACAATAGCGTAAGCCTGGGGCAAGCAATACTTAAAAAAAAAGAACACCACGGGATATGGGGCAATGACACACAATCCACGAGTGAAAAAGTGCAAATGGGTGCTGTTACTGTGCAAAAAGTGGTATTTACAATATTTACAATATTTACATAACTGAAAACAGGAACATGACAAAACACACATCCAAGGTCCGGGGACCTGAGTGTTGCCCAAGAAAAGAACTAAACAAAACCAAAACAGGACTAGCTGGAAAGAAAACCGAGTAAGCTACCTAACTGCTGATTGTATATACAGAAAGAAAACCAACCTAACTATACTGACTAGCCGAAACATAAATACAGCGGGTGGCAACCACTCCTAACCTAGTGTGTTTAACAGGTTTGTTTTTGCCTACGTGCAGGTGTACAGAGGCCTCTGTCTTACCCTTCCCCGGCCTCGAAGTGGTCAGAAAGAAACTCAGTACACAAACGAAAAGAAACCAGGACGTAGACGGAATTACAAACCAAACCAAAAAGCAAAAAGACTGAGGTACAACAAACAGATGGGATGAACAGAACTCCTCTCAGGTCACAGGATCCGGATTTAAACAGGTGAGGTGAAAGATGATTGGTGGACCAGTGTCAGGAGACTCCCTCTGATTGGCGGAGGCGGGACATGGCATGACATGGGGTAATGATGATGGATGGGAACCTGGACCAATAGAGAGACACAGCAACAAAACCAAGGAAATACAGAAAAAGTGTGGCACGTAACACTCCCCCCCTTAAGAACTAACTTACAACGGGAAAGTTAGTTGAACACCTTTTTTTTTTCTTGGCTATCCCATGTATATTAGCAGCAGAAGTACCAGAAATATAGTTTATACAAAGCTCCTAGACAAAGCATCTGCTATAACATTATCAGACCCCTTTTTATGTTTAATGTCCAGGATATAATTCTGCAAAATCAATGACCAGCGCATCAACCTCTGATTCTGGTTGTACATTTGATTAAGAAATGTCAGAGGGTTATGATCTGTGAAAACCACAATAGGCACAGAGCTAGATCCAACGTAAACTTCAAAATGTTGTAGGGCTAAAAGCAATGCAAGGGTCTCCTTCTCAATCGTGGAATAATGTCTCTGGTGCTTGTTAAACTTCCGGGAGAAGAAGCAGACGGGGTGATCAATCCCATCGGCGCCCTCCTGCAAGAGTACAGCACCAGCACCCAGGTCACTTGCGTCCACCTCTAGTTTAAAGGGGACCGCAAAATCTGGGGCGGCGAGCACAGGAGCACTACAAAGCAAAGCCTTGACACATTCAAAAGCAACTTGACACTCCGAGGACCAAGCAAATTTCCTTGCCGAACTGAGCAAGCTCGTTAGGGGAGCTACAATGGTGGAGAAGTTGCGGCAGAAGCTGCGGTAGTAGCCGGTCATACCTAAAAATCTGCGCAACTCGCGTCTGTTAGCAGGAGTAGGGAAACTAGTTATGGCCATTATTTTGTCGTTGATAGGCGCGACTTTTCCCTGCCCAACCTGTTTACCTAAATATGTGACAGTCGCCCTACCAAATTCACATTTGGCGAGATTGATTGTTAAAAAGGCCTTCGCCAGTCGGTCGAACACGGTTTTTAAAAGATGAATGTGTTCCATCCAGGTATCACTATACAACACAAGATCGTCGAGATACGCTTGAAAATTTGGTACACCGGTCAGAACCACATTGACAAGTCTTTGGAAGGTAGCTGGCGCGTTACGCATGCCGAAGGCTAAAACGTTATATTGCAAGAAGTCATCGGGAGTTACAAATGCAGAAATAAGGGAAGCACGAGGGGTTAACGGGACTTGCCATTACCCTTTTAACAAATCAAGTTTGGTTACAAACTTTGCAGAACCAACATTGTCAATACAATCTTCCATTCTCGGAAGTGGGTATGAGTCAGGTACGGTAACAGCGTTGACTTTTCGGAAATCAGTACAGAACCTGACACTACCATCCGGTTTTGGGACTAGAAGGCAAGGCGAGCTCCAGGGACTCGAGCTGGGAATTGCCAGGTTATTTTTTAACAAATACTGTACTTCTTTTTTCATGGCTGCACGTTTGGCAGCATTAACCCGGTATGGGTGCTGACGAATCGGTGCAGCTGAGCCAACATCTATATCGTGCTCAATTACTGGGGTACGAGTGGGAGTGTCACCGAAGAGCATGGGATATTCTCCCAACAATTTTCCCAAATCAGAGGCTTGTTGCTCGGACAAATGAGCAAAATGGGAGGACAAGTCGGCCAAAACTTCCGAATTTAACAACCTTGTTCCTTGTTGAGGAGCTTGCCTAAGCACAAGACCGTCCTCATCTTCAATATTGTCGGGACTGTCTGCGAGTGGTACAGAACCTGTTGTTAAGACAGACTGAACTTTTTCTTCTCCAAGGCAAGGCGTTTTCCTGACATGGTATTCCTTCAGCATATTAATATGGCATAAGCGCGATTTACGCCTGCGCTCAGGCGTGCGAACAATATAGTTGGTATCACTTATTTTCTCCTCTATTGTATAGGGACGAGCCCCCACTTATGTTACGATCCCCAAAGCGCCTAGGAAAGCTAGGGGGTCGCACTTTGGCTTTTAACCGAGGTGATGTACAATAGCGTAAGCCTGGGGCAAGCAATACTTAAAAAAAAAGAACACCACGGGATATGGGGCAATGACACACAATCCACGAGTGAAAAAGTGCAAATGGGTGCTGTTACTGTGCATAAAGTGGTATTTACAATATTTACAATATTTACATAACAGAAAACAGGAACATGACAAAACACACATCCAAGGTCCGGGGACCTGAGTGTTGCCCAAGAAAAGAACTAAACAAAACCAAAACAGGACTAGCTGGAAACAAAACCGAGTAAGCTACCCAACTGCTGATTGTATATACAGAAAGAAAACCTACCTAACTATACTGACTAGCCGAAACATAAATACAGCGGGTGGCAACCACTCCTAACCTAGTGTGTTTAACAGGTTTGTTTTTGCCTACGTGCAGGTGTACAGAGGCCTCTGTCTTACCCTTCCCCGGCCTCGAAGTGGTCAGACAGAAACTCAGTACACAAACGAAAAGAAACCAGGACGTAGACGGAATTACAAACCAAACCAAAAAGCAAAAAGACTGAGGTACAACAAACAGATGGGATGAACAGAACTCCTCTCTTCTTCTTCTTAGGAGTATTCGGCAGTGTAGACGCATCAAGGCGTATTACTGCCCTCCACTGAAAGGTTACAACGTAACTAAGAACTCCGCACTAAAACAGCACTAAATTCTATTATATAGCTCCGTTTCGTGCAAGAATTGTAGAACTGCTTCCATTATCAGCTGGTGATTCTCACTCTGACCAAAAATGAAGCTAAAGGAAAATGAACGAACTCCTAGATCAGACAGAGTTTTGTAAAAGTAGACCCTTTGCTCTCTGTATTTGCCACAGTCCAGGAATACATGCCTCAGTGTTTCGGGATTACCACACTCACAAAGCCCAGACTGATGTTTTCCCACAACAAACAAAGTTTGATTAAGCCCACAATGGCCTAGCCTTAATCTGCAGATTTTGACAGAATCTTTCCTGTTTCCCACAAAGTGAGTGTCTTTTTTAACACGAGGTTGCAGAGAAAATAATGTCTCCCCTAGTCTCCTTCTCCCACATTCCCTGCCATTCTTTCAGAAGACCCTCCTTGATTTTTTTTTTCTTTAGTTCCACTCTCCCCAAGGATACAGACATATCTACTACATCTTTCTTTAAAGCTTCTTTTGCTATAGAGTCAACTATTTCATTCCCCACAACCCCCACATGGCTTGGAACCCAGCAGAACTTTACTTCACAGCCTGCCTTCTCAGCTCTATAAAGGACAAAATAAATCTCATGAATAAGGTCAGGCCGGGCCTTTGAATTACCATCCCTCAAAGCCATTAAAGCAGCTGCAGAATCTGAACATATGAGAACCCTCTCTGGTTTTACTTCTTCCACCCACCACAAAGCCCAGAGAATGGCCAACAGTTCTGTCACATAGACAGAGCTTCCGTCAGAAATTCGCAGACCAGACCAAAGGTCCAGCTGCGCCACATAGACCCCAAACCCTGCCCTTCCACTCTCTGGGTCCTTAGACCCATCCGTAAAAATTACTAAATGTGATGCCATTTCTTCCATAAGATAATTCTCAACATCTACAATGATCCCGCTTTTATCTTCCTCGACTAGAAAGGACAGATTAATATCTACCTCTTGCATTAGCCAGTAAGGCACTGATACCCAGCTCATATGAGATACTATTCGCTCAGACTCCATTCCCAGTCTACCAGCCCACTGATTAATACAACTAAAATATGATTTGGGTTTAACCCTGCCACCTGCTTCCCAAGATTCTTGCAACAGACACTTGGCTGGGAGTCCTTGACTAGAAAAACCTAATTTAATCCAATACTGCAGGCCTAACTTAATCCGCCTTAAGGATAATGGCATTTCCCCATTTCAATAAGTAGAGCAGGAACTGGCGAGGTTCTAAATGCCCCACAACATAGTCTTAGTGCCTTAGCCTGAAGGACATCCAGTTTGTCGAGCAGCGACTTGGCAGCAGAACCGTAGACAAAACAACCATAATCAACAGTAGATCTTATCATTGCTTGATATATTAAATACATGGTCTCTCTGCCTGCCCCCCAGTCACATCCAGCCAGACTTCGCATAATATTCATCACTTTCTCACACTTATTAATTATACTAGCTATGTGAGCAGCCCACGTTAAACGCTCATCAAACCAGACACCAAGGAATTTAAAGACTTTAACCTTCTCTAAAGGACATCCGTACATGTTCAGCCCGTGATTTGGTAATTTTCTTTTTTTATCCAAAGATCATGTATTTAGACTTTGCTGCTGAGATTTTAAAGCCCCATTTATCACCCCATTCCACAACAGAGTCTAAGGCTTTCTGGACCTGCTTTAAAATAAATTTGACATTCCTGCCTTTTTTCCACAAGGCCCCATCATCAGCAAATAAGGACTGTCCAAACCCTCCTCCGATATTATTAAAAATGTCGTTTATCATTACATTAAACAGAATTGGACTGATGACACTTCCTTGCGGAGTGCCATTTTCTATCTCCACTATCTTAGAGCTTTTCCCTCCAATTCTAACTTGAATTGTCCTCTTCTTCAAGAAATCATGGATCCAGTTAAACATCCTACCTCTAACCCCTAAGTCATACAGCTTAAATAGCAGACCCTCCTTCCATAGTGAGTCATAGGCTTTCTCAATATCTAAGAACACACCTACCACAGCTTCTTTATTCACAAATGCCTTTTTAATATCTTGTTCTAGAACCGCCACTGATTCCATAGTAGACCTACCGATCCTGAAGCCATTCTGAAAATCTGTGAAAAGTCCCCTTGTTTCTAAAAAATATACCAACCTATTGGTGACCATTCTCTCCATGATTTTACAGAGAACCGAAGTTAAAGCTATCGGTCGATATGAAGAAGGGTCAGACGCTTCTTTGCCTGGCTTAAGAATGGGAATTACCACTGCATGCTTCCACTCAGATGGCAACCTACCCTCAGCCCACACAGTATTAGTTAATGCTAAGACCTCATCAAAGACTTCCTCTTCCAGATGTTTAAATAACTCATAAGACAGGCCGTCTCTTCCTGGAGTAGTATTTGCCCCTGCATTAATTGCACCTCTCAATTCTTTCATAGTAAAAAACACATTAGTTGGGTTAATGTTATCAAGGCTCCTCACCAATTTCCACTGATTGGCTGCTATCATTTAATTCCTCTTCCTACCTCTCTCCTCCCCAGACTCCCAGAGCTGTGTACAGCCTGGAAAGCCTCCACAAACATGTCAGCCTTTTCTATATTAGACACTGCTTCTAGATCCCCTTTCTTTTAACACGGGTACCGATATTCTTTTATAAAGCCCAGACATTTTATGCACAGCTGACCACAGATCCTTTACTGGGGTGTCAGGTCCTAAGGTTCCACAGAATTTCCTCCAGCTATTTCTTTTTTTTTTTTTTTTTACTTTCCTAGCCACTGCCCTTAATCTCTTATACTCCACCGCATAACATAGCATTGGATGTCTTCTTAAATGTCTATATGCTTTGTTCCTATTCCTTACCGCTATATCACACTCCTTGTTCCACCAGGGAACCAAAACTCGGGGCCTGGGCCTCTTCTTCATAGGAATAGCACTCTGAGCTGCCTTACAGATCATTCCACTAAGGGATGCATTCCAGGTATCCACTGAACCATCACTGTCTACCTCTCCAACTAAACTTTGAGCAATCTCCTGATATTTATCCCAATTAGCCCTAGAGAAATTATACCTGGCAACTCGTGCCTCCGCCTCCTCCCTCAGATCTCTCCCAAATCTGCACAGAATTGGAAAATGATCACTTCCCAGTGAATATCTATCCAAGACATCCCATTCCCCCACTCTTGCTAAATTAGAAGAGGCAAATGATAGATCTATATGGCTACATGTGTTCCCCAAGATATGAAACCTGGTCGGCCTCCCATCATTTATCATTACCAAATCATGCTTGTCTAAAAAATCTTCCACTACCAGTCCATTATAGTCCCTTCTATCACTACCCCATAAAGGATTATGAGCATTATAGTCCCCAACCCATACACTGGGATTCTTTATCTGCCCCATAATCTCATCAAAATCTGATATAGCCAACCGTTCACATGGATTATATACATTCACAATAGTTATTGAGCTTCTGCTGCTCCACACTTCCACGACCACACATTCTAAGCTAGTTTTAACCTCAAGTCTTCT
This sequence comes from Gymnothorax javanicus, assembly GCA_029692085.1. NCBI lineage: Eukaryota > Metazoa > Chordata > Actinopteri > Anguilliformes > Muraenidae > Gymnothorax > Gymnothorax javanicus. The sequence continues at coordinate 68,948,536 of CM056199.1, forward strand.
ATACTGGAGACCAGTTTTAACAAAAGTCGCGCATCCCCCTCCTGACCTGTCAGATCTATCCCTCCTCAGACACTCATACCCCGGGATCACAAAATCAAGGCAAGGTTTCATCCAAGTTTCCTGAATACAAATCAATTCTAGGTTGTTTTTAAATGCGCCAACAAATCTCTTCAATTCCTGTCCATTAGCCATCAAACTCCGAGCGTTCCATTGAAGAATAAAAAACATTAAAACGCTACTTATCCCTATCATCATCACCATCCTCAATGATCATTGACTCACTGACTTCAGATGACATTCTCTGCATGTAACACTTTTGTTTCTCGAACATGTATCCGTGCAATTTCTCTGGTAGCTGCTTCAAGTCAAGAAACCTCTCTGCTGCCTCCACTACCCGTCTTATGGTGCTTGATCTCGAAGAGGATTCCTTCAGTCCCACTAGCACATCAACTATAAAAGCCAGAAAAGACTCTCTGCTAAAGACCAAAGCATCAGAGGGAAGCACTGGTAATGCTGGAGGAGGCGCACGCTGGCTCCCCCCCCACTAGACTGGCCGCACTCACATTTCTGATTCCCTCCCCCTCCCTTTGAACTATTCTCACTGCATCTGCATAAGAAATCTTATGCTGATCTTTCACATTCTGAACCCGTCTAGCCCGTTCAAAGTGCTCACATCCTCGAAACGCAGCCGCATGTTCACCTCCACAATTGCAACATTTAACGCCCTCTGCCCTGCACTCCTTAACATCATGCTCCTCGCCACATTTCACACACCTCGTTTACCTCGACAGGAGCCTGCAATGTGTCCAAACTTCTGACATTTGAAGCAACGCAGTGGAGGTCTGACATATTCTTTCACACGATAAGCCATGCTACCCAGATATACTCTATCAGGCAGAACACTGTCCGCAAACGTAAGCAAGATCGGCGAATCACCCTCACCTCCCCCTCTCTACGTTTAAATCTCACAACTTCAATCACTCGCCCTCCCCTCACATTCTCCAATATTTCCTTTTCAGAAAGGCCAGCGTACACTCCGTAAATCACCCCCTTCAATCCCTGACTCCGTTTGCGAACGACGTCAACCTTCTTTTCCACCAGCTTCACGATCTCCATAGCGGCACTGTACTGCTTATGATCCTTACAACAAACTCTCAGCAGCCCATTAGGCAGCACCTTAGCCTGAAAGTCCTTACCTATTTTACTCACTAAAGCAGATGTAACCTTGAGGGGGTTTAATGCCTTAAAACCACCATCTCCTTGTTGTTGACTTTTAACCTTATACAGCACTACAAATTCCTCGGTCCCGAGTTTCCTCACTTTACTCCCCCCTACACTTGTTTCTGGCGTGTCACTTTCCGGTCTCTCGCTAGATGCTTCTCTTTTCTGACCAGAATCCTTGCCAGCTACAGTCCACCCGCTACCCCCCGCCTTTCCCCCACCCGATCACCCTCCCACCCGGCCATCAAGGCTATTTACTCTCTACCTACTTCGTCCTATACACTATTTAGAAATATACAGAGGAGAGGGAAAAAAAAAAAAAAAAAAAAAAAAAAGAAAGAAGAGGAAAATAAAACTGTTCAAAAAGCAAGATTCACCAGCTGATTCTGTAATACAACCCCTTGTTGATCAGTTTACTATTGTCATTTATTTTATTTAAGTTGTTAATTATCTAGATAGACGCCAACGCCAAATCCTCCACCTTCCCTGCGACTTCCCGCCAAAAACCACGTCCGCACTCTACCAGAACTCCTCTCAGGTCACAGGATCCGGATTTAAACAGGTGAGGTGAAAGCTGATTGGTGGACCAGTGTCAGGAGACTCCCTCTGATTGGCGGAGGCGGGACATGGCATGACATGGGGTAATGATGATGGATGGGAACCTGGACCAATAGAGAGACACAGCAACAAAACCAAGGAAATACAGAAAAAAAGTGTGGCACGTAACAGTTTCCCTTAAAGCGTGGAAAACTGCAGCCCCATCTGAAGCTGTGTGCCTCTTCATGGAGGACCTGAGGAAAGGAGGAGACCACCTGCCACCTCTACAGCTGACTCTAAACGCGGGGGACACTGAGGAGGAGCGGGGTGGCACCCTAATTTCCTTTTACAAGCAACGCCGTCAGACGTGCCAGTGGGCTGCTCATTTCAGATGCTGCATATTAGGTATTGATTGACACATCACTTACTCATGAGGAGTCTGAATTTGGAAATATTTTAGATGTATTAGAGTGTAATACGGTCTGTATTATGCACCAGTACACATGTACGTATAAGATCTTTTTTTAACAATTTCTAATTTTTACTTAAAAACTGATTTGTTCTTGGTAAATCCTTAATAGGCCACTTCATTTCATTACAGGGGATGCTGCAGTTGGTGTTGGGGTGATGAAGAACACGCTATCTACAGCCATCTCAAAATTGACAAGCGGCGTTAAGAAGAATATGGGTTAGCACATTTAATTTAACACATACAGTACAAATCAATACATAACAAAACCACCTACATAATAATGGATGTGGGTGGTATTGTACGCCAATTTCCTTGCTTGAACACTTGAAATGTATTTTTCTTAAATTGTCTCCTATGACCTCTAAGATACTTTTCGGTTAAGCACGTTCTATTTGTCTGCTTTTCAACAAATGTTTAGGAAATGCAGGTGTAAATGCCATCTTTGAAGGGCAAAGAGAGCATCTGGTACCAAACTTGTGTGTAGCACTCTTGGAGTGTGACTTGTTTGCTATGGCCGGAAGGATGGTTGGTCACTCCGCCATTCATGGTGGTCCTACCTGTCAGGACTAAGTCCAGCAGTGGTAGATGCCCTTACACATGGGACAAGGGAACTAGCAACATCAAAGCTCAGTCTGGAAGACTGCCCTGTTATGATCCTGCTCTGTCTGTCATGATTCTGCCATGCTTGTCATGTTTTCCTTGTTCCCTGTTATGTTTATGATTATGTCTGTTAGGTTTTGCCATGTTCTGTTTAGCTTTTACATTTTGCCATGTTTTTGTTTTTGCCACTCCCAATCCACTATTCTGTTAGTTTCCGGTCCATGTCTTTGTTCATGCCCTTCATTGCACTTTGTCTCCCCTGTCTGGTCTTTTGTTAAGCTACAGCTTCTCCCCAGTCCTGCGTGTCACATGCTTAGGTGATTTCATGGTTTCTGGGTTTCAAACATTCCTTCCAATCTCGTTTGCTTCCTTCGCCTCTCTTTTCTGTTTTACTAACCAATACTAACAGTTTGTTATTTTTATTAAAGTTACTAACCCACACTAACATTGTATATAATACTAACTTACTAACGAGCACTAGGGATTGTATAGCTGCACTTACTAATTGATTAACAAGCTCTCAGCACTCGCCCTGTTCTAGTCTCCGCCTCTTGCCTTCACTTTGTCTCTCCTGCAATTCAGCGGATCCTCCGCACCTGCTCCACTCTGTCCTACCTCTCATTATCTGTGCACATAACCGGAGCTGTATGTTTTGTCATAGGTTGTCTCGTGTTCCCTGTCCGCGTTTTGGCTTTTGCCAATTTCATGTGATTAGGTTCTCCCTCATGTTCCCTCCTTTGTAATTAGTCTGATCCTCATCACCTGATCCTAATCATAGCATGTGACTTCCCTTGAGTGTATTTAAGCTGTCTTCTCACTGCAGTTCCCCGTCAGAACGTTTCCCTTGTTTACCTGTGCTGCTCTTGTTTCTCGCCTTGTACTCATAGTGTTTCTCTTCTGACTGGACCGTCCGACCTTCGATTTTTGGCTCTGCTTTTTGGTACTATTGTCTGCATCTGTTTACTTAACCCTTTTTTGCCCGACTACGAGTTTTGTGTTTGCTGCCCTGGTAACGGTTTGGATTACGCCCACTGGATTTTGGCTTTTGCTTCTCTGACATGTCTGTGTACTGAACCTGTTTTTGCCCGACCACGAGTACTGTTATTGCTGCCCTGGTTTTTGACTCTGATTCTGCCCTACTGGATTGTGATTTTGGATTGGACTCTGTACCGTTGCTTTTTGCCCTGTGGGGGTTCACCCCCCAACTACAATAAATCACTTCTTGCTGCTACTTCCTGGTCTCGCATTTGGTTCCAGAACGGTACCTCACATGCCCGGAAATTCAAGTGAGGGACACCATCAGTCTAGTGAGTAAGTAGTAACACCATTCTTTTCTAAAATATAGATGGCCAATTCTAATGTCCTTAAACTCATGGGTTAGCTGAAAAGTGCTGACACCTTTTTTTTTTTTTTTTTTTTTTTTTTTTTTTTTTTTTTAAATTGCTGAAGGAGGAATGCATTGAAACAGAGTCTGTCTGAGTGGCAAAGCTGTGCACTGAATGGTATTTCCCAGTGCCAACTAAAGATACCAACAGGCTTCTTTTCCAGCCACTGCTGTCTCATGCTGTAAGTGTTTTTTTTTAGTTGGAGCATGTGCTTCCTTTTCAGATTAGTACAGAAGTAACAAACAAGTACCTTTTCTCTGTGCTTGCCTTGCCCAGTATGATAGAATTGGTTAAGCTTTACTTAGACTGGGCAAGGCAAGCACAGACAAAAGAATGCCATGTATCATATTTATGCATGTCCTAAGCAGTCCTTTACATTAATACTACTTCAGGTACTGGACAGATTAAATGCTCAAATTAAACAGTTCCGGAAAGGAATAAGAGACTGGCATTTGGCCCCTGCTGACAGCCAGACCTGATGTCCTGCCCCTTTTGTTCCCCCGTGACACAGACATTGAACTCACCCCCCAAGTAAGTTAATAACTGATTATAAAACAAGTTGCAAGTCACATGGACTAGAACAGGTTTTTGTCCTCTGTTAGATGGTCCTTCAATGCATAGTTTGGTCAGAGACGAGCATTGACAGTGAGGGACGAGATGTCAACAGCTAACATGAGCCTCATCTCGGTTCTTTCGAGCATTTGTTGAGGAAGGTATGATTTCCCAATTTCCCTCTGGGATCAATAAAGTGTGTATATCTGTGTATCCATCTATGTATACCTACAGTAAAGCTTCAAAGTGTGAGAAGATTAAACCCTAGAGAGAGTCATAGCTTTGTTGCCATCCCAAATAATACAGACATTACAAAAATCATGACCTACATGTGTACATAATGTGTTAAATTTTTTTGATTAATCACTGGTATAGCATCTTCAGACGTCCTGAAAGAGCTGATTAAGTTCTGGACCGGCTGGGAATTGCCTGCCCAAAGCTTAACATTAGAAGTTGTGAGATCCCGGGGACATCATCTGCCAACGTCAAGTATGTGCTATGAGCGTCTGAGAATTCTGAACCACAATAAGAGTGGCATCGAATTACGATCAGACCTCCGCGCATGCCTTCAGTCTGAGACAGGCTTTGGTCTGATTTGAACCGTGAAGAAATGATCCTAATTCTAGTGTTTTATTATTGTTGCTATTGTTAATGGCGTTTTATTGAATGAAATATTAATGTTCTAACGGTTTCTTAATTGTAATTCTAATGTTTTATTTACTGATTGCCACAGAATTGCGTGGCTTAGATAAATACTTTTTCGTTCTATATTGCTAAATGAAGAACTAAAGTCAAACAAAGATGAATTTATCATGTTTTATTGTACCATCTTAATGGTTCTTAACCAAATTTTGAACGTACTGCACAGTGTTCAAATAAATGTCCACACCATTGGACTCAGATGGCTGTAAAGGATCAATGTGGTCCTGCAATGCACCGAGTTGCTCAGGAGTGAGTGGGCTCCCCAGCTGAGGAACATTTGCTCCATGATGCAGCTCTGGCACCTCTCCACTTTGCTCCAAATCAATCTCTGGAATGTTCAACTCCTTAACAAGTACAAGAAAGATTTAAAACATTTTAACTTTAGAGTTTACAATTATGATCATTAGCAAATGAAATCATTGGTTTTTGGTAACAATTATTCATAAGATACTGTGAGCCAACAATACAGACTCAAGTAAATTGTTATATACAGTGTGTATAGTATGTGGTGCAAAACATCTGTCTCTTGCAATCCAACTGCAATCTTTAGGAACATATACAGTACATTCCCAAAAAAGGTGGTTCCACTTCCTCTGCCTACCTCTGGATCTGGAATGGGATGTTGCATCTGACCAAGTGCCCATAGCTGGTTTGGTGTGAGGTTCTGCTCTGTCCTCAGGGGGTGGTTGTCCCATCCTCCACGAAACAGGTCTAAGGTCAGTTGGAGACGAGGCAGGAAGACATAGTGAAGGCAGAAGTGGGTGGTGTTGTTTAGGTCAAGGTGGCCCTCTTCGTCCAGCATGTGAAAAATGATCAAACACATTGGTGGCCCCCATCCAAACGTCATGCCAAAGTCTTTCAATTTTGCTCAAAGGAAAATGCACACCATATTAATGTGAACTTGAGTGTAAGGGTGATGACAGTACACAGGATACAAGGAAAGTTCATTGTCACATGATTATAGTTACTGGGGGTAAGAAATGCAGTGACATTGGGCATAAATGGGGGGGGAAGAAGGGGGCAGGATAAAGTGCATATAGTACAGAGGAAGAGGGATTGGTGTGAGTATGTGGTGGGGGGTGATACAGGGGTGGAGTGGCAGTGTGCTGTGTGTATGAGTGGAGAGTGCTTACTGGTCAATACTTTGATTCAGGTCAATACAGTCCAATACTGTTCAGTTCTGTTTGTTTCCAAACAACAGAACTGACTGCTTGTGTTGCTATTCAGATTCAAGAATATTTCACAATAACATTTCTCAATAAGTTAAAATAGTGATAAACTAAGAACAAGCATATCTCTGGTTATGAACACTTTTTCCTGCTATAAAGCAACCACTCTCAGGTCCATGCACGGTGAACATCAAACGGGCAACACCCACATTTTCCCCTTCATGATCTGCTCGCACTCTACAAGACAATAACACAACGAATTGCAATAGTAAGGTGAATACACTCCAATAGTAAGGTAAACACATCCCAAATACAGTCATTCATACCACGCTGCAAATTTACCTGAGTGGATATCCAAATTCTTGAACCGCCTGGCTGAAAAAGGATAGGTTGGTGTCGGACCGGTGGTTGTTGGCAGCATTCAAGTACATTATCTCCAATATTTCAACCAAATAATTACTGATGATATTATCATACAAGTAAAGTGGACTGGGTTTTGCCTGGCTTGCTTAGAACTAGGCTACAAGTGGAACAAGGCCTTGTGCCTGATCTCGCTACCTATTTGTTTTATGTTGTCTCTAATGAATTGTTTTTGCCATACTGTATTGCTTTTGTCACTGTCTAGGATGGATGGATGGATGGATGGATGCACTTTATTGATCCCAAACTGGGAAATTCTCTTGTCACAGCAGCAAGACACACTGTACAGTATAAAACACTATACAGTATAACAGGATAAAAATTAAAAATATATACAATATAATACAAAACTATAAACAGGTAATAACTATACAAACTATAAAAATATAATTTCAGATATAACAAAATGAAAGTATATATTATACTGAATGCATGTACAACTGCAAAAAAATGAGGGAGTGTAATAAGTAGGGAATGGTAAATAGATTAACAGTTTTTTTATATAGCAGAGATGTGATTTTTCTTAGTCAGACAGATGAAAGTTATTGTACAGTGTGATGGCATGTGGTAGGAATGATTTCCTATATCTGTCCCTTCAACAGCAGAGCTGTAACAGTCTGTTGGAGAAGGAGCTCTGCTGTCTGTCCAGTGTGTGGTGGAGAGGGTGATCGGGATTATCCATGATGGATTAGTTTGTTCAGTTGCTGTATGCCATGGTAGCATGGTAAATTAGTCTCCCCAATGGGGATTGACAATGTGAATCCTAGCCCACCCTGTCCTCTTACCTTGCGTGAGAAACCGTCGATGCCTCCAAAAATGACTATGTTATACCTAATAGATGAGAAGACAACCTTTAATACTTACATCTGTAATTCTTGCATAATCTAACACAATTTAAGCACCACAAAGGTATACTTTGACAGATCAATTTATGGTTGGTGTCAATATGCATGAGGTACTTGGGGCATGGCACAGAGTATGTGCGTCTTACAACACATCCTAGCTGAGTCATTCTTGACACAACTTCTGTTCACTCTGTGCATCGATGCCCTGACGCGATCCCACTGGACCTGATATCCTAGTCTTACTAGTGCTCCCCTCATTGCTCTATAGCCTGAGTGTGGCCACCACTGTTTGACTTGTGACACAAGTTCATCAAGTTCAGCATCTGAGCACCTACTGTACAATTTTCACTTGCCAAGCAAGTTGTGGGCTGCCATTCTTCTGTACAGTGTGGCACGGGACACTCCTAGAAAATTGGCAATTGTCACCATTGGATGACCATTTTCCATAAGGTGTTGTACATATTCCATGTTAATTGCAATGGATGGTCGCCCACTTCCATTAGATATTTCAAGTTGAATTGGGATTGGTAGGCCTAAATGATCATCCTGGTGCAGCCTCCATTGCTGAAGTGCCCTGCTCAGCTCAGTTAATCTGTCCATGACCTCCTGGGGTACTTGAACATGGTGGGCAATGATATCCAGAAAAACCAATTCCTGCGCGCAAGCAAATTCAAGGAAGTCAGGATCAAGGGGTGTTTGTTGGAGAGCCTGATGCACTCTGTTGCGCAGCCTCTCCATCACATACTGCATTAATGTTTCCTAGAAAGCAAAACATAAAATAAATAAATAAATACGACAATTAATCAAAATAATACAAAGATACTAGGTTATGGCTGGGTAGGGTGGGTATATGAGGGGGGCAGTGTGCCCTGTGTGTGTGTGTTGGAGGGGGGGGTGGACGACTTAATAACTTAACAATGATCACACACACAGAGGAAGCGTGATATTGGATCAACAATTTCCATGGTGATCCATCACTCATACTGACCAGAGAAACAAATGTGTTAAAAGTGTTAAAATATGCGGCACAGTTGGTGAGTTTTTCATGGGTATAGGCTGGCCTTATGTGAAAACAGAACATGGTCCTATCTGTATGCACCGGCATTAAGTTACTTTAATATTCAACATTCATTTAACATTCAAAATACAAACCTATTATGCGCTTCAACCATTTGAGCAAATGATGTCAAACCAACTGTATGACACGGATAATAATATCCCTCATGTGCCACAAGGCTTATTTTTCAAATTTATCTTTTTTCGTCAATTTTTTACGTGCAGAAAAGCACAATTTTATTTATTTTTTTATTGTAAAAACTTGACAAAAAGATATATTTGTAAAATAAGCCTTGTGGCACATGAAGGATATTAATCTGTATGTTGCACAGTTGGTTTGACAACTTGAGGTAAAAAGGTCAAGGAGCATAAAGTTTATTAATTAATTAATTTATTTATTTTAATTGTAAAAAATTGGCAAAAAGATTTATTTGAAAAATAAGCCTTGTGGCACATGGGGGATATTATTATCTGTGTTATACAGTTGGTTTGACATCCTGATGTCAAAAGGGAAACACAGACTCTAAGTAGGGTCCTGTAGAGCCAGAGGGTGTGCCGAGTTTGGTTTTCTCCACTCGATTTAAACCTAAGACACCAGGTGGGATAAGTGAAGTGGGTAATCAACTGATTTCATTCATCAATCAAGTGCTGAGTAACACTAAAAACCAGCAGACACTGCGGCTCTCCAGGACCAGGGTTGGCCACCCCTGGTCTAGTAGATACAAACATGGCACTACAACACACAAGAAACAGTTATCACTAGTTATTACTTACCCATCCAGTCAATCCACTGTTCGCTTCCATGTTGTAGATCCTGTATTTGGGATTACCCAGCTGTGGCCACTGGCCAGAGTGCTCTCTGGCTGTGGCTGCACCACACTGCTCTCTGCTGGTTGTTCAGGGGAGGGTGTATTCATTTATTTGTGGATCTGGTTTGTGGTATTTATTTGTGGATCGTGGTGTATGGCAGGAATGTCTCAAAATTACGTCATCGAGAGAAAAACCAAAAAGCGATCCACAAATGCAGAATCCGCACACAAATTCAAGCACATTTATTTTCAAATCTCAAAAATATATTTACAAATATACGTTTATTTATACAAATAAGTATTTATTTGTATGTCAAGTTTTTATATTTGTATATTTGTATTTGTATATTTATAAATGTATGAATATTTGTACATTTCATTTTGATATATATAAATCTTTTTTATTTATTTGTATGTCACTTTTTTATATTTGTATATTATTATTTGTATATTTATAAATGTATGAATATTTGTACATTTCATTTTGATATATATAAATCTTTTTGAGATAATTCTACCCCCATATATTGACACCTTGTTAATTGCCTGCTGTTCCGCATGAATGAACACGGATTGTTTATTTTCACCCGATTTAAACTGGCTTGCGCACAGAAATGAGAGGGTTAAAAATGAAACAAACACAGTGGTTTGCAAAATAGAGTTAAGCCATTTTATCCATTCCAGAAAGTTTGGTGATTCTGAGCCATTTCAAAGTTGAGGTAAGAGGGATGAATAATACTATTTAGAAGAATCTAAACAAAATCAGTTGAAATCCAGCAGGTTTACTGTATTTGTACATCCAGAAATCCAAAATGAGGCAAATTAAACCAGTTTGTACCATTGCATCATTTTGCCTTTATATCACATGAGCAAGTTTTTTGCATTCTGCTCCAAGGTGTATTGCTCAATCAGGGATATAAGACCGACATTGAACACATTGACTCATCATAGTCCTTTCATATTTTCAACGATCATCGATTTTAAGTATATACTTCTACTAAAAGAGAAATACTGAAAAACACTGGATTCCAATGAAAAGTAATTCAAATGTAAGATTCTATGTGAGAGTTACTGTATATGTGAGGTAGCTACATTGACATATTTGGTCAGGGCAGGTTATTGGTAAGTATTTTGCATGCCATAATATTCTGTAATGAGTTAATTTTATAAAGACGTTATTTTTGCTCAGCATGTAGTGCGTAGAGAACTGAATTTATTGCATTGTATTTAAAATCAGCCTTGAAATTACATTGCATTGAAAGAATGTGTCACGACACATGAAAAAACCCTTTTTTGGTTGTCGAAAGTTACTGCTAGGTATTGGGAACACCCGTATCCCTTCAATAATTTACTCCGAATACATGCAGTTTTTTGCTTTTTTTAAAGCGCATCAGGATTATTGTTAATCGTGATACATCATTTTTGGAATTAAGAGAAAACATTTTTTAAATGTCAAATATATCAATTAATGTTTGAGACATTAGTAATGCATTGCAAATGAGAACAGTCTCTTTGTCCCTTCAGTCAAAGTTATTTTACAATTAACTTCTCATTTTAAATAGTCCGATTAGACTTTTCTTGTAAACGGAAAGGTAAGGTTGCACATAAGTGCTGCAAATAGATGAAATGAGTGCGTAGCATGATTGTTCCCTACTCACTTGCCTACTATAATTACTTTGTTACTACCATTCTGTGCTCATCTGTGCTGTGTGGAGTTTTAGAAAATGCTCTCTCGTCACAGCAATGTCCAATAATACAATAATCTGCTTGAGGTTGTGTCGTTCAATCTTTAGGTCTTGTGTTATGAGTTTACCACTGATGACATTTTTTACATTTATTTTCAGAGGCTTTTCAAGGGTGTGAAACCAGTGAGGTGCAAACTATCCTGCAATGAGTCTTCTAAACTCAAATCTGTTTGTAAATGTTACGATTGTTCATCCTGAGTTCTTTATCATAAGTGGTCTTGTCGGGCTTCCCCACACAAAATACTACTATGGCTTCTTAGGCTTTGTTTATGCTCTGACTGTCTTGGGAAACACATTTCTCATGTTTATGATTTACATTGACCGCTGTCTTCACAGTCCAAAGTACATTGTAGTTTTTAATTTGGCTGTGACTGACTTATCTCTCAGTACTACAGTCATTCCTCTGGTGATTGACACCTTCCTGTATAAATCACATTTAATCTCCTATGAGGCCTGCTTAACTAATATGCATTTTTTTTATATGTTTGTCACTCTGCAGTCTCTGACTCTGACTGTTCTGTCCTACGACAGATGTGTTGCTATTTGCCTTCCACTCAGATACAATGAGATTGTGACTTGTAAATCAATGTTGGTGGTAACAGCCATATTATGGCTTTTTGCAGGAATTGCAAATTCCATAACTGTGGTTTTTATCAACAAACTGTCTTTCTGCAAATCCATTGTGGTGAACAGTTATTTCTGCGATCATGGACCCATACCATTTTTGGCATGCAATGACAATACTCCGAATTCGGTGATTCGCTGGATGTATCCTGTTGTGATCATCTGGCTTCCGGTAATTTTTATAATGAGTACATACCTATGTATTGCAAGAGCTTTATTAAGAATCGCAGCAATCTCTGAGCGCCTCAAAGCATTGAAAACCTGCACCTCTCATTTGATCTTAGTGAGCATGTTTTATTTTCCTTTTGCCTTGAGTTCTGCTCTGGGCTCCTCCATTCATCAGAATGCCAGGATTATTAACGTGTCACTGTCAACTGTAATGCCACCTATGCTAAATCCAGTCATCTACTCACTGAAGACAGAAGAATTCACTGAATCCATTAAAAAGCTTTACAGAAGAAAGAGGATGCACATCACTGTGAGGAAAGTGTGAATTCATATTTTAATAACAACTGATAGGCAAGCCACTTTGTTTATGGTAGAGCTTTTCAGCTGTCAACTAAGACTTGTGAAATACATTTTCAGAATTGGTCTAGAAATGCTGGAACACAGTGAACAGTAATTTCAGTCATAGACTACAATCAGTGCAGCTATAGTGGCGTTTTCTTAATAATAATAAAAAACAATAAATGCACAAAGCATCATTGAGACTTATCTTTTTAAATATAAATTTATATGCTTTAAATGATACTTTTTATACGCATTAAATGGAATACAACTTCCGCATTGGCCTCACGACCCGGATGCTCCGTCCATCTTTTTATACAGTCTATGGCGATAGCGCACAGATTGTTTATGTTTTTATGGTTATAACACAATATTAGGACACGGAAAAATTTTCTTTTTTCAATCACTATTTTTAAAAGCATGGTATATATGATTGTCTGACGCCTTGTGAAATTTTGATGCAGGAAGTGAGTACCTTATTTTTCCGAGGTCATCTTTACGCTATTTGGATACATTAGGCAAATTAACACACAGGGATGGATGTAACACATGAGGACGCCACTGGTTACGCCCACGACGGTTATTTCAAATTGCATTTCTGATCAGACGAGTCCCGATAATTTAGTGCAGACAATTGAAACCGTTATTATGGGTATTTCTCTGCAATATTTCATTTCACTTTCTTTCGAAGTATCAACAGACATGTCAAGAGCATTTCATGATATTGGCTGCCAAATTTTGTAACAAAATATGTCCTTCACAATGCCTTGGCTGACATCAGGACACCTCTTTTTCTGCTGTGCTGTTGGACCGATACCTCAGATTTTTTTCTTTCAATCCGGGAGTGAATAAATATGAACAATGCAAATCATTTAATTCTCTTAGAAAAAATGTTATTGACCATTCTTATACAACATAGTGAATTGTACAGTTTAGTATGGAGTGACCCAAATACTGCTTTTTATGAAAAGAATTATATGTAATAGAGGGTGGCATAGGCATGCAGCAGGTAGCACTGTTGCCTCACAGCAAGAAGGCCCTAGGTCCAAATCCAGTTGGAGACTTTTCTTTGCAGAGTTTGCATGTTCTCCCCTCTGTTCACATAAATTTACTCATTGTACTCCGGTTTCCCTCCAAACTCCAATGACATGCATAATCGACTAATTGGAGACTCTTCATTGACCATAGGTATGAGTGTGTGTGTGAACGGTCATCATATTGTGGAAGTATATAAAGTATATATTTGATTTCACTGTGGTCAAATTACAGAATTTCAAACCTCAAATCCGTCCATGTAGCGTACAACAATGCTTATCCATGTTTGGCCTCAGTCGACATTGCAGTGCCAGTGTGATGTTTACTTTTAATAATGTTCCTAACTTTAGGGCAATGTACAGGAAACAAGTTTTTGGTTTTAAGAGTCGGCTGGAAGTGTCCTGTAATTTCATCATTGAGACTTTGTGTATATCGGATTTTTATTCTCACTCCAAAACTGTGAAGGTGTGGGTTTGGAGTTTGTATGGCTCTCATCGTGTTTATTTTGTTTAAATCCCTGTCTACTCATCTTTCTGTGGTTTTTTTAAATTCTCATTCTATGGACTTAAATTTAGTCTGAAATAAACAAATAAATAAATAAATAAATAAATGTATGATGAGCAGTCAAGTGGGTCTTTATTTTATTTTTTGGTAACAAAATAATCGATGCCTGCTGGAGTGTAGGAGGAAGAATTTCATTTTCTAGTGCTTCCTTGTACACTGAAAAAAAGAAGAGGGGCAAGTTTGTCTTTAAATTTTTTATAAAATTTGATCGGAAATCCGTCGGGACCTGGGGCCTTTCCACTCTGAAAGAACTTTATTGCAGTAATTACCTCCTCCAATGAGAGATTTTGTTCCAGTCCTACCTTAGAATCATAGTCGATTTAAGGAATATTCAAATTTGAAAAAAAAAAAAACGCATCAAATTGACTATCATCTGGTGATATATCTGAAGAATACAATTTAGAGTAGAACGTTTTAAATTGATTATTTATAATTTGAGGCCTGCTGATAAGGTACCATCTGGTAATCGAATCTGGGGAATAATACGAGATGCTGCTTTTTGCCGAAGTTGATTTGCTAGTAATTTTGTAGGTTTATCCCCCTCTTCATAAAATTTACAATGAGAATTAAAGATAAGACGCTCTGCGTGAGTGGTGGTTAAAAGATCGATTTCTGTTTGTAAGCTTACTCTTTCCTTTATCAGATCAGGAGCCGGAGAAAAGGATATATGTTGGTCCAAAGCCTTAAGTTTAGAGGACATGTCATCAATAGTTATACGCTTCATTTTCCTGATATATGCATTTTGAGAGATAATTTGACCTCTGAGATACGCTTTCAGTGTTTCTGAAGTTGAGGCTGAAACACTGTCAGTTGCATTTACATCCAGGAAAAGATCCATCTGATCTGAGATAAACTGCACAAAATCTCGGTCTGCAAGCACTAGTGGATCAAGTCGCCATGTTTGTTTTGTTCTCGGTGATGGGGACATTATAATTATACAAACCAGGGCATGGTCTGAGATTATAATTGGATTGTATCTACAATTTGTAATTGAGCTTAATAAATAAGGATCAACCAGAAAAAAGTTTATTCTCAAAAATGATCCATGTACATTGGAAATATAAGAGTACTCCCTTTTGTTAGGATTTTTAAACCTCCATGGATTTACAAGTTTGTGTGTATCTATAAATTACTAAATTGTTTGTACTGATTTAAATGACTTTGGAATAGAGTGGGAAGAACGGTCCAGAACTGGGTCCATCACAAGATTGTAATCCCCTGAAAGAATCAGATGATGACTTTCCAAATTGGGGATGGAGCTTAGCGTTCTCCTAAAAAATTGATCATCATCAAAGTTGGCTGGATAAATAGTAACCAAAATTACATTAAGCAGACAGCTTTCTGAAGAATATAACATATCGACCATTAGGATAAGTAATAATATTAGATGCAATAAAATGAACATTTTTTATGGACTAATATAGCTGTTCCTCTAGTTTTAAAATTTAATTTTGAATGATATACCTGGCCTACCCAATCTTTATGAATTTTAGAAGGGTCTTTATTTTGAAGGTGGGTTTCCTGTAAAAATGCTATCCCTACCCCAAGGTATTGTAAGCATGAGAGAACTCTGTCTCTTGACTGCATGATTAAGCCCCTTTACATTCCAACTTACTATATTCACATCACATTTGCCTGGGACTGAACATGGCTTATTGCGTATCAAAGAATCCATCTAATTCAAATGTACAAGTGTCTATCCTAATTGAGAGGTGCAAATCACCGATGAATGCACAAATAAAATGTAAAACATACAAAAAATAAATACACCAACATTTTCCAAACAATGAGAAAAACGCATACCCAAATGCCTTTGAAAGGCAGTGCCCCCAAACCATTCAGAACTTCTGCAAACCTTCATTTGCACTTTTCCTGCAAAATATTCAAACAGTCACAAACCTCTTTCACAACAAGACTTAAAGGTTTACTCAATTAGAAAATTTTTTGGCTATTTTTTGAAGAAATGGGTCATATGTAGCAAATTAATATGCATCACACATTTGTAAATGCTTTCTGTAACTTTTTATCATTATTTGAAAACTAAAATTTGGCTGGTTTGTACGGTCCTAAGCCTTGCCCCTCAAAAGTACGTAGTTGCATGGACCTCGTAGTCATGTGACCTGTGACGTGTGAGAAGTAAGTTGCAAATGTTCCCAGCTGATCGACCAGTGGTTTTTTTATATACTGATAATTGATTTTGCCTTGATCAATCCTTGATTTTGTTGATTTTGAGATAACATTCATCAACATGCCAAATAGGTGTGTAGTGGCAGGCTGTAACCAGACTCCAAACGATGGTGTGAGTTTACATCACTTCCCAAAAAAGAGATGCCAAGTCTCACGTATTCGGTGGAGTCTCTCGCCTCTTAGTGGCATTCACCTTCCTGTGCCATAGTCAGCAATTTTTCAATCAACGCGCACTGGAGAAATTCACTTGCGGAATTGCAGTCATTGTGCATTAAGTTAATCAGTTTCACGCGCATTACGGTGGATTTCCCCACTAGTGACATGGAAATCGATTATGACTCGGGAATTCTCACGCTTGCCTTTACTGGGGCTGTAAGCAAAGAAATTGCATAAAGACGTTTCAAATGGTCTTGTTTCATTTAAACAATTTAAACGATCATGAAGCATTGTTTCCAATCCCTAAGTAAAGAGAAGCACGAGAATTCCAGAGTCATAATCGCTTTCCATGTTAATTATGGTGAGGCAGTGACCTTGTGTTTACGTTGCTTTGTTGTTGTTAGCAACTTAGTATCGTTGATCATAGTTGTTGATGATGACATTCTAATTTTGCATTTGTGTTTGTTTCTGAAACACTGGCCATATCGTGATCCTAGTCACCGGGGACTAATAGGACTTCGGTTCGGCACATATCCGAAAGCGAAACCCCAACATAAACACAAGCGACCAGTCCATGCGAGTATGAAGTTGCCGTGTTTCTCAGTCGCTTCTATGTTCGAAGTCCAAAATTTGCAATCATTTTGTGTAGTATACAATGCAAGAATGCGTAAAACGACTGTACACGCGTTTATGACCAATGCAAAGTTTTCATTTTGCAATCCCAGATGAGATCAGAGCTTTGTTCACGGAAAAGTTGAAAACCCACAAAATCTAGACATTTTGTGTCAAATCATTTCATTGAGTATGTAGAAAATATTTTGATAAGAATATTCGTCCCAAATAAGATAACTATAACTTTTCTTTCTTTCACAAATTGGCTGTTGAAATGAGGAGTCAAACAAGTCATTTTGTGTACAAGCTCCGGTGCAACTCACTTCTCATACGTCACAGCCGATTAGCCAATCACTCGCGAGTTTTAAGGAGAGGTCTCAAAGTGTTTAGTTTCTTCATTTTTTTGCTAGTATGACACACAATTATGAAGGTTAAATGCTGGATTCTTGAATTACAGGCAATAATATATGTCTACAGCGGTTTATTTCCCCTAATTTAGTAGACCTTTAAGGCCTTCGCTTACTGCTAACGCTGTTATACAATGTGAACAAATAGAAGACTGTTACTAACCAGCGTAATTCACAAACATAAGTGGCCTCAAACAGCACAAAATAGAAAACAAAGTAAAATAATATTGCAGGCATCCATTTGAATAAATTCTCAGTCTGTAATTTACAGCGAATAAAGGGGAATGATGCTATGATCATCCATCTCGGTCCAGTCAGTCTTAAACATTGTATAGCTTTAAAAGAAGACGAGGAAGAAAAAAAAATTCCACAATGATCACCCTTCGGCAGTCTGCTTTATCTTGACTAAAATGTAATTAAACGGAATACTGTGGTCGGACAGTCGCAGTCTACTTGATATTTACAGGGATGTAATAAAATAAGGGAAAAAGTAAAGCTATACAGTGATCATGCATCAGTAGTCAGGACTCTAAGTACATATATTTGCATTTTATGAAACATATGGCTGAGCAGACACTTCAATGAAAACTTCACTGTCTCAAGTTGCTGGTAACACTACTAGCCATGCTAGGCAGGCCCGTTACCTTACACATCATCTACATCAACTCGCGGAGAGGAAATATTACCTTGGGGAACATTATTACTAATGTAGGCAAGAGCCTCTGCAGGGTCCGTGAACCTCATGTGCTTCTTATTGAAAGTGAACTGTAATGTGGCCAGTACAAACCAAATCTGATATTTACTGCATGAAGCCTCCGTTTGGATTCCAAGAATGCTGCGCGTCGTTTGTTGACATCAGGGCTGAAATCAGGGAATATGTGGATTATTGAGCCATCATAAGCAAGAGGACCCCTGTCTCGCGCCAGGCGCAGGATCCGCTCCTTGGTTTGGAAGTGGTGTAGCTTCACAATAAATGGCTGTGGCTTGTTAATGCCCACCCCTGGTTTAGGGGCTGCACTTCTATGGGCACGGTCCACAGACGGCGGGCTCTCAAAACTGTCCTCCCTGACAGTGGCATCGCCAAGGGGCCCCCCCACGGACATCTCCTGCTCCCCCATGTGCCCCCCCATTTAAGATCCGTAAATAAGTAAATAAAGAGTATCTCAAAATGAAGACAATCTCTCTCCCCCCCGGTCGACAAATTGAAGACCACCCCTCCCCCCACCAGTCAACAAAATAAACGCGAAATAAATTTTTCTGTTCATGCCCCCTCAACTGCTCCCCGAATACCTCAGTTAATAGTTTTGTGATAAACTCCGTAGGTCATTGTCCCTTATTTTTTTTCTTTCAGTCCTACAATACGAATGTTCTGCCTTCTGGTATAGTTCTCCAAGTACGCCACTTTCTCCTTTAGCATACCATTCTCTCTGGCCAAAGATGTTTGTGATAACTCCTAACTGTCCAGTCTATTGTCGAACTCGTTCAGTCCTTCCTCAATATCCAAAATTCTTTGACCGTATGCACTTAGCGTCAAATGTAAAGAAGCAATAGCCGTCCAATTTTCGTCACAAAACGAATCGATGGAGGCTTGAATAGCACTAACTGCCTTTGCCAGCGCTTCCAAGCTATTACTGTTGGCATCCGCTTCGGAGTAAGCCATTAAGTTAGAGGTAGTATTTCTCGACTCCCTACTCTCTCTTGATTCTTTCGCGGACCTTTGCGACATTGTAGGGAGATTCACGTATCCCTTACCGAGTCTTATATTGAAGCCAAAGTAGTTACGAGGTTCAAAATATATTTATTTATCGAGATATTGCAGGAGTCGTGATAGACGCGTCTACTCCAAAGGCATGCTCCACAGCACCCTCCATCCAGAGCATTTTCAATCTTTTTTTTGGCCTGGTGAATTTTCGTGTAAATTTGCCATAACAAACTGCTAGACCATATCTCCACACCTTTTTGCAGATTTTTGATTGAATCATTTTTGTCCATTTCATGGGCCCTTGAAATTTTGGCCCCAATGTTAAAGATAGGACTGAGAAATAAAAAAATATATATTTCTCAAAAACTGTGCGATGAATTTTTTTCTAAATCAGGCAATCAACTTTCCTAAGTACCGTCAATGTACAGTGCGAGCGCCATTTTGATTGAATTGACGGAAGTGGGTCTAGTGGGGGCGCTGTACTTTAACATTGGATCCCATAGAGAATATGCAAGACGGCCTGTGGAGGCCAAATGGTTGCAAAGGGAGATTAAGTTTGTATTATCGACATTTAGGAAGTGATATATGACCTTTATTTTGGCTGTGTTAAAGTTGACCTCAGATGACGTGAAAGGTCAAACTTGAGGTCAAGCAAAATGTTACAATTTTCAAAGGCTTCTGGGCTTGAAAATATAGATTGGGAACATATATGTACTGAACATTTATAGGAAGTCATATATGAACTTTCATTTGGAGGCCTTGAATTTGATCTTTGGTGACCTTCGAAAGTCAAACATCACATGGTGAAATTTCAATGACTTCTATCGCCAAAACTATTACAGATAGAGCTTAGGTTTCTATTGTGGGCAAAAAGGAAGTCATGTATTAAGTTTCAATTGGCAACCTTGAACTTGACCTTCAGTGACCTTAAAACAGCCAAACTTTACAATTAAATTTCAATGACTTATATCAGCAAAATCATAACAGATAGAGTGTAGGTTTGTATTGGAGACGTATAGGAAGTCAAATACGAACTTTTATTTGGTGACCTTAGAAGGTCAAACTTGACCTAGTGAAAATTCAATGACTTCTATCAGTAAAAAGGTCACAGACAGAGCAGACTTAAAGGAAGTCACACATGAACTTTCATTTGGTGACATTCAACTTGACTGTTGGTGACCTTTGAAGGTAAAACTTGACACAATACAATGACTAGTATTGCCAAAACGGTCAGAGATGGAACCTAGGTTTGTATTAGAGACTTACAGGAAGTCCTATGTGAAGTCCATTTGCTTACCTCAACTTGACCTTCTGTGACCTTTAAAGTTCTCAATTGACATATTGAATTTTCAATGACATTTATCACCAAAACCGCTTCAGAGCTTAGGACTGTACAAAGTATTACAGGAAGTCTGATAAATGGATGTGAACTTTTATTTAGTAACTTTGACATTGATCTTCAATGATTCGAAGGTCAAATTTCACATGAAATTTTCATAACTTGTAATATCACTGTAAGATTGCTTGCCAGTAAGCTACAGGACCCTTGGTCCTATTTTTTTTCTAAAGCTTGGGAACCTCTGAACATGATATTAACTGGTAACGAGAAAAAATTAACTGGCATTCAATATATATTTAAAAATATCTCATAATACCCAACAAATTGCTAAATTCCCGGGATATTTGTCCAGTTCATGCGGGCATTTGTTTTTGTGTCTGGTTCCCTTGATGCATTTCCCAGCTTGAACATATTTACAATATAAGAAGGGCTCATAACCTTCTTCTCACACTGATCTACAACCAAGGGCAAGGACATGCACTGGAAGAAATGCAGAAAACAATAGTGTGGCTTCGTTTGAGATAAATACAGAAAACGTATTCGGCATATGAAAGTTTACATTAAGTTATTGGTAAGTATAAGGCACTTATGACTGTCCTGCTCCACTACTTTATTCCACAGCTGCTAATTGCTGCTTAATTTTTATTCTTTGTAAAATTTTATCTGGAGTGTTCTATGTATTTTGAGAAAAGTGACCTAAGTGACATGAAAATCAGTATTTCATTCAGACCAAGATATACTGACATAAAGAAAAAGTGAAGTAAATGAAATGAGTCTTTACAAATATTTTCCTTTGAAGATTTTAATGAGAAAATTGAAGATGTCAAGTACATAAATTTATATCTAAATTATTGATATTGAAGAAAAATTAACCTGCCAGTTTAAGCATTCTGTCTGCAACAACCTACATGCCTCAGCTTTTTTTTTTGCACGCAAACAATCAAAATTGTATCTCAGTTCTGATATGTTTCGTAATTTAACAGGTACAGAGAAAAGAGGAGCTGAATATGCAGCAGGACGGAAAGCTGGTTTGTCTCCACTAATTTATCTGAGTAAATTATCTATTTGGATGTATACGCCAACAGTGGGTCACTCGTGGACTCCATTCCACTTTCATACAGCAACACAAGAACAGTCTTCACCCGCCATTCATGTGTTAATCAAAAAAAATTATTAGACGGATCAAATGTTGGAGCTAATTACGTAATAAAGGCTAGGAATTGCAATGAATGTCAGAAACAGAAAAGGCAATTGTAGCCCTGCTCTGATATGACAAGATTGTTTTGTGTTCTTCGGGACTGTGTGACAGAGTCAGCTATTAAAAGTGAGAAAAAAGAAAAATAAGCATGGATTGTCAGCTAAATAATTGAATTAAAAATGATACAAAGCAAAGATGGACACAGATATAATGCAAAAAATAAATTATGAAATGAAAAGGTAGCATTGAGTACCTGTCAAAAAAAACATACACACTGGAGGAGTGACAAGAGCATTTTTTAGACACATAAGAACCGTTGGCATGACAATGAGCAATATTTAAACAGCATGTCTGAGCTTGTTTAGTTTCTGTCAAGCTATATGCGCTTATTGCTAATTTTTTGATGTTGGAGGAATTAATTTATGGAGTGTGCCTCATTTATTTTTACATTACAATTTTTTTTTTAGGGAGTGAGAGTCAGTGAATGCCAATCAAACTTGCAATGAGCCCCCCTAATTCAAATGTCTTTAGAAATGCCACTCTTGTACGTCCTGATTTCTTTTTCATAAGTGGTCTTGTAGGTATTCCTCACACAAAATACTACTATGTCTTTCTGTGCATTGTTTATGCTGTGACTGTCCTGGGAAACTCTTTTGTCATGCTTATGATTTACGCCGATCATGGTCTTCACACTCCAAAATATACCATAGTATTTAATTTGGCGGTGTCTGACTTATGTGTAAGCACTGCTCTTGTTCCGCAAATGATTAATACCCAAATGTTTAAATCACAGTTAATCTCCTATGAGGCCTGCTTGACAAGCATGTTCTTTTTCTCTGCATTTCTCACTATGCAGTCTTCCACTCTCACAGTACTGTCCTATGATAGATATGTTGCTATTTGCTTTCCACTGAGATACAATGAGCTGACAAAGTCACTGTCAGTGATATCAGTCATATTATGGATTTTTGCGGGAACCGCAAGTCTGATAGCAGTGGTTTTTGTCAACAGTCTGTCATTCTGCAAATCCACTGTGGTGAACAGTTATTTTTGTGATCATGGACCCATACAACTTTTGGCATGCGATGACTATACTCCAAGTGCTGTAATTCGTTGGATGTATCCGGTTGTGATTCTCTGGTTTCCGGCCATTTTTATTATGAGTACATACATTTGTATAGCGAGAGCTTTATTGAGAATTGCCGTCTCTGAGCGCCTCAAAGCCATAAAAACTTGCACCTCTCATTTGATGTTGGTGAGCATATTTTATTTTCCTTTTGCCTTGAGTGCTGCATTGGGTCCCTCCATTCACCAGAATGCCAGGATTATTAACCTGTCTCTGGCGACCGTAATGCCACCTATGCTAAACCCGATCATCTACTCACTGAAGACAGAGGAATTCATAGAATCCATTAAAAAACTCTATGGGAGAAAGTGGACACGCATTACTGTAAGGAACAAGTGAATGCATGTTTTAATCGCAAATGACAGGCCAGCAAGTTTGTTTAAGGTAATGCTTTAGAGCTGTTAACTCAGCTGGTCACTGACAGATACATTTGCAGAATTAGTCTAAATAATTGCAACACAGTGATAGTGTCAGTAATCATAGAAAGGAACCAAATGCAAAGCCATTAATAATGCCACAATTGGCCTTTATTAACATGACAGAAGGGAAAACAAGATGATTTAGTCAGCAAATGACAGCAGTCTGACTGGAGTTGCGAAGAATGAGGTTTTGGATGAGAGCACTAATGACCAGGAAAGGTGTGCTTCTTTGCACTGCACTGAAGACTTGAGTGGAGGAACCAAATTCTCATGACTGCAGGCCCTACAACGAAAATCCGAGTAGCATAACAAGCTTTCCAGTTTTAGAAGAGTATTACCAAAGATGGTTGACATGAAGCCACGAAACGCTTTGACAAGCCAATGCAACAATCTAGCCGAAAGAGGACAGATACAAGGAACTTAAAACACACATGACAACAATTAACAGTAGAAAGCAGGTGAGAGCAGCACAAAAGGAAGGGCGAGGCAGGAGATAAGTAATTAAATCATCCAAACCAAGTTGGGGAAATTGAGGGAGAAACTGACCACGATGGCTGGATTGCAGGGAAAACAAACAAACAAAAAAAAACCACTTAGAATGTAACAGATAAGTAAAATAAGTCCTGGGCCTCAATAAGTGCAGGTATTCTTGGGTACCAAAAATGAACCCCCGAATTCATAAAGGGTGTTTTTCCCTTGATCACGGTTAACTTGGCTAAACAGTGAATAAACAAGTGATGATCGAGCGGACAAATTTAGGTCCGAATTCATAAGAGAGATCAGACCAGCTGCTGTTTATCCAACGTACATGGTTATTCACAACTATCTAAGTAACAATAGAAATTCTAATCGTCCCAAGGGGCTTGTTTATCTCGTGTACAAGACCAATTCTCTGTTGGCTTGCTTGTGTGGCTGGATGTATGACCATGGATCTCTTGCGCGTAATTGAAATAGCACAGGAAGAGATGGCTGACCAAAAGCAAGGTGCCGAATTGAGGGTTTTCAAAGACAGGACGAATCCTTTAGAAGAGTATAACGACACGAAATTTGTCAAGCAATACAGAATTTCCAAAGAATCATACCGTTATATTCTAGACCTAATCGAAGCAGACATTGACCATCCCACAAGACGAAACCATGCCCTTCTTCCAGTACACCAGCTATGTATTGCCCTGCGCTTTTATGCATGTGGTGTATTCCAAATGGTTTGTTGGTGACACGTGTGGTGTATCACAGGCTACCTGCTGTCAAGTAGTTTGTCGTGTTACCGAGGCAATATGTGCCAGGAAAAACCACTTCATAAGATTTCCCCAGGAAGAGATTGAAAGACGAGCAGTTATTCAAGGATGTCATAGATAATTTTCCAGGAGCGATCGGTGCTATTGACGGCACCCACGTCACAATCGTTAACCCAGGAGGCATTAATGCTGCACGTTTTTATAACAGAAAACGCTATTTCAGTCTCAACTATCAATTTGTCTGCAACCACCTGATGCAGTTCAGTTTTCTTTCGACTGGCATCAGTGTCACTCTTTTTATCCACTATAACTGTTCTCCTACCTTTTACACACTCAATTAGACCCATTTTCTGGTCATGGGTGAAACTGTCAGCGCGTTTTTTCGACATTTTGGTCCTGACTTTCTCAATTGAGCGGAAATCAGCAGAGCACATGTGCCGCGATCTCCGGGTTTCTTCAGATAGGCATGCCCTTTTTGTACACATATTACGTAATACCATGCACATGACACCACTACACATCGGCTAAGCGGGGACTTGTACACGGATGGGTAAACACCCGATTATGTTCTACCTGAATTGCGCTAGTCACAGGAGTTTATCCACACGCGTACTTCTGTTTTAGCCACCGTACAAAGTTGTGCGTGACTAAAATAATTGGGTGATCATCACCCTTTATGAAGTTTTGTACGTTGATCATAATGACAGCAAACGCATGACATTTAAAGACAGGCTTATTTACAACCCTAATTCCAAAAAAGTTGGGATGCTTTGTTAATTGTAGATGAAAACAGAATGCAATGATTTGAAAATCTCATGAACTCATATTTTATTCACAATAGAACATAAACAACATATCAGATGTTTAAAGTGAGACATTTTACGATTTCATGAAAAATATTAGCTCATTTTGAATTTTATGGCAGCAACACATCTCAAAAAAGTTGGGAGAGGGGCAACAAAAGCCTGGAAAAGTAAGTGGTACAAATAAAAACAGCTGGAGGAGCATTTTGCAACTAATTAGGTTAATTGGCAATAGGTCAGTAACATGACTGGGTATAAAAAAGGGGGCAGAGTCTCTCAAAAGTAAAGATGGACAGAGATTCACCAATATGCAAAAAACTTCATCTAAAAATTGTGTAATAATTTCAGAAAAATGTTTCTCAGTGAAAAATTGCGAAGACTTTGAATCTAGAGTACACACAATGGGGAAAATAAGTATTGAACACGTCAACATTTTTCTCAGTAAATATATTTCTAATGGGGCTATTGACATGAAACTTGCATCAGATGTCGGTAACAACCCAAGCAATCCACATTTACAAAGAAATTTTAAAAAGTCCATAAATTAAGTTATGTGTAATAAAGTGGAATGACACAGAGAAAAAATATTGAACACTCTTACTGAAATTTATTTAATACTTAAAAAAGCCTTTGTTGGTAATGACTGCTTCAAGAGGCCTCCTGTATGGAGAAACTAGACGCACATATTGCGCACTCAGGTGTGATTTTGGCCCATTCTTCCAGACAAACTGTCTTCAAATCTTGAAGGGCCCTCTTCTATGAACTCTGATCTGAAATAGTAACACAATGTTAACATGTTTATATCATTGTTGGCAATCTACCTTAATGTCCTGCATAGCTGAACTAGCATTTGTCAAACACAACAATTATTTGCCAACATTATTACAAGCCCCACTTCCAATGAAGTTGGGACGTTCGTGTAAAACAACGTGAATAGAAACGGAATACAATGATTTGCGAATCCTTTTCTGCCTATACTCAATTTAGTCCACTACGAAGACAAGATATTTAATGTTCAAACTGATAAACTTTGTTTTTTTTGGAAATATTAACACATTCTTAATTTGATACCTGGAACAAGTCCCAAAAAAGCTGGGACAGGGACATGTTTACCACTGAGTTACATCACCTTTCCTTTTAACAACACAGTTTGGGAACTGATGACACTAATTGTAGAAGCTTTGTAGATGGAATTCTTTCCCATTCTTGCTTGATGTACGACTTCAGTTGCTCAACAGGCTGGGGTCTCTGTTGTCCTATTCTGCGCTTCATAATGCGCCACACATTTTCAATGGGAGACAAGTCTGGACTGCGGGCAGGCCAGCCTAATACCCGCAGTCTTTTACTACGAAGCCAAGCTGTTGTAACACGTGCAGAATGTGGCTTGGCATTGTCTTGCTGAAATAAGCAGGGATGTCCCTGAAAAAGATGTCACTTGGATGGCAGCATATGTTGCTCCAAAACCTGTATGTGCCTGTCAGCATTAATGGTGCCTTCACAGATGTGCAACTTACCCATGCAATGGGCACTAACATATCGCCATACCATCACAGATGCTGGCTTTTGAATTTTGTGCTGCTAACAATCTGGATGGGCCTTTTCCGCTTTAGCCCGGAGGACACACTGCCCATGATTTCCAAAAACAATTTAAAATGTGGACATGTCAGATCACAGTATACTTTTCCACTTTGCGTCAGTCCATCTCAGATGAGCTTGGGCCCAGAGAAGCCGGTGGCATTTCTGGGTTTTGTTGATATATGGCTTTCGCTTTGCATGGTAGAGTTTTAACTGGCAGTTGTAGATGTAGTGACGAACTGTGTTAACTGACAATGGTTTTCCAAAGTATTCCTGAGCCCACACGGTAATATTCTTTACAGAATGATGTCGGTTTTTAATGCAGCGCCGCCTGAGGGACCGACGGTCACGGGCATTCAGTGTTGGTTTTCAGCCTGGCCGCTGACGTGAAGAGATTTCTCCAGATTCTCAGAATCTTTTGATGATAGCATGGACTGTAGATGATGATATCCCTCAATTCCTTACAATTGCACATTGAGAAACTTTGTTCTTAACTGTTGGACTATTTGCTCACGTGGTTGTTCACAAAGTGGTGAACCTCGCCTCATCCTTGCTTGTGAACGACTGAGCCTATATATGATATTTCATCAGGTACAACTTGCTAGGAGGCATTCAGGTTTTGATATGAAAATACATTAGGAAAGGAAAGCCTGATTGCCATCAGGGCAAACAATCACAAAATCGATTCCATTTTACAGAATGGAAAAACGTATTTTCACTTTTAAAAATTGTGTTAAGAATGGAAAGATTCATTGTTTTTCAATTGTGTAGAAAAATTGTTACTGAACATTACATTCTTGTTGCATTCAACAAAATAAAAGTCAAGCCGACCAGCCAATTAGCAAGGATAAGAGCTTCTAAAAATGAGTTTAGCCTGATAAGTTTAAATTTCGGCAACAACAATCTGCATATCTTTCAAAAGCTGGGGCAACCTGGATGTCTGCTAGAAAAATAACAAATTCTATGGAAAGATATCGGAGGCTAAAGGCAAAATTTTTCATTTTGAAGGAGGCAAAAACTGTTCTCCAATTCCTTTAGTGAGCTCACCAGTTGTCTGCCATATATAGCTGAGTTGTCCAGTTAGGGGCTGAGCTATGTTCTATTAGGCTGAGTAAGCTAAATTTACTGGTATTTGTCTATACCACTAACCACTGTCTCGTTTTCTTTTCCTGACCTCTCAATGATTTTTGAGACTTTGAGACTCAGGCGGATATTTCTTCCTCAGTGAATTGCCATAAGTGCGCGGAAATCCACTTTAATAAACTTGCTCGTAGCTACCTTCGAGATGGTGCTTTGACAATTGTGAGTGTTGAGCAGGTTGCATTAAAAATGTGACATTGCCACGGACATAATTGATCGTCCTTCAGGTGCCTTCTTAAAGCTTGAGTCCTGTAAGGCCACGCCTCCAGCCAGAGCCGTCGCATGGGCTGTGCGAAGTGTGCGGCCGCACAGGGCCTCACGCTTTTAGGGGGCCTCGCGGATGGTGTGTGATTTTTTTTTTTTCCAATAAATTAATACTTATTTTGCATCACTGCCTCATCATGCTCCTAAAATGAAAATTCTCTGTGGCAGTTTCATTATTTACCATTTCATCTCGATAAAAGCTTACCCTGATCTTTTTTTTTTTAATTATTTTATGTCGTCATATGTAACATGCTCTGTCTCGCTGCTCACTCGCCTTTCTTAACTGTGCGATTGCTCTCAGGGTCTTATTGACGATATCAATAATTGGCATCGGGGTAGCGAAGCTTTTCAAAGTTAAAACTAATTTAAAACTATTTTCGGACCTCTATGTCGCAGGAGAGACTATGCGGGCTCGCCCTTCTGTCTATCAAAAAAGACGTTGCATCCAGGCTGGATTATAAGGATTTAATTGCTGAGTTTGCGGCCCAAACGGCACGGAAAGTGACCATCACCTAATCAATGAATGGTGAGCGGGAATCTGATGTTTTGAAGTTATACTACCACAGAGCGTTTGTGACTGACTAGTAGCCAGTGGCGGGCGGTGGACAGAAAACAAGGAGGGCAATAAACATGTCTTTAAACTGCTTATTAGTCTTGATCTGTTTTCAGTCAATTTTCCTGGTAAAAGACACTTTAACTCTCCCCTCAGGTGTAGCTAATTGTCTTCGTTAAGACGAGAAATCAAACGCATCAGTTGCACGCAAAAAAGAGCGCATTTCAATCTTTTTCAATTAAAAAATCATTACGCACAGGTTTGACGACTTGCTTAGGATGTGAAAAAATTTTACTCGGAAAATCCACAGAGGTTTATTCTTGAGGAGTTGCCGATCAAGGCATGCGAATTAAACATTTCATAGAATTTATTATTCACTCGCCTAAACATTTCATTATTAGGGAAACTAACATGTTGACCAAGAACAATGATTGAAATCGGGTCACTAATCTCATCCGTTTCAAGGGATGTTTTCCGCCCCCTCGGTTTTCCGTCCACCGCCCGCCACTGCTACTAGCTATGAGAAAATATACTGCATCGTAATCAAATGTTAAACTGTCGTGGGTGTCAGCGGATACTACGCCTTTGTTAATCTGAGATTTTTCCATAGAAATGAGTCAAAATAAGCGATAGTCACCAGTGAATGTGAGCCATTAGGTATTAGTATTTGTTGAATTGTAATTCGTGACGCACTGTCATACTTCAACATGCCAATATAAAGTGACAGCTGAGCTGATTTGATGATAAAAGCCAATCGTTGTGCAGTTGATTTTTTTCCTTTGAAAGATTACGATATCCAAAAAATCATAGTTGAAATTATTGCCACAATAATGCTGTTTTAGTCTAAAAATGCATGTCATTTCACCGGATATAACTAGAACAGCTATGTGCTTGCAGCCTGACATGATTAATGCGCATGCATGTGAGCAGGGCCTCACGCATCAAGTTGGCACAGGGCCTCGCAGCCCCCCTGCGACCGCCCTGCCTCCAGCCCTCCAATTCACCAGCCTATTAAGACCCGGACCACATTCCTCAGTCCGCGATCATTACCTGCATTCCCTATTGACTGTGTGCAGTAGTGTTCCCTATTTAAGTTGGAGCTTCGCACTCATTCAGAACGAAGTCTTGTAAGCCTCACAAGCCTGTATTAACTCTCTAGTCTTGTTAGACTTTTCTCCCAAAGTCTAAAACGTAGTGCTGTTGCTGTTATGTTTAGTGCTTTAATTATGATCCAGGAACCTTGATTCCTTGTTCTTTTCTGTTTGTAATACATAGTATTGTAGTTTTCCTCCTATTTACATGTATTCCTAATGTCCTTATCCAGGAACCTCGATTTGTTGTTCTTTTGTATTGTGTACTATTGTGCCTTCTGCTGTGCCGCAAAGGTAGTACAATAAAACCAGATCCATCTTCGCACCTGAGTCCAGTTCACACTTCCTGCGCTCGTCAAAGTAAAGGGGTCATCTACTACCATCACTGGACAAAGATTCAAGATCCCTGTCAGAGTGGCCTATAATGATGTGACCCTTCGCACAGAAGCCTTGATTGACTCCGGCGCTGTGGGCAATTTTGTCTCCTCCCAGTTGGTGCGGCGACTCCGAGCTCCAGTTCACCAGCTCCACACTATCCTTGCCATTAGAGCAGTGGATGGGAAACCTCTGGGCAGCGGTAGCATCGTCCTCCAGTCAGCACCAATCTCTGTCTGCATTGAAGAGTGCCACCAGGAGGAACTTGCACCATTGCTCCTTCCCCACTTCAGCCACCCACTCATCCTTGGCCTACAGTGGCTTCTAAAGCACAACCCCACGATATCCTGGCACCCAAGACGTCTCACCTTCCAGTCACCCACCTGTCGGCGGCATTGTGGCCCCCTCCCCATTACCTCCACAACAGTCGAGAGCCCTGACAAAGAGACCCAGCCTTGTATCCCTGAAGAGTACTGGGGCCTGCAAGAAGTATTCAGCAAAACTAAGGCTCCCCAGTTACTTCCTCATTGTTCGTGGGACTGTTCCATAGAGCTTCTGTTTGGCACTTCACCCCACAGGAGCCATGTATACCCCCTATTGGTGGCTGAAACTCAAGCTATGGAATAGAATGTACAAGATTCAGATTAAGATTGCTTTATTGCCCTAGGGGCAATTCAGTTTTACAGCCAACCCATCCATTAAAAATAAAATAGTACCTAAAAAGTAATAAATAGACAAATAAATTATTACAGCAGTCATCATACTTCACCAATCATCATGCATACACACACACACGCATTTCCCTTTGGCAATGACAAACAGACAGCGGCATGGAGGAACCAATATTACTGTGGTTATACATTCATTTACCCGTCTTATGATGTTCATTTAACAGTGTTAAAGTAGAGGGAATGAGTGAGTTGGCATACCGGTTGGTTTTCCGTATCGGCACAATGTTCCGCCGACCTGACTGCATGATAACAAATTCATTACAAAGTACATGACTAGGTTGGAACAGTATTCTGTTTGCTTTCTGGAATACCCATATTTTCCAGAGGGAACAGAGATCGTTTAACTGGGAACCAGTGATTTTTGAGCATATTTTCACTATATCGCTTAGGCTCTTTTTGTCTTTCACAGATAGTCCATTAAACCAACATATGAAAGAAAATGTTAGTAGACTCTCAATGAAGGCTTGATAAAATGTGCATAGAATTGTTTTACAAACGCCAAAAGAGTTAAGCTTCCTCAGTAGATATATTCTTTGGTTTGCCCGCTTAATAATACTATCGGTGTTCTCACTGAATTTAAGGTGCGGGTCAAAAACTGTGCCTAGGTACTTATATGTTTGGACTATTTGAACATCTTCATTAGGTATCACACTTGGTTTTGGTTCTTCTCTGTGTTTCCTAAAGTCTATAATTTATTCTTTAGTTTTAGACCCATTTAGATCAAGGTAGCTGTCCTCACTCCAGCTAACAAATTCCATAAGGGCATTGTTATGGTCAGATTGGTTACCCTGGAGGAGGGACAACAGGGCTATGTCGTCTGAAAACTTCACCAGGTAGCTGTTCTCCCACGATGACCTGCAGTTATCGGTGTATAATATGAAAAGCAGGGGGGAGAGTACACAGCCTTGGGGAGAGCCTGTATTGGAAAAAATGACAGAGGACGTGCCCATTTACATAGACCTGCTGCCTTCTATTTGTTGAAAAATTTAAAACAATAGGATTTGCTCAGGCAACTTAAAGTGCAAGGCTAAACGTTCAATTAGAATGTGAGGCTGCAACTTATTGAAGGCTGAGCTGAAGTCAGCAAATAAAAGTCTCGCATGTGATGCAGGTTTCTCAAGATGTTTATACACCCTGTCAAGAATGAAGAGCTTTGCATCCTCTACCCCCTTGATTGTTTGGTAGGCAAATTGAAGTGGATCTAATTTATCTGCAGTTAGTGAGATAATGATACCCTTTAGGATCTTTTCAAAGCACTTCATAGACAGGGAAGTTAGTGCGATTGGTCTAAATTCGTTTTGGTCTTTGGGAGATTTTGTTTTGGGGATGGGTATTACTGTTGAGGTTTTCCATAGGTCCGGTATATCACCACTATCAACGCATTTCTGGAAGATAACTGTAAAGGCCTCACTAAGCTGCTCAGCGCAGAAGCGCAGTGTATGCCCACATATGGCGTCAGGACCAGCAGCCTTTTCTATTTTTGTTTTCTTAGATAGTGTTGTGACTTTGCTCTGCTGGATTTTAATCCCTCGTTGAGGCATTAACATCTCTCTCATTGTAGCTATACTATCTGGAAAGGACTTCTCAAACCTACAGAAGAATTGATTAAAAGTGTCTGGCAAATCATTGTCATTTATATCATTCAATTTTATTGATTGCCCCGTCTTGCTTACAGGCTGGTTAATGGCTGCCATAGTTTTAATACCATGCCAAGCTTCCCTTAGATCCCCACTGTTGTATTGATTTTCAATTTTATTCTTGTACTGGATTTTTGCTTTCCTAATTTCATATTTAACTTCTCTGGAGGCAGCTTTTTTCCCTAGCAGGTCCCCTAAATAAAGTGTCCTTTTTTCTTGTTGATAACACTTCTCAGTTCCTTCGTTACCCATGGCTTGTTATTAGGATAGATTATCACCTTTTTAGATGGAATAATCTTATCTACACAATATTTGACATAAGCAGACATTGCACCTGTGAGTTCATTGATGTTGCTACAAGTCTCATAAAAACAGTTCCAGTCCGTTCATTCCAGACACCCCTGTAGAGTGGAAATGCTGTCATCCGTCCAGAGTTTTGTGGTTTTCTCCTCACGCTCGAGGCGTCTGAAAGCAGGCTTATACACAGGCATCAGATAGACACTGTTGTGGTAAGAGGCACCAAGGGGTGGCATGGCCTTGGATCTATAAGCCCCATTTACTGAGCCATAGCAAAGATCTATGGTGGTGTTCCTCTGCGTTGTACAGCAAGTGACATACTGTTCATGTGACCTTAAGGTCTTGTCTAAAATGCAGTGGTTAAAATTTCCATTAGGAACTTGGGAGCCTCCGGGCAAATAGATTCTAGTCTGTGAGTGACGTTGGCAATCATTTGCACCGCGATTGACGCATTGGCTCGCGGCTGAATATAAATCAGCGTATAAAACAGCTGTTGAAACTCTCGAGGTAAATAAAACGGCCTGAGAGACACAGTCAGCAGTTTGATATCCAAGATGCATATTCTTTCTCTCACTACAACAGTATTACAGTACCTTTCATTTACATAAAGACACACTCCTCCTCCCCGACTTTTCCCAGTTGTCTTTGGGTCTCAATCCAGGCGAATTGGGCTTCCAAACCCACTTATGCATAAATCCTCATCCCGGTCTGACTCCCTCAACCATGTCTCTGAAAAGGCGAGAAGACAAGTGTCTTTTATGCTGGGTTTGTTCTTGATCCAAGTTTCCAGCTCATTCGTATTGTGTCTTAATGACTGGACGTTCGACAGCAGAATTGTGGGGAGTGGTGGTAGGCTGCGGCGGTTGTCGAGCCTGAGATTTTTGAGTCTCCGGTGCAGGCCTCCTCTTCTCCCTCTTTTCCGATGTTTAGTCCGTGCCTGAAATCTGCACAGCTCCACCGGAATGTCTGATGATAGGCCTATAATACCAACAGACCATGTTTGTAGGGAGATCAGAAACTTGCGGCTGTAAGTAACTTTCCAAAGTACTCCATACCCCGAGCCGTGGCAGGTGGAGAGCAGAAGCGTAGTCACAATAAATATTGTGAACAGTTAATCAGTAGTCCGTAGAAGCCACATATCCTGGTCACTGGTGGTTTCACTCACGCATAAACATTAACATCCACAGCAGACATTCGGTAGTAGATAAAGAAATTTAAAAACAAACAAATGAATGGGCAGGCTGCTGGGTTGCACACGCACTGGAGTGCCCCGGAAGCAAGAAGCTCCACAGCAGGGCTTCATTCGCCCCTCCACTTCACCTGCATCCACAAGCTTCTTCTTTGTCCAGAAGAAGGATGGAGGTCTACCCCCCTGTATTGACTACAGGGGCCTAAATGACGTCAGGGTGAGACACAGATATCCACTCCCCCTGGTCCCCAGTGCTATGTAGCAAATCATAGATGCTAAGATCTTCCCCGAGCTCGACCTGCGTATCGCATGATGTAATCCGCATCAGGAAGGGAGACGAATGGAAGACGGTCTTTAGCACCACCTCCGGCAACTATGAGTACTGCGAAATGCCTTGTAGCCTTGTTATGGCCCCATCGATGTTCCGATCCTTTATCAATGATGTGCTATGAGCGATGCTGGGAGGATTCATCATCGCCTACCTCGACAAGATCCTCATCTACTCATCCACCAATAAGTAACATGTGGATCACGTAAGGAGAGTACTTAAGTGCCTGTTGCAACATCAGCTGTACGTCAAAGCCGAAAAATGTCTTCCACGAGTCAAATTTCTCCTTCCTCTGATACGTGATAGGACCCGAGGGAGTGGCTACGGAGGAGAAGAGGGTGACGGCAGTAGCAGTATGGCCGGTCTCACTGACAATAAAGGAGCTCCAACGTTTCATGGGGCTTGCCAACTTCTACCAAAACTTTTTAAAGAACATATAGCTGCCGGATAGCTCACTCGGTTAAAGCACCGCATTGCGGAGCAGAAGTGACTATCACGAGGCGGGTTCGAGCCCCAGTCGTACCAACCGGCAGTGGTTGGCAGCTTTTTCAGAGCAGCGCACAATTGGCCATTGCGCTACAGAGATGCAAATTGGGAAGGGACTGCCGGGAAGGGAAATATAAAAAAAATGGTTGCTTTGTTCGTTGCTCAAGCACCTCCTGTTGGCCAGCCGGGCGCTCGTCAGGAAGATTCTAAGCTTGTTCATGTCCGCGTATCCGCCGCCCTCATTCTGAACTTTCGAGCGATCAACCATTGAGAGTAAATTACTAGTAGTTGACAGGTATGTGCTTCGGAAGAGAGCTGTGAACCGTCCCTCTCTCCTGAATTGGCAACAAGGGGTCGCATACGAACAAGCCTTGTACATAGTTCCCTAATTGGGCATTCCAGATTCAGGTGGGAATGGAGATGCCAAGTAAAAATTAATAAATAAATAAATAAATAAGAACTTCTGCACAGTTACCCAACTTTTAACTTGTCTGTTCAAGGGAAAGCCCAAGTAACTGGGATGGAATTGTAAAGCTCAGCACGCCTTCAACACAGTAAAAGGGTTGTTTGTTACTGCTCTTATACTCAAGTTACTAGACCCGGAAAAGCGCTTTGTGGTAGAAGTCGACACCTCCAATGCAGGAGTGGGAGTGATCCTGTCGCAGAGACATGGGGTACCTGAGAAGCTGTATCCTCATGCTTTTTTCTCTCACAGACTTACACCCGCAGACGCCAACTACGATGTGGGCAACCGGGAGCTGTTCGCAGTAAAGTTACCTCTCAAAGTGTGGAGGCACAGGTTGGAGGGGGCCCGTCATCCATTCCTCGTGCTCACTGATCACCGCACCCCGAAATATCTTCGAAAGGCTAAACGGCTGAATCCACATCAGTCTAGAAGGGCGCTATTTTGTACGTTTCAATCTCTCCATAACCTATCGCCCAGGCTCCAAGAACATCAAAGCAGACGCTCTATCACAAAGATACAAGATGAAGAAAGATCCGGAGGCTGAGGAGCCAATCCTGTTATCCGCCTGTATCCTCGCCCCGATCAAGTGGCAGTTGAACCAGGAAATAGTAAAGGAAGTCAGGAAGAATCCTCCTCCCACCTTAGTGCCAGCAGGTAAAACATTCATTCCCTCTGCTCTTCGAGTAATTCTGTAGGCATAAACTTCTCTGTCCTCAGGACACACCGGAGTCAGAAGAACAACCCAGATCATTACTCGCAGATACTGGTGGCCTCACCTGGCCTCAGACATGTTGGGACAGGGGCAACAAAAGGCTAGAAAAGTAAGTGGTACTTAAAAAAAAATCAGCTGGAGGAGCATTTTATAACTAATTAGGTTAGTAAGCAACAGGTCAGTAACATGACTGGGTATAAAAATAACATTTTAGAGAGGCAGAGTCTCTCAGAAGTAAAGATGGGCAGAGGTTCACCAATCTGCAAAAAACTGCGTCTAAACCTTATGGACCAATTTCAGAAAAATGTTCCTCAATGTAAAATTGCAAAGACTTTGAATGCCCCTCCATGTACTGTACGTAATATCATCAAAAGATTCAGAGAATATAGAGAAATCTGTGCGCAAGGGGCAAGGCTGAAGGTCAGTATTGGATGCTTGTGGTCTTCGGGCCCTCGGGTGGCGCTGCCTTAAAAACAGACATGATTCTACACTGGAATCCCCTGCATGGGCTCAGAAACACTTCCACAAATCATTGTGAACACAGTTCGCCGTGCAATCTAGAAATGCAAGCAAATGCTGTATCATGCAAAGAAGATGCCATACGTGAACACGGTCCAGAAACGCTGATGTCTTCTCTTAGCCAAAGCTCATTTAAAATGGACTGAGGCAAAATGGAAAACTGTTCTGTGGTCTGATGAATCAAAATTTGACATTGTTTTTGGAAACCAAGGGCACTGTACGAAAAAAAAGAAGGGACAATTCCAATCTTCGTATGAAAAATGGTGCTTATTTCCAGAAAAATGGGAGCGGTCAGAAGTACGAGTAACGCACTCTGGGTTCAGCGGAGTCAAAGTGAACCCTGAACAATCGAAAGGCTTTACAATTTATACCATACAACATGCATATGTATATCAAGTAAAGTGGATTGTTCTTGACTTCAATGTATAATGATGAGGTGCATAATGATTAGGTTAACAAATGGTCAGAAGCCCATTGTCTATTCAGCAGTGTAGCTGTGTGGGTGTTAATTAAGTTTGGATGGTCTCTGTCTGACCACACGAGGCCAAGGTGTGGGCCATAGGGCTGCGCAGGCCAACCTCTCGACCCGCACCCCGCCCCACACCCGCAGGCTTTCAGCCCGCACCCACACCCGCACCCACATTTTCTCAAGATTTGAGCCCGCACCCGCACCCACACCCGCATGTACCATGACTCTTGTACCCGCAGTTACCTGCAGTTTCAAAATCTTACCCACTTCAACCCGCGCATATGCATTACCTAGTTAAGGGAATGCCAGGATTGCCTGTATATGAGTTTTTTGAAATGGACAACAATAAGATTCACTTGAATTGTTTATTCAGAAATAACTAATGATATGTACATTGGAAGCAGTGCACTTCTTCTGATACATAAAAGTGATACTTCTTTCTGATACATAAAAAAGGAGTCATCTCCTATTTACTTACCTAGTATTTACATATATCAAGTACTCTGATATCTCAATAAATAAATCAAGCATCAACATTCATGATTGGTAGATTGTAAATTCATATTCTTTTGGCTACATTTAACAAATAGTCACATCAAGATCAAGAAAGAAAACTGATATACAACCAAGATGCAACCAAGAGAGGAGAATTGCAATTGACATAATTGATTACAAATGGAAAGGAGTTATAGCTGACAGCAATAGGGTGGCTAATTGCAATTCTGAATGCAATTAACAATACATGTAAGTAGTATTTAGCACTCATTTATGACATCTACTCTGAAAAGAAGCCATGGTGGCTATTAGAAGAAGAAGCCATATTTTGTTGAGTACCATCCTAATTTGTGTGGGTAAGACAACAAAATAGTTAAACACAATATGGGCTAATATACTTCTCATAGTGGTTATTTTGTTGTGCTGACTTATTGAATAGAATTACACTTATTGTCGTGAATGTGACATACTTGAGCTTGAGAAATAATGAACTGGCATCTCGCGGGTTGTAAATTTGCCGTGGGCCTGCAATTTTTTTTTCAAACCCGCACTTAACCCGCAAATTTTTTTTTGTACCTGCACCCGCACCCGCAACCTCAGTAAATTTATGCTGGCCCCCGCAACCGCCCCGCACCCGCATATTTTTTTGGTGGGTGGCCCGCAGGGGCCACCAACTCAGCCCTAGGGTGTGGGCCTTCTCTTTGAGACATTGACAAGATTACCATTTCAGAACATGTGGCGGTTCCATGCTTGTTGCTTGCCGGGGCTAACTAAATTATGAGTCTCCCACTCTCTAGCAGAATGACTTATAATTCCTTACAGCGCCGTGTTGTCCGGTCTAAAGAGGAGAGGGACCATCCAACTTGATATCAGCGCACAGTTCAAAAGCCTGCATCTCTGATGGTATGGGGTTGCATTAGTGCCTATGGCGTGAGCAGCTCACACATCTGGAAAGGCACTATCAATGCTGAAAAGTATAGAGAGTTTTTACAAGAACATATGCTCCCATCCAGACAACGTCTCTTTCAGGGAAGGCCTTGCATATTTCAGCAAGACAATGCTAAACCACATACTGCATCCATCACAACAGCATGGCCTCGCAGTAGAAAAGTCCAGGTGGTGAACGGGCCTGCCTGTAGTCCAGACCTTTCACCAATAGAAAACATTTGGCGCATCATAAAACAAAAAATCTAGCAAAGAAGACCCAGGACTATTAAGCAGCTAGAATTTTACATCAGACAAGAGTGGGACAACTTTCCTCTCCCAAAACTCTAGCACTTGGTCTCCTCGCTTCCCAGACGTTTAAAGGCTGTTGTTAAAAGAAGAGGAGATACTACACAATGGTAAACACAGCCCTGTCCCAACTTTTTTTTAGATGTGTTGCTGCCATCAAATTCAAAATGAGCTCATATCTTTCATGAAATTGTAAAATGTCTCACTTTCAATATCTGATATGTTGTCTATGTTCTATTGTGAATATTGTGGGTTTATGAGACTTGCAAATCATTGCATTCTGTTTTTATTGATGTTTTACACAACGTTCCAACTTCAATGGAATTGAGGTTTGTATTATGACTCCGGAAATCTAACGCTTCTCTTTTTTCAGGGGCCAGAAGCTATGAAATTGCAAAAAGACGTTGCAAGTGGTCTTTTATTTCTTTTAAACAATTTAAACGATCATACGTATAATTGGAAAACGTGTCAATAAAGGAAGTTGATTGTGAACTAGCCAAGACTAGCTGTTATAAAGGGATATCCTGTGGGCACCGCTATCTTATCAAGTCAGGCTTCACCAAGGGAAATCAGTGCAAGCTTATGCCCACGGGTAGGTCCGAGTTTCCCGTTTTGTTGGAGCAATCTCAGCCGCGCAACAGAGGCATAATCACTGATTTTGTCGCTCAGGTTCTCATAATTATTGGTAATATCGGACCTTGATCATTCGACATAAAATGAAGCTGCAGCATGAGTGATAATCAAGACTAATTTGTATTCACTTTACATACATCAGCTAATTTCTTGGTGGCCAAGCATGTCAAAACATCTGGGACATAGCCACAAAATATTTTTGGATTGGCTAAAATATAGGAATAGCGGCATTCATGAACTCGTGCTTATTAGTTGTATTTCAGAGGTTAGAGGTTTGACTACTCGGTACATAAAAATCTCAAAAATTCGCAGAAAATTTTTATGGAATGAGAAGAACATGTACTTTTATTGGCCAAAAGTTGAAAAAAAAGTTGAAGGCTGTGGTGGGCAGCTGTGACCTTTTCGGACACTCACGCACTGTGACATCATATGGCCCCGATGTAGTGTGGCTTTTTAATTTTAAAAAGTATATTTATTGTATGAATAAGCAAGTTCAATAGGGGCCCAAGTCCATAAAAATTTTTTTTGCAGTAGAACATGTTAATTTTTTTCATCCAAGTGTGGCCATGATCTTTGGACCCCAACAGCGGTAACAAATGGCAAAATATGGTGGCGAATGATAATTTTGTTTCAGTTTGGTGACCAAATAAAGAGAGCAGAGTAGGAACTGTTTTGAATCAAACAACTGACAAACAACAAAACCTTCAACACTGAGGGGACAAAACATGCCTTGTTTCTCCTGAATCTTTATTTATTTATTTTTTCAGAACATTGCATGAAATGAACAGGCAACGGAACCTATTTTGTAACTTCCTTATATCATCAGGATATATATGCTGCGGTGGGGGTGGGTGGTTGGGGGGGGCAGGCGTTGGTCGTCTTCTTAGATCTACTATCCACGAAAAACCTTTCTCAGACACTTCCATTTTAACCTTGACATGAAATCCATCCCAAGCAATCAGTCTACTTCTTTGCATTTAATTTAGCCTGCTAATCAACACACATTAAACTCATCATAGGCCAACCCATCCTAAGATCTGACTCCTTGTCCCCACCTCTATTATCCATGGCCATTAACCTGTTACGGAAAGCCTGTGCCTCAGGTTGAAGATATCTGGCAAGTTTCTGGAAATTTCAAACTTTGGCTGCAATGACACACAACTGCTCAGAGTGGTTGCTGTGGATAAGTACAGTACTTGCCCTGACATTTAACATAGCATAACATAACATGAGTGGCGAGAACAGGCCATTCAGCCCAAATAGGTTCACCAGTTTCTTTTTACTCTAGTGAATATATCACTTCAGATACTCAATGACTCAATGGTATCTAGGTTTAAGTCAAGCCTGCTCTTGAAAATTCCCAAGGTTTCTGCCTCCACAATATGGTTAGGCAAGCTATTCCACATTGAAATTACTCTCTGGGTGAAAAAATATTTCCTGATATCAGTGCTAAATTTACCCTTGGTCAACTTCCATTTGTGACCCCGAGTTCTACTAACAAAATTTGGCTGAAGGAATCCTACATAATTCACTTTGTTAATCCCTTTAACATGTTTAAAGACCTCAATCAGATCACCCCTAAGTCTTCTTTTCCTAAGACTAAAGAGATTAAGGATCTTCTGCCTCTTCTCATAGCATTCATCTTTTGTACCTGGAATTAGCTTAGTGGCTCCTCTCTGAACTTTTTCTAGAGCAATCTTTCTGAAAGTATGGTTCCCAGAACTGTTCGCAATACTCCAGATGTGGTCTGACAAATGTGTTGCACAAGAGAAGTATGACCGCCTTGGATTTATACTCAATACTTTTGGCTATATATCCCAGCATCCGATTGACCTTTTTAACACTGGAACCGCCATGACGGTCATTTTGACCGTTTTGAAATTTGTTTGCGTCATAACTTTTCAAAATAAAAGAATACAACCTTGAGGGTCACTGAATTTTCCTAAAAGTGTCTATATTTTAACGTGCGATTGATTTTATATAGAATACACCTACGGAGCATAAAATATCACCAAATCTACCTATTTCTGCCATTAGCGGTCTCACTGACCGTAAGTTTTGCGGCTGTTTTTTTTTTTTTTTTTTTTTTCCGAAAAATGTATCTTTTGGTTGCCTAGCAACTAACCGATTCCACTGTCAGAGTTGGTAGAGTAGAGTAGTCTAGAATTATTTTATTGAGCAGCACTGGCAAAAAGTTTGAGCCAGCAGCGGGAGACACTGGCACCAAAACGGAGGCAGTGCCAGGTCCGCAGGAGCTGCTCACAAAATAAGACGCTCGTCACCTGCTGCAGATGCTTCAGACCCGTCTGTGGGAGACGCTCGTCACCTGCTTTAGATGCTTCAGACCCGTCTGTGGGAGACGCTCGTCACCTGCTGCAGATGCTTCAGACCCGTATGTGGGAGACGCTCGTCACCTGCTGCAGATGCTTCAGACCCGTCTGTGGGAATTGCACCGGGAGAACGGAGGTCGCCTGCGCAGACTATTACCAGTAGGCTTAATGCTACACCACGCCAATAAATAAAAAGGAAATCAGAAAAAAAAGTTCAGCATCTACCTATTGTTCTCTAATTCCGTGTCATTGTTCCGATTAATTATTTCATAATAAATATGATATTCCATATGGTTATGTTGTTATAAATGTTGAATCCGAATGTGTATTAATCCAAATAGATGTTTTTAATTGTTGTTTTTGTCGTTCTGAATTGTTTAATTATTTCTTTACCCAAAAATATCGTTGTGAATGTTTACAATAAAGCCGCTTTCACACTGGACGCGAACGAATTTTTCGCACTACAGATCACATTCAAAGTCAATGCAAAGATGCGAAACGCGCGTATTTGCGTCTTTGCATTGAATTTGAATGTAATCTGTCTTGCGAAAAATTCGTTTCGCTTCCGGTGTGAAAGCAGTTTAATTCATGTTAATTATATATAATTCTATTGCCTAAATATTCATAAATGTATTATTAAACTTGTTAAAACGTAATGCTAGTGTTGTTTCGTTCTTTTGAGATACATGGTAGGGGAGCGCCGGTGCGAAAGTAACTCTGGACGAAAGTAACACGGCGATTTACTCGCAGCCATTCGCACTTCGATGCGTCATACTAGGTCAGCATGTGCAGCTCGCGCCCCTCTCCAGAACCGCGAACATTCTTGAGGCGTCCAGTCTTCCTCGCGGCACAAGACCGAGAAGACACTTTTCCACAGCCGTGAGTAAATTCAGACGAATGCTAAACTTTTTAGATTTAAAGATTGTCTTTATTGCTCCATGTGTCATATTTATGATGAAATGATCGGTGATTTAGTTCCGCAAGATATGGTGCAGTTTGAAATGTCAGAA
Source organism: Gymnothorax javanicus (assembly GCA_029692085.1). Classification (NCBI taxonomy): domain Eukaryota; kingdom Metazoa; phylum Chordata; class Actinopteri; order Anguilliformes; family Muraenidae; genus Gymnothorax; species Gymnothorax javanicus. Next base: position 68,991,499 of record CM056199.1, read on the forward strand.
TTTTTCCACTTTGGAAGTAATCCTCGTTCAAATGTCAGGAGTCACCGTCGGGACTGAAGTAGCAACAGTTACGTTCGTCCCTCTCTGCTAATGCGGCCGCATTTTGTGTTTAAAAGCTCCATAAAAATGTGTGTTATGTTTTACCGACAGAAAATGCCCAGAGTTAGGGTCAGAACTACCCAGAGAGGAACGGTTGACCCGGAGGTTTACGCAAGGGCCTTTTTTGATGTCCGAAGAGGCGATAGTATAAGGAGGGCAGCAGCGGTTCATGGCGTTTGTCATGTCACCCTGTTCAGGTACTGCAAGAGGAGGGCAGAGGCAAGAGGGCAGCAGACCAGGGCCCCGGGTACAGGGCTCACAACAAAGTCTTCACAGAAGAACAGGAGAAGAGACTGCAGGCATATATAAGGAGAGCAGCAAATATATATTTTGGCCTGAGTCCTAAAGAGGTGCGAGTAACACCGCAGACAGAGCTACACCACTACCGCCATATAGCAAGCACCTCCGCCCGGATCTGCCACGGCTCTGAGCCGGATCAGCTGGAGCCGGGCAGATCCGGGGCAGATCCGGAGCGGAGGTGCTTGCTATCTGGGAATTAACCTCTTTTTATGCTTTTTAGGTGCGAAAGTTTGCATATGAGCTGGCCGAAAAATATTGGCCTCAAAAACTCCATGTTCATGGAAGAAAAACCAGATGGCAGGGTAGGATTGGCTCACCTCCTTCCTCGAGCGCAACAGAACCCTGTCCATCCGTTACCTCAAGCCACCAGCATGTCCCGCTCCACCAGCTTCAACAAGACCAACGTGACCGCGTTTTTAACAACCTAAAGACTGTCCTCACCCGCTATAATTTTGAGGCAAATGACATCTGGAACATGGATGAAACAGGTAAAAATTTATATTTGGATGATAAATTTAAAAGCACCAGTGATTTGCACCAGCAATAATTCATTTCACTGATTATTTCAGGTACCACAACGGTTCAAGTGCCAGACAAAGTCATTGCCACCAAGGGCCAGCGCCAGGTCGGTGCTGTGACCTCCGGGGAAAGACATTGATGACCGTTACCTTTGCTGCCAACGCACAAGGCAACTTTGTTCCCCCTTACCTTATCTTCCCAAGAAAGAAGTTCCATGACCACTTCATCCGGGATGGTCCCCCTGGCTCCACTGGTTCTGCCAATGGATCGGGGTGGATGGAGGAGGCAGATTTTTTGGCCTTTTTACAGCATTTTGCAAGACACACCCGCGTGACCCCGGAGTTAAAGCTGCTGCTACTCTTAGAAAATCATGCATCACACCTCTCCGTGGTAGCTATTGACTTTTGCAAGTCACAGGGCATTGTACTCCTGTCATTTCCACCCCACTGCTCCCACCGTCTTCAGCCGCTAGACCGAAGCGTTTTTGGCCCTCTGAAGCACTACATTAACAGTGCAGCAGACAATTGATGCGAATGAACCCTGGAAGAACTTTTGACCATCTACAACATCCCGAGTCTTGTGGCTAAAGCTCTGCCTCAAGCTGCGACACCAAGCAGCATTTCGTCTGGGTTCGAGTGTACCGGTATCTGGCTCTTGAATCCAGATATTTTCAGTGAGGAAGACTTTGCTCCAGCTTACGTGACCGACCGTCCTGCACCGTCCATCCCCAGTGCCAGGGCCAGCTCCATCACCAGCGCCAGCTCCATCGCCAGCGCATACCATCTATCCAGGTATGCTAGTGGTTCCAGGAACATCTAGTGGCACGCCAGTACAGAGGTTCAGCCCAGAAAAGCTTCGCCCATATCCAAAGGCTGGCTCGAGGAAAGAAAGTAAAAGGAGAGGTCGAAAGAGGTGGGCATAGTGTCATTTTTAACTCGTCTTGGTTCTCTTGCTTGTATAAAAACAAGCTGATTCTGACTATTATCTCATTGAATGTTGCAGGTCAACAGCAATGCTGACCGACACCCCGGTGAAAGCTGCTTTGGAGGAGGAGAGTCGGCAGAGGGGCCAGAGAAAACAGTCCTCTTCAAAACTCCCAAAGAAAAAGAGGCTTAGCGGACACACTGCAACCACAGTTTCTCGGGGCAAGGATGAGGAATGTCTTGTTTGTGGGGAGACATTTGCCTCATCTTTGCCTGGAGAAGTGTGGGTGCGGTGCATCTTTTGTCTGCTGTGGTCGCATGAGGCATGCACTGAGGGTACCACTCATTATATCTGTCACAACTGTGATGAGTAATTTCATCCCATGCTAGGGGCAAACCCACACCAAGGGTCAAACATCCAAGTTACCACGAGTTCAAAACAAAGTCAATAACGGGTAAATCCCCCTCTGTTGGCCAGGCAGGCACGGATCTGACGTGGCATACTCCTTATGAGGTGTCCCAAGTCATTTTGCACCTTCAAATTTCCTTTCGCAATGGCTAGAACCTTCAAATTCAAAAACATGCAAATCTAGGGTTCAACCCCCATCATCATCACTTTTATCAGGAGCAAATCTTGGGGATGTCATTATTGTGTTTGGGTGCTCAATTTCACTGGAAATGGTCAATCTGTAAGGATATATATTACTTTCCCTCATATTCCTTTGCATTTGCTAGAAGTATGCTCGTGAAATGGAATATCCCCTACTTTTTTTGGATGGTATATATGGTGATGATTTAGCACCTGATATTGACAGAGCACACACGAAAGTAGTTAATCGCTCCAAAATTTTGTTTCGGTCTGTAACGTTATCTTTTAAAATGACGTCCATATGAAAAGTGTAACTTTTGTACCAGCTCACCCCTAACATACAAGATGCATTAATTGCTTAATTAGGTGCTCAGAGAGACGGATTAGAATGTTTTGAACCTAGCGGTCCAAACGACCGTTCATGCCGGTTCTAGTAGTGATAAAATTCTGGCGCTTCTAGTGTTAACTGCTATGGCACAATGGCTAGAACCTGAGAGGGTTTGGTCAACAATCACTCCCAGTCCCAGATCTTTTTCATGTGGAGCACATTCCAGTTTTAAACCTCCCATGAAGTAATCCGATCTAATGTTTTTTTTACCTACATGTAGAACTTTACATTTCGCTACATTAAATTTCATTTGCCACATTTCTGCCTAATTCTGGATTCTATCCAAATCATCCTGAATCACTTTAGTGGACTCAAAACTACATGCCAAACCTCCTAATTTAGTATCATCTGCAAATTGAACTAATTTGCTCTCAATATTCCCAACAAGTTCATTAATGTAAATGAGGAACAGCATGGGGTCACAACACCAATCCCTGAGGGACGCCACTCCCCACCATACCTAGCTCAGATGAGATTCCACTGACCACCACTCTTTGTGTTCTGTCCTGTAACCAGTTTTGAATTCACTTCAGAATACACTCCTGTAACTCCAATGGAGCTCATTTTAAAAATTAGTCTCTTATGCAGTACTGTATCAAATGTTCTCTGAAAATCCAGGCATATGATGTCATAAGCCCTGCTCTGGTCATAAGTTTTGGTGGCCTCTTCAAAGAATTCCAGAATCTTTGTCAGGCATGACCTTCCCTTATGGAAACCATGTTGGCTATCCCTCAAGATATTATTACGTTCAAGAAATAATTCTACCTAATCTTGTATGATAGATTCCAGTATTTTGTATGCAATGAAAGTTAAACCTACTGGCCTGTAATTTCCTGGCTGAGTACAGTCCCCTTTCTTATATATTGGTATTATATTACCATGTTTCCAATCATTTGGTATTTCTCCAGTTTCTAAAGACCATCTGAAGATAGCTGAGAGCAGTTTAAAGATGATCTTACTAACTTCCCTGAGCACTTCAGGATATAAGCCATCAGGACCCTCCGCCTTATCTGCCTTTAGTTTATGCAACTTGTCTAATACTTCATTATCCCTAACCTCAATTGCCGCTAAATAATCTTGGACATGCCCTCTGGCCTAATAAAAATCTGCTATCATATAGCAGTGATCCATCTATATTCTTCATGCACTTAACCTCCTCTTTGACTTACCTTTTTCTACTACAGTACTGAAAGAAGCACTTTGGATTAGTTTTTGCCCCTTCAGCAATTTGCCTTTCATGTAGTCTTCTAGCATTCTTCAGCCCTTTTTTGACCACAGCCTTCATTTTACAGTATTCAGCCTTAGTATTCTCCTTGTTGTCCTTTATGTACGTCTTTTAAAGGTTCCTCTTTTCCCTCAAACTTTACAAGACAGAACTAGGTTACGAAACCTCATTGTTATTTCTGAAGTCTGCAGAAAACTTGAATACTTTATTTACTTTATTTACCTACAGAGTACTTTTCACTTTTTTTCTATCAGTCTCTTGATGAACTGCTCAAGGTGTTAATACAAATCAAACATATTCTTTCCTGTCATTGAAACTATCTGAAATTTTTCAAAAATGATTGCCTCCCAATTTAGGTACATTTCAATAGTGTCAACTGCTGCTGCCACCTATCGGCCAAGGCAGAATTTCCCGTAACAAGGGCCCAACTCCTGGGGGGGTCTGAAGGCATCAGTCGACACTATTGAAATGTACCTAAAATGGGAGACAATCATTTTTGAGAAATTTAGGATAGTTTCAATGACAATGGACTGTCTTGAACTAACCATGTAATATACACTACAAATCCAATTTTGAAATGTGTGGGAATGGACCCTTCTTGAATACAAGAGTTTCATTTCAAAATGCAATAAAAACCGCTTTCAAAATTTTTGAAGCACCACTGCAAGAAGATCATCATTGGCGGGCCAGTACTCTTGCCAAAATCATCCCTTAACAACACGCTACATATCCTAGTTTTTTGGACGCTTGAACATCAGCTTACATTCCAAAGCACAATAAGTGCCAAGCCAGTTTTTCTGCAACTGTGATATATCCACGCAGCCTATCAGCGATGAAGAATAGGCTGCCAACAGGCTTTGATTGTTTAGGGACTTTTGTTTTGGGCAAAAAAAAAAGTGTGAATGTAATACTGTGCCTATGCTACCAGCTCAGCAGATTCCCTAATCTATCCACCGAGTTTGAGTTTCCCGTTGGAGGACATAGTTTCCTCTCAGCAGAACGAGTTTTTGGTTATATTGAGCAAAAGATTTGCAAAAAAGGACTGTACTCGGAGGAAACATGGAAATATTTAAATCTTTGACAGTGACTGGAAGACCTTTGACTTCAAATCACAAATGACAGGCAAACTCAGCGGTCTTATTGGTAAGGAATGCCATTACACCTGTGTGAACTGAATGAAAGTCTGGACAGCTGGCAATAAAAATATTTTGCAGATTATAAGCAAAGACTGCAGTGTTGAGAGTTTCTTTCCTTTTGCTGAATCTCTTAGTAGGTCCATAATTCCTGGTGATTTTCTCATGATGTTGTGTATTGGCTCCATCAACATTCATTCTTACCATGACCCCCTCTACACAAGATAGATATTTGCCTAACACAGAGGCCAGTCCATGAGTGTTTTGGGGGAGATTTATAAAGTTTTGATATCTATTTTATATATGTTCATATTACAATGGCTTGGGATGCAAAACCATTACCAGACATTGACATAATAAAGGTAATTTTATCCCAGTTTGACGAAATGGATATGTTGTGTCTCACGAAGAAACAGTTCTGTGGATATATTGCGTTTTGCCAAATAAACACAACCAAGTTCACTTTTTCATAAAATTAATTTTCTTTGATTTAATTGCTTAATAAAACATTAACAAATAAGAAAGCTCTTCTATGCTAACTTTAACCACGACAAAAGTTTGCATTTTTCTTAAAATGCTTCAAATGGATATATTGTGTATTGTGATGAAACTCTTCATATATAAAAACTATAAAAGAAGTTGAGGGCCAAAAGACACTGTTTGATTATTTTTCTATGTCTTTTAAAGCCACGTAGGGTGAGAATATCCCCTTTTGGGTTGGACTATGGACATCATGTTATTATGGGACATGCAATCATTGCATTTATTTTCAGAAACTTTTTAAGTTAACCCAGATTTCCTTTTCATGGCTTTAAAGTGCAAACTTAGTCAGAATGAACCGACAAACTGCCTCAAAACACGGATTGTGACACCTTATGCATCATTTGAATATGTTTTGCATGAGCGTTATTCCATGCATGCCAACTTCAGCGATAAAAGGGCTGGGAATTTTCCATGCATCATCACTTGAAATTTGAAGATGGTTTGATGACAACTCAGCATCCAAGACAGAAAAAAGGGCCATTGGCTGGCTACGAGATGGACAAACTCAGAGAACTGTGACTCAGTGTCTAAATTTAAGCCAAAGTATTATCAGCAGACTCTAGCAGAGGTTTAGGGCAGCTAATCCGGTGGAACTGTGGTCAGTGGGCAGAGGCATCGTTCACAGATGAGTCACGCTTCTTGCTCCAGTTCAATGATGGCCAGCTCATGTTTATCATAGAGGGAGATTTGCTGATGTCCACATTGCTCAATGTCTACCATTTAGAGGAGGAAGTCTTTTGGTATGGGCAGGGATATCCATGAACCACAGAACCCCTCTGTACGTCATCATCATTATTTCAATGACATTGTTCAACCTCTGGTAATGCCATTTCTTCTGTGGATTGGACCAAGGGCTTGGTTTCAGGACAACAACACAAGTCCTCATTGTGCCAGGGTGGTGACCGACTTCCTGCAGCTGCAGAATGTTCAGCAGATGGATTGGCCTGCATACTAACCTAACTTGTCACCCATTGAGCAAGCATGGGATGAGCTTCGGTAGCGAGTTTGATCAGGTCACGTCCCTGCTGTCGACCTCTGGCAACTGGTTTAGCGAATAGTCGCAGTCCCTCAAATTTATTTCCAGTGCCTGGTGAACAACATGCGCCAATGTTGTCACGAACGTCTGCATGCCAACGGTGGCTACACCAGTTACTGGAGCTTCTGCATCTTGTGGGAACATCATTTTGGGGGGTGCATGACATTTTTTTCATCAGGGTAATAAATTAGTGTCAAACCAAAGTTTTTTGTTTGTGTTTTCTGTTCTTGGGCCATAAAATAATTATTTTGTCCTCAACTGTCACCATTTTAGCTTGGTAGCTTATACTTATATGCACAAATATTTTTGACACTTCTTTTGCGTATATATATACAAAGTATTACACACACACACACACGCGCGCGCGCTGACACACTGCCCTTCCAAAAAAAAAGGCACATTTGGATTTACTCAAAAACAATAATTGAATCACTATTGCAGTGATGAATATGTTTTAGTTAGCAATAATTTGTTTAATCCTGACTGATTCATTGCATAACTTCTTATTTCTTAAACAACCATGTCGGAAGACGTGTTTCATGGTTGTTGAAAAGATGTTACAGTGTTTCAGGACAATCAATTATTGGCCAGCATCAAGCAAAGAAAACGGCTAAAGAGATTGCTGAAATGATGAGAATTAGGTGATGACCTGTCCAATAATTTATTTAAACCTGAAAGGATAATGGTGAACTGTCTACTTCGTGGAAGAACGGGTTGGAGAAAACTCAAGACTGATCCTGATTGGTGATCAATAAAATGCTTGGTGAAGTGTCATCTTTAAAAAAATCAATAGTAGAATTCATGGCTGTGTTTAATTATGAAGGTAAGAGCATTTCCACATGCACAATGTAGAAAGAACTTGCAGGATTGGGACTTAACAGCTGCGTGCTCACAGGAAAGCCACTTGTTAGCAGGGTTGCACATCTCTCTGTGATAAACGATTCAATACGAATCTAGATTCACAGGTTACAATACGATTCAAAAATGATATACTTTTATTACAGACCGATTCGATACGAATCGATACAGTGTAAGAACGATACAATTTGATTCTACGGTTAATATTTGTTGTAGCCAGGAATCCATACAAATCAAGTGCTGCTCGCTCCCAACGGTCACTGACTGATCAGTCTGGCCTCAGTCATATAGCCAGCATTTAGCCCTTAAGTCACTAATGAAGTGAATATATGAATATTCATGTTTTCTGCGCTGGTGAGAACCACCAATCGAATATGAGTTAGCTGGCCAGCAACGGCATTCGTGAATGTTATTTGACATGAGCTTAAAAATTAGATTGTGGCTTGCTTGCGTTTACTCTTGGAGTGGTTGTTAGGTTTTAAACAGGATAATGTTTGGCCATATCTGCATTTTGTTTATTTCAGTGGGATTCCCAGTTATAATAACACCGTGGCTATTCTTACGTGACCATAATCCGTTGCAGGCAGGCTATTCTTACGCGACTCCCATTCGGGCATGCGCAGAATGAAATTGTCTGACAGCGCAATTTTTGTCAATCATGTCAATTTGGCGGCCGAGCTTGTACAAAGGGCCGAAGGGTTAAGCCCGTAACCATGGCATCAGTAAATTGAAATCTCGTCCCCAGGGCTTCTATACTGAGCAACAAAAGAAACGCAAGTTAGCTAGTTAGTTAATGTACTCGTATGATTACTCAGTCAAAGTGACCGCAAAACAAAGAAATGTTTGATGAAACGAGTGTAAATGTGCACGCGCTAGTAATAAATTTGATTTTCTATAATAATTACGCGCAATCTTATTTTCCAGTCTGTCTTTAACTAACTTGCGTTTCTTTTGTTGCTCAGTAGGCGCTATACTTGCTTCCCCAAGGTTGGGCAATCTCATGGTAGCATCCGGAACTAGGCCGTTAATCAGATAGCAGAACTCCCGTAAAAATAGTCATATATATTTACATTACGTGAGCATCAGTCACGCAAACCATCAACATGTGTCTAGCTATTTTTACGGGAGAACAAGAAAGGTAAGAAAATTATCCAAGTCTGACAATTTCAATCTGCACATGCCTGACCGAAAGTCATGTAAGAATAGCCTGCCTGCAATGGATTACGATCATGTAAGAATAGCCACGGTCTTATAATAAAGGCTAATTTAAATAACTCAAATTACATAATGTATTTCACTGTAATTGGCATTAGCTATAGCTCGAAGGGCATGATTGCATCAGCTAGATTAAAGTGATACTCCACCCAAAAACTATAATTTGTATATTAATTGCGATGTCTTGAACAGACGAAGTTGTTCTTCACCTGGCGCAACTTTATGGCCACCGGAGAGTTTTGAAAAATTATCCAAATTCCTTTTTTTCTGGAAGCAAATGGGGTCACCCAGTAGCAATGGGAAAACTCCACAAAACGTCCGTTGACAAACTTTCAAACCATCGTCTAACGCATCGTCCAATATAATCCAAGTCTGCTTTGTCCACTCGTATCCTCAGAACTCTAGAAACGCGTTTTTTTTTTGCTAAAAATAATAGAATACCAGTTATGCTTCAAGTAAGCTCGCGCATTCAACGGAAGTCCCGCCTCCCGGCTTGTTGACTGCCCAGAGACTTTGCTGCCACTCTGATGAATACTCGTATAAACGCGAGCCGGGAGGCGGGACTTCCGTTGAATGCAGAACTGGGGAATTTTTATTTATTTTTTAAGTCTGTCTAAAGAGGGGAGGGGGGGCACCCTTGCGACCAACGAGATGTGTGAAGCTGCCAACCGATTCCAAGTCTCGCGATACCCGATCCATGACTCGACAATCGATTCATCTAGAAATTCATGGCTAATTTGTTTCGATTGAGGAGGCCGCTACCGACGCAACCGTATCTCTCACTTGTTAAACCGAATATCCGGTCGCATCAGTTTATCTGTCACAACCCTACTTGTGAGGTTCATTGGGGAAAAAAATGACTTAAGCAATGGAAGAATGACTTAAGCAATGGAAAAATGTCACGTAGTCTAATGAGACCAGATTAACCCTATTCCAGAGTGAGGGTCAGGGTAAGAAAAGAAGCCCATGAAGCTATGCACCCATCATGCATAGTGCCCATGGTACAAGCCTCTGGGGGCAGTGTTATGACCTGGGGTTGCTTCAGTTGGTCATGTCAAGGCTCAGCACAGTTTTGCAGCAATACCATGAATTCAGCTGACTACTGGATTACACTGAATGACCAATAACCCATCAATAGCCTTATGCCTGTGCCCTGATGGCACAGGCATATTCCAGGATGACGATGCGAAGATTCATAGGGCTAAAATTGTGAAAGAGTAGGTCATCAAGCATGAGGAATTACTTTCCCACATGAATTGGCCTGCTCAGAGCCCGGATCTTAACCAATTGAAAGTCTTTGCGATGTGCTTAATGGAGAGGTTTGACACTTTCAGTGATGATACAATATCTCTACCAAACGTGAATGCAAATATCTGGTCAGAAATAAATGTTTAACATTGTATAAGATTGTCAAAACAATACCTCAATGAATGTGTGCCGTGACTAAGAAAATATTATAGGGTGCAACATTTTTTGGAGGGCCAGTATTTTTGAAATAAACAACCCCAATATCAAAAAAGTTGGGATGCTGCGTAAATTGCAAATAAAAAGAGAACGCAATGATTTTCAAAACCAAACCCACATTTTATTCACAATCAAACATAGACCACATACCAGATGTTGAAACTGAGACATTTTACCATTTCATGAAAAATATTGACTCATTTTGAATTTAATGGCAGCAAAATATCTAAAAAAAGTTGAACGTGGGGCAACAAAAGCCTGGAAAAGTAAGTGGTACTAATAAAATAAAAAAACAGCTGAAGGAGCATTTGGCAACTAATTGCGTTAATTGGCAACAGGTCAGTAACACAACTGGGTATAAAAAGAGAATTTTAGAGAGGCAGTGTCTCTCAGAAGTAAAGATGGACAGAGATTCACCAATCCGCAAAAAAAACTGCATCTAAAAATTGGGGAACAATTTCAGGAAAATGTTTCTCTCAATGTAAAATTGTGAAGACTTTGAATCTACAATACAAAATATCATCAAAAGATTCAGCGAATCTGGAGAAATCTCTGTGCGCAAGGGACAAGTTAGAGGGTCAATATTGGATGCTCGTGATCTTCGGGCCCTCAGGCGGCACTGCATTAAAAACGGGCATGATTCTGCATTGGAATACACTGCAGGGCTCAAGAACACTTCCAGAAATCATTGTCCGTGAAAACAGTTCGCTGTGCAATCTACAAGTGCAAGCTAAAGCTGTATCATGTAAAGAAGAAGCCAAATGTGAACACGATCCAGAAATGCTGTCATCTTCACTGGACCAAAGTTCATTTAAAATGGACTGGGGCAGAATGGAAAACTGTTCTGTGGTCAGATTAATCAAAATTTTAAATTCTTTTTGGAAACCACGGATGCCATGTTGTGCAGTCTAAAGAGGAGAGGGACCATCCAGCTTGATATCAGCGCACAGTTCAAAAGCCTTTTACATTTTACACAGTATCCCAACTCTTTTGGAATTGGGGTTGTAATATATAGTTTGTATACTTTGGCTGAATTTGTAAAATAGCAAACGTTTTTTACAGAAATCATGAATGGCCTGGTAAAACACATTTCTTTTATTTCTTATTGGATTCATATCCAACTGTAGGTCATGTAGAATGGCACCATCATCTAATAAAACATGGCAATTCAGGGGAAAAAATGAAATGAACCCTGCTCAAAAGTGTGCATACCCCTAGGTCTTAATACTGTGTATTGCCCCCTCCTAGCATCAATAACAGCGTGCAGTCTTTTGTGATAGTTGTCAATGAGGCCCCTAATTCTCTCAGGTGGTATAGCTGCCCATTATTCCTTGCAAAATGCCTCAAGCTCCTGCAATTTTTTGGTCGTCTTGCATGAACTACACGTTTGAGATCTCCCTAAAGCAGCTCAACGATATTGAGGTCAGGAGACTGTGATGACCGCTCCAGAACTTTCACATTTCTCTTCTGTAACCACTGGAGGGTGAACTTGGCCTTGTGCTTTGGAACATTGTCATGCTGGAAAGTCTAAGTGTGTCCCATGCGCAGCTTTCGTGCTGAAGAATGCAAACTGTCCGCCAGTAATTTCTGATAGCGTGCTGCATTCATCTTGCCATCAATTTTCATGAGATTCCCTTTGCCTTAAGAGCTTACACACCCCCAAAACATCAGATAGCCACTACCATGCTTTACAGTGGGAATGGTATATTTTCCCCCATGCACCTTGTTGACTGCTCTCGAAACACAGTACTTATGGTTGCGACCATAAAGTTTACATTTTGGTTGTGAAATGAGTCAAGGTGTTGTCTGGCATATTTTAGGTGGGCTTTTTTTGTAGGATAGGCACAATAATGGCTTCCTTCTCGCAACTCAACAATGCAGCTCTTTGTTGTTTAAGTACCTCCTTATTGTGCTTCTTGAAACGACCACACCATCTTTTTCCAGTGCATCCTGTATTTCTCTTGAGGTAGCTTGTGGATTTTTCTTTGTGTCCTGAATTATTCTTGTGGCAGTTTGAGACCTTGGCTTGGTGTCAACATATCCCCTAATTTTCCACCTCAAAAAAATAAATGAATAAAAAATACCCCTCAGCCCCTGGATTGTTTGGAATGAATATAAAGTGATGTAAGTGCAAAACTGGAGCAGGAAAGGCAGAACTTTGATAATGAAAAATACCTGTAAAAGTTGTAAAAAGCTGTAGTTAGTATATGAATGAAATGACTCAGCAAGTATTGGTTACTATTTCATTTCTTATGTGTATGATGAATGACAAGTAAAGAAATCTAACTGATGAAATTACACGCATGACATAAAGAAGTCACCCTTGACATATTAACCAAATTCAAGCCCTGCAATGATGATGCAATTCCATATACAGTGCCGTGAAAAATTGTTTGACTCCTTACTGATGTCTTATCTTTTTGCATATTTTTCACACTTAAATGTTTCAGATCCTCAAACAAATTTTAACATGAGACAACGATAATCCGAGTAAATACAAAATGCAGTTTTTAAATGATTATTTCATTTATTGAGGAAAAAAAAGCCATCCAAACCTACCCAGTCCTATGTGAAAAAGTAATTTCCCCCCCTTTTTAAATCATTAAATCACAAATAAACTGCGATTAACCACATTTTTTGAGTTCAATTTCACTAGCCACACTCAGGCCTGATTACTGCCAGACCGGTTGAATCAAGAAATCACCTAAATAGAACCTGTCTGACTAAGTGAAGTAGGCTAAAGGATCTCAAAAAGCAACACATAATGTTGCAATCTAAAGAAATTCAAGAACAGATGAGAAACAAAGTCATTGACATCTGTGAGTCTGGAAAGGGTTACAAAGCCATTTCTAAGGCTTTGGGACTCCATAGGCCGTTGGCCCTGGGTAGTAAATGTGGCTAGAAATCGATTTTCGTGACCATCTCAATGGGACTACTTGAAAATTGTTGTTTCTAGACAATTCCGACCCGTAGATTCTGAATTTGACTGTTGTCAAGTCGAACTCTTGCACATTATTGAGCTATAGGACATTTTGGGGTAAAAAATTGCTTTTTTCGTAATTTAGTCTAAAATTTAAATAATAGCCATAACATTGCATACAGATCTTTCAAACTCTGTATGGATTGAACCTGGGCATTAGGGATGACTGGGAATGGTAATATGGAATGAAACTCCAAGTGGCAATAAACAAAAACACGTGTTTCTGGTGAAAATACATATTTTTCACTTTTTTAATGAAAATTAGAAAATGAACCAAAATTTAGTTTTTTTTCCCTGTAAATTTAGGTTACTGATCCATATAACCTAGAACAGTTGTTAAGCTTCATGATATTCAACAGAGAAATGGTTTTTACAACAAACTTTTCCCAACCATCACTCTTCATATTCATTGCAGGCCAGGTGATTTAGCACAGCCGAGCATATATAATATCAACTCTCCTCACCTATAGCAGTGACCTTATGATGAATTTATGGAGTCACTCTTGGCATAGTAATACAACTGCTATTGAATTTGTCCCCAGGGATTTGAAAAAATCCCAACAATGCAATGTACATAGAGCATTTAAAAAATCATTTCCCTGAGCTAAATAAGAATGTTCAATACACTGTGTAGTATATAGGCCTACACACACTATACAAAAATCCATTAAATACCATTTTTCGTAACAGAACCAAGCATATTCAACATTTCTCAATTTTCTGTGTAAATATTTACAAGGAATTACAGTGGTCTATTTGTTCTTCACTGTGTGGGTTTTGATAGATTCCAAAGTATCTGCTGAAGTAGTTATTGTGGCATTAGTTTAAATATCGTCATCTGAATCACTGTCCGACTGATCATCCATAAGAGACTGCTCTGATTGTATTGGTGCAATGTTCTGACAGTCTGAGCAGGCACACATATCCGTACATGAAATGTTTTTACTGCAACAGGAGCACCTGTTCGTTTGACAATGTGTTTTTTTGCAGTGACATGACACTTTCTTTTTTTTTTTTGTGTACCATTTTTTAATCAATCTCTCTGTCAGTGAGCATTTGCTCAGTGATTTCACTCAGTACATGGGTGTGGCATTTCCAGACGGTGATCAGACAGAATGAGCAGTACCCAGACACTCCTTATACTGGGAACAATAAAAGGCCACCCCAAAATGTCAAATTTTGTCAAAAGTCATCATGCCTCAGAAGTCTCAGGTCATGCGGGAACGTGCCATTGGCATGCTGGATGCAGGGATGTCCACCAGAGCGGTCGCTGTGCAGCTGAATGTTTTTTTTTTTTCCTCTCCCATTTATAATTTTATTACAAATAAACAGACACAACACATACAATAAAAAGGTGGGGGGGGGGACAGTGATTAGACATCTTTTCCTTTACCTTCTTTTTCTTTTTTTCTTTCTTCCCTTCTTCCCTTTCCTTCCTTCCTTTTTTCCTTTTTCTTCCCTCTTTTCTTTCTCCCTTTCTTTCCCCTTCTTCCTCCCTTCTCCCCTTGTCCATATACAATAGTTACAGTACGCCTACGAACAAGCAGCACATAGAAACATAGATACATATATACTGTATATACATACATACATACAATAATACATACATATATACATACATATACCAACGTACATATATACATGATTTTTTTTCTTTTCTCTTCCCCCCTTCTATTGAGCAAATGTACACAAGACACGCATGAGATAGCCTACATAGAAAAAAAAGATGAGAAATGAAAATAGGTATAAATAAAGATTATTGTATAGTTATGACTGATGGAATCTTTCAAGCTGGTAGTGCGCTAAGATATGATCTTATTTTATCCCAAATGCCTTCCAGACCTGGGTCAAACTGCCTTAAAGTGGCAGCTGCTCTTTCCATACCTATAAGATCAATGAAGTCTTCTAGCCAGCAATTCAAACTAAAACATGATGGCACTCTAATCTTCCAATTCATAGCTATTCTCCTCTTAGCAGCAAGACAACCAAATGTTATAAATCTCATTTCTTTTACAGATATACCATCCAGTTTGTCTCCCAATATACAAAGTACAGGATTTTTAGGGATAACAACCTGGAGGGTCTTTGAGAGAGCATTTGTCACCTCAGTCCAGAACAAACTTACTGCAGGGCAGTCCCATAGACAATGTAACAGGGTGCCTTTCTCGCCGCACCCATGCCAGCATTTATCTGAAAGTTAGTTATTCATTTTTTTTGTTTGACGGGAGTAATATACACTCGATGTGAAATTTTTAGTTGGATTATTCTGTATCTAACACATTTAGAAATGATTGAAGTATTCCAAATTCTTTGCCACTTAGTTGAGGGGAGAGAGGCACCAATGTCTTTCTCCCAACATGTTTGTATTGCTGAGTTAGTCTGGCCTGAGGAAAGGCTCAGTAGTTTATAAATACTACTGACCTGTCCTCTTTTGGCCATTATTCCATGTAGCCTGCTATCTGTTGCCTTAGCTGCCGACAGAGGGATGCCCTTCTGCATTTTTTCTTTAATTATTGAATATAATTGTTGAAAAAATAAAAAAAGAAGTATTATTCAGATTGTATTGTTCCTTTAAATTACTGAATGGCACAATCTTCCCTTCATTAATATGTTTCCCAGGTGTTGAATTCCAGAGTTCTGCCACCCAGTGTTAACAAGTGGTTTTCCTCCTGCTATAAATAATGGGTTGTGCCAGAGAGGGCAAGAGGGAAGTGACATCCCAGTGATTTTGAGTTTACTGTGCATCAATTTGGCCATTTTACATGAGAAACTAATTATTGGGTTATTCAGTCCAGCTGGAGGGGATGGGTGAAACCATAAAGAGGCCAGAGATATCTTCTCTTTCAGATTGGAGATACTTTGTCCCTCTAGCCATTCCCAGCTTCCCATTATGTCATGGCTGCCATATCCCCAAACTAGAGGATATCTTGAGTTATATGCCAGGTAATATTCATGAATATCTGGCACAGCCAAGCCACCCTTATCCCTGGATATTGAAAGTTTCTTTTGACTTATTTTAGGTTTCTTATTGTTCCACAAAAATGAGGAAAATAATGATTTTCTTTCCTTGAACCAGCTTGGTGGAAATTTTAAGGGTATAGCTGCCATAACAAATGAAGAAGAACGCTCATTTTCAGGATCTCAGCCCTACCCCACAAAGATATTGGCAAAGCTGACCATCTTTTCAGATCCTCTTTAATTTTCCTTAGCAAACTTGGGGCGTTCAACTCATATATTTTGGAAATAGGGGCTATAACATTAATGCCCAAATATCTAATTCCATTAGATTTCCATATAAAAGGTGCATTGCCCAAGTCAGAAGAGAAGGTGTTACAATTAAGAGGAATTGCTTCACATTTACTCCAGTTTATCTTGTAACCTGAGACTTTATTGAATGAATTGATTAAATTTAACATTGAAGGAATAGACTGTGAAGGATTGCTTAAGGTTAGTAATATGTCATCTGCGTATAAACTGGATTTAAATTCATAACCTTCTGCTTCAATTCCCTTTATTTCAGGATTATTACGTATTGCAAAAGCCAGGGGTTCCAAAGCTAGAATGAAAAGAAGTGGGGAGACTGGGCAACCCTGACGCGTAGAGCGAGTAAGATGGAAAGGTTTAGAGGTTATACCATTAGTTTTCACAGTAGAAATGGCCCCATTATATAATGATTTTACCCATTTTAAAGTGTTTGGGCCAAAGCCAAATTTGGACAAAGTAAAAAAAAGGTATGACCATTCCATCCGATCAAAAGCTTTCTCTGCATCCAGGGATATAGCTACCGCTGGACTGCAGAGTGAGCTTGCTTTATGAATAATATGGTAGAGTCTTCTCATGTTGTTGGATAATAAACGCCCCTTAACAAAACCTGACTGGTCAAGGTGGATCAATGAGGGAATGACCTTGGATAACCTTATAGCCAATATTTTTGCATAAATTTTGTAGTCATTGTTGAGAATACTAATTGGTCGCCAGCTTGTGGTCTCTAAATGGTCCTTACCAGGTTTTGGTAATACTGAAATATTGGCAAGGCGCATCGACACAGGCATTTCCTCATGCTCTATTATGTCATTGTAAACTTTACAGAGAAAAGGAGATAACACTGATTGAAAACATTTATAATATTCTATGCTAAAGCCATCTTCACCTGGGCATTTACCAGTCGATAGTTCTTTCAGAGCTTGATAAAGTTCATTCTCCAAAATAGGGGCTTCCAGGACCAAATTCTAATGTTGCTCCACCATGGGAAGGTCTACGCCTCCAAAAAATGATCCCAATTCTTCAGAGTTTGTGTTACATTGTGAAGTATATAATTGTGCATAATACTGTTTAAATCTCTCATTTATGCCCTCTGGGTCTGTAATAACTGACCCATCCCCGCCTCAAATGGAGGATATAGTTCGACTGGATTCTAGTTGTTTTAATCTTAAGGCCAACAACTTGCCCGCCTTATCACCTGATTCAAAAGTTTCCCTACGAAGTCTATATAAAGCATAAGCAGTCTCTTTATGAATAAAAGTTTGAAGTTTAGATTTAATCAAGAATAATTTTTTTTTTTTAATGCCTAAATCATTGGGGTTTAACATATGTTTTCTTTCCAACTCCTTTAATGATAACTGTAGTTTGTGTTTCTCATCAATTTTTTGTTTCTTTTTAGCTGTTGAACAGCTAATTATCCAGCCTCTGCTGGTAGCTTTCAGCGCTTCCCATACTGTTTGAATGGATGGAACTGAGTTAATATTTAAAGTAATGAATTCAGAAATCCTATTCTTGATAAGCGACACAAACTCTTCATCTCCAAGGAGGGAATTATTAAATTTCCAAGTATGCCCAAGCATAGTTTTCTTTGTGAGAACAATAGAAAGTACCAAAGGGGCGTGGTCAGAAATGATAATATTCTGTATTTGACAACTGATTACATTTGTCAGCATGTGACTGGAGATAACAAAATGGTCAATCCTGGAATAGGAATTATGGACTTTGGAATAAAAGGTATATTCCTTTATGTCTGTGTTCAATGCACGCCACACCTCAACTAGACCTAACAAACTGAGAAATTCACTGAACGCGGTAGAGAGGGCCCTGTCGGTAGGGAGAGGGTGTTTAGATCTGTCCATGTCTGGATCAGGTACAAGATTCCAATCTCCTCCAACAACCATAGGTAAATCTGAAAACTTTGAAAGTAAAGGACAGAGAGATGTTAAGAAAGCAGCTTGTCCGGTATTAGGAGCATAAATATTCACCAGCACACATTAAATATTTTGCAAAGTGCCAGACACAATTAGATATCTGCCTTCCTTATCTTTGTAAATTTTATCTACTTGAAAAGACATTCTTTTGGCAATTAAAATACTCACGCCCTTAGCATTTCCAGTACCAGGCGAGTAGAAGACCTGCCCCATCCATCTTTGTTTCAGTCTAAAGGACTCAACTTCATTTAAATGCGTTTCCTGAATCATAGCAATATCACAACAAAGGGACTTCAAATGCATCAAAATTTTATACCGTTTAACCTTGTTTTGTATGCCATTCACATTCCAAGAAATTAAGTTGATATTATTCAAAGCCATTTATAGTTTAATAAATTAGGCGTAGTAGTGGTCTTGGTACGTATGGGGGAAGAAAAGGAAAACATTGACACGAGAAAAAGATGAAAAGGGAAAAAAAAAGATTCTGCACTGTATAAGGGAAGTGTAAAAAAAAAAAACATAACACACAATAACAAAAAAAAAAAAAACTGCCAATAGGCAAGCCAACAAAAACTATCAGTGAGGTGGATTCTAAATCTATCTCCTATCCGTGAGTGCCGGGTGTAGGCTTCTCAGGTAAGCTGTAATTTGCCCGGACCAATCCTTGGATTACTTAAACCATCATGTTGATAATGCCGATTATGCAGAGGTCCAATGTAGAGGCGAAAATGCTGTAGCCTACCATTTCCCTCTGGCTCAGGCGGGCTGCTTGAACTGGCTGTTTAAAGCCAAGAATGAGTGGGACCAAGATACATTAGCCTTTGAGGGGGTAAGCGATTAATAAATGATATAGGCCTATATAATAATAATAATAATACAGGATTGCCAACTCTCAGGCACACGGCCGAGTCCAAGCGGCACACCCACGCCTCCGCGCCGCACGCCAGTAACCATTCAACCATCGCATTTGAAAGAGATTCTCAGCCGGAATTGAAAGACCTCGTGCACTAAAGTTTCAGTTTCACATTCGCGGTAGATTTCAACTCTAGTAACAGGGAAATCACTTATGACTCCCGACCTCTCGCGCCTTTCTTTAGCCTACTCAGGGGTTGAAAGCAATAAAATTGCATAAAAATGTTTCAAATTGTCTTATTTCATTTAAACAATTGTGAAAACACACACATTGCGTTGACCGAAGAATCACTGAACACGGCACGGTAACGCAAATGAAACACCATACCCCACGCCGAACGCGCCAGAGCCAGCAACCCAGTAATAATAACCTAATGATAGGCCTGTAGCCGCTACAATGTAGGCTACAGGCTACTTTCTCAAAATGAATTCTTAAGTATTTTTGTCAGGGTCCGAGAAGCTTAATATCAAGTAGGTTTAATAAAACCACACTAATCCTCTGCGATGCCATTAGTCCATATAAGTCCGGTGTAACAAAAGCTAAAAGGCTAATAAGTCCAAGATGCTCTAGAGACCAATAGTGAGAAGAGAGTGATATTGATAGAGTCAGACAGTATGTGAATTAGTTTTACTCACTCTATGACCATTCCAGGCTCGGAAATCTGGCTTTAAGACCCCTCTCTGCCTCGAATGCGGAGCTATAGATCAGTCTTTGTCCATCAATAGTAACGACCAATCTTGCCCGGTGAAGTATTCCAAATCTGAATCCTTTGGCTTTGATCTGGGTGATTACCTCGTACGCTGCTCTCTGTTGCTGCACTCCGGGGGAAAAGGTCCTGTCGAACATAGAAGCGCGCGTCATCCCAGGTGAGAGCTCTCTTCCCCGCGGCCTGTAGAATGCGTTGCCAGTTGGGCCACCGGAGCAGACGAATGTAGATAGGTCTGGGCGGCTGGTCGGGGTCTGGTCGCGGGCGAAGGGCCCTGTGCGCCCTGTCCACTTCCGGGGGGGTTTCATCGTCCTTGAGGTTCAAAATGTAACTCAGAATTTTGACCATAAGAGAGTCCATGCCCCCAGCTTCAGCTCCTTCCTTCACGTTTATCAAACGTAAGTTGTTTCGTTTACTCCTGCTAAATAAATCATCAACCTGGCCCCGGAGACTCACGATTTCTTCTTCCAATTTATCCACCTTCAGCTGATAGATGTTTTTCGAGTCTTCCAGCGCACTGATGCGATTTTCCACGTTGGAAATTCTTTTTATAGTGGCCTTGTTTTCTTTTTCAATTGACTTGATGGATTTCTCCATATTCTCAAGCTTAGTGTCCAGCATTTCGAACCGCTCAGTCACGTTCGACTTAATTGCCGTGGTCTCACGGAGCAACAATTTGGCCCAGTCAGCTATGTCCTTAGCAGCAAACAGGTGTGCCAACTCCTCGTCCATGGCTTGGTCTTGTTTTTGCTGTAACTTTGTTTTCCACCTGGTTTGTCCATCCCTGGACATTCGCACGTTTTCTACAATGTTTAGCTGGATCTGATCTTTAAATAGCTTATCAACAAATTAAAAAATGCATTTGTTTGGTCCGGTTGCAAACCGTGAGCTCAGCCGAGCGCCATGATCACCGCTTCCGCTCACCGACATGACACTTTCTCAAGCAGTTCACTTGGAACTGGCTCCTTGGTCATCCACTTTATCTTCAAGCCATCTTCCCCTTTGTCCCATCCATGGTCAGAAGGATCTGGAGCATGAATCATCTGATTCATAGCTCGACGATGAATAGCAGTCTGATAACTACATCAGGCTGAATGGAGGCGGAGACTGTCTGATGTGGGAGGAAGGCTCTGCTCACATACCGACTTTGCAGAATACTTTGTACCGGGCTTCATCAATGTTGTTTCCCGGTTGTCCATACAGGGTACAAACAAATTCCTCAAGGGCAGATGCAAGATCATCAGACAGCTGGAACTGCTCACCAAGCCTGGTGAAAGAACTTTGAAAGGCCACGCTTCCCTTGACCAATGTAAATGGCCGCACCTTTCTCTTGCCATGGAAGGCACTGGTGGTGTCACATCCACTGAAAACATGAATTCCCGGCAGGGCTGCACACAAACTTGGTCACATTTTTGTAGAAATCTCTGTGATATTGATGACACGAGTATGTTGCTTACTTCCAGTGCTGAGAAAAAGGGAATGAATTTGACTGGCATGAGCAATCAGTATGATGGCAACGTCTGTGTCGGGACTTTGTACCACTATAGAATGTCCTGGACATGTGGCATATTTACAGTGTAGGGCTATTCTCGTGTCTGCTTCTTCATGATCACACATGAGATCTGCAACGTCTTCTGATAGTACAACACCTAGGTCATCATCTTCCCGAATTCGATGGCATCGGTCTCCATGTGTCATATACAGAACAATCTTCCCAAGTTGATTGGCCTCACATTTACAGAAAGCTGTATACAAGAATTCAATCAAGGCCTCTTTGTTTTTCCCTTCTGACAGAAAGCTGCCCCACTGTTTTGGTATTTTCTGGTCCCCGCTAAATATGTACTGCATACGCAGCGCTGGTGAAGTGGAAGATCTACGGATGTGTTCTGCAAATTTGATGCTGTTCTCGGACTCCAGAGAGCAAACGTGCTGTGTTGAGCTTTCATTTCACTTATGTAAGACTCATAGGCTTCAACAATCTCAGCCCACTCACTGCTGTAGCAAGAGTCTTTGAACATCGGTGATGGGAACATTTGAATCAAATTCTTTGTACCTTTTCACTTTGTTCCTATCCACGTCAGATAAGGAATCAAGAAATGCTCTGAACCGCAACCTCTGCATCGCCTCGTACACCACCTTGTGAGCTCTAATGGCCTTGTTGTACTGTTTTCCTTCCATCACGGCATTTACCGAACCATGAGCAACAATTCCTGCTTCTATAAGCACATCAAAAAGGCCAGCATCTCGGAATCGTCGTCCCAAAATTGACAAAAATGACATACTGGTGTGGAACTCGCCAAGACGAATAACCAAGCGCTGACTAAATGAGTCTGTTTTCCATCTAATTTCCTGGGTTTTTGCATAGATTGCCTGGTCGAAGACTATGACAATGTTTTGAAGTTGGAGTTTGTCAGCAATTTCAATGCTATGTGTCAAAATGGCATTTACTGTGTCCATTTCTGTGGGAGACGCCTCTATAACTGGGAGATAGGCAACAGCTGACTTCACAAGCTCATCATTATCATGAAGAAGTGTATTGAAACCTGTCCACCCTGGCAGGTTATGAGCACCTTGGTCGACATCCTTCATCAAAGCATAAGCCACGTCTAGACAGTTGGCATGTTGGAAGTGGCGAGAGTAGCCTTCTCTTGATAAGCCAACCTGGGGATCTGCTGGTGATGGGCCCTGTCTACTTCCTCTCTGATATGGAACAAGGGAAGATGCCACGCTGGAGAGTGTCCTTTGTTTCCTCTTGTAGGATGAGAGAGAGGGGACCTGCTGCTCTATTCTTTCTTCATGTTGAATCATTATGCCATTGGTATGGTGCATGGTCCCTGCCCCTGAAACGGTTTCTTCACCGAAATCAATATTGTCCCAAACAAGAAGAGTACATTTCTCCTTTTGGAAACCTGCTGGTATATACACCTGACCCCTGTCAAGCTGGAACTGGGCAAGAGCAGTCTCAAAGGCAAGTATGGTTGAATGTGATGCGCAGTGCCCAAACCTATTTAACAAACCAAGCACTCGAGTGGAACCTGTTAGATGTCTAACCGTTAAACCTAAACATACAGATTTTGGAGTAGTCTTAAACCCCTTGGACTGCAAAAACACAACGTCTTGTAACAATGACAACATTTTTAGATGCACATTCTCTGGTACAGTTACATATCTGTCAAGTGTAGGTTCATCTGATATTCCTATTGTCCATGCCAGCATGTTATACAGTGATATGAGAACAACAGCCTCAGCTGCCTCAACATTTAGATCAGACGATGTCGGTGGCCGAGGTACATTCATGCCAGTACTGCTGGAAAGTTCTGACCTCAGCATCATTGCAGCATTGAAGAGTGTGTGGAGGGATATACCAGCACTTGAAACCTGTTTGACTGGAGAACTGGTCGCTTCACTTTCAGTCCCAGTATCTTCTGTTTCTGTTCCTGTTTCTGTGCTGGAGTGATGTGATTGCTCTACCAAAGCTCCAACTGAGATGTTCTCAACAAAAACCAGTTCACTGGCATTACGCTTTGAGGGTCGATGGAATGTCAGTTGAGGGTACTTCTTTTGTAGGCGTTCCTTCAGTCTCCCACTCCTGAGAGTAGATGAAATGGAGAAATGTTAGCCTACTTATTCTGAACAATATTCAAACATATATAGATAGAAGAAAGATTAGAAATCAGAAATAAAGTACATGTACATGTAATTGTCAATTTCTGAACAGCCTTAATACATTTTAAGTGTAATGCTCTTTTCCTTCTGATGAGTAAAAAAACTTGCAGAGGGCTATTTCCCTAATTTTCATTTTTTTCAGACATAGGATTAGGCCATTTGTGAGACAATATTGACAAACATAAATGCAACTGGCCTGAAGTATTTATACTCAATGTTAAATGAATGATAGCACCTACATTTTATGTAAAATGTACTATCAAACTATAAGAAACTTTAAAAATTACTTGCAGAGGTACATATTTTATGCTAATAAACATAATTATATATAGGAGTTAAAACATAACAAGTTAATTTGCAAACAGTCATTAAAATTTTGTCACCTATCACAACCATCACTGACTAACTGAAAGATGAAGGACAACCTGTACGATGCTAAATTAATGCCTTCTTGCTCCCTGACAGTCCAGACGAACATCTCAGTCAGTTTGGTTAATCAAAACACTTCATGATCCCGAATGATCCTCTTTTCCACAACATTATCAAAAAAAAATTCAAATGACTTGTTGTACAGGGCAGATGGTGTTTCAGGCCTGCAGATGAAATATATTATAAATAATATAGTTTTTTTTTTTTTAGCATCAGTAACATCAGTAGTGTGTACAGGTGTTTAGCCTCGTCACCCTAGATCTCTTATAAATAATATAGTCACAGATTGCATGATATTTGAATTATCTGCAACATAGGAGAGGTTTAATTCAAATATGAATGAACACATAAGAAGTCCCATGATACAAACAGATACTCACTCTTGTTTGTCTTCTTTACGAGACAAGAATCGGGTGTAGTTTTTGTAGCAACCTTTATGGTATTTCACTTCAAGTGCCACACAGTTCTGTCCTCGGATATGTACCAGTAGGCTTTCATCATTTTTCATTTCAGCTGCCTGTCTCAGCAAACCTACAGAGCAACAATACCAATCAAATGAACCACAAGATAACCCAAAATTGTAGACTCTAAAATACAACCATACTTCACACAAGGCATTGGTATAATATAATACCTTTACTGGTATAACCTTGGATGGGTAAACAAATAACATACAGGTCTTACCAGCATCGATGGTTTCACTTTGGACAAGTTTGTCTCTTATCCGTTTTCTTCTCACTGGTACAAAAACATCCTTCTTCTTGCATACAATATAAATGTCTGGCCAGACGTGCCTGACACAAGATCTAGCATGGCTGACCTTAGTGGTGAGTTCTGCTGAACGTAATAGCCTGGCTCGAGATTCTATGCCAGCACTACTGCCTCGTGATGGGGGAACATTAGACGTCAACGGTACTTGAGCACTCCCTGACGCTTCTTCACTTTCCTGAATCAGTTCTTTCGCATTTCCTGCACTTCGTTTTTCAGCTCTCACGATTCTTGTTTTATTAGTGAAGTGAGAATAGCAGCTCCTGTGATACCCGTATCCCGCTTGACCAACTTCTAACAATGGCTTCGACCACGTGCTCACGTGCTCAAGACAAATCTGCTTCTCTCTGCAATCATTCACGTCCTTCCATTGCTTTGCACATTCACATGCTTTCTTCCAACTTATCTCTATGAACTGCGACACTTTAGACGTTTCTTTTGCGAACACATGTAACAAACAAGTCATTTTTACATGCTTTTCCATCTCACCTTCCCCCTGGCTGGCAGTCGCCATCTTGGATATTTACTTATTATAATGAGGCCACACCCCCTGTATCCGGTAATCTGATTGGCCAAGCCGACACTAACTTGTTCGAACTTTAATTACGCTTTTTCATTATTTGTGCAAGTTATGCATGTGACAACAGTTGTATTTGTCTTCAGTGATATATTATTTAGCCATTTCATACGGAATTAGGTAGTCCCCCGGTTATGGTCACGAAACGACACGATAGACAGCTGGAGCCCACGGCCTACCAGTAAACCACGGTGAGAGCCATTATTCACAAATGAAGAAAACTGAGAACAGTGGTGAACCTTCCCAGGAGTGGTCCGCCTACCAAAATTACTCCAAGAGCGCATCGATGACTCATCCACGAGATCACAAAAGAACCCAGAACAACATCTAAAGAACTGCAGACCTTACTTGCCTCAGTTAAAGTCAGTGTTCATGATTCAATAATAAGAAAGAGACTGGGCTAAATTGGCATCCATGGGAGAGTTCCAAGGCGAAAACCACAGCTGACCAAAAAGAACACAAAGGCTCGCCTCACATTTGCCAAAAAACATCTTGATGATCCCCAAGACTTTTGGGAAAATATTCTGTGGACTGAGGAGAAAAAAGTTTAACTTCTTGGAAGGTATGCGTCCTGACACATCTGGCGTAAAACTAACACAGCATTTCATAAAAAGAACATCATACCAACAGTCAAACATGGTGGTGGTAGTGTGATGGTCTGGGGCTGCTTTGCTGCTTCAGGACCTGGACGACTTGCCGTAATTGATGGAACCATGACTTCTGCTCTTTACCGGAAAATCCTGAAGGAGAATGTCCGACCATCAGTTTGTGACCTCAAGCTCAAGCGGATTTGGGTTATGCAGCAGGAAAATGATCCGAAACACATCAGCAAGTCCACCTCTGAATAGCTTAAAAAAAAAATTGAAGGTTTTGGGGTGGCTAGTCAAAGTCCGGACTTAAATCCAGTTGAGATGCTGTGGCATGACTTTAAACAGGCCATTCGTGCTCGAAAAACCTCCAATGTGGCTAAATTAAAACAATTCTGCAAAGAAGAGTGGGCCAAAATTCCTCCACAGCGATGTGAAAGACTCATAGCCAGTTATCGCAAACGCTTGATTGCAGTTGTTGTCCCCAAGGGTGGGTTTAGGTTAAGGGGACAATTACTTTTTCACATAGGGCCAGGTAGGTTTGGATAGCTTTTTCCCTTAACAAATAAAATCATCATTTAAAAACTGCATTTTGTATTTACTTGGGTTATCTTGGCCTAATATTAATATTTGTTTGATGATCTGAAACATTTAACTGTGAGAAATATGCAAAAAAATAAGAAATCAGGAAGGTGGCAAATAGTTTTTCACGGAACTGTAGCAGCAAAATAAGACAGCTCTCCAGGTAGCTCCCCGAACTCTAAGAGCCCTCAAAATGGTGCGCTGAAATAATCATATTTCTCACACAAATCAACTTTTATCGCATGAAATTAAATATGAATTAATAGATTCATGTTAAATTCAACCAGAAAATCGATCATTATAGGCACAGCTGGACTTAACCTCTGCAAACCCAAAATATGCCTTTTCTCCATGATAAAATATAAAATTTTCACCATTTTTCTTCAGAGTCCCTCAAGCCAGCCCACATACTCATTAAAGGAACTGCTTATTTCAAGGGGACCCATTATGCTGACCCTTCTTTTAATATATATTAGTAATGTTATAATGTTGGATGTCCATGATGTCGTGAACGTGATTTCCTCTCTGAACAGCTCGTCCCGAGATCTTCGCGAGATCTGGGCAAAATCTGACGTCAGGTTGTGCCGTCCAATTAGTACAGACCTAGCCAGAGCCAATCACCGCGCTGGACCTGCCCACACCGGAAACTATTCTAGCAGGCATTAACAACGGCAGATCATAATATGCCTTAGTAGCGTCTACACTTTTGGAAATACAAAAGAAGAACCGCAGATCATTTGAGGTGCAGTTTTGTCAGTATCTCTCCCAAAGCTGCTTGTCCGTTTACTTTTGGACACAAAGAAAAGGGGTCATTCCATGTCAAATCAACCAAGAATTTGCAGACATCTCTCGGAATTTTGTTAAAGTTTGTGGATGAGTGGGGACCTATGAGTAACGAATAAATCTGAAATATTTTTGCTCAACGCCTCCTAATTAGTGAGTAATTCGTTAACGAAGTTTTGACTAATTAGCGAACCCTTGCGACTTCAAACGCGTGTATCTCCCTTGTTATAACAGCTAGAGAGTTGGTTGTGGTCTCATTGGAAAGCTCTTTTCAAGCCCTAGAAGGCTCTTTCTCAACTTTTCTCTATAGAGTCAAATGGAAAAAAGTTATAGCAAATCAAAAACTACACGGTCACTAAAATGCTAAATTGAAACCATGTGAAAGTTGCAACAATAGCCATGAATATTTCCCACTTTTGTAGTAGGTCTTTCCTTTAATAAATTTCCTTTTTCGTGGCGTTTTAATTTTGTGACAAATGGGTCATCGTGAAAAACGCCAAATTAAAATGCATACGAATATTTCGCGGTTTACAGTACAATCACTCTCTAATGTTAGAACCCTTAATGATCCATGTTTTGTTCATTTGACATGTTTGACATGTCTTAAAGTGATCATATCGCCTGACAAATTTGTAATTTTAAAATGGGACGTTTTAGATTTGACTTTGAATTCAGTTTATGGATAAATGTATTTTCTACTACTTGCTGTGGTGTTTTAAGGTATAAAGGCAGTTTGTAAGGTGATATGAACACTTTAGAGACATTTTTGTTGAAAAATAAAAAGTAAAATATGACGAAAATGGCAAATTTCGACTGTTGTACCTGCACATATTTGCTCATAGCTCAAAGACCGTTTGAGTGCCCATCACAAAACTTACAGGAGAGCTTCTTAACATCATAAGCTACTTCTCACAGGAATTTTAAGAAATTTGAAAAATATGTTTTTTTGCAATACACCTTTAAATTTTCTGATTTGCTATAACTTTTTTCCATTTGACTATACGGAGAAAAGTTGAGACTTCTAGGGCTTGAAAAGAGCTTTCCAATGGGACCAAAACCAACTTTCTAGATGTTATGATAAGGGAGATACACGGGTTTGAAGTCGCAAGGGTTTGCTAATTGGTCAAAACTTCGTTTACGAATTACTCACTAATTAGGAGGCGTTGAGCAAAAATATTTCAGATTTATTCGTTACTCATAGGTCCCCACTCATCGACAAACTTTCACAAAATTCTGAGAGATGTCTCCAAATTCTTGGTTGATTTGACATGGAATGACCCAAAGCACCTATTTCTCCTCCAAAAGACGATGCCAGAAATCAGTGGGTAGCTTTTTTTGTTAGCTGGCAGCAAACAGCCACGGCCAAAGGGAGCGTTAGCTGTTTGTGCTCAGCATTTCACCAAAGACAGCTTTGTCAATAAAGGATAATTCAACACAGGATACGCATTTCAGCTGCTTCTCAAACCTGAATCAGTTGCATCGATCAAGCGCTCGGAGCCACAAGCTGTAAGTAACGATATAACAGCAAATAATGTAAGCGTAATGTAAGTTAAGCTAACGTGTTACGGGCGGCTAGCAGGACCGCTAGCGATAGTTAGCACTAAAAACTGGCCTCAAACGCAGGCTATGTAAAATATCTGATGATAAAGCCTGTAATGGTCGCGACTGTCCATGACTCACAGACACAGAAGCTGTAAGTTGCTTTTACTGCATAAGCCAACCTGACATGATAGCCAGTTGATTGTGGCTGTAGCACAGCGGCTAACATAGCCAAGTTGCTGTTGCTAATGTTTGTGTTCTAAATATGCAAGAGTAATATCAGGGGAAATTCTACAGAAGGTGTGTGAACATAAACCTCATTTGAAGCTAACTTTTAATACTTGTTTGTAATTTGGATGCTTGGTACAACTGTCCACGGTAACGGAACTTGCTGTCTGTAAAACCTGTATTGCAAGGGTTTGTCTTTGTGGTTGTTATGAATGCTTGGTTACCAGCTACTGCATGTTAGTTTGCGTGCCGCCGTGCTAATTAAAAATGCTCCTGGTTAACTTATATGCAGTAATTCTGATCGGTATGCTTGTGTTACTTCAGTAAGCATCAATGTGGCAGTTTTATCATAACGTTGCCCGATTGTAGCCACTACAATTGAAGCTAACCGGAAAGGTGCTGTATGTGTCTACAAAGTTAGGCTGAAAAAGCTGCAGTTAGACCAGACGTAGGTTTTGCAGAGCTTGGGATACCTATTTGGGTTTGTTTATGGCTGCTTGTGATCGCTTCACTTATCCATGACCGGGATCAGCCGGGTACTTCACAAATATCTGGGCTAGCTCTCTGATTCTACCGTGAAAGCAATCGCGAAACGCAGAAGCTCTAAGGTGTCTGGTATAACAAACGATTTCTCTGCACTACCATGACATAATTTGATCCCCCTTTAGAAATTGTTGTGGCTAATAAAAAGCCAAAAAAGGCAGAGATTGAATAGGAAATTCTTTCTTGTAGAAGTGATCGATTCGCTAGCTCCACATAAGCAACTTGTCCACGCTAACGGACCTTACGGTCTGTAAAACCTGTAATATGTTCATAACATAACCGAGCTCTCTCTAGCTGTCGCGTACTAGCCATAAAGCTGCTTTCACATCGGACGGGAAACAAATTTTTCGTGGGACAGATTAGCTACATTCAAAGTCAATGCAAAGACGCGAATACTTGCGTTATGGGCATGTCTGCATGCAGTTCCTTGAAGCAGAGCACATTCCAGTTCTGGACTGGCCTGGGTATTCGCCAGACATGTCGCCCATAGAGCACCTTTGGGATGTCCTGGATCGACGTGTCCGCGACCGTGTTCCAGTTCCGGATAATGTGCGTCAGCTCCGTGTGGCCCTCCGGGAAGAATGGAATAACATTCCACAGGCCACGATAGACAACCTGATCAACTCCATGCGAAGGAGATGTGTTGCTCTGAGAGACGCAAATGGTGGACACACAAGATATTGAACATTCAATTTCTTCAACCTGACCCCAACGTGTTCAAAGGATTGTCACTCCTTTGCGGATGCCAATATCAAGATGTAATGGACGGTGATCTGAAGATTAGTCATTAACAAAAATGAATTTTGATTCGCTTCATATATTGCATAACCCTAATATTAATAAAAACTCAAAAATTTGACATGGGGTGTTTATATTTTTGTTCAGTGTAAATGCAAAGACAATGCATTGACTTTGAATGTAATCTATCGCGTGAAAAATTTGTTTCGCATCCGGTGTGAAAGCGGCTTATCGCACCCATTTTCCGCGTGCAAAAGCTGGTCATTCCGATGCAATAAGTAAACCATTACCACGGGCAATTTCCGAAGAGGCCGTTTAGCCTGGAGCTTTCACCCCTTCCTCATATACCAGCGCAGAAGCTGTTCGTTACTCCAAGCTAACGACACGCCACAGCTATGCACACGAACCAGCAGGTCCTTATAATACATACCGAAGCAGTCCATAAGTTGTTGGTCCACTTTTTGCTGCTCCTCACTGTCCATGTTTCCCTCTAAACTCAGACCCACTGGATTTCTACGGTCTCCGGTCTACACTTGGGTATGTCGACCCGTTCCACAAATGTGTCTGTAAGGGGTGGATTCTAGCTTTCCCTCAATCCTAGCTCTAGAGTAGAAACACCGGTGTACTCACCACAGTAGCCGTAGGTAGACAGCAAATTCGAGCTTGAGCTGCCAGACTTTCGCACTGCGTCCTCCACTTTCGCCATTGCATTTATTAGAACAAGTTCATTTTATTAGATCTATACACGTGTACTGCGTTTGATTGCGGAATTTGCCCGCCGATTCCTTCTCAGATAGCAGATGTGTCTCAGTTTCACTCTGGGGAGGTGGACCCGTAAAACTGTGTTCTGCTGCCTCCTCCCGCCTAGATCCGCCCTGCACAGAGCTGGCCAGTCAGAAGAAAGTGCGTACACAGGGAGTGGGGGCCATAGCGGAAGAGCCACCCCAACAAGGCATTTCAGGCAGAGACTACAATGGACTACAAATGGGGTTTTTTGAGGAAAGCAGTATGAGCTAAATAAGGACCCTGTTTTGGACTTTGAACAATCAGGAGTACTCTACGGGAGTCCAAGATCAAAATAAAACCTTGGAAATATAGCAAAATAGGTCCCCTTTAACGGTCAAAACATTCACCCTGCTATGAAAAGCTATCAGTTCCCACGTCTGAGCTCACAAGCTTAACAGTTTCCACACCTTTTAAGGAACAAGTATGACTCACTAACAGCAATATCTGAAATATGCCTTATTTTAGCAGAACAGAAATTCCACTACCAGGAAAAAGCATGCAATATGCTACCTGAGATTGAACAGAAAGGTGAAATGAACATAGCAGGGGGTCCACCAAAGTGCTTAGCTGTTCTTATTTTACACAAGCCAAAACCTCAGCATTCGATTTTGTTGAATACGGTATAAATTCTAAAAAAAAAAAAAAAAAAAAGCCACATTGAGCAAAGGGCCAGCACATGTAGTATTAGCAAAGGTTAACAGCTACTCGTTAGCCAATGTGGCAAACCAACTCTGTGATCACGGTGGTAAACCGAAAATAAAAAATAGCTGGCTAGTTAGCTAGCTGGCTAGAAGTAAGATAGAACTACTCCATACAAAGTCAGTTTTACTCACACTGTAAGAGGAAAAACTCTCCATCATTGAATTTCTCCTCCAAAGAATCAATGCTGTCAGCCCTCCAGTCTGTTCTATTCAGAAGAACAGCCATTTTTCCATCTCCAAATCACATTTCCTGCATATATAAGCTCAGCTCTCCTGGGTTGGTTCTGAGCAGTGGTGTAGTCTTTTTTTTAAAGTTGTATATAATATCTATGCATGCATACATTCATATACATATATATCACTACAACTATTTGAGAGATGTGTCTGTCTCCCTCAAGGACTGTATAAAACATGGACGACGCGTCTCCATTCACTCCCATTCAACAAAAATGGAGCCAAAATATCCTCGAAATGGGCGCTGCCATGTTGCACATTTGGAGCCTGAGTCGGCGCAGTAGTGATCAGGGGGTAGAGCCGCGCTATCGAATCCCGCCCACACACTCACCCGAACAGCCCCCTAAACTTCTAACCTGGGCTGGCAGCTACGCTGTTAAAGTAAGTGCCCGTAGTAGCCAGCTCTCATACGAAGACGGTACTATTTACCATAGTAAAGTGAAAGGACCCCACTGCCAGCAGCTTAACTATTCAGTCGTTAATAAGGTAAATAGACTTTATGGCTAAACAGACCCCACCCAACAGTCATCTGTTCCGAAATTAGTTGAAGTACCTAATTTCCTAGATAGCCAGTTTATCTATGATATCTTGTCACTGAATCTTGCTTAACAAACTAGGTATGTAGCTAATTACATTAAGTAACGCAGGCGTCAGATTTTTGCCACTTCTCGGCCACATAGCCAGCTCCAGTCAATGTTCTCAACTGTCACTTACCCAGTGTTGCGAGTGGCGAGCATATTAACGCCGACTTTCGTTGTATTTTCTAAATCACGTTCCGCCGGGAAAGTGTCATTTCCAATGTGCATGTACTACCTGAGTAATGGGTCGAACTTCTAATTTTTCAACGTTAGAACGGTAGATCGAATTTTGAATTAAAATAAACTGTCCTTCTCACCAAAGTTAGCTTGCTGTGTTTAATAAGTCGCGTATCTTACCGTTAGCTAATGTTGTATTTCTTAAAAATGTAACATAATCGCAATGGGAGATAACCATCATAGCTTGGGGACCGGCAATTCATTCTCTGTGATAGTTAACTTAGCAATCCAACACCCCTACACTTTCTTTTACGTGGACTCGATGTCTTTGAATGCATAGATAGTAATTGTTTGAGTTTTGGTATCCTCATTTTTATACGACGAAATGGACTCAGCAATTCTTGCATCCTCCACAGTGGCCAAGAGTGTATAAATCTCATGGGAATATCTGGAAACCGACGCCTGTGGTTATTTAAGCATAAGACTTTTCACTGGAGAATGTCATAAAAAACTGAAGTTTATAACATTAAGTCACATCTATTTCATGCATAAAAAGCACAGTACCACCTGATAAAATATGGAATAATAGAATATAAACATGAAATATGTTCAATTGCAGAAAAAGCCAGCAGAAGTGACATTTAAAGGTGACATTTGCATTTTACAACCAACAGGGTCAAAAGTTTACATTATTGGGGACA
Source organism: Gymnothorax javanicus (assembly GCA_029692085.1). NCBI lineage: Eukaryota > Metazoa > Chordata > Actinopteri > Anguilliformes > Muraenidae > Gymnothorax > Gymnothorax javanicus. The sequence goes on from CM056199.1 coordinate 69,025,199, forward strand.
GCTACATTCGCCGTGGGGAAAAACGAGCAAGGGAGACCACCGGGACCGACCTTGGTCTGGATGCCCAGGTCCAGTGGTTTGGCTGGGGTGGCATGGTTTGGGGAAACCTCCTCCCTTTTATCCACCAGTGCCTGAGAGGAAGAGCTGTGACGGAGGTTCTGCTGGTCCACTGTGGCGGGAATAACCTTGGAAAAATCAAGTGTGAAGCTTGTCGCAGGGATCAAGCAGGACTTGGAAATTCTCCATCGGCAGTTCCCTTGGATGAAGATCATCTTCTCTGCCATCACCCAGCGATGCCGGTGGAGGTCTTCCCATCCAAAGATTGACAAAGCCCGGCAATATGTCAACAGTGTGATGGCTACCTTTGTTTTGTGTATTGGTGGAGACATCTTACATCATCCTCAGATAAAGCATAGAGATCCTGACCAATTTTTGCATGATGGAGTTCATTTCACCCCTATGGGAAATTATGTATTTTTAAATAACATTGTGGCTGTGTCTGAAAGACCAAATCCAGTAGGGTGATGCTGAATTTGGATTTTCAACATCAGCTATGGCCGCAAAAAAAAGTCAGTTTTTTTGCTTTATGTGATGTTTGATGCGCTACTTATTCATTTATTTTTATACTAGGGTGGTAGCCATTATACTTATTGTTTTCCCAGCTCTTCCTCTCCATCCACCTTCCTTTCTCTCTTCCTCTTCAATCTTTTCTCCAAACCATTTGCTTTCCCCCAGCCTTTCCACCTGATGGACCTCTTTAATGTTTCCCCACGGCAAATGTAGCCAGGATTGTCTTTGGGCCACACAGAACTCTATGCTGTGTGTAGTTTTTGTTTAAACATTTTTTATTCAACTCATTTGCATGCATCTGATTTACTGCAGCAAAGGACATAGTATATGTGAAAGAATTCAGAGTGAAGTTTTTGCTGGACGTAAATGTAAAGACCTTTATTGTACATTACAGGTTTAATTTACCACCATCACAGAAAATGTACATTGAATTGCAAAATATTTCTCATGTACTCCCAGTCCAAGGACAGATGACTGGAGTCTTTGTTGGAAAACTGAAGGCTTAGAAGTCAAGATGAACGGCTTTTGAATGTATTATTAAACAAACAAACAAAAAAAAGAATAACAGTTTATGCCAATATTTGAAGATGACATATAAGGAAAAGGACACGGACAGAACAAGCATATATAAGAGAAGCCAGTTACATGTCCATTATTATTCAATCAACATGGACTTGTCTACCTCCAAGTGTAAATTACCGTCTAACAGAACCATTGCAAGTTTCAGTGACAATGCACAGTTGAGCAGTTTTGACAAGCGTTTTCATCAGTTTTTCATTGATAAATTACTTCAGAAGTATTCTCCAGCAATAAAACAAAAAAATTTCTTGTAGCATCTTCCGAGTCTTCACTGGACCGGGGTAACCTCAGCATTACCCAGTGGTTTGGCGGCCTCTGTAATCACATGGTAAAAAAAGAAAACATCTCTAATTATTTATGAAGCTTATATCAAAAACCTGAAGTGCAGTCTGCCCTACCATGACAGCAGTAAAATTGACTTGCACGTTCCAACCCACACATCAGGCAATTTTGCAAACGGCAGGTTTGACATTTAAAAAAAAAAACTAGAATGGAGATATATGCAGCTTTATATACTTTGAAACAAAATTCTTTCTGCTACCAATTTACATTCCTTTTTATGTGTGGTCACACGCACCTATTCCGACTTATTTGAAACGTGTTTCAGACAGACTGTATATGAAGAGACATCAAATTTCAAAATAACTTCCTATAATTATCAAGAAATTATAAAGCTGATCAAGGAAAATATTATTTTGTCATTGTGCAACGCCCAAACTCAGCTCTGACCTTCTAAATTAAGATACTGAAAGCATTACCTCAACAGATTTGTTTCAGTGGCTGAACTAATTAACCATTAATTGCCGAGTGCAAGGTAATATGTGAGTTAACGTTAACTGAAGTCAGCTAGCTTGCTAGTTAACGTTAAGGTCACTCGATAGCAAACGCAGCAATAATTAACGAAAAGACTATTCGCACTTATTTAAGTGCGTCCAAGCACAAAAATTGATCGAAATTCGCTTTAGACACACTTATAAGTGTGGCCAAGATGCACATTGCTCCATTGCCCACACTTAAAGCAAGTGTGTCCGACGCTAATTTTTTTTTTTTTTTTTTTTTTTGAAACGTATTTTAAGCGGTACTTTCTAAGCGGCATTGGAATGGTCATCAACTGGCGCCACGAGTGTGGCCAAGAAAAAAATTCTGCATTGGCGACACGTATAAGTGCAAATAACATCGGCCATAATTAATGCATAATTTAGTAGCGCAACAACTATCACGCTATAAACAATTTTTAAATGATATTCTTCCCGGTTTACACCACTCCCTCATTTACAGTGTGTGCCCATCACCTTCCAGGCCAAACTCGAAATGTTGTCAGGTTTTCCCCGATACTTCGTCCGATCAATCTTAAGAGTTACCCCGTTACCTGGTCAATTCCACTAAAGTAGATGCATTGATTCCAGCCGTAATTTCATCCGAAACCTGCCGAATCGACATTGAAATTATTGATGAATTGAATCCACTTTCGGTATGTTTCATTTTTGTCATATTGTCGTTGGTAAAATAATCTGTACCTCCTCGATCCAATTAGTTTTTCTTGCAGTTTTAGCTGCTGTCCGTAAGGTTGCAACATAAGGTTGGAATTTTTTTGTGTTACCTGCTGAAAAACGAGAAGTTGGCTTGCTGATGCTCGAACCTAGGGGCTCGTCTACTGAACATTAGATAGCAAGCTTGCTACACCGTTTACCCTCCTTTAATAGCCTAAGCGACTTCAATCAATTCAAAAGTTGAAGGAATTAGCTGGCCATTTGCAAGGTTCTAACGTTGATCCCCTGAGTAAGCAGAATTCCTACCAGGCATAGTGACTCGCTATCTGTGTTCGTTCTAAAATTCCGAGATACAGACTGCAGAACTGGAAGCTAAAGGCTGAAACTACTGCGGCACTGGCTTAATATTTCAAGTTCAAGTTCATAAGAACGACATTTTATGACACAGTGCCGTTAACTTCATTCAAATGCTTACCTTAATAGGTATTCTCTAAAATTAAAAATGTATATTTTGCCAGTTATGAATGGCTACCGATCACCATTTTCCCCCATATTAATTCTAAACGTTTGCTACTCTGCTTGCAGTCTTAACGTAGCCAAGGTAGCTTGCTAACTTGGTAATAACTTAACTGACCGTTCAATTTCAACAAACAAAAAATAAACTTACCGAAAAAACTGCAAAGATCCTTCCGATTGGTCCGGTCGGTTAGTACAATTCACAGCAGAGCAACTCATTTCGTCGTTTTTTGTTGCAATCTGTCCTGCTTGAAGCACAATCGCTGTTAGCTATGAAGAATTTCAGAAAACGTTAAGTCTCCTGTCGACGTTTCCTACTCCAGCTCTACGTACAATTACTATTCACGAAACGAAATCCGCGGGGGGGCAGGGCTATCGGGACTCAGTCCACGCACTGCAGTTGTCAATCACTGCTGTTTATTATGACTACACGCCCCTTTTGCATAATGTCAATAAAATGTTTACAGCAAACTTTTCAGAAAAATTGACGCAAGAATATAGATCAGCATGGTTAGAACTTCTTAAAAAGGAAGAAACCATCTTCAGAAAAAAAACTATTTTTCATGTACGCATTTTTCTCTGTGTGGCATTTCTCCCCTCCGCTACCATGGAGGGGGCGGGCTTATAATTTGTACTGCAGCCGGCCAGTAGTTGGCGATCGAGACGTTTTGGCTTCACTTTTCAGGAGACGTTCGCTGTCCATGTGTGCTGCAGCGTTTTGCACAGTCCTTGGTCTCCCTCTGTCAGCAGCGCGTGGCGCACAACATGCGTCACTCATCATCGTACGTCATTACGTTACTGTGAGATAGACGCTGGCCTTATCATTTCTCTTCGCTTCACACAGGCTCGATTCAGCCTCGCTTCGTTTCACACAGCCGGACCCCAACTTTGCAGTGCTGGCTTCAGTCAGTCTGGAGCGAACTCAAAAGCCAAGGTGATCTTTCGCTACAAATCCGAGCACATTATGAGATTAACTATGAACTAAGTTCACCGCATTCACTAGCGAAATGCTTGCATCGGCTACTCTGACATTATATAACGCCACCGTTCATCTGTACATTACAATACGAATACGTGCACATGCCCAAGTATCATAGAAGTAAAGCCAAGGTGATCTTTCACCACAAATCCGAGCACATTATGAGATTCACGATGAACACCCCGGCACACTTCACCGCATTAGGGTTAAAATACTTACTGGCAGCTGAAACATAGGCTATTCATCGCTGCAATAATGATCCGGTCATAGTAATTGTTTATTTTAATCTAAATAGCAACTACTTTTGGAGAGGGGTGTAGAAACACAAATGATTCGCTATACAAGCTGAATTACCGCACGAGAGAATGAAACAAATCTCACTGCTTAGCCCACCTAACAAGAATATGTCCAATCGACGGCTTTTTGAGGTCTTCCACAAACGTCTAAATTACTTCCTGAGGAGCCAGAATGAAAGTTTTTATGACGCGTTTTTACGACATCCTCTGGACGTCCCATATTGACGTTCACCAGACCTCTGCACAAGGTTAAAAATTAGTTCACATGTGGTCACTCTGGGCATCTTTTCATAGTCAGCTGCACACTTATTTTAGAGGTACTTGACGAAAAAAAACACATTCGCTTTTCTGTCTCCTCCGTCCACCTACTTTGCGATACTTCCCTATCTTTCCAACTGTTTAATTAGCTCTTACATGTCGCTTTTGAGTTGCTGAAATAAACAGTCATCATATCATATTATAACGAACAATGCGCTTTCTTGTATATATAATTTAAATAAGTCTACCACTATAAACAGAGGTATGGAAATAATGATTTTTTTTCTGGCAAGAAAATGAGTGAACGAGCTTGAAAAAATTGCCTTGGGAGACCATAGGAGAACATAGGCTGAACCCCGCTTAAATTCCATACATTAAACAACATTTTGTGACTGATGTCTCTTTTTTTTATTAACTGTTTGTAATTAACACTAAGCCACCAATAACAATGGAAACAAAAGACACATTTTTAATATAAAATATTATATTTTTAATATAAAATTGTGCTCTGTTTGTGACTGTTACTGCACCACTGCACACACGCCCACCGCCCGCAAAATTTTTTTCCGACTGGAGTTCCGGACACCAACAGAAACTTATTTGCGTACTGCCAATCAGCGACCTTGTGCCGGACTTCTGAAGGAGTGTCTCGAGACAGTGAAATTTTTTTCTCTCTTCACTGGCCTTGCCCTAATAAAGTAAAAATAACCGAGATTGCGTCAGCTTATCCTACTTCATTATGTTTCTATGATGCAGAAAGAAAGCACCATAATCAACCTGTATTAACAGCTGACAGCAAAATGCGAATACAATTCATTAACTCCACTTGCCAAACCTGCCAATATGTTTATAATGTTCAGTAGCTCAGCTAGATAAAAATAATCTGTAGACCTACAGAGCATTCATATTTTCGATAATAAGCTGATGCAATCGCGGTTATTTCTACTTTATATTCATTGGATTTTGTTCGGTGTCACTTACTTAGTTTATTATTAATATGCCAGATCAGTGCAGGATAAAAAAGCGGCGAGTTGGGTATAGCTAGACTACATTGATTGTAACTCGCTCATTTTACCAGCTTCAAATATTTGAACAACTATATTCATAACGATTCATTTATCAAAATGGCAGGTTAGACGAATGATTTGGCCAACAGTTATGCTGAGAGTAAGACAGGCATCTTTGATGTAATCGCAGTACTCTGGGCATGGACTGTGCAGTCAGTAGTTCCGAGACCGTACGTCGGTGCAAGGCCAGGCAGTAAAGACAGAAAAATTTCACTCAAGACACTCCTACAGTTGTCCGGAACAAGGTTGCTGATTGGCTGTATGCAAATGAGTTTCTGTTGGTGTCCGCAACTCTAGTGGGAAAAAAAATTTCGCCCGCTGCGAAATTTGTCCACGTATGTCCACGACATTGCAAAATACAAAACCGAATTGATTGGATACGTTATTGGAAGAAAAATAGTCATCTTACCCGAACACTGCTCAACTGCATTCTTACATGTAAAATTAAACATTTTTTTTATGCTCTCCTGTAAAGTTTATCAAATTGCAGATACAAGGTTTTATCAGCAGGCCGACAATATTTTGATCGCTGTCAGCTACCTAGCTTGTGAAGCTAGGGCAAAAACCGAATCACAGTGATTGAGTATAAAAATGATGACAAACATTTCCCATAATTAGCGTCAGCCGGGTGGGAAGACGGATATCGTTTTATCTGGAGTAATGTAATACGCTATAGCACGCATGGAAGGATAATACTGCTTTAACTAACTTAGCTATGAAATAATATGTCTCAGGCTGAACTGTCAGTTTGTTCTTTAGGGAAAGGAAGCTGCTGATCAATGGTGAAAGAGGTCGTGTGTCCGAGATGGCGTTGAAAGTGACAAATCAGGGCTGTAAGATGCCGCAATACAGTGGACAATATTCAAATGCAATAGGCAAAAGAGCACCCCCAGCCAATTGCATTTACATTTACATGTCATCACGCTCTTTTAGGGTCAACATGATAATGAAAATGCTGTTTTATAATCACTTGGAAATAATAATGATATAATAAAGATGACTACATTTGACATTTCATTTTCAAAGACTTATCCTGCAATACATGGGACAATATTCAAACGCAGTAAGGGAAACAGCGCCTCCCAGTCCATTGCATTTTCAAATACATGTCACCACGCTCTTTTTGGGACACAATGAAAATTAAAATGTAATCTGTCAGCGTCTCATCAAGGCGGGTCTTCTGCTAGGACGTCACTCGTTAGGGGCGCGAGCGGAAACCATGTTCTTTATTTGCATACCAACTTATAATTATTTATTACATTATTATTACTGATAATGTCATGATGGCTAGGCTGCTATGTATTGTGTGCCATCGCGCATTAGGTTATGTTGCACTTTGGATGTAGCCATCTTGGCAGCTAGTGTGCTAGCTAACGTTAACTAAGGAAAATATTTGTAAATGATCATCACATTAAAGCAATATGATTTGATTTTTGCCCCAACTCTATTAACTGAGCTAGCTGTAATATGCATTAACTTATCCGAGGCTTTGCCGCAGTGTTGTGCAACTGCAACCCAAGTGTGCTTGCAGGTTTCAGAGACGTTAGCTAGCTTGCTAGTGAGTCTAAAAGCAATCGCTTAGGTACAGCTAGCTAGCTAGCTATGATGCCAACTGGAGAAGCTCTTACAGCCCTGATTTGTCACTTTAAACGCCATCTCGCACACATGACCTCTTTCACCATTGATTAGCAGCTTCTTTTACCTAAAGAACAAACTGACAGTTCAGCCTGAGACATGTTATTTCATAGCTAGTTAAAGCAGCGTTATCCTTCCATGCGTGCTATAGCGTATTACATTACTCCAGATAAAACGCTATCCGTTTTCCGACCCTGCTGACGCTAGTTAGGGGAAATGTTTGTCATCATTTTTATACTTAATCGCTGTGATTCGGTTTTTGCTAGCTGACGACTGCTCTTGTGCTTGCCAAGTTGCAAGTTCGCCACTCCTGAAACATGCACAATGTATGCATCATGCAGAACGGTCCGATAAACGGCCAGCAGTCAGGCTGCCGCTGTTCCTAGTTTACTCGCGATTCCCAAGCCACGTAGCAATGGGAGAAGTTTTGATGACTGGCTGAAAACAATGTTCCTCACTCGCTAACTTAACCTGCTGAATATGAACTTCTTTGATATGTTTAGCAGCACTTTTGTACGTCCCAAGAGTACTATCAGATTTCTGGGAGATTTAAATGGATAGCTCATTACCTGGCAAGCTCAAGAACAATCTGCAAGCGCAAGAGCAATCGCTGTCGGCTAGCTAGCTTGTGAAGCTAGGGCAAAAACCGAATCACAGCGATTAAGTATAAAAATGATGACAAACATTTCCCCTAACTAGCGTCAGCAGGGTGGGAAGACGAATAGCTTTTTATCTGGAGTAATGTAATACGCTATAGCACGCATGGAAGGATAATGCTGCTTTAACTAGCTATGAAATAACATGTCTCAGGCTGAACTGTCAGTTTGTTCTTTAGGTAAAAGAATTTGCTGATCAATGGTGAAAGAGGTTGTGTGTGCGAGATGGCGTTTAAAGTGACAAATCAGGGCTGTAAGAGCTTCTCCAGTTGGCATCATAGCTAGCTAGCTGTACCTAAGCGATTGCTTTTAGACTCACTAGCAAGCTAGCTAACGTCTCTGAAACCTGCAAGCACACTTGGGTTGCAGTTGCACAACACTGCGGCGAAGCCTCGGATAAGTTAATGCATATTACAGCTAGCTCAGTTAATAGAGTTGGGGCAAAAATCAAATCATGTTGCTTTAATGTGATGATCATTTACAAATATTTTCCTTAGTTAACGTTAGCTAGCATACTAGCTGCCAAGATGGCTACATCCAAAGTGCAACATAACCTAATGCGCGATGGCACACAATACATAGCAGCCTAGCCATCATGACATTATCAGTAATAATAATGTAATAAATAATTATATGTTGGTATGCAAATAAGGAACATGGTTTCCGTTCGCGCCCCTAACGAGTGACGTCCTAGCGGAAGACCCGCCTTGATGAGACGCTGACAGATTACATTTTAATTTTCATTGTGTCCCAAAAAGAGCGTGGTGACATGTATTTGAAAATGCAATGGACTGGGAGGCGCTGTTTCCCTTACTGCGTTTGAATATTGTCCCATGTATTGCAGGATAAGTCTTTGAAAATGAAATGTCAAATGTAGTCATCTTTATTATATCATTATTATTTCCAAGTGATTAGAAAACAGCATTTTCATTATCATGTTGACCCTAAAAGAGCGTGATGACATGTAAATGTAAATGCAATTGGCTGGGGGTGCTGTTTTGCCTATTGCATTTGAATATTGTCCACTGTATTGCGGAGCATGACTTCAAATATGAAATGTCAAACAGCTTTTAATTATCATTTGAATATAGTCATAGATTTCCCATATGTGTATGAAAGTCATAATTGGGTTAATGCATTTTCAATTTAATATTGTCTCAACTCATTCATAAGTGGAAAATTATAATGCAATAGTAGGGTTACATTTTCATTTGAATATTGTCCACTATGGGCTTCCATACAATAAAAATCTGCAGCTTTTAATGTAATAATCCCACAAACGTAATAACAGTTGCCTACCACAAACGTAATACCTAATTTCCACAAACGAAATAATTATTACGTTTGTGGGGATTTATTACATTTGTGGGAAGGTGAAAATCCTCAGCTTCCAAAATTGTAATAACTTCCCACAAATGTTATAAATGACTAAATAACTTACATTTTCATTCATTCATTCATTCATTCATTCATTCAGTCATTCATCTTGCTTTCTTTCTTTTTTTCTTTCTTTAATTTTCTTCCCACATATGTTTGAACCATGTAAATAAAATATGTCTGCATATTGTTAGCCTTTCAGAATGAAGAGGGCAGGAGCACATACCAGTGTTAGAGAGGTGCTGCCTACAGCTGAAGTGTAGTGTGTAGAAGCGAAGCCGCACACTCATAGCCATGATGCGTACATTTTTTTTAAATTGGCAACAAAACTAACGTTTAGACACGACTGTCTTCCTCAGGGCAGATCATAAGCCAACGCATGTATTTTGAATATATATTCATACGTCTTTCAATATTTTAAATGACAAAAACAGAACATTTCACAAACTTCTGAAAATTAAAAGCTTCCATGCTTGTAAACAATTAATGCCTAAATTAATTTATGTAACAGTAATATTCAAAGATAAAATAAAAGGATACATAACATTTTAGTTTTATTCATTTATTTATTTATTGGGATAATTTTGTCAGGCCACTGCTCTGACTGGCACCCCGGCTCCTAGTCAAACTGCTGCATACTAACATGCTAATAAGCATGCAACTAATATGCATTCTTGTAAACCTGTATATTTATAGCGCACTGGCTCTTCATTAGTCATTGTAAAGCACTTATAAAGACCATATCCCACAAAAACGAGGCCTTTAACAAAAAGTTTCCTTAAACAGCCTCTTAATTACTGCTTATTGAGAGTAAGTAGAGGAGTTGTTTTATATGAATTAAGATGTTAATATGCTTTGATGAGGATGGGCCTATATAGTATCCCTTTAAACACAATAACAGCCATGTTCAGTATTTTAAATAAAACATGTATTTAATATTTTAAAATTTGATTTCAGTAAAACTTTTAGCCTTCCAGTTACAGCCCCCTGTCAGTGGGGTGTGCTGCAGCCCCCTGAGCTCCTATTCTTCCAGCACGTTCCCACCGCAGACTGTATAAAAAGATGGATGCAGCACTTGAGTCTGAAAAGTGAAGCCAATGCGGAAATTTTGTAAAATTGCATTCCATCTTATGGCCAGCCGATGGCGATGTCAGTGGTTGCAGAAAGAAGTTCAATGCTATACAAGTCTGAGAAAATGGCACTACTTTCCCACCTGATGTATTAATTTAATAATGATTCCCCACATTATTTTATGCTATCTATCGCAAGTTCCACCCATAGATCCACCCCTCGCTTCTCCCTGGATCTTCAATTCATGCTCTTGTCCAATAGGAATCACATCCGGTTTCAAAATGAAAAAATGGCGCTGTTCAAATTCATTGATAGTTGTGTTTGTGATGATTGGATTACATTACTGAGGGAAAGTAAGAGGTTAGCACTGTAAAGGGAAGAGCAGCTATGATGACATGCATTAATAACCAGGTACATTAATCTCTACCATGTTTTTTTTTAATATCTTGGCATTTTTTTCCATCAATTTTTTGTTTAATCAGCTAGTTACATGTATTTCCATTTCATTATCAAAAAAATAAGTAAAATTTTGGCTTGTTTTTCTCCATCAATGTTACTGTTAGATATGGGGAATTCATTTAGAAATTAATCATTTACAAACTTGGAAGATTTTAATTTCCAGAAGTTTGAGAAATGTTCTTTTTGTGTCATTTCAAGACATAAGTTAATCCCCAAATTCCAATGAAGTTGGGACATTAGCTACATAGCATTAAATTTTATCATTTTATTTGGATTTGCGAGTGAAACGAGTTTATAGTATGTTTAAGAAAAACATTGAATTATCACGAAGAAGTGTTAATAAGTTTTGTTCAATTTTTTTTACAACCATACCATATCGTAATCTTGACATGATTGAAGTAAATTACCAAAATTAATATTCCCTCCAGAATCATGTTGTTGTTTATCCAAAGTTGTTAGCAATTGAGGACGTATAGTGGAGCCTTGAAAAAAAGCAATGGTTCCATGACAATCATGCTCAAGGTATTAAGGTTGAAGATGTTTACTTGTTAACGGTTTGCAGATTTTTGTTATGTTTGATGAATTAAAGAATGCGTTGCTACGCAATACACATGATGTTTTATGTCTTTGTTGCATTTGTTGTCTACCGATAAAATCATACTAACCATTCAAGGGTGATCAGTGCAATTTTTGGAGCAAAAGGCCTATCTATACAAATATCATTGACTTAATTTCCGTGAGTGGATGTCAGCGAAGAGTAGACACAACTGTTAACCATGTGGACCTCTGAATAGGTAAAGAGCACCCTTCAGTTGATCCCATGGCAAATAGCTCATTTCGGTAGATTATTTAAAGCATTAAGAAATATCTCTCCGAGCATATTGCAGCAAGAATTCTACACATCTATCCTGCCTTGGCCAAGCATGATTATGAAAGTACAAAAATGTACTTACAAGAATTATAACCATCGACGTTTTATATTACCCTATGAAATGCGCACCTTGGTTCTGACAGGTATGCTAGAATGTAATTAGTTAGATATAGACTGCAATTCTGGCCGTAACTACAAAGGCATGTGTTATCATTTTGAGTGACTGTTTGAGTGTGTAGAATTAGTCCCAGAATAACTTTCGAACGTACTTATTTGGTAAGAAAAATGCACGGCAACTATATTCCAGTAATATACCTATTGATTTGTTGTTCTTTGCGTTGTACGTAAGATAACTAAACTGGATCGCTCTTGCCAAGTGTTTATTTTGTTTACATAAAACGAGTAGCCCATTTCCGGTGTGCACGCAGGCCATTTGAAATCGATCAGAGGCATAAAAATTGACACAAATGCCTCAAAATGGATTTTTAGATTTCTGAAGGTGGTTGTAGGTGGTTTTTAGGTGGTTGTAGGTCATTCCATGTTTTAGTACTTACGTTCCAAAGCCAGCATCCATGATAGTATGGGGGTGCATTAATACACATGGCATGGGTAACTTGCGCATCCATGAAGACACCATTTATGGTGAATGATATATGCAGGTTTTGATGCAACATTTACTGCCATTCAAATACCTTTTTAAGGGAAGGCCTTGCTCATTGCAGCAACACCATGCCAAACACCATACTCTGCACGTATTACAACAACATGGCATTGTCGTAACATGTTGTAAAATGGCCTGCCTGCAGTCCAGACATGTCACCCACTGACAATATCTGGTGCATTATGAAATGAAAAATATGACAAAGAAGGCTGCAAAGTATAGACCAGCTGAAATCCTACATAAAGCAAGAATAGGAAAACATTTGGCTTTCAAAACTACAGCAGTTGGTCGCCCGTGTTCCCAAACGCTTACAGAGTGTTGATTGAAGAAGACGTGATGCAACACAGTGGCGAACATGCCCCTGTGCCAACTTTTTTGAAACGTGTTGCTAACATCAAATTCAAAATGAGCACAAATTTTCCAAAAAACAATAAAATATCTCAGTTTCAACATTGGATATATTGGGCTCTAAATTCGTAAACCAGGCCCAGGCGCGGCGCAGGCGCGGCGAGTGGGGGGTGCGCCGCGCCAACGGGGTGTGTCCAGGCGTATGTTGCAATTTCGTGCCTGGCGTAGCCTGGCGCAAGTACTCCTCTGTCCCGCCTCGGTCCCTCCTGCCGGCGCAAGTGGCAAAGAGGGAGGAGAGAAGGCGTGTTTGGGTATAACACAGCCAAGTCAAATCTTCACCAGTCAAATGAGCTCCTCTCCTCACCTTTAATGCGTTGGAATATAGAAGCCTCTGTCCAATATCTGCATGATGCATTAATGTTGCATTTTACTTTGCTGCTTCAGGCATGTTTTCTGCACCGTTACGTTTATATTAAGCATTACGAATATGAGTTAGCTGGCTAGCTAGGGCATTCGCGAATTATTACCATCAGCGAACTTGAATGGAATTTCAAAACGAAACTACGTCAGATCCTTCAAACTTATGAAGTTGGAATGAAATACGACGGTTGCTCATTTATTTTTTCTCCCTGCATCATTGGGAAGAGAAACGATGGATAGCGTGTTCCTATTATTACGCCCTGTTGCTGCTTAAAATTTTGGGATTAACATGCATGGACAACAATGCAAGATACGTTACACATTTATTTTCAATATGTGATCATAACTCAGTACGAGATCATAGCAATCAGGCTGTATTCCTTTCCCCCACTGAAAACGATAAAACCTAAGTGACAATAATAGTATTAAGCCGCTTGCACACTGGACGCGAAACGAATTTTTCGCACGACAGATTACATTCAAAGTCAATGCAAAGACGCGGATACACGCATGTATTCGCGTCTTTGGATTGACTTTAACCCTTTTTCCCAGTTAAGAGCGTTCTTAAGGAGTTAAGAAGGCTCCAAAGAAGAGCACAGCTAAGAGGGAGCCTTAAGATAAGAGTGTTTCCCAGATGCGTTCTTGGTGCCCTTCTTAACAAGTGTCTTTGTGCCCTTCTTAACTGCCTTCTTAACTGGAGCTCAATTGATCAATCGATGTCAGAGTAACCGAGTGTTCCACATACATACGTGCACACAAATGAAGTTTTCATGTAGCAAGTGGCGTGTAATGTTAAAAATGAACGTGCGTAATGCCACTGCACACGCAGCAGAATGTCTGAAAACAAACGGACGGAAATAAAGACCAATAACACAGATAAGAACTTCGAAAAATAAGAATGAAAACATAAAATAATTATATTACGTGTGAAATCATGCGGTTACACCTTCTTCAACTTGATTTGAGACGCAGCTCAAGAGCGTACAACAAGTGGTCAAATAGAAGACCGGAAATATTAGGGAAAAATTAGGGAAATGTTTCCCTCATTTTAAATGCTTAATGGGTAGTAGGGGTGCATGAAAGGGGGGGGGAGAGATAAAATAGGGACGAACCGTATGCACTGCATTAATATCTCCTTGCTTAGTGTCACATTGATTTGCCTGACGCGGCTTTATCTGCAGTGTTTCGTCGCTAAGAAGGGCGTTAAGAGTGCTCCAGACCCTTCTTTCAAATTCTTCTTAACAAAAGATCATCTTAAGCTAAGAAGGAATCTGGGAAATGCATTTGCTTCTTACTGGAGCCTTAAGAAGGATCAAAAGAAGCTCTTAGCGCTAAAATCTTCTTAAATGAATCTGGAAAACGTGGCCTTTGAATGTAATCAGTCGGGCGAAAAATTTGTTTCGCGTCCAGTGTGCAAGCGGCTTTACTGAGCATAGAACGCAAGCATTATATATATATATATATATATATATATATATATATATACACTGCCTGATGCCGAGGCAGTTAGTTGTTGGCTGGGAAGGATGTGAAGTCGTTAGTTTGCATCACCGATTCACCTGCCTTGGTTAAGCCAGGTCGAGTTTCCATTACGCGTGCCAACCGCCTTTGATCTGGCATCAGGAAAATCGATATAGATACTATAATTTATGTCCTGATTCTGATAGTTACATTAAATAGTTGCCGTAATTATTTATTGCATTGAAATGTGCCTGACATTCTGGAAACCTACCTGTGAGGTTTCGGTGACGTGTGCGCACTGTGCGCCGGTCAACCAAATTACCACTGCACAGAAAGTAAACCAGGTTGGAGCTGGCGATCTCTCTGCGCAACTTCAGCGGAGGCTTTTGCTACGAAATTGTCACTGCGTCTTGATGAATATGTGACACCTCCCCCTACTACGCCGCCACACCCATCTCGGCGCACGTCCGTCTACCAAATTGCCAAAAAGGCGCGACGTGTTGCACCGCGACGAAATTACCACTGCGCGGGCTGCACCGGACGAAATTACCACTGCGTGGGCTGCGCCACGCTACGCCAGGCTGCGCCACCCTGCGCTGCGCCAAGAAATTAGAGCCCATTGTCTTTGTACTATTTTCAAATAAACATAATGTTCAAATGATTTGAAAATCACTGAATTCTGTTTTTACGTACATTTTACACAGCGTCTCGACTTTTTTGGAAATGGGGTTGTAGATTACATCATATTGCAGGATTGAATCAAGTTTTTATGATTGTATAAATTTCAATTTTTCTTTTTAGTTTGAAGAGCAAATGGATAGCTATTACAGGGCTCGATCTTCGCACTCACCTGAGATCCGTGGCAACCGAAAAATCGCTTGGGCGACTGGATAAGCTCAGACTCCTTGCCTGCCCGGCGAGTGAAAATTCTGTGTGATCTTCATTAAATATTCGTACAGTCCAACCTTATAATTGATCTTTATACGTACGTCAAGAGTTCAAACAAATTGTCGGCCTGCTGAGAAAACCTTGTATCTTCAAAAAGATAAACTTTACAGGAGAGCATAAAAAATGTTTAATTTTCCATGTAAGAATTTGTTGAGCTGTGTTCGGGTAGGATGACTATTTTACTTCCAAGAATGTATTCAATCAATAAAATTTTGTATTTTGCAATGTCATGGACATATGAGGTTTTGTTTCTTATCAAATTGCAGATACGAGGTTTTATCAGCAGGCCGAAGAAATTCTGCTGCCTTAACCTCATTTCTTACGCATTGTTGCCAGATTGGTCGTATGGTTCCCTCTCCACAGGGTTGTGTTTCACGAAAGCACAGATGCTAATTTACATAGTTGGAACCACTGACTGCGTATGGACAAACTATGCAAGTTGCTAAATAAGCAAATACGGTTTCGGGAAGCGCACCTCGGAACGAAATCAAAAGGCACCCAAAATTATTTACCACAGCTTAGGCTATTTATCAGTTTATTTGTTTAAGCACATCATATTAATCTTCAACAGTTAACCCTGAGTTAGCCCAAGATCATCCGTAAATGCATTCAATAATTTCTTGCGTTTCTTTGGTGTAGTAAATAGAGAATATTGTATGGGCATTTTCATATTACACGCTGTATCAACCCAGGAGCCTCAGCTCAAGGGTTGATACACGGTGTGATATGAAAATGCACATATGATGTTCTATTTATCATATACTCATTTTGACCATAATTAATGATGCATTTTATCCAAAGCATTTAATTCAGGTTATGATTGTCATCATTACAGGCCATTAGCGCGGTGTATCCAAGTTGCTGATTGGAAGTGGAATAACTAATTAGCTAGCTAAACGCAATTTTCCCCATTCAGGTAATAAATTTGCGTTTCTGCGATAACTTACACATGAAACTTTTTAATACAGCCCTTCGCATGATTATTTAAATATTTAAATATTCTGTCTTTAAAAAATATATTTATATCTTTAAATATTTTCCAGGGATTAACAAAGTGAATTATGTAGGATTCCTTCGGCCAAGTTTTGTTAGTAAAACTTGTCACGAATGGAAGCTGACCAAGGGTAAATTTATCACTGATATGAGGAAATATTTTTTTCATCCAGAGAGTAATTTCAATGTGCAATAGCTTGCCTGACCACATTGTTGAGGCAGAAACCTTGGGAATTTTCAAGAGCAGGCTTCACTTAAAGCTAGATACCTTTGAGTCATTGAGTATCTGAAGTGATATATTCACAATAGTAAAGAGAAACTGGCAAGCCTAGTTGGGCTGAACAGCCTGCACTGAAAAAAATGAAAGATGAAAATACTAGGTAAGATGAATTTACTTATTTTAAGACTTAAAGCACTTTGTATTTCTTTTTCTTAGTAAGACAAAAAATTTGTCCTTGATTTGAGGTAAATTTGACTAGTATGCCTATGGAATAAGAACATTTTCACTTGTCAAGCAAATAGTAACTTAAAATCAGTAAAAATTTTCACTTGTCAAGCAAATAGTAACTTAAAATAAGTTACTATTTGCTTGACAAGTGAAAATCGACTTATTCCATTGGCAAGCTAGTCAAATTCACTTCAAATCAAGGACAAATTTTTTTGTCTTACTAAGAAAAATGGTGATAGAAATAGGTGTTTTAAGTCTTAAAATAACTAAATTTGTTTTACCTAGTATTTTCATCTTTCATTTTTTGCAGTTTGTTCTCGCCACCCCTGTTATGTTATGTTATGAATATTGCTGCAAAATGCGGCATTACTCATACGGTTTCCAAATAATGCTGTATCAAGTTCCTAAACTATATATGGTTTAGTTAAAAAATTTCGGCCACTAAGGAATTCATGAGTTTCTCTAATCAGCGACTGCAGCGATGCGTTGCCAACGACGCTCGTGACTGTTGCTATGGCAATGGTTGCTGCCACTGTTATGGTATTTTGCCCGGCGGGCAGATACAGATGATAAAGGATTTTGCCCGGCGGGCTGATACAGCCTTGTGCCTCTTGCTTGTATCGCAGGTGCAGATTCCATGTATTTATAAGGAAGTATAGGATAAATAATGCAAACCTTAGTTACGACTGTGTCACCTTTTCTCGCAATCGGTATGTGCTTGTGTGAATGTATTTAGCTAGCGAGGCTACACATTTAAGCTCGTGGGCTTCTAATGTAACGTTATATTCAGTCAAAGTCGAAATAATTAGAGTTGTTCAGAACTTTAACTTTAACTTCATATGGCCTAATGGTTCAGAATGCCAGGAGTCACAAAATGATGACATACCTGCAAGGGGAAGAAACAGCAATTAAAAGCAAACTAGCGAAACAAAATCAAAGAAATAGAGCTTTTGGAGCGGTACTTCTTGCACAAAATTTCCTTAACAAAAATATGCAGTAAGAGTACGGGGATTTGCTCTCTGCTGAAATACAGCGCCAGAACGGATTTACTTATTGTGTGGACTTGGTTCTGCAGTTGCATATTAAACGCTCCTGTTGCATTGCTAGCTGGCGGGCTAAATTCGACAAATCATCTACAGCATTCGCGGACACTTGAAATGCAATGTAAGTTCGGTGGCTCCTCGGAATTCAGTATTTTCCACTGGTCATTGGCAATATCTCTTGTTCGGTCTCTGGCAGTGTCCTTACAGTGAGTGAGCATGATCGGAGATCTGCGTTTTTTACTTCAGCATATTCCTTCAGGGTTTTGTGAACAGGGATAGATAATATAGATATTACAGATTTTGCAATGGGTTTTTCTCACTTTATCAGAGCACCCATTCGTTTGGATCAACGACGTCACTTTCCCACTCTTTACAGTAACGCTATGTTTCACTTTTTGCTCACTTGTATGATAACACTAATGGTATACCCTAATGACCATTGCCTTGGCAGGGTTGTGAACTTCGATGGCTATAGTTCTTGAGCATATTTAAATTTAAAGGCCATAACCTCAGTCCTTAATCGAATTTTATTAGTTCCAGCAATCTTCTCAGATGTGTCCTTTGCTTGATGCAGGCCAATAATCTGACCCTTCTAAAACAGAACACTTTTTTCCCACGACCACAGGATATGTATGATCTGACATGGTTGTTTAAGAAATAAGAAGCTACTAACTGCATCAGTTAGAGTTAAATAACTTGTTGCCAGCAGAAACATATTAATCAGTATGGTAATTATCCAATGGAAGGCTTTTACCTTTTTGCATAGTTAAATCCAGGTGGTGACTTTTTTTTTTTTTTTTTGAGTAGTGCTTGAGCATAAGATTTATGAAATAATCTTGTTTTATTGAAACTGTTAGTGTTTCACATTTATTTAAACAAAGCATTTTAATAAAGCTTATACCTGTGCCATTAAATTTCCTGTGATATTCCAGTCTTTTTCAGTCAAGCCAGTAAAATCTTCGGCAGGCTAGTGACTTTTCTGTCACAAGCCCGACTGTCTAGTGGAAAAAAATGGCAAGATCGAGTTCTGTTTTATATGAGGCCCCCTCATTTTGACCGTCAAAACATTTAACAATAATATTACTCTCATTGCTTTGATGCAAAAGTTTGTACTATGCATGAAGACAATTAAAGGGGTTGTTTCCATAAGTGCTGAAGTCCATATTCATTAAAAATCAGATAACACTAAACACAAATCCATTCTTTCCTTGATGAGGAATAAGCCACATCAGCTAATTTTTGCCAAGAAGCATTCAAGTTCAACATAAAATGAGCAGTGAATTGGAAATTCCCCAAGCAGCTACTTCTAGCAGTGACAAAGTCCAATCTAAAACTTAAACAAGTACACAAGTCCAGTCAGCCAATCAAAGCATCACTTAGAAAATTAGTTGGCCAATAGCAGCCACTGTAGCTTTCTTACCTAACCAAAATGGCTGACTCCACATGCCAGGATGTGTGTGTGTGTGTGTGTGTGTGTGTGTGTGTGTGAACTCAACCCTAAAGACCTAAAAAAAAAAAAAAAAAAAAAAAAAAGGATCCAGGCAGCCAGAAACATGGGCTAAAAACAAGCGAAAAAAGTCTTGCAAATGGTAATCTTCTTTAGCTGCATATTCTTTGGCTGAACTTTCTAATTACCACGCCACATCCCTATCAATGGCAAATGAAGTCTTCAAAGCTGTTTGGACAGCGGTATCGCCCATTCATAATTTATGGAGATAGTCATTCTGGTATGACTGTATTTGCTGCGCATTTCATTAGAAAGTGGTGTTTTTTTTTTTTTTCAAAAAGATGCTCTGTTTTAGTACTCTGAAAAATTAACAGCATTAAATTTTACTATTTCAAAGTCTAGTTCAATTGAAATTATTTTTTTCCACCTCTCAATATAGATTTTTTTCACAGCAGTTAACAACAATCACATCAAACAGTTAGAGAGACAAATATCTGTGATGCCAGTATAGGTCCACCTCCCCACCCCTGTCCATGCCAGTGGACTTCCACGTTCCAACCCTGCCAGGGCTGGGTCCCTCCCTCTCAACAGCACTCACACATCCAGGCACACCAAGACAAAGACCAGAACGAGACAAACCTAGACCCAACCAAACAAACAACAACACAAACACAACAGGAGGCAAAAAGGGAACAGATAAGAGGGAGAGGAGAGGAAAAAAAAGGTTGGAAAGAAAAGGGGGGGATGCTCAATTAATTGTCAGGTTCCTCGATAATAGCCAATAAGTCGAAATGTACCAAGAAGAGTTGCCAAATTGAATAAAAGGTCTTGAGGGATCCCTTCAAAGAGAACCTAATCTTTTCTAGTCTAATGCACTGCAATATCTTGTGAATCCATCTATTGTGAGTAGGAGGGGAGGAGTGTGATCACTTAAGAATAATAAGCCTCCTATTAAGCAGAGTGGTGAAAGCAAGGACCTGTTTTGTGGGCCTGGACATATTAGGCATAAGGGGGACTCCAAAGAGGGCAGCGAGGGGCTCACAGTTCATTCTGACACCGAGTGCGTTACTGATTGTCTCAAATATTGAAGCCTAAAACTGTGGAAGTTGTGGACATGACAGGAACATATGCACATATTCAGCAGGGGACTGTTTGCATCTATTACAAGAATCAGTTTGATCAGGGTATATTCTAGCCAGCCTTGCATTGGTGTGATGGACTCTGTGCAGGATCTTGTACTGCAAAAGGCCGTCTTGCGCATATAGAAGAGGTATGTACACGGTCTAGTATGTGATCCCATTGCTCGTCAGATAAGGTCATCCCAAGGTCGTTGTTCCAAGCGGCCCTAAGTAAGTTTAGACGTGTCAGGTTCAGCTTTGAAATATGGCAGTATATAATCCCTATGAGTCCTTTTTGGGTTGTGCCAAGTGATAAAAACGGGTCAATCATAGAATCTGGGGGGTGGTTTGGAAATGAAGAGAATTGAGATTGCATTAAATGTCTAACTTGGAAAAAGCAGAACAGGTGCGAGTTTGGTTAATTAAATTTAGCTGAGAGATCCGCGAATGAATTAAACACCTTGTCGGCATGAGGGTCATTGAGAATTCGCAGCCCCTTCTCTGACTAAGTCTGAAAAACTGGGTCTGAGCAGGATGGTAGAAAATGATGGTTACAAAAAACCAGGGCTAGGCCTGACGGTGTGTGTAGGCCAAACTGTCTCCTAAGCTGGCTCCAGATTTTCAAAGTATTTAAGTGTCATTGCACGGATAGACCATGCAAAGAGTGATAACCTGGGGTCGGCCGATTTTGCCGATATTTGCCGATATGGTATACACATACACCTTACCAAGTTATGAATAAACCTACAATATGAGCATCATCCATTTGGTTTTGTAGGAATAATCACCAAAAAATGGATTCTGGACCATTTTTGAAGGATTTTTAAGAGGTTAATTTGGGTCATCCGCTACATAAAACAGCTAAACTTTCATCCTTGCCCCTTTGTGTGAATGTTGCCCATAGGATGGCCTACAAAACTGCCGAGAATGATCAAAAAATATTTCCAAATATGCCAGTAATGTGTCAAGATATTTCCCCTACCCCAAAATTTGGAATTGTGTACAGGCCTATTCAACAGCATAAGCGATGTGCCACAGGGGAAGAAACCATGAACCATGGTGGAAATGGTGGGTAATTACTTGCTCTTTCATAATCAAAAATAAAAAAAACTTGCCGCTCCTCTCAGTACTTCGTAGTAGTACCAGAAATTAGGAGAATATTTCATCATTTTGCAGTGCTGCCACCTGTATTCTGTATGTGGAACTATAAACCCGTACAGTAAACAAGCAACACGACCAATGTTATTTTATCTGCCCTGGCCTTATCCATTCAATTGTAATGCCAACACATGAAAAATAAGGGTATTCTATCATAAATATGGCCGTTTCCCTGGGAAAAGGGCGTGCCAGGCATTTTTTTATGCACAACCCAATATTCCGTAAATCTTTCATATGACACAGACTGTCTTTGACTAATTACTTTCTCCATGAACAGATTGGCAACAACCCAATATAGACCTGGTCAGCTTGTTTCAAACTTTAGGGTTTTTCCAAAAAGAGTCTATAGAGTCCAGTAATGAGGCAGTCTTGGACTTAACCATGTTAGCAGGAGTGGTGCCACTTTCTATTACCCAACAGCTCAAGAATGACTGACCTTGAATGGCAGCACCCATGCGGGAGAACAACCATTGCTGGTTCAACCAAGTTTGGAAGCGGTTTTGACCATGGTTAAGGGATTGATGGACGTTCGACCCTGGTATAAAGAGAATAGTTGTGATTTGATACCATTAACTTTGATAAAAGCTACAGGGGACGAATAAAGGAGTTTGATCCACATTACAAAGTTGGGGCTGAAACCAAATTTATTCAGTATATAAAACAAATACCTCCATTCCATAGGATCGCATGCCTTTTTGGCATCTAACGCCAGTATGATTTAAGGTGCGTTTGAAGAGGGAGAAAAATAACATTCAAAAGCCTCCCGGTATTGAAGAACGAATGCCTTCCTAGGATAAAAACAGTTAAATCAGGGTTTATCAAATCATGGTATGACTTTTTGTAGACGGCCAGCTAGACATTTAGCTAAAATCTTGAGGTCCACATTCAGCAGGGAAATTAGCCTGTAACTGCTACACAAGAGGGGGTCCTTATACTTTTCGAGTAGTAAAGTAATTGAGGCCTCTGAGAAGGAAGGCAGCAGGTGGCCCTTTTATAAGGGATCATTGAAAACCCTAACCAGGATTGGGGCAAGCACTGATGGAAAAACATTTATAAAATTCGATGGTATACCCATCGGGTCCAGGTGATTTGTTGCTCTGTAAAGATTTTATAGCATCATTTACTTCAGTTAAAGTTAAAGGGGCACCCATACCACCGGCCACTGTCTCATCTAGCTGTGGGTAAGCCAACAAATCAAGAGGGTTGTCAGGGTGCGCGCTACCCGCTCGCCACGCCGCCAATGGCAAAGTGGTGAGGCATGTGGCGACCGAAAATTGGAATCAAAGCGCCACGTTGGCGAAAGCTTAATGGAGAGAGTGGCGAAGTAATTACCTCAGGTTTTGTGCCACGGCTGCCCGATGCCTACATCAAGTCCAGTCGCCCACTCACCGCCGGCACTCGCTATCATACTTGATTCATACTTAATTATCATACATCAGCCATAAATTATCCTTATAACGTTCATTCCAATCGCACTGATTGGCTGACAATTCATCATTCCATTCGGGACTTTTCTATGTTGTAATTCACGTGTCGGAAAAGGGAATTCCGGGTTAGGAACCTCACTCACCTCCACCATATTAAAAACAATGTGAGTGATTCGAGATTGACCACCTCGATAATATTAAATTATGAATCTAACGGGACAGCCACAGATAGGCGAAAGTTAGCATGCGATAGCGTATGTCTTACTGAACAAACACTCATTAAAGCAGCGCATTAATGTCAGTAGGACAAGATCGGCACTGAAACCTGCGCTTCGAGCTCAGTTCTGTCGTGCAAAGGAAAAGGGCTTAAATTCATTTATGATCGAAAATGATTATTTGTATATTTTTTAACAATAAAGACATCCTCTACTATGTGGACAATTATTCTGAGTTTGTTGAAAAATAATGGGTTGTGTTTACCGTAACTACGAGAAGCTCTAGAGAAACCTAGGCGAAATCACGCTACATCACTTGGTTCTTTAGCTTTGTTTTGATGCCCTTAAAATACAATGCTGAGCCATGCATGAAGTTATTGTTTTTCAGTACTGATATTAAGGTGCGTTGCTTTGGTATTTTATATCACATGGGCTCCCTTACACAAGCAGTCCACCCGCAATTGTCATACTTTAGCGCAACCTTATAACTAAATAAATGACAAACTTGTTGTTGGTATGCCAGCTATTTGTCAGAATGGCCCAGTGTTCTAAACGCCGCTCCCCAGTCACAGGTCAGAAATAGCAGAAAATAGATTCGTAATATAGCAGAGATTATTAGCTTGAGCGAGCCAACGTACTGTCTACTCGAGGCAGAACTGGACAACTCTTCAGAACGGAGTTCAGCGCAACCACGACAATCAGTCGACTACCCTGCAAACTGTAAAAAGTATACATGAATGCATTTTTCGCAACTTGAAGACGACATAATGCCTGTCTGTTACGTGCGACTCGGCCGCGAGTCATTTTCAGCCGAACTCCAATCAGCCGACTGCATGCCGCTGACGTTGAGACAGAAGGACACAAAAGCAAATGGTCAGTATGATTGTTTAAGTTCAATCCAAAACATGATCGAGCCTCTGGGCTCTACATTATAAGCTATTGCCCTCAGAAACAAATCCATTACGTGAGTTGGCAACTACAAACTGTGCTGTCGACAAAATGATAATCATCTTCATTTTGCTTTATGGCGAATGATGCATCCAGACATATTACTCCAAAAAGCTAAGCTAAGAAGTACATACAACATCAACCTTTATCATGGTATACAGTTGAATCCGAAAACATCCACCGATTTTTAGCCAAACCTATGGCATTATTTCCCTCATATTGGCATATGTTTGCTTATAACACATTTTTGTCCACAACTAGTATGTTATTTAGGTAAAATTTTATCTAGATAGCAATCATGTTCAAACCTGAACATATTGCACTCCGAGAAAATGGAATTTACATAATGTAAATATTCACATTTCTTGTCACTTCAATCTGACATTTCTTAATGAGTTTTAGTAAAATAATTCTCACAAACAATTATCATTACCAATTGGAATAAGAAAAGTGCTAAATTGAGTGTGGGTTCATGGCATTCAAGTCATATTTTACTGTAAGAGCCTAAATAAGGTTGCATCCAGGTGTGCAGATGTGAATTCATAGTGGCTGTATGGGATAACTTTTAATCCATCCACACCCTGAATTACTCAGCAACCAGCGTGCCTAAGTTGGATCTGTTCATGTTGTAGTACATGTAATATTCACTTGGCCACAAGTGGGGATTACAAAATGACAATCTTTAGTATGGTAAGCTGGCCCTATCAAGTTAGTAATTCAACTATTTGTCATCAAAGTGATATTGGACTCCTATCGATCAAGTTCCCATTTGTCTAAAGTAGCAGCCAGATAATTAGACTGGAGGATGGCCTTAATAGTCTTTAATACTTACCCGGCACTCTTGCAAAGCTGGCACTTGAACCAGCTCTCTGTCACCACAATAGTGTTATACCATGTGACTGTGTGCAGTTTGTCGTAAACTTTTGGTGGGTGTTAGTTATACAAGTTCCGTAACTATTTTTCTGTGAAAAATATGCAGCAATTCCATTTTCTGAACAACTTTCTGTTTTATTCTTTTCATCTCTAGTAGCATGCAAACCACATTACAGCTGCAGGAAAGCCAACTCCGGCAGAGGTCAGGATACTAGTACAGTGTTCTCTCACCACGCAATTTGAACAGGGTCATCCCTACCTGTTCAGAAATGTGTAATGGATTTCCGTCCATGTTTGAATTTCAATCACAGTTTAAAAATGTGATTGTTAATGCATTTTGCAGCCTGTACAAATTTCATTGCCGCTCTATTTGAAAATTTCTTGTAACTGCCAGTGACCACCCTGATGGGAAGAGAATCTGCCCAGAACACTATAGTACAGGTGTCGCTGACAAGATGATGCATACCTACTAGTCTCTGGATGTCTGTGCCCTTATTCTGTGACTGTACACACACAGTATGACTGAATCCGAGTTCTCTAAGGTTTTTAACTAAAATTTAAGGCAAAATGTGTGGCTAAATGGTTTTCTCTGTGGCTAACTGAACTTTGGGGTGATTAGCCACTGTGGCTAACTGAAATTTTTGGCCAGCACACACCCTGGGTTGTGGCTGTCCCAATCCAGCGGTGAAAACTCAGATGAATAAAGTTTAGTGTAGAAGTTTGAAAGGATCTCGGCAATTCTTATGGGATCTGATTCAATGTCGCCTGAAGGGGACTTTATACTGGGAATAAGTTTAGAAGTACTGGATACACGCACTTGATGTGCAAGCAGTTTACCTGCCTTGTCTCCCTGTTGGAAAAAGCTATTTTCATTATTTTGAGTACTCAAGTCTGCAGACTGTTGTTTGAAATATTTGTGCCTAGAATCAAGATAGAGGCTAGAAGGTCTCCTAGTATGTTTTAAGACATTCTGATATTTCATTATGTTCACATCAGCTTAACACCTGTAACGTGATCCCCACAAGTTCAATTGGATCCCCAACCCTTCAATTGGTTGGTAGTATGAGATTGCATTATTCATGTAAGGGTTTTGATTTGCACATTGGTGATGTGCACGGAGGACAGGAAGTTAAGGACTGGACTCAGGTGCAAGGATGGACTTGGTTGTATTTAATATGCCTTTGGCACAGCACGAAAGTACATACAAAGAAATACAAAATATCTGGTAGGCGGGATCTTTGTCAACCTCCAAGACAGGAGGAGGGTCTTCTAGCCTCTGCCATTGGTCCAGCTATCACCGGCTTGAGCAGAGACACATTGAAGGTATTGTTAATGCGGTAGTGTGACAGCAACTGTCATTACTAGACTGTTTTATTGACCTTGTGGAAGGCATGGAATGGACCAATGAACCATGGGCTGAGTTTCTTGCAGGGCAGGGGGAGGCACAGGTCACTTGTGGAGTGCTAGACTCAGTCCCCCGGCTGGCAATTGGGGGCCTCCCGACATCTCCAGTCTGCTTGGATCGTCTAGTGGCGGAGCGCCCTCTGGATCTGGACGTTGGTGTTTTCCCCGACCTTCTTTGCCTCCTTGAACTTAGCATCTACCGCCAGGACTTCCATCTGGCTCTGGTCCCACGGGCACAGGGGAGGTTGCCGTCTGAGCTCGCAATGGAACGGGTTAGTCCCGTGGACGCACTCTTACGGGAGTTCTGGGCATACTCCGCTCAGGGCAGGTACTTAGACTAATCCCGTTGACGATGGTGGCATGGGAACCTACCCAAATCCTGGATGGCTCACTCTACCTGCTAATTCGTGTCCGAATGGTATCCCGAGGTGAGGCTTACTGAGGCTTCCAGCCTCCTGAAGAAAGCTCTCCACACTGGGGAGGTGAACTGCAGCCCACAGTCTGAGAGGATGTCCTCTGGAAGGTGGAAGTTTCTGAATACCTGTGTGAACAGCGCCTCTGCCTATTGGAGGGCAGAGGGCAATGTGGCGAAAGGTACAAATGTGCAGAATTTAGAAAATCTGTCAACAATAACCAGTGTACATGTGTTACCTTCTGATGAAGGGAGGTCGGTTACAAAAGCCACGGCGATATGCGACCATGGATGATGGGGGACTGGTAATGGGTTGAGTTTGCCGGCTGGCAGCTGTTGCCTTGTTTTTGACACTGTGCAAGTTGCGCACGACCAGATGGCTGCTTCCACATCAGAGGCCAGGTGGGGCCATCATCTTTTTCTGCTGATGATGTGTGTTGTTCTTTTTGCTCCGGAATGCCCTGCAGACAGGGAAGTATGTGCCCACAGAATCGCTCGCTCTCAAAAAACAGCGGGAACAGCGGTTTTACTCGCTGGCATCGAGGATTCCTCCTGGTCTCCCTGGCTATTTCCTGATCCAACTGCCATTTGATTGGGGCAAGGATGCAGGAGAAGGGTAGGGTCGGCTCTTCCACTTCCGGATCTTTCTCCACCTCATGTCTTCGGGATAGTACGCCAGGTTTGATGTTCTTGGAGCCTGGATGATAGGTTATTGAAAAATTGAAATGAATAAAGAAACGTGCCCTTCTGGCCTGACGCGGACTCAGCTGTTGTGCTTTTCACAGATATTCCTGGTTTCTGTGGTCAGTCGTCAAAGGGTGGGCAACTGCGCTGAAGTTTTTAATGAAGCGTCGATAAAAGTTTGCAAATCCCATGAATTGCCGCAGCTCCTTTATAGTCTATGGGATCGGCTATGCTGCTACTGCCTTCACTTTTTTCTCTTCCATGGCCTCTCCCTCTGATCCGATCACATAGCCAAGGAAGGAGACAGTGGATTGATTGAAGACACACTTTTCGGCTTTGACGTAAAGTTGATTTGTTACAGGCATTTGAGTACTCTCCTCAGGTGTTCTACATATTCTTCATACGTGGTTGAGTAGATGATGATGTCGTCGAGGCAGGCGATGACGAATCTTCCCTGCATCTCTCGCAGCATATCATTGATAAAGGATGGAACACTGCGGGGGTGTTGACAAGGCCGTATAGCATGACGCAGTACAAAAACTACCCGGAGATGGTGCAAAAGATCGTCTTCCACTCGTCTCCTTCCCTGATACGGATGAGGTTGTATGCACTGTGGAGGTCGAGCTTCCTGAAGATCTTCATACCTCGAAGCTGCTCCACAGCGCTGAAGACCAGGAAGAGTGGATATTAGTACTTCACCATGTTGTCTTTAAGGCCTCTGTAGTCTATACAAGGGCGTAGACCTCCATCCTTCTTCTGGACAAAAAACAAACTGGCGGACAAAGGTGAAGTGGAAGGGCGAATGAAGCCCTGCTGTAGAGCTTCTGGTACATGCTGCTCTATTGCTTGAGTTTCAGCCACCGATAGGTAGTATACATGTCCCCTGGAGGGTGAAGTGCCAGTAAGGAGCTCAATGGCACAATCCCACAGACAATGAGGAGGTAACTGGGTCGCTTTGGTCTGGATGAACGCTGTCTGCAGGTCCCAGTACTCTTCAGGGATCTCAGGCTGGTCTCCTTGGTCAGGGCTCTCGATGGTCATGGGCTCTAGCCCAGCTATCATTAGGCAAGGCCTAGGCTCCAGCCCAGCTACCACTGGGCAAGGCCCAGGCCCCAGCCCAGCTGCCACTAGACAAGGCCCAGGCTTCAGCCCAGCAATTACCATGCAAGGCCCAGGCCTCAGGCCAGCTACCACCAGAAAAGGCCCAGGCTCCAGCACAGCTACTACTAGGCAAGGCCCAGGTCCCAACCCAGCTACTACCAGGCAAGGCTTAGGCCCTAACCCAGCTACCACCAGGCGAGTCCCAGGCCCCAACCCAGCTATCACCAGGCGAGTCCCAGGCTCCAGTCCTGCAACCACCAGGCAGAGCCCAGGCCCCAACCCAGCTACCACTAGGCAAGGCCCAGGCTCCAGTCCCACAACCATCAGGCAGGACCCAGGCTTCAGCCCAGCTACTACCAGGCAAGGCCGAGGCCCCAACCTAGTTACCACTAGGCAAGGCCCAGGCTATAGAAACCCAGTTTTTAAAAAAACATCGAACCGTAAGACTTTTTCAAACTTTAAATAATGCAAGGACAATTTGGGACCCTAATTTTAAAAAAAGGGGTTTGTTAGGAGGACATTTAAATGTCCGAAGCATGATTTCAAAAAGGGAACAGTTAGAGCATTTGTTATGTAATTCAAATATAGATTTTTTGGGACGGTCAGAAACTTGGCTAACTAATTACTCTCCTGAGGCAGCTATAACTCTGCCTGGCTATAACACCTTTCGGAAAGATAGAGGTCAAGGTAAAGGAGGAGGGGTTTTATTATATATAAAAGACAACTTGAAATGTACCCAAATTATATGGCCAACCGAAATAAGATTGGAATGTGTTGGTGTTGATATAACCCTTTCTAAGGAAATGTCTATTATAGTTATTTGCATCTACCGTAAACCATCTGCTAAAGTTGACTTTTTTGATCACCTTAAAGCACTTCTCAAATTATGTAATCAAAACAAAGAAGTTATTCTACTGGGTGATTTTAATATTAACTGGGATGATAAGAAGGACAGAAAAAACCTTAAACTCATAACTGACTATTTCTGTCTTTCCCAGCTGATTGAAAAACCCACTAGATGTACAAACCGGTCAAAAAACAAGGATTGAGCTTTGTTTAACAAATAAACCAGAGAGAATTACAAAAACTTACAATCTCCTTACGGGTCTGTCAGATCATAATGCAATCTTTATTCATAGAAAACTAAACAAAAAGCGTCTTGCAAATTCCCTTGCCAGACCTTTTGTTAATCAACAACAAGCCATATTTGTCCCAAAAAATCAGCTTCATAATTTAGATAGAGCTTTGAAAGATATTGTCTGGGGTAACGTAGTAACAAATGGGGATAATATTGGCCTAATTTCAAATACAGATATTGATAATTATGCGGATTCTTTTTATGAAAAAATGAGACAGGTGATCCAGTCCTTCTCTAGCCAAGGGAGATCTAAATGTAGAAAATCCCCCTCTCTCCCCTGGATCAATTCAAATTGTTTGACACAAATGAAACAAAGAGATCTATTGCTAAAAAAATCCATAAAAACAGGTCTGACCATAGATAGGCAGAATTTTACTGCTGCAAGAAATAAAGTAACACTGGAATTAAGAAGGGCCAAAGCAAATTTTTTTATTGAAATTATTGAAAGTGCAAAAGGAAACAGCAAAAAAATCTGGCAAACAATTGATAAACTAACAGAGAAACAATATAAGATGGATTATGATCTGGTCCTTAGGGTCAATGATCAGTTGGTGAGAGAGCCAGGTGCCCTAGCAAATGGGTTAAACTCTTTTTTTATCAAGTCAGTAGAGGACCTGTTAAGTGGCTTTACCCATTCTGTGTATTCTGAATCGAAGGAAGATAATAGAAAAGAGAGTTCACAATCAAATTTCACAATAAAAGAGATATCAATCTGTGAGGTAATTGAAATAATCAGTAAACTTAATGATTCTAAGGCCAAAGATATTTATGGTATCAACACCTCTGTCCTGAAAAGACACAAGGAAGCACTGGCACTTCCTATTATGCACCTAATTAATTCATCAATTCAGACGTCAATATTTCCGAAAGCTTGGAAAATGGCTGTAATTACTCCTGTTTTTAAATCGGGTGATAGAACTGATATGACTAACTATAGACCAATTAGTATTTTGCCCATTTTTTCCAAAATTATCGAAAAATGGATTGTAAAACAGTTAGTAGAACATATTCATAACAGTTTACACCCAATGCAGTTTGGGTTTCGTCCCAATCATTGTACAGAAACAGCACTAGTTATGTTTTTAGAAAAAGTTAAGGGCTATCTGGATGTAAATGGATGTGTGGGTGCTGTTTTTTTAGATTTGAAAAAGGCCTTTGATACTGTTAATCATAAAGTGCTTTTAGCAAAATTGAAACTGTTTAATTTGTCTAATCAAGCTATTAAATGGATTGAATCCTACTTGGCAGAAAGAAAACAGTGCACAGTCGTCAATGGTGTAAAATCTTCCTTTAAAAATGCACAAATGGGAGTTCCTCAAGGATCTGTGCTGGGACCCATTTTATTTTCTTTATATATTAATGATCTTCCAGAAGCTTGTGGAGATGTGGATATACAATTATATGCAGATGACACAGTTGTTTTTACCAAGGCCAAAAATCCAGATGAAGCAGCACGCATTCTTGGCTCAGCTCTGATACACATACAAACTTGGCTGAACAATTCTTGCCTTATATTGAATGCAAAGAAAACGGTATGCATGTACTTCACTAAAAGTAATTCCAGCACTATTCACACAAACTCTAATATCTTCATGGGAAGGGATGAATTACAATTAGTCCATGATTTCAAATATCTGGGTGTTCAACTTGACTCTACTCTCTCCTTTAGGAAACACATTAAAAAGACAGTACAAACAATCAAGTATAATCTGCGTAACTACAGGCATATTAGGAATTATTTAACACAAGATGCAGCCATGATGTTTATACATGGTATGATATTCTCTCACTTTAGTTACTGTTTGACAAGCTGGGCTCTTGCAAGTTCTACATCTGTTAAGCCATTGGAATCTTTATATAAAAAAAGCAATAAAAATTCTTGATAAAAAAACCGTATACATACCACCATTGCTAATCTTAGATAAGTATAAACTGTTGAGTTATGCAAACTTCCAGAATTTCAAGTTTTCTTGTTTAATGTACAAAATTTTAAACAACTTAGCGCCACCTCCCCTTAACAGTTATATCAATTACAGGTCAGAGGTCAATAGAACATATCGAACTAGATCATCATTTAGGCGGGACTGTGAGGTACCATTCAGAAAGACCTCTTTTTGTAGAAATGTATTTTCAGTAAGAGGTAGTAACATCTGGAATAGACTGCCTCCTACTATAAGGGACTGTACTAGCTATAGGGTTTTTAAAGGGCAATTGAAGGAGTGGCTCAGGGAACACCAGTCTTGTAATCATTTTTGATATATGCATAATATTTTTAATTATATTTTTAAAGGTGCAGTCATGTTTTTCCTAATATTTTCTGAATGTATTTTAGAAGATGCAGTCATGTTTTTCTAATTTGTTTTTTGAATGAAGTTTGTATCTTACTTATTAGGAATTGTTATAGTGCTTATCCATGTTTAATTGTAATTCATCAGTGTAATTATACTACCTCAACTATTTTGTTTTTAATGATGTATTTTATTTATGAGTTATTTAGTGTTTATATTGTTGCTTTTACTCGGTAACTTGGCCAGGTTCCTTCTGGCAGGGGGACTGCCAATGGAAATTAGCCTGTGGCTATAATTGGGTACATTTACATTTTTTTTCTAAAAAATGTTCATTGATGTACATTGTCCCTCTATAACAAATAAAAAGAATGAATGAATGAGGCAATGAGGAGGGGGCCACAATGCTGCTGACAGGTGGGATCAACAGTGGCAGTTCCTCCAAATGGCACTCTTGGAAACAGAGGGAGGTCGGCGCCGTCTGTTGGGTAATGCTGCTGCTGCTGCCCAGAGGTTTCCCATCCACAGCTGCCATGGCGAGGGGGATGTGCAGCCGGTAGGCTGGGGCCTTGATCCGTTGCGTCAACTGGTTGGACACGAAAATGCCCGCTGCACCGGAGTCAATGACAGCCTCTGTATCGAAGGTCACACTGTTAAAGGCCACCCTGACCGAGATCTTAAAACGCTGGCCAGTGATGGCAGTGGGTGACACCTTTACCTTGGGGGGCGCTGTTTCTCCTCCATCTTGACAGTGGGTGCAGGGGCCGGCTCTCCTCCAGGAGCGACGCTCCGGTGTTTTGGAGAGCCCCAGTTCCATAGGCTCCGCCCCCTCCTTAGGCAGCTGGGTGGGGGCTCCGGGCTAATGGCTGTGTCGATTTAAGAGGGCAGGGACAGATTGAGGTCCCTGCAGGCCATCTCTACCCTGAGCTCTGGACACAGCCCATTCCGGAAGATGATCAGTAATGCAGGCTCATTCCAGCCACTGGCTGCAGCCAAGGTGCGGAAATGGAGGGCATAGTCAGCTGTAGTCTTCATCCCTTGGCGTAGGTCCAGCAGCTGGTCTCCAGCCTTCTTCATGGGGTGGTCGAAGACTGAGCGAAACTGCTGGAGGAAATCGGCATTGATGGAGAAAGCTGTTTCCCCCCAGACAGCCATTGTGCAGTCAAGCGGCTTGCTAGAGAGGTGGGTCACCACTGCGGCGATCTTGTCTGCGTCATGCAGGGCAGGATCGTAAGTTAAAATAGAGGGTGCATGGAGAATGAAGCCTTTGAACGCAGTGGCGTTTCTGTCATAGCGCTCTGGCAGGCGCACTGGCGATTCACTCCAGGGAATGGCTGACAGAGTCTGTATTCTGGCAGGAGAGATGGTGGTGGATGGTGGCGGTGGAGCATGGGAGATAGTGAGTTTGTCCAGGGCAGCACCCAGTCATTCATCTCCCTCTGTTGTTCCCCCACAAGATGGCAGAGGTCAGGAGGCTAGGCAGAGAACTCTCCCACCTCTTGGGGCAGAAGATTCCTTGCTAAGTCCATGGATATAGCGCAGTCTTCTGTAAGGGTGTACACTGGTGGTGTGCCGGAGGACAGAAGTTGAGGACTGGACTCAGGTGCAAGGATGGACTTGGTTGTATTTAAAGGAGGAGACAGCACCTCGGCAAAGTATTTTTCAGCAGAGAGTAGAATTCTTCAAGTGTCTACAACGCATAGTTTTATAAATTTTAATTTGGTAATGATCCAGTGCAACGCATTTTTAAACCGAAAAGTCTTCAAATCGGCGTCAATACCAGGGGGCAGACATTTTTACTTGGGGAATCTAAGGCTGCGTTCAGAATGCACGCTTGTCCACTCGCTCACTCACTCTATATTGTTTTCAATGTAGAACATTCATACACAGTGCCCTATATAGTGGGTGAGTGTGCATTATGAACGCATTATCCAATCAAACGCTAGTGCCACGGTGCTTGTGCGTCAGTTATTCTCTTATGTGACGTCAGTTCTTCTCTTTCCTTTCATCCGGGCCATAGAGTAGTTCAAAGGGCCTTCGGTAAACTTTCCCTTTTCGGCTTGGCTGCCCGCAAGCTTTTTTTAATTAAGCTGGCCTGATTAACAATCAAACAATTTATTGACTGAGTGACCAAGACCAATACATGACCAATAATTAGAAATGGTAATGAAACGTGAATTCCCATTGCCTACATTAATATAATTGATATGGCATTGTAAATCCAAAACTTTCGCTAACTTTGCAGCATTCATTTTCGCCGTCCTTGGGATTGTCACACAGCTGTGCAACCTTACAGCGCCGTTTAGCTGTGACAACATTCAAAATAAAGAACAGATTCCTGCAGCCACGCAAACTAATTTCCGCAAATCTGTGCCACTTAACGAGCGTTGAAATTATGAAGGCATATTGATATTTTACGTCGTCATTTATGCGCAGAAGACACCTCATAATTTTGTGGTGCAATGCATAACAATGCTATCAAAAGTAAATTAGACTGTCGTCGGTTTTTACCAATTAGTCTGAGCAACTGTGGCTAGTCGGGAGATGAAAACTGCGAGAGGTTAAGGTTATTAAGCATTTTTAAAGGTGAGGTTTCCGAAGATCAAATTCAAAATCAGAAGATTCCCCAAGTAATAATGTCTGCCCCCTGGTATTGAAGCCAATTTGAAGACTCGCTGGTTTAAAAATGCGTCGCGCAGGATCATTACCAAATTAAAATTTATAAAACTATGCGTTTTAGACACTTCAAGTATTCTGCTTTCCGCTGAAATATACTTTGCCGAGGTGCTGTCTCCTCCTTTAATATGTCTTTGGCACCGCATGAAGGCCCATACGGAGAAATACAAAATAAAGAAGGAACAGAGGATCCTGAATAATACTTTTAGTATTACTAACACTGGGGTTAGCTACAGTAACAATGTATTAGTAAAACTGAAAAGAAAAGGAAGTGGGGTTCCTGATAATAAAGTTAAATTGCTGACATAAACAATAAACAACATTAAGTTCAAGAGTTAGACTATATACATGCGAAAATGCGGGAGATAAGTCTATACAAGACTAGAGTTTAAACACAGGCATGTGGCTTGTGAGACTTTGCAAAGACTCCGTGCGAAGCTCGGTCTTAAATAGTACAATACTACCATACAGTGTAAATGAACAACAGCTGCATGCGATGATTGCGGGGCTGAGAATGCGATCCAGTTCTTAATAGACCGGTGAGTTTGAAGGCTGGAGGCAAGGCCTTACTTTTCATAGTTCACACCTAAGCCAAAAGCTCTCAATCTCTTAGCTGTTTGGATGTTACGCGCCACTTTTTTTTTTCCCTTTTCTGTATCCAAAAATTAAAGACGCTGGACAGCACTTGCTTGATAAATCTTTTTTAATCTTACAAAGGATAAAAAACAGACACGTTTCGGCTCACAGGCCTTCCTCCTGTTTAAGGTATTTTTTTTGTTTTATTTTCATTATTCCTAATTTTTTCATTTCATTTAATTTTTGTCATGGTTTATCCTATGATTGGTACACTTTATTTCAATGAGATACATTGCCTTTACAAATGGGTATTATCAATCTGCGGTTTATGTGATGGCTGGTGTTTCAAGACGCCAAAAGCAGCGGCTGAAACAAAAGGAAGTCCAGCAAAATAAGAGAGACAAACCAACAAAAAGGGAGCGAGAAAGACTCGCGCTTCCAACGGACAAAGATCTAATCCGGGTACAAAAGGAAGCAAAGCGAGCAGGACTGAAACGAAATAAAGGGAAAATCTCGGCTACCGAGATATCGAGATAAGGCACCAGACACTGCTAGAAAGAGAGAAATAATGAGAGAAAGTTTCCCTTGCTAACTAGCACTTTCCTCTTTGAAACTAATTCTTCAAACAATTCTCTAGCTAGAGACCTTACTGGCTAAAGTGCAAAGTTACACTGACACTCAAGCAAAGGCGGCGAGGCGGAACTTGGGTTTAAATAGAATATCCCTCATCATACCCGGCCACCAAAAACGTCGAGCCAGGAACTGCTTAGTCCGATGGGCCCCTGGGTGCCCAGCCAAGCGGGAAGAGTGTACCCACTGGAGGACCTGTGGCCTAACTCTAGGCAGGACAAACAAACAGCCAGGAGGCTCCCCCCTCAGGACCGGGATCGGTCTTCAAAGCCTCCTGAACCACCGCCTCAATCTCCCATTGAACAGGCGCCACAGTCTGAGTATTAGGAATAACTGGCTCCAGGGTGGAATCGCGATCAGAGCGGTCGTAAATCTGTGACAAGGCGTCAGGCTTAATGTTTTTAGAGCCAGGGCGGTAGGTCAGCGTAAAATGAAAGCGGTTAAAGAACAATGACCACCGCGCCTGCCGGGAATTACGTCGCTTGGTTTGCTGAATATACTAGAGATTTTATGGTCTGTCCATACCACAAAAGGGTGTTCAGCTCCCTCCAACTAGTGGCGCCACTCTTCAAGCGCCAACTTGACCGCCAATAACTCCCAGTCACCAATGCTGTAATTCCGTTCCGCGGCAGACAAAGACCGGGAGAAGTATGCGCATGGGTGTAGCTTATTATCCCAACGAGGGCGCTGGGACAAAATAGCACACACGCCAACCTCCGAAGCATCCACTTCCACCACAAATGGGAGGGAGGGATCGGGCAAAACCAGAATGGGCTCTGAACTAAAACATTTCTTTAATTCCTGAAAGGCAGCATCAGCTGCTGGAGACCAAAAAACCGCTGAGGAGGTATTGTTCCTGGTGAGCGCAATAATGGGGGCAGCAACCGCGCTAAAATTACGGATAAACCACCTATAAAAATTAGCAAAGCCCAAGAAGCGTTGGACCTCCTTAAACTTAGAGGGGCAGGCCAATTCTTGACCGCAGCCACCTTGTCCGAGTCCATGCGGACCGACCCCTTGGAAACAATAAAGCCAAGGAACGAGACAGTTTGGGCGTGCAAAACCTATTTCTCAGCCTTGACAAAAAGCTTGGCATTAAGGAGGGCCTTAAGCACACGTCTGATGTGTTGTTTATGCTCTGAGAGTGTTGAAGAAAAAAATCAAAATGTCGTCAAGATAAACAAAGACAAATTTCTCCAACATCTCTTGGAGGACGTCATTAACGAGTGCCTGAAACACCGTAAACCAATCCGAACGGCAAGACCAAATATTCATAGTGCCCGTCATGAGTGTTAAATGCCGTTTTCCATTCGTTCCCTTCCCTAATGCGAACCAAGTTATAAGCATTACGGAGATCTAGCTTCGTAAAAAATGACACCTCCTGCAGACGTTCAAATGCGGAATTCATTAACGGAAGGGGGTATCGGTTTTTAATGGTGATCTTATTCAAACCCCTATAATCAATACAGGGTCTCAGACCGCCATCCTTTTTTCCCACAAAACGCCAATCAAATTGAGGATCCCATTCCAACCCCTCCTCTGCCCCTTTTCTTAGTCTAGGAGGGAGCGGTGAGACAACCTCCTCACACTCGCTTCAGGCATCAGCCTGCCCCATAGCTTGATGTCCGGGAAAACAAGTTTCATTCTCTCTACAATGAGACCTACAATTGGTGCCCCACTGGACGATAGGTATGGAGGGTGATTTGTGCCATAATTCAATACAACACAAATATGCTTAAATACAATACATATATTGAAAATACAATACATGTGTAACAGTAAATACAAAACAAAAATGCTTTGTTTTTCAATGTGGGTCAGGAACATTTGTGCCAAAATTAAAACAATACAACCACATTGTATTTTTGAGATGTGTATTGTATTTCAAGATGTGTATTGTATTTCAATGTGTGTATTGTATTTAATTTTGTCATGAATAATCCTGACCGACATTGAAAAACAAAGTATGTTTGTATTGTATTTATTGTTACACATGTATTGTATTTTCGAGGTGTGTATTGTATTTCGAGCTCTGTGCCAGAAACCTCGCATTGAAATACAATACACCGTGTATTGTATTTCGATATGCAGTTTTGGCACGATGTAGGCTGGTTCTTGGCTAGATACGCCCTGCGTGGCCAGGATTGGCCAGGCACCCACGCTGGCGGCAGATTTAGTTGGACCAACAAACCTACAAAAATAAATGACGGTTTCCGTAGAGCCAGCGAGCTGAAATCAGTCTGTTGTCACAGCACGTAGCCAGCGAACTGCCAGCAGTTGCTGATACATGAAGTGGACATGTTTGCTTCCTTTGTAACTGTACATAGTTACTATCGTTTAATGAATAAAGCGTGATGACTTCGCTGCTTTAATATTTACGGTCATTATCCCTGGAGCACCTATTGTTAACCGCCCCACAGGACGATCTCGCGTCTTTGTATTGACTTTGAATGTAATCTGTCGTGCGAAAAATTCATTTTGCGTCCAGTGTGAAAGCAGCTTAACTCAGTTCTGTAAAATGAGCAATTGTGACAATAGGAATGTAATGTCTTTTGTGTGTTGAATAGCTTTGTTTTGTTGCCAATCATAGTCTTAGCACAGAGTGCACAGTGAGCAAAGACTGCTTTTAATTAGCTAGACTATTCAGTTAATGGCCTACTGAAAATGAATGTTACTTATGTGACATCCTACAGCGATGTTCGCCGTTAATTTATGTCTGAATAGTAGTTAATGATCTACCTAATCAAAATTGGGGTTTTTCTTTTTTCATTTAACGTTAACTGATTTCGAATATTTGAATGTCAAATAGCGAAGCAGTGCATCGCTGAGGTGTAAATTCTCACACAACTTCGAACAAACAGTGACGAACCGTCTGTCCGCGTCGGACCACGGTCGGACATCCTACTTTTGTTTTATTGAAACGCCTGACGGACATGGTCTGTCGAAGGTCTGACTTTTCACTCGACACTCGACAAATGGTCTGACTCGGTCGGACGAGTAAAGTTTATTGAAACAGCCTCCATGGAGATAAATGAGATTCTTGGTTTCTGTTATACCCAGCCAAATACCAGTGCTCTAACGTTGCTGTGGTTATAGGTTGGCTAGCGGATTAATTTCGAACTTCGAACGGTGAAACTACTGTAGCCGAACTATCTGTGTGTTTCACGGTTTTAATTAACACCTGCCAGCCAATCAGAAAAGTGTATTTACCCAGACCATGGTATACATCAGAGTACCAACCGGGCGTGACTTAGGCACTCTATGGAATGCCTCGTCCAATCATATTAATTGGTCGGAGCTCGTAGACTAAAATTTACATAGTGCCAAAACCCAACATCGAAATACAATGCACATCTCGATATACAATGCACACATTGAAATACAATACGCACATCAAAATACAATACACAACTTGAAAAACAATATGGTTGTATTGTACAAATATTCCCGACCGACATTGAAAAACAAAGCATTTTTGTATTGTATTTATTGTTACATATGTATTGTATTTTCAAGGTATGTATTGCATTTCGAGGTGTGATATGTATTCATTTTGGCACAAATATTCCTGATGGACATTGAAGAAATCATTTTATTATTCTATTTATTGTTTCACATGTATTTTTGAGGTGTGTATTGTATTTCGAGGCATGTATTGTATTTTCAATATGTGTGTTGTATTTAAGCATTTTTGTATTGCATTTATTGCTACACATGTATTGTATTTTCAAGATGTGTATTGTATTTCAATAAGTGTATTGTATTGAATTATGGCACAAATCACCCTCCATAGATAGGATTATTCTGTTCCCCCCAAATGATGCAAGGTCTATGCTCCCGTAACCATGAATTCCCTAAAACAATGGGAAAAGCAGGGGAACTGATAATAAAAAACCGAACCTCCTCAGAATGGCCACCAAAGGAAATTAACATATTTAGCGGTTCAGAAACTTCGGTTATAACTCCCGTACCAAGCGGGCGCCCGTCCAAAGTTCTTACAGAGCGTGGCTGTGAAAGAGGAACGGTGGGAACGGAGTGCCTCCTAGCCCACTCAACATCCATGAAACAATTTACGGCGCCCGAATCCACGAACGCTTCGATAATAACCCTCTTGCTCCCCACAGTCAGTTCAACAGGCATTAGTGTTCGGAAGGGAAATTGGGTCTGCCCAAACCGCTAGAGGGGTTTCCCGTTTCCCTGAAGCTTCGGGCAACGTGGACGGGTATGACCCGGCTTATTACAATTAAAGCAGATTATTCTTCTGTGAGTAGTTTTATGAGTCCGACTCTCAAACGAACTATCAACTTGCATGGGCTCAACCGGAGTAGAATTTTCAGTGGGTGGAATAGGAGCCGCACACTCGCCACTAGCAACTTTGGCCCCATTGTCAGCAAGCGGCAATATGTTGAGCTTCTCCCTGTTACGTTCGCGGATGCGATTGTCAATTCGCACGGCAGTGAGAA
This sequence comes from Gymnothorax javanicus, assembly GCA_029692085.1. Lineage (NCBI taxonomy): Eukaryota > Metazoa > Chordata > Actinopteri > Anguilliformes > Muraenidae > Gymnothorax > Gymnothorax javanicus. Next base: position 69,065,900 of record CM056199.1, read on the forward strand.
CCAAAGAATCTAAAGTCGAACAGGGCTCCAATGTAGCCAACGCGTCTTTTATCTCCTCAGTGAGAGCATGACTGAACACAGTCAGAAGAGGAGCCTCCGGCCAGCCTGTCTCTGTGGCCAGAGAGCGAAATAAGAGAAAACTCTGCGGCACTTTCTTTGCCCTGTTTAAGGTGCATCAAACGCGTAGCCACGTCCTGACCACAAACATCTTGATCAAATACTGACGCCATCTCCCTAACAAGAGCCTCTACAGAATTTACGACCGGTGAATTAGATCTGATAAGTGGGCCGACCCAAGTGAGTGCTGTGCCAGCCAACAGGGATAGTATAAATGCCACCCGAGAATCCTCATTAACAAATCGTGACGGCTGAGCCTTAAAAAATATCTCACATTGGGCAATGAAATCCTTGCATTTTCCGGCCTCCCCGCTATATCTTTGTGGCAATTGTAACTTCAGTTCTTAGGGAAGGTGTATGGGTGATGCTTGTGCAACTTTTTGTGAAACTTGTGTAGACAGGGATCTAACACTCTCGGTCAAGCTTAACAGAATGCTTTCCTGTTTCTGAAGCGAATTCTCCTGAAGGCGGAGTCTCTCAGCTAAACCAGCCTGTTGATTGCCCAGGGTGGAAAGCCCTTTGCCGAAACCAAACAGCATATCTTGCTGGCTGGTAACAGCCCTTTTAATCTCGGCCACCGCTGATGTCTCCATGTTGGCTAGAGTGTACTGTGATGGCTGGTGTTTCGAGACGCCAAAAGCAGCGGCCGAAACGAAAGGAAGTCCAGCAAAATAAGAGAGACAAACCAACAAAAAGGGAGAGAGAGAGACTCGCGCTTCCAACGGACAAAGATCTAGTCCGGGTACAAAAGGAAGCAAAGCGAGCAGGACTGAAACAAAATAAAGGGAAAATCTCGGCTACCAAGATATCGAGATAAGGCACCAGACGCTGCACAGAAAGAGAGAAATAATGAGAGAAAGTTTCCCTTGCTAACTAGCACTTTCCTCTTTGAAACTAATTCCTCAAACAATTCTCTAGCTAGAGACCTTACCGGCTAAAGTGCAAAGTTACACTGACACTCAAGCAAAGGCGGCAAGCCGGAACTTGGGTTTATGTAGAGTCCGGGCGCCTCCCACAATTAATGCCAGCTGGCCAAAGAATTCGATAGTGGGCAAAACGATATCGTCCCGGACGAGAGAAAGAAAGAAAGCTCGCCAGCCTCCAAAAACCATGACAATTTAGGCCTAATTGGATAATTGTAAGTGGTACCATGAGGTAAAAAGAAACAAGTTTGTGATTTGTGATTAATTATCTGTGTATACGCAGGTGGTCACAATGATTTGAACACGCTGAGGAAGGCCTGTAAGCCGAAATGCGTGGAGAAAGAAATGAGAATGGGTATTCACAGTGACTACTGTAGGTACTTTTTTGGTGCTGAAAAGTTTTTTGTTTTTTTTTTAACTTTTCTCCTTATATCATGTTACATAAGGAGTTACTGGGTTTTACCTGAGAATGTTCACTCATTTCATGCAAGCAATGAGCAACAAAAAACAATCAAGTCCACTTTCTTTCACTTTATTGCAAATAGATCGTGGTCTAACATAGTGAAACATTATACATTAGATTATAATGTGATTGTTCATAGAGCTCAGCAATCACCTGAATTAATCCTTTAAGCATTGATGGCAATTGGAAACCGTAATTTACAATTCTGTCCTTTGCTATGTTTTATGAAAGGCTGGAACAAATAATCTACAGGTATAAACAAATGTGAGGTATACAGGGTGTCCCAGAAGGTTTGTCCCTATTCACATTCTGCAGAAACCCCGAGTCGGCAGGGTAGATACAAGCTGCAGGCAGTTGAGCATGGTTATTTGCAAGCTGTGGTCAAGCACAGCAGCTTGAGTCACCAACCCTTTACTTGCCCACTGTAATGATCGCCTCTCTGTGTACTGTGTCTTTAAATGCTTTTGATTACTATGTTAACTGTACTTCGACGTGAGGATGCAACCTGGAATGATCGGGGTTAGACATGAGTTACCTCCCAGAATGACATGCTGTTTTCTGCTGCAAATTGGGACTCTAAGACTTTATATTCAGTTTTTGCTTTCACAAAAGTATGTCTACCAAGTAATTGTGAAGAATGTCTGAGCTTCCCTGCAAACATTAAACATGCAGTGTGACAGCAACGAGTTGTTTCGAGTCAAGTTAGTAACTTTTCTGACCCGTGGAGACCCCCCGGATCTCTACACCACCAAGAGGGCTTTGTTTTATAGAAATGCATCTACTTCTGTTTTAAAACCATTAGATTCTATTTATCATTCTGCTATTAGATTTATCACTGGTCTTGACTTCCGCGCCCACCATTGTGTCTTATACAAATCAGTAGGGTGGGGGTCATTGAAAGCTAGACAAGACCACCACTGGTTTTTATTTGTTACCCGAGGTATTGTTTTCAGTTCGGTTTGTTACTTGCTGAAATTCATTTCGGCAAGTATGTTGGTCCGTTCCGTCAGTCTATTTGTCTGCCCGTCTATCTGTTTGTTACAAACGCACTTTTTTCTTAAACTCTTGGCTTAATCAAAATCTCTTTTTCAGCTTTTGAATCTCCTATCCTATATTCAGTTGAGTCCACTACAAAGACAAGATATTTAATGTTCAAACTGATAAACTTCATTGTTTTTTTGGAAATATTAACTAATTTTGAATTTGATGCCTGCAACATGATCCAAAAAAGCTGGTACAGGGGCATTTTACTTCTGTGTTGCATCACCTTTCCTTTTAACAACACTCAATAAGCGTTTGGGAACTGAGAATACTAATTGTAGAAGCGTTGAAGGTGGAATTCTTTCCCATTCTTTCTTGATGTACAACTTCAGTGGCTCAACAGTCCGGGGTCTTCGTTGTTGTATTTTGCACTTCATAATGCGCCACACATTTTCAATGGGAGACAGGTCTGGACTTCAGGCAGGTCCGTCTATTACCCGCACTCTTTTACTACAAAACCTCGCTGTTGTATCACGTGCAGAATGTGGCTTGGCATTGTCTTGCTGAAATAAGCGGGGACGTCCCTGAAAAAGATGTTCCTTCGATGACAGCATATGTTGCTCCAAAACCTGTATGTACCTTCTCTGGTGCCTTCACAGATGTGCAAGTTACCCATGCCATGGGTACTAACACATCCCCATACCATCACAGATGCTGGCTTTTGAACTTGCACTGATAACAATCTGGATGGTCCTTTTCCTCTTTAGCCCAGAGGACACGCTGTCCATGATTTCCAAAAACAATTTGAAATGTGGACTCATCAGACCACATCACACTTTTCCACTTTGCGTCAGTCCATCTCAGATGAGCTCAGGCCCAGAGAGGCCGGCGGCTTTTCTGGGTCTTGTTGATGTTTGGCTTTTGCTTTGCATGGTAGAGTTTTAAGTTGCACTTGTAGATGAAGCAACAAACTATGTTAACTGACAATGGTTTTCCAACGTGCTCCTGAGCCCACTTGGTAATAGAGTACTAAAGTGATGACGTCGCAGCTACTTAGCTTCTGGGCTCGGAAGTAAAATCCCTATGGGAATTTACAATGGGGTTTTGACACCTACTGGTGTTGCTTGGACTCGTATTAATTTTATGAGCCGCCTCGCTCCGAGATTAGCCTATGGGGTATACAGATACAAATGATCACATCAAATTCGTTGTTTATTGACAAAAATTATATGCTTTGGCACTTGTAGTCCAGTTTGTAGTCCACTTCTGCGAACTACATATCCGTTGCAAAAGCTGGCGAGTACCCCATGATTTGTTCCCAGCTTATGGGGTACCTCAGTTTCCGCAAACGTTCTCAACGTACAACGACGGTATGGTAGCCGATCAGTGCCTTAAATTGCCATTGTCTATGTCCGTGCATCCACATAGGGGGCCACCAATAGCTAGCTATATGCCTAGAAATTAATGGGAAATTTACTTCCGACACCAGCGTGACGTCATCACTTTAGTACTCTATATCCTTTACAGAATGATGTCAGTTTTTAATGCAGTGCCGCCTGAGGGACCGACGGTCATGGGCATTCAATATTGCATTTCAGCCTTGCCGCTTACGTGTAGAGAATTCTCCGGATTCTCTGAATCTTTTGATGATATTATGGACTGTAGATCATGAAATCCCTAAATTTCTTGCCATTTCATGTTGATAAATAAATTGTTGTTCTTACACTGTTGGATTATTTGCTCATGCAGTTGTTAACAAAGTGGTGAACCTCGCCCCATCCTTGCTTGTGAACGACTGAGCCTTTCGGGGATGCTCCTTTTATACCTAATCATGACACTCACCTGTTACCAATTAACCTGTTCACCTGTGGAATGTTCCAAACCGGTGTTTTTTGAGCATTCCTCAACTTTCCCAGTCTTTTGTTGCCCCAGTCCCAACTTTTTTGGAACGTGTTGCAGGTATCAAATTCAAAATGAGTGAATATTTCCGAAAAAAAACAATAAACTTTATCAGTTTGAACAATAAATATCTTGTCTTTGTAGTGTACTCAATTGAATATAGGTTGAAAAGGCTTTGCAAATGATTGTATTCTGTTTTTATTCATGTTTTACAAAACGTCCCAACTTTATTGGAATTGAGATTTGTACAAGTTTTCAGCAATTATGCAGGGCCTTGCTTGCTTGTATATTTCACTTGGTAAATCCTCAATCGTAAACAAATGAGGACTGCTGGCAGGCTAAACTAGCACCTGCACTCTGCACCCTCTGCTAATGCAGCCATGAATTTGTAATCTGTGTCAAATGTAGTGAGGCATTTTCTTGGTGGAGATGCAGCAATGTCCCTGGATTAGATGTCAAGATGGCAGCATATACTGCTCCAAAATTTGTACATATCTCTCTCCATTAATGGTGCCAATGCAAATGCACGAGTTACCTACGCCTTGCGCACTGACACGCCCCTATACCATGACAGATGCTGGCTTTTGGACCTGACGCTGAAAAAACAAAAAAAAACCTCGAATTGTTCATGTTGTCTATGGTTCAGAAAACAAACAAGCAGCTTTTTTCAAAAAACAATTTGAAATTCTGATTCGTTGGAACACAAAATGTGCCTCCACTGATAATAAACCCAGAGGACTTTTGAAGAGTGCCGCTGTATTGCTTCTGCCTTGCATGTAGTAAGGCTTTAACTTGCATCCATGTACGCATTGACAAATGGTTTTGACTGACAAAGGTTAACCAAAGCATTTCCAAACCCATATACTGATATCCATTACAGTTGCATGGAAGTTCTTAAAACAGTGATGTCTGAGGGATTTGAGATCAAGAACATATGGAAGTTGTTTTGGCCCTAACCTTTTTAGACTAAGACTCAACCCAATTCCATCAATCTTTAAATTACATTCTGCACTTTAGTAGGTGAAATGGCCAAAATCTTACAGATGGGTCATTCTGTGAAAAAGAGAGCCAAAGTGTGAGATGACTGTTCAAATTTGAAACAAAGATTTTGCACAAAGTACTGGTTCACTTTTGTTGGTGTTCCCATGAGTCAAAATGTGACACAAGTTAAATGGCAAGATCTACTGTGGGATGCAAGAGGCAAGGTGTTGAACGTTCAGCGTTGCCGATGTAACAAGGACACGAAACTAACACAAAAGTATGCAATGAAAATTTTATTTCAAAATATAACAAAGTCTCAACTTGTTCAATTAGTATAACAGAGAACAAACTTAAAACAAACCAGCAGTTTGGCAATGCCCAGTTGTGCTCTAATAAAGGTCTGAACATGTTTGGCAGGGCTTTGATAAGTCGCTCAATGGTCATGTTCATCTGAGGACAGAACAAATGCAATATTCTGGACAAAATATAAATGAGAAGGCAGCCCATGCAAGTACACATCAGCTCTGAAAATATTTTAGAGTAGACTAGTTGCTAAATGCAAAATTTGTCATCTGGATTGTACCACATGACAAATGTTGCGAATGTAACATGGACACGAAAAATGCTCGACTTAGCAAATGCATCACCTGTCTTTACCCTACGCCCTTTTTGATATTGGAAACCACTAATTATTCAATTTACAATGGTACAACTAATGGTCAACAGGATGAATTTGTTGATTTCAATTCCTCAGCAGGAGCATGCAGTTAAACATTCAACACAATTCTGGGCTGAAATACAGGAACTTCACAAAAAGCAACCCTACATTTGCTGTGCAACATTTATTTTAAAAAAATAGGCTAAATTGCCTGTTTCACATTTACTAACAACTTCCATCAAAATTCTTTTTATTTTGAAAAATGTATCCTTTCTTTCGCCAAAGTGCATTGAACGCAACATGGACACAATAACAGCAGTGACCGGCCACGTCCCAGTTGGGTTTGCCACAACCCCCACAAAAATACACCTAACTGCCGAGTGGCGCTTTCATTGAGAAAATATGTGGATGAGAGGTGCCGGTAGACATGTAAACAATAGTGGTGGGACGCGATAAAAAAAATCAATCTAATTAATTAAAGGCTTTTTAATTAATTAATCTCGATTAATCACATTTTTATCAAATACATATTTTTGACACAATAAGCAAAGTTTTTCAATTCAAATAAATTTTGGTTCACGACTGAATCAATGAATAGACATATATGTGATCTTAGACAACAAAAATGTTTATTTTTCATCTACAGTGCCTGACAAAAGTCTTGTCGCACAAGGACATAGTAACTAAAAATAGCATATAACTTTATTTCTAACCAATCAATTGTTACAATAAATGGTCCATTTTAATGTCAAGGGCTTTCATATTAATAATTTGGTGCAAAATGAAACTGTCAAAAAGTGTTCTGATGTTCACAGCTTGGCTAAGCCCATAACATCTGTTTTTGCAAGGGCAAAAGTCTTGTCGTCTCTTCAGATGATGCAACAAATCGCAGATTAGAGTTTAACCTATGACAAATACTGTAATTAACACATTCCCAGATGTGTATAGAAATAACCCCAGCACACCAGACTTTCATTTGAGGTGTGACTAGACCTCTGACAACATACCAAAGATTCAACCACAGACCAAAGTGCTGATCATCAAGAGCCTGAAGACTGAGTCTGCTGCTGAGGTGGCAGACATCTTTAATGTATCCAAATGTCAAGTGGAGGGGATGAGAAAAAGATTTGAAGAAACTGGTGACGTTCATGGCAAGCGCAGGTCAGACAGACCCTGGTATGACAACTGTTTGAAAGGACCGTTTGTTGCTTCAACTGTACAAGGCTAGGCCTTCTTCAACTACAGCAAAGCTACGTGAGGAAGTGTCACCAAAAATCCTGGTATCTACAAGAAGAGTTTGTCAAATTCTCTCTCAAAGTGGTTTTCATAGCCAAATTAGTACACAGAAATCTGCATTAAACAGAAAACAAAAAACCTGCATTGCATTTGCCAAGGCCCACAGCTCGCCGAAAGGATTGATACTGGAAAAGTGGCTGAAAGTTTATTTTTCTGGTGAATCATCCATTGAACTGCATGCCAGTCGCCGTACAAGACCTGTTGGAACCCTCATGGACCCAAGATTCTCCCAGAAAACAATCATGCTTGGTGGAGGAAAAATCATGGTTTGTTGTTACATCCAGCATGGGGGTGTGAGAAAGATCTGCAGAGTGGATGGCAACGTCAACAGCCTGAAATATCAAGAAGTTCTTGCTGCCCTACTTATACTGCTGCTCCTTCTCATTCTTCTGCCTCCATGTCACAGTTCCTGAAAGCGAAGAAGGTGAAGGTACTCCAGGATTGGCCAACCCAGTCACCTGACATGAACATTATTGAGCATTTCAGGGGTAAGATGAAGGAGGAGGCTTGGAAGATGAAACCATAGAATCTTGATGAACTCTGGGAGTCCTGCAAGACTGCTTTCTATGCCATTCCAGATGATTTCATCATCAAGTTATCTCAGTCATTGCCAAGACGTATGGATGCATTCCTCCAAGCTCATGGGAGTCATACGCAATATTAGTTCTTTTTTCCAAGGCACCATGGCTTTATGTTCTGATATTATAGTCGCACATTTGTGTATTCAAAATAAAGTGTATGTATAATTTCCACATTTTTTTTCAATGCGACAAGACTTTTGTCCAAGCAAAATCTGACCTTTCTGTACAAATTAAATTATAAAACTCAATCAATGACACAAAACTCTATTTTGGTATATATCGCATAATCTAGAGGGCTTTGCCTTTCATATAAGCCATTTTTGATTCCAATTGGTCAACTACAAGTCAGGTTATTATTTGTTGTTCCTACAACTTGGATAAGTGACAAGACTTTTGTCAGGCACTGTATATTTATCAGTGCATTTTTCATCTGTGTACTACATTCACTGATTAGTGCAAACTCCCAAGTGCAATTATAGCCGTCTTATTCAACATTCTAAGACTTAAGGTGCATTAACGCCACCCACCGGGCTAAAGTGTGTGCATCAGTGTGCCAGAAATGAGGGAACTGAGAAAGGTGCGATTAAATGCGTTTTTTTTTTTTTTAGCGCGTTATTTTTCCTGTAATTAATTAATCCAAATTAACTTCCGCGACCAAAAACGATGCACCACTCCTTCAAACAAGTGAAACGGCAGGCCAAATTATGAATCCCTATAGAAAACATACCTGTGTTGAAAATCGGTGATTTACCAAAAGATTTTAGGGATTGAACGTCACTCCATTTGAACGTAACCTTCTGGGACACAAAAATACTAACCTGCTCAGCTTCCTTCATGAAGACGATAGACTGGTTCCCGGGTGAGAAGTAGGAGGTTTGAAAGGAAATCCATATCTGTGACCACTGTGAGACCCCAAGGGGATACAACAGATCGGGCAGCGAGCCCGGCTCGTGTTGAACGTAACTTGGAAAAATATGATGCGAAAAATTTTGCTCCACAAAATGAAGAATTTTATAAAAACCCGTGTGTTTTCTGAGATAATATTTTGGACGGTTATGCAACAGATTAATATCTACGCGTTGGTACAAAATCTAGATAATATATTATGTTTCCTGGGTTTTCTCGGCACTGTTTCAACGTAACTTTTCAGGACACCATGAGTTACGTTCGCAACAATATTTTAAGCGCTAATTGCAGTGTTATACATCTGGATTTCCCAGTTAATTGCCGCTAGGGTTAATCACTTGGAATTGATGTTAAGAAAAATGCCATTTCAGCCAGGCTTTTATTTAAAAATTCGTAGAATTTTACATTCAAAGTCTGAAGGCAATGAATGTCACAAATTTGGACACTTTTTATCCACAAGTTTTTCAAAGACGTGCAGTTTTTTTTATTTATCTTTTTCAGAGGACCAATTATATTGCCTGTGTTAGCTTTTTTTATATAGGCCTACTCTAGCCTTCATGCATGGCATTTTCTATAGGTGGCATCCAATTTTGTAAATCATATAGTCCTGTAAAAAATGCACGGTCTCTGGCTGTCTATTTCATGGAATGACCCAGATTTATCTTTGAGGAATGCAAGCCTTGACTCATCTTGCTTTTAAGGGACTTGGCTTTTTTGGGGGACTCTGTTCATGGTATAACACAAATAGCTCATCTATGGCCTCTTTTGCATCATCTTATTATTTCAAGTTGTCACATCATTGTTTTAAGTCATTTTTTTGCTTCTCTCGCTATACTCCTCAGTATTCTGGGGGGCAAAATGCAGTTGTGTTCTCTACCCCTGAGGTTTTCAACAGTTCCATATCTTTGGAATTTTAAATAATTGTCCTGTCAGTGCTCAGTGGTATATTCAATTGTTTGTGAATCTTCCTGTTGCTGTCATCAGATTTATGAAGGTCTATGACCATCTGTCTGTTTTGAACTGACAGTTGTTTTTGGTTTCTTCTTGGTGTTGGATGACAAAGGGATAATGCATGTATTTTACCTCATTTTTATACCCGAGTGAAACCGAAAGTGAAGTAATGGCGCAACATAGTTCCTAAACGCTAAGATAAAACAGAAATATATTTTTAAAAAATTTTTAAAGAATTTTTGTGCATTGCCAGTCAGGGATGCCAGTAATTTTGGAGCCCACTGTATTTTATTGATTATGAACCTGTGTTCATTATTGAATAAGAGACTCAAAATCAGTCATTATCATTGCATCATCTGACAGTTAATTTGTGTGTACATTTATTTTTGTCCTGTTCCCTTGATGCATTGCTCTGTGCAGACACTCGGCGATATAAAAAAGGAATCATCATAGTTTTTTTAAACTGTTTTTTTCTGGTTCAAGATCAAGCATGCACTGAAAGACAATTACTGAGAGACTCCCAGAATCAGGAAAAGAACTAGAAATAGTTCTTCCTTGTTTGAGATAAAAACTGAGAACATTCTAACTCCATGAAGCTATTGGTAAGTACTCGGCACAAATGAATGGATTGCTCCGCTCTTTTATTTCATTTATTTCAATTTCTGCTAAGTTTTTGAACCTGAATTAAAAAGAAAAAAAAGATCTACTGGGTTTTTGAAAACTAGCAAAAGTGTCATTGAGAAAATTAATATTGTATTCAGAACAAAATATATTGATACTGAGAAAAAAAAATTATATATATATAAATACACACACACACACACAGTGCCGTTAAAAAGTATTTGCCCCCTTGCTGATTTCTTTTTTTTTTTGTATATTTCTCACACTTATGTTTCAGATCATCATACAAATTGTAATATTAGACAAAGATAACCCGAGTAAATACAAAACACAGTTTTTAAATGATGACTTCATTTGCTAAGGGAAAAAAGCTATCCAGACCTACCTGGCCATATGTGAAAAAGTTATTGCCCCCTAAACCTAAACCCACCCTCGGCGACAACAACTGCAATCAAGCGTTTGCGATAACTGGCAATGAGTCTTTCACATCCCTGTAGAGGAATTTTGGCCCACTCTTCTTTGAGGAATGTTCTAATTTAGCCACATTAGAGATTTTTTCGAGCATGAACGGCCTGTTTAAGGTCATGCCACAGTATCTCAATTGGATTTAAGTCCGGACTTTGACTAGGCCACCCCAAAACCTTAATTTTGTTTTTTAAGCCATCCAGAGGTGGACTTGCTGGTGTGTTTCGGATCATTGTCCTGCTGCATAACCAAGTACGCTTGAGCTTGGGGTCACAAACTGATGGTCGGACATACTCCTTCAGGATTTTCTGGTAGAGAGCAGAATTAATGGTTCCATCAATTACGGCAAGTCGTCCAGGTCCTGAGGCAGCAAAGCAGCCCCAGACCATCACACTACCACCACCATGTTTGACTGTTGGTATTGTGTTCTTTTTATTAAAAGCTGTGATAGTTTTAAGCCAGATGCATCGGGACGCATACTTTTCAAAAATTTAAACTTTTGTCTCCTCCGTCCACAGAATATTTTCCCAAACGTCTTGGGGATCATCAAAATGTTTTTTGGCAAATGTGAGACGAGCCTTTGTGTTCTTTTTTGTCCGCAGTGGTTTCTGCCTTTTAACTCTCCCATGGACGCAATTTTTGCCCAGTCTCTTTATTATTGAATTATGAACACTGACTTACTGAGGCAAGTAAGGCCTGCAGTTCTTTAGATGTTGTTCTTGGTTCTTTTGCGGCCTCCTGGATGAGTCGTTGATGCACTCTTGGAGTAATTTTGGTAGGCCAACCACTCCTGGGAAGGTTCACCACTGTTCTAAGTTTTATTCATGGGTGAATAATGGCTCTCACCGTGGTTCGCTGGAGTCCCAAAGCCTTAGAAATGGCTTTGTAACCCTTTCCAGACTGATAGATGTCAATAACTTTGTTTCTCATCTGTTCTTGAATTTCTTTAGATTTTGGCATTATGTGTTGCTTTTTGAAGTCCTTTAGCCTACTTCACTTTGTCAGACAGGTTCTATTTAGGTGATTTCTTGATTCAACAGGCCTGAGTGTGGCTAGTGAAATTGAACTCAAAAAAAGTGGTTAATCACAGTTAATTCATGATTTAACGGGTGGGAGGGGGGGCAATTACTTTTTCACATAGGGCTGGGTAGGTTTGGATAGTTTTTTTCCCTCAATAAATGAAATCATCATTTAAAACTGCATTTTGTATTTAGTCGGATTATCTTTGTCTAACATAAAAATTTGTTTGTTGATCTGAAACATTTGTGTGGAAAATATGCAAAAAAATGAGAAATCAGGAAGGGGGCAAATACTTTTTCACAGCACTGTATAAATATAGTGATATGTTTTTTTCCTAGTAATTTTCATGTAGGATTCTCCTCAGAAAATGGGGATTTTCAAATATGAATGTCTATAAACAAACTATATCATACAATATTAACCAATCAGGTTAATTATTCTTGGCCTTTTGCAATACATAATCAGCATTTCTTTTAAATATTAATAAGTTTATAAGTATGTAATAAGTAATTTAAGTAATTTATAAGAAGTAATTTACTTGTAATAGTGAAGAGATCGGATGAGGAGTGGACAATTTCATTTCTGGGATACCATTTTGTGGGCAGGCTTTGTTTCAAACTGTTTCCTGGAAAAATAAGCTATTTGGATTTACATACCCTACAACTCTTCGATTCAATCACAAAGAATCCTTACATATGGGGGCACAAGAACAGTCTTTGGCCATCCACGTGCTCTATCAAGTTATACAGCTAAATTGTCAAACAGTACACATGAGCCAATCTAGAAATTGAGGTTAGTAATTGACACGAATACTAGAAATAGGTAAGGTCATTGTTGCACTTCGCTGATATAATTGTAATATGTTCCTCAGGGCTCTGCAATGGAGGCTGCTTGAGGGTCTGTTGTTAAAAGTGAGGAAAGGGCACACAGATCAGGTACAATCTGTTTGTAGAGATCCAATTTAGGGTTGTAAACAATTAACCGATCACCGATTAATTGTCAAAAACAGTTTACTCAATTAATTTAAATTATTCGTCAATTAATTTAACATTTTACGGTCCTTCACCCCAAGAGCTTTTTTTTTTTTCTGTGAAATGTAGTGGCGTCGCCAGTCGAGGGCGCCATTGCCGAATCTAGACCACGCTTGATGTACCTGACGCAATGCATGCGCGACAACCACAGACTGGTTAAAAAGATGGACGCAGCACTCGGGTCTGAAAACTGAGGCCGATGCGGAAATCTCCAAAATTTGCATTCTATTTAATGGCCAGCAGATGGCGACGTCGGTGGTTGCAGAAAGAAGTTCAATCCTATAGAAGTCTATGAGAAAATGACTCTACTTTATCACCAGATTTATAATTTAAGTAATGATTTTCCACATTATTGTATCTATCGCAAGTTTCAAGTCTCCTTCGATATATCATGATGTTCATTTTTGTAAATTATGGTCCCAAATAGACTAGAATAAAGGATAAAGCCAGTATGTGCTTTAGGGGCGCGGCTATCCTCTGGTCTGATACGGTAGGGTCCACCCATAGATCCACCCCTCGCTTCTCCCTGGATATTCAGTTCACGCTCTCGTCCTAATAGGAATCACATCCAGTTTCAAAATGACAAAATGGCGCAATTCAAATAGCCAAAATCGAGGCTTCCTCAATGGTATGCTGAAACCGATGGGTGACGTCATGGTTGCTTCGTCCATCTTTTGAAACAGTCTATGGTGACAACACACGAGCATGAAGCGATCAAAACGGAGAGCGGTGTCAGCAACTACAATTACTCGATTCACACCATCAGCAGAACAAAAATATATGGGTCTAGGATCTATGTTATTGAGGTGCCTATTTAAAACCTAATTGGATTGTTTCAGGAAAGGCAGCCAATACTTTAATTTGATTGTTCCAAGGTAGGCCCTCTAATTTTACTGTCTTTTTTCTCAGGGATTTTTAAGTTTTCAGTCAGCCTGTAATTTTAAGTTTTCAGTCGAAGTTATTTTGCTGTTGCCTTTCTCAATTCAAGGGTGCTTATGAGTTCTACTTATGTTTCACATGTCTTTCAAAATAAGTACCCTACTAGGTTAATATTTTGTAATTTTATACAATCTTTTATGTAGGCTTAGCCTACATAATAATTTATTTTCTATTTAGAATTCTGTTACGCTGCTAATGTTTCACATGTGACAGATGGGCCAGCGTGCAATTTATTTTCATGTGAAAGTAGCCAACATATTTCATTTTCTATGCAGAGTTCATTTTCTTAACGTAAATGCTATTGTCTGGGATGGATCCCAAATGGTACAATAAATCATTCATAAATGAGTATAACATGCATTTTTTATTCAGTGTATCATAAGCAATGTTTAGCTTTTTATGTTGTAGAACCTATTGATCCCAAGGGAAATTTAGGTTCTCAGGAGAATTGCCACTTATCAATTAATTGTTAATCGATCGATAAGGCGAACCAACTAATGATTAATGAATTAATCGATAGTTTGCATCCCTAATCCAATTACAGAAGCAAATTTACCTAAACACTATTGAAAAGTAATGAAAGGAACAAAATAATAGAGCATTAAATTATTAAATGTAATGCACAATTTTTCCAAACCAAGTTCCCATTTACTTTGCCTGATTAGCAACCAAAAATTTATTCACTCATTTGCAAAGACTAATTGGTAGAATTACTGGCCGACTTGCTTTAGCTGCAGAGATAAACGTTGTTACAGCACATATTGTCACCAGCGGCAATATATGCCAGGCTTTTATGGTACACATTATAAGTTACACAGTTTGTTAGAGGGCCAATACACAGATATATAGGGTCAGTAAATGCCATATTATGCCATTTACTGATCCCCACATATTTCCGTATTGGCCCTCTAACAAACTGTGTAACAAGTTTATCCCACTGAAGACCTTTTTTTCACATGCATGCCATTTCGGCTGCTCTAGACACGCTAAGGGAGATTATCTACTCGCACGCCCTGTATGGGCTCGGAGACCATGTGGGAATATACAGGGTTTCCACGTGACTGCTTTCAACCAATGCCATACAAGTATTCTTGTCTGAGGTGGGATAATGTCGCCTATCGGCGCGTATTCTCATTGGCGACAATTTATGCCGGGTGTGTCGCAACATGCAATCTACTGCACCAGCGATAGTATGTGCCATGAACATTGGTATTTTAGGGCTGCACGATTCACGGAATCGCGATTATTTTAAGCACAATAAAAGTAACTGCCACTATGAGGCAGACTGACGTGCTTGCTTATTACCTTTTCTATGACACACACCTCATGCGGTCATTTGAAATGCTTCCGGGAATAAAACTGTGATTTGAAGTCCGCTAATTACCAGCGAGGTTGGACAGCCTCCATCGCCTTGGCATAATTAGCTTACCTTAAATCAATTCCCGTGTACTTTGCCTAACTTGCAATCAAGCCATTTATTCAGCCAACTGACTGATCAAAACCAAAATGTGGCTAGTAATGATTAGGAAGAGATACTGAGAAACAGACAGACCTAACCAGGCTGCCCTGTTTGATTGAAATAATGTCAATAATCTGAATAAATAGCAGACCTCTGAATTCCACCTCTCGTAGAATTTTTACATATCATTAAAAAGATTTCTTCAAAATAAACCATTTTAAGATGGCCTTGGTTTTTAAGCGTTTCAAAATATACTCGAAGTGGAAAAAATTTGTGAAGTATATCGAACGTTAAAGTGAGAGAAATTATTTTTGCATTGCACACAATATACAAATGCAGTGAAGACTTGGCAAACACGTTCGGTCAAATGCAAATTTGGAGCAATTTTTATTTGATAATTGAAGAAGATTTGAAATAAAGTAATTAATGGCTGTTTTTTGGTTGCTTTTGACCATCTGAATAACCTAACGTGAAGGTGGAAAACATTTTGTTTAAGCGTATCGAACGTGACATGTAAATTCTTGGTGTGCAACCACGTGATTAAATAGCACGCGCCGCCATGTTGGATGATATACAAATCAAAAATGGCATCTCATGCGAACAATAACAGTGATACATCTCCAAATTTTTCAAAATATTGTGACTCTCTGGAGTCCTCTGCCAAGTCAAGATACAAAGAAAAGGTTGAAATTTGTGGTTTTGACCCATATTATGTTAAAGCCGTCTGATTATATGGAGGATTTGGCAACATTACCAGTGATTGAATACCCCGATATCGTAAACTATCTCGTTATTCAAACCTCGTGGGCAACCAACGCACAAATGAGGGCTTATAAGAGTCTAGATGCGTATAATTTTTTTGTGTCTGGCTGGGTTGGTATTCTTCTCACTAATACGAAGTGAAAGAGAACAGGGTGCTGGTTCATGCTCAGGTAAACCATTCTCAAAGAACTCGACAAACACTGCTCAAGCCGTGGTTTGTGAGCAATAAGAATGGCGATGTGATCCTCGCACATTGTGATTGCATGGCTGGATTAAGCGAGGCTTGTTCCCACATTGCAGCTTTGCTCTTTGTGACTGAAGCTGGATATAGAATCGGGAACTAAAGAACATGTACTGAAGTAATAAAAAGCAAGTGGCTGCCAGCGCACGTAAACAAAGTGCCGCATTTGCCAGTAAGCGACATTGATTTCAATGAGATGGGATTCTGAAGAAACTCGTCTTTATCACGAGTAGCATTATTGCCGCAATTAAAAACCACACACAAAGTAGGCATTGTTTTCTTTTAAAAGGAAGCGCAAATCCGAAGAAAATCACGAAGCGTTGCAGTCAATGGCGAAGCGTTGTTGTTATCATCCATCATGGCGGACTTCCTGTTTGGAAATTATGCGTGACGTCATGAGCACACCAAGAATTGTTAGCCTATTGCATTTGCACGCAGCATGACCAAATGTAAAACTAGAAATAATCTTGCAAACACATTCAGGTAAATTACGTGCTGAACAAAGCAAAGTTAAGGTCTGCAAAATCATCATCCTCTACACGACAATTGCTCTCACTCCCTTCCCTATTACATTGCTCAATTTGCAATCAAACAGTTGATTCGCTCAATTAATGATTTAAATTGGTAGACAGTCTGATTTTTTGAATGTTTTGTTTGTTACATTTTGAAATTTAAATGACCATAAAACGTAACAAGTTTGCCTGAATCTACCCGTCAATTGCTCTCACCCCCTTCCCAATTACATTGCTCAATTTGCAATCAAACAGTTGATTCGCTCAATTAACGATTTAAATTGCTAGACAGTCTGATTTTTTGCATATGGTTTGTTTGTCACATTTTGAAATTTAAATGACCATGAAACATAACAAGTTTGCCTGAATCTGTTTGTTATATTATTTCTAGTTTTACATTCGGCCGCGCAGCGTGCGAAAGCGTTAATAATTTTTTTGTGATGTTCGATAAGCTTAAACAAAATGTTTTCCACCTTCACTGTCGGCTATTTAGACGCTCAAAAATAACCAAAATCAAGAGCTATGAATTATTTTATTTTAAATTAATCTTGTTCAATTATCAAATTAAAAAAATGCAACGAATTTGCGGCACAGATTCGCCTGAACTTGTTTGCCAAGTCTTCGCTGTATTTGTCTATTGTGTGCAATGCGAAAATATAATTTCTCTCACTTTCACGCTCGAGATTCTTCACAAAATGTTTTCCACTTCCTGTATGTTTTGAAACGCTTAAAAACCAGGGCCATCTTAAAATGATTTTATTTTTAAGAAATATTTTTAATGATACGTAAAAATTCGACGAGAGGTGGAATTCAGAGGTCTGCTATTTATTCAGATTGTTAACATTCTTTCAGTCTAACACGGCAGCCTGGTTAGGTCCGTCTGCTTCTCATTATCTCTTCTTAATCATTACAGGCCACATTTTGGTTTTGATTAGTCAGTTGTCTGAATAAATGCCTTGATTGCAAGTCAGGCAAAGTACACTGGAATTGATTTAAGGTAAGTTAATTATGCCAAGGCGATGGAGGCTGTCCAACCTCGCTGGTAATTAGCGGACTTCAAATCACAGTTTTCTTCCCGGAAGCATTTCAAATGACTGCATTAGGTATGTGTCATAGAAAAGGTAATGAGCAAGCTTGTCTGCCTGCCTCATAGTGGCAGCTACTTTTATTGCGCTTAAAATAATTGCGATTTGATTAATCGTGCAGCCCTATGGTATATGTTGTCGCCGAAGACAATATATATGCTGCAACAATGAGCGTCAGAGAGGGAGAGGGAGGGGGAGGGGAGCGGGAGGAAGGGAGAAAGACACAGTAAGAGAGAGGAGAGAGAGAGAGCAACACAGAGAGAGACAGCGACAGACAGGTAGAAAGCGCAGATTTTCAATAACTGTACTTTTTGACTATTCAAAAAAGCTTTCTTCAACTTTATTTCCTGATAGAACAAAAACGTCAAAAAGTTTGCATACTGCAATTACGGTGTCGTTCATGGGATATAAATGATCATCAAAAAATGGCACTGAGCGGGATTTCTTCAAGATTGTTTTATGCTTTGCCTTTGCTGCAAGAATAACACCAATTTTGATGTTTTTGTCTCACTCCATGCCAGGCGGTGTCCACACTGAAGCGCCAGTGCTCTTCTTCCTGTGTCCAAAGCAATGCATAAAACCATCTTGGGTTCGCTAATATTCATCTACTCCCCCTTTCATACTGGGAGTTAGTGCGCTTCAGTGGCAGCTCTGAAGCGCTCTAAATCCCAGTTTGAAAGAATTATGAGACCGGCCTAAAATTTTAGGGCACTCTTAATTTAGAGCGCTCTCGGAGGTGGTTCAGGACTGCTTCAGAAGTGGTTCAGCGGCAGTATGAGAGGTCGCTGAGTGTTTAGACCGCTCTAGATCCAGTGGCCCTTAAACAGTAATGTCCAAGGTGAGCTGCAAGCACCGCAAATATCAATATTTAGGTGATCTTAATTGTCTGGCGATGTTCAATAAATCGAGGAAAGATAAATAAAAATACACTTTTACTTTCCGAACCTACATTTTCCACCCCTGTACATGCCGGGGTGCAGGGATTGCACTGGTTACCATGGAAACTACATTGGTTCAGTGGGGTAGCGAGAACTTGAAACTTTGGTGGGGCACAGAACATCCCTTGAAAACAATTATTAGTCCTGACTTGTTCTCAGTCATTTTCATAATTAACAATAGATTCACTCTGGGAACACTCCACACTTATCAGGTTTTGCTAGTTCTTCCCGTTTAGTGAAGAGGAATATCTTTCATTTGGATGCATAATTTGGTCTATTTATTTCAGCGTTAGTCAAAATTGCATTCCTGTCAACTTTTACACATATGGCGTGAGTCTCATGCTTTTTAGAGGCATATCATTTTCTCACGCTGGAGTCAGGAGTACAACACTTAATAACAGAAGTGAAGATTGAAAATTTTAATTCGGCAAAAGAAATTATATTTATTTGCTGAGTCCTACTTTTTAATCAACCCACGCTGTACCAAGAGTGAAAAGCGATATTTCATTGAAAAGCGGATCAGTCATTATTCAATCAACACGTATTTATGAAATTCTCACGCTTAATTGAAATCCTTGTGCATGGAAGTTTTTCAGTTTCATGTGCGATACAGTAGATTTCACCAATAGTAACATGGAAACCAATGATGACTCCAGACTTCTCACGCTTTTCTTTTCTCGGGGGTTGGAAGCTATGAAATTGCATTAAGACCGTAAAAATGGTCTTTTATTTCATTTGAACAATTTAATCAATCATGAGGCACAAGCTAAATTGCCTGATGTGTGGGAAAGGAAGCGTGGAAGTTTCAGAGCAGTTTGTCTTCCATAGAGCATAGGCCTATTTTTGAGTAAATTATTTTTCTGTTCTGAATTTTGCCAATTATTTAGTCGTCGATAGATGACATAGAGAGAGAGGTTGTGACTTTGATTACCCATGGATTATTATTATAATTGGAAAATATGTTAATAAAGGAAAATGATTGAGAACAAGCCAGGACTGACAGTTGTTGTAAATGGATATTCTGGGCCCCACCAATTTTCAGTTCTGGCTACGTCACTTCATCGGTCTCGCACACACCCTCGGTGGTCGCGAAGGGCAGTATAAAACTACTTTAGGCTGGACCCAGTCGGGCCACTTCAGAAGCGGCCTAAATTCTCAGTGCAGTATGAAAGCGGTATAAGTTCAAAAACAAGGCTGCTGCCTTGCCCAGCTGCTAGCACAAGCCTTCTCATACTGACTGAATTTGGAACCTGAGGTGGAACATACAAATTAATATATAATTGGGCAAATGGTACCATGGCCACAATGTCTGTGAGAAAAGAGATCACCTTTTGCAGCTTGTTGTGAGTCGCCGGTGATACTCTCAATAAATGATGCATGATGATCAATTGGACCTCACGTGGGAGAAATTCTGTTGCTGTAAGCTTGGTCTTTATTTTCTTTAGTAATTACAAAGGAAACAATGAAATTACATCTCATATGTATGTACTTTTATATTGCACAAATTTTATATTGCTAAAATCCCTGTCAAGGAAAGACCAACATTTTTATCTAATACTAGCAAGCATTATTTTCCTTATATTGAAATTCTGGCAGTAAGTATACAACATTACATGTAGATCATAAATCAACATAATCAAACTCAAATCAAATACTTTCTACTAAACTGTGCAGTGTAGATAGAGAGCTTACACTTCTGACATAAGAGAAAAATGGACCATTGTCAAATATATTTAATATTAAAGTGAAACATTTAGTAGTCAATTTAATATTTCAAATATTAAATAATTCCTAAGCAAAGTAACATTTTGACTGGTAATTAAAACAATCAAAATGAAATCAATATCGAAAGTTTTTACGATGTGTTGAAATTTTTTTGCAAAAATATTTATAAATTTGTTTACATAAAACATAATGAAGAAGTCTGAGGTCATTTGAAAAAAAATTTTTCAACATTGGCTCATCATTCATTGAGCATTCGTTCTCAGTGTGTTTGGGGTAGTAGAACATTTCAGGGACTGTACTCCTGCGGCTCTTTACCATTATAACCATTATAATGATAATCATCATGATATCATGGCCATGATCTAAAACCTCAACAGTAAAATTTTCTCTGACAAACACTTATCTTAGACTCAGCTGGTCAAAGCTGGTGTAAACTCTGTGATCAGTCATCCTATAGTGGTCATACTTATTGATCAAATTTGTCAGAAATTGGTATGCAACATCTTTAGCACATAAACTGGCTTGGGATTACATTTCAGCCCCGCACTGTGTGGCAGGGTGGTCAAATATAAAAAACTGAATTTGCCCATTTTAAACCAGTTCTAATATGTAACCCCAATTCCAAAAAAGTTGGGATGCTGCGTAAAATATACTATTCAAAAAAAGTAGGGGATATTGGATTTACAAGTACCATGAAATGCAGATCATGAGGTCAGGAAGGAAACAAATGAGATAAAAACATTAAGGAAACATTTGTCAATTTATTCGAAACCCTGTGTACAGTCAGTAAAGGACAGATTCTCCAGAATAAGGGTCGACACAAACACAGGGTCACACAGCAAATTTACCACCATTGTGAAACAGAGTCAGTAACGGGTAAAACCCCCTCGGTTGGCTAGACAAGCTCGAATTTGGCGTGGCATACTCCTAACGAGACGTCCCAGGTCATTTTGGGGAACGTTATTCCATTCCTGTTGCAATGCTGCAGCAAGTTCTTGGACATTGGCAGGAGGTTGTTGGCGTTAGGCGTAGCCGCTGTCCAAGCATGTCCCAGACATGCTCGATGGGGGAAAGGTCCGGACTGAGTGCTGGCCATGGTAACGTGGTGATATTCTGCTGCTGGAGGTAATCTGTAATGATCCTGGCCCTATGACATCTGGCATTGTCATCTTGGAAAATGAAACGGCGGCCATAACGACGTGCAAACGGCACAACATGGGGTGCCAAGATGTTGTCCCGGTAGTACTGCCCTGTGACACGTCCAGCAACAACATGCAAGTCTGTTCTGCCAGCAGCAGTGATGCCTCCCCACACCATTACAGATCCACCCCCATACGGATCATGTCTAATGACATTAACGTCATGGAAACGTTCGTTACGTCGGCGCCAAACCCTCCTGCGTCTGTCAAGGAAGTCCACAGTGAACCTCGACTCATCTGAGAACATTACGTTGTTCCATCGGCGATTATCCCAGCGTTGATGATGACGACACCATTGGAGTCTGGCCCTAATGTGACGATCCCTCAAACAGGGAATGACACGAGGGCGTCGGGCGTGTAAGTGAAATCTGTGCAGACGATTCCTGATGGTCTGGCCACTCACTACCAAGCCAGTATCCCTTGAAGTTGAGACCTTATCTGATTTGCTGTTACCATACGATTTCTCAAGACAATAGTGCGGATGAATCTGTCCTGAGCCTGAGTTGTTGCCCTTGGTCGACGGATCGTGGTCTATCCTGAACAGACCCTGTAGCACGATGTCTGGACCATAATCTGCTGATGACAGACTGGGAAACATTCATTGCTCTGCCACAACGACCTGTCTTGTGCCAACCTGTAGCATGCCAAGGGCACGTAACCTCTCCTCCTGTGTTAGGCGGCGCATGGTCTCTGTTTAATTAATCTAACTTCAACCACTGATAATCTGATGCTTTCTCTTCAAAATCTTCCTTTACAGTGGCTCTAACCTTCCAATTCAGAGTCATGCAAATTTGTGGCACAACCCCCTTGATCATCAATAGCATCCCGTGCAGATCGTGAGAGTGTCATTGATGTGTTTGGGTGATGAATTTCTTTGGAAATGCTTCCTCAGTAAGGAACTATACAACATGGTTTCGTATCCCTTTGTATATGTGAAAATTTTGATCTCAAAATAAAATATCCCCTACTTTTTTTGAATAGTATATAAATAAAAACAGAATACAATGATTTGCAAATCTCAAACTGATATTTTATTCACAATAAAACATAAACAACATATCAGATGTTCAAAGTGAGACATTTTACCATTGCATGAAACATATTAGCTCATTTTGAATTTGATGGCAGCAACACATCTCAAAAAAGTTGGGATAGGGCCATGTTGACCATTGTTTAGTATCCCTTCTTCTTTTAACAATAGTCTGTAAATGTTTGGAAAGTGAGGAGACTAATTGCTGAAATTTTGGGAGAGGAATGTTGTCCCACTCTTGTCAGATGTAGGATTTGAGCTACTCAACAGTCCTGGGTCATCTTTGCCGGATTTTTCATTTTATGATGTGCCAAATCTTTTCTATTAGTGAATGGTCTGGACTGCAGGTAAACCAGTTTAGCACTCAGACTCTTCTACTGCGAAGCCACGCTGTTGTGATGGATGCAGTATGTGGCTTTTCATTGTTTTGCTGAAATATGCAAGGCCTTCCCTGAAAGAGATGGTGTCTTGATGGGAGCATATTTTGTAAAAACTTTATATACTTTTCAGCATTGATAATGCCTTTACAGATGTGTAAGCTCCCCATGCCATAGGCACTAATGCAACTCGAAACCAGCAGAAATGTTAGCTTTTGAACTGTGCACTGATAACAAGGTGGATGGTTCCTCTTCTCTTTAGACCGCACGACACAACGTCCGTGGTTTCCATAAAGAATTTAAAATTTTGATTCATCTGGCCACAGATCAGTTTTCTATTCTGCCCCAGTCCATTTTGATGAACTTGGGCCCAGCGAAGACGGCGGCATTTCTGGATCGAGTTCACATATGGCTTCTTCTTTGCATGATACAGCTTTAGCTTGCATTTATAGATTGCACAGCAAACTGTGTTCACAGACAATGATCTCTGGAAGTGATCCTGAATCCATGCAGTGTATTCCAGTGCAGAATCATGCCTGTTTTTAATGCATAGCCGCCTGAGGGCCAGAAGATCACAAGCATCCAATATTGACCTTAGAGAATCTAGAGATGATATTATGTACTGTAGATTCAAAGTCTTCGCAATTTTTCTTTCATGGAAATTTTTCTGAAACTGTTCCAAAATTTTAGGATTCAGTTTTTTGCAGATTGGTGAATCTCTGACAATCTTTACTTCTGAGAGACTCTGCCTGTCTAAAAAGATCTTTTTAAAGGGGGCCTATTATGCTGATCCTTCTTTGAATACATACAAGTAATGTTATAATGTTGGATGTCCATACTCAACCTCTGTAAAGTTTCTAAACATAAGATAAAGGGGTTATGCCGTAATCCGAGAATGTGATTTCCTGAACGTGATTTCCTCTCTGAACAGCTCGTCCCGAGATGTTCACGACATCTGGGAAAAACCTGATGTCAGGTTGTGCCGTCCAATTAGTACAGACCTAGCCAGAGTCAATCACGGCGCTGGACCTGGCCACCCCAGAAACTATTCTAGCAGGCACAAACAACCGCGGATCATATTACGCCTTAGTAGCGTCTACACTTCCGGAAATACAAAAGAAGAAGAACCGCGGATCATTTGAGGTGCAGTTTCATCAGTATGTCTCCCAAAGCTGCTCGTCCGTGTTTTTTGGATGCGAAAAAAAAAGAACAACTATTTTCTCTTCCAAAAGACGATGCCACCAGAAATCAGTGGGTAGCTTTTTTGTTTGCTGGCGGCAAACAGCCTCAATCAAAGAGAACGTTAGCTGTTTGTGTTCGGCATTTCACCAAAGACAGCTTTGTCAATAAAGGATAATTTGACGCCGGATATGCGTCTCAGCTGCTTCTCAAACCTGGAGCAGTTGCATCGATCAAGCGCTCGGAGCCACAAGCTGTAAGTAACGATATAACAGCAAATAATGTAAGTGAAGCTAACGTTTTACGGGTGGCTACCAGGACCGCTAACGATAGTTAACACTAACAACTCGCCTAAAACGCAGGCTTTGTTAAATATCTGAAGATAAAGCCTGGATCTGTAGCAACTGTCCGTGACTCACAGACGCGGAAGCAGTAAGTTTTAACATTTTGTGTTGCTTTACTGCATAAGCCTACCAAACATGATAGCCTGTTGAATGTGGCTGTAACTCTGCGGCTAATGTAGCTAAGTTACTGTTGCTAATGTCTGTGTCCTAAATATGCAAGAGTTATATCAGGGGACATTCAACAGAAGGTGTGTGAACATAAACCTCATTTGAAGCTAACTTTTTAATACTTGTTTGTAATTTGGATGCTTGGTACAACTGTTCACGGTAACAGAACTTCCTGTCTGTAAAACCTGTATTGCAGGGTAACGTTTGTCTCTGTCGTTATGATGACCGCTCGGTTACTAGCAGATGTTAGTTCGCGTTCTGTGCTACTTAAAAAATGCTCCTGGTTAATTTATATGCAGTAATTCAGAATGGTATGCTTATGTTACTATGGTTAGCATTAGGGGTGCAACGGATCAAAAAACTCACGATTCGGATCGTATCACGGATTTGAGTCACTGATCGGATCACTTTTAGGATCAACAACGACAAGACAAATATAACTTTGTCCTCCATTTGTTTTTGTAAAACACTTCTGCCCATTAAATAAAAAATAAAAACTTTAAATTATATAAAAACAAATTAAAGTGCAATGTAAGGCATGATACCTTCCTCTTTTAATCATGGACCATGAATGAAAAACAACTTAAAGTGCACTAAGCCATGATACTTCATGATACCTTCTCTTTAAACATGGGCAGTGATTTAAAAACTAGCCTATGTCCACATCATCAAAAAAGAAGAAAAGAAAGAAAGCAAAGCACACCTCTGCTTATAATTTTAAATTCTTTTTCAAAAAGATATGGATGTCTACATTGTCTGGGGAGAGTGTAGACCTCTTTGCAGTCACTATATCGCCTGAAGTAGAGAATACCCTCTCGCGAGGCACTGAAGTACCAGGCACAGTGAGATAGCATCTTGCCATCTCGGCAGTGTGGGGGTATTTACACTCATTGCTTTTCCACCATGTCAGTGGACCACCATCCACTGGAATGCCGCATTTATAAACTAAAATAGCCATTGAACAGCACATATTTTGCATGAATGCGATTCAACCTTTTTTTCCAGCGGTGCAACTTAATTTATTTTCAGATTGCACTTCATCAAAATGTTTCCAAAAGAATAGGCTACTTTTGCGGGGAAGTGCAGCTGCACACTATGCCGCAAAGGGATAATAATGTTGGCTTTTAAATTACTAATGCTCTTGCGTCAAAGCGTTGGTAATTGAATAATTTAGTAAATTGGTTATTAGTGCATTGTGAAAGTTGACCTCACGGCATGCATTTAAAATCAATTCAAATGCAAGCTATGCATCAAACTTTCATGTTGCCAAAATCATTTATGGGGTCTTTACAGTCCGGCTTCTGGGAAAGTTGTACGGAGGTTACAATATGAGATTGTATGAACGGTAATTATCTGGTTAATCATAAACAAAATCTAAACCTTATCTAAACAACATCCTCAGCAGCATTTGCTACTAAATATTCTACTAGAATGTAGAATTTCAAGAAAATTATGTTAATTGGCGTTTAATGCGATCTCATTGTAGCCCTCCACTGACGCTAAGCTTTACGTCTTAATCATCAATGGTAGCTAATTGGTAAAGTATCTTATCAGTCGCCTACGTGCTCAGTTATTTAATTTAGCCAACTGTCCCATTCTAAATAAGAAACAGGTTGAGGGTTAACCTGCATTATGGTAATGTCACTGGCTGTAGACAGTTTTATTTTTACGAAAGCAAACGTAACACTCGGACCTCAGTTGGCAAAACCGCATTTAATAGAAATTTTTCGTAGGCGTATTAAGCAGGACACAGACAGAAAAAATATATATGCCATTTTGCGAGCTACATGAATTCAGCAGCTTCTGAAGACGTTGCCGTTTTATGTCACAATTAACGTGGATGGGGAAATGCTTGATAATTGCAATGAACAATGCAAGATGAGGGGAGCGGGACAGTAATTCTACCTACTGATTCTCGCATCTAAACGAATTAACACCAAGTTGCTTATTGGGAAATGTAAATGGGAACCGGTTTAGAGAAGGCATGGTGAAAGCAGGGTTGAGTAATCCTCCGATGGCAAGTCAGGATGCAAGAGTTTAAAAATCAGCTAAAATGCTACGAAAGAGAGATGGAGTTTGGACAAGGTTTTTTTTGTAATTCTTTAGATTGTTAGCATTCTTTCAATTTAACATTGTAGCGCAGTTACGTCTGTCAGCGCTTCTATCACTTCATAATCATTGGCAACAGGCTATATTGCTTGATTGTCATTTGGAGCATACAGGAGCAGATTTAGGGTTGGCCAGTTGAGCCTTAAAAGGTGATGGAAGCTGCCCAACCTCGCCGACAATTAGAGGAGTTCTAATCTGAATTATCTTCCCGGAAGCACTTCAAATGATTGTCGTTTATTTCAGACCGCCTGTATGTTTCAGGAAGAAATGGGACACAACTGACGCACACCCCATAGCGGCAAGTTGTCTCATTTTGCTTTACGATCATCGTGATTCGATAACGTCACACCCCTAGCACAACCTTTTTTTTTTATCAACCAATCCGCGGATCATGTGCTTACCGAACCATGAAGAGTGATCCGTACGCATTACGGATCAACGATGATCCGTTGCACCACTAGTTAGCATCAAGGTGGTAGTTTCATCGTAACGTTACCTGACCGTAGCCGCTAAAGTTGACGCTAACCGGAGAGGTGTTGTGCGTGTCTGCAAAGTTGGGCTGATAAGGCTGCAGTTAGACCAGACATAGGCTTTGCGGAGCTTAGGGTACGTGTTTGGGTTTGTTTACTGCGGCTGTGAAACAATCATTTTACTTATACATGACCAGGGTCAGCCGGGTGCTTGGCTGTGGTGTGGGTTTAGCTCTCTGATCCTACCGCGGTGAAAGTGATCACGAAACGCACTATAACATGTCTGGTATAACAAACAATTTCAATGCATTGCCGTGGCAGAATTTCATCCACCTTTGAAAGTTGTTCTGGCGAATAAAAAGCCAAAAAAAAGTGGAGATCAGATACAGATTTTTTTTTTGGTAGAAGTTATCGATTCGCTTGCTCCACATAAGCAACACTTGCACCATTTGTGTGTTTTTGCTACGAACTCATTTAGTAGCTTGGTGTCGGAATTGCATTTCATTTTGGTGGAAATGGTTAACAGGAGCTTTTAGCAAAGTTTCCTACGGATAGCTAAGTGGGTATATAACATGATATTTGTTACAGTACAACTCCAAGCAGCTCGTGTTTCAGGCCAGCACAGGCGGGGCGAGTGAAGAGGTCTCACTAGGCCTGGATGTGTGTGGGTTTTTTTTGTAACTGAATTCTTAACATTATTTTAAAGACCCGTCGGACATATTTTAAACAACTAAATGCAGCAAAAAAGGGGACCTTTAAACCCAGTCATGTACTGACCTGTTGCCAATTAACCTAATTAGTTGCACAATGCTCCTACAGCTGTTTTTATTAGTACCACTCACTTTTCCACCCTTTTGTTGCCCCTCTCCCAACTTTGAGATGTCTTGCTGCCATCAAATTCAAAATGAGCTAATATTTTTCATGAAATGGTAAATGTCTCACTTTCAACATCTGATATGTAGTCTATGGTCTATAGTGAATAAAATGTGGGTTTATGAGATTTGCAAATCATCGCATTCTGTTTTAACTCACAATTTACATAGCATCCCAACTTTTTGGAATTGGGGTAGTAGATAAAGAGCTCAAACATGGTTAGCAAGCAGTATTCAGCATTTCACAAATAAATGTGGGGTTTTGACCATTTATGAAAAGTGGCCATTTAGTGACCTGAGCTTTGACCCATAGACACTTACTGTATCTTAACGACCTGTAACCTATAGGTGTCACAAATACAAATCAGATTTGATGAAATGTTGCATCCAAAATTGTTAGGACAAAAACTAGTTTGGTATTTCATATCAGCCTGGACCCCACTCCGATACACAAAACATCAATATATTAAAACCACAGTAACAAATTGGCCTACATTGTGTATATTTGTAGGCTAAATGCTCGTCATAGATAATGCTATTCATATAATCAGCAATTAAAGCTCATCTGCGATTATCCATACTTTTTCCATTAGAAATATGCGCGCAGCAATAAACGCGTCTGCCTGTATGCTGTGCGCTACTTGTAGAGATGTTTTGAAACATTTCAAAAAGATGTTTCAAAAGTTTGAAGCTGTTTCAAACAATTGAAATTGCCATCTCTCGTTACAGCAGTTCCCTGAAATTACGTCATACTCATACTGAGAGAAATATTCAAACCGAGGATGCTATGTTTTTATGGCCAGAATATTAAATCAAATTGAAAATATGATTTTGTACAACATGTTATGCACATTTTCTTTCAATTCAGCAGGACATTTATTATATTTGGTATTGTTCAAATCCATGGGATCTCGACTAGAATTTAAAATGGACCTGAAGTTCCAGTTTTGAATGCGGCAGCATTTGATGGACCGATACCTGGGTTTTATGAGGTTAATGATGACATAAAACATAAGAATGTCCTTTGAAGATTCTGAATTCATGTAGTCACAGTTTCAAAAAAGTCACAGTTTCATCATTTTTTTTGCAAGGCTTATTATTAATGTAGCTGTTTCTTGCAAGTGTTTGCCAACTCTAAAAATATTTTTAAAATGCCATGTTAAATTAAACTGTTAAGAAAAATGCTAAAATGGGAGACTGAATTCAGACAAAGGTTTTTTTTTCTTTCCCAATTAGTTACTCAGTTTATTGCCATCCTTGCAATCTTGTATTACATGTAAATGTAGCCAATCAGTGATATCTTTATCACTACTTAATTCATAATTTCGGCCACGTGACTGGGAACAGAGACAGAACTCATGAGCAGACGCAAATCCACTTCAGTGACTTTAAGAAGCATGGTCGTACAAGCAGGGTTAAACATGAGCATTGGTCTTTCAGCACATAGGGAGAATTCAAAATCCTGATCACAAGACAGTCGAATAATCAATAACCAGGAAGCAGTTACACCAAAACCAACTCACATAAATTCAAAATCACGAGGCAAAAGCAGAAATCAAACAAGGGTAGTAAATTATCCACAGCGGGCAAAGCAAGAATCGAAAACCAAAAGACAAACCAGAACTGTAACTAGAAGACTCGGAAAATCAAGAAACACTCGCTAATAACACCGGGATAAACTGGCTTGTAGAATCAGAAGGAACATAAAGGGGTATAAATAGGGAGAACAGAGGAGTAAATCAAACGAGATTCAGGTGCACGGGAGAAGAAAAGTGTGCAGGGAGGTGTGGCTACAAATGAGGGAACAATCAATCAATGAAGGTGTTAAGTCTGGTGGAAGGAACCAAACCCAAGTCATCCAAAATGCAAAAATCATGGTCTTTATTTCAGTCCGAATCCAAGCCAGGTAATCACAGAAACAGGACAGAGGGGCAATCCAAAAATCAGAGTCAAAAAACAGGCAGGGGTTCAAAAGCCAGTAAGCACAGATTACAGCACCAAATCATAAAGCAGTAGGAGAGTAGAGTGTCCGAAATCTAAATTCAAAAGCCAGGGCTGCAATACACAGAAATAGTGGTCGGGCAGAAAAAGGGTCTTAATCAGAAGGCGAACAAATCCAAGCAGGCACAGACAGAAATCGGAATCGGGCAGAAGGGTGTCACAGAATCTCAATAAAATCACTGGCGTACAAGAAGCTCGGCACAGGAAATGATGATCAACAGTCTGACAAGAGCCAAGCAGAAGTGAAGGACTATACCGAGGGCTGACTGCAATGAACACTTATGTCCAGATGTTATATATTGGATATAACTGTTTATTGCAGTCAGTCCTCGATATATACACAAGGGAGGTGATGAGCTACGCGGGGCAACAGGCGTGAGGAATAATCTAAACATTAACTGACAGGGGAAAACACAAGAGGTAATTAAATGATACAAAATGGGAAACAATGACAAAGACTAGTTTTCACAGCACATCCTTAAACAACAGCTCCATTCAAGGAGTGTCTCAGTGGGGAGAGATGGAAGAAACAGATTAGTATAAGAGATAGTTTCAAAGCCTCTGCAGAAACAAAGGAAAAGCACTGGGAGAGCAAAGAGGGCGGAGTAACAGATTGGTGCAGAAAGTGGAGAGAATCAATTAGAAGAGTTAGTAGTCCATGCAGAATTAATATTTCCCAAATGTGGAAGTTAGTATGTTAGTTATTTAGAGGATTAGTATATTAGTATGGGTTAGTATATATACTACTCAAAATTTGATAGGGATCATAGGAATTTTTTTGTGAAATGACATGCAAATTTGGTAACTGCCACCGATGAACAATATATTGGATAAATGACATGCAGTCAGACACAAAACACATTTGCACATGCATTTCATGACATTAAATGAGCGTGCAGCCTCACATTTTGGCTTTGACTAACACTTCACCATTTCAACTCAGACGTGTGTGTTGCTTGTTGGTGAAAATTTGAAGTTCCCAAATTTTTGCATTACATTTAGCAATAACAATGTCTCCTCAACGTCTTAGACGTCGATTGACTTCAGAGCAATTGGGAAGATGCATCGGAATGCTTGACTCTGGCTTCTCACAACGTCCACGTTGCGTTGCACTAACGCCAGCCAAAGCGTTGTGAACAGAGCGTGGAACCGCATCAAACGTTTGGTACAGCAGCACACCGTCATGGGGGTGGTCGTCAGAGATCGACTACACAACGACAAGACCACTTTCTCACACTTCAGGCACGACGTCATCCTTTCTGGACAGCCACCACCCTATGAAATGACCTTCATAACGCCTCGGGGGTCAGGGTATCCACTCAGACAATACAGAATCGTCTTCATACTGCCGGCCTCAACTCAAGAAGGCCATGTGTTCGAATCCCACTGACCGTGCGTCATAGGCGTGACCGTTTGGATTGGGCTCACGATCATGTCATATGGACACACAACAATTGGGCTCCAGTTCTCTTTACTGATGCGTCCCGATATTGCTTGGACTTTACTGACAGGAGGCAACGGGTGTGGGGAAGACAATGTGAGCGATTTAATGATGCCTACATCAACGAACACGACCGTTATGGTGGCGGATCAATTATGGTCTGGGGAGGAATAAGCAGGAACGGCAGAATGGACCTGCATGTCATGGGGAGAGGGACGATGACAGGGGTACGGTAGAGGGATGAGATCCTCAGTGTGTACGTAAGACCATACACTGGTGCTGTTGGCCTTGATTTCATCTTGATGGATGATAACGCCCGTCCCCATCGTGCTAGGGTGGTGAATCAATTCCTAGAGCAGGAGACAATTGTCTGCATGGACTGGCCCGCGCGTTCGCCGGACCTAAACCCTATCGAGCATGTGTGGAACACGCTGCAGGTCGCCATTTCCGGTTGTAGGGTACAACCCACAACTCTAGAAGAGCTTGGAAATGCCCTTGTTGAAGAATGGAACAACATTCCAATTGCATGCATCCGGGTTCTGATTGACAGTATGACCCGACGTTGTGAAGCCGTCATTCAAGCTAGGGGAGGCCATACCTGTTATTGACATTAACTGTGGTAATGAAACATCAAACGAACACTGTCTGTTTTCACTTTACATGTCAGAGGTGAAACCATGAAGTGTTCGTGAAAGCCAAAAGTGTGAGGCTGCACGCTCATTTAATGTCATTAAATGCACTTGCAAATGTGTTTTGTGTCTGACTGCATGTCATTTATCCAATATATTGTTCATCAGTGGCAGTTACCAAATTTGCATGTCACTTCACAAAAAAATTCCTATGATCCCTATCAAATTTTGAGTAGTATATATAGATTAGATAAAACAGTGTTAGTGGGATTAGTACTTAATTAGTAATTAGTGTTGAAGGAAGTAAACGAGGCATGAAGGAACTTGTGAAACACTGGAAACTTCGGAAATCACCCGAAATGTGACAGCTCGCAGACAGGGGCGTGCAATGGCAAAGAACCTAAAAAAGCAAGACATCACAGGGGAAACAATGTGCATAATATGGCATAATATGCAGAATGCACAAACAAACCAAACCAAGTAAAAAATATATAAACCAGAACAGGCAGAACATGCAGAATGTAACAGAAGGAGGGTGCACGTGAGGGATTGAAGACAGAAAGCGCACGTGAAAGCAAATGACTAAACTAATACAATGAAATACTAAAATAAACAGTGAACACGAAAAATAACTAGACGGTCCGGTCGCCCGCAACCCCATGGGTGTAGCCCTGAAAGCCCGCTTCTCCCCTTTTTTGCATATTATTCGGCCAATACTGTTGCCATGGCAACCAAAATCAATAGGTTTCATAACAGAAGTACTTTTGTATAACACATGTCCATGTCAAATATGAAAGTAAATGGGCAAAAATTACAGCCTGTAGAGCGTCCACAAGGAAGTGTCTATGGACGGACATAGTGGCGGCGGAGACAAAAAGCATGAATTCATAGTAGCCGGCCGACTTTATCCACAGGCTACAATAAATACAAGTACAAAATATAGCCGCAAGCGGCAATTCCGGGGTTCAAGCCAAGAAAGACCATTAGTAGTTGAAAGCTTTAACAGCTTAATTAACAAGTGTTGCCACTAAACGTGGCCATGTCCCCCGCCAGGTGACGGAAATCAACTGGGGTCGGCGTATCACACAACTACACATTGAAGCCAAAGATGAATAAAATCAGTCAAAGCGTTCTTGAGATTTCGCGTTCACAACAAACGGGACATGACGGACGGACGGCCGGACAGATGGACTGACGGAGCTGAGTACTATGTCCCCCGGCCCTAATAAACCTTGACACCAAAGATGAATGGAATCGGTCAAACCGTTCTTGAGATATCATGTTGACAAGGTATTTGTAAGTGGTAAAATGTTGTAATGACCTTGAGAATAATGCCAAGGTCACATAAATCGAGTGGGCTGTGAGCACCCCCCTAATACGCCTTGACACCAAAGATGAATGGAATCGGTCAAACCGTTCATGAGATATCGCGTTCACAACAAACGGGACATGACGAACGGACGGCGCTTAATACTATGTCCCCCGCCCCTAATACACCTTGAGACCAAAGATGAATGGAATCGGTCAAACCGTTCTTGAGATATCGCATTCAGAACAAACGGGACATGACAGACGGCTGGACGGAGCTGAATACCATGTCCCCCACTCCGCTCGCTACCGCGGCGGCGGGGGACAAAAACTACTTTAGGAGTATGTTGCAGGTATTTATGTGGACCTATTTTGCCAGTGTAATGATTGGACCAACAACTAATGATGTATAGTCTGATTTGTATTATGTTAAGCTATTTTGCGCATTTTTGGCACCCCCTACTTGTCGATTTGATTGAAACTTTCAGGCTGTGTTTCAGGTTCTTATGTGGACATATCTTGTGAGTTTTGTAATAATTGGGAAAAATATATACGATTTATAGTCTGATTTGTGTTATACCATGCTGCTTTGTTTTGCATTTATAGCGCCCCCTATCAGTCAATTTGAATGAAATTTTCAGGGTATGTTTCAAGTACTTCTATGAATATATCCTGTGAGTTTTGTGGCTATAGGACAAACAATTGCTGATTTATAGTCTGATTTGTGTTATACCACGCTGCTTTGTTTTGCGTTTATAGCGCCCCCTATCAGTCAGTTTGAATGAAATTTTCAGGGTATGTTTCAGGTACCTATATGAATATATCCTGTGAGTTTTATGGCTATAGGACAAACAATTGCTGATTTATGCCATGCCCATTTTTTGCATTTATAGCGCCCCCTACAGGCCGATTTGCATGAAACTGTCAAGGTATGCTCCTGGTACTTATATGGACATATCCTGCGAGTTCCGTGATGATTGGCCCAATGATTTTCGAATTTTGTTCATTTATGTGCTAAGCCACACCCCCGCTGAAGTTCATTTGTCAATTCCTTGGAAACGAAATGAGATTTCAACAAGCCTAAGGCAATCTTTGATAAGTTTGGTCCAATGATGATCCATAGCGAACTTCGAAGGAATCGGACCTACGGCCTAGGAGGAGATCTCAAAAATGTGTTTTTCAAAAAATTCAAAATTGCAGAAAATCTAATATGGCAGACCTTAAAGGTCCTTATGGGAAAGTTGTAGAGTTTAAACCAAGGAATGTCTGTACCAAGTTTCGTGTAAATCAGAATTACAGCGTAGGAGTTATGACCTTTAAAGTGAAAAACTGTTTTTCTTGAATTATAGCACCCCCATCAGGCCAATTGAGTTGGGCAGCATTTACACACAACTTCCAACCAATGTGCAAAATTTCACTTCTCTATTATTTACCATAATACGGGAATTTGCGAAAATATTTCTGAAGAAGAAAAGAAACTAGAGAGGCACTTCCTGAAGAAATTGCGAGTGTGAATGCTGCACGCTGAACCCACACTCGATGCAGTCTTGAATACAATAAAGTTTAAATTATTTGAAGGTTTGCTGACGCCACACTGAATAGCTGCCATGAAAAAATAATATTTGAATTATGTAGAATACTTGAATGTTTATTAAAAAACTGAAAGCTGAGCAAAGAAAGAATGAAAACAGTTGCTGGTAGCTATATGCTGGAATAGGATCTCGAGCTATTGTTTTTTCTGCTTTGCCATTTTTACTGTAACGTGTTATCTTGTACGCACCCAGCAAAAAGACCATTCTTTTCCCACACTCAACGTGCTTTCTCTGGAGGCGAAATGTTTTTTTCCCCACTAGAGTTCCAGACACCAACAGAAACTCATTTGCGGACAGCCAATCGGCGACCTTGTGCCGGACTTCTGAGGGAGTGTCTCGAGACAGTGAATTTTTTTCTCTTTGCTGGCCTTGCACTAATAATGAAAAAATAACAGAGATTGCGTCAGCTTTTTCTAGATGATATGAATGCTCTGAACAGATGATTTTAACCAATCCTAGTTGGAAACATTAAAAATGATAGGCAGGATTGGAAACGGCCACTGCATTTTTAAATGAAGTACACGGAGATTTTGTGTCCTGGAGCTGGTTTCAGCAGGCCCGGCGCTAGAACAGGGAATTGGGGGGGGCGCAGACACGTCCCTTTATGACAATTAGGATATTCCTGGCTAGTTCTCAATTATTTTCCTTTATTGACGTGTTTTCCAATTATCGTAATTGGCAACTGAAGACACGGTTTCTCTCCATATGAGATCTAACAGCGATGAAATCATGGGGTAAATTCAGTAGAGCTGAGAATTGGGGTGGACAAAACATCCGTTTTAAACAATTATTCGTCCTGACCTGTTCTCAGTCATTTTCATGATTGTTTTGTTTTGCATTTATAGCGCCCCCTATCAGTCAATTTGAATAAAATTTTCAGGGTATGTTTCAGGTACTGATATTAATATATCCTGTGAGTTTTATGGCTATACGACAATTAATTGCTAATTTATAGTCTGATTTGTGTTATACCACGCTGCTTTGTTTTGCATTTATAGTGCCCCCTATCAGTCAATTTAAATTAAATTTTCAGGGTATGTGTCAGATACTTATATGAATATATCCTGTGAGTTTTATGGCTATAGGACAAACAATTGCTGATTTATAGTCTGATTTGTGTCATGCCATGCCCATTTTTTCCATTTATAGCGCTCCCTATGGGCAGATTTGCATAAAACTGTCAAGGTATGTTTCAGGTACTTATATGGACATATCCTGCGAGTTCCGTGAGGATTGGCTCAATGGTTGTTGACTTTTGTCCATTTATATGCTAAGCCACGCCCCTGCTGAAGTTCATTGGTTAATATCTTAAAAAAAGAAATGAGATTTCAACAAGCCTTATGCAATCTTTGATAAGCTTGATCCACTGATGATCCACAGCTGATTTCAAATGAATCGGACCTACGGCCTAGGAGGAGATGTCAAAAATGTGTTTTTCAAAAAATTGAAAATGAGGGAAAATCCAATCCAGTTATGACCTTTAAAGTGAAAAACTGTTTTTCTTGAATTGTAGCGCCCCCATCAGGCCAATTGAGTTAAAAAATGCCTTGGGCAGCATTTACACACAACTTCTAACCAGTCTGCAAAATTTCAGATCTCTATCATTTACCATCTCACGGGAATTTGCGAAAACATTTCTGAAGAAGAAAAGAAATAATAATAATAATAATAAACCAGCACAAAAACAATAGGGTTTCAGCCCTAGGGGCTTGAACCCCTAATAAACCAGCACAAAAACAATAGGGTTTCAGCCCTACGGGCTTGAACCCCTAAAAAGCAGAACAATCAAAACAGGACAGATTCAAACACTGACACTATGTTTTGGTCTTGATAAAATAAATTTTAAATAAAATTGTTAATAAATTGTTTGATTTTTATCAGGCAAACAAAAAGCAAACCGCTTGAGAGCATTCATTCTTTAAAAATTGAGGTAACTGAAGGGCTTCTCTATATCTGATGGAACGCCACTGTAGAACACTCATACTTTGTTTTCACCGTTGGGACAAAAGACCATGAAAGATTAACAAATAGATTTTAAAATAAATCTCATAATGGAATTCTGTATCTTGGTTTTTTCAGGTGCACAAGAACTGTTAACAATGAATTGTGTTGGAACCACAAACCTCAATTTTTGTTGTTTATGTTATGAATCACATGATAAACTTCCCCTTGAGAGCGTTCACATGCACACTAATAAAACAATTATCATCAGATTACTGGAGTTAAGAGGATTATTCACGTGGTCATGTAAACGGCATAGTCCGATTGTAACGGCCCCAGCCTAGTCCACCACAAAGAGAAGGAGACAAGAGTGTGAGTCGAGACAAAATATTTTATTTAACAACAACGCCTCGAAGAACAAGACGCAGTTAAGCGGGAGAACCCGGTACAAAGCAGGCAGGCGAACTGTATGGACTTTGCATGTAAATATAGGGCACTGGCAGCCCCAGAAGCTCCCAGCGTTAAGATAAACAAAATGTCTACGTTTTTGTTGACGGACGCACGCATGGACAGATGCACGCACGGATGGAGCCCAATACCATAGCTCCCGTGCCACTCGGGCAGCGAGAGCTAATTAGGAGCCTGTAACTGAAAATGTTGATAAGATAAAGCTAATTGTTGAAGTTTTTGGTGATATTTTTGGGCCAATGACCTTGAAAAAATAGGCCAAGGTCACCTTTAGGCACATCATTTGTAGGACTTTATGAGATGCATGTTCCGTAAAAATTAGGAGCCTGTAACTGAAATAGTTGATGAGATAAAGCAAAATGTTGAAATATTTGGTGATACGTTTAGGCCAGTGACCTTGAAAAAATAGGCCAAGGTCACCTTTAGGCACGTCATTTGTAGGACTTTATGAGATGCATGTTCCGTAAAAATTAGGAGCCTGTAACTGAAATAGTTGATGAGATAAAGCAAAATGTTGAAATATTTGGTGATACGTTTAGGTGATGCGAGAGCTTTCTTTACGATTGTTGAGTAATTCAATTAAAGCAGGGATTCAAAGGAAAAATTGAAATATGGCAATTTCGCCATCAACGGAAAGCTTAGAACACAAAGAATGCAATGTAATATAATTCCGTCACATTATTGATACGAGAAAATGGAAACACGCATGAAACGACAGTACTTTATCCAGCGTGAATACTTCCGTGATGCTAGGAAAGCAGCCCGTTTTGGGTGACGTCACGTACGCGTTTTGCAAGCTCTGCTCTGTTACATGTCAATAAAAATACTATGTCTCTCTCAAAGCTTTATATTTTATTTTGTTAAAAGTTAAAACTGAGTCTTACTGTACTTGAAATGGATAAATTATAATGGAGAAACATTTATCTGTCATTTTTTAATTTAAACTCATTATTTTACTATATAGGCCTAGTACATTGAAGATTAACACGGACATATAAACGATCTGACGGAAATTGTGTAAATACGGGGAAGGCAGGGTTTCCTCCAGGATTTTTTGAAACAGTGGCAGAGGGCTTCAGCGTCGGGTCTAAACTCAGCATTATCAAGTGTGGCCAGTTTTCATTAGGCCAGCACGTAGGCGATGTAATAATTGAAGTCTATGTGCACGGAGGTTTATCAGTTTCACATGCGTCACGGTGGATTTCACATATGTAACGACCCTCTAGTAGATTGCCTCATTGGTAACCATGCCATGTTGCCTGTTTGCATGTTTTGTTCCACTGCGTTACAGGTGCATTTGATTGGGGTGCCTTGAAGAGGTCCGGTTGTTCCACCAGCGGGGGGTCTCCTCCTCCCAGGGTTTTTGGTTTTGCGTTGTTCGTCTGATACCTTGATTGTTCCATACTACATTTTGGTTTCTAGTTCATAACCCTGACTTGCTCTATATTTATTTATCCTTATTCTTTATCTCAATAAATTTACTTTGTAATTGAACTTCTGCGTGTGGTTTCCCTTTTACGTTGCGCTGTTGGAGCCGGCGGTGTAACTCATATAATATGAAAATCAATTATGGAACCGGACTCTGGAATTGGAATTAAATAATCATGAAGATACAGTAAGTTAGAGCAGGATGTGCTCACAGCAAACACAGAAGTTAAAATTGTAGTTCATCGTTTTGCAAAGTGAACAGAATATTTTTTCTCTAATCGTTGCGCACATTGCATTAAGAAAAAAGCAGCTCGTTTTACTGCCGATGGCTAATTTTATTCATTGGAAAACGTTTTCATCAGGCAAAATGATTGACAACAGGTCAAGAATTATTAGCGCTCATTTTAATGAGAACTGGCGACACCTGATTGTCCTCAGGATTTTTGGAGTTTATGTAAGGTCATTTTACATAGGCGTGGAGGCTTTTATTTTGCCGTGGCGGAGTGCCACGATCAATTACATGTAGCGGAAACCCTGCGGGAAGGACTTATACCTTAATTTATTATGATATTTTTTCGATGAGTAGACTTGATAAGAGCGACAACAAAACAAGAAAGGAAGATTTTTAGAATGTGTTCTCTCTCCTAATTCGCGCAGGAATACACATTGTTCATGCACTTGCAGCTGCCTGTCGTCAGATCTTTCTATTGCGTATACTGTAACTATCTAACGTTATTAGATTTGAGAGTTTGTTTTGTTTTGGCCATCATGAAAGAGGAGGGACCAGAAATTGAAGAAAGAACCATGGGAAGAGATACAACAACTATAAAAAGGCAATGAAGGATTATGATAACTCAATCTCATGAGTGTATGAGAAGTACAGGCGGACGATTCAGGCTGCTTTTGAGGTATTGGGTGGAGATATTTGAGGGGTACGATTGTGTTCTAAATGGCACTGTTATGAGAGTCCACTTGATCGTGTTCATAAAATACTATCTTTGTTGTAGCCCAGCTTTGGCTTATCCAACCTCCCTCGGAATGGTAGCATGACTCCTGTAAAAACATAATTTTCTTTCAAAACTAGACAACGTGTACGTGTATAGCGTATAGCCAGTGCGGCGACCGAACTTTTTGCAGGCACTGAACGAACCAGAATAAGCAGCAAAACTAATATGCATCAATGAAAGAAATCACCTTTATGCGACAGTAGCTTAAAAAAATAAAGATTTAAATATGGGATTTAAAAATATGAATTACTGGAAGAAATCTATGAAGAGTTCTGACTCGTCAGGCTTTAAAAACAAAATTGAAAACAATTTTCACAGTATTATAACTATGGAACATCTGGGTACTTCCGTATGTGACCTCACGGAAAATGAGCCTGTCGGCGGACTGGTTGCGGTGGAAAAGGAGCAACATTTGGAAAGTGAATATCAAGTCGCATGAAACTTTTTTCTCTTGTTATATGAGCGAATACCTTCAACCTATCATGAAATTGCCATAACGGACCAATTTTATGGGTTCTTATTTTCTTTGAATCCCTACTTTAATGAAAGCACCAGAGGTGCTGATGCCTCGGTGTGTATTGCTTAGCCACTACTGATGTACAATAGTTGTACAGTAACATAAAAGCAAGCTTGAATACATAAACAGTCAATAGAGTGCGGTCCTTGTGCCAAAATCATGTGGGTGTGGCTTAACATTATGTACACAAAACGTGTATACTGAAACATGAAGTGCTACAAAAAATCAAAATTCTGGCACATTTAAAATCAAGAGAACAGTGTTTGTCACTCGTTGGCAATTTTACTTTAGCTTGGATGCACACGCTGTCGCAGTTATGATGGTAACAGACAGACAAACAAATACACAGACTGAGTACCGTATGCTCGCTGTGCGCATGCGCACACCGAGGCATAATAAGGGTTGAACTTCCTGGAAAAGTAACTCTCAGGACACTCAACCCCATCAGGTCCATCCTGCAACAGGACAGCTCCTGCTCCCACCTTACTCGCATCCACCTGTAGCTTGAATGTTTTTTCTGTCTGCGGGGCTATAAGCAATGGAGCAGAGGGGAGGACACACAGACTGTTCAAACGCATTTTGACAGTCGGGTGTCCAAATAAAATTCCAATTTTGTTTCAGCAAATCAGCCAGAGGAGCCACGATTGACGAAAAGTTACGGGAAAAGTTCCTGTAATAACTTATCATACTGAGGAAACGCATTAACTCCCATTTATTTGTCGGAGAAGGATATTCATCGATAGCTTCCACTTTAGCCTGCACGGGACGCACACAATCCTGACCCACAATCTTTCCCAAGTAGGTCATAGTTGCCTTGGCAAACTCGCATTTCGCCAGATTTATGGTGAGGTTCACTGGGGAAAGGCGACTGAAGAGATTACGAATGCGTGCCAAGTGTTGCTCCAAGGTGTCACTGTATACCATGACATCATCGAGGTAGACAGCGCACCCTTCCAAATGCGTCACAACACGGTTCATCATGTGTTGAAAAGTCGCCTGAGCATTACGAAGACCGAAACTCATAACCTTATAGACGTATGATATTGAACTTCAGACTTACAGATTTTGACGCTCACAGAGCTCACTGAGCTCAGAAGCTCTGTCAGGAGGTAAATGACTCAACAACAAAGGTAGTTTGGTTAGCATTTATGAGTTTCGCAGACGGCCTGTAATTGCAGCATCATCTGGTTTGTTACCGACTGACCCAGAGCTGCAACCATTGGAAGAGAAGACAGAGCCACGCAGCTGCGGCTACAAGTGCAAACCCCGCTCTCCGAACTCGGCATTGCCACCGATGGGGTAGGGAGAGGGGACTGCACACAATCAACTGCCAACATTGCTGGTTTTGCGACCTCATCCTTAATTTCACGTGCAAAATAAGGTTTCAGCAGATTGACGTGGCAACGCTGAGTGGACTTTTTCCTGCTCGGTGTAGCCACAATGTAGTTGTCAATACCTACCGCACGCATAACCTTATACGGGCCTGAAAATTTTGCCTGGAAAGGAGATGTCACGACAGGTAAAAGGACCATAACTTGGTCTCCAGGACTAAAAGTACGACAAACGGCTTTGCGGTCATACAAGTGTTTCATCTTAGCCTGTGCTGTGGACAGCTTTTCACGTGCAAGTCAGACTTGCACGTGAAAACCGACGTTGAACCGACATCTGAATCCATTAACATAATCTACCAGAGAAAGCGGTGGATCCTCTTCCACACAGCTATCAATTAAAGCAGACAAATGTCCACGCAGCTTGTGCCCAAAAACTAATGCATTGGGGCTAAACCTCGTACTTTCCTGCATCACCTCTCTGGCTGCTAGCTACAGCCAGGGCAACCGCTCCTCCCAGTCCGAACCTAGCTCAACACAGTATGCCCTTAGCATGGATTTCAAAGTTTGATGGAATCATTCTAGCACGCCTTGGCTTTGCTTGATGAAGCGTGATTATGTTGGATATTTAAAAGACAGAGAATTTGAGAGAAAATTTGGGACGTGAAATTAGTGCCTTAGTCAGTCTGGATTACTTTTGGGAGGCAAAAGATGGAAATAAACTGCGTCAAGGCACTAACA
The DNA here is from genome assembly GCA_029692085.1 of Gymnothorax javanicus. NCBI lineage: Eukaryota > Metazoa > Chordata > Actinopteri > Anguilliformes > Muraenidae > Gymnothorax > Gymnothorax javanicus. The sequence goes on from CM056199.1 coordinate 69,108,603, forward strand.
ACAGCTTTGGCTGTAATTGACCACAATGGATATGCTGCGGGGTAGCGAGTGGTTTTACAAATTACCGTCAACAAATATGAGCAACCCGTTTTTGAACGGGGCGATGGACCCGCACAATTGATTACCAAATGTTCAAACGGAGTAGGCACTACCGAAATTGGACATAGGGGGGCAGGCTTGGGCATCTGGTTAGGTTCGCCTGTGAGTTGGCAAACATGACAGGTTTTCACATAAGCAACAATGTCCCTCCTCAATTGAGGCCAATAAGACCATAAGTATTTAACTCCTAAGTGTCCACCAGCATCATGGGCCATTTTCAATACCAACTGACGAAAGGCACAGGGCAATACCACATGCCAAACCAGTCCTCTACCGGAGGGAGCATCCCTGGAAGGACATCTATGCAACAAAATGCCATTCTTTAACACATATGGATCAAATCTCCATTTCCAGGAAGAGAAATTCTATTAAATAATGGATGCTTCTCATGTTTACTTTGTTCATAAAGCAATTACTTATGGTCAATTGGCACTGGCAAACTATTCAAAATTGGAACATCAGCATTACCAGATTCATCAACATTAAATGAACCTGGAATTTGCCGACCGCGTCACTATGGATGCGGGCTGCACCTCAGCTTTAGCGCCATCACAGATGACACTAGTTGGTGCACAATTCTCCAATCGAGGATTGACAGAAATCTTTAAACTATCAGCCTTGACACACCCCGGAGACATGAGGTTTCCAATAATTACTGCAACACCATCTATGGGGAGAGCAGGATGCACGTCCAGAAAAGCTTCCCTTTCAACAAAACCACACGAAATGTAGACCTTATAGAGAGGTACGGTTAAAATGTGAAGATCAAGACCCCGATGTTGACCAGACGAAGATCCAAGTCGGATCAAAACGTTGTCCTTTTTTAATCAACAAAGATTTCCTTAGTGGCTTGGAGTAAGTGTACAGGCATCTTCTCCTTTCTTCATTGACGTGTTTTATTTGATTTTCTTGCACCTATACGCGATGTGCGTATAACTCTTTCTTTGTACAAGATCAAGACCCCGAACACAAATTTTCTGGCCAGTGTCTGATGCAGTAGAAAATGGCAAAACTGAACACAAGATAAAGGACTCGGATGACCCAGTATCACGGAGAATTTTAACCGGAACTTTTTCCCCTTCAGCACTGAGTGACACAAAACCCTCTGAAACGTAAGGCAAAAAAACAACGTCCAACTGGAGCAAGGGGTGCCTTCTTGGAAACGGACAGGGCAGCATGCCCCATTGAACTGCAGGACTGTTTTGCTTTCAAACTTAGACATTGAGATTTCCAATGCCGTTTACTCAAACAGTAATTACTAATTAGTCCTGCATTTGACTGATCCCGTGTACGGCACCCAGCCCCACCCACAGGGGTATTCAGAACATTAGTTGGCTAAGGACGAAACAATGGAGTAGCACTAGAAGCTTTCTCACTCCGATCAGACTAAACAACAAATTTGTGTCGATGAATTACTGCATAATCTTCAGTCAGCTTAGCAGCTTTGGCCACAGTTTTGACCTCACGTTCACCAAAATAGGCGGAAATTTGGTCAGAAAGACCGTTTTTAAATTGCACAATTGGAATCAATTCAAGCAAATCTTCCACAGATTCAAAATGCGAGGCTGAACACCAGCGGTTACACTGGATCGTCAGATTGCGTGCAAAGTCTGTGTAAGACTGATTCTTGCGCTTTCACAATGTCTCTGAACCATTGACGATATGTTCTGGAACTTTTTCATACGCCTTCAACACCGCAGCCTTAACAGTAGCATAACTTCTACTCTCAGCGGCACTGAGGGCGGAATTTGCTTCCTGCACCTTGCCAGTCCACACACACTGCAGCAGCAGGGTACACTGCACATCGGGCCATTTGTGGGCATCAGCAACTCGTTCAAAAGGATTGAAAAATGTTTTGACTGGCTCCTCATCAAATTCAGGCAACAGTTGAACATGTTTCCCAATATCCAATCAGAACCAGTTGGGAACATGGGGGATGATTTCCCTCTTCAGCCAATTGCAAACGTAAGCGTTCAAGTTCAATCTTTTGTTTTTCAACCTCGTTACCCGCAGGGTTAGTTTCAATTTGTTGACTAATTCTCGCTTTTTCCACTTAAAGCAACAAAAGCTCTTTGTGCTGTTTGAAAGTTAAACCAAAAGAAGGGAGAGGAGGAGGACCGGGCTCTTCCGGGATCACCCCCTGATTGACTAGGGCAGACTTAATGATTTCTGTAATATTTTCCCTGATCCGCTTGTCTGCAGCAGTTAGCCCAATATCGAAGTGTTCTGCCACTACCAACAATAGCTCTTTAGTCCACAAACTCAAGGCTCCCTGTGTGGGATTTTTTTAAAAATTCCCCAGCAGCAGCCGTATCAAGCCAATTAGAATTCACAAGCCGAATTACGAGAACAAAATTTTGCCTCTAATTAACGCAAAGTCCAATAACAACGAACACACCTCCAACCTAAAAGACTTGAACTTAACTAAAGTAAACCCTAGATCAGGGGTCTTCAACCGTGTTCCTGGAGGGCTACCATCCTGGGCCCGGTTGTTCAAAACTCGGTTATTTTAACCGCCAGTTAACTCCTAATGGCCGGTTAAATCCTTAACCGACCGTTAGCTAACCGAACGTTAAATATGCGTTGTTCAAAACATGGTTAGTCATGCCGTTAGCTAACGTCACCGTCAAAGTTAACAGCATGGTTAACGTCACTGGTTAGCATTCCTCTATCCCACAATTCCAAGTTTTGTTTACTTCCATTTTATCAAAAATGGAACCCCAAGGAAAAAGAGAAGCAGAAATTTCTCTGCTGACGAGGAAAATGTAATACAATTCATGGTGGAGGCAAACTAGTCCGTGTTAACCGAAAAATCATATTTTTTTTACACATTCACACACGAGGCAAATTCGCTTTTTGCACTGCTGCGGCTCGGAGAACGTCCGAACTGCGCATGCCTGAAACTCGACATAGAATGACCTCTGCACGCAGATTACATAAATACAAAATCTTATAAACTGTTTGGCAACATTATATTTTATGTTGGTTGTAATGAAAGTCGTCATATTTTGCTGTCAGCATAATATTATGTTTTAATATAAACCTTATATGAACGCAAACATAATACTCTTTTATGTAGTTCAAGGATAAACACACAGAGAGGGGAACATCAGTCAAATTGTTGTAAATATTTTATGGGCGCTTCAGATGTGTATACTGTAAAAATGTCAAACCAAGATTTATGACTGAATTCATGGAATCAAATTAGGTGTAGGCCTAATGTTTTATCAAACCAGGAAAACAGGAAAAAAGGAGAGTAAATATATTTATTTTTTTAGTATTGATTGAGGAAATATCAGTTTCACTGATTTCTTTGTATTATTATATTTCCGGGATCAACTATTTAAATCATTTGGAAATAATTGGGCTATTTGTTTTATTATTGTCATATCTATTTTATTGCACACTTAGCACTTTAAACTGTATTGATATGATGGGAAATGGAAATCAGTCAAAATTATGGGATTTTAAGGGTGCTTCACATACATCTTATTATGTTTTGCCAATATTTATTAAAGCCTCTGAAAACCCAATTTCATAAAAACCTTTGAACTACGTTATTTGGGGTTGTGTACATAATAGTAAACATACTAAAATATTAGAAATTATGTCCAATTCAAATCTGAGATTTTGTCATTTAATTTTTAGCACCTATCTTCTTACTGCGGTTCAACTGGGCGTGGTTTTCTAAGTGGGTTATTACGTAATAAGCCAAACCAATGAAAAAAGACTCCGTCATTTGTCCCACCCCTAACTGAAATTATAAATGCTCTCTGCTCTGCCCAGGTTAGCTTCTTTTGAGCCCGAGAAACAATGTCCCGAAGCAGCTTGTCCTGCGATTAATTTCCCAACTACATTTGGTTCCATTTATCTATCTGCCCATCCGTCTGTCCGCGTATTTGTCTGTCCCTCGCTATTTCCCCTATCATGTATCTTTGTGTTAGCTCCATTCAAAACGCACCAGTAAATTATTTTCTGAACGGGACGTGTGCTCGCATGCGTTTCTCACTTAGCGTGGAATGGTAGCCTACTTCCGCTCTGGCTCGAATGTCTTATGCTTTGTTTAAACTAGCTTGTAAAATTGGTGTTTCTCAGAACACAAGCGGTGACTTGCGTTCAAATCACATTACAACCTGTGATCACAAACAGTGAACTGGTGATTAATTCAGCGGATCAATCTTCACCACTCGTGAGCAAAATGAGGCCAGACTAACACATAGTGAGCAAAACAGAAAATTACATTTATTTTCGTGTTTGTTTTATCAAATATTAAAAGGAGCAACTTATTATTAACCTTCATGTCCCAGAGTTTGTTGTATTTCCATATCACAATGTTTCTGTCGTTTTGTAATTGGGAAGTTAACTTAATATTTTGATACCTTTATTATCGCCCATGATGTCGCCCTTGACAGACTGGCAGCAAATGAACGCTCTCCATGCGTGTCTTTTTCGCAACCAGTAAGTGGTAATTTCACCATATTCAGCATAGCGGTATGAACGCAGCATAAGACCCTTATCTCAGATTCACAACGAGTTTGGGTTGCTGTCTAGGATCTGTCCCGTGTATGCTGTGACCGGATATCGCGCCCTTGAGGTACAGTTGTCATTCGCGGCTGCTGCAAGTGGGGTCGGTGAGCAACAGGGCCTGTTTTCCATTACCGGACAGACAGCCAATTGTTGACCAGTGACAATGCAAATGATGCTTTTTTTTCCCTTTCGTGTCGTTAGCCATGCCATTTTGCTGATGCCGTAGCATTTTTTATTTCTTGGTTGGCTTTATTTCGGCTATTGAACACGCTCAAAAGAACAAATCCAGCATCATTGTACACGTCAGAAAAAAGCAAATGTTCGTCATGACTGAAGTGCTCGGCGCGTTCACGGTTTCTATAATCCCACTTGTATCTCACTGGACAAAGCAATAAAAAGTAATTCTTCAATTTGCAGTAAGTACAATACATGTCTCACCGGTGCCTTTTTAATGGAGCTAAGTACTAATACTACACACCAGTGTAAGCGCCTGACAGCATATATTTTCTGCCATTGATGGCATCATCTGGCATTCTCCACAGGAACACCTGCAAGCACAATGTACTTCTATTGGTCAATGAGCGTTGATTTCACAACGTGCATACTTGAGGGTAAAACATTACTGAATGGAAATTATTTTCACTGAGCGGAACCAGTTGACTGGCGAGCTAATTACGATACAATAATATTGCACAGTACTAGCTAACGTTACAGTACCAACAGGCCACCGTTGGGTGCATCCCTGCTAACGTTGAATTTCAACTCGGTAATAATAAAAACCGCAAAAGATTTTACAAAATACCATTCCGTAACTGGCTGGACGGTGTTTCCAGACAGCAGAGAAGCTGCTTCGTCTGACTCTGAAGCTGCTTGCACACTGGACGCGAAACGAATTTTTCGCACGACAGATTACGTTCAAAGTCTGTAATGCAAAGACACGAATACACGCGTGTATTCAAGCCTTCGCATTGACTTTGAATGTAATCTGTCGTGCGAAAAATTTGTTTCGCGTCCAGTGTGCAAGCGGCTTGAGTCAGACGGCTCAAACATATAGGGCTGGACTGACCCTTACGCCATTGCTGTGACTAACGCTCACGGAGCCAGTGAGATGTCACTCAAATCGAGGGAGTGGCCAGTCACACCCCGATGCGCCACGCCCACACTGTCTTGAGAAATGGACTGAATAGCAAAATGAGCCGTTTTTGAACTAGGTTTTCTAATAGTTATGAATGTTAATTTTCACTCAGTTTTTTGTAGATGCTTTATGAGACACCCAACTTTGATATTATTCGTGAATTCTCACTATGTCAAGACAGGTTTCCAGAGGCTTTAATGAATTACTTAAGTAAAATCAATTAAATTGTTTAATTCAGTGCGTGACCCCTGCTTGTTGGACGCTGCAAATCACCTTGCAAAATATTGCAAAGGTAAGCAATAGATGCTCTACAAAATCGATAGCGGGTACTTAACTCTTCATTAGAGTAATCTCCAATATCAAAGTCCAGTCCACGATACCCCTATCCTTCCTTTGCTGAACTGGCATCATGAAAGCAGCATTAGCAATGAATGCCATTTTGAGAGTTAACCATGCTGTTAAAAAGTTAGCGGTGGTCCTTAGGTGCGTTAACTTTAACGTCAAGCTAACACCCTGTTAAAGTTAACCGAGTTTTGAACAACAGGATAACAGCTCTGTTAAAGTTAACAGTCGGTAACCAGTCAGTCTCTTTCCAGATGGCAATACATGCCTCATAAGGATGCTGTGATACTTCTTTTGATCCATAATGCCATTGATTTTCATGAGATCACCAGCTCCTTTCGAGCAGACTGAACCCCAAACCATAATATTGCCAAAGCCATGTTTTACTGACGGGGTTAAACAGTCATTTTTGAAACGTTTTCCAACTCTCCGGCACGCAAAAGTTTACGTTTTTAAATTTTAAAATTTAGATTCATTGGTCCAAAGGACTTGTTCCCAGTCCACTGCTGTCCAATCCTTGAATTTCTTGGCAAACTCAAGTCTTTTTAGCTCACTATTGCCATCACTTGGTGTCCGTCGTTGTCTGTCGTTAACATTTTTCAAAAATCTTCTCCTCTGAAACTACTGAACAGATCCAGACTAAAATTAGCATCCTTAGGATGTCTACTTGAAAAATTATGTCGGTTATACTCGCTCTCTGAATAACGTGGTCGCTATTAGCAAAAATACAACATAGGGGTAAGACCACCTATTTTCAGCTGTTTCTCAGGAACTAAAGCAGGTAGAGAAAAAAACCATTACCTCAAAATGATCAGCAGATTAAACTCTCCAAAAGTCTCCATAGGATCGGAAGAGGTAGGAGCACTGAGCATGGAGAGAACGCTGGCGTTGCTTGTTCGCTGCTTCTCCGTCTGTTTTAAGCCTTATTAGTTTTTAACAGTTTGTTTTGTTTTCATTGTCTTAGTACTCTGACTGTCCTTTAGTTCCACTTCATCTTAAACTGGGACTGAGATCTTACCATCACAGTACTATCACAGTACTATTTTTTAATAAACGTTTGGACCTACCTGCTACCAGTGCTACCTGCTACCTCCTGCTATCATCAACACTGGGGCAGCCCTGCGTTTGATCCATCCACTGTACCACCATAATCGGATCCATTTGCTGTCTGCCCTTGCCACCGCTGCATGGGTCAGTCCAAGGAAGGATACACTGGTCGATCCAACTCCTCACTGCCGCTGAGAGGTGTCCCCCAGACAGTTTCCAGCTGTCTCAGTGTGGTGAGCCTTTGCCAGTATTCAACCGCTACCAACTCAGTGAGCAAAAGCTAACTGTACGTGCTTCCTGTACCAGTAGCGTAGTTGGCTAGTGTGCCTTCACTCGCTACTGGACTGGATAAACAAGCTGTTTGCCCGGCAAGTTTCCATTCATCCCTGGTGCTCAGCTTCCTCGGAGTTGGCATTGTATTCATCTGGCTATTTGCTCTCTGTCCTCGGGAGCTTTGCCTGCGGCCGCTCGCCTACATCTCTAGCCTCCTAGATAGCAGTGCTATGCTATTCATTAGCATCCTGCAGCTGCCAGCTGGCATCATCTGGCTAGCGGTTAGCAGAGCCAGATCCCCGCTAACTACCACACAGGACAGTATAAGGATCAGCTACTCCACCTCCGAACTCCAACAATTCAACATTCCCACCACCACTCAACATATTTCCACCATCAAGGAACTCGGACTTCTCCATCAGCCCCGCTCTGTCCACAGCGGTAGCTGACGCAAGTTTGTTGTCCGCACAGAGAACCCCATTCCCTCTCTGTGATCCACTCGGTGCCCAGTTGTGATGTCACGACGCTATCACAGCAAACAACACGTGCACACAGTCTGTCTGAGAGCCTTAGCTAAGGCTACTCACCCGATCACCAAATCATCCCATCTTAAATGCGCACTGTTCAATACCCGTTCTATAAATCTTAACTAATTCCCCACGGCAAGCCGCTGCCAATGGCGGAGCGAATTCTACCATTCCCTACAGTAAGCCAGTCCCGGCAGCGTGGATGACCATTTGCAGTCCGATGAAAACACGAAATCAGTTGACGATCGCGGCAATGGGCCACCTGTACTTCAATACTTAATATTGCGTAATTTTCGGGAAAAGTATTTCGTACAAACGCGACAATTTTAGATGAAAGTATTCCGTACGAAATGAGTTAAAGGACCCGTCATCAGTGAACTCATCATAGACAATAACCTGGACTTCATTTTTCTCACGGAAACTTGGCAAAAACATATGGGATATTTCTCACTAAATCAAGCCACACCCCCTGGTTATTTCTGCTTGGACAAGCCCCGCCTGAATAAAACCAGTGGTGGAATTGCAGTCATCCACCGCCAAAACATCAAAATCACCTCTATTCCCATTCTGGCCCCCCATCATTTGAATCTCTCACCTTTAAACTGTCTGGTCCCAAAACCCTGGTCATTGCTGTCATTTATCGTCCTTACACAACCCAACCCTGCCTTACACTCCAACCTGTCAGAATTCCTCACTCAGCTCTGCACCATATCACCTTCCGTTTTACTTCTCGGTGACTTCAACATCCATGTGGAATCCATTACCTGCACAACAGCATCTGAATTCCTGGAAATTCTGGCTCTATTCAATATCACACAACACATCGATTTCCCCACCAATAAAAAAGGCCACACCCTCGACCTGATTTGTTCCACAAGTTCCAACATCACCCATCTATCCAGCAATAACCTCCCCGACATCTCAGATCATCTTGCCATTACATTCCATATTGACTCTTCCACCCCCCGTGAGAGGCTGAAACGCGCCATAACCTTCCGTAACCTCAAATCCATCAACCCATCTGCCCTTTCTTCATCCCTCTCTGATGCCATCTGCGACTCTACCTTCACTCAAACTGTCTCTCCCCCCAAACTGGTCAACATCTACAACACCTCACTCTCTTCCTGCCTGGATGCAGATCAAGGTGAGTGATTCAGGCTCTCTAGAGCCTCTAGTTTTGATGTTGTCAGCTCTTGGCAGCAACACGACCAATCATACCATTTTCACAGAGACATCTGGAAAGAGTAGATCTTGATACTTTCATCTCTTCTGGCACTGTTAGTATCATCAAGGAGTTGTCGTGCTACCAACCGCCAATTTTTTATTTTTACTTGTCGTACACGGATAATGAACATCAGACATACTTAACTTCCGTTTTGCACCTCTGTTGCCACTAATTTTCAGCAAACCAGTCTCTTTGAAGTGATTGACGGTGTTTCTGATAGGGCCATGGCAGCATCTAACGTCTTCAGCATCATGTAAGGCCACACGCGGCCACAATCAATCTCCGAGAGCTCCTTCCATCATGCCATCACGTTTTACACTCTGACACTGCTCAAAGTTAATGACACCTTATATACCGGAACAACTGACCATCAGAGGAAAATTTGCTGAATGATGTTACCCCAAACCAGTTAAAACAATTTTTTTAGCATCAGCAATCGTGGAATGAGCCTTCAAACATGTATCCATGCTATGCAAGAGTTTAAAAAATTCACACCTTTCAATTGTTATTTAAAAAATTGATGTTTTCAGCGTTTTTGTTTATTACCCATATTTTTACCTCAATGTACTCGTGGGAATCATTTTGTTTTGCTTTCATTGCCTGCAATAGTATTTTTCTATACATTTTCACCAAAAAATTATAGAGATTTAATAAATTAGGACCCCTTTTAGACAAAAGTGGTGGTGTGTAATCGCCACTGCACGCTATTGTATTCCAGTCAGCCAGGTCCTTTATGGATCAGTGTTTTTCCCATGCCTTATCCCTTTGTTTAAATAGACTTATTAGCTCAGCATTAATTCACAATAAATGTCTACCTTTAACCTTAATTGTTGTCTAGGGGGCGTGTCTATTGATAACTTTAGTAATAGGGTTTTTCCTGGCTCAGAATGACCTGGTGGTGGTACTAGGTCATAGGCTCCTATGGGGGGGATTATATACCTCTTCTTTTGTTTACCGGGAGCCGGAAGGGAGGGCTGCACGTGCTTTTTTTTTTTTTGCTCACGCAAATGAAAATGCAATACAGAAAATCGCGTTGGGAACTAGTGGCGGTAAGAAATTAGGTGGTAGCGGCTGCCACCAAATTCTCTATACAGTAAAAACCCTGAGTAAGCTCTGTGTATAAATGCTGATGACCTCCCATCCTTTGAATAATTCTAGGGGACCACCTCCTCTGGGTCATTCAATATGCAGTTGTGTGCTCCAGGTGCAATTTTTGTAACCGAAATCATTTAGATACGTGCATATACAGTTACTGCCCCTCTACAGAAAGGGTTTTATGTTGGAATTCAATAATATGATACCCAGTTTATTTTTAGGTCCTAATGGGCTGTTATTCGAGGTGCAAGAAACAGTGAAGACCAAATAAACCAGCGATGAGCCCCTTGAATTCAGATGTCTTTACAAATGACACTATAGTACGTCCAGATTTCTTTTTCATAGTTGGTTTTGCAGGTATTCCCCACGCAAAATACTACTATGTCTTCCTGTGCTTTGTATATGTTCTGACAGTCCTAGGAAACACTTTTGTCATGCTTATGATTTATGCTAACCGCTGCCTCCACTCTCCGAAATACATTGTAGTGTTTAATTTGGCTCTGTCTGACTTGTGTGAAAGCTCTGCACTTGTTCCTCAGGTGATTGATACAATTTTGTTTAAATCACATTTAATCTCTTATGAGGCCTGCCTGACAAACCTTTTCTTTTTTTATTCATTTCTCACTATGCAGTCCCTGTCTCTCACTATTCTGTCCTATGATAGGTGTGTTGCAATTTGCTTTCCACTGAGGTACCATGAGATTGTGACAAATAAAACAATGCTGGGTGTCACAACTATTTCATGGATTTTTGCTGCATTGGCTAATGTTATAGCCATATTTTTTATTGGTAAACTATCATTCTGCAAATCCATTGTGATAAACAGCTATTTCTGTGATTATGGACCCACAGTCCTTTTGGCATGCAATGACAGCACTCCCAGTTATGTGATTAGTTGGACACATCCTGTTATTATTATCTGGTTTCCAGTACTTTTTATTTTACTCACATACCTTTGCATAGCCAGGGCATTATTAAAAATTGCAACATCCTCTTTGCGGCTCAAAGCAATGAAAACCTGCACCTCTCATCTGGTCTTGGTGAGTGTGTTCTATTTCCCATTATGCTTCACATTAGCACTGGACTCATCAGTTCACCACAATGCCCGAATTATTAACCTGTCTCTGGCAACCATCCTACCACCTATGCTGAACCCAATCATCTACTCACTGATGACAGAAGAATTCATAGAATCTATTAAAAAGTTGTACAGAAGAAAGACTGTGAACATAACTTTTAGGAATAAATGAATAAATGTTGTAGTCATCAATGAATGACTAATTTTAATCATACTCATTTTTTCCCCTGAATCCTCCAAAATAAATATGATGTACAAAAGGCAATCAATTCACAAATTTAATGTAATAAATTAAACATCCCATCCAGTGGCATTGCCAGAACTGAGAATTGGGTGGGGACGGAACATCCGATTATAACTTTTATTAGTCCTGACTTGTCTGCAATCATCTTTCTTAATTAACAATACATTCACTCTGAAAACACTCCACACTATCAGGTGTTGCTAATTCTCCTTTAGTCAGATGTGGCCCGTCTCTGTTCGCTTCCCTCGCTAGAGTCGGGCTTGAGGCCCGAGGCAAACTTTGAGTTTAATGTTCACAGTTGAAATATACACTGCACGGTGCAAAATACAACCCCAATTCCGAAATAGTTGGGATAAAGTGTAAATTGTGAATAAAATCAAAACATAATGACTTTCAAATCACACCAGCCAGTATTTTATTCACAATAGAACAGAGATAACATAGCAAAAGTTGAAACTGAGAAATTTTACAATTTTATCCACAAAATGAGCTCATTTCGAATTTGATGGCTGCTACAGGTCTCAAAAAAGTTGGGACAGGGGCCTGTTTACCATGGTGTAGCATCCCTTCTTTTTAACACAGAGTGGAGGCGTCTGGGCATTGAGGAGGCAAGTTTCTTGAGTTTAGCCATTGGAATTTGATCCCACTCTTGTTTAATACAGGCTTCCAGCAGCTGGAGAGTTTTGGGTCTCCTTTGACGGACTCTACGTTTAATTATGTGCCAAACGTTCTCAATCAGTGAAAGATCAGGACTGCAGGCAGGCCAGTTCAGCACATGGACTCTTCTACTACAAAGCCATGCTGTTGTAATAGCTGCAGTATGTGGTTTTGCATTGTCCTGCTGAAATCCACGAGGCCTTCCCTGGAATAGATGTCGTCTGGAGGGGAGCAAATGTTGCTCTAAAACCTTTATATACCTTTCAGCATTCATGGTGCTTTTTAAAACACGCAAGTATCTCACACCATATGCACTAATACATCCCCATACCATCAGAGATGCTGGCTTTTGAACTGAACGCTGATAACAGGAGGGGTGGTCTTTCTCCTCTTTAGCCCGGAGGACAACGCCCATGATTTCCAACAAGAATGTCAAATTTGGACTCGTCTGACCACAGGACACTTTGCCACTTTTCTATAGTCCATTTTAAATGAGCCTTGGCCCACAGAGCACGGCGGTGCTTCTGGATCATGCTCAACAATGGCTTCCTTTTTGCATGATAGAGTTTTAGGTGGCATCTGAGGATGGCACGGCGGACTGTGTTTACAGACAGTGGTTTCTTTAAGTATTCCTGGGTCCATTTACAAAACCCAAAACCAGTGAAGTTGGCACGTTATGTAAATCGTAGATAAAAACAGAATACAATGATTTGCAAATCCTTTTCAACTTATATTCAATTGAATACACTGCAAAGACAAGATGTTTAATGTTCAAACTGAGAAACTTTATTTTTTTTTTTTTTTAACTAATCATTAACTTAGAATTTAAAGGCAGCAACACATTGCAAAAAAAAGTTGGCACAGGGCCTTTTTACCACTGTGTTACATCACCTTTCCTTTTAACGACACTCAGTAAACGTTTGGGAACTGAGGAGACCAATTTTTGAAGCTTTTCAGGTGGAACTCTTTCCCATTCTTGCTTGATGTACAGCTTAAGTTGTTCAACAGTCCAGGGTCTCCGTTGTCGTATTTTACGCTTCATAATGCGCCACACATTTTCAATGGGAGACAGGTCTGGACTACAGGCAGGTCAGTCTAGTACCCGCACTCTTTTACTACGGAGCCATGCTGTTGTAACACGTGCAGAATGTGGCTTGGCATTGTCTTGCTGAAATAAGCAGGGGCGTCCATGAAAAAGACGTTGCTTGGATGGCAACATATGTTGCTCCAAAACCTGTATGTACCTTTCAGCATTAATGGTGCCTTCACATATGTGTAAGTTGCCCATGCCTTGGGCACTAATACACCCCCATACCATCACAGATGCTGGCTTTTGAACTTTGCGCCTATAACAGTCCGGATGGTTCTTTTCCTCTTTGGTCCGGAGGACACGACGTCCACAGTTTCCAAAAACAATTTGAAATGTGGACTCGTCAGACCACAGAACACTTCCACTTTGCATCAGTCCATCTTAGATGAGCTTGGGCCCAGCGAAGCCGGCGGCGTTTCTGGGTGCTGTTGATAAATGGCTTTCGCTTTGCATTGTAGAGTTTTAACTTGCACTTGCAGATGTAGCGACGAACTGTAGTTACTGACAGTGGTTTTCTGAAGTGTTCCTGAGCCCATGTGGTGATGTCCTTTACACACTGATGTCGGTTTTGATGCAGTACCGCCTGAGGGATCGAAGGTCACGGGCATTCAATGTTGGTTTTCGCCTTGTCGCTTCGTGCAGTGATTTCTCCAGATTCTCTGAACCTTTTGACGATATTACGGACCGTAGATGATGAAATCCCTAAATTTCTTGCAATAGCTCGTTGAGGAATGTTGTTTTTAAACTGTTCGACAATCAGCTCACGCATTTGTTCACTAAGTGGTGACCCTCGCCCCATCCTTGTTTGTGAATGACTGAGCATTTCAGGAAGCTGCTTTTATACCCAATCATGGCACCCACCTGTTCCCAATTAGCCCGCTCACCTGTGGGATGTTCCAAATAAGTGTTTGATGAGCATTCCTCAACTCTCTCAGTCTTTTTTTTTACCACTTGTGCCAGCTTTTTTGAAACATGTTGCAGGCATCAAATTCCAAATGAGCTAATATTTGCAAAAAATTACAAAGTTTACCTGTTCGATCATTAAGTAACTTGTCTTTGCAGTGTATTCAATTGAATATAGGTTGAAAAGGATTTGCAAATCATTGTATTCTGTTTTTATTTACGATTTACACAACGTGCCAACTTCACTGGTTTTGGGTTTTGTAGTAATGTCAATGACAGAATCATGCTGGTGTGCGATGCAGTGGCATCTGAGGGCCCGAAGATCACGGGCATGCAGTAAAGGTCTTCGGCCTTGTCCCTTACGCACAGAGATTTTTCCAGTTTCTCTAAATATTTTGATGATGTTAGGCACTGTTGATGATGAGACCTTTGAAGACTTTGCAATTTGACATTGAGGAACATTGTTTTTAAAGTATTCCACAATTTTTTTTACGCAAGCCTTCACGGGTTGGAGAGCCTCTGGCCATCTTTACTTCTGAGAGACTCAGCCTCTCTAAGATATCCCTTTTATAGCCAATCATGTTGCACACCTGATGCCAGTTAATATAATTACTTGCTAAATGTTCTTTCAGCTGATTCTCTTATATATTAATTGCTTTTTCAGCCCTTTTTTGCCGGTGTCCCAACTTTCTTGAGACCTGTTGCAGCAAGAAAATTTGAAATGAGCTCATTTTGTGGATAAAAATGTAAAATGTCTCAGTTTCAACATTTGAAATGTTATCTATGTTCTATTGTAAATAACATATTGGCTCGTGATCTGAAAGTCATTGCATTTTGATTTTATTCACAATTTACACTTCGTCCCAACTATTTCTGAATTGGGATTGTAATTGCTTTCCCATAATAAATATACTTATATCTGTCTGGTTGTACCATTTTACCATCTCATTTCTCTGGTGGTCACGTGACCAAGCCCACAGAGTCAAAGTGACTTTCACCCATTGCCATTTTAAAAGACATATTTCTCAGTATCAACTCTTTAACATGTGTTTAAAACATACCAGAATCAAGAAAAATATGTAAGGTATTTTCATTAATTAAATTTTTTGGATGATTTTATTAGAAGACGCCAGAGTACAAACCAGTTTGGTTCGCTAAAAGCCTGTGACCGTAAGTATACTCTTGTGAGCCCGGGCGAACAGAGTTGTACTACGTATAACTAGTTCTTCTCGTGAAGGTAAGATGACAATCATTCGTTTGGACGCATTTGAACAATTATTACTCCTGACTTATTCTCAATCATTTTCCTTCATGAAAACGTGGGGAATTATAGACATGGTGTCTTTCTTAATGTGATCAAACGGTGACAAAATAATAGGCTAAACTCAGTTCAGAAAAAGAATTTATTCGTAAGCGTATGCTTTAGGAAACTGCTTTGGATCTTCCGTGCTACATTTTTGGCACATCAGGTGATCAAATGTGCTCTTCATGATCGTTTAATTTGTTGAAATTAAATCAAAGATGAAGATTAGTAATACCTTTACGCAATTTTGAGTAAGGCTGATTGAAATGCTAAAAAACAAAAGAAAAGCGCGTCCAAACGAATGATTGTCATCTTACCTTCATGAGGAGAACTAGCAACACCTGATAGTGTGGGGTGTTTTCGGAGTGAATGTATTGTTCATTTGGAAAGATGATTGCAAACAAGTCAGGACTAACAAAAGTTATAAAGGGATGTTCTGCGCCCACCCAATTTTCTGTTCTGGCTACGCCACTGATCCCGTCATTCATTCATCTAAAAAAATAGTCATTCTGCTTGGCTGCATTTAACCAAAGTTTTAATTAGTAATGGTGCCTGTGCATGAATAGAGTAATGATGCTGATGATGACATTGACACTCATATAGTCGCTCTCTTGAAACAAGTTTGACAATTGTTCTTTAAGTGATGAAAACTTTTCCTTGCATTCCACTGCCAAGAACTGTGGTAAGATGGCAAGCACATCGGAGTCTTTGGTTTAGAAAAAAGTTCTCACATATCTTCTGCTGGCAGCTTCATTGAGAGAGATCCTAGAAAACATCAGCGACAGCATAAAGACTTCTGATATTGGCAAAGACGATGAAAGTATGAACAAAAAAAAAAAGATTAAATAAATAAATAAACCACAAAGATTTCACCAGGATAAGGTCAACAAGAACTTTAAGGCCACTATCCTGGAGTTACCTCTTCACTCTTGCAGACGCCAATATTTGGTTAAAACAATTCAACAGAGCTGCCAGCTCACAAACTGTGAGGCAAATGTTTCTCATGCTTGAGACTCAGATGTACTCTTCCTCTTGAGAATTTGTGCACCTGGGCCTCCCCTTTCCACTTCAACCTGATTGGACAAAGTGTTCCTCCTTCTTTCAAGACAGCAGTGATTTTTTGCTTCAGTTATACTTATTATCATGGTAGTAGTTTTAGCCTAGGAATGGGGAACCCTGCTCTTGGAGAGCCATAGATCTGCATGTGCTACATGTCTCTCATCTCTGATACACCTGATTCAACTGATTAACTCATAATCAAGCCCTTGAAAAGCTCAATAATTTGAATCAGGTGTGTCAGAGCAGAGAGACATCTAAAATAGGCAGGGCTATTGCTCCCCAGTAGCAGGGTTCCCAACCCCCGCCCTCGCACCATATTTGTGTGTTTTCATAAGCATAACAAGGCACAGTGGGCCCGACTTTTTGTATCATATGCTATTCAAGTGAGGACAATCCCAACTTCTACCGCAATCCGCCAATGTAAGTGGTTATTCGGTGTAAATTTAAACACAAGCATGGGCTACGTATATTATAGCCAAAAAGTGGGTGTGATGGATGGAGGGGCAATCCATCTTAAGAGGCTGGGTCAATGTCAATACCAATACTGCTACCATATTTTGGACTTCTGGTGGACATGCAAGAGAATGGTGCACATGCTAGTTACTTTTTTATTTGTTTTTGTTATGGTGGTTGCCTTTAGTTTGAGGAAATCAGTAGAGCATTTTATTAACTTTCTAAAGCAAAACATGAAAAAAATGTATTTGGCATATTTATTGAATTAAAATACTATGTACTGTCCATATTTTGGATTTTAAAAATTATCGCTGTCTAATAACTGAATGAATTAAAATGGGCCCGTAAGGGCAGACCCATTGTTATTTTGACTGCAACAGGGTGGGAATGTGGATCTCTTAGATTATAGCTGTCTCATGACCATGACTGAAAGATGCCTTCAGCCTGCCATTTCAGTTGAATGTAAAAGAATGTCCCTGATGCAACAATCTTTGACCCTAAATGCGTCTTTGCCTCCAATCAATGAGTCCATTGCTGGTATGAGGGAAGTGTAACACCTCATTATGTGATAACACCACAATATGTAATGATGTAATAAATTTTAACTTCATTATGTAATACCACCATATTTTGTAATAATCTGCCGCATTTTGAAATAAACATCCTGAACGCAGTATGTAATAAACTTTGCCGCATTTTGTAATAAGTTATTACATATTGCAGTGGTTATTACAAAATGCAGGTGTTGCTCTTTTTTTATGATGAAAATGTAATCATTTGGTGCATTATGTAATAAACCACCAAAATATACTCAGTCAAAAAAGAAACTTCACACTCGTTTGGAGGTCAATAAGTTGAACATACAAGAAAAGTGGTTTTAAATAATGATTTAATTCCATTCTGTACCCATTAAGGACGGTGTACCATAAAAATCATGTTCATAATGTAACCAGTTCCACCGGAAATGCTACGGAAATGTAAGAGAGTAAAAATGGTAAGTTACAACTTGATGAAAGCATGTCAATAGCGCGTATGCCCTCCATGAGCGTTCACAACTGCGACGCAACGTCTCCTCATGGATTGAATGATGCGTCTGAACACAGCTTGGGGGATGCGTCGCCATAATTGAACCAACATGGCACCAAGTTCCTGCAAATTCTGTGGAGGGTTCCTTACTTGACGGAGTCTTCTGCCCAACACATCCCATACATGTTCTATGGGATTAAGGTTGGGAGACCTTGAGGGCCACTCCATGACATTGATGCCAGCATTCCTAAGAAAATTCCGCGTTAAATTGGCCGTATGAGGTCTGGCATTATCGTGTTGGAATGTCAGACCTGGGCCATGAGCTGCCATGAATGGCAAAAGCTCTGTATCCTGCAGCAGTTAGGTTTCCTTGAACGACCATCAGTCGGGAATGGGCAGGACCATTAAAGGCACCCCAAACCATAACACTACCGCCCCCAAAACGGTCCACTTCCTGCACACAACACTGGGCGTTGCGTTCATCGCGTCTCCTCCAAACTCTAACTCTCCCATCAGCGAAGTGCAAAGTGAATCTGGATTCGTCACTAAAAACGACCCTATTCCAATCACGCTGAGTCCATCTCAGATGTCGTTGTGCCCTGAGAAGCCGTAGACGTCGGTGTAACTGGGTTAAAATTGGTCCATGATATGGCCGACGTGCATGGAGACGAGCAGTGCGCAGGCGATTACGTATGGTTTGGGCAGTCACACAACCTCTAAACAATTCATTCCTAGTGGACGTTGCAGTGAGAAATCGATTACGCAAATGACGTAAGACGATTTGTCGGTCTTCTGCTTGTGTCGTCACACGTGGTCTACCCAAACGAGGTCGGTCTGCTGTGGTGCCAGTTTGTTGGAGACGTGTCCGAAGATCATGGATAGTCCGTCGACTGCATCCCATAACCCTGGCAACGTCAGTGACCGACGTTCCCGTATTCAGCATGCCAATGGCATGTTCACGTTGAATGTTTGACAGTCGTGGCATTGCAAATCAACGGATAATTGACTATAAGAACTTGTTTTTCCGAGATGTCACTCTACCGTGCTAACGTGGGCTCAATTGCACGTGTCTCATAAGGTCACGTGACTAGGAACACGAGGAAACATGCTTTTACCTTGATGTATGCTCGCATGTGCTGCGTGCTTGTGCACGTCGGAGTTGCTGTGTGTCATGATGTCTTTGACAACGCATTTACCCCTAATAATAATAATATCTCTTGTATTAAGTTTCAAGAAAATATTTAGAAATTTATGAGTGTGAAGTTTCTTTTTTGACTGATAGATGTCTCAATTTAAAAAAATCATTATAACATCAGAACAACATTGATTTTAAGCATTCTAGCATGAATCGTAACTAAAAGTTTATTTTAAAAGCTATTAGTTAAGTAGATTAGTAGAAAGTTTCATTGGTCAAAACGAAATCAAATGTATTGTAACTGTATTCATTATTATAATAGAGAATGTGTTTGAAAGTTCATTGGGACAAAAACTATACTAAATGAGTGTTACTGACACAAACATTACTGGTGTCCTGAAATGTCGGGAGACATACATACACACATGCAATCTGGATTATGTCATGCAAATATTATACAGAAAACAAACAAATGACAAAAACAAATATGGAACAGAAAAAAACATTATTCCGTCTCTGTCCAGTTGTGTGTTTATGCAAAGTAGATGCCCCATTCCATCGTGGTGAGCACTACTGTGGATGAACATTTAAGGGGACCTATAGCTAAGCAAAATGCCAATTTTTAATTTTAATTTTGAGGTAAGAATATGAAATGGTCCTTCAAATAGTCCGTAGTATGGAGTCGTGTTCCGAAGAAAACATTCATCATGAACACGGTCTTCAAGGCTGGAACAGCTATGAGTGTGGTGAATTTCAATAATGGCCTACGAGGAATATCCTCCATTCTTATGAAACTT
Source organism: Gymnothorax javanicus (assembly GCA_029692085.1). Lineage (NCBI taxonomy): Eukaryota > Metazoa > Chordata > Actinopteri > Anguilliformes > Muraenidae > Gymnothorax > Gymnothorax javanicus. The sequence continues at coordinate 69,128,618 of CM056199.1, forward strand.
GGCATAAAGGCAGGGTCACACTCAATGAAAGGCTATCACGAAATGGACAGAAAACCTGTGAAACAGAGTGAAAAACGTGCTCTAGGACTTGAAAAAAAGAAACGAATAGACGCTCGACAAGCACGTAAAACTAGGGAAGAAACAGATTGAAGAAGAGGGAGTTACTTTAGCTTGCGTGCTGGCTCTCTTGTTTGCGATGGGAGGCGCGAGTTGAGGGGCAGAGCGAAGCGAGTCGGCGACAGCATTGCGGAGAGGGAGTGAAAAGAGAGCCTGTACGAAAGCCAGGGTTTTCTGAGTGCCCCGCGTACGTCCACGAACGCAGCATTCTGATTGGTCGAATTTGACAGCTCCCAAATTCAAATTTGACAGTTGAACACTCGCAGGGCCGGCGCTAGACCTGAAAATGCGGGGGCAATTATTGACAAAAATTAGTCTTGGCTAATTCTAGATGGTTTTCCTTTATTAACACATTTTCCAATTCAAGAATAATCAAGTGGCAATTGAAGACACGGCTTCTCTCCCCCATGCGATCTAAAAGCGATAAAATAATGGGCAACATTCAGTACAGAAAAATAATTTAATTATAATTAGGTCTATGCAATGGCACTCATTTCAGAACACTTCAGCGAATGAAGGTAATTTTGGTGACTAGTATGTGGTTTCGTCTGTTTATATTTTCCAATTGTACAGCTGTCTATTTTTTACAGCAAGTTGCGTGACCGTGCTGCAAAAACAGGTGTACGTACTTGTCGCCAAAATTACCTTCATTCGCAAAAGAGTTCTGAAAGGCCGCTCTCGCTGGAAAAAAAAAAAATACAGTTGCTGAGTGCCAATGCGTAGACCTAATTAGTCTTACCACGCTGACAGCTTGTTAGGGGCGGAATTCAAAAACCCCTGGCTTTCGTGCAGGCTCTCTTTTCCCTCCCTCTCCCCAATCCTCTCGCAACTTGTGCCTCCCATCACAAACAAGAGAGCCTGCTCGCAGGCTAGAGTTACTTATGAGGCTGGTGCCTTTTAAGGAGGTAAAAAAATCCTAAAAACCACTAAAAACGAAATACTAAATGTATTCCTCCTGAGAACATTACTGTCAAACTTTGATCACATTATTACTGCCAAACTAAAAGCACGTTTTTCTAAAAATAAAGATTTTTAACAAGAAAATACAGATTTCTCAGCAACTGTTCATCTAATTAACTTCATATTTGGCAGTTTTCTTCATTTCGTGATGATCTATGTCTGTACAGAGCTCTTTTTGTAATATGTACCTCTGAATATAAGTAAATCAAAATATGCATATTTAATTAGCTGTTTCCCGCCAAAATTGATTTAGGGGGGTCAAAATCAATACTAGAACATAGATACCTGGAAAAAAAGCTCTGTTTGACATTAGGAATGTTTTGTCCTACATATTACAGCTGAAATTATGACCAAACACTGTTTAATTATCTCAATAACCGTGTTTCTCCAAGTATCTATATCTTCATTAAAACAGCCGTTGCCATGGCAACCACTGATGTGATGCTAGAGAAACTCGGTGTTTTAAGTTGCAATTTCTAATAAAATTATTTTGATAATAATTCTTAGTTTAAGAAGTGAATATCTTGGATCAAAATGTTTGCTTAACTATAAGTCCCCTTAAACTAAACTAAACTAAACTAAACTAAAAACAGTCAAAATAATCTTTTAAATCAAAATAAGGTATTATGTCTAATCACGTTTATGTGCTTTAAGTAATTAAAGTAAAGTAATTAAAAAAAACAGAAGGCTATAGGCTATTGCCTAACAACAAAATGATTTGTGGTATTAAGTTTACACTTCTCTAATAAAACAGTCTTCTCTAATAAAAGACTGGAAAAGTTGTATGATGACAACTGGCAGAACATCTCGCAGCTAATTAGATTATTTCGCAACAGGTCAGTAACATGATTGGGTATAAAAATCTTTCATAAATAAATATGAAGGCTTAACCACTCTGCAAAAGACTGCATGGGGAAGAAGTTCAACAATTTATAAGTAATGTTTTCACCTTAAAATTGCGAAGAATTGGGAGATTTTATCTTCGATGGTACATAATATCATCCAAGAATCTAGAAAAAATCTAGCTACATGAGGCAGACCGAAGGAGGGCCCGAACGGGGGATTGAATCCCAGACTCCTGGGTGAGAATCACACGCGCTGACCACATCACCAAAGAGCCAGGCTAATTGGTAAGATAGGGTACGTACTTATTTGGAGGCATCTCGAGTGACAGGACCCATCAGCTGTCATACACGCATGGGACAAGGCCAAAATACAATTTTGAATTAAAGCTGCATGCTAAGGCCCTCAAAAATATGTTCGTAAAATTTGTAAAAACGCAGAAAATGGCTCTAAGCTCACTTCCTGTTTGGCAAGAATGTCAAAAAAAGGAAAAAAAAAATAACCTCATTACGAGCCCTATCACCCCACCACATTTCACGAAAATCCGAGCATCTTGATGCGAAAATGGCCACGTGTTTGGTGGCGCTATAGAGTTATCAGGGCACGCCTCAGCTCAATTGATATGCAGATTTTGTCAGTACACAAAAATTAACAAACAAGTGAAATTTGGTGGCGCTTGAACGATGTATGCTCAAATTGTAGCAGTCTCGTGTTTCATGGTGAGACATCAGAATTTGCCACGTCATCATGGCCACGCCCATCAACGAAAACTCACGATTTCAATAAATTGTGATTGCACAAGCCTTCTCATGACCCTGACTAAATTTGAAGTCATTGGAATAAAAATTGTAGGAGTTAGTTCAAATACAAGCCCTCCAAATATAACAGATTTTTAGGAAAATTCAAAATGGCAGATTCACTGTTGGTTTTGGGGTCATGCTCCCGAGACTTTTTTATAGATTCTGGGTTGATGCATCATTTGGCAAAGGTTTTGTGACTTTTGATTACACATATTTCTGCCAATTTTCCATTGAATTTTGAAAATTCTAGGTGGCGCTACAGAGCCATTTTGATGTGTTAATTTGGATAAGCGATAAAATAGCTATTTTTTTTGCCTAGCTCTACGTTTGTGCCAATTTTGATGACTTTGTGTCCATGGGAAAAGCCTAAAAATACGATTTTCATTTGCTAAAAATAATAATAATAATTAAAGCCGCAAGCGGCGTTGTACGGGCCCTCGCACACCGATGCACCGCCGAGAACGAGCCACCGCCAATCCCTGCGCTCGCCAACTGGAGGTGAAGTTGCTTGAATCTGTCGCAGGAATTGCATGTAAATGTTCTTCAGACCTGTCAATTTCGCCTGTCACGGAAAGATGCTCAAAATTTCCACCCCGTCACACCCACACTGTTAATTGACAACAAGAGATTTTGATAAGTTTTCATGTCACAGGGCTCAAGAGTGTCCACACCCGTTTTCGTGACATTCAGAAATCTGCAGGAGAAGTTCGCCAAAGTATGAAACATGCACAATTTTGCTAATTTCCTGTCACCAGGAGGGGGCGCTGTCAGTATGGCTAAATATGACCATGTGAATGGCTTCAGAGCAGGACTCTTATGATATGCATAAAGTTTGGTGCATGTCGGATAATTTACACTGAAGCCATAAGCATTTGAATTTTCAGGGTGAATTGCTTAAAATGGCGGCCCTGCCACGCCCACCACCATGACTCCCACCGAAATGAATTTAATAACTTTTGCTCTTCAAGGGTTCAAGAGTACACACAACTATTTTCATGAGAATCGGACAAAATCCCTAGGAGGAGTTCGTTAAAGTACGCAACGTGCAAATGGCAAAAAATGGCCGTTCAATTAAAAATGGCCGACTTCCTGTTGACTTTAGCCTATGGTGTCAAGAGACTTTTTTGTAGACGTGGGTGTGATACATATGTCCAGCAACTTTCATCAGTGGACGTGCAGGAAGGCCTTGGGGCTGCAGTTTAGAGGGCGCTAGCGAGACAGATGGCCCCGCCCACTTGCAAAACCAATACAATTAGTAATTGTCTATGGAAACTGACCAGCTTATGAAGTTTGGTATGTAAAGAACAAAGTTTACCTAAATTTATTAGGGAATCAATGTTCACGGCGAGATGCTGATAATGGCCGCCCCATGACGCCCACAGGGTTAATCCGAACAAGAAGATTTTAATAACTTTTCATGTCACAGGTCTCAAGAGTGTCCACGCCTGTTTTCATGACATTCAGATGAAATCTGTAGGAGGAGTTTGCAAAAAGTATGACACATTCCCAATTTTTGTCATTTCCTGTCGCCAGGAGGGGGGCGCTGTCAGTATGGCTGAATATGACCATTTGAGTGGTTTCAAGGGCGGGACTCTTATAATAATCCAGAGGTTTGGTGCACGCCGGACAAATATCACTGAAGTTATAAGCATTTGAAATTTCATGGCAAAACGCGCTTAAAATGGCGGCCCTGCCACGCCCACATCTTGACTCCAACCGAGATGATTTTAATAACTTTTGATCTACAAGGGGTCAAGAGTAAACACAGTGATTTTCATGAGAATCCGCAAAACCCCTAGGAGGAGTTCGTTAAATTCCGATGCCTGAAATCGGCAAAATTGCCTTATTTTGTATTTTCAATGCCACCTAGTGGGCGTCCTGTGCATTGGACAAAAACGTCCCAAATGGCAAATCCGTTTGTCTTGGCAAGCTCTACATGCCTACCAAATTTCAGCATAATCGGACAAACCACAGATTTTTCATTAATTTTTAAATTTTTCTAGGGGGCGCTGTGGAGCCAGTTTGCCCCCTCTTACTGGCGAAACCAATAAAATCAAAAATTTTTCACCAGGCCTGATTTTTTTATGCCACATTTTTGTTCGAATTGAAACACGTTAAAGCCCCTAAAGGCCCTGTAAATTGGAAGAATAATAATGAAGAATAATAATAATAAGAATAATAATAATAATAATAATCACTACAGATACAATACGGTCCTCGCACCGTGAGTGCTCGGGCCCGTAATTAAAGCTGCAAGCAGCGTTGAACGAGCCCTCGCACACCAATGCACCGCCGAGGAGGAGCGACGGTCAACCCCTGCGCCGCGACTGGAGGTCACGCCGCTTGAGTCTGTCTCAGGAATTGCATGTAAATGTTCTTCAGACCTGTCACTGTCGCCTGTCACGGCGAAAGATGCTAAAAATGGCCGCCCTTCACACCCATTAAAAATTCTTTTTAATAACTTTTGATAAGTTTTCAAGTCACAGGGCTTGTATCCACAAAGTTTTAGTGACATTCAGATGGAATCTTAAAAACTAGGAGGAGTTGCAAAAAAGTTGGTTTTTGATGTGAGGGGGGCGCTTCAGAATGGCTAAATATGACCATGTGAATGGCTTCAGGGCGACTCTTATGATATGCATAAAGGTTTTAATTGATATGTCGGACGATGTATTTGAAGTCAAACATTTGGATATAAAGTTGATGAAGATGTGATTTAAAATGTGGAAGTAACAGGCTTTAATAACTTTTGCTCGTCCAAGGGGTAAAGCATCCCACCTAGTGGAGTAGAAAATCCACAAAAAATTCTAGGGGAGTTCGTCTGTGTGCTATTCTATATATACCAAAAATGGCTGTTCAATTTCAAAGCCCTCAGCATAATACTTTAGCTGAAATAAATGTTTGTAGTTTATCTTGTAATATGCCCGCCCACTTTGACCAGTCATGATGAACTTCAAGATATGGCCTCAGGAGTGACCCAGCATCATACCCAGCAGAAATTTGGTAAAAGTCTGTGTTGCCATTTAAGAAATATAAATTTCCCATATTTGCAGTTTTACTAGTGGCCAATTGTTGCCAAATTTGGCTCATATCCCCAACCGGTCATGCCAACCAGAATCTCAGATTTGGTGTTAATAACATTTATTTTGACCGAGATATGCAACTATTTACCGTTTTATATTCAGATGAAAAGTTTATTTGTTAATAATTTGGATATTTTAACCGAACAAAATTCTCCAATATTGTTTGACAAGGTCCAGGAGAAGACTGTAGTATGGCTGAATTTCAGACCATTTAACAAAACTCAAGGAGAAGACTTTAAAATAATTTTCCAGTTTTTGGTGATTTTGCGAAAAAAAATTGAAGCTAAAATTTCATGGCCCAGCCCAGGTGATTCAGCCCAATTCAGGGAATCTGTAGATGATTTTAGGGTTTTGAATGGTGTGACATATGGTGATTTTATAGCCCAAAACGCCTTGGTTTTGGTTATAGCGCCCCCTGCTGGCAGACATTTTTGAAATTTTTTTTTTTCTGAGGTACTTCCAGGGCATGGACCAACCCTCCAAATTGCAAACCCGTCCCTCTTGGCAAGGTTTAGCCTGCCTACCAAATTTCATCCACGGAAAACAGAAAAATAATAATTTAATAAAAATTTCTAGGGGCGCCAATAGGGTTCTGGCACCAATGGTCCTAGGAATTTTCACCAGGCCTGATTTTTGAGCCACATTTTTGTTCGATTCCCGCAAAGCCCCCAAAAGCTTGGCCCCCAATAAAGCCGCATAAGAATTGAACGGGCCTCGTCCCACCGATGCACCGCCGAGAACGAGCGACCGCCAACTCCCTGCGCCGCCAACTGGAGGTCAAAGCTGCTTTCGTCTGTCGGAGGAATTGCCTGTGGATGTTCTTCAGACCTATCACTTTCGCCTGTCACGACAAGATGCTCAAAATGTCCACCCGTCACACCCACACCATTAATTGACAACAAGAGATTTTAATAAGTTATCATGTCACAGGGCTCAAGAGTGTCCACACCCTTTTTCGTGACATTCAGATGAAATCTGTAGGAGAAGTTTGCAAAAGTATGACACATGGCCAATTTTGGTCATTTCCTGTCGCCAGGAGGGGGCACTGTGAGTATGGCTAAATATGACCATGTGAATGGCTTCAGGGCGAGACTCTTATAATATGCATGAAGTTTAATGCCTGTTGGACAATGAACACTGAAGTTATAAGCATTTGAATTTTCAAGGCGAATTGCTTAAAATGGTGGCCCTGCCACGCCCACACTGTGACTGCCACCAGAATGAATTTAAAACCTTTTGATCTTCAAGGGGTCCAGAATACACACAGTGATTTTCGTGAGAATCCGGCAAAACCCCTAGGAGGAGTTCGTTAAATTCCGATGCCTGAAATCGCAAAAAATTGCCTAATTTTGTATTTTAAAAACCTAGTGGGCATCCTGTTGACAAAAACGGCCAAAAGGTGTCATCCGTTTGTCTTAGCAAACTCTACATGCCTACAAATTTCAGCAACTAATCGGGCAAACCACAGATTTTTGCATGAATTTTTAAATTTTTCTACAATTAGCTAATGGAGCCATTTTGCCCGCCCACTGGCGAAACCTATAAAATCACAAATTTTCACCAGGCCTGATTTTTTCAGCCAATTTTTTTCGAATTGAAATGTTGTTAAAAGGCCCCAAAAAGCCCTGTAAAGTGGAAGAATAATAATAATAATAATAAGAATAATAATAATAATCACAACAGATACAATACGGTCCAGCACCGTCAGTGACATTCAGATGAAATCTGTAATAATTTGCAAAGTATGACACAAAGCGTTTGTTTTTCCCCTAAACCGATGCACCGTCAAAACGGCGACCGCTGACCCCTGCACTGCCGGTTTCAAGCACGACTCATAGTCTGTCGGAGGTTTGTGCATGTAGATGTTCTTCAGACCTTATCACTTTTGAAATGTCACAGAAAGATCCTCAAAATGTCACCCCCGTCACGCCCACACCGTTAATTGACAACAAGATGATTTTAATAACTTTTCATGTCACAGGTCTCAAGAGTGTCCGTACTCATTTTCGTGACATTCAGATGAAATCTGTAGGAGGAGTTTGCAAAAGTATGACACATGCCCAATTTTGGTCATTTCCTGTCACCAGGAGGGGGCGCTGTCAGTAGGGCTGAACATGACCATGTGACTGGCTTCAGGACAAGACTCTTATGATACACATGAAGTTTAGTGCAAGTCGGACAATGTGCACTGAAGTTATGAGCATTTGAATTTTCATGGCGAATCGCTTAAAATGGCAGCCCTGCCACGCCCTCACCGTGAATCCCACTGGACTGATTTTAATGTCTTTTGATCTTCAATGGGTCAAGAGTACAGACAGCAATTTTCATAAGAATCGGACAAAATCCCTAGGAGGAGTTTGTGAAAGTACGCAATGTGCAAATGGCAAAAAATGGCCGTTCAATTCAAAATGGCCGACTTCCTGTTGACTTTAGCCTATGGTGTCAAGAGACTTTTTTGTAGAAGTGGGTGTGATACATAAGTTCACCAATTTTCATCAGTGTACGTGGAATAGGACCTTGGGGCTGCAATTTAGGGGGCGCTAGCGAGGCAGTTGGCCTCGCCCACTTGCGAAACCAATAAAATTTGTAAAATACTGTGTTAACTGACCAGCTCGTGAAGTTTGGTGTGTAATGAGCAAAGTTTAACTAAATTTATTAAGGAATTGTTATTCACGGCGAGATGCTCAAAATGGCCACCCCGTCACGCCCACAGCATTTATTTGAACGAAAAGATTTTAATAAATTTTCATGTCACAGGTCTCCAGAGTGTCCACACCTGTTTTTGTGACATGCAGATGAAATCGGTAGGAGGAGTTCGCAAAAGTATGACACATGCCCAATTTTGGACATTTCCTGTCGCCAGGAGGGGGCGCTGTCAGTATGGCTGAATATGACCATGTGAATGGCTTCAGTAAGGGACTCTTATGATAAGTATAAAGTTTGGTGCAGGTCTGTCAGTGTTCACTGAAGTTATAAGCATTTGAATTTTCATGGCAAATCGCTTAAAATGGCGGTCATGCCACGCCCACACCGTGATTCCCACTGGGATGATTTTAATAGCTTTTGATCTTCAAGGGGTTAAGAGTAAACAAAGCAATTTTCACGAGAATCGGACAAAACCGTAGGAGCAGTTCATTAAATTCAGATGCCTGAAATCGCCAAAAATTGGCCTATTTTGTATTTTCAACGCCACCTAGCGGGCGTCCTGTGCATTGGACAAAAAAGTCCCAAATAGCAAATCCGTTTGTCTTGGCATCCACTACAAGCCAACCAAATTTCAGCATAATCGGGCAAACCACTGATTTTTCATGAATTTTTGAATATTTCTAGGGGGCGCTGTGGAGCCATTTTGCCCCAGCCACATGCAAAACCAATAAAATCTAAAATTTTTCACCAGGCCTGATTTTTCTGCCAAATATGTGTTCGAATTGAAAAACGTTTAAGCCCCCAAAAAGCCCTCTAAACTTGTAGAATAATAAGAATAATAATAATTAAAAAAGCCCGGCCCACTTATGCAACCCCTCGCAACGATGCACCGCCCGAGAAAATTACCGCCAATCCCTCCCAGCGCCGCCAACTGGAGGTGAAGTTGCTTGAATCTGTCGCAGGAATTGCATGTAAATGTTCTTCAGACCTGTCACTTTCTCTGTCACGGAAAGATCCTCAAAATGTCCACCCGTCACACCCACACTGTTAATTGACAACAAGAGATTTTGATAAGTTTTCATGTCACAGGGCTCAAGAGTGTCCACACCCGTTTTCGTGACATTCAGTTGAAATCTGCAGGAGAAGTTCGCAAAAGTATGACACATGCACAATTTTGCTAATTTCCTGTCACCAGGAGGGGGCGCTGTCAGTATGGCTAAATATGACCATGTGAATGGCTTCAGAGCAGGACTCTTATGATATGCATAAAGTTTGGTGCATGTCGGATAATTTACACTGAAGCCATAAGCATTTGAATTTTCAGGGTGAATTGCTTAAAATGGCGGCCCTGCCACGCCCACACCATGACTCCCACCGAAATGAATTTAATAACTTTTGCTCTTCAAGGGTTCAAGAGTACACACAACTATTTTCATGAGAATCGGACAAAATCCCTAGGAGGAGTTCGTTAAAAATGCGGAACGCGCAAAATGGCAAAAAATGGCCGTTCAATTAAAAATGGCCGACTTCCTGTTGACTTTAGCCTATGGTGTCAAGAGACTTTTTTGTAGACGTGGGTGTGATACATATGTCCAGCAACTTCCATCAGTGTATGTGCAGGAAGGCCTTGGGGCTGCAGTTTAGAGGGCGCTAGCGAGGCAGATGGCCCCGCCCACTTGCAAAACCAATACAATTAGTAATTGTCTATGGAAACTGACCAGCTTATGAAGTTTGGTATGTAAAGAACAAAGTTTACCTAAATTTATTAGGGAATCAATGTTCACAGCGAGATGCTGATAATGGCCGCCCCATGACGCCCACAGGGTTAATCCGAACAAGAAGATTTTAATAACTTTTCATGTCACAGGTCTCAAGAGTGTCCACGCCTGTTTTCATGACATTCAGATGAAATCTGTAGGAGGAGTTTGCAAAAGTATGACACATGCCCAATTTTTGTCATTTCCTGTCGCCAGGAGGGGGCGCTGTCAGTATGGCTGAATATGACCAATTGAGTGGTTTCAAGGCGGGACTCATAATAATCCTGAGGTTTGGTGCACGTCGGACAAATATCACTGAAGTTATAAGCATTTGAAATTTCATGGCCAAACGCTTAAAATGGCGGCCCTGCCACGCCCACACCTTGACTCCAACCGAGATGATTTTAATAACTTTTGATCGTCAAGGGGTCAAGAGTAAACACAGTGATTTTCATGAGAATCCGGCAAAACCCCTAGGAGGAGTTCGTGAAATTCCGATGCCTGAAATCGGCAAAAATTGCCTTATTTTGTATTTTCAACGGCACCGAGCGGGAATCCTGTGCATTGGACAAAAACGTCCCAAATGGCAAATCCGTTTGTCTTGGCAAGCTCTACATGCCTACCAAATTTCAGCATAATCGGACAAACCACAGATTTTTCATTAATTTTTTAATTTTTCTAGGGGGCGCTGTGGAGCCAGTTTGCCCCGCTCACTGGCGAAACCAATAAAATCAAAAATTTTCACCAGGCCTGATTTTTATGCCACATTTTTGTTCGAATTGAAACACGTTAAAGCCCTCTAAAGGCCCTGTAAAGTGGAAGAATAATATGAAAAATAAGAATAATAAGAATAAGAATAATAATAATAATCACTACAGATACAATACGGTCCTCGCACCGTGAGTGCTCGGGCCCGTAATTAAAGCCGCAAGCGGCGTTGTACGGGCCCTCGCACACCGATGCACCGCCGAGAACGAGCCACCGCCAATCCCTGCGCTCGCGGACTGGAGGTAACGTTGCTTGGGTCTGTCTCAGGAATTGCATGTAAATGTTCTTCAGACCTGTCACTGTCGCCTGTCACGGAAAGATGCTCAAAATGGCCGCCCCGTCACACCCACACCGTTAATTGACAACAAGAGATTTTGACATGTTTTCATGTCACAGGGCTCAAGAGTGTCCACACCCTTTTTAGTGACATTCAGATGAAATCTGCAGGAGAAGTTCGCCAAAGTATGACATGTGCACAATTTTGGTAATTTCCTGTCGCCAGGAGGGGGCGCTGTCAGTATGGCTAAATTTGACCATGTGAATGGCTTCAGGGCGGGACTCTTATGATATGCATAAAGTTTCGTGCATGTCGGACGATGTACACTGAAGTCATAAGCATTTGAATTTTCATGGCGAATTGCTTAAAATAGCGGCCCTGCCACGCCCACACCATGACTCCCAACGAAATCAATTTAATAACTTTTGCTCGTCAAGGGGTAAAGAGTACACACAGCGGTTTTCATGAAAATCCGAAAAAATCTCTAGGAGGAGTTCGCAAAAGAACGCAACGTGCAAATCGCCAAAAATGGCTGTTCAATTCAAAATGGCCGACTTCCTGTTGTCTTTAGCCTACGGTGTCAAGAGACTTTTTTGTAGATGTGGTTGTGCTACATATGCCCACAAATTTTCATCAGTGTACGTGGAAGAGTGCCTTGGGGCTGCAGTTTAGGGGGCGCTAGCGAGGCAGTTAACCCTGCCCACTTGCGAAACCGATACAGTTCATAAATTACTATGGAAACTGACCAGTATGTGAAGTTTGGTATGTAATGAACAAGGTTTTACTAAATTTATTAGGGAATTGTTGCTCACACTGAGATACTCAAAATGGCCAACCGGTCACGCACGCAGGGTTAATCCAAACAATAAGATTTTAATAACATTTGATGTGACGATTCTCGGGAGTGTCCACACCCGTTTTCGTTTAATTCAGATGAAATCTGTAGGAGGAGTTCACAAAAGTATGACACATGCCCAATTTTTGTCATTTCCTGTCGCCAGGAGGGGGCGCTGTCAGTATGGCTGAATATGACCATTTAAGTGGTTTCAGGGCGGGACTCTTATAATACTCCTGAGGTTTGGTGCACGTCGGACTAATATCACTGAAGTTATAAGCATTTGAAATTTCATGGCAAAACGCTTAAAATGGCGGCCCTGCCACGCCCACATCTTGACTCCAACCGAGATGATTTTAATAACTTTTGATCTTCAAGAGGTCAAAAGTAAACACAGTGATTTTCATGAGAATCCGGCAAAACCCCTAGGAGGAGTTGGTTAAATTCCGATGCCTGAAATCGGCAAAAATGGCCTAATTTTTGAATTTTCAACGCCACCTAGCGGTCTTCCTGTGCATTGGACAAAAAATGTCCCAAATGGCAAATCCGTTTGTCTTGGCAAGCTCTACATGCCTACCAAATTTCAGCATAATCGGGCAAACCACAGATTTTTCATGAATTTTTAAATTTTTCTAGGGGGCGCTGTGGAGCCATTTTGCCCCGCCCACTGGCGAAACCAATAAAATCATAGAATTTTCACCAGGCCTGATTTTTGAGCCACATTTTTGTTCGAATTGAAACACGTTCAAGCCCCCAAAAAGCCCTGTGGAAGAATAATAATAATAATAAAATTAAAGCATAGCCCGCGTTATGGCCCTCGCACACCGATGCACCGCCGAGAACGAGCCACCGCCAATCCCTGCGCTCGCCAACTGGAGGTAAAGTTGCTTAGGTCTGTAGCAGGAATTGCATGTAAATGTTCTTCAGACCTGTGACTTTCGCCTGTCACGGAAAGATCCTCAAAATGTCCACCCCGTCACACCCACACTGTTAATTGACAACAAGAGATTTAGATACGTTTTCATGTCACAGGGCCTCAAGAGTGTCCACACCCGTTTTCGTGACATTCAGATGAAATCTGCAGGAGAAGTTCGCAAAAGTATGACACATGCACAATTTTGCTAATTTCCTGTCACCAGGAGGGGCGCTGTCAGTATGGCTAAATATGACCATGTGAATGGCTTCAGGGCGGGACTCTTATGATATGCATAAAGTTTGGTGCATGTCGGACAATTTACACTGAAGCCATAAGCATTTGAATTTTCATGGCGAATCCCTTAAAATGGCGGCCCTGCCACGCCCACACCATGACTACGACCGAAATGAATTTAATAACTTTTGCTCTTCAAGGGGTCAAGAGTACACACAGCGATTTTCATGAGAATCGGACAAAATGCCTAGGAGAAGTTCGTTAAAGTACGCAACGTGCAAATCGCCAAAAATGGCCGTTCATTTAAAAATGGCCGACTTCCTGTTGACTTTAGCCTATGGTGTCAAGAGACTTTTTTGTAGACGTGGGTGTGATACATATGTCCAGCAACTTTCATCAGTGTCGTGGAACAAGGCCTTGGGGCTGCAGTTTAGAGGGCGCTAGCGCAGGCAGTTGGCCCCACCCACTTGCAAAACCAATACAATTAGTAATTGTCTATGGACACTGACCAGCTTGTGAAGTTTGGTATGTAAAGAACAAAGTTTACCTAAATTTATTAGGGAATCAATGTTCACGGCGAGATGCTGATAATGGCCGCCCCCATTACGCCCACAGGGTTAATCCGAACAAGAAGATTTTAATAAGTTTTTCATGTCACAGGTCTCAAGAGTGTCCACGCCCGTTTTTCATGACATTCAGATGAAATCTGTAGGAGGAGTTTGCAAAAGTATGACACATGCCCAATATTTGTCATTTCCTGTAGCCAGGAGGGGGCGCTGTCAGTATGGCTGAATATGACCAATTGAGTGGTTTCAAGGCGGGACTCATAATAATCCTGAGGTTTGGTGCACGTCGGACAAATATCACTGAAGTTATAAGCATTTGAAATTTCATGGCCAAACGCTTAAAATGGCGGCCCTGCCACGCCCACACCTTGACTCCAACCGAGATGATTTTAATAACTTTTGATCGTCAAGGGGTCAAGAGTAAACACAGTGATTTTCATGAGAATCCGGCAAAACCCCTAGGAGGAGTTCGTTAAATTCCGATGCCTGAAATCGGCAAAAATTGCCTTATTTTGTATTTTCAACGGCACCGAGCGGGAATCCTGTGCATTGGACAAAAATGTCCCAAATGGCAAATCCATTTGTCTTGGCAAGCTCTACATGCCTACCAAATTTCAGCATAATCGGACAAACCACAGATTTTTCATTAATTTTTTAATTTTTCTAGGGGGCGCTGTGGAGCCAGTTTGCCCCGCTCACTGGCGAAACCAATAAAATCAAAAATTTTCACCCGGCCTGATTTTTCAGCCACATTTTTGTTCAAATTGAAACACGTTAAAGCCCTCTAAAGGCCCTGTAAAGTGGAAGAATAATATGAAAAATAAGAATAATAAGAATAAGAATAATAATAATAATCACTACAGATACAATACGGTCCTCGACCGTGAGTGCTCGGCCCGTAATTAAAGCCGCATAAAAAGCGTTATGCGGGCCTCGCACACCGATGCACCGCCGAGAACGAGCCACCGCCAATCCCTGCGCTCGCGGACTGGAGGTAACGTTGCTTGGGTCTGTCTCAGGAATTGCATGTAAATGTTCTTCAGACCTGTCACTGTCGCCTGTCACGGAAAGATGCTCAAAATGGCCGCCCGTCCACACCCACACCGTTAATTGACAACAAGAGATTTTGACATGTTTTCATGTCACAGGGCTCAAGAGTGTCCACACCCTTTTTAGTGACATTCAGATGAAATCTGCAGGAGAAGTTCGCCAAAGTATGACATGTGCACAATTTTGGTAATTTCCTGTCGCCAGGAGGGGGCGCTGTCAGTATGGCTAAATTTGACCATGTGAATGGCTTCAGGGCGGGACTCTTATGATATGCATAAAGTTTCGTGCATGTCGGACGATGTACACTGAAGTCATAAGCATTTGAATTTTCATGGCGAATTGCTTAAAATAGCGGCCCTGCCACGCCCACACCATGACTCCCAAATCTAAATCAATTTAATAACTTTTGCTCGTCAAGGGGTAAAGAGTACACACAGCGGTTTTCATGAAAATCCGAAAAAATCTCTAGGAGGAGTTCGCAAAAGAACGCAACGTGCAAATCGCCAAAAATGGCTGTTCAATTCAAAATGGCCGACTTCCTGTTGTCTTTAGCCTACGGTGTCAAGAGACTTTTTTGTAGATGTGGTTGTGCTACATATGCCCACAAATTTTCATCAGTGTACGTGGAAGAGTGCCTTGGGGCTGCAGTTTAGGGGGCGCTAGCGAGGCAGTTAACCCTGCCCACTTGCGAAACCGATACAGTTCATAAATTACTATGGAAACTGACCAGTATGTGAAGTTTGGTATGTAATGAACAAGGTTTTACTAAATTTATTAGGGAATTGTTGCTCACACTGAGATACTCAAAATGGCCACCCGGTCACGCACGCAGGGTTAATCCAAACAATAAGATTTTAATAACATTTGATGTGACGATTCTCGGGAGTGTCCACACCCGTTTTCGTTTAATTCAGATGAAATCTGTAGGAGGAGTTCGCAAAAGTATGACACATGCCGAATTTTGGCCATTTCCTGTCGCAAAGAGGGGGTGCTGTGAGTATGGCTGAATAGGACAATTGGATTTGCTTCAGGGCAAGACTCTTATCATACACATAAAGTTTGGTGCATGTGGGACAATGTACACTGAAGTTATAAGCATTTGAATTTTCATTGTGAATTGCTTAAAATGGCGGCCCTGCCACGCCCACATCGTGACTCCCACTGATATGATTTTAATAACTTTTGATCTTCAAGGGGTCAAGAGTACACACAGCAATTTTCATGAGAATCAGACAAAATCCCTAGGAGGAGTTCGTTAAAGTACGGAACGTGCAAATCGCCAAAAATGGCTGTTCAATTAAAAATGGCCGACTTCCTGTTGACTTTAGCCTATGGTGTCCAAGACTTTTTTGTAGACGTGGGTGTGATACATATGTCCAGCAACTTTCATCAGTGTACGTGGAAGAAGGCCTTGGGGCTGCAGTGTAGAGGGCGCTAGCGAGGCAGTTGGCCCCGCCCACTTGCAAAACCAATACAATTAGTAATTGTCTATGAAAACTGACCAGCTTGTGAAGTTTGGTATGCAAAGAACAAAGTTTACCTGAATTTATTAGGGAATCAATGTTCACGGTAAGATGCTCAAAATGGCCGCCCCATCACGCCCACAGGGTTAATCCGAACAAGAAGATTTTAATAACTTTTCATGGTACAAGTCTCAAGAGTATCCATGCCCGTTTTAGTGACATTCAGATGAAATCTGTAGGAGGAGTTCGCAAAAGTATGACACATGCCCAATTTTTGTCATTTCCTGTCGCCAGGAGGTGGCGCTGTCAGTATGGCTGAATATGACCATTCGAGTGGTTTCAGGGCGGGACTCTTATAATACTCCTGACGTTTGGTGCACGTCGGACAAATATCACTGAAGTTATTAGCATTTGAAATTTCATGGCAAAACGCTTAAAATGGCGGCCCTGCCACGCCCACACCTTGACTCCAACCGAGATGATTTTAATAACTTTTGATCTTCAAGGGGTCAAGAGTGAACACAGTGATTTTCATGAGAATCCGGCAAAACCCCTAGGAGGAGTTCATTAAATTCCAATGCCTGAAATTGGCAAAAATGGCCTAATTTTTGAATTTTCAACGCCACCTAGCGGTCTTCCTGTGCATTGGACAAAAACGTCCTAAATAGCAAATCCATTTGTCTTGGCAAGCTCTACATGCCTACCAAATTTCAGCATAATCGGGCAAACCACAGATTTTTCATGAATTTTTTAATTTTTCTAGGGGGCGCTGTGGAGCCATTTTGCCCCGCCCACTGGCGAAACCAATAAAATCATAGAATTTTCACCAGGCCTCATTTTTCAACCACATTTTTGTTCGAATTGAAACACGTTAAAGCCCCCAAAAAGCCCTGTAAAGTGGAAGAATAATAATAATAAGAATAATAATAATAATAATCACTATAGATACAAAACGGTCCTCGCACCGTGAGTGCTCGCGCCCGTAATAATAAGAATAATAATAATCACTACAGATACAATACGGTCCTCGCACCGTGAGTGCTCAGGCCCGTAATTAAAACCACAAGCGGCGTTGTACGGGCCCTCGCACATCGATACACCGCCGAGAACGAGCGACCGCCAACCCCTGCACTCGCCGACTGGAGGTAACGTTGCTCGAGTCTGTCGGAGGAATTGCATGTAGATGTTCTTCAGATCTGTCACTGTCGCCTGTCACGGAAAGATGCTCAAAATGGCCGCCCCGTCACACCCACACCATTAATTGACAACTCGAGATTTTAAAAACTTTTCATGTCACAGGGCTCAAGAGTATCCACACCCTTTGTTGTGACATTCAGATGAAATCTGTAGGAGAAGTTCGCAAAAGTATGACACATGCCCAATTTTGGCCATTTCTTGTCGCCAGGAGGAGGCGCTGTCAGTATGGCTGAATTGGACAATTTTATTTGCTTCAGAGCAAGACTCTTATCATACACATACAGTTTGGTGCATGTCGGACAATGTACGCTGAAGTTATAAGCATTTGAATTTTCATGGCGAATCACTTAAAATGGCAGCCCTGCCACGCCCACACCGTGAATCCCACTGGAATGATTTTAATAACTTTTGATCTTCAAGGGGTTTAGAGTACACAAAGCGATTTTCATGAGAATCAAACGAAATCCCTAGGAGGAGTTCGTTAAAGTACGCGACGTGCAAATCGCCAAAAATGGCCGTTCAATTCAAAATGGCCGACTTCCTGTTGACTTTAGCCTATGGTCTCAAGAGACTTTTTTGTAGATGTGGGTGTGATACATATATCCACTAATTTTCATCAGGGTACGTGGAATGGGGCCTTGGGGCTGCAGTTTGGGGGCGCTAGCGAGGCAGTTGGTCCCGCCCACTTGTGAAACCAATTAAATTCGTAAATGTTTTTGGAATCTGACCAGCGTGTAACGTTTGGTGTGTACTGAGCAACGTTTACCTAAATTTATTAGGGAATCCTTGCTCACGGCAAGATGCTCAAAATGACCGCCCTGTCACGCCCACAGCATTTATCCGAACGAAAAGATTTTAATAACTTTTCATGTCACAGGTCTCAAGAGTGTCAACACCAGTTCTCGTGACATTCAGATGAAATCTGTATGAGGAGTTTGCAAAAGTATGACACATGCCCAATTTTCGTCATTTCCTGTCGCCAGGAGGGGGCGCTGTCAGTATGGCAGGATATGACCATGGAAATGGCTTCAGGGCAGAACTTTAATGATAGGCATAAAGTTTGGTGCATGTCGGACAATGTACACTGAAGTTATAAGCATTTGAATTTTCATTGTGAATTGCTTAAAGTGGCGGCCCTGCCACGCCCACATCGTGACTCCCACCGAAATGAATTCAATCACTTTTGATCTTCAAGGGTTCAAGAGTACACACAGCGATTTTCATGAGAATCAGACAAAATCCCTAGTAGGAGTTAGTTAAAGTACGCAACATGCAAATCGCCAAAAATGGCCATTCAATTAAAAATGGCCGACTTCCTGTTGACTTTAGCCTATGGTCTCAAGAGACTTTTTTGTAGATGTGGGTGTGATACATATATCCACCAATTTTCATCAGGGTACGTGGAATGGGGCCTTGGGGCTGCAGTGTAGGGGGCGCTAGCGAGGCAGTTGGTCCCGCCCACTTGTGAAACCAATTAAATTCGTAAATGTTTTTGGAATCTGACCAGCGTGTAACGTTTGGTGTGTACTGAACAACGTTTACCTAAATTTATTAGGGAATCCTTGTTCACGGCAAGATGCTCAAAATGACCGCCCTGTCACGCCCACAGCATTTATCCGAACGAAAAGATTTTAATAACTTTTCATGTCACAGGTCTCAAGAGTGTCAACACCAGTTCTCGTGACATTCAGATGAAATCTGTATGAGGAGTTTGCAAAAGTATGACACATGCCCAATTTTCGTCATTTCCTGTCACCAGGAGGGGGCGCTGTCAGTATGGCAGGATATGACCATGGAAATGGCCTCAGGGCAGAACTTTAATGATAGGCATAAAGTTTGGTGCATGTCGGACAATGTACACTGAAGTTATAAGCATTTGAATTTTTATTGTGAATTGCTTAAAGTGGCGGCCCTGCCACGCCCACATCGTGACTCCCACCGAAATGAATTCAATAACTTTTGATCTTCAAGGGTTCAAGAGTACACACAGCGATTTTCATGAGAATTAGACAAAATCCCTAGTAGGAGTTAGTTAAAGTACGCAACATGCAAATCCCCAAAAATGGCCGTTCAATTAAAAATGGCCGACTTCCTGTTGACTTTAGCCTATAGTGTCAGAGACTTTTTTGTAGACGTGGGTGTGATACATATGTCCAGCAACTTTCATCAGTGTACGTGGTAGAAGGCCTGGGGGCTGCAGTTTAGAGGGCGCTAGCGAGGCAGTTGGCCCCGCCCACTTGCAAAACCAAAAAAATTCATAAATTCTTATGGAAACTGACCAGCTTGTGAAGTTTGGTGTGTAATGAACAACGTTTAACTAAATTTATTTGGGAATTGTTGTTCACACCGAGATGCTCAAAATGGCCGCCCTGTCACGCCCACAGCATTTATCTGAACAAAAAGTTTTTAATAACTTTTCATGTCACAGGTCTCCAGAGTGTTCACACCCGTTTTTGTGACATTCAGATGAAATCTTTAGGAGGAGTTTGCAAAAGTATGACACATGCCCAATTTTTGTCATTTCCTGTCGCCAGGAGGGGGCGCTGTCAGTATGGCAGAATATGACCATGTGAATGGCTTAATGGCAAGACTCTTATAATACGCATGAAGTTTGGTGCAGGTCGGGCAATGTACACTGAAGCATTTGAAATTTCATGGCAAATCGCTAAAAATGGCGGCCCTGCCACGCCCGCACCGTGACTCCCATCGGGATGATTTCAACACATGATGATCTTCAACGGATCTAGAGTAAATACAGGGATTTTCATGAGAATCGGACAAAATCCCAAGGAGGAGTTCGTTAAATTCCGATGCCTGTAATCGCCAAAAATTGCCTTATTTTGTATTTTCAACGCCACCTAGCTGGCTTCCTGGTCATTGGACAAATACGTCCTATTATGGCCCCAATTTGTTATGGCGTCAATTTGTTATGGCATCACGGACAGCAAGGGATGACAGACAAAATTCTTAAACTTCAACAGATTTAATTAAACAAACACAACCAATCTACTCTCTACTGACCAAGATTGAAATAATAATAAAAAAAATAGTTACAGTCCCTTGGTAATTGAGATGGGCTGCTATGTTGCGATGCCCTGGGACAGGAAAATGCTCCAACACAGGCAAAAATCCACAAAAAGCTTCACAGGTCTTGAAAAGAGTGACAGGTCTGGTCAAATGTATCCTTCCACAATTTCTCCTTGCAATTTCTCCAACAACCCTTCACTCTCTCAATTTTTTTCCTTATATAATCATGTCCAGCCCCCTCTGAGGCATGCCCAGGACATGCCCAAAACCTAGTTCCAGACTTGGCTTAACAAAAAAAATGTCAATACTGCCATCTAGTGGCTTTTTCCCACATTACACCTCCATTCCAAAAGGGAAAAATTTTGACTCATAAAGGCAAAATTTTTCTTTTCAATACAAAAATGGTTAAGTTGACACTTGTATATATATACATATAATACAATATGCTAAAAAACACAGGTGATATATATACACATACTCAAACACGGGATAAGCAATCGGCAATTACATTGTCAGCACCCTTTACATGCTTAATTTCCAAGTCAAACTCTTGTAAAATCAAACTCCAATTCAACAATCTCCGATTCTTGTTTTTCATCTTACTCAAAAACATTAACGGATTGTGGTCAGTAAAAACAATCATTGGCTTTTGCCCTGTACAAACATAAACTTCAAAGTGTTGTAAGGATAGAACCAGAGCCAACAGCTCATTCTCAATTGTGGAATAGTTCTTTTGGTGGCTATTGAACTTCCTGGAGAAGTATGCCACGGGATGCTCAATGTCATCAGAGTCACTTCTCTGTAGGAGCACAGATCCACAAGCTTGGTCGCTAGCATCGACCGCTATGGAGAACGGTTTGTTGAAGTCAGGAGATTTGAGCACGGGGAAGTGACACAGCAGGGACCTCAGGCGATCGAAGGCTCTTTGGCACGCTTCATCCCAAGTGAACTTTACGCCTTTCTTCAGTTGGTTGGTGAGACTGAGAGCAATCTCAGCAAAGTTCTTGCAGAACTTGCGGTAGTACCCGATCATTCCAAGGAAGCGGCGCAAAGCTTTTTTGTTGTCAGGAACTGGAAAGTCCATGATGGCTTGGACTTTAGCATTTTTGGGTCCCACCTTACCCTGGCCTATGACGTAGTCAAGATACATGACAGTAGCACAACCAAAGTCACTCTTGTTCAGGTTAACAGTCAGGTTAGCCTGGGTCAAGCGCTGGAACAACGTCTCTACATCTTTCAGATGTTCTTCCCAGGAGTCACTCCATGTGATCAGTTCGTCGATGTACGCACCCATGTGTGGCAATCCGGCGATTGTAGACTGTATCATCCTTTGGAACGTGGCTGGGGCATTTTTCATGCCAAAGGGTAGGACTTCATACTGGTATAACCCAGATGGTGTGGCAAAAGCAGAGATGCTCTTGGCCCTCTCAGTTAAAGGCACGCACCAATAACCCTTCAATAAATCAATCTTAGTCAGAACCTTTGCTTGCCCTACTCTATCGATACAATCATCAATCCTAGGTATTGGAAACACATCAGTTCTAGTTACATCATTGACTTTGCGATAATCTGTACAGAATCTAGTACTTCCATCAGGTTTTGGAACTAGAACACAGGGTGAACTCCAATCTGAGTTAGAGGGTCTGATAATATCATGTTCTAACATGTACTCAACCTCTTTCTCAGCAATCTTTCTCTTTTCAGGATTCATCCGCACGGATGCTGTTTTATTGGTTTGGCATCACCAACATCTACATCATGAGAGGCTATAGAAACTCTCTTTGGAACATCAGGAAATAGATCTTTATATTTCTTGATCAACCTCTCAAACTGATCTTTCTGTGAGGGTTCTAAGTGCTGGAGTTTTACATCAAGATTTTGCAACACTTCTGAAAGAACTTCAGCTTTAATTCTAGGTTCATCATCTTGAAACTCCCCCTCATCTTCACAAGTCTCGGCCATAGGAGGATCTGAAGTGACAGCTGCAACCCTAGCATTCCTATCATGATAAGACTTCAGCATGTTAATGTGACACAACTGTTTTGGCTTTCTCCTATCTTGAGTCTTCACAATGTAATTGAGATCATTGAGTTTTGTCAGAATTTCATAAGGACCATGAAATCTAGCCTGCAATGGATTGGACTGCAAGGGAAACAACACAAGGACCTTGTCTCCTGGTTTAAACTCACGGCTTCTAGCCTTATGATCATACCAAGTTTTCATTTTTCCCTGACTTGATTTCAAGTTCTCTTTGGCTAGGTCACAAGCTGCACGCAGTCTTTCCTTGAACTTGCTAACATAGTCTAACAGACTGATATGCGGCTCTTTCTCTTGCCATTGTTCACTCAACAATAGCAAAGGTCCTCTCACTTCATGGCCAAACACTAGCTCAAACGGACTGAATCCAGTAGACTCCTGCACTGCTTCCCTAGCTGCAAACAACAGCAAATGAACACCTTCATCCCAGTCTTTCTCATGGCCATAACAATAAGTCCTCATCATTGTCTTGAGAGTGGAATGAAACCGCTCTAAGGCACCCTGACTCTCTGGATGATAGGCACTGGAAAGAATCTGCTTCGCACCTAGTTCATACACAACCTGCTGAAACAATCCGGAAGTGAAATTGCTACCTTGATCTGACTGAATTTCCCTGGGAAGGCCAAACAACGTGAAGAACTTTATCAAAGCCTTCGAGATTGCAGTTGCCTTGATGTTGCGTAAAGGTATGCCTTCAGGGAATCTGGTAGATGCACACATGATTGTCAACAAGTACTGATTTCCAGATCTAGTCTTGGGTAATGGACTAACACAATCAACGATGACCTTGGAAAAGGGCTCCCCAAATGCTGGGATAGGCTGCAATGGAGCTACAGGTGGGTCTAACTGGTGTTTTCCAACTACCTGACAAGTGTGACAGGTTTTGCAAAAGTTGGAAACATCTTTCCGAAGTCCAGGCCAGAAGAAGTGTTTCATGATCTTGTCAACAGTCTTGTTAACACCAAGATGACCTCCTAAAGGCAAACTATGAGCCATTGTTAAGATCTCATTCCTGTAGACCTTCGGAACAACAATTTGCTTGACCACTGCCCAATCTGCATTGGCAGGGATATCAGGAGGGCGCCACTTCCGCATCAACACTCCATCCTTGAGATAATACCCAACTGGAACTGCGTCTATTTCTTCATCAGGAAGGGCTCTCTTTTTTAGTACACAAATTTCAGGATCATTGGTTTGCTCCTGAATCAACCGCTTTCTGGACAGAGACAAGTCTCCAGACACATCAGAATCACCAGACCCATCTGGCTGGCTGAATAGAGAACTGATAAAAGTGTCTGATAAGTCCTCAAACGGAGAAACCATAGTAGGCTGAACAGAGTCATGAGGCGAACCACCTGAGTCATGACTATTCAAGGTGCTGGATGGCACCACATCATCTTCTTCTTGAGCCTTCTTGGCCATAGCACGAGTCACTGCACAGGAAGGATACAGAGATGGGTCTTCATCGCCATCTTCAGTGCTCGGCTGCAGGCGAGTAAGATGAACAGGGGAACTACATTGCCCCCAGCCAGGTCATTGCCTAGCAACAGAGAAACACCCTTGATAGGTAGACTTGACGTAAGTCCCACCTTTACCTGTCCTGTAACTAAATCTGACTTCAAGAATACAGAGCGCAGGGGTACAGATACAGTCCTCCCTTCAATACCTTGTACAAGTATGAAATCCCCAGAAGCGGTCTCATCACGTAACTCCAAGGAGTCCATCCACAAAAGTGACTGAGAAGCTCCGGTATCCCTTAGGATATATATGGGGACAGGAGGAGAATGCTCATTCAGAGCCACAAATCCCTCTGACACAAATGGAAGAAATTCCTCCCTCACAAAGTCAGCAGTATCAGGCTTCTTAGCCTCACAAGGAACAGGCAATTTAGCAGATCGGTCATCTACTACAAGGGTTTCTAACCTTGTCTTCACAAAGGCATTGGGTTTAGTATCCTTTTCTTGTTCTTTCTTAGCTTTAAGGAACCAACAGTTAGTTGTAGCATGACCAGATTTCTTGCAATAATTGCAAACTAGACCACTTTTGTCACTGTCAGCTTTCACACTTTGTTCAGACCTTTTACTGGATTTCTGAGCACCATCACCAGATTTGTCTTTGTCTTTGGGTGAGGAATCTTGGGTATCACTGTTACCTTTCTTCTGAAATTGGGACCATCTATTGTTACTGCTAGACTGAAATTTGGACTTATGTATGAGAACATATTCGTCTGCAAACTTGGCAGCTGATTGCAAATTCAGTGCTTGCTTCTCAATAAGGTAGGTCTTAATATCATCCTTGACACAGTTCTTGAATTCTTCCACTAACACCATCTCTTTTAGTGAGTTGAAATCATCCTTGACCTCCATAGAAGTACACCAGCGCTCAAAGCAAACCTTCTTCTCGTTAGCAAATTCAACATAAGTCTGATTGTCAGATTTCTTCAGACCTCTGAATTTCTGTCGGTAAGTCTCTGGAACCAACTCATAAGCTGTCAAAATAACCTTTTTGACAACCTCATAATCAGAGGAATCATCTGCAGACAAAGCCAAATAGGCTTGTTGAGCTTTACCCTTGAGGACAGTTTGCAACATCAGAGGCCAGTGTTCCTTTGGCCACTGACAACTCTTAGCTACCTTCTCGAAGCACTGGAAATACTTATCAACCTCCTTTTCTGAGAATGGAGGCACCAGCTTTACCTCCTGGCTAGCCCGAAATTTGTTTTCCCCTTGCATTTTGATTTTTAGTAGCTCCATTTGGAGCCTTTCTTCTCTATCTAATTTTTCTAAATCGAAATCTCTCTGTCTCTGTCTCTCTCTTTCTGCTCATTCCTCTTTCTCTCTCTCTTTTTCCTCTTCTCTTGCTAATTTTTCTAACTCAAACTGCCTTTGTTTTTTTTTTTTTTTCAAATTTCTTTTCTCTTTTTTTTTTCTCTTGCTAATTTTTCTAACTCAAACTGCCTTTGTTTTTCTTTTTCTTTTTTTCTCCCTTTCTTTTTTCTCTTTCTCTCTCTCAAATTCTCTTTGTTTTTCTTTTTCCTCCCTTTCAATCTCTCTAGCCAGTCTTGCTTTTCGCATGGCTGGTTTTACATCTGTCAGCTCTGTCTGCATATTTCTAGCAGTTCTGTCTTTTTAAAAGACTTCAAAACCTCTACGGTTGGTGATGCCAAGAAATCATCCATTGCTGTTGATCTGCCAATATATATCTAGGAAAATTCAAAAAAACAATTTCACTTTTTGAAATTTTAGATTTTCAATAAATGACTCGCACAATGGTCTACCCCGGACCCGAGCCCCCAATTTGTTATGGCCCCAATTTGTTATGGCGTCAATTTGTTATGGCGTCACGGACAGCAAGGGATGACAGACAAAATTCTTAAACTTCAACAGATTTAATTAAACAAACACAACCAATCTACTCTCTACTGACCAAGATTGAAATAATAATTTAAAAAAATAGTTACAGTCCTTGGTAATTGAGATGGGCTGCTATGTTGCGATGTCCTGGGACAGGAAAATGCTCCAACACAGGCAAAAATCCACAAAAAGCTTCACAGGTCTTGAAAAGAGTGACAGGTCTGGTCAAATGTATCCTTCCACAATTTCTCCTTGCAATTTCTCCAACTACCCTTCACTCTCTCAATTTTTCTCCTTATATACTCTTGTCCAGCCCCCTCTGAGGCATGCCCAGGACATGCCCAAAACCTAGTTCCAGACTTGGCTTAACAAAAAAAAGTCAATACTGCCATCTAGTGGCTTTTTCCCACATTACAGTCCCAAATGGCAAATCCGTTTGTCTTGGCATGCTCTACATGCCTACCAAATTTTAGCATAATTGGGCAAATTTCTGATTTTTCATGAATTTTTGAATTTTTCTAGGGGGCGCTGTGGAGCCATCCCACATGCAAAACCAATAAAATCTAAAATCGTTCACCAGGCCTGATTTTTCTGCCAAAATTTTTTCTCGCACCGTGAGTGCTCGGGCCTGTAATAATAGTAATAACAATAATCACTACGTTACGATACAGTCCTCGCACCGTGAGTGCTTGAGCCCGTAATAATAATAATAATAATAATAATCACTACAGATACAATACGGTCCTCGCACCGTGAGTGCTTGGGCCCGTAATAATAATAAACAGCGCGATTTCAATAGGGTCCTCCGCTGACGACTTGCAGTCAGCTTGGGCCCGAATAATAATAATAATAATAAACAGCGCGATTTCAATAGGGTCCACCGCTGATGACTTGCAGTCGGCTTGAGCCCTAATAAAAATAAACAGTACGATTTCAATAGGGTCCTCGGACTACTTGCAGTCGACTCGGGCCCTAATAATAATAATCACTACAGATACAATACGGCCCTCGCACCGTGAGTGCTCGGGCCCGTAATAATAATAATCACTACAGTTACAATACGGTCCTTGCACCGTGAGTGCTCAGGCCCGTAATAATAATAATAATCACTACAGTTGCAATACGGTCCTCGCACCGTGAGTGCTCGGGCCCTAATAATAATAATTCCTTCAATTTCAATAGGGTCCTCGCACCCTAGGTGCTCAGGCCCTAATTAAAGCTGAAAGCAGTGATGAACGGGCCCTCGTACACTTGTGCACGTTGGGGGTGGTGGAATGATTGTGATGGGTGCAGCTGTGCATTCAAAACAATTGGATAGTGGCAGCCTGGTTAAAGAAGCTGCGAGGGCTGCTTTGTTGAAATGTTCTAGGAGGCGCTATGGCGCCATTTTGCCACGCCCATGGGCCACACCCCTATCATATGTAAGTGCTCGCAATTCTTGACGTGTGTATCGATTTTCATGAGGTTATGACTTTGTTAAAGCCATGAAATTGCCAAAAGTAATTTGATGACGAGGGATCGATAGTCGCCACACCAGCAGACAGACTCCATTGCTTGTAGCTTCCCAGCGTTCACAATGTAGCTTCACCAACTTGTTTTGAATGTATCAGAAGTGGAATGAAGTTGCTGGGGTCAACATTGTTGGATCAGTACATGGAAGAGTAAAAAAAGGTCACTTCCTGTTACCACCAGGGGGCACTATGAGAAAGGCGGGATATTAATATATGGGGGCGTTCAGGGCAGAGCCTTTATCCTGTCCATAAAATTTAAAGCTGTAAGGATAAAGTATGTGGGAGTGAGAGTCGTTGGAAAATGGATGGCGAAATCATGAAAGTCGCCAACATTTGTCACGCGCTAGCAGCCACGCCGTTTCACCTACAGACATGCTTTGAGCAACGTTTGGTCAACATGGTCTGTAGATGATCTGTACCAAATGGGAAGTTGTTTGGGGGAAATCCCTAGGAGAAGTTCATTAACCCCTTAAGCCCTGAGCCTCTTTTTCGAAAATGGCAAGCCCAAAATGAAATGAGTATATCTCTGCAACTATTTGGTCTATTTAAATAATCTTGGTATCATAATAAAGGTAAAACCATTTGGGATTTCTGCCATGGTATAAAAAAAATCTGTGTATATGTCACTGAGTCAGAGTAAATGAAGATGGAACACAGTATAAATCTAAGACCTCATTTTGCACCAAACAAAGTTTTACTTCCATCTCTTGTAAACTTCATTGGTTACTGTCTGAAACCTCTAAAAATTTACAGCACAGAATCTCACCATTATCTGTGCCAAAGTTTATTCTAATCAAGTAAATCAGAACAAAATTAGAGAGGAATGTCTGGGTGGCTTCTCCAAATTGGCAATTCAAGTACCTAGATATTAAAGGTGCACTATGCAAGTTTGTTCATTTTCTGCGCGATTATATTTTTGTCTCAATTCGCCGACATCTCCCCACGATCAGCTAGCTGCCTGCCCCTAAATTCACTGTAAAAAAACCCCAGACCCTGGAGATCATACAGGCGTCACAAACTGCAAATAAACACAAGGGGCACAGGCTGTGCCCCATAACTTAACAAACCATTCCGGCCAATCATCCACAAGAGTTGACAGTTACGGAAGCATGGGAAGGAGGGAACTATGGGAGGGAGGGGCTTGCTACCTCTGTTTTGTTTGAATTCGAATGTCAACAGAAGTGATGTCAACAAACTTGCATAGTGCACCTTTAAACTGTAAAACTCACCTCATTTCACTTATATGTCACTACATGGCATGCGTTCCACCCAAATACAACCAGTTTTTAATTTTTAGAATTTATTATTTTTTTTATTATTTTTTCTGCCAGTCCTATAGCCTAAACAATTTCCCATTCAAAGACAATAAATACAAAGAAAATGAAGTTTGGCTCCATTGGAGCAGATTTATTTAAAAAAAAAAAGCAAATTAATAAGATTATGAATACAAAAAGGGTTAAAAAATGGGGGGAAAAGTCAAAAGAATAAAACCCCCAGCAATTATTTATACAAGCAAAATGCTACTATTATCTTAGTAAAAGCACGCCTGCCCCGGGACTCAAACCCAGATTGCCAAAGTAGCCCTATACTCTAACCATTAGGCTATACCATTTTTCATGAGCACAGTGCTCAAATTGCTTATGGGTCACTCCATACTAAACTGTACAAATGTGTTACAATGGTGATGAAAATGCAAATACACCTTTTCCAAAGTTTTTCATTGTTTTTCAAACCCCATCCATGGGCATCACAAAGAAGCAAGCAAGAAGATAAACCGAGTGATCACGTCATTTCAGCGACCCCATAATGTACTATGACGGCAGGCGTTGTGGGTGTAACGAGAACACAAAACAGATATTGAATTCCTGAAAATCAGATACATTTCAAAGTCAATTCTTTTATATGATAAATGGCCTCAGTCTATCAGTAACATTTATGGACAATTACGGCCAGTCAATGTTTTTCATGTCTATTGTCCTCAATGTTTGTATTCCGTTCACCTGGCTCCAGTGCAAAGCATCGTTAAAATTTTGTAACTGGTTACCTGTTGCTCTAAATCACCAAAGGAATATATTATTTTATTCACAAGAAGGAATTGAAGAATTGAAGTGCAAGAAGTACTTAAGTCACATTTTCCAAAAAATGAGCTGACATGACTACCATAAAGTAGACTGTCACGTGCATCATTTAAAGTAAAAAAATTCCAAATATAAGTACTCAAGTCCTCAATACTGATATCTTCCCTGAATCTACTGAATTTTTGTGCAAGAAATACTCAAGTCTTTGCAGAAGTACTCAAGTCCTTGACATCATCAGGAACAAGTGCCTAAGTCCATGACTGTCCAATCAGCTGCTAGTATGTGTCATGTGACAAGCGTAGCAAAAATGACTGTTTGGCAATCAGAAAATGATTGAAACGGCATTTGTGTGGTAAAAGTACCGAAGTCCATGTATTTTATGGCAATAAGTACCGAAGTCCAGGCATTTTACGGTAAGAAGTACCAAAGTCCGAAACTGATTTTCTTGTTTTTTCGTAATAAAGCATTACTTTTCCTCAAAAACGTGTCTGTCTACTTTGATCACCCCTGGGACTAGCAGCAGGCGCCACTGAATGTTATCTTTTAAAAAAAGTATCTGCAGCATGTTTTCAAAACTTTGACCCTTAATATCTCAAAAGTGTTATTTTGTGACTAAAGTACTTCTTGCACCCAGGTCTTCAATTTCAAAGAATAAAAATGAAATAATAAATCAGGTGGCAAAGTAGGGTCATTTTCTCATAGACTTCAGTAGCATTGAACTCTGCAACCAACGACGTCACCATCTGCTGGCCATTAAATATAATGCAAATTTTTAAGATTTCCGCTTCGGCCTCTCTTTTTAGATCCGGGTGCTGCGTCCATCTTTATATACAGTCTATGCCCAGGACACGATCTAAGCATATTTCTTTATGTTGTTATGGTCGTAACATGATAGTATGAAACGGAAAAATTTTCTTTTTTCAATCATTATTTTTTAAAGCATGGTCTATATGATTGTCTGACGCCTTGTGAAATTTTGATGCAGGAAGTGAGTACCTTAGTTTGCCGCAGTCATCTTTACGCCATTTGCATACATTATGCAAATTAACCCACAGGTCTGGACGTAACACGTGAGGACGCGACCGGTTACGCCCACGACGGTCATTTCAAATTGCATTTCTGATCAGGCGAGTCCCGGTAATTTAGTGCAGACAATTGAAACCGTTATTATGGGTCTTTCTCTGCAATATTTCATTTCACTTTCTTTCAAAGTATCAACAGACAAGTCATGAGCATTTCATGAAGTTGGCTGCCAAAGTTTGTAACAAAATATGGCTTTCACAATGCCTTGGCTGACATCAGGACACCACTTTTTCTGCTGTGTTGTTGGACCGATGACTGTTTTTTTCTTATGTATATCTTCAATCTGGGAGTGAATAAATATGAACAATGCAAATCATTTAATTCTCTTAGAAAAATTTTATTGACCATTCTTATACAACACAGTGAATTGTGCAGTTTAGTATGGAGTGACCCTTATATAAAGAATGAGTCAAAAAAAACAAGTCACTCACCTTGTTTGTACTGTTGTGCCCTCAGTATCCATGTGTTTCTGTCAGAAAACGACTTTGAAAACAACTTGACGAAAATGACAGTTGAATAATTAGCGGATAATTATACCGAAAATACCACAAACAAACCTGTTCAGCGTTTATATTTTCGCACTATTTAAGTACATTCGAATGGCCCATGGACTCGGTTTGACGCACTGGGAACGCAAGGCTCTAACTCAGGCTGGCTTTAAGCGATAAAGATGCTTTAGGGCTCGTTGGAAACTTCAGAAGCCATAGAATCAAATGGCTGCCGGCAAAATCTTACTGACAGCATCAAAAGCCAATCACAGAGAGGAAAATACATTGCAAGCAAGCTGAATGCTGAGGAGCTGAGATCTTTGAAGCAATGCTCGAGAAGAAAAACATGCGTTGAGACTGGAAGATCTGGTTTCGTTATAACACGGACACATTGAGCTAACAATAGCAAGCTTGGATTTACCCTCAAACAGTTTTTTTTTATTCCAAAATATCAAAGGTAAGACATTTCTTTGCTCATCTCTGTAGACTGTAAAGTGTATGCCTGCTTTTCTTTGATTGTGGTGTCGGTTTAAAATGACAGGGCTGATATCGTTGGATCTGTGGACTTTCCTCTTTCATTTAAGGTATTGTTTGTATGCATAGCACAAATTTAGGAGAAATTCTAGTGATATATCAGCGCTGATATAATTTTATCCTATGTTTTGCTACATGCTTATTTACTTGCTTAGTGCTTGAATTGTGTTCGGTTGAGGTAAAAATGGTCTACATGAGCTCTTTGCCGAGTTTCTTTGTGAAATGTGGATATGCCGCATGACAATGTTGCTATTTGGAAACATGCTGTATTTATTATGTGTAACCACCGCCCCCTGGTACCGAGACGTAGGGCTTAAGGGGTTAAAATACGAGGTAAGGAAATCGCCGGTAATGAAAAATTCAAAACAAAATGGCCGACTTCCTGTTGGGGCTGAACCATGACGTCAAGAGACTTTTGTGTGCGTCAGGACAATTTCTACATGCGTACTAATTTTCATCCACCAACTCCAAAAAAAGCCCTATGGGGAGGGGTTTTAGAAAATGTCACGGGGGCGCTATAGAGTCATTTTGCCCCCCCTATGGGCAACACCCCTATTATATATAAGAATTCACCATTGTTGACGTGTGTATCAATTTTCATGAGGTTATGACTTCGATAAAGCCATGAAAAAGCCAAACGTAATTTGATGGCGAGGGATCGATAGTCGCCACGCTGGCAGACGGATGCCATTGAGCGTAGCTTCCCACCGTTCATAATGTAGCTTCACCAACTTGTTCTGCACGTCTTAGAAGTGGAATGAAGTTGGTGGGGTTAACTATGTTGGATCAGTACGTGGTAGACTAAAAAAAGGTCACTTCCTGTTAACACCGAGGACCCTATGAGTAAGGCGGGATATTAATATATGGGGGCATTGAATGCAAAGCTATCATCATCTACATAAAATTTGAAGCCGTTCGGATAAAGTATGTGGACGTGAGAGCTGTTGGAAAATGGATGGCAAAATCACGAAAAGTCGCCAAAGTTTGTCACGCCCTAGCAGCCATGCCGTTTGACATTCTTTGAGCAACTTTTGATTAGCATGGTCTCTAGATGATCTGGACCAAATGGGAAGTCGTTTGGGGCGAAATCCCTAGGAGGAGTTTGTTAACATACAAGGTGAGGAAATCGCCGGAAATCAAAAATTCAAATGAAAATGGCCGACCTCCTGTTGGGTTTGGACCATGGACACCAGGGAATTTTTTGTGCATCTTAGTATACTACATGTGCATGCCAAATTTCGTTGGCCTACGACAAATTAACCCCAATCAGGAGGGCTTTTTGAAAATTGGTAGGGGGCGCCATTTTGCCCGCCTTTTTGCAATGACTTTAAAGTATGTCAATTTTCACCATACCTGACAAGTGTGCAAAATTTGGTGAGTTTTTGAGCATGTTAAGGTCTCCAAAGATTCGAAAATACTTGGTGATAAATAATTAAAAAAAAAAAAAAGATTCTCACAATTTCTACAGGTCCTCGCACCGTGAGTTCTCGGGCCCTAACTAGAGGGAGTGTCTGGAAGGCCACATCACCCTGCCCGATCTTCACCAAAAACTAAACATTTCTTCCCTTCCGCCAAAGGATTGTCCCTACGGAATTTAAAGACAATCCGTCCAGAATTGTGGCCTGTAGAGTGCAAACAGACACACAGGTAAATAAATAAACGTGACAACCACATACACCCCTTCCGCAACATTCGTTGCAGGCGCGGTGAATAAAAGCCACAACCACATACACCCCTTCCTCAATATTTGTTGCGGGCGGGGTGAATAAATAAATAAATTAATGCGACAACCACATACACCCCTTCCGCGGGGTGAATAATTATAAAAAACACTCCAGTTCCAATAGGGTCCTCGCACCCTTGGTGCTCAGGCCCTAATTAAAGCAGTGATGAATGGGCCCTCGCACCCTTGTGCACCGGGGGGGGGGGGGTGGTGGTGGTGGTGGTGGTGAGATCCTGACTGGTGCAGGTGTGCATTCACACCAATTGGACAGCGGTAGACTGGTTAAAGTGACTTCAAGAGCTGCTTTGTTGAAATTTTCTTGGGGGCGCTATGGAGCCATTTTGCCACGCCCATGTGCAAAGCCTGTACTGTAATTAAATATATGCCGGGCTTTATGCATGTGCAACATTCTGTGAGTTTTCGAGCATGTTGAGGCCCTGAAAAATGCAGCTATTGATTGGGGGGCACTGTAGAGCCAGTGTGTTACGCCCCAGGGAGGCTGGGATATAAAATTGATGAGCATCACAATTTAAACTTGTGTGCAAAGTTTTGCGAGTTTTCGAGCATGCTAAGGATCTCAAAAATGTGTTCCTTAAATTTGTAAAAATGCAGGAAATGGCAATAGCTCACTTCCTGTTTAACAAAAAAATTTCAAAAAAAATTTTACAAAATACTTCCTTATGAACTCTATCACCCCACCACGTTTCATGAAAATCCAAGCATCTTGATGCCAAAATGGCCTTGTGGTTGGTGGCGCTCTTCAGCCACTGGGGCACACCCAAGCTAAATTGATATGTTGATTTTGTCAGTACGGGGGAGCGAACATATGTGTGAAATTTGGTAGAGACTGAAGGATATACAAATTACAGCAATCTCGTGTTTCAAGGTGAGACGTCAGAATTTGCCACGCCATCACAGCCACGCCCATCTACGAAAACTCAAGATTTCAATACTTTTGATTGGACAAGCCTGTACATGACTCTGACCAAATTTGAAGATGTTTGGAGAAAAACTGTAGGAGGAGTTCGTTCAAATACCAGCCCTCCAAATATTGATGATTTTCAGGAAAATTCAAAATGATGGATTTCCTGTAGGATTTTGGGCCCGACTCCAGGGACTTTTTTGTAGTTTCTGGTATGATGTATCATTTGGCAAAGGTTTTGCGACTGTAGGTTAAACATATTTCTGCCAATTTTCCACTGAATTTTGAAAATTCTAGGTGGCGCTTCTGAGCTATTTTGATGGGTTCATTTGGTGTAGCAATAAAATATCACATTTTTCGCCAGGCCCGATGCATGTGCCACTTTTGATGACTTTTGTCCCATGTGAAAGGCCTGAAAAATGCAATTTTCACTTGTGAATAATGATAAACACTACAGTTACAATAGGGTCCTCGCACCCTCGGGTGCTCGGGCTCTAATAAGAAGAAAAAACACTACAGTTACAATAGGGTCCTCACACCCTCAGTGCTCGGGCCCTAATAATAATAATAATAATAATAATAATAATAAAAAACACTACAGTTACAATAGGGTCCTCGCACCCTTGGTGCTTGGGCCCTAATGACTGTGATTTTCAGGTTCTCAGGTGGCACTCCATGAAAAACACACAAGATTCTAAAGTGGAAATCACGGCATGGACTCAGGAACACTTCTGTTAATCACTGTCAGTACACTCAGTTTGTCACTGCATCCACAAATGCAAGCTAAATCTATGCCATGTTGAGATTAAACCACATATAAAAAATGTCCAGAAACACTGCCTTCTTCTCTGAGCCCAAGCTCACTTTAATTGTAAGGTGAAGTGGAAAACTGCCTTGTGGTTTGAGTAATCAAAATGTGAAATTCCTCTTGGAAATCATGGATGCCACATCCCCTGGGCTAAGGAGGAGAGGGGCCATCCGGCTTGTTATCAGCAAACAATTCAAAAGCCAGCATCCATGATAGTATGGGGGTTTGATAGTGCACATGGCATGGGTAACTTGCGCATCCGTGAGGACACCACTAATGGTGAATGATATAGTTGCAATCAAAATTATTCAACCCCCATTGGAAATTGTATTTAATAGCAAAATTTACAAACTTTCAGCTGCTTGTGATAAACAGATTAAACAAGACCATGTTAAATAGCTCAACACAACTAATATTAAAAGTGGTTTCTCCAAATTTAACACAAAATGCCATTTTTAATGACTGCTGCAGTCTCAAAATTATTCAATCCCCCAAATGGAATCCCTCATAAGAGCATATTTGCAAATCCGGTGCTGTCTCAAGCACACCTAATGCAGCTAATCAAGAGCTTAATTAGATGCTTCAGGTTTGCTTGAGATAGAACACATCAAATACTTGCACTCGCTAGGGGTTTTTTGACATTTTATTGAATATTAGAAATATGGCTGTCAAAAGAATTGTCCAAAAAGCTAATAGAGGCCATCATTGCCTGGCACAAACAAGGTAAAGGATACAAAAAGGTAGCACAGATACTGAATTTTTGTAGAGATACAGTTTGAGGCATAGTTCGCAAGTTCATAGTTAAAGGAAGAGTGGCTACAGTACCAGGATGTGGCAGAAAGAGGAAGCTATCAATTGCTGTCACCAGATTCCTGAGGAGACGGGTGGTCAAAAACCCTAGAGTGATGGCAGGAGACCCGCAGCAAGACTTGAAGGCAGGAGGCACTGAGGTTTCAGTTTGCACAGTATGGCGCATACTTAACGTTGAAGGTCTCCAAGACATACACCACAACTGATTCAAAAGCACAAGCTCCAATATGAACAAAACCATATAAATAAGCCACAGAAGTTTGGGCATATTGTTCTGTAGAGTGATGAAACAAAACTGGAATATTTTGGGCTTATGAATCAGTGGTATGTCTGTAGAAGGAATAAAGAGGCATATGCTGAAAAGTACACCCTGCCTACAATGAAGAAGCCCCCACGGCTTTTTGATGCTCTGCGGCTGCCTTGCTTCCTCTGGCACTGGAAATCTGCAAAGTGTGGAGGGCAAGATGGATTCAGTCAAGTACCAGGACATCGAAGGAGAAAATATCATGCCATCTGAAGGGAAGCTGACGCTTGGGCATCATTGAACCTTCCAAAAGGACAATGATCCTAAGCGTACCTCAACATCCACCAAGGCTTGGTTTCAGAAGAAGTCTGGGAAGATTCTAGAGTGCCTATAACAGTCGCCTTACTTGAACCCCATAAAAAATCTCTGGTAGGATTTGAAGAACACAGTTGCAGCACGCAAACCCTAGAATATTAGTGAACTGGAGGCCATTGTCCATGAGGACTGGGCTAATATTCCTTGGGGATGCTGCCAAAAGCTGACATCTACCTATGCATCACATTTCCAGCGGGTCATAGCGGCAAAATGGTTTTATACTAAGTATTAAAGATACTTGTCATGAACAGGTTGAATAATTTTGAGCCTGCAGTAGTCATTAAATGTGGCATTTTGAGTTGAATTTCGAGAAGCCACTAGTAATATTTAATGTGTTGAGCCATTTAAATTGTTCTTGTTTGATTTGTTCATTGCAAACAGCTGAAAGTATGTAAATTTTGCCAGTAAACCTAATTTGCAATGGAGGTTGAATAGTTTTGATTGCAACTGTATATACACGTTTTGGTGCAACATTTACTGCCATCCAGATGCCTTTTTAAAGAAAGGTCTTTCTCATTTCAGCGACACTATGCAAAACACCATACACTGCACGCATTACAACATTATGGCTCTGTAGTAAGACATGTGCGCTGCATTATGCATGATGAGTGAAAAATATGACGAAGGAGGCTGCAAAGTATTGAGCAGCTGAAATCCTACATAAAGTAAGCATGGGAAAACATTTTGCTTTCAAAACTACAGCAGTTGGTTTGCTTAGTTCCCAAATGCCTTCAGAGTGTTGATTGAAGAAGACACGATGCAACACAGTGATAAAAATGCCCCTGGGCCAACTTTTTTGAAATGTGTTGCTGGCATCAAATTCAAACTGGGCACATATTTTCCGAAAAAAGTTAAATATCTCAGTTTCAACATCTGATATATTGTCTTTGTACTATTTTCAAATAAATATAAAGTTCAAATGATTCGAAAATCATTGCATTCTGTTTTTATTTATATTAAGCACTGTGTCACGACTTTTTTGGACATGGGGTTGTAGATCTTAACTACAGACACGTGCATACTGTTCAGGGCTAGACTTCACCGGTTGCTACATTTGAAAATTCTTCCTCTCTTTTTTCTTTCTTCATTCATTTTTCTTTACTTTTTTCACTCTTTGTTTCTTTAGTTCTTTCTTTCTCTCATTTTTTCTTTCCTTCCGTCCTTTCTGTTGAGACTCATGTCAGGATATAAACAGTGTATAACGGTTGAATAAGACAATCTAGTTGCAAAACAAATGATGATATACTATTTCTTCCAAAAAAATTTCCTTGATTTTGAATTGTCCTTAGCCCATGCATAAGACCCAAAGGGTACAGGCCACAATTATGGTTGACTGTTGGTCTGTCAAAAAAATATGTATTGTGTTTAATTGAATATATTTTGTTGGTGCATTATTTTATAAAGTCATACTTTATGCTTTGTTTGGTTAAATTCGTGACAAACTTTCTAACAGGCCTGGAAACTATTGTTAGTTCACTCTGAAATGCTCAGATCCATAGCAGCAACTTAGTTTGCTCATTAATCAGTCAATAAACATGGGGATGTGTAAAATTTCTGACCTGTTCTAATATGAATACATTCATACGATGTTTAACAATGAAGCTATCATTTCAGAAACTTTCTACGACCAACCTGCTAGTTTCGCTAGTTTTATCATTTGTAACGCTTTCAGTGTGGTACCTTTTGCTCTGAAAGCAGTGAGCCAGAGCAGGATCCAAGTGCGAAGTAGAGGGCTTTATGCACGTGGCAGAAGAGGAACTTCAGACATGGGAATTCACATCTCCCCAAGGCTGTCAGAGCTGTTCAATTTAAACTTCACCCCAGTGCTAAAAACCATTAAGAATGATCTCCAACGCTGGATGAATAGCAACTATAAAACTATAAAAATGACAATACTCCCCAAAATAAACTATATATTCTTAATAATAGATAGTAATAGTTGTTGATCCATCATCAACAAATATTACTGGAAAAACAAGACATCAAGAATCAAACTAGCAACCCTACAGAAACCTAAATACCAAGGAGGATTAGAAGCCCCTCATTTTTTCCATTATTTCATGGCAAACCAGCTCCAATTAATACCAAAATGGATCCATCAAAATCAATCAGACAAGATATGGCTTGGTATAGAAAGAACACTTTGCAAAGAAATTCAGATCTCTGACTTACCATTTCTCAGTCAATCGGTTAAACACCACTCATGCTTCAAAGCACCAACAATAGCAACCTCTCTGACAGCCTGGTGGAAATACCATAAAATCACGGGCACCACCCTTGCTCCTTCACTCAATACTCCCATTTGGAACCACCCCGAGCTTCATGTAAACAAAAAACCACTTCACTTTCAATCATGGGTTGATAAAGGAATCACACATCTTACCCCTTGTCTAGACCGCAAGCGCCATGTCAGCGTCACGCTCGCGTGACGACAGCGTTCACGCGACACAGAAGCGACTGTCTATACCGGTTCCGTCTTGCCCGCATATGATTCGAAGCGTAGAGCAGCAAAGGAGCAGCCAAACCTTCTGTGCAGCGTGCATCCCCTCGCGTTTATGCGCATATCTGTTGGAAAAATAGACTCGAAGCGTAAATAAAAGCTTCGGGTCGCATTTACGCCCCTGAGACGCGAGCCGCACGGAGCCGGTGCAGACAGCTGCGTAGATTAAAACGAGAGCGTATCTGCTGCGTCAGACGCGCGAGTAAAAAACGCGTCTAAAACGCTTGCGGTCTAGACAAGGGGTTAGACATATCTTCAGTAATGACAACCTGGTCCCACTCTCTGACCTTGTCCAGAAGTACAGCATTGAGAGGAACCACTTCCTTGAACATTTACAGGTCAAAACCTTAATTCGATCCAAACTTAATTTTACTTTAGACCTAAACTCTCAATCTTCATCATTAGATTTAATAAATATTACATCTGCAAATAAAATTCTATCCAGAATATGTAGTTGTAGAATAATATCACAATCGGACAAAACAATATCAGTACCCTCATTAAAATGGGAACAGGAACTTTCTATTACTCCCAGTGCTGACTTCTGGAACCAAATCTGTAAGAACATCTATTTCATGAGTGACAATACTAACATGCAGCTTATACAATACAAGATAATTCACAGAGTTCACCTCACTGGGCACAGAATGTTCCAAATGGGATTGGTACAATCAGAAATTTGTCCGCACCGTTTGTTCGCAAAACACTCCTGACACATATTTACATGCCACCTGGCACTGCACACCGGTAAAACATTTTTGGACGCAAATCGTTTCCACACTATCCAACCTCCTGGGCTGCTCCATCCCACTGTCCCCATCTTTCTGCCTACTAGGAGACACATCAGCAGTCAGCTTAAACAAGAAATCCAACAGATCACTCTTTTTGGCCCAAACTATCGCCAAGAAAAGCATCCTCTTGAACTGGAAGTCCAAAGGCAGCATACACATCTCACACTGGAAAAACCCTCTGCTGAATTACATCTCACTGGAAAAAACTCTCTGCCTCTATTAATGACGTCTCATCACATCAGGATCCCACCTGAAAACTATTTATAGACTTCCTCAATTCCTAACTTTCATGTATCCATTTAGTTATTTTTCAGACAGGAAAACTCACGTTTCAATAAAATAGAACAATTTATTCATGGGTAAAAGCACTACATTGTATATTGGCGGCGGTTCTGCTCTGGAGGAATATACAGCGCCCTCCATAATTATTGGCATCCCTGGTTAAGATGTGTTCTTTAGCTTCTAATAAATTCAGTTTTTTTCTAAATAATGTAGGACCACAATGAAAAAAAGAGGAAAATCCAACCTTTAATTCAAGTGCATTTATTCAGTGGGAAAAAAATCCCACATTAAGAAATAATTCTTTTACATCAAATCATGTGTGCCACAATTATTAGCACCGCTGATGTTAATACTTTGGACAACCCCCTTTTGCCAACAAAATAGCACCTAATCTTCCCCTATAATGTTTCACAAGATGGGAGAATACAGAAAGAGGGATCTTCGACCATTCCTCTTTGCACAATCTCTCTAAATCATCCAGCGACCTGGGTCCTCTCCTCTGCATTCTCCTCTTCAGCTCACTCCACAGGTTTTCAATGGGGTTGAGGTCTGGGGACTGAGATGGCCATGGGAGGAGCTTGATTCTTTGTCTGGTGAACCATTTCTGTGTAGATTTGGCCACATGTTTAGGGTCATTATCTTGCTGAAAGACCCAGTGACGACCCATCTTCAGCTTTCGGGCAGAGGCCACCAGATTTTGATTTAAAATGTCCTGTTATTTCAAAGCGTTCATGATGCCATGCATCCTAACAAGGTTCCCAGGGCCTCTGGAAGAAAAACAGGCCCACAGCATCACCGATCCTCCCCCATACTTCACAGTGGGCATGAGGTGCTTTTCTGCATACTCATCTTTTG
Source organism: Gymnothorax javanicus (assembly GCA_029692085.1). Taxonomy (NCBI): domain Eukaryota; kingdom Metazoa; phylum Chordata; class Actinopteri; order Anguilliformes; family Muraenidae; genus Gymnothorax; species Gymnothorax javanicus. The sequence goes on from CM056199.1 coordinate 69,169,548, forward strand.
TGTTCCGCCAGACCCACTTAGAGTGTTTGTTGCCAAAAAGCTCTATCTTGGTCTCATCTGACTAAAGCACACGGTCCCAGTTGAAGCCCCAGTACCGCTTAGTGAACTCCAGACGTTTGCGTTTATGACTGTGAGTGAGAAAAGGTTTTTTCCATGCATGCCTCCCAAACAGCTTGTTGGCATGTAGATAGTGCCTGATGGTTGTTTTTCCATTTCCAGAATTATTCATACCCTTTTCTCAGTAATTGATGGCAAAGCCTTTATTCACAATTACAGCCTCCAAATGCTTCCTGTGGTTGATCACAAGGTTTATACATATCTGCACGGGGATTTTGGCCCACTCCTCTTTGGCGAACTTCTCCAGGTCCTTAAGGTTTGAGGGTCTTCTTGCCATGACCTTGGTCCTCAGTTCCCTCCACAGATTTATGATAGGATTGAGGTGGGAGCTCTGGCTTCGCCACTGCAAAATGTTCACTTTGTTGTCCACTTACCATTTCTTGACAGATTTGGCCGTGTGTTTAGGATCATTATCCTGTTGGAAGATCCATTCCTGCCCAAGACCAAGTTTTTTGGCGGATTGCTTAATGTTTTCACTGAGGATCTGGATATACTAGTCCTGTTTCATGATGCCATTAACTTTAACACGGTTTCCAGGCCCATTCGCTGAACAGCAACCCCAGAGAATGATACTCCCGCCACCATGTTTGACCTCTGGGACAGTTTTTCTCAGGTTGAAAACTTCACCTTTCTTACGCCACTTACACTTCTCCAACCGACACACAAGAGCTCGTCTAGCCTTCGCAAAAGCTCACCTGGGTGAAGATACAAGCTTCTGGCTGTCAATGTTATGGATGATGAAACAAGATGGAGCTGTTTAGGCACAGAGATGGGGCTTTTGTTTGGCGTAAGAAAGGTGAAGCGTTCAACCCGAGAAAAACTGTCCCAACGGTCAAACAAGGTGGTGGGAGTATCATTCTCTGGGGTTGGTTTTCAGCAAATGGGCCTGAAAACCTTGTTAAAGTTAATGGCATCATGAAACAGGACCAGTATATCCAGATCCTCAGTGAAAACATTAAGCAATCCGCCAAAAAACTTGGTCTTGGGCAGGAATGGATCTTCTAACAGGATAATGATCCTAAACACACGTCCAAATCCGTCAAGAAATGGTAAGTGGACAACAAAGTGAACATTTTGGAGTGGCGAAGCCAGAGCTCCCACTTCAATCCTATCATAAATCTGTGGAGGGAACTGAGGACCAAGGTCATGGCAAGGAGATCCTCAAACCTTAAGGACCTGGAAAAGTCTGCAAGAGAGGAGTGGGCCAAAATCCCCGTGCAGATGTGTAGAAACCTTGTGATCAACTACAGGACGCGTTTGGAGGCTGTAATCGTGAATAAAGGCTTTGCCATCAATTACTGAGAAAAGGATATGAATAATTCTGGACATGGCATTTTTTGTAAATCTGTCAAATAAAATACCAAAAAGTATTGTATTTCTCGAAAAAATTGTTTGCTGTACTTCTTACAGCCTTCTGTCAACTTAATGTGTCATTTGTGCAAGAATAAATTTGATTTGTCAAAAAATATCTCGAAAAAAAACAAAAATTGGTAGGGGTATGAATAATAATGAGTTCATTTATTAAGGGTAAAAATCTATCCAAACCTACCTGGCCCTGTGTGAAAAAGTAATCGCCCCCTAAATCCTAATAACTGGTTGTGCCACCCTCGGCGACAACAACTGCAATCAAATGTTTGCAATAACTGGCAATGAGTCTTTCACATCACTGTGGAAGAATTTTAGCCCACTCTTCTTTGCAGAATTATTTTAATTCAGCCACATTGGAGGGGTTTTGAGCATGAACGGCCTGTTTAAGGTCATGCCACTGCATCTCAATAGGATTTAAGCCCGGACTTTGACAAGGCTACTCCAAAATCTTCATTTTGTTTTTTTTAAGCCATTCAGAGATGGACTTGCTGGCGTGTTTCTGTCATGGTTCTGTGTTTATGTTCATGCTTTATGTTCATGGTTATGTCTTTTCTTTATTCTTTTTGGTTATAGTATTCTCCGGTTTTCAGTTCATGCCATTTTCAGTTTCATTGCACTTGTCTCCCCTGTCTTGTGATCTAGTTGGTTCAGTCCGTCTTCCCAGTCTGCGTGCTTACCTGCTTCGGGTGATTTCAATGGTTTCTGGTGTTTCATATTATTACTTCAATTCTCGTTTACTTCCTTCGCCTTGCTTATCTAGATTACTAAAAATCCTAACATTTATATTTTGTATCATAGTCTACTAAACCAACTAATCCATGTACATATTACTAACTTACTAATGAGCACTTTGGTTAATTTGTAAAGCTGCACCTCTACTAAGTATTACTAATTCAGTCTCAACAATCACCCTGTTCTAGTCTCCGCCCCTTGCTTTGCTTTCCCTGTCTCTCCCTACGTTTCTGCGAGATCTCTCCCACATGCTTAATTGCTTTCCTGCACTCATTGTCTGTGCACTTAGAACTCCTTGACCGGAGCTGTTTATTTGTCATAGGATGTCTGCCTGAATCCCGGCCGTGTCTTGGCTTTTGCCAATTGTTGTGGTTTAGGACTTCCCCATGTGTACCTTCCTTTATAATTAGTTCTCATCCAATTCACCTGTTCCCTGCATAGCATGTGACTTCCCTTGTGTCTGTTTAGAGTCCTCACTGCTGTTCAGGCATTGTCAGAACGTTGATCAATATTCCTTTGTGCAGAGCCTCTTGTATGCCAATTGATTATTGTTTCTCTTCGACTGTTTCATCCGACCTTGATTTTTGCCATGGCCCTTCTGTCTTGTTTTTGCCTTTCTGGATTTTTGACCCATTTCTGTACGACCACGTCTACTGTGTTTGGATGCCCTGTGTATGACTCTCTGCTTTGGATTTCGACTAAGATTTTTTGCCGACTATCTATGTACCGTCGCACCTCTGCTTTTCTGGTTCAGACCCCGGCCTGTCTAGTCGACTTTGTTTTTCGATTTTGTTTTTTGGCTTGGCAATTCTTGTGTCTTCTGGTCCTGACCCTGCTATCAATAAAGGCATACGATTTTTGGATTTCCTGCTCTTGCTTGTGGTTCCTGAACGCACCGTAACATAAGGGTGATTTTAGAAGACAGCTTGTTACCTGATAAGCTGCTCTGTTCCAAGCACAAACATACTCCCATCCCAGGCAAAATGTTATGCAAAGACTTAAATCACTGGTCACCTGAGAAGGCCCTACTTAAAAAAGTGTCTAAAGCTTGAAACAGGCTGTGCATCCTAGAATCTGCTTCTGTGGTTGCGCTGGGCTTGCAGCTGCGTATGATCTAATAAATATTTTCCTTTAAAAGACACTCTGGTTTGCTAAATGATTGAAATTGCCATCACACAGACGAGCAGATTCATTCCCACCATTATGGTCCTCCATAACATCCACTCACTCTCACCTTTTCATCTTGCTACCGCTCTGTCTTTTCAGCTCTAGATTCACTCCGTCCTCCTGTTTCTAGCCCTGTGCGCCCTTCCATCCACTACCCATGGATGTCTGACACCCTCTGCACAAAGACGGCCTGCAAACGTGCAGCAGAATGGAAGTCCAGGATACAGTCTGACAAATCATCTTACCAGCATGTCCTGGCAGAGTCTTCCTCTTCTACAAACTCCAATTCAGGATGAATTTGGACCAAGTACTTGACAAATTATTTGCTGATGAGGACTCAGGGGATGAAGATTTCGGCTCTGAACCAAGTGACAATGAAAATAACGATGATTCTGGCGATTGGTCGGAGGGTTCTGATGTTGACTATGTACCCGTGACACAAATGTATGGGCATGCTGCTGAATATGAGTACTCTGACTCGGAGTCTGAACCTGGGTCTAATGATTCAGGCCAATCTTCCTCTGAAAATTATGATATTGCTCAGGCCCAAGCAAGGGGGAGAGCTAGAACCAGAGGGGGTATTCAAGGTAGAGGTAGGGTCAGGACCAGGGGTGGTACCCCAAAGATAAGAGGCGATGTTGGCAGAGCACGTGGGCGTGGCAGAGGCAACGCAGTTCTGCCTCCTCATGGTCATCAAGTGTTATTTTGGTTTTTAAAAAATCTTTTTTAGATATCGGCAAAAAGTGTGCATTCTGTACACATTTTCATGCTTTTTACCCCAAAACGGTGGGTAGCATACCAACATCCATCTGATACTATGGACAATTCCCAACAAACTTTTCAATTACTGTAAGATGATTGGACTTCTGGTTTCAGAGCTACAGGGCTTCAAAAATGAGGTGTATAAAATTGCAAAATTACCTAAAACATGCTTGAATTCTTAAGGTACCACTAAAACATGCTTGAATTCTTAAGGTACCGCCATGTAAAACATGCTTGAATGCCAAAGGGTTAAAGATAAAGTTGTCCTCCAATGAGGGGGGGTGTCAGTGGGCCAAAAAAAAAAAAAAATATATATATATATATATATATATATATATATATATATATATATATAAAGAATAATAAAACACAGGGAATGCAGCCCCCAAACACAAATAGACAAAAAGCACAGTAAGTGCAATAAAGAGACTATATTACACAATGCTAGTAGCACAATACATCTACACAGGCTCAGTATATAGTGCCTAGTGAGACTTCGCACCGCAGTTAATGCGATGTAAACTTAAATTAGCCTAAATGGATAATTAGCATCCAATAAGTCAGCAGGGGAGCGGAGTGTGGAATGTGGAGATGAGCCTGGCTGGGAGTTAGAACTATGGTGACGCAGGCCGTTGTGGGCAAGGCACGACATCATTATTAACCAGAATGTGGTTACTAGCATAAAACTTAGGGCTTTTATCTTTAAGCGTTTCATGTTAGTTGCAAATCTACTCAACAATAAAGTCTAAAAAAAGATTTTATGAATCTGAAATCTGTTTATTTTTCATACCTTTCATCATGTTGCTTTTCAATTATTGTTGAAAAATGCCAACAATAAAAATGTTGGCAACAGGCATTCACTTTTTCAAGACCATTTCTAATTTTGGTTATGTCTTGGTTTTGGTCGCTCAGTCGATGAATTGTTTGATTGTTAATCAGGCCAGCTTAAAAACAAACAGCTAGTGGGCAGTCAAGCCGTAAAGCTGAGCTTACTGAAGGCCCTCTGAACAACTCTATGGACCGGATGAAAGGAAATAGAACAACTGACATCACAAAAGAGAATAACTGACGCCACAAGCACCGCAGCACTGGCGCTTGATTGGACAAAGTGTTTTGGCTGCGTTTGAAATGTACACTCACCCACTATACAGGGCACTATGTAGTGAATGTTCTATATTGAAAACAATATAAAGAGAGTGAGTGAGCGAGTGTACAAGTGCGCATTCCGAACGCAGCCTTAGATTCCCCTAGTAAAAATGTCTGCCCCCTGATATGGACGCCAATTTGAAGACTCGCCGGTTTTAAAATGCGTCGCACTGAATCATTACCAAATTAAAATTTATAAAACTATGAATTTTAGACACTTGAAGAATTCAACTTTCCGCTGAAGTATACTTTGCCGAGAAATTGTGAAAAAATATAATAGATACAGATGAGACCCATTTTGTTGATTTATTACATAGTGCACCAAGTTATTACATCTTCATCATAAAAAAATGCAACACCCCCATTTTGTGATAACCAGTGCAATAGGTAACAACTTATTACAAAATGTGGCAAAGTTTATTACATATTGCGCTCAGGATTTTTATAACTATTACCAGGATTTTTATTACTTTTATTATTGTGCAGCAAAATATTACAAAATGCGGCATTATTAAATTATGAAGTTAAAATTTATTACATTATTACATATTGCAGTGTTATTACAAAATGCGGTGTTACAAGTCCTGCAGAACTGGTTGGTCCTGGATCAGATAACTGCTTTGCACGGGGAAGTGTGTGCTATTGTGGGGACTGCAGCGCTTACATACCAGACAACGATGCAGATGGACATGTCATTCACAGGCCATCCAGGGGTGCGTTCCCCAAAATTACAGATACTATCTTACGTAGTTGGGCTCATTGGCAGTGAATGGACGAACTACGCTTTTGGGAAATGCGCCCCAGAGCGCTGAGAGATGCTGAATTAAAGACAATGTTTCAGATGAAAGCTTGGACTGGTTTTCATCAATTTTTGGAAACTGGACTTTTGAACTGATTAACATGATTATGCCTGTAGTAGTGGTATTTGTTGTGTTGTATTGTTGCATGACCTATTTAGTGGCCATCTTGCAAACTCTTGTCCAGAAATAGATAGGAAATGTGATGAATCAGTATGTGAAACCTCCTGCTGCTGGTCAGGATGGATTCACAGGAGCAGACGGGTCCCCCTTGGAACTCAGCTTGGTTCCATCCTGTGATGAGATTGATGATTTGGAGATGGTATAAATGCTATTTTCCTTTTTTATGTGCCTGAATAGGCTCAGACAAGGGACTTGTGGTGGAAAATATGTTTATAATCACCTGAATTGCAACTATAATCATTATGTGCTAGAAATAATACAACCTCAATTCCGATATAGTTGGCACAAAGTGTAAATTGTGAATAAAATCAAAACGCAATAACTTTCAAATCACACCAGCCAGTATTTTATTCAAAATAGAACAGAGATAACATAGCAAATGTTGAAACTGAGAAATTTTACAATTTTATCCACAAAATGTGCTCATTTCAAATTTGATGACTGCTACAGGTCTCAAAAAAGTTGGGTCAGGGGCCTGTTTACCATGGTGTAGCATCCCCTCTTCTTTTTAACACAGAGTGGAGGCATTTGGGCATTGAGGAGACAAGTTTCTTAAGTTTAGCCATTGGAATTTGATCCCACTCTTGTTTAATACAGGCTTCCAGCTGCTGGGCAGTTTTGGGTCTCCTGTAACAGACTTTTCGTTTAATTATGTGCCAAATGTTCTCAATCAGTGAAAGATCAGGACTGCAGACAGGCCAGTTCAGCACATGCCTCTTCAACTACAAAGCCATGCTACTGTAATAGCTGCAGTACGTGGTTTTGCATTGTCCTGCTGAAATACACAAGGCCTTCCTTGGAATAGATGTTGTCTGGAGGGAAGCATATGTTGCTCTAAAACCTTTATGTACCTTTCAGCATTCATGGTGCTTTTTAAAACATGCAAGTGTCCCATACCATATGCACTAATACAGCGCCCTCCATAATTATTGGCACCCCTGGTTAAGATGTGTTAAAAGCCTTAAAATAAATTCAATTTTTATTTCAGAAGCATACTCTCACACTGAAAATTGTAGAAAAATGTAACCTTCAACTCAAGTGAATTTTAAGGGGAAAAAAAAATTCCTGACTAAGAAATAATTATTTTCCATAAAATCACCTGTTCCACAATTATTGGCACCCCTAACAATTCCTAGGAAATAAATGTAATTGAAGTATTTCTGTCATTTCTACAGTAGTTTACAAAGTTGATCAGAGTATCTAGGAACATTTAATTAGTAATTCATCACTTCCTGTTTCCCTGGGGTATAAATATGATGTGACACAGAGGCCATTTCTCTTATCCACTCTTCAACATGGGAAAGACAAAGGAACACACCATTCAAGTAAGGCAGATGTGTGTCGACCTTCACAAGTCAGGCAATGGCCACAAGAAAATAGCCACTCACCTGCACCTGCCCATATCTACAGTCAGAGGAATCATTAAGAAGTTTAAAACAACTGGAACAGTGGTAAACGAGCCTGGACGAGGACGCAAGGTTATTTTGCCACCACGCACAGTGAGGAGGATGGTCAGAGAAATAAAAAGTTCTCCAAAGCTCACTGCTAAAGAATTGCAACAAATGGTGGCATCTTGGGGTCACAAAGTCTCCAAAACAACCATCAGGCGCTATCTACATGCCAACAAGCTGTTTGGGAGGCATGCATGGAAAAAACCTTTTCTCACTCACAATCATAAACGCAAACATCTGGAGTTCGATAAGCGGTAGTGGGACTTCAACTGGGACCATGTGCTTTGGTCAGATGAGACCAAGATAGAGCTTTTTGGCAACAAACACTCTAAGTGGGTCTGGCGGAACACAAAAGATGAGTATGCAGAAAAGCACCTCATGCCCACTGTGAAGTATGGGGGAGGATCGGTGATGCTGTGGGCCTGTTTCTCTTCCAGAGGCTCTGGGAACCTTGTTAGGGTGCATGGCATCATGAACGCTTTGAAATACCAGGACATTTTAAATCAAAATCTGGTGGCCTCTGCCCGAAAGCTGAAGATGGGTCGTCACTGGGTCTTTCAGCAAGATAATGACCCTAAACATGTGGCCAAATCTACACAGAAATGGTTCACCAGACACAGAATCAAGCTCCTCCCATGGCCATCTCAGTCCCCAGACCTCAACCCCATTGAAAACCTGTGGAGTGAGCTGAAAAGGAGAGTGCAGAGGAGAGGACCCAGGTTGCTGGATGATTTAGAGAGATTGTGCAAAGAGGCATAGTCGAAGATCCCTCTCTCTGTATTCTCCCATCTTGTGAAACATTATAGGAGAAGATTAGGTGCTGTTTTGTTGGCAAAAGGGGGTTGTACAAAGTATTAACATCAGGGGTGCTAATAATTGTGGCACACATGATTTGATGTAAAAGAATTATTTCTTAATGTGGGATTTTTTTCCAACTGAATAAATGCACTTGAATTAAAGGTTGGATTTTCCTCTTTTTTTCATTGTGGTCCTATATTATTTAGAAAAAAACTGAATTTATTAGAGGCTAAAGAACACATCTTAACCAGGGGTGCCAATAATTATGCAGGGCGCTGTACATCCCCATACCAACAGAGATGCTGGCTTTTCAACTGAATGCTGATAACAGAAGGGGTGGTCTTTCTCCTCTTTAGCCCGGAGGACATAACGCCCATGATTTCCAACACAAATGTCAAATTTGGACTCGTCTGACCACAGGACACTTTGCCACTTTGCTACAGTCCATTTTAAATGAGCCTTGGCCCACAGAACACGGCAGCGCTTCTGGATCATGCTCAACAATGGCTTCCTTTTTGCATGATAGAGTTTTAGGTGGCATCTGTGGATGGCATGGCGGTCTTTCAGCTGAATGGTCTTTCAGCCACAAAGGAGTGCAGCTAACTAAAGATGTCCAGAGTGCAACAAGATGCAAGAGAGAGACTTTGAGCACTGTCATGAAATTGTATCTTTTTGCGTGAATGGTCTATTAAACAGCTAATCACGTATGAAGTTTGTGATTTGTGGTGCTTTCGTGTGTGTGGGTGGGGGCCGGGGGAGGGGGGCATCCTCAGCACTGCTTGCCTAGCTGTGAAAGTCACCGCATGCCACTGAATAGACCATATAGATTAAGTACAGTTAAGTATGTATGCATGTTTGTCTGCGCAGGTCTGTGGGAAAATCAACACTGCTCCCCTGTGATCATCACATGCCCCCCTTACAATATGGTTCCGGAGCCGGGGCGGCTTAAATCACTGGTCACCTGAGGAGGATCTATTTACGAAAGTGTCTAAAGCTTGAAACAGGCTGTGCGGCCTAGAATCTGCTTCTGTGGTTGTGCTGGGCTTGCAGCTGCTCATGATCTAATAAGTATTTTCCTTTAAAAGACACTCTGGTTTGCTAAATGATTGGAATTGCCATCAAACAGATGAGCAAATTCACTCCCACCATTATGGTCCTCCATAACATCCACTCACTCTAACCTTTTCTCTTGCTTCTGCTCTTTCTTTTCAGCTCTAGATTCACTCCGTCCTCCTTTTTCTAGCCCTGTGCGCCCTTCCATCCACTACCCATGGATGTCTGACACCCTCTGCACAAAGAGGGCGTGCATACGTGCAGCAGAATGGAAGTCCAGGATACAGTCTGACAAATCATCTTACCAGCATGTCCTGGCAGAGTTTTCCTCTTCTACAAACTTCAATTCCAATGAAGTTGGGATGTTGTGTAAAACATGAATAAACACAGAATACGATGATTAGCAAATCCTTTTCAACCTAATTCAACTGAGTACACTGCAAAGACAATATTTTTAGTGTTTGAACTGATAAACTTTATTGTTTTTTTGGAAATATTCGCTCATTTTGAATTTGATGCCTGAAACATGTTCCAAAAAAGCTGGGACAGGGGCATGTTTACCACTGTGTTTCATCACCTTTCCCTTTAACAATACTCAATAAGCGTTTGGGAACTAAGGACACTAATTTTAGAAGCTTTGTAGGTGGAATTCTTTCCCATTCTTGCTTGGTGTACAACTTCAGTTGCTCAGCAGTCCGGGGTCTCCGTTGTTGTGTTTTGCACTTCATAATGCGCCTCACATTTTCAATGGGAGACAGGTCTGGACTGCAGGCAAGCCAGTCTATTACCCGCACTCTTTTACTACGAAGCCACGCTGTTGTAACACATGCAGAATGTGGCTTAGCAGTGTCTTGCTGAAATAAGCAGGGACGTCCCTGAAAAATATGTCAATTGGATGGCAGCATGTGTTACTCCAAATCTTGTATGTACCTTTCACCATTAATGCTGCCTTCACAGATATGCAAGTTACCTATGCCATGGGCACTAAGACATCCCCATACCATCACAGATGCTGGCTTATGAACTTTGCGCTGACAACAATCTGGATGGTCCTAGAACCATTCCTCTTTAGCCTGTCGGACACGACGTCCATGATTTCCAAAAACAATTTCAAATGTGGACTTGTCAGACCACAGCACGTTTCCACTTTGCGTCAGTCCATCTCAGATGAGCTTGGGCCCAGAGAAGCCGGCGGCATTTCTGGATGTTGTTGATATATGGCTTTCGCTTTGCATGGTAGAGTTTTAACTTGCACTTGTAGATGTAACGACGAACTGTTAGCTGACAATGGCTTTCCGAAGTATTCTGAGCTCTCATGGTAATATCCTTTACAGAATGATGCAGTGCCGCCTGAGGGACCGACGGTCATGGGCACGTTGAGAAACGTTCTTCTTAAACTGCTGGACTATTTGCTCACGCAGTTGTTCACAAAGTGATAAACCTCGCCCCATCCTTGCTTGAGAACGACTGAGCCTTTCGGGGACGCTCTTTTTATACTTAAACCTGTCACTCGCCTGTTTCCAATTAACCTGTTCATCTGTGGAATGTTCCAAACAGGTGTTTTTTGAGCATTCCTCAACTTTCCCAGTCTTTTGTTGCCCCTGTCCCAACTTTTTTGGAACATATTGCAGGCATCAAATTCAAACTGAGTGAATATTTCCCAAAAAACAATAAAGTTTATCAGTTTGAACATTGAATATCTTGTCTTTGTAGTGTGCTCAATTGAATATAAGTCAAAAAGGATTTGCAAATCATTGTATTCTGTTTTAATCATGTTTTGCGCAATGTACCAACTTAATTGGAATCGAGGTTTGTATTTTATTTGCCAAAATCAGTTCTTTTCATTCTAAAATTGAAAACTCCATCATTGACCCTCAACAACTTTACTCCCTTTTCTCTCCCCTCCTCTGCTCCCCCCCCATCTATCTCCTCCCCACTTTCTCCTCCTGCTTCCTCCCGTCATTTTATCATTTCTCTCCCCTGACAAATTTGGACACTCCCAGGGTCTCCTCTCTCACCGTCCAACTACAACCCCATTTCCACAAAAGTTGGGACGCTGTGCAAAATGTACCTGAAAACAGAATGCAATGATTTTCAAATCATTTCAACTTTACATTTGAAGATAGTATGAAGACAATATATCAGATGTTGAAACTGAGATATTTTATTGTTTTTTTGAAAAATTTGTTCTCATTTTGAATTTGATGCCAGCAACATGTTTCAAAAAAATTGTCACTGGGGCATGTTAACCATTGTGCTGCATCATGTCTTCTTCAATCAACACCCTAAGCATTTGGGAACTAAGGAGACCAACTGCTGTAGTTTTGAAAGCAAAATATTTTCCCATTTTTGCTCTATGTAGGATTTCAGCTGCTCAATACTCTGCAGCCTCCTTGGTTATATTTTCTATTTCATAATGAGCCTAATATTGTCAGTGAGTGACAGGTTTGCACAGTAGACAGACCACTTTAGCATCAAGACTGTTTTACTACAGAGCCATGTTGTTGTAACATGTGTGGAGTATGTTGTTTGGCATGGTGTTGCTGAAATGAGCAAGGCCTTCCCGTAAAAAAAAGGCATCTGCATGGCAGTTAATGTTGCACCAAAACCTGTATATACCATTCACCATTAATGGTGTCTTCACGGATGCACAAGTTATCCATGCCACGTGTACTAATGTACCCCCATACCATCATGGATACTGGCTTTTGAATTGTTAACCGATAACAATCTGGATGGCCCCTCCCCTCTTTAGCCCAGAGGATGTGACATCCATGTTTCACAAAAAAAAGTTTCACATTTTGACCAGTCAAACCACAGGTCAGTTTTCCACTTTGTCTCAGTACATTTTAAATTAGCTTGGGCCCAGAGAAGGAGTCATTGTTTCTAGATTTTGCTAATATATGGTATAATCTCTACATGGCAAAGTTTTAACTTGCATTTCCAGTCACAAACTGTGTTTACTGATGGTCATTTATAGAAGTGTTCCTGATTCCATGCAGTGATTTCCATGACAGAATCCTGTCTGTTTTTAATGGATTGCCACCTAAGGACCTGAAAATTACAGCCATTCAATATTGGATTTTGGTCTTTTCCCATGCGTATAGAGATTTTTCTGGATTCTCGGAATCTTTTAATGATATTGTGTACCATAGAGTATAAAATCTCCAAATTCTTTGCAATTTTGAGTTGAAAATATTATTCCTAAATTGTTGAGCTGTTTACCCATGCAGTCTTTCCATAGTGGTTAAGCACTGACCATATTTACTTATGAAAGACTGTTTTATACCCAATAATGTTACTGATCTTTAGCTAAATAATCTAATTAGCTGTGAGATGTTCTACCAATTGTTTCTTTTTAGCATCATGCAACTTTTCCAGTCTTTAATGGTCCCGTCCCAACTTTTTTCAAAGGTGCTGCTGTCATCAAATTCAAAATGAGCAGATATTTTCCAAAAAAACAATAAAATTTATCAGTTCCAACAACTGATATATTGTCTTTGTGCTATTTTCAAATATACATGAGGTTCAAATGATTTGAAAATCATTGCATTCTGTTTTTATTCACATTTTACTCAGCATCCCAACTTTTTTGGAAATGGGGTTGTACCTGTGCTCTTGACCCCATCCCTTCATCTCTCATTCAGGCCATCTCACCTGGTATCCTTACTTTTATCACTTCCCCTGTCAACTCCTTTTTATCCTCTGGATCTTTTCCCTCTTTTTATAAATGCGCCCATGTCACCCCACTCCTTAAAGGTGCACTATGCAAGTTTGTTTACTTTCTGCGCGATTATATTTTTTTCTCAATTCGCCGACATCTCTCCACGATCCGCTAGCTGCCTGCCCCTAAATTCACTGTTAAAAAAACCCGGGCTCTGGAGACCATACAGGCATCACAAACTGCAAATAAACACAAGGGGCACAGGCTGTGCCCCATAACATAACAAACCGTCCCAGCCAATCACCGACAAGAGTTGACAGTTATGGAAGCATGGGAAGGAGGGAACTATGGGAGGGAGGGGCGGGCTACCTCTGTTTTGTTTGAGTTCAAATGTCAACAGAAGTGAAAGTAAACAAACTTGCATAGTGCACCTTTAAGAAGCCCATTCTGGATCCCTCCCTCTAACAGAACCATCATCCTGTCTTCCCCCTTCCTTTTCTATTCAAACCACTCAAAATAGTGGCCTCTACCAAATTGTTGTCTTTACTATCCCGGAATAACTTGCTGGATCCTCATCAGTCTGCCTTCACACCTGGTCATTCAACTGAAACAGCACAAGTCACTTAATGCAGCAAGAGGAGCCTCTCTCTCCTTTGTCTTGATCCTCCTTTACCTGTCTATGGTCTTGCATACTGTTAACCACCCCATCCTCCTGTTGTCATTGGCAGCAGTAGGCATATCCAGTACAGCCTTTGACTGGATCAAGTTCTATCTCTCGGGCTGCTCCTTCAGGGTTACCTGGGATGGGGTACTATCAGCACCTCATTCCCTTGTCACTGGAGTCCCCTGGGGTTCAGTATGGGGACCCCTTCTTTTCTCCCTCCACTCAAGTTCTCTTGGTCCTGTGATCGCTGCCCATAGGTTGTCCCATCACTGATATGCCGCTGACACCCAACTTTTCCTCTCCTTCTCTCCATCTAACACCCTAGTCTCTGCTCGGAACTCTCCTCGCCTGTGTGACATCCAGAGCTGGATGGATGACCACCATCTTAAGTTCAACACAGGCAAAACGGGTTATTTTCATCCCTGCTCCATCCTCCCCAGTCCTCAACTTCTCTATCTCTTTTTGGGGCACTAAGGTGTCCTCCTCACCTTCTACGAGGAACCTTGGAATAGTGACGCATTTCCCTTTTTTCAGAAGAATTGAAATTCTTGCAATTTTAGGCATGATATGCTATATCTTTAATGGTCCTCTAACAGCTACCTCTCCGTGAGGATCACCTCGAAGACTGCAGGAATGACTGAGTTCACCAGTATAAAGGAGTCATGGCTTTAGCCTGAATAATTTGCTAATACTGAAATTGGTAATCTTGCAAAATGAATAACAAATCATCTGGATGTTGATGGACTATGCTCCCTCATGATTTAAAGACATCAGAGCGTTAATTGTTTAGGCACACAGTTGCCTGGGCATGCAATCAATCGCAATCACCATTAAGTTATCCATTTTCTAAATATCTTGACTTACACAATAATGATCTTTCACACTGTAATCTATTTATTTTTAAATGTTTGCATGTCAGTGCGCTGCTGTATGTCACTGTGTTTGTAAAAAGCAGAGGGCACATGCGTTGTGCCCTCGCCTACAAAGACGCATAATACTATCTTAATAATGCGCCCATAAAACAGCAGTTAAAACAGACTATTGACTTTATACTCAGTTTTTGTTAATCAGGTGCTCAATCGCTTTCTGCTGCCTCAAGATAACAATGCACCAGACCACACCTCATTTTAACCCTTTGATGCATAGAGTACATACAAATGCCTTGGACCATTTGTTGGACTTTGGTGCAATATTTTGTGTGTGTGCGGGGGGGAATGCAAGTGGGTGGTCCGTCTATCCATTATTTTGGACATTATGCTTGTAGGTTGCACACTGCCATCCAGTATTTTGGATATTATGCATGCGGAGTGACAGAAATAAAGTGAAGTTGAAGAAACCTGGTCATTGATATGCATGATGATGTATCTGTATTCTGGACATTGCTTATTTAAGCTCAGCATGCATAATGTCCAATATTTTTGATAGAGCATAGACTCCAATGTATTCCAACAAATAGACATGCATTACATAGGTTATGTGTTTTCAGTTTGTGCTATATAATTCCATCCCCCAACAGAAAAAAGTCTGATCAAACTTGAAGACTATTTCTGACTTTCGTCAACTTAACCCTTACTTGTGGATGCAGCCATTGTGACCGTTTGTGGTAAATCATGTGACTACTCAGAGAGTCAGCTATTGAGGAAATTATTATCTGGAAATGTCCAGTAAAATGTACATTTTGTGTTTTCAGGGTATCTATGAGCCTAGAGAAAATAAACCCCACTTATCTTCTGTCCAAAATATTGGACAACATACAACAAAGGGTTAAGGCTAACATCCCCATGGATGTTCATTTTGGCACCAGTACACTTGCTATTTACGCAACCTGAGTGATGGATGGACAAACAACAATCGCGCTGGTCATGAATTAACAATGACACTCGAGTCACACTTGACCCCGTTTTGCGCCAGGTGTGAGATGGAGTCCTCAGCCTGTATCCTTGTCACAACTGTATCCCTCTATGCCTAAATATCCTCCAGATACCATTCTCTCAGGTAACTCTCTCCTGTCACCAAGCTGCAGGTCGAGAGTGAGGTTGAGAGCGAGAGTGAGTGACAATTCCCCCAATGGTCTTTTAGTCCATGAGAGAGTGACAGGCAAGGTCCAAGCTTGAGACCATGCCTCTCAGCTTGCATCCCATCCCGGACTCTCTCAGACTCTCGCCGTTGTGCATTAGGACTTCTGGTGGCCCATCATCTGCCAGGATACAGTCATTCTTCACACCTTGCACGGTGTTTTCCCACTTCAAATCAAGTAACCAACAGCTCTGCGGCCTGCTTCAGCCCTTGGAAGTTCCCAATCGACCATGGGCATGTATCACCATGGATTTTGTCATGTGGCTACCTCCATCTGATGGGAATATAGTCACTCTTACCATCATTGACCGTTTCCTTAAATCAGCCCACTTTGTGCTATTAGCTAAGCTGCCCACTGCTAATGCGACTGCCAATCCACTCCTTGAACAGGTTGTCTGCACCTCAGTGGTCGCTACCCTCTACCTCTCCTCAGGGTTCCACCCAGAAACCAACGGCCAGGTGGAGAGGCTGAACCAGAAACTGGGCAAAGCTCTTCACTACCTGACAGAAGGTAACCCCTTCAGATAGTCTTTCCTGTTAATTTGGGTGAGGTTGGCTTAAAGTTCATTACCTGTGGCTGGATTGCACTTGTCTCCTTTTCAATGTTGTCTGGGTCACCAACCACTTTTATTCCAGGTGAGAGAAATGGTAGTTCCTTCTGCTCTTGTCCTGGTTTGTTGCGCCCTCCGAGGTTGAAGGAGAGTCCATGCTTTACTCCTCAGACACGTATCTGCCTTCCACAAGCGAAAGAACAGTCATCACAGATCAGCGCTTGTCCACCATGTGGAGCAGAGGGTTTGACTCAACGTGAAGGACATGTTGAAGAAGCTTACTCCTTAGTCCATTAGCCCATTGACCATTTCAAGAATCTCGCCTTCATCCGCTGTCAGTCTCCTCCTCCCCCATTTCCTTCGTAACATTCACCCTGTGTGTCTTGTCTCGAAAATTAAACCTGTGTCTTTGCCTCCCTACAGTCCTCCCTCCCGCTCCCTGCCACCCCCAAGGCTCATCAATGGTGGCCCAACTTTTACTGTGCGTCAGATCCCCTATGCCAGACGTCAGTTTCTTGTGGACTGGGAGGGGTACGGGCTCGCGTGTGTTCCCTTCCCTTGCTGAGACTCATTTTATTGTTTCTTCCTGATGCATTTGTGATGAGTATTTAAACCCCCTGCTTTGAGTTGCAAGTTGCTGGATTGTAATTTGTTATTCGTGCTTAGAATCAGTCAGTAGTCTCAGTAAAAACTCTGTCTTTATTAGGTGTAACGGAACCTTTAATGACAGCAGTTTGCAGAAGCTTTCTTCTTTACTCAATTAACTCAAACAAGCTTCCAAGCCTACTCAGGGTCCAGGATTGGGACTCTTATTAACCCTTCCAAGTCTGTTGTTCTGTCCAGTTTGTTAGGAACCAGCTTCCAATCCTTCTGCAGACATCAGGATCAGAACTAAGTTCCCCTCAAGCTAATCCATCCTCCTTGGGGTCAGTTTGGCACTGACAAAGTATGCACCTAAACTGGCTTACCACCTACATACTAGACAGGGACTTCTTTGTTTCTATTGAACATTTTGTGTCTGACAAAGTTGCTGTAACTTGTGGGGTTCCACAAGGTTCAATCCTAGGTCCACTACTCTTTAATTTATATATGCTTCCGCTTTGGCACATCATAAGGAAACATGACGTGCAATATCATAACTATGCGGACGACACACAGCCCTATATTTCCCTTTCTCCCGATGATTTGAGCGCTGTAGAAACACTAATTAAATGCATCAAGGACATTAATACATGGATGAACCAAAATTTTCTGCAACTTAACAGTGGCAAAACTGAAATTATTATTATAGGTACAAAAACAAAGAGACAGCAAATCGCAGACCACCTCAGATCCTTTTCCCTTGACTGCAAAGAACATGCCAGAAATCTTGGGGTTATCATAGATGCTGATCTTAACTTTCACAGTCATATTAATAACGTCACAAGATTATCTTTCTTTCACCTAAAAAACATTTCAAAAATCAGAGGCTTCCTGTCAAATTCCGACACTGAAAAACTTGTTCATGCATTTGTAACTAGTAGACTTGACTACTGTAATGGTCTTTTTCCTGGACTCCCTCAAAAATCTATTAAATGGCTGCAGCTCATTCAGAATGCTGCTGCACAAATTTTAACTAAAACCAAGAAAAATGAACATATCACTCCGGTTCTGAGGACCTTGCATTGGCTTCCAGTACATGCCAGAATTGATTTTAAAATCCCTCTTATTGTTTACAAGGCACTGAATGGCCTTGCTCCAAATTATATGAAAAAAATACTTGTCCCATATGAACCAACAAGAAGCCTTAGATCATCAGCCAATGGTCTTCTTGTAGTTCCTCGCATACGCTGTAAAGCTGGAGAAGCTGCTTTCAGTTATTATGCCCCAAGTACATGGAATGCCCTTCCAAGGGATATCAGAGATGCCCCCACACTTAGCTCTTTCAAAAGCAAACTTAAAACATTTCTTTTTAGTGTCATTTTTAGCTAGTTTGAATTTTTTTTTTTTTTTTTTGCATGTGTATGTTTCTCCATTGGAATGTTGTTTTTATATTAATATGTATGCTTATATGTTTACTCCTGTGAAGCACATTGTGTTGCCTTTGGGTATGAAATGTGCTCTATAAATAAATTTTCTTCTTCTTTTCTTCTTCTTCACTTCACTTGGCTGTCATCCTGGGAAGCCACTGGCAAATGAAAAGCTTTGCTTCACCCACTTTATCTGCTCTTAACTGTGCTCTCTTCTTCTGGGGTTACGTCCCTATTATTACCATACAGTTCTCAATAAATCTACCTTCTGGATTGTACTCTGCTTCTGTACTTGATTCCTGATTTGGATTCTTACAGATATTATGAATTGTAACAATTTGTCCAGTGCCTTTGGAAGAAATCCAGCTGCAGAACATCAAACATCCACCGACATTCTTCACTTTTGGAATGGGGTTCTTCTTATCTTTGCTTTTGTGCCAAATCTACTTCCGGTATTTATTCCTGAAGAGCTCTACTTTAGTCTCATCTGACCATAGAGCCCAATGCCATTGAAAGCTCCAGAGCCATTTGCCAAACTATAGGTGCACAAATTTGTCTTTTGAAGACAATTTTAGTTTTTTTCTTCAAAAACATTTAGTAGTTGTGCACATGGTATATGAATGAAGTTTTGGAGACTTTCTGACCCCTAGGCATACTATACTATCTGTAATTCTTCACCAGTGATCCTTAGAGTTTCCTTTATTCCTTGAACCATCCTCCTTACAGAAACCTTCTCTGCCAGGTGGATCTTTAACATTGTCATAACATAACTTTTTCATTATTACCCTGACAATCAAAATGGTATTTGCACATTTGTGAAGCTCAACAATTTTCCATCACACATCATTGCTTTTATTTTTTGTCTTAATCATGGTGATGAATGATTAAGGGACAGTGGCCAGGTATCATCTCATATTTATATCTCAGGCAAACAGGAAGTAATGGGTGGCCATTTGATTTTTCTTAATAATAATGGTGAACATAAAAAAGTTAAATATGAATGAAAATGTACTTCAGTTAAATTTTGCTTGTCATATTTTCCAGGGGTGCCATTGAATATGGCACAGATGTTTTCAGAGAAAAATATTTATTGTCAGATTAGGGTTTTTTTTCCCTTCAGTTATTTTCTCTAAATTCAAGGATATATTTTTGGTTATGTTTTCAATGAAATATTTGGAGGATTAAGTGAAATCACATTCTTTCCCTTAAGCTCTAAGCCTAAAACTCAGGTCCCTGCTCAAAAGGTACGCACAATGACTCAGTGACATACCCACTGAACTATTTTCAAAAACGAGTCCGGTAATGCTTCATTGCCATATTAAAAGTCAGCTGACCAGTTGTGAAAACAACTTCAATGATGTTTGTTGAATATCTAGTGAATAATTATAGCAAAATAACTAGAAGTAAGCCAGTTTGGAATTAATATAGTTGCGCTCTATGAGTTAATGACTGTAATGGTGCATGGATTCTTGGTTGGACGCACTGGGAATGCAAGTCTCTTTTTCAGGCTAGGTTTGTGTGATTACGGTGATTGAGGGGTCGTTGGAAACATCAGAGCCCATATAGTCAAATGGCCACCGTCAAAATCAAATTGACAGCATCACAAGTCAATCACAGAGAAGACAATATATTGCATGTAAGCGGAATGCTCAGCGCCTGACCTCAATGGAAGCAGTGCCACGGAAACAAACATACGTGAAGACAAGCAGTCTCAGTTTCTACATAACACAGGCACATTGGACTAAAAATACTCAATGCAGATTTACCCTCAAACCCAGTTTTTTATTACAAAATAGCAAAGGTAAGAAAAATTTTTGCTCATCGCTGTAGAATGTATAGTGTATGCCTGTTATCGTTTGTATGCATTGCAATAATGAAGTAGAAACGCATGCGATCAAGCACTGTAATTATTTTATCTTACGTTTTGCTACATTCTTGCTTGGTACTTGAACTGGGTTCAGTTGAGGTAAAAAGGGTCATCATGAGCTTTTTGCCGAGTTTCTGCCGTTTAAGAGAATGTGCCGCATGCCAATGTTGCTATTAGGAAACATGCTGTATTTATGATGTTTATTGATTGCCTCCGGTACCGGGGGCATTCGGGCAGAGGAGGTTAAACTAATATTTACAAAGGGTGCCAATATTGGTGGAGGGTATTATGCTGCCCTGGGGCAGATATTTACTTTCAATTATTCTGTTGCCTAGCCATTATTTTAGTAGGTACATAGTGGAATGTCCCTATTGATGTCTTCAGTCACCCATAGGCTATTTAATCTGTGGAGCCTGTCTTTCTATTGGCAAATTAGTTTCCTACCATTTTTTTAAGTTTATTTGCAGCTAAGCATGTTGACAAAAGCATGATCACTTCCTGTAAAATAAAGTACAACCCACCTCTGAAAAAATGGTGCATCATTCAAATAAAATTAAAAAGAATTTTGAAGGTCCATTTACCTTCTACAACATATTTTACATTATTTGATGCTCTAATAAGTGAATTTTATTGCTTATTGAATATTTGCAATTTGATGCCCGCAACTAAGCCCAAAAAAGTTGGCACAGTCATCTCTTTACATCACCACATCTTTCAATCACACTCATTTAAGCATTTGAGCACTAAAGAAACCGGTTGGTCAAGATTGGTAAGCAGAATTTTCCCCCGTTTCTCCACTATGCAGGTATTCAGCTGCGTAAATATATTGAGCTTTTGTTGCCATATATTTCGCTTCATATTGCTTCATACATTCTCAGCCAGAGACAGATAAGGAGTGCAGGCAGGCCAATTTTTATTGCTGAGGAAAAAGTATTTGTGCGCTTCCCAATTTCTTCTATTTTTGCTTATTTCTCTAAGTTAAAATTTTCAGATCATGCAACTAATATTAATGTAAGACCAAAACAATATGAGTAAACACAAAATGCAGCTTTTAAATGGCATTTTCATTTATTGACGATAAAGAGTTTTCAAAGTCTATATCACTCTTGTGGAAAAATAATTGCCCTGCTAAACCTAAAAACTGGTCGTGCCACTGCAATCAAACTTGTTATATACAAGGATTTTTTTTTTCATCGCTGTGGAAGAATTTCCACTCACTCTTCTTGACCGAATTGTTTTAATTAAGCCACTTTGGAGGGTTTTCAACTGATGGCTTTCCATTCTCCTTCAGCATTTTCTAGTAGGGAGCAGAATTCATGGTTCCATTAATTATGGCAAATTGTCCAGGTCCTGAAGCAGCAATGCAGCCCCAGACCATCACACGACCATCTCTGTTTTTGACAGTTGGCATGATGTTCTTATCGTTGAATGCTGTGTTACTTTTATGCTCTTTGTCACAGGATTAATGTCTTCAAAAAACTTTTGACCCATCAGTCCACTGAATATAATCCCAAAACTCTTTGGGGTCATCAAGATGGTTTTAGGCAAATATGAAATGAGCCTTTGTGTTATTGTTGGTCAGTAATTAATGCAATGTCAGCTAATGGTTGCTACTAATAAATACAAGCTACAGATCATCTTTCACATTAGAGGCTTAATTCCAAGTGTAATTATGTTTTTATAGTGTTTGCATGCCATAATTCTTTATATGTGTAACTGCCAAAGTTGCTTAGCCTGCAGACATTACCATTCCATACTAATTCTGTAGCTTAATAGCTAGCTAGCTGCCTAATCGGTCATCTATATTCACAGACTTCGAAGTAGCCGAGGGATTTTGACATGGTCACACTCCATTGGCAGATGGGTCCAGTGGCTCTGTTCACAGGCCAATCAGAGCAGAGCTCAGTTTCAAGAGGTGCCGCACACACAGAACAGGCTGTTTTTCAAAAGGTAAGGAATGACATGTGGCCCAGAAATCAAGATTTTTCTGCTTTTGTTTTGATAAAAAGTTCATAAACCTCCTTTTTGGACATCCAAGAATATTATGACTTGAACGAAAACAGCATAATAGGCCCGCTTTAAATGTGCATATCAGTCTAAGAGAAACTATTTTACCATTCAATAGAAGTTTTTGACTTGGCAAATGATGCATAGTGGTGACCTTGTGAATTTTTTTCAGGAATACAGTACTACGAGGTTTTCAATGTGTGTCATTCTTTTCCTGGATCAAGGAGGCATCCACACAAGCCCAACAAAATTGGTGATTTTGGGACATTCAATCTCAAGGCTGAGGTTAAATGGGTGAAAAATGACACACTGAATCATACCAAAAGCAAGATGGTTCCCGCAGCTTTGCTTCTTGGACTGCAATTAATCCAAAATAATGAATGGAAAATCAGTTGCATATGTCATGCCATGCGCCCAGCGTTCCGCATCAATGGAGTTCTGAGAAACCGTCCTGCTCTCTCAATCATAATGGAACTACTTGCAGCTGTGTGTTATTAGTCAGTTATCCATTATAGCCTTTATAAGCCCGAGCTTCGCACCACTCCGGTGCACTACACTTTGTGTAGTGTTTCACATGTAACTTCTAAAATCCTGTTATTTAGCAGACTAATGTTAGTCTAGCTGTCTTTTTGTACTTGTTTTGGGAATTGTTATTTTCCTGTGTTATTCTATCATCGATTCCTTTTGAAGCGCTGTTTCTAAAGAAATAAACACAATTTGTCTTCTTTGCATCTGATTCCAGTCAACGTCATTTTTATTTCAATGCACTCCACATTGTTCACTGAAAAATACATTACAGCAGACACTAATTTATTCATTTTGTTTTTTTAAAGCTGTATGAGCAATATGAGTGCGGTCTGAAATCCCATCCCATTCATTTGCAAAGAATTAGTTTTTTTTTGATAAGCCATGCCCTTTGCCATTTCTGCTGTTCACATGCCTAGACGATCTTTATAAAGCCTTCTTTTGCAGAGCCACTTGGAAAGTAAACTACATAATGCAGCACAAGATGAAGCAACGCACAAAATTTTGTGCCCGTTTTGTCTTGGAGCTGAACAAGTTTAAGTATTGTTCAAAACTACCCTGTAAACCCTGATAGTGTGATGAACTCAAATGTTTTGTGGAAACCAATTACCTCAAAAAAATTGTGTAGGCTGACTTAATTGCATTGTATGGAAGGAACTTAAAGAAAATAAGGTAAAGTTATTTTTTACATTTTTATGTGCTGTGAACACAAGATCATCAAGTTGGCATACTCATTTTTTGAGGTAATTGGTTTCCACAAAACATTTGAGTTCACCACACTTGTCAGGGTTTACAGTGCATCAAAACACAAGGCAATCTAATATGCCAGAACTTGAAACATTTCCTTACGGCAGGGCTATTCAACCTTGTCCAGAAAGGGCCACTGTGGCTGCAGGCTTTCATTCCAGCCAAGCAGCTACACACCTGATTCTACTAATCAAGCTCATTAGCAAAGACTCTTGGGGTTGTTCAGTAGAATCAGGTGTGTAGCTGCTTGGCTGGAAAGAAAGCCTGCACCCACAGTGGCCCTTTCTGGACAAGGTTGAATAGCCCAGCCTTATGGAGAGTCCTTACACCTAATTATGTGACAGTTGAAATATCAACGTCCAGGGATTTGAGAATGTTAACACTTTTTACAACCTCTCAGTGAACCACTTGTTTCAAACTGAAAAACAGCCAGATGTTCAGTCTGTGATATAATTTAATTTACTGAGTTCAGGGATAGAGTCAAGGAAATCAAGCTAGATGAGTTGGTATGTTTGGTGATCAAGTCTAAGTCATAAAAATTCAAGAACAAATAGTCATAATCCTGTGCTTAGACTCCTAAATAAATAGATTCATGATCAATAAATGAGTATTCCAAACACGAACCACAAAATTGACCATTATCATTGCATCATGTTGGAGTTAATTCATGTGAGCTTTTATTTTTGTCTCCCATTCCCTTGATGCATTGCTCTGTGCCTTCACTCAGAGATATAAAGAGAAATCATCACAGTATTTGTCAGCTGATTTCTCATGAGGGTCAAGTTCATGTACTAAATAAAAGACAAATATTGAAATATAAAGATCGTTCCCAGAAATGGAACAATCCTTCCATATTTGAGATGAATACCGAGAGCATTGTTATGGTAAGTACTAGGCACAAATGAATGCTGTGCTCCATTAATTTATTCTAAAGCTGCCAATTTATGATGGCGTGCATAGCCATATTTTTTTTTGCCAGAAACTATCTAAAATGCTGTTTTTTGAAAAAAATAACAAACGTGTGATTCAAAAAATTGTCTATGACAGCAATTACTGTTCCGTGTTTAATAGCACTATTAGTTATGTATCAACTGACATAAAAACAGCTTCAACTATTTCCTTAAATTAGGTTGTATATCAACAGCTGTCAGGGTTGGTCTGCCGAGTGCCAAACAGCTGCACGGCAGACAGGAAAATAGGGACAGGGCTAGGTTGCAAGGCTGAAGTGAGGAGATGTACTTTAATAACGCAAGAAGAAACACAAAAAAAGGGAAATGTGGTTCTTCTAAACACAAAATAAGTACAAGATAAACAATACTAAATCTAAGTGAAACTGAAGGGATACAAATAGACCGGGAGCTGGCTCATTTTATTTATGTGAAAAGGGTAAAAAGGTTTGACCCCTACAAGTCAAGCTATTCTACGTGATGTATATAAATCATCATTACTGGCTGCTGGACTCCTGTACGTTTGACCCCGGCACCATTTTTAAAGGGTTACAAAAGAGGTTGTATTTATGTGAACGCCGACAATGAAATCAACTACATGGGCTTGTGGGGTGATGATATGGCATCATAAATTTGTCAACACCAGCAATCTCAGCTTGAACCCTTGCAGGAACAGTAAGCCTTTAAGGGGAAAAAAAAAAAAAAGCCAAATATTTATGTGAAGGCCGACAAACGTGCGGTTTACCTTTTCTTGAAGCTAGAAGAGCCCGCTACTTGAAAACCGAAGTGCCAGCAAGTTTTGACTGTTCCAAACCCTTGCCAGCAAGACCCTTTTTAAGGGGTGAAAAAATCAAAATATTCACGCGAGGGCTGATATACACGCGATTTACCTTTTGTTGAAGCTGGAAGGGTCCGCTATTCGAAAACCAAAGTACCAGCAAGTTTTGAGTGTACCAAACCCTTGCCAGCAAGACCCACTTACGACAGGTATGGTTTCACCTTGTACAGAACAGCCTTTGAATACTGTGTAGACCAGGGGTCCTAAAATACAAATCTTAAAGGTCCACAAAGAAATTTTTCAATGAGGCAAAGGTCTGTTTATTAGTCGGTCAAGCCACGACAAATCAACGTATTGCCCACCAACCAACCAACCAACTTAACAATACTTTGGTGTACAGTAGAAAAATAAAATGCACGACTCAACTATGAAATTTTATGACTTAATTTTAACACATATTCCCGTCCAAAGTTCCTCATTTAAATAAATATATCAGGAGATACTGTGTTGTGGTTAAAGAAAACAAAATGCCTTTTCATAAAAACAACAAAAAATACATACTAAAAAAAAATGTCCTTTTGATTTTAACAAAAAAAACAAATAAAAAATACTCAAAAACAAACCTTTTTCTTTTTAACATAAATTCAAATAAATAAATAAACACTTAAAACCCACCCGTGCAAAGAATCCAAAACAAATATATCAGGAGGGGGGTAAATAACACTTTTTTTTTTAAATACAGACACAAAGGACACAAGAAAGGAGGAAAAATCCATCACTTCAGTCATACATTCTTTTATTGTTTCTGCATCAGAGAATGGCTTCTTGTGCTTATCCAACACCCACCCCACTCTGAGTGAGCATTACCCAACACCCACCCCACTCTGAGTGAGCAGTCTGTTGCGGGGACGGTGATGACAGCGAGACTGATGAGAACATGTAAATGATTGCCATAATCATAGACAAGCCCTTTCAGGTGCAACTTTTATTTTGGTGACTGTCCTGTTACATGTAAGTAAGGTACTTGAATGGCCAGTCATGCCATTTAACTATTCTGGGACCTGTGTATGTCGTCCGTTCTTTTTTCTATCGTCAGTCACCAGGTACAATCACCGCCAACCGTGTACATCAGAAATTGTGGGACATAAAATTTCTGTTTCTTGATGTTCCAACGTTGTAAGGCTCCCTATTATGCTTTTTACCCGAGGCCAAAATATGGCCATCGGGTACTGCGAAGACCTTGCGTCTGTCTATCTGTCCGTCTGTGTAGAAAATAACTCGTTTCCTATTAATGTCAGGGTAATGAAATTCACAGGGAATGTTCATGGGACATAAAGCTTGGACAAATTCGAAGATGGGTAACCTTGACCTACTTTCAGGGGTCAAAAGGTCACATTCTTTGCAAACACTGTTTCCTTGATTACATCCACTATTTTTGTTGTAGCAGCGTAAAATTTGCGGTGTGTATGTTCTGGATAATCAGCTTGCAGAACATTAAAGGTGGATGACCTTCACCTGGTTAATGGGGTCAAAAGGTCACATTGTTTCTGAACATTGTTACTTTCATTACGCCTTTGCACTACCATGACATTTTTTGGTCTAGTTATGTCAATATCATAAGGTGTACTCACTGGATAATCAAGTTGGAGGACATGGAAGCTACATGGCCTTCACCTACTTTAAATACCTTCTAATAATAACAATTTGATGTAGCAACATTATCAACCAAACTGTTCAGTCACTTTCAACATAACATCGAATTCTGATGACTGTGCATCATGTCAGACTTCAAATTCTGAATGCCAAGCTGTCCTGTTCCACACATTCCATATAACCTGCCAGGTCCTAGATGAAATTGGACAATTTACCTCTGTCTTCCTTTTGACTCTTGAAACTTCTCTCAAGCCCGAAAGTATTAAACACATTGTGTTACATAGGCATACATTAAAAACCCTTTATATGTTGTGATTCCTCGTCTTATGCCCATACGGCCGAGGGTACTTCTATTCTATGTTTGTTCTTACAAACCCAATTCCAAAATAATTGGGACGAAGTGTAAATTGTCAATAAAATCAAAATGCAATGACTTTCAGATCACATGAGCCAAAATGTTACTTACAATAGAACATATATAACATTTCAAATGTTATAACTGAGACATTTAACATTTTTATCCACAAAATGAGCTTATTTCAAATTTTCTGGCTGCAACAGGTCTCAAAAAAGTTGGGACACAGGCAAAAAAGGACTGAAAAAGCAATTAATATAAAAGAGAATCATCTGAAAGAACATTTAGCAAGTAATTAAATTAACTGGCATCAGGTGTGTGACATGATTGGCTATAAAAGGGATGTCTTAGAGAGGCTGAGTCTCTCAGAACTAAAGATGGCTCTCCAACCTGTGAAGGCTTGTGTAAAAAAATTGTGGAAAACTTTAAAAACAATGTTCCTCAACGCCAAATTGCAAAGGCTTTAAAGATCTCATCATCGACAGTGCATAACATCATCAAAATATTCAGAGAAACTGGAAAAATCTCTGTGTGTAAGGGACAAGGCAGAAGACTTTACTGGATGCCCGAGATCTTTGGGCCCTCAGACGCCACTGCATTAATCTTCGGCATGATTCGGTCTTTGACATTACTCAATGGGCCCAGGAATACTTCAAGAAACCACTGTCTGTAAACACAGTCTGCCGTGCCATCCACAGATGCCACCTAAAACTCTATCACGCAAAAAGGAAGCCATTGTTGAGCATGATCCAGAGGCGCCGCCGTGTTCTGTGGGCCAAGGCTCATTTAAAATGGACTGTAGCAAAGTGGCAAAGTGTCCTGTGGTCAGACAAGTCCAAATTTGACATTCTTGTTGGAAATCATGGGCGTTGTGTCCTCCGGGCTAAAGAGGAGAAAGACCACCCCTCCTGTTATCAGCGTTCAATTCAAAAGCCAGCATCTCTGATGGTATGGGGATGCATTAGTGCATATGGTGTGGGACATTTGCAGGTTTTAAAAAGCACCATGAATGCTGAAAGGTATGTAAACGTTTTAGAGCAAGATATGCTCCCCTCCAGACGACATCTATTCCAGGGAAGGCCTTGTGTATTTCAGCAGAACAATGCAAAACCACATACTGCAGCTATTACAACATCATGGCTTCGTAGTAGGAGAGTCCTTGTGCTGAACTGGCCTGCCTGCAGTCCTGATCTTTCACCGATTGAGAACATTTGGCGCATAATTAAACAAAAAGTCCGTCAATGGAGACCCAAAACCCTCCAACAGCTGGAAGCCTGTATTAAACAAGAGTGGGATCAAATTCCGATGGCTAAACTCAAGAAACTTGTCTCCTCAATGCCCAGACGCCTCCACCCTGTGTTGAAAAGAAGAGGGGATGCTACACCATGGTAAACGGGCCCCTGTCCCACCTTTTTTGAGACCTGTAGCAGCCATCAAATTTGAAATGAGTTCATTTTGTGGATAAAATTGTAAACTTTCTCAGTTTCAATATTTAGAAAAAAGAACAAAAGTCCGCACACTGTTTAGATAGCTCCCCAAGTGAGTTTATTGTCCACAACGTTTCGGCCAACGTGGCCTTTGTCAGGTGCACTTCCAAACATGTGACAGGGGTGGGGGTAGGGGTTTATATACACTGGAAAATGGGGCAAACCAAAACAGGGTCAAATTCGGTCGGTACAGCCAAGAACTCGGGGGGAAAAAAATTATAATAATAAAATTCATAATAATGACTGATCCAGCCCCATAATGCCCACAATTCCAAAGACCACAAGTATTTTATATAATATACATCAGAAAAAATGTCAATACTACAAAGTATATTCAACAATAGTCATTTCAAAGAAACATTGCCTGAAAAAAAAGGATACAGTGGTATTGTCTGGAATGCATACATCCACATATCAAGTGCGAGAGAAAACACTTAGTAGGTACACATGCTGGGAAATATGCATCAATTCAGATTCAAAAGTTGAACAGAAACACAAAGACAAAATCTAAAACTGTCATGAGTAGTAATTTATAAAAATGGTTTAACATCAAACTCCTCATTCAAACCAAACAGAGCCATAGTATTCAGTGTGTAGGTATAGTAGGTCTCTTGTTGTAGGAGTAATTTTTCGTAATCTCCACCCCGAGGTGGTCGATTCACTTTTTCAATCCCCATATACCGTAGGGCACTGATATTGTGCCCTGCCCATTTAAAATGTGCGGCTACGGGATTGCACTCGTCACCACTCCAAATACTGCTCCGGTGCTCACAAATGCGTGTGCGTAATTGTCTGCTGGTTTTATCTACATAGCTCAGGCCGCAAGGACATTTAATGAGGTCCCACACCTCAGTGAGTATACCCTTTAAGAAAAAATCTGCTTTTATTCCTCCCAAGAACAGAAATGCCTCACTTGATACATACTGTCGTTTTGTGGAAAACGATGTACAGGCTATTCTAAAAAATAAGAAGGAATACAAAGTATATAATAACATGTCAAAAGCTGAAAGGGAAGCTTTATCTGCATTAAGCAAAGATAACACTGTGGTTGTTCGGTCGGCTGATAAGGGCGGGGCCATTGTTCTTCAGGACGTGGTTGACTATGAATTTGAGATCAATCGGCAACTAAGTGATGAGTCCTTTTATTGCAAACTTCGTTCTGATCCTACTAACCAGTTTAAGCTTTCTGTACATGAGAAATTGAAAACTTGGATGGACAAAGGTGACATTACTAAAAATGAATATGAGTACATGAAAACCGATTTCCCTGTAACTCCGGTCATCTATACTTTGCCTAAAGTGCATAAATCCCAAACTACCCCACTTCCGCGGCGTCCTATTATTCGTGGAATTGGGTCTCTTACTTCTAACATTTCCACCTTTGTGGATTTCTGTCTCAAACCCTGGGTCACCACTCTTCCCTCGTATGTAAGGGATTCTATTGATTTTCTCAATAAACTGAAGGCCATACAGTTACCCACTGAATGTATTCTTGTGACCATGGATGTCTCTAGTCTCTACACTAATATTCCCCATGGGGGTGGTTACCACTTTTTTGAATATGAGGCCACATACGGATGAGCCTAATACGGCGTGTATTTCTGACCTTACTGAGACAGTATTGACCACCAACTATTTCCTTCTTAAAAACGAATTTTATCTACAAACGAAAGGGACAGCAATGGGTAGCACTATGGCACCTAATTATGCTAATCTGTATATGGGATACTTTGAAAACCGACATATCTATAACCCTGATGTTAATGCCTTTGTCTCTAACATCCTGTTATATCAGAGGTATATTGATGACTTGTTTGTAATTTGGACAGGAAATGAAGCATCTTTAATGGCGTTTCATCAATATCTTAACTCAGCCAATCCACATCTAACTTTTACTTTGGAGTTTAGTCGCACCACCATTAGTTTTCTAGATGTGCTGGTCATTAAACAAGGTGACTCCATCTCCACCGACCTGTTCCGTAAGCCTACGGACAGGAACACATTGCTGCGCGGTGACAGTTTCCACCCCATGCATTTGAAAAAAAAAGCCTACCGATCAATCAGTTTCACCGAGCCAGGAGAATCTGCAGCTCGGACTCTCTCTATCAGAGGCAATCGTCTGATCTCAATAAGAGATTTATTGAAAGGGGGTACAATAATGAATGGATCGAACAGGCTGCTAATCGCTTTAATAATACGACACAGGAGGAGTGCCTACAGCCCAAACCCAAAGTTCACAAGGATCATACTCTTTTATGTTTTACCAAATACTCTCCTACTGGCTTTGAGTTTGCTAAGGTTATTCGCAAGCATTGGCACATAATCGAATCAGACCCTAAACTAAAACACGTATTTAAAGAACCCCCTTCCACTGTGTATAAGCGACCTCCCACCCTTAAAGATCTTTTAGTGAGGTCTTACACCCCGGAAAGGAGAGACACCTTTCTGAACGTTTTACCCGAAGGCAACTATAAATGTGGCAATTGTGTACAATGTGGCTATACCATCCGAAGCAAGACATACACGCATCCCCATAGTGGCAAGTCTCTCAGAGTTCGTGGCGTGATCACCTGTAACAGCACACATGTTGTTTATCTCATTAAATGTCCTTGCAGCCTGTGCTATGTAGGTAAAACCAGCAGACAATTACGCACACGCATTTGTGAGCACCGGAGCAGTATTCGGAGTGTTGACGAGCGCAATCCCGTAGCCGCACATTTTAAACGGGCAGGGCACAATATCAGTGCCCTACGGTATATGGGGATTGAAAAAGTGAATCGACCACCTCGGGGTGGAGATTACGAAAAATTACTTCTACAACAAGAGACCTACTATATCTACGCACTGAATACTATGGCTCCGTTTGGTTTGAATGAGGAGTTTGATGTTAAACCATTTTTATAAATTACTTCTCATGACAGTTTTAGATTTTGTCTTTGTGTTTCTGTTCAACTTTTGAATCTGAATTGATGCATATTTCCCAGCATGTGTACCTACTAAGTGTTTTATCTTGCACTTGATATGTGGATGTATGCATTCCAGACAATGCCACTGTATCCTTTTTTTTCAGGCAATGTTTCTTTGAAATGACTATTGTTGAATATACTTTGTAGTATTGACATTTTTTCTGATGTATATTATATAAAATACTTGTGGTGTTTGGAATTGTGGGCATTATGGGGCTGGATCAGTCATTATTATGAATTTTATTATTATAATTTTTTTTTCCCCCCGAGTTCTTGGCTGTACGAAAAGTAATTTGACCCTGTTTTGGTTTGCCCCATTTTCCAGTGTATATAAACTCCTACCCCCACCCCTGTCACATGTTTGGAAGTGCACCTGACGAAGGCCACGTCGGCCGAAACGTTGTGGACAATAAACTCACTTGGGGAACTATCTAAACAGTGTGCGGACTTTTGTTCTTTTTTCTATATTGTCCCTTTGAGTCGAGCACCTGTGAACTTCTGGTCTGGATGTGCGTGCATTTTTCTGCTTTCAGTTTCAATATTTGCCATGGTCTTTCTGTTATATTGTGGATAAAATACTGGCTGGTGTGATTTGTAAGTCATTGCGTTTTGATTTTATTCACAATTTACACTTTGTCCCAACTTTTTCGGAATTGGGGTTATATTTATCACCCTCCCGATTCGGCTGCATACCCAGTGACTCTGGATAAATTCTTTCAGGATTATGGTTCTTATCTTGAATCAATCATTTTATCTCCGGAGCCACTTATTATTACTACGGGTGACTTCAATATTCATGTTTATCTAGGGGCCAATAGTGATTCCGTTAAATTTCTGGATTTATTTACTTCAATGGGCCTCACACAGCACATCAATCAACCAACACATGAAGGTGGACACACACTTGACCTTATCATCACTCGTGACAAAGACTCTGTAATTCAAGACTCCCATATTCATAGGGACCATGTGACGTCACTGTGCTTTCGCGCCGCCATACTTGTGTCCGAAATGGTCACAGCTGCATCCCACAGCCATTGACTGCAGTTAGCAGACGAGACATGAAGATGTACGAAATACTGAAATTAAGTGAATCCAATGTGCCCGGGATATGTCGCACAGTTTGCTGTAACAGAAGTCGTCAGAGAAACTCCAAATTACAATTTCATTACATTGCGAAAGACTTTGCGAAACTGGCAGAATAAATGGTTGGCTACCAGAAGGGACCACTGGCAGCCTGCATTTAACTCCCAGTTATTGTGCTGTCAGCGATTTGTTTTCGGCAAGTTGCGTTTGTCCTCAACTTAGCTAAGTATATATTTTTTTAATCCTTTAGCACCCTTTGCTAGGGAAACTCAAGGGAAACACTTTAAACGCTCAAACGCGGTTAATTAACTTTGAGGGAAACCGTCATTGAGTCGCGCTATTAATTGTTCAGTTTGTCAAACCAGTTCTTAATATTTCAGGAGATTAATCAGTAATTAACACTTGCTAGCTAGGTTGCGTAACATTACAGAACTTGAATGGGTTACAGACGGTAACTTAGGCATGCTTACCTGCGAGATATAATCGCATGCATTTGTTCCTGTGATAGCTCTTCCGTTATCTGCACGAATATTCCTCGGCGGTTTGGCTTATCATAATGGTAACCCTGGCAAACAGATGCTGATGACTTAGTGAGCCTGTATTGTAATGAGTGAAGACATAACTTTTGCTAATATACGTTGCGTTAGACAAACACTAGCTTTGCTAAGCAGTACTTTCATTTAAGGTGGACTGCAAACAGTGGCACATCGCATTCATGAACATATGATTCTATTTTTAACGTTTCGTTTTTAGCGAACTTTCCTTTGCATTTGATGGTTTGACACAGAAAGCAACGTTTTAAAACAGTGGCGAATTAGCTTAGACCTGCCAGTAAAAATAAACAGCCTGGAGAATTAGCTAGGTTACCTTTTTAAAATTGGGAAACAGAATAGCTACAGAAGAAAACATTAAACTGCCTGAACTTGCAACTGGGAACAAAATCGTTCAAGTAA
Source organism: Gymnothorax javanicus (assembly GCA_029692085.1). Taxonomy (NCBI): domain Eukaryota; kingdom Metazoa; phylum Chordata; class Actinopteri; order Anguilliformes; family Muraenidae; genus Gymnothorax; species Gymnothorax javanicus. The sequence goes on from CM056199.1 coordinate 69,203,457, forward strand.
ATACTGATATGCAAATCGAAAAACGTATGGTAGTCCGTTGTTTTTAAGATCAGAATAGGCAAATGACCATCATACACCACATGAGAAGTTGCACCCATAGCCTGCATAGCCTCAGCCGTAGCCTACTTCAGAACAAAAAGCTAAAAGTAGCTCTTCAGACTTGATCACCGCTAAGATAACACGGCTGCTAATTGTTGTTGAAACACTTACATTCCCATTTATCACGTAGACATTTTTTGTCTCCAGATGCCACATTGTTGCTAACGAATCGTGCAACTGCATATTGATTGGCATCCGTACTTTTGAAAGCCTTCAGGCTTTCAAGGTATATGTAAGTATCAGGAAATGTTAGTTGAGGTGGACACTTCGCAAATGGTAACGGACAAAAAAAAATAAGGGGTACTAAACATGGATCACAACCGATTATTGATGAGTTTTTTTCTGAATAACGCTGACTCTCTTCCTCATTTAAATGTACCGCCTTCGCTGTCATGAACGATGGAGGAAAGTAGAATCGGACAGAAATATGGCGGCGGGAACATTGGAAGTGACGTTTTTGGTACCTGTGATTAATTGGACGTTATCTATTGGATCATGCTGCACTTTTTTGTAAGCTTAAGTCTAACAAGCCGCTTCGTAAAGTCAAAGAGATCTCCTACCGGAAGCTGAAATCGATTGACATGGATTCTTTTTCAGGCGATCTAAGGGATTCTGAACTGTTTAACAAGCAATTTACTGATGTTGATGAGTTAGCTCATTGTTACAATTCTACACTGACGTCCTTACTTAATAAACACGCTCCCCTGAGGACCAAACACATTGTTGAAAGATTGCGTGTTCCATGGTTTAACCAAGAGATTAAAGAGATTATAAGATCAAGATGTGACGGAGGGAGACGCTTGCGCTCTTCTAAATTGGAGAAAGATTTGATCGCCTTCAAATCTATCAAAAATAAGGCAATGCGTTCGATGAACATGGCAAGAACTGAGTATTATACCAACCATATCCAGGAGAACAGTTTTGATCAAAGAAAGCTTTTCAGTTGTGTGAACCAAGAGATGTCACCTTTCCATCGGACATCAACCCAACATTTGGCCAATGACTGTGGGAAATTCTTTGTACTGAAGATTGAGAAGATTAATGGCTCACTTGACATGCTTTCGTCGTCACCATCACCTGTTGTTTCTCCTTGCTTCCCTGCAGATGGAGTGTTGCTTCATAAATTTAGGACTTTGTCTCAGGAAGAAGTACAAAATATAATTGATAAGGCAGCTGAGAAATCATGTCCATTAGATCCCATTCCGATATGGATGGTGTTTAAATTGCTGGATCTGCTACTTTCTGTTATTACAAAGATGATGAATTTATGATTTGAGTCTCGCCAATTTGCTGAATTATGGAAGGAAGCTTATGTACTCTCCTTACTTAAGAAGGTTAGTCATGACCCGATTTTTAAGAATTTTCGCCCTGTTGGCAATTTACTATATATTTCAAAGTTGTTTGAGAGAGCAGGCGCGAACCAATTGGTTGATCATATGTTTTCCAATAATTTACATTCTCTATTGAAGTCGGCTTAGAAAAAAAAACCAAAGTACAGAAACCGCTCTTCTCAAGGTGAAGAATCACATTCTTATGTCTATGAATGAATAGCATGTAATATTACTTGTTCTTCTTGACCTCAGTGCTGCCTTCGACACTGTACATCATGATATTCTTATTAACTGTCTGGATCTCGAACTTGGTGTGAGGGATGACACATTGGCATGGTTCACATCCTATCTCTCTGATCGGTGTCAGCGTGTTTCTATTAATGGAAGTATATCTGATTTGTTTCTGCTCAAGCATGGTGTCCCTCAAGGATCGTGCCTTGGTACACTTTTGTTTACGGTTTATCTGCGCAAGCTTTTTACAGATTGCTGAGTCGCACTTGCTGAATATTCACTGTTATGCCGATGACACCCAGCTTTACCTGTCTTTCAGCCCAAATAGGGAAAATGGAGCAGAAAAGGCTGTTTTATCAGTGTCTAATTGTATCATGGCCATACGGAGGTGGATGATTGAGGATAGACTTGTGATCAACGATGATAAAACTGAATTCCTAGTGATGGGTACTAAGCATCAGTTAGCTAAAGTTGATATTTGTCACATTGTTGTTGGATCATCTGAGATTTACCCTAAGTCTGTTTTTCGGAATCTTGGATCCTGGTTTGATTCTGATCTTTCAATGTCTAGTCATATTAGTAAGATTGGCAGCTCTGCATTTTACCATCTTCAAAATATTTGCCGCATACACAAGTATTTGTCGTTGGAGACCACTCAAGTTTAGTACATGTTTTATTACAAGTAGGATAGATTATTGCAACAGTTTATTATACAGTCTTCCAGATTGTCAGTTAAATAAGTTACAAAGAGTACTTAATGCCGCAGCAAGATTGGTCTGTCTCGTACCAAAATGTTGTCACATAACGCCATTATTGAGTGATCTATTCTGGCTATCTATGAGATATAGAATTAATTTTAAAATACTTTTAATGACATTTAAGGCAATCCATGGCTTCGTCCCATTGTATTTAAGTAATCTGTTTAGTATTCAGATCTTCAGATGCTCTTTAATGTTCCTTCTGTTCGATCTAAAAGCACATTAGGTGATAGAGCCTTTGTGTTTGCTGCTCCCAAAGTGTGGAATAGTTTACCGAAAGAACTGCGTCTAATCCAGTCTATTGACAAATCTCATTTTAAGGCATATCTATTTAGGCAAGTTTACGGCTAGTTAGTAGAGTTTATATATTTGTGTATGTATGTGTGTAATGTGTGTATATGTATATATCTTAGTGTTTAGGATTTTTCATTACTTAATAACATAACTAATGGATCGTACTAGTATCTGTTTATATTACATTTAAATGAATTATTTGTTATTTGCTATGACTTTTAAACCACGGTTTATTGTAATGCGTATTTGATCATGTCCGATGTAATCTACGCAATATAAATATAAATAAATAAAAAAATAAAAATAAATAAAATGGAAATGTCTTTCGAGGATTCTGAGTTCCGGTAGTTAAATAAGGAGGCATATTTGTTGGCTGAACTTCTTAATAGCTTTGTCTTCATCAGAACGAAGTTAAACTAGCCAGCTATTTTGCGTTTAGGGAAATTAGCCCAATAGTAGGAATTTGCGTCTCCATTAGACTGAAAGCCCTCTGAAGTCGCAACACAAATAGCAGGCTAATTCGCAAATTAGCTGGCTATTTTGCGAACTAGACAAAGATTTATTGGGAAAATTTCCTGATCAAATTAGCAGGTTATTTGCGTCTTCACTGCAAAATAGCCAGCTAATTTGACATTGGGCTAATTTCAAAACTGCAAAATAGCTAGCTAATGAAGCTAGTGAAGACACAAATAGCCCACTAATTTGATCGGGAAATAGCCTGCTAATTTGCAAATTAGCCCGGTATTTGTGCTGTGTCTTCATTTTACCGAAATTGAATCGGGAAAGCCAAATTGAACCGCGCACTCTATCTGGAAATGATGCAAAGTGCGCGTACGTCAACCACGGTTAATTTCTCAAGCAGAGGGCTTTTGGGCTAATGGAGACACAAATTCATGCTATCGGGCTAATTTCCCTAACCACAAAATAGCTGGCTAGTTTAACTTTGTTCTGATGAAGACAAACCTACAAGATCATCTCCATCGTGAGAAAAATTGATCATGAGTATATTTGCTTTGTGTTTCTTCTAGCGATTGTCTCAATATTAAAATAATGATAGCTGGAAATTTTAAAGTCAGTAACAACAACAGTACCAACAGAAAGCCACGCCACTGCCTTAATCCCCCAGAAAGCTGGGGGAAACCCTGTAATTGTATCTCCCTGACGACGATAGTCGAGAGATACTATGGTTTAGTTCCGGGGCCGCCGCCGCCGCCGCAGCAGTTTTCTGTTCCGGGCTCTAGAAGCCGCAATTATTACAGGAATTTCTCCAAATTTCACACAGGTGAAGATGTTGATTGGACAATGCTCAAGACCGATTTTCGCGCATTTTGGACATCCAGTATGGCTGCCGGCGGCCATTTTGTCTGAAATTTGGGGATCGGGGAGATACATGACTCGGTCCCTGTGGTGACCGAGTTATCTAGTTACTTCAGTTGCTTAGAACGTTATTGTCTACAATGTGGCTTAGGTTCTGTAATCATAAACTTTTCATTCATTGCATGCAACACATTTCAAGTTTCACATATACTTCTCTTCTTCCTTCAGATGCACTTTTAAAATATTTTAATCCAACCCCTGGCATCCTCGGGCCACCTGCGAGTGCTTCTACTCCCTCCACCTCCGTGCAGCCCAGTGATGCTGCGTCAGGTTCTTTTTCTCCCTCCACCTCTGTGCAGTCCAGTGATATCGCATCAAAAATCTACATTAAGGCTGCACCAATTGACCCTGCAGACTGACCACCTGTTTTAACTGATAAGGTAAGAACAGAGCTTGCTATAAGAGGGCCACATCAAATCGAAAACAGTTTCATATTTCCCAAACAAAACGTTGGGAGAAGGTGTCAGCATGAATGTTTCAACAGAGTCTTGGTCAAGAAAAAATTAGAAGAAGCTGGCAAATGTACTCAAAAAAGAACCACAGTGCTTCTGTTGCAAAATGTTTTCTCCGAGAGATTTTCAATTGAATAGTAGAGAAGGACTAAAGGATTGGAAAAATGCTCAAGACTCATGAGGGTAGCCAAGAACACAATGCACACATGGCAACATGGAAAGAACTAGAGGTCCATCTAGCAAAGGGGCTCAGAATTGATAAGCAAGAGATGGCACTAGCTGAGGCAGAGAGAAAAAGGTGGCGTGAAGTTCTCACAAGATTGGTGGTAGTAATTCAGTCCTTAACAGAAAGAAACGTAGCTTTAAGGAGGTCCACAGACACTTTAACTGAACCGGACATTGACAGTTTTCTCCAGGAGGTGGAACTTATGGCCAAATTTGATCCAGTGATGAAGCAGCATGTAGGGTGCAAGGTGGAGCAAGCAGTCATGCCCATTACTTGGGAAAAAGAATTCAAAATGAACTCGTAGACTCTATCAGTGCAAAAATCCTGGAAAAAAACTGTGGAGGAGGTAAAAACATCCAAGTATTTCTCCATTATTTTAGATTGCACCCCTGATCTAAGTCACAAGGAACAGCTCTCTGTTATTATCAGGATTGTGTCACTGGAAGACGTACTACAAATTAAGGAACAATTCATGGGCTTCCTTGTAGCAGAGGAGTCAACAGGGGAAAGTTTATCAACCCTCATCCTTAAAAGGCTGGAGGAGCTTAATATCCCCTTTGAGGACTGCAGAGGACAGTCTTATGACAATGGTGCCAACATGAAGGGAAAAAACAAAGGTGGTCAGGCTAGACTCCCTCAGCAGAACTCAAGAGCCTTTTTTGTTCCTTGTGGTGCCCACACTTTAAATCTGGTGGTGGCTGATGCTGCTAAGAGCTCCCCAGATGCCATTGGCTACTTTGGACAGCCCTACCCCCACAGATGGGATATCCTCCTCAAACATGTCAAAACCACCCTGAAATCTTGGTCAAAGACCAGGTGGGAAAGCAGAATTAAAAGCATATGGCTGTAAGATACCAGGCTGCGCAAGTTAGAGAGGCTTTTCTGGAGGTGAGAGAAACTACTGCAGACCCTGTGGTGAAAGTTGAAACCCAGTCTTTGGCTGAGGAGGTTGGGTCCTACTGATTTTATATTTACACAGTCACATGGTATGATGTCCTTCATAAAATCCAGCATGTGAGTAAGCTGATGCAGTCACCCTCCATGCAACTTGATGTGACTGTCGACTTGCTGAAAAAAATCAGAGATTGCCTCACCTGCTGTAGAAACTCTGGATTTGCTGATGCACAGACAACTGCAATGGAGATGTGTGAGGAGATGAATGTGGAGGCTGTGCTCAAACAAAAGCATTTGAGAACCACAAGAAGGCACTTTGCTTACGAGGCACCAGACGAGCCCATTGACGATGCACTTAAAAAGATAGAAACCACATTTTTTGATGTAGTTGTGGACTCAGCGCTCTCTTCACTTGAGGAGAGATTTCAGAATCTGGGAAAAGTAAATGACAAATTTGGAGTGCTCCTCAATTTCCCCAACCTGTCGAAAGAAGAGGTCCTAGAGCACTGTCAAACACTGAGAACTGCTCTAACCCATGACGAACAAGCCAGATATTGATGGCCGGGAACTTGCTGTGGAAATGCAAAATTTTTCACCTTTACCATCAAAAAATATGACAGGCATGGAACTCCTGACCTTCATGCGCGAACAGAGATGAACAGATTTACCCCAATTTGAGGGTAGCCCTTTGAATCTCTGCCACCCTTCCTTTTACAGTGGCTGCTACTGAAAGGAGCCTCTCAAAGCTTAAACTAATTAAAACCTCTCTGAGATCTACAATGGCGCAGGAACTTCTGAGTGGACTTGGCATCATTAGTATAAATCATATGGTCTCACAACAGCTGTCTTATGATGATGTCATAGACGACTTTGCTTGCAAGAAAGGTAGGGTGAGTAAAACTAGGACAAAGTAAGACTGTAGGACTCTTGGAAGTAAGGCTGTCAGACAATGCTAGATTGAGCATGTAACTATACTGACCAACTTGCAATGTTTTTTTTTTTTTTTGAATGCCATACTATTATTTTTATTTATACATCTTTTTCTGTTTGCACTAAATTCTTTCCAATAGTATTTTGTATAAAAATTTATATTGTATTTATAATGAGGATGATGCCACTTATCTTTATTACTGTTTTTTTTTCTTATAAAATGTAAAAAATCTGCAAACCACGGGTTTCTATAGAAATTTTGAAGTTCATAAAGGGGTCGTTCCATACTAAACTGTACAATTCACTGCATTGTATAAGAATGGTCAATAAAAATTTTTCTAGGAGAATTAAATGATTTGCATTGTTCATATTTATTCACTCCCAGATTGAAGATATATATAAGAAAAAAATAAGAGTCATCAGTCCAACAACACAGCAGGAAAAGTGGTTCCCTGATGTCAGCCAAGGCACTGTGAAGGACATATTTTGTTACAGTATTTGGCAGCCAACTTCATGAAATGCTCATGACATGTCTGTTGATACTTCGAAAGAAAGTGAAATTAAATATTGCAGAGAAATACCCATAATAACGGTTTAAATTGTCTGCACTAAATTATCGGGACTCGTCTGATCAGAAATGCAATTTGAAATGACCGTCGTGGGCGTAACCAGTCGCGTCCTCGTGTGTTATGTTCATCCCTGTGGGTTAATTTGCATAATGTATCCAAATGGCGTAAAGATGACCTCAGCAAAATAAGATACTCACTTCCTGCATCAAAATTTCACAAGGCGTCAGACAATCATATATACCATGGAAAATTTTCCTGTGTCCTAAGATTGTGTTACGACCATAAAAACATAAACAATCTGTGCGCTATCACCATGTACTGTATACAAAGATGGACGCAGCACCCGGCTCTGAAAAGTGAGGCCAAATTGAGTTCCATTTAATGGCCAGCAGATGGCGACATCGGTGGTTGCAGAATTGAAAAAGGTGTATTTGAATTTTCAGCACCATTGTAACACATTTGTACAGTTTAGTATGGAATGAGTGATATATATATATACAACCTCAATTCCGATATAGTTGGCACAAAGTGTAAATTGTGAATAAAATCAAAATGCAATAACTTTCAAATCACACCAGCCAGTATTTTATTCACAATAGAACAGAGATAACATAGCAAATGTTGAAACTGAGAAATTTTACAATTTTATCCACAAAATGAGCTCATTTCAAATTTGATGGCTGCTACAGGTCTCAAAAAAGGTGGGACAGGGGCCTGTTTACCATGGTGTAACATCCCCTCTTCTTTTTAACACAGAGTGGAGGCGTCTGGGCATTTAGGAGACAAGTTTAGCCATTGGAATTTGATCCCACTCTTGTTTAATACAGGCTTCCAGCTGCTGGAGAGTTTTGGATCTCTTGTGACAGACTTTTTGTTTAATTATGTGCCAAATGTTCTCAATCGGTGAAAGATGAGGACTGCAGGCAGGCCAGTTCAGCACACGGACTCTTCTACTACGAAGCCATGCTGTTGTAATAGCTGCACTATGTGGTTTTGCATTGTCCTGCTGAAATACACAAGGCCTTCCTTGTCATCTGGAGGGGAACATATGTTGCTCTAAAACCTTTATATACCTTTCAGCATTCATGGTGCTTTTTAAAACATGCAAGTGTCCCACACCATATGCACTAATGCATCCCCATACCAACAGAGATGCTGGCTTTTCAACTGAATGCTGATAACAGGAGGGGTGGTCTTTCTCCTCTTTGGCCCGGAGGACACAACGCCCATGATTTCCAACAAGAATGTCAAATTTGGACTTGTCTGACCACTGGACACTTTGCCACTTTGCTACAGTCCATTTTTCAATGAGCCTTGGCCCACAGAACACGGCAGCGCTTCTGGATCATGCTCAACAATGGCTTCCTTTTTGCATGATAGAGTTTTAGGTGGCATCTGTGGATGGCACGGCAGACTGTGTTTACAGACAGTGGTTTCTTGAAGTATTCCTGGGCCCATTTAGTAATGTCAATGACAGAATCACGCCGGTGAGTGATGCAGTGGCGTCTGAGGGCCCGAAGATCACGAGCATCCAGTAAAGGCCTTGTTCCTTATGCACAGAGATTTTTCCAGTTTCTCTGAATCTTTTGGTGATATTATGCATTGTCGATGATGAGACCTTCAATTTCTTTGCAATTTGACGTTGAGGAACATTGTTTTTAAAGTATTCCACAATTTTTTTACGCAAGCCTTCACAAGTTGGAGAGCCTCTGGCCATCTTTACTTCTGAGAGACTCAGCCTCTCTAAGATATCCCTTTTATAGCCAATCATGTTACAAACCTGATGCCAGTTAACTTAATTACTTGCTAAAGGTTCTTTCAGCTTATTCTCTTATATATTAATTGCTTTTTCAGCCCTTTTTTGCCTGTGTCCCAACTTTTTTGAGACCTGTTGCAGCCAGAAAATTTGAAATAAGCTCATTTTGTGGATAAAAATGTAAAATGTCTCAGTTTCAACATTTGAAATGTTATCTATGTTCTATTGTAAATAACATATTGGCTCATGTGATCTGAAAGTCATTGCATTTAGATTTTATTCCCAATTTACACTTCGTCCCAACTATTTTGGAATTGGGGTTGATACACAGAGTGCAATGCTCTTATTGTCTTTAGAAATCTTTTTAGGTTTGCACTGGTTTTTATGTCATATTTTGTATTATCTTATTTATATTTTATTTATAAATAGTTTTATGCCAGTTATTGTTTTCGTTAGTCTGGTTTGTATTAAAGATGTGAGGTTTTGTGATATTGAAATAAAGAAAATTTCTAAGACAAAGCCATATGCAGTTTCAGTCTGAGAGTGTGAACACATTGTGGAATTGGCTGCAATACAAGGGGCACAGTCAAAAATCTTGCCTCGGGAACCAAATTGGTTCTGCCACAGCTAGCCCGTTGCCAGTTGCCACTATAGGGGATGAATCATTCAGTTTATTGAATTCCGCATGAGGTCTTTGGAGGGCAGTGTCCGTTTAAGTCAAAACGGGTGAAACTTTGACTTTGACATCGGCCAAATTTTTATCGCCAGATGAGTGGGTCAGAATATCTCCAAAGCAGCAGGGCGTTCGGAGTGCTTTCAGTCAGTAGTAGTGAGTGCCTACCTACAACAGTTCAAGGAGGGACAAACCATGGACTGGTGACAGGCTGTTGGGTGTCATCAATGCACAAGGACAACAAAGGCTATCGCTTCTGGTCCGAACTGACAGTGACAGATGGGCTACTGTGGCACAAGTTTCAGAAAATTTTGATGATACTTCCATGAGGAATGTGTCTTAACACAAACGCAAAGTGTGTTGCACCTTGCTTATTGCGCTTTGCAGCTGCAGACCAGGTGGAGTGCCAGTTGAAACCTAGGTCTACTGCCAAAAGTGCCTAGAACCTTAGAACAATTGAAGAGGGTTGACTGATCCATCTAGTTCTGTGCATCAGCCAGGAACATGTGCACCATTTACCTGGGGAAGAAATAGCACCAGGATGCACTGCAAGAAGAAGACGACAAGGTGGTGGAGGGAGTGTGATGCTCTGGGAAATGCTCAGCTGGGAAATCCTGGGCCCAGGAGTTCAAGTGGACTTTAGTTTGATGAAGTTCTTTTGATGGCATGAGGGGGATCTATGCAATATTTGGCTTGAGTTTCCAATGTTGTGGCTGATCATTGTAACAGGAGTGGAAAATTCCAGTCACGGGGAGCTGGTTCATATGTATGACTTTATTTCTTCCAATTTTCCCAAGAAAACAAGTGTTGTCACTAAGGTGACATCATCCCCCACTGCAAATTATCAATTCGAAATTAAATAGGTATGAAGTGATGTTGATAGGTTAAGATGAAGCTAAATGTCAACAGAAACATGATCCAGTCAACATCCGTTGATAATTTGCACTGTGGTTGTCGAAACGCAAAAATATTTTCAAGACTTACTGTGACCTTGACATGAATGTCACAGTGTATGAATAGTAAAAATCGTAATAAAGAAACTGCTTATCAATAAACATTCAACAGAATTCAGATGAAGCTTGGTGTCAAATATGAAGACTATCCTGTAAAAAGTTTTTGAGATATCTCGCTGACAAGGTTAACATGCAGGTAAACTTACTGAAATATTCAATGTCTCGCTGTGACCTTGAAAATTATGCCAAGGTCAAGAAAATCGACTGGGCCCTGCGCCTTCCACAGATGAAGCTTATTGTCAAATATGAAGAAAATCCAGTGAACCTTTCTTGAGATGTCGTTGACAAGGGTAAAATGTAAAAAAAACGTTAAAGTCACCTTGTGACCTTTAAATGAAGGTCAAGGCCACCAAACATGACTGGCACCTTTCTCTTACTGTGATCAACCTAGATGTCAAAATGGAGAGAATCCAGTCAATGGTTCTTAAGATATTCCAATTCGTACATACATACGGACGGACGGACGGACTGGGCCCTGCGCCTCCCCTAGATGGAGCTTGGTGTCGATAATGAAGAAAGTCCAGTGAACTGATCTTGAGATATCTCGCTGACAAGTTTAACATGCAGGTAAACATGCTGAAATATTTAATGTGTCGTTGTGACCTTGAAAATAATCTCAAGGTCACCAAAATCGACTGGGCTCTGTGCCTTAACTAGATGAAGCTTGGTGTCAAAAATGAAGACTATCCTGTAAAAAGTTTTTGAGATATCTCGCTGACAAGGTTAACATGCAGGTAAACTTACTGAAATATTCAATGTCTTGCTGTGACCTTGAAAATTATGCCAAGGTCACCAAAATCGACTGGGCCCTGTGCCTTCCACAGATGAAACTTGTTGTCAAATATGAAGAAAATCTAGTGAACCTTTCTTGAGATATCTCGCTGACAAGGTTAAAATGTCAAAAAAATGTTAAAGTCACCTTGTGACCTTGAAATGAAGGTCAAGGTCACCAAACATGACTGGCACCTTTCTCTTACTGTGATCAACCTAGATGTGAAATATGAAGAGAATCCAGTCAAAGGTTCTTAAGACTGGACAATACGTACGGACGGACGGAGCCTAATACTATATCCCCCGCTTCGCGCTAAACGCGTGGCGGGGGATAATGAACTAGTTACTCATATACATCAACAGTGGTTGACTCCTGGATTTGATCACAGAGAATTGTTTCATAAGAGCGGTCTTCAGCTGCCATTCATATGATTATCGATAATTATGACTGAATTGTCTGATGTCATCAATGAGCCAATCTAGTAATTAAGGTCTGCAATTGCCATGAATACCATGAATAAACAAGGTAATTGTTTCTCTTCTCTGATATAATGTAATTGTTATATGTTATATGTCATCCTCCAGGGCCACGTGACAAAGACTGTTTGCGGGTCAGATGTTAAAAGTGAGAAAAAGGTACACCAATCAGGTAAAAACAGTTTTTGGGCATCCATTTACGGAAGTGAATTTACCAAAAAACTTATAAAGACTTATTACAGGAATAAAAATAATGGAACATGAAATTATTAAATGTTTGCATTTTTCACTTGTTATAAAACACACTTTCCCGGTAATATATGTTATTCAGTTTCAGATTAATGGGTTGAAGACATCCCTTAATGAAGACATTCTGTTTTTAGTTTTTGGATTCAAAAGAACTAGAAACATAACATTATTGAAACCATAAATCTGAGTTGTTAATGTAATGCAACAACTGATAAACTGCCCATTGCTAACACTGTAATGTTGTAATGTGGTAGTTTACTAACTTAGGGTACCATATTTATTTTTAGGTCCTAATGAGCTGTTATTAAGGGTACGAGAAACTGTGAAAATTAAATAACCTCCAATGAGCTCCCTGAATTCAGATGTCTTTACAAACACCACTATTCTACGTCCTCATTACTTCTTCATCAGTGGTTTTTCTGGCATTCCTCACACAAAATACTACTATGTCTTCCTGTGTTTTGTTTATGCCCTGACAGTCCTGGGAAACACTTTTGTCATGCTTATGATTTCCACTGACCGCTGTCTTCACACTCCAAAATACATTGTAGTGTTTAATTTGGCTCTGTCTGACTTGTGTGAAAGCACTGCAATCGTTCCTCAGGTGATTGACACTTTTCTGTTCAAGTCACACTTAATCTCCTATGAGGCCTGCTTGACAAACCTATTTTTTTTGTATTCATTTTTCACAATGCAATCTCTGAGCCTCACAATTTTGTCCTATGATAGATGTGTTGCAATATGCTTTCCACTGAGGTATAATGACATTGTGACAAATAAATCAATGCAGTGTATTACAGCTATATCATGGATTTTTGCTGTGCTGGTGACTATCATACCAGTATCGTTTATCAGTAAGCTGTCATTCTGCAAATCCATTGTGATAAACAGCTATTTCTGTGATCAAGGACCCTTATTCCGTTTGGCGTGCAATGACAACACTCCAAATTATGTGATTAATTGGACACATCCTATTGTTATTCTCTGGTTTCCAGTGCTTTTTATCATAGTTACATATATTTGCATAGCCAGGGCTTTATTAAAAATTGCAGCAGCCGCTGAGCGGCTCAAAGCGATAAAAACCTGCACTTCTCATTTGGTCTTGGTGAGTGTGTTCTATTTTCCTGTATGCTTCACAGTGGCACTGAACTCCTTCATTCACCAAAATGCCCGAATTATTAACCTGTCTCTGGCAACCATCTTACCACCCATGCTGAACCCAATCATCTATTCAATGATGACGGAAGAATTCACAGGATCTATTAAAAAGCTTTACAAAAGAAAGAAAATGCACATCATCATAAGAAAAAAACGAATAAATGCTGTATTCATCAAGGAATGACAAGCAATTGAAGGGTTATTTCCATGAGTGCTCAAGTCTATATTCATTAAAAATCAGATAACACTACAAATCAATTCTTTCATTGATGAGGAATAAGCCACATAAGCTCATTTTGGCCAAGAAGCACTCAAGTACAATATAAAATGAGCAGTGAATTGGAAATTCCCCAAGAAGCTACTTCTTGCAGTGAACAATCCAGTCTAAAACCTCCACAAGTACACAAGTCCACTCAGCCAATCAAAGCATCCCTTATATACTGGACAAAGAAAGTTAGGGATCACCCAACTTTTCAATATTAAAATATGATATGGAAAAAAATACAAACTATCACATATTTCAAATTCAAAATTTGGGGTGATCCCTAACTTTATTTGTCCAGTATAGAATTGGCTGGCCAATAGCAGTCACTGTAGCTTTCTAACCTAACCAACTCTGCGGGCCAGGATGTGTGTGTAGACTCAAAGCAAAAGAGCTAAAAAAAAAAAAAAAAAAAAACCAGGCAGCCAGAAACATGAGCTAAAAACAAGCGAAAAATAAGTCTGGCAAAAGGTAATCCTTTTTAGCTGCTTATTCTTTGGCTGAACTTTCTAATTACCACGCTACATTCTTATCGATGATGAATGAAGTCTTTAAACCTGTATGGATGGTGGTATTGCCCATTCATAATTTATGGAGATTGGTTTTTATTGTGACCTTTGCTCAGCTGCATTTACCTTCCATTTCGTTCAAGAAGCTTTTTGACATCCAAGACTGTGGTATTCTGGTATGAATATATTTGCTGTTCATTTTCATCAGACAGTGATGCCTTTTGCTTTCAAAAAGATGCTCTGTTTTAGTACTCCAAAGTAATAAAATTTAATGCTGTTCATTTCTTAAATCAAGTTCAATTTTCGTTATTTTGAGGCATTAGCTTCTAAAAGTACTCAAGTCCGCAGACTGATGTTTGAAACATCTGGGCCAAGAATCAAGATACAGACGAGAAGGTCTCCTAATATGTTTTAAGACATCTTTTCTGATATTTCATTATGTTTACATCAGCTTAACACATGTAACATGATCCCCTCAAGTTGTCAAATCCTTAAAATCTCGTTGCTCTAAAAAGACAAAAATGGACTTGCGCACTTCTGGAAATCGACCCTTCAATAAACATGGTATTTTTTCTTGATTCCTCCAAATAAATGTCATCTCCAGTCCACAGCGGGCTTCAGAGTTATTGGCACCCTTGATGTTCACTAACAACACAATGTCAACAATATAGCTGCAAACAGTGATTCTTGGGTCCAAGCAGCAGGCCCCCAGACAACAGAACAGTATTCAACACTGAAGACTTCATGGTGCTCAGTTGTGGTGAACCCACAGTGATTATAAATGAGTCAGCATGTCCCTCGGTGTAGATGTTGAGGTACTGTATTATTTGTTAAAAGGAGCCAATGGCCACAAAGGGTGAATATTCAATGTGTTGGAGCAAACACATATTTTGTTTAGGGACAAAATATTAATGTAGTGTATTAGTGTAGAATGAGGCAGTCTGTGAGGTGTAGTTTAGGTGTAGTTTTTCATAGTTTAACAGAGGTGCAAAGCGGATTGATTGTTACAGAGATATGATGTAAACATGGATATATATTAATTGGGGCTAGCACCAGTGCATCAGAGGAAAAAAAAGAAAGGAAAAAAAATAAAAAAGTAAAATAAAATACAAAAATAACTGGGAAAAAAACCTACATACAAAGTAATCCCTCCCCAGTCACTGCCAGTACACTAGACACAATATAAGACCACTGTCACACCAAAAGTCTGCGCTGAGAGTAGTGCTACCCACACACCAGAAGACTTTGACAAGACTTAGAAAAGTCTCTAAAAGACTATCAGCTCACATCTAAAGACTAGTGTTTAGAGTTTTTAGTCTCAGACTAGTCTCAGACTAAAGATTTTACAAAGACTGTGAATCTTGTAGGGTGACTATTTACAAGACTACAACTAGATTTTTTAGCTTTTTTCCCATCATGCAATTTTTTTCCCATCATGCTCAGCAGAAGTTTTACAAAAATGGAGGAGAAGCAGCTTTTAGCTACAGCTGCTCTTGTCTGTGCAGTGGTTTGTAGTGAAAAATCCAACAAAAATAAGAGAAAACGCCACAGAATATGGGCACGGCCTTGGCTATATGGACGGGGACAGCTCATCTATTGGTTGTTGATTGTGTTACGTCACTGCGACTTGCGATAATATTAAACACGTTTGATATGATCCGCAAGCCCAAGACTAGGGAAAGACTGGTATGAAACGCAGTCGCAGACTGCAGATTACCACCTTAAACTTGACGATCGAGATGACGGGAGCACGCCGAGACTCCAGTTAAGACTCCTAAAGACTGTCAGTTTTTAGTCTGGGACTGTGAAAATCGTTTGGTGTAAGCCCAGCATAAGTAAGAAGTGTGCAGCATAATTAGGCTACAACTAAGAGTCAAGCCTTTATAGAGTCTGGAATGCTTCCAGGAACGGACCCCACACTCTCTGAAATTTCCCGATTGATTGCTCAAGTGAATATCTAATTTTCTCCAGTTTTAAGCAGGACATGATATCTTCCAACCATTGTGCACGAGTGTGGGGGGGAAACATCCTTCCACCTGAGCAGAATTACTCGTCGGGCCAACAGGGAGGCAAAGAACAAAATGCGTCGTTTTTCTGTAGTTAGCTTTTCCTTCCCGTACATAATCCCAAAAAGAGCAGTCAAAGGATTTGTTTCAAGTTTAGTATTCAACACCTGAGAGAGTGTATGAAAGATTTCCCTCCAACATTTGTTAAGACTTGAACAGGACCAGTACATATGAATGAGAGAAGCTTCTACAATTTTACATTTGACACAATATAGACTAATATCAGGGTATATGGAAGACAATTTTGCTTTTGAAAAATGAGCCCTGTGTACCACTTTAAATTTAATTAAACAGTGACCTGCACAGGGGGAGGTTGAATTGACCAATTTAAGTATGGAAATCCAAGTATCCTCAGATAAAGAGATACCCAAATCCTCCTCCCATGCTGTTTTAATCTTGTCCGTAGGGGCACACCTCAGATCCAACAGCCTACAATATAAACTCGAGATGAGCTTCTTTTTAAGTGGGTTTAGAGAAAGGTCAGTGTCAACAATGGTAAAATCTGTTGACGTTAAAGAACTAGATGACTGAGAGAGACCCCCAACGCGTTCAAAGGATCGTCACTCCTTTGCAGATGCCAATATCAAGATGTAATGGATGGTGATCTGAAGATAAGTCATTAACAAAAATTTATTTTGATTCACTTCATATATTGCATAACCCTAATGTTAATAAAAACTCAAAAATTTGACATGGAGCGTTTATATTTTTGTTCGGTGTATTTCCGAAATTGGGCCCAAATTCTTAAAGTGTTTAACCACTGGATTTTTGATTGATTTGAGTGAAGGGAGTGGGAGTGAGGATCCAAGGAATGCAAGAGCTGACAGTTTTTTGTCTGACTGCGACTCCATCACTACCCAGTCAGGGCTATCGGGATGGCCATAGCAGGAAGACCAAAATGCAAGAGCCCGTAAATGGAGGCGTTGCACTGGATGCAGAAACTGTAGTGTAACCCCTTGTCTCCACCGGGCGCGTTTCTGAAGCGTCAGCGTTTTTTACTCGCACGTGTGACGCGGCAGATACGCTCTCATTATTATCTTTGCAGCTGTCTCCACCGGCTCCGTCAGGCGTGCGCTTCAGCCGCGCTTCACGCCACAAGAACGCGACCTGAAGCGTTTTTTACGCTTCAAGTCTATTTTTTCGACGTTACGCGAAAACGAGGGTGACTCGGCTTCTCCTTTGCTGCTCGACGCTTCTCGTTTGAAACGCTGCGCGCAAGACGGAGTAGGTGGAGACACTCGCTTCAGTGACGCATGAACGCTGTCGTCTCGCGAGCGCGTCGCTTACATGACGCGCCCGGTGGAGACTAGGGGTAAGTCACGTGATCCCCGAAGTAACCCAGGAAGATAGCTTTGATTGAATGGGGATGCATCGATTAATTATTATTTATTTATACAAAAAAAAATGATTTCCTTGCTCTGAAAGGTTGCATGTATAACCGGATATTGAACCTCAGGTCCAAGTGCTCCGCCTTATCCACGACACTAGCTCAACAGACTATATATTCACTGGTCGATTTAGCTCTTGTATAGCTGTGCTGTGTTTGAACTTGAGCATATTGACGCAAGGATTCTCAGTCATAAACCGGCTTTGAAAACAACAGTTGAATATTTAGCGATTAATTATCGCGAAAATACAAAAAACAAACCATTTTAAGCGATTATACTGCTGAGGTCTTCCAGTGTATAGCATAATGGCGAGAGGACTCTCAGATAGACTGGCTAAAACAATAGCAAGCGCAGATTTACCCACAAACAGCTTTTATGACAAAATATCAAAGGTAAGAAATTTTTTTGCTCATCTCTGTAGCATTTAAAGTGTATGCCTGCTGTTCTTTGAGTATGGTGACAATTAAAAATGACAAGGCTTATATCGTTGGAATTTGTGGACTGTCGTTTTGCATTTGAGGTATCGTTTGTATGCATAGCACAAATTCAGCAGAAATGCTTGCGATAGAGCACTTGTCTTATTTTATTTAATGTTTTGCTAGATGCTTATTTACTTGCTTGGTACTTGAATTGTGTTCGGTTTTGGTAAAAACGGTCATCACGATCTTTTCGCCGAGTTTCTTCGCTTTTAGAGGATATGCCGCATGACGAGGTTGCTATTAGGAAGCTTGCTGTATTTTTTATGCAAATTCATTGCCCCCGTTACGGGGGCATTCAGACTTAAGGTTAATATTTGTATAGAATATATATTTAACACTAATTTCTTTAAATCTTCACTTTAAAACCAGTTTTTATTGCAACAAAACCGTTGACTTACTTGTGAACTTCTGGTACGTGAAGCAGCTTTTCTCAAAGTGCTCTGAGCAAAGAACTGAATGTTTTGTTGGTTTGTAAGGCTGTCCACGGTCAATTCTTCTTAATTTAACAAGCCACTCTTTCAAAAGGGCTTCACTATTTCGTGGAAATTGATGTAAACTTATTTTGCCATATTTTCCAGACGACTGAATGGCATTATTATTGGTGCAAGCAACAGCAGCACAAGATTTCCCCATATTCACTATGCTGAAATCAACCTTTGTGTACATTTTGCTTCGGGGATCACGTGACCACCTACGTAACTTGCAACGACCTCATTGGCAGCCCAATAATAAAAACAAAAATTTGGAAGGGCCAGACCCCCAGTAGCCTTAGTTTTTTGAGGGTGAGTCTTGTTCAAACGTGGTCGTTTACCCTTCCATAAGTATGAGGAAATAACTGAATAAAGGCGTTGAAAAAAAGATCAAGGTATATAGAGCGGTAAAGCCTGAAAAAGGTATAAAAATTTTGGTAAAATGGTCATCTTGACTGAGTTGATACGTCCAACAAAACACATTGACAGGGGTGACCACTGTGCTAGAATTTGTTTAGTTTGGTTTAACAGTGTGATAAAATTCTCTTGGAATAGGTCCTTATGTTTCCTTGTCACAGAGATGCCCAAATAAGAAAACTTGTTCTCAATTTTAAACGGCAGATTGGTAAGGTCTAAAGTATGTGCTTCATTATTGATGGGGAGGAGCTCACTTTTGTGAAGATTTAATTTATAGCCCGAGAGCTTACTGAACTGACTGAGCAGCGACAGAACAGGGGGTAATGAGGCAATTGGGTGGGAAATGAAAAGCAACAGGTCATCAGCGTAAAGTGAAACCCTATGCTCCACACCACCCCTCCAAACGCCTAATATATCATTACAAGTGCCGAGTGCTATGGCAAGCGGCTCAATGGCCATATCGAAAAGCATGGGGCACCCCTGACGGGTTCCACAATATAAACTAAAGGGTTTTGACCGTTGTGAATTAGCACGAATTGAGGCAGTGGGGCGTGAATAAAGTAGTTTAATCCATGAAATAAAATCAGGACCAAACCCAAATTTATCCAGCACTGCAAACAGGTAGACCCATTCCACACGGTCGAACGCTTTCTCTGCATCGAGAGAAATAACGCATTCAGGGACATCTTCAGAGCCAGAATAGATGATATTAAACAGTCATCTTATGTTGAAATAGGACTGTCTGTTTTTAATAAAGCCTGTTTAGTCTTTGGATATTATTGTGGGCAAGATATTCTCCAATCTATGGGCCTAGACCTTCGCTAGAATTTTTGCGTCTGTATTTAGGAGGGAAATAGGTCTGTAGGAAGCGCATTCAGTCGAGTCTTTACCTTTTTTTGCTATGAGAGTAATACAGGCCTCAGTAAATGAAGAAGGGAGGCAACTTTGTCTGCAGGAATCTGAGAGAACTGAAAAAAGTAGTGGGGAAAGCAGCAAAGAAAATTTCTTTAGAAATTTTGCCGGGAAGCTGTCAGGGCCCGGACACTGACCTGGCTGCATTGAGGAAATGGCAATAGCTATTTCTGCCTGGGATACAGGTTCTTCCAGTCTCTTCTTTAATTCCAATGAGAGTCTGGGAATATTAAGACCAGTTTGGAAGTCAAAAATTTCATTATAATCAGTCTGTGGTTCTGAAGTGTATAACTGGGTGTAAAAGCCCCTGAATGCTTCATTGATTTGTAAATGATCCATGGTTATAAGGCCATTTGGTAGCCGAATCTTGGAAATATTTTGTTTAGCCTTGGAGCCCTTGAGCTGATTGGCTAATAATTTGTCAGATTTATCTCCATATATATAGAACATGATTTTACTTTTTAAAAGTGATTGTTCAATTGAATGAGTAGTAAGTAGTTCAAATTAGGTCTTGAGCTCCAACCGTTTTTTGTAAAAATTCAGACATTTAGTCTGGGCATACTGTTTGTCAGTCTCTCTGATTTGGTGAGCGAGGTCCGATCTCTCCTTTTAGGATTTTTGCTTCATTTGGGCGGTGTAAGATATAATCCGCCCGCGGAGATAAGCCTGAAGGGCATCCCATGCGATTAGACAGGAAATTTCTGAAGACATATTAGTTGTCAGAAAAAAGGTAATTTCCTTTTCCATGAATTTAACAAAATTATCATCTGACAACAAAGTTGAATTAAAATGCCACTGTCTGTTTCTTTGAGGAAAACCAGAGAGGCACATAGTCAGAACAATAGGAATGTGGTCCGAAATAACAATACTTTGATAGGCACAGGAATGAACCAGGGAAATCATTTGAATATCAAAAAAAAAAAATCAATCCTCGAATACGTATGATGAACGTGTGAAAAAAAAAGAGTATTCTCTGTCACATGGATGTAAAGAGCGCCACACATCGCAGACACCAAAATCAGAGAGAAAAGTCCGAATAAAACAGGCCGATCTACTCATTGCACCGGGGTTCTTAGATGATCGGTCCAAAACTGGGTCTAACCAGCAGTTAAAATCACCCCCCAGTATAAGTGAGTATGTATTAAGATCTGGAAGCAGTGAGAACGCCCGTTCAAAAAAAACCTACATCATCAACATTAGGGGCATAGATATTTACAAATACCACCAGTGAGTTGTATAGTTTACCAGGAATGATCACATATTGACCAAACTTGTCAGAAATTACATTTTGTGGCTCAAAGGAGATATCTTGACTTATAAGAATTGAAACTCCTCAGGCTTTGGCTTGAAAGGAGGAATGGAACCCCTGCCCCAACCAACTCGAAAGCAGACGGCCATTGTCTGAACCGCGAATATGGGTCTTCTGTAGGAAGGCTATCTCTGTTTTAAGTTGTTTTAGGTGTGAAAAAAATGTTCTTCTTTTAATAGGATGGTTTAGACCCTTAATATATGAAGGTACATTTGTGTCTTTATTATTCAATCAAAAAAAAAAGTTGCTTCAACCAAAAAACATTTTCAATCAAAAAAAACTTCAATCAAAAAAAAAAAAAAAATTTCAATCAAAGAAAAAAAGTGTTTGAATGCAAAAATAAAATTGAGACCCAAAAAATTGTATTTGAACACTGTTTTTCTTTGATTGGAAAGGTTTTTTTTGATTGAAGTGAGTTATTATTTGATTGAAAATATTTTTTTTTGGTTGAAGCAACTTTTTTTTTTGTACCATATTATGGGTAGGACATTTGTGTCTTTATTATTCAATCCCAAAAAACATCACTTCAATCAAAAAATATTTTTTCAATCAAAGAAAAAAAGTGTTCAACTGAATTTTTTTGGGTCTCAATTTTATTTTTGTATTCAAACATTTTTTTTCTTTGACTGAAGTGAAAAAAGTTTTGAAGTCATTGTGGGCGGATGCTTCCCCTTTGGTCAGACATGTTTGAGTGACAAGTGTCTACCCCAATGACGTTTGAAATAGGAATCTCTTTCTAGAACAAGAAGTCGCCCTTTGCAATGTACACACTCAAAAATGATGGGTGGATTTTTTTTAACTCAACCATAGGATTGCTTGAGTTGGGTAAATTTTATGAGTTGTTTTCTGAGATATTGGATAATTTGGTCTAACCCTACTTTTGGGTTGTCATAGTGACAGTTACGCGCCTGTTCTTCACGCGCTTGGTGCTTCCCTCTCAGAGGTCTCCCGTGGAAGACAAATTAGCAATGGAAAGAGTTACTGGAAAAACATGTAAGTATTTTATATTTCAATTGTGTTCTTTTCGTCAGTTTTTGCAAAAAGGGATGCAAGGCTTAACATAGGTGGCATTATGTATACATCAGATCGATCTTTACACTAATTTACATCGACAAAACCGCAGTTCACCATCATTTTTTCCTAACTTTGCATGGCGTCAGCTATTTAGCCAGCTAAAATAACGGTTAGTGTTTACTGAAACTTCAAGTTAAGAACTGAGAAAAGAGTTCTATAAGGGTATGTTAGTTACTTAACTGCGAATTATTTAACGTGGGTTTATTTTTGCTGCGTAATGGAGTAGTGGAAATATAGGTTTTTAACAAGGTAGCTGGCCAGCTAGGTGCTTCAGTTTGTTCCTTCCCATTGATTAAGAGCATCGGTGCTGCCACAGTTAGCTCACTCATGCTCTGGAGGAGGTAACGGTAACCATATCTTATCTTTGTTTTACTTCTGAGAAAGGTGACGAGTTTGAAAAGGAAAGCTAAATGTAGCATCATGTCCTGATGTTAGCATTAGTTCCGCTTATATTAATAACGGTAATATTAATATCCTGGCTAAATTACGGCTCGCTGCCTTGACGTTACTGCTGCTTGTATGGGGACGGATGGAAGCTAACGTCAGGTAACCGTAAGGAAAATAAAGCCAATGCAAACAGGATTAGTAATCCCCTGTCAGGCCAACTGCATTTAGTGTATGTCAAACTAGTTAGCATAAACGTTATAGGTTTGTTCGATGTGGGGGATTTTAACGGGGCTGGCCAGCTAAATTTGACATTTATAATGACCGAACTGTGTGTTATTATGGGATTGTCTTAAGGCGGCGATTGTCTGAGTAGCTAAGTTGCGAGCTAAATTAGCTAGCTATGGAAAACCGAAAGTGCCTCAATTCGCCACTAAATCCATGCATCTTATCTTAAAACGCCGTAAAAAACACGCATTTCTCAGTAAAAGCGGCGTAAAAAACGACTTTTTACTTGTATAAAGCGCCGCTTTTTACGGCGCTTTCGCAGGAAGCTGTAAAACGCCGCTTCTTACGCGACAAAAGTGCCGTAATAGACGCCGGTTTTTACGGCGTTTTAGAGAGGCACTTGAACGCCACTTTTTACGCCGTCATAAGCGTCCATAAAACACCACTATTCACGGTGTTTTTCCAGATGATAATGAGCCCTGCCCTCTGTTTAACACAGCCAGTAAGTTCAATGTTTCTGAAACCAATCAGCAGAGAGCACAGCGAGACTAAAACAATGGATCCATGAGACTTGCCTGCTGTGTTGCTCTTTTGTGTTGCTAGAGGAAATTACTAAAATTCAGAGGATTAAATATCAATCTGCATGGAAGTATAATCACCGTGGCTGGATATACTGTGCTCAAAATATATCGATATATAAAATAAATAAACAAAACCTTGATCATCATATTGCACACTTAACCATGAGCCAACCAGAGCCAGTGGCGGGCGGTGGACAGAGAACAAGGAGGGCGATAAACATGTCTTTAAACTGCTCATTAGTCTTGATCTGTTTTCAGTCAATTTCCCTGATAAAAGACAATTGAACTCTCCCCTCTCAGGTGTAGCTAATTGTCTTCGTTCAGACGAGACGCATCAGTTGAACGCAAAAAAGAGCGCATTTCAATCTTGTTCAATTAAACAATCATTCCGCACAGGTTTGACGACATGCTTAGTATGTGACAAAATTTAACGCGGAAAATCCACAGTGGTTGTTTCGTGAAGAGTTGCCTATTAAGGCATGTGAATGAAACATTTCATAGAATTTATTATTCGCTCGCCTAATCATTTCATTATAAGGGAAACTAACATGCTGACCAAGAACAATGATTGAAATCGGGTCACTAATCTCATCCGTTTCAAGGGATGTTTTCCGCCCACCGCCCGCCACTGACCAGAGCCCTGAGAGACATGGGCTTGCTCAATAGAAAACTGTCTATCACTATCTTAATTTTTTCCCCCTTTGCAGCACTTTTAAATTTGGTTTGCTTCTAGCTCTGTGTCAAATAATGCCTACAATCATTTTAAAAGTGTATGAAGTCCAAATATATTATAGATACGCCATACAATTATTAGTCTTGCTATTTGTTGTGTTTTTGTGTCTTAATTATCTGTAATCTCTTGCTAAAACATTTATTTTGAGATGCTACTCGTTACACTTACTCCCATGTTCACCTGTAATCAGTAGCACAATTTCTAAAGTAATAAATTGCAAGTTTAGCCACATCTGATCTCTGCCAACTGGTGTGATCATAAGGTGGTGTTACACATTTTAACCACAGGGTGGCAGTAATGGTTAAAACAGCTGTTCAGCTCAGGAAATGTGGGTTTTTTTCCAGCGGTGCCAACGTGGTTTTCTGCTCTCTCAATTCTGGATTATGGTGCAAGCTATCAGCAGCTCCGTCAATTCTGGATTTTCCTGTACGGCAGGGATTTTCTTGTTGTAATGACACCATCAGAGTCAAGAATGCAGCACATGAGAAGATGAACAAAAAAGATACCAGTGCAAAACTTTGGACTCAAGATTTTTTTTAAATTTTGTCACATCCGAAGCATGTCGTCAAACCTGTGCGTAATGATTGTTTAATTGAAAAATATTTAAATGCGCTCTTTTTTGTGCTCAACTGGTGTGTTTTATTTTTCGTCTTAACGAAGACAATTAGCTACACCTGAGAGGGGAGAGTTCGATTGTCTTTTATCAGGGAAATTGACTGAAAACAGATCAAGACTAATAAGCAGTTTAAAGACATGTTTATCGCCCTCCTTGTTCTCTGTCCACCGCCCGCCACTGGCTCTGGTTGGCTCACGGTTAAGTGTAAAATATGATGATCAAGGTTTTGTTTATTTATTTTATATAGCAATATATTTTGAGCACAGTATATCCAGCCACGGTGATTATACTTTCATGCAGACTGATATTTAATCCTCTGAATTTTGGTAATTTCCTCTAGCAACACAGACGAGCAACACAGCAGGCAAGTCCCATGGATCCATTGTTCTGGTCTCACTGTGCTCTCTGCTGATTGGTTTCAGAAACATTGAACTTACTGGCTGTGTTAAACAGAGGGCAGGGCTCATTATCATCTGGAAAAACGCCGTGAATAGCGGCATTTTATGGACGCCCATGCGGCGTAAAAAGCAGCCTTCAAGTGCCTCTCTGAAACGCCGTAAAAAACAGGCGTCTATTACGGCACTTTTGTCGCATAAAAAGTGGCGTTTTACAGCTTCCTGCAAAAGCGCCGTAAAAAGCGGCGCTTTATACAAGTAAAACACCGTTTTTTACGCCGCTTTTACTGAGAAACGCGCGTTTTTTACGGCGTTTTAAGATGAGACGCATGGCATTAGTGGCGAATTGTGGCACTTTCGGCTTTCCATAGCTAGCAAGCAAAGTTGCTCCAGTGCATTAAAGTCTTCAGTCGGCTGTGTGTTCGTAGGACCTGAATGTTAGCTTACTTGGTAACTTCAGAGATGCCAAGTCTCACGCATTAGGCGCGAGTCTCGCCTCTTAGTGGCATTCACGTTCCTGTGCTGTAGTCAGCAATTATTCTATGGACGCGCACTGAAGAAATTCACTCGCGGAATTTAAGTCATTGTCCATTAAGATAATCAGTTTCGCGTGCATCACGGTAGATTTCCCCACTAGTGACACAGAAATCGATTATGACTCGGGAATTCTCATGCTTGTCTTTACTGAGGGATTGAAAGCAATGGAATTGCATAAAGACGTTTCAAATGGTCTTATTTCATTTACACAATTTAAATGATCATGGAACGCATGCATTGTTTCCAATCCCTGTGTAAAGAGAAGCACGAGAAGTCCGGAGTCATAATCGCTTTCCATGCTACTTGTGATGAGGTCCGCCTTTAGGCAAGTGAAACTGAAACTTCAATGCACAAGGATTTTAATACCGCGTGAGAATCTCATTAAGCGTTCAATGAAAAATTGCGGACTACGGCGAATAAGCCTAACGCCGAATGCGAGAGACTTTGCATCTCTGTCACTTCAGTTTTTCAAACTGCAAAATAGCACTTTATGATGAATGACGTCAACGCTTTCGGCTGAGGGAACGAAGTTGAGATAGTGGAAAGAATTAAACATGGCCACTTAGTTTGTTAAGCTTATTTATCCAATGTTGATGTACTGCTGAAAGAAAGCTATAACTGTAAAATAAAAATTCAGATTTATGAACAGAAAGTGGATTATTTGAAGAGAATTGAGAAACTGTTAAAGTATTTTTATAAGTCTTGTCAACTAAATTTGGTTGAATGGTGATGGATTGAGAAGTCATAATTTTTTTAAAAGATTTTTGATAAGAAGTTGGGTGACTTTCCAGTTTATATTATGCCATTTTACTGTTCATTGAGAATAAAAATACTTTAATTCTTTATCTATGAAATCTGCTCTCTCTTCTGTTGTCTGTATATATAGCAATAATGGAAAGTAAACATTTTCAGGGGGTGCTCATCATAAATTGGGACATAAATGCACTTTTGAAGTGTCTTCTCCAGTTTTCTGTAGCCAGAAAAGGTTGGGTAAGGAGCTTTTGTTCACCATGGAGAGAGATTGCCTGGTGGAATGGTTTGGAATAACAATGCTAGTTTTGTTTTTGAAAAAAGTTAATATATCATTTAATGATAAAAAAATTTATCCATTCAGATGTTGAACGTCCCTCCCCTGAAGACTCCTGACCGTGATGCTGTCATCCCTTGACAACAGAAATTGGAAGACGTATGTGACCCAAGCTTTGAAGAAAACAAGAGGGCTTTCACTGACTTAAAGCATGTAAGTACAGTCTGCAATG
Source organism: Gymnothorax javanicus (assembly GCA_029692085.1). Lineage (NCBI taxonomy): Eukaryota > Metazoa > Chordata > Actinopteri > Anguilliformes > Muraenidae > Gymnothorax > Gymnothorax javanicus. The sequence goes on from CM056199.1 coordinate 69,230,334, forward strand.
GTGCACACCGGTTTCCTAACCATAAAGTGACCCAAGATATCTAACTACATAACTGCTGTCTCAGTTACCATGCATGATCTCAGACTGTTATTACCAAGTAATTACATTTAAACTTATGTTACATTTTCATTCAGTTCACTTTACCTTCACTAAATGCATAGCCGTAAAATAATTCAAAGCTTGCCAATGAGCGAGACCAAGTGCAGATCAGCAGAAGATGCCTCCAGGGCTTTTAATGAGCTGAAAACACTAAGGACAACTTGTGACAGGAGCACAGACTGGAAAAGTGGTCAGAAAGTCCAGTTCAGGCTATCGGCAAACAACGTCAGAAACAGCAATTCTACACCGTGTACATCAACAGTTCAGGGTGAGATGTGGGGTGGTCAAGATGATTTGCAACGCCTGCAGAACAAGGCATCCACTGGTGCCTGTGTGGGAGTGGGGTCCATCTCTGCTCTGGAGGCATCTAGAGAACAGGGAGACCCTGTACCTATTAAATTGCACTAGATGCATCAGTTATACTACTTCTACCTAGATAACTGAAGATGGAGAGCACTAGGACTCGAGATAAAGAGCTGACTAGGAAACTTCAGTCAGGCAGAACAATCTAGCAACAATTTACACCGACTTAGCGACTTATATAAACATGACATTAATCAATGGGATACGGAATGCGGAAGGAAACGAGAATGGCAGGGGGTAGATCGAGTAGTTCTCTCAGCTAGGGTGATTGGTTTAATTTCTGCAAATCAACTGATGCGTCAGCCGAATGTGTGTAAGTACTGAGGAGGAAGCAGTGTCTTTGGACATACTTTGGGAACAATTTTTAGAGCATACTCAGCTTTCACCAAAATGGACCCAATATTTTTGGAGGTAATTAAACACATTTTCATTTTATTTTTTGGTAATAACACCAAGCCCTGGCACTAACTCGGTGGTGTATTGTGATTCACAAGGTAATCTAGACAAAGCAATGCATTTCCTTCTGCCTCCATAACCTGCCTATTGAGACATAGAGTAAGTTGAGCTGCAGTATCCCTTGATAATTTTTCCTCTTTTTCTACAGCTTTGCCAAAGGAACAAAAAGAGCTGTGGAAACACATCAGGTGTCAGAATACCAGACCATACCTAACCACTCCATCCACTGCAAAGTGGTCAAAGGTCATCAACCACGATTTCATGGATGGTCAAAGAAAGTTCAAGGACATTTACATCCAACATCAGACTATCAGAACTGAGCTACTCCATCCACTGAGAAATGCCGCAAGATGTGGCTGAAATCTTCAGAAGCAGTTTACACCCTGTGTTTAGATTTTTTATTTGTTCACATTTATTTGTCTAATGTTCAATATTGTGGTTCTTTATTATGTTGATTTCCCTTCCCTTTCTTCCTTGGCCTTAAAGACCACAGCCAATGCTCTCAAGATTTTTTATTTGTTCACATTTATTTGTCTAATGTTCAATATTGTGGTTCTTTATTATGTTGATTTCCCTTCCCTTTCTTCCTTGGCCTTAAAGACCACAGCCAATGCTCTCAAGTATTTGTTTTTAGAAGATGGGCACTTAAGCAAACCCACTCTCCTTGATACTGTGGACTCACTGTGTGAAGTTTTTAATGAACTGGACATTCTTTCCACAAACAGTTGTGTGTGATCTTAAGGCTCTTCATTGTCTGCCTGAGCAGTATTTTAACTACGTGATACTATATGGCCGTCTTGACCCAAATGTTACATAAACTTCCACTTGTACTGTATATAACTAACTGTGTAAGGTTTTAAGACTTCTGACCAGGAAATTGAAAGGAGATTGCTTTCATGGATAATGCTGTACTGTTTTCATTGAAAAAGAAAATACACTGATCATTTGAAAAGATGCTTCAACTTGTCTGCTTTAATGATTGTGGTTAACTCAAGTATGTTTAGAAATTTTGCAAGTTCAATATAATCCTGCTTGAATGGGAAGCAGCTGTTGCCTATGATGAAGAGACAGAATATGCAAAACACTGTGTTACTTGGTCAGTAGTAATGTATACGAGTTGTAATAGGGGAGGAAAAATTCAGAAACGCCAGTATTGTATTTTAAAACACAACACTTAAATTTGGGTTATCTTATCCCAGTGTAGAGTAATAACTTCCCATAAGTTGTCCCATAAAGATCAAAGCAATATACAGAATTACCGAGAGAGTTGAGGTTTTTTCCTAATTAATTATTAAGATTTACGTCCTTGCAGTCTCGAATCAAAGCATAAAGGTAAATTAATCTTTTTTTCTCCGTCACCTCTTAATCATTACAGGCTTAATTGACCAGAAAAAAGGTCAAATGGATTCAGACCCGGCGCTAGAACAGGGAATTGGGGGGGCACCAACATGTCCCTTTATGACAATTAGGATAGTCCTGGATAGTTGTCAATCATTTTCCTTTATTGACACGTTTTCCAATTATTGTAATTGGCAACTGAAGACACAGTTTCTCTCCATATGCAATTTAACAGCGATGAAATCATAGGGTAAATTCAGTATAATTGAGAATTGGGGTGGACAAAACATCTGTTTTAAACAATTATTAGTCCTGACCTGTTCTCAGTCATTTTCATGATTAACAAAAGGTTCACTCCGAGAGCACTCCACACTTAACAGGTGTTGCTTGTTCTCCCGATTAGGTAAGATGACAATCATTCATCTGGGACGCCAGATTTGCTTAATTTAAATCAACGTTATTCAAAATTACTCCCGGTATTGAGTGAAAAAAGTGGCACTCGGCAGTGAAATAGGCTATAAAAAGCATGCGGTTCAATTTGCGCAGGTATGCAATTTTGTTACACACGCACACAGTCCAGGTTAGGAGAAGCAGCCGTCTGATAGATTTATTTTCGAAGCTTAGCTTGGGGCTCCTTTTCACCCGCCGGTGGCACCTTACGTTTCTCCGTTGTTGATGCTGCTGACACTTTGACGCTCTGATACCCACAAATACCCTCAATAAAATCTATTTTAAGGCAAATTATATGACTGCAGGCGATGTAATCTAAAAAAACATTCCAGGAGGGGGTCGCTTCCCCCTTGTTGAGACCCACTGCATTAGATTTACCACAAACAAATTACATTTCATATCTAACCACTACAGACATGTGATGTTCAGCGACGAATTTCAAAGGGACTATCCGAGAGAAGCTGCTCTCGGTGGGAAGCCTGAGCGCTAACACCGCGGTCATCGTTGAGGCTTCCCAGTTAACGTGGTTTGAGACCTTATATTCAAGTGGGCTCTATATGTCGCCCACGGGTTTGGAGTTTAAACTACGAATGGACACACTTGAAACTACATTCAAATATCAGTAATGTATCGGTAATTACAACTTACAGTTGTGCACTTTTCCATCCGCCGGCGTTGTTTGAAAAGTTTGTGCATATCGAAAGGACGGAAGACGGATTTTCACCGCATACCTGTTCATTGCAAATGGCGACTTCCTTGTTCTAGAAAGAGATTCCTATTTCAAATGTCATTGGTGTAGACACTTGTCACTCAAACACGTCTGACCAATGGGGAAGCATCCGCCCACTGCGGGAAAAAACGATTTCAAAACATTTTTCACTTCAATCGAAAAAAAAAAACTACTTCAAAACTTTTTTCACTTCAATCGAGGAAAAAAAAAACGACTCCAAAACTTTTTTCAGTTCAGTTAAAGAAAAAAAGTGTTTGAATGCAAAAATAAAATTGAGACCCAAAAAAATTCATTTGAACACTTTTTTTCTTTGATTGAAAACATATTTTTTGATTGAAGTGATATTTTTTGGGATTGAATAATAAAGACACAAATGTCCTACCCATAATATGGAACAAAAAAAAGTTGCTTCAACCAAAAAAAATATTTTCAATCAAATAATAACTCACTTCAATCAAAAAAAACCTTTTCAATCAAAGAAAAACAGTGTTCAAATGCAATTTTTTGGGTCTCAATTTTATTTTTGCATTCAAACACTTTTTTTATTTGATTGAAAAGGTTTTTTTTTATTGAAGTTAAGTTTCTTTGGATTGAAAATATGTTTTTTGGTTGGAGCAACTTTTTTTTTTGATTGAATAATAACACAAATGTACCTTCATATTAACATTCCAGCTCACTAGGTTCAAAGATCTGTTCATATCACTTGACAAAGAGTGCTAGGATGGAAACGCAGTAACCTAAACAAAAAAATTTAAAGAAATCGGGTGTGACTAGTGCATAGTGTTAAGTAAAGAAAAATAATTAAAAAGTTGCTGGCAGTGACATATTCCCCCAACCCACCCTCCCATACCAAGACAGCTGCTAATAAAAAAAAGCAGCAAGCACTTCAAAACAAACATTATACCATAACACATCTTCCTGTCTCACATTAAACTAAACATTGCTCCCGCATCATGAACGTACAAGGTTTTGACGCCTCGAAAAGCAACATGTAGGCTTAAACAGAAATCCCTTCCCCGAGTATAACCTAAAAATCCCGATAGGCACACTAGGATATAGTCGTGAACGGTGGTGGGTCTAAAACCATTAAACAGTCCAATTACGGACGTTTCGATGACCTAGGGAGGCTCTCGGTGCCTTGTTCACTGAACTGATCCACTTTCTGGCTCCACCAGGCAGCGTGAGACGGAGCCGGGAGGGTGAAAGCAGAGCAGGCTTCAGACTCAGTTTATAAAGTTCTGTCATTACTTCTCTGTATTCTGCCCGCTGTTTAAGAAGTTCAGGGGTGTAATCCTCTACAATCCCAACTGGCTGACCAAGGTATTCCAGTTTCCCTCTTCGCCGTGCCTCTCTGATGAGAAGCTCCTTCATCTGATACCGGTGAAGGCGAAGGATAACTGGTCGTGGTCGGTGTCCAGGGGCCAGTTTGGGTGCTAGAGAGCGGTGAGCCCTGTCAATTTCCAGCGGAGATGGCAATGTGTCGTACCCAAATACCTCACACAGCAGTTTCGAAAAGAACTTAGTTGGGGATCCGCTTTCAGTGGACTCCGGTAAGCCCAGAATGCGTATGTTCTGTTGCCTGCTTTGGCTCTCCAAATCAGCAACTTTAGCCTTTAGCCAAGCATTGTCATCGCGTAGAGTCGAGCAGACAGTTTCAAGGCCCAGAACTCGTTGACTAAGGTCCTCTGCAGCAAGTTCAAGGGACGAGACGCGCTGACCCTGGTCTTCCACTACAAGTCGCGTTTGGTCAAGTTTCGAGTCAAGCAGGCTAAATGATGTTTTGAACTCGGCAGCCAGTGCCTCACGGTGCTGCTCGAGCAGTGTAGTGATTGCTTCCAAAGTTAAGCAAGCACTAGCGTCCTCTTTTTTTGCTCCCTTTGCCACCTTTGGAAGCCATTTCGGTGGTAACAGGCTTTGTTCAGGCGGAACAAAGGGGGAAAAATACGAAAGGGAAAACGAATTCGTTTTGGTATGAAAGTTAGAAGGCTGAATGGTAAGAAGAAGGCCGTTACTGGCACACGATCCGCTCAATCTAATGTCAGAGGTGCCCCTGAGCCCAGTCGGGACCTCTTCGTCTACCACGTTGAGAGGGGCACGATGGAGCAGGACATTCAGCAGTATATTAGTGACTGCGGTGTGGAGCCGAGATGTATCTCACTTGTGTCTAAGGAAGAGGCTACGTTTTCCAGCTTCAAAGTTGAAGTAATACTCTCTGATATGTCCACTCTGTTATCCTCAGACTTTTGGCCAACAGACGTCTGTGTCCGGCGGTTTTATAGACCCAGAGATAATTTTGAATAATTATGGTTTTGTTGGTCATATTTCTATGCTTGATCATGGCTAGTACACAGTTGCGCTTTGCCAGCTATAACGCTAAGGGTCATTCAGCTGACAGAATCAGTTAGGTTAATTATTTGTTAAAAACATGCAATGTCATCTTCATTCAGGAACACTGGTATATGTCATGTCAGTTGTCGGAGTTTTCCTCTAAATTAGACAATGCTAGTGTCATTAGTAGCTCTGGTATGAATGAAAATGTAATTCTCACTGGTAGGCCCTATGGTGGTTGCGCAATTGTGTATAATAAGCGCCTCAAATGTTATCTTACTCCTATTATAACTAACAATAAGCGTTGTGTTGCAGCTCTAATGACATTTGGCGTTAATTCTTTAATTCTTGTTAACATCTACATGCCCTGTGATAGCAGTCATGGTTCGCTGGACGTTTTATTTGTGACGTCGTGCATGAAATCAATAGCGTTTTAAACGGTCACTCTCATGTAAAGCACATCATCATTGGTGGGGATTTTAACACAGATATAATGCCACGTAATTCTCCACATACTGTATCCCTCATTGATTTTTGTCGACGTGAATTTTTGTCTATATGTACCGATCTTGATGTTGCCGAATCCATTGATTATACATTTGAATCCTCGCTTGGTCATAGATCTGTTATCGATCATTTCCTCGTGTCACAGAATCTAACCGATTGTGTGACTAGTTATGGCGTACGACACGATGGCGACAACCTGTCTGACCATTGTGCAGTCTGTCTGAGCCTAGATATCCCTATAGAGTATATATCAAAGAAAGTTAAGCCAGTTAATCGTCCTCATGTTGTTTGGCGCAAAGCGACTGATGAGCACATCGTAAATTACAAGTTTGTACTTCATGATAGACTGAGAAATATCAATATTCCACAAAGCTCTGTTGGCTGTACTCAGTCTCGATGTGTCAAGCATCGTCATGATATTGATATGTACTATAATGCCATTGTTAATTCATGTCTGTTGTCCAGCTCTGAAACTATACCTATGTCATCTAATTGTAAACCAGTTGCTGGCTGGTCGGAATATGTGAAACCCTATAAAGAGAGGTCTGTGTTTTGGCATTGGCTATGGAAAGAAAACGGTTGTGTTCGTCATGGTATGCTATATGACATTATGCATAGAACTCGCGCTGATTACAACGCATATTACGTAGAGTTATTAGGTCGCAAAACAAACTTAAAATGGAACGCATGGCTTCAGCTCTGCTGTCAAATACCGCACGTGATTTCTGGCTAGAGGTGAAAAAAGCGTCTAAATCTGTGAACAGTGTTGCTAATATTGGAGATGGTGCCCATGGTGATGAAGATATAGGCTCTGTTTGCCTAACGAAGTACAAATCTTTGTATAGTAGTGTGCCCTATGACAGAGATGAAATGTCACGATTTTATAATAAGGTGAATGATGGTATTATGTCTACATGTAACTGTGATTCCTGTGATGAGTCACGTCATACTGACTACTGATGTTCAGGATGCTATTCAGAAACTTAAACTGTTTAAAGGTGACGCCAACTTTGCACTTTGTTTGAATAATCTGATTTATGGCTGTGATGAATTACATGTGCATCTTGCTTCATTGTTCACTGCGATGTTGCATCATGGTTATGTACCCCCGGATATGAACCTGTCTACCTTAGTTCCAATACCGAAGAGTAACAAGAAATCTGTGAGTAACAGTGATAATTACCGTGCTATCGCGATTGGTAGTGTTATTGGAAAAGTCCTTGATAATTTTATTCTGTTTAGGAATCTCGACAAGCTTTGTACCTCTGAGTTACAATTCGGCTCCAAGGCTAAGAGTTCCACTTCTAATTGCACCTTTGTTTTAAATGAAATAGTTGATATATATGTTTGGAATCATTCAGCTGTGTACCTTGTACTATTAGATGCGTCTAAAGCATTCGACAGGGTCCACTAATGTATACTTTTTGAGGTACTGATTGGTAGGAATCTGTGTAATAAAACTATTATGTTATTGTTGAATATGTATTCTACCCAGCGCCTCCGAGTTAAGTGGGGCTGACATGTCAGTGATGCCTTCCTCTGTTTAAATGGTGTAAAACAAGGAAGGGGTACTTTCACCAATTTTATTCTGTATTTACATGGATGTTTTGCTATGTAAACTTGCCCAGTCTGGTTACGGTTGCTATATAGGACGCCGTTTCTGTGGTGCTTTGTGTTACGCCGTTGGCTTGACTTTGATTTCTCCATCTAGATGTGGTATGAAGAGATTGTTAAATATTTGTGGTGAATTTGCCAAGGAATATTGTGTCATTTTTAACCCCTCAAAGAGTGCCAGTGTATCATTTAATTGTAATCCTGGTACTTCATTCAAAATTTGTGATGTTCCTATCAAGCAAGATGACTCTGCTGTACATCTCAGTCATATTATAGGTCATGATTGTAACATCGGGAACATTAAACAAGGGATCAATCACCTCATCTCCAGATCTAATACTATGTTGGCTAAATTTAATATGGCCAGGTAATTCCAAACATATTGTACCTCCTTTTATGGCTCGGTGCTGTGGAATTTGAATAGCAATCACATTCAGCGTTTCTATGTTTCATGGCATAAGGTGTTGCGGCGTCTTTGGCATGTCCCTTATAATACACACTGCAGTTTGCTTACCTCTCTCATGTCTGCTCCTAGCATTGAAAATCAGTTACTGTGTCGGTTTGCCATGTTTATGTGCAATATTGCTAATGGTGTTAATAATTTAGTTTGTCTGTTTTACAAGGGGCTTATGTATAGTCAATCATCAGCAGCTGTCAACATGAGACATTTTATGTTCAGATTAAATGTCAATACTCTGTGTTGTGACCATTCTGCTTTGAAACGCAGTTTAAAAGGTGATTGTAATGATGAAATTGCCATGTGTATTGCCGAACATTGTGATGTAAGGGATGGCCTGCGAGTATACGACTTTGAAATGAATGATATTGTATGTATGATCACTTCACTGGCATGTATGTGAAGCTTCCAACTATTGTACTTGATTAATGCTCCCCCTCCCTTTGCTGTACTTTTTCTGTGCGAATAAATTATTATTATTATTATTATTATTATTATATTTGTCAAGTGGGAAACATAACGCGTTGCTGAATACCCCTGGACCTGTGCGCATCTATGGGTCACAGAGAGTTACCATACCAAAATTAACCAAGCTGCCATCAATAGTTACTGAGTACTGGGCCGGACAAGATCTTCACGATGAAGGTCACAGCGCTAAGGTCAAAGGTTAAATCCAGCAAAAAACCTGACGTTGCGCATCTATGGGTCATAATGAGTTACCATACCAAATTTCGTGAAGCTGCGATCATTAGTTGCTGAGTACTGACCCGGACAAAGTCATGGACAGACGACAGACAGACAGACAGACGACGCAGGTGACGACAATACCCCTCTGGCCAAATTTTGGCCGAGGGGTAATAAAAAGCACTTTGAAGTGTAGGATAATAGGAAAATAATGTACATCATGGCGGCAACTCTCATTAGTTGAGCCAGGAATGTTTTTTGACCACTGCGTCATCCACTATAGATGTAAAACTGAGCAGCTTGTTGTGTATTCCCCTGTAAAGAACGCATGGAACCAATGCAACGCGTTTTCATCCCGACTGGTCATATAGGAGTGCTACCTGACTGAGCATCAATATAGGACACAAAAGGAGGTTTTTTGATGCTTAGGGTTAGAGTTCGGGTTAAGGGTTAGGGGTTAGGGGGTAGGGTTTGTTTTAAATTGCCGTCAAATAATCATGCCAAAAGCCTCCACTTGCATTGTATATCGACGCTTGCATCACTATATGTAGGGATGAGACTGGCCTCATCAATGAGGAAAAAGACAGTAATCAAACCCTGACTGGTGCATGGTGTGAAGCCAAAACCGTCTTTGGGGAGAAACAAAATCAAAGGACATTAAGTTAGTATGCACAAGAATAATATAGACTAAACGCAAGTACTTGCGCTTCCAAAGGACGTATAATAGTCCGAACCACGGAAGCAAAGCGAGATAGAAAAAGGGAGAAGATACTCCAACAATTAGAAGATAGAAAGTCATACAAAACCTGACTACAGATATCTTCGGCTATAGTGCAAAGCTATACACAGACACTCTCGCGAAGGAGGTGTGCCGGACTTCCTGCTTATATAGATTCTGGGAAAGCGCTGCCCCAGCTCAATCAACCAGCTGGGTAAAGAATTCGATAGCCCAGGAATTCGATATCGTCCCGGGACGAGAGCCGCAAAGAAAAGTCCAAACAACACGCACACCTCACAAACCATGACAGGAACCCCCTCCCCCAAGGAACAGTCCCAGAAGTTCCCAGAGAGCCCCATGCACGGAATCCCGAAATAAGGGTAGGATCCAGGATATCCCGAGAATGGACCCAGCACCGCTCCTCAGGACCATAACCCTCCCAGTCGACTAAAAACTGAGCTCCATGACCCACACGCCTCTCGGCTAAATACAACGCACAGCGTAAACCGGCCCCCCCTCAATCATCCGCGGCGGCGGGGGTTCGTCGACCGGAGCCAGGACGCAAGTGCTAACCGGTTTTAGCCTGGAGACATGAAAAGAGGGGTGGATCCGTAAGGATCGAGTGAGCTTCAACCGGACTGTGACAGGATTGATCCTACGCACAATCTTAAAAGAACCAATAAAGCGGGGAGCCAATTTCCGTGACTCCACTCTCAAGGGCAGGTCCCGCTTGGAAAGCCAGACCCTTTGGCTAACCCGATAAGATGGGGCTGAATGGCGCCTTCTATCTGCGGTGGTCTTTTGTTTCCGCCCAGAGCGCAACAAGGAGGAACGGACTCCGGCCCAAACTGACCAACAGTGCTGAACAAAGTGATTAACCGAAGGAACCTCTGAATCCCTGTCAGTCTCAGGAAACAGTGGAGGCTGATAACCCAACTGAGCCTCAAACGGGGAAAGGCCTGTGGAGGAGTTACCCAGTGCATTGTGGGAGTATTTGGCCCATGCTAAAAATCGACTCCACGAAGATGGGTTGTCAGCCGCCAAACATTGAAGAGTATTCTCCAAAGACTGAATGGTTCGCTCTGTTTGCCCGTTAGTCTCTGGGTGGAAACCAGAGGAAAGGCTCACGGTGGCCCCCAACTGGTTGCAAAATGCACGCCAGAATTTGGCCGTAAATTGAGGGCCCTGGTCAGAAACCACATCTTGAGGGAGGCCATGCAGCCGGAAAACATGGTCCACAACAAGAAGGGCAGTCTCCCGCGCCGAAGGCAGCTTAGCCAGCGCAATAAAGTGGGCGGCCTTAGAAAAACGTTCAACCACGACCAGTATGACCGTGTTGCCTTCTGAAACAGGCAGCCCTGTAACAGTATCAAGAGCGGTATGGCTCCACGGGCGCTTAGGGACAGGCAACAGCCGCAGCAGACCAGAGGGGGGGAGGTGGGAAGTCTTGTTCCTAGCGTAAATACAGCACGCCGCTACAAACTCCCGGATGTTCTCAATCATGCTGGGCCACCAAAAACATCGGGCCAAGAACTGCTTGGTCCGATGAACCCCTGGGTGATCCGCCAGATGGGAAGAGTGCCCCCACTGGAGAACTTGGGACTGCACTGCCAAAAGAACAAACAAACAGCCAGGTGGCTCCCCACCAGGACCGGGATCAATTCTCAATGCCTCCTGCACAACAAACTCGACGACCCACTGAATGGGAGCCACAATCTGAGCTGCCGGGATAACCGGCTCAGGAATGGGGTCGCGACTGGAGCAGTCGTGAATCCATGACAAAGTTTCAGGCTTGATGTTTTTAGACCCCGGGCGATAGGTTAACATAAAGTTAAAGCGGTTGAAAAACAACGACCACCGCGCCTGCCGAGAATTACGTCGTTTAGTCTGTTGGGTGTATTGGAGATTTTTATGATCCGTCCAAACCACAAACGGATGTTCAGCCCCCTCCAACCAATGGCACCACTATTCTAACGCCAACTGGACAGCCAACAACTCCCGGTTACCAATGCTGTAATTCCGTTCAGCCGCCGACAACGACCGGGAGGAGTAGGCGCATGGGTGCAACTTATTGTCCCGAAGGGGGCGCTGGGACAAAATGGCACCTACCCCGACTTCCGACGCATCCACCTCCACAACAAAAACGACGAGGAGGTATTCTTCTGAGTGAGTGCGATAATGGGGGCCGCTACCGCGCTAAAATTACGGATAAACCTCCTACAAAAATGAGCAAACCCCAAAAACCGTTGCACCTCCTTAACGTTTTGAGGGACAGGCGAATCCCTGACCGCTGCCACTTTGTCAGGATCCATGCAGACCGACCCTTCCGAATCAATGAAGCCAAGAAATGAAACTGTCTTGGCATGAAAAACGCATTTCTCAGCCTTGACAAAAAGCTTGGCTTTGAGGAGGGCCTCAAGCACTTGTCTGACGTGTTGTTTATGCACCGAGAGAGTTGAAGAGAAAATCAGAATATCGTCAAGGTAGACAAAGACAAATCTCTCCAGCATCTCTCGGAGGACGTCATTAACGAGTGCCTGGAACACAGAGGGGGCATTAACCAATCCAAACGGCAGGACCAAATATTCGCAGTCCCGTCATGCGTATTAAATGCCATTTTCCACTCGTCCCCCTCACAGATCTGAACCAAGTTATAAGCATTCCGGAGGTCTAGCTTAGGAAAAAACGACGCCTCCTGCAGCTGTTCAAATGCTAAGTTCATCAACAGAAGTGGGTATTGGTTTTTTAGTAGTGATATTATTCAAGCCCCTGTAATCAATACAGGGTCGCAGGTCGCCATCTTTTTTGCCCACAAAAAAAACCCCGCTCTGGCAGGACACGTGGAGGGCCGAATAAATCCATTAGCCAGAGCCTCCTGAATATATTCTCGCACGGCCTTTCGCTCAGGCCCTGACAGCGAGTATAATGAACCCCTGGGGGGAGTGGTACCTAGGTGGAGATTGATCTCGCAATCGAACGTGCGATGAGGAGGTAAAGTCGAGGCCCGTTGCTTGCTAAAAACCTCCGCGAGATCAGCATAATCGTCAGGAACATTAGGAGGCAGACAAAAGTTTAGAGCAGCCCCCAATTCTCACCCTGTTCGGAACCTGCCCTCTCTATGTCAGATTCCGAGTCAGAGAAATCCTCCGAATGGCAATCCTTCTCTGGCTGCCGCCAGTCAAATTGAGGATCCCATTCCAACCCCTCCTCCGCCCCTTTCTGTAGATTAGGAGGGTTGTGTGAGGCAAACTCCTCAGAATCACTCCAGGCGTCAGCCTCCCCCATAGGTCGATGCCCGGGATGACACGCTAAACTCTCCTTACAGTGGGACCTACAGTCAGTGCCTCACTGGACGATCGGGTTATCCTGACTTTTTGGCATGATATGAGGCCTATGTTCCCATAGTCAAGAGTGTCCTAAAACGACAGGGAAAATAGGAGAACTGATAATAAAAAACTGGACCTCCTCAGAATGGCCCCCAAAAGCGATGATTGCGATGATTCTGATGATTCAGAAACTTTGGTTATAAATCCAGTTCCCAGCGGGCGACCGTCCAAAGATCTAACAGAGCGTGAATGTAAAAGAGGGCGGATAGGAATGGAATGTCTCTGAGCCCACTCTGCAGCCATAAAACAATCCACGACGCCGGAGTCCACAAAAGCTTCGATAAATATTCTCTGTCTCCCTACAGTCAATTCTACAGGGATTAAAGTTTGGCAGGGAAATTGGGTCTGTCCCTCTAGCGCCCCCCATACTGCTAGAGGGACTTCCCGTTTCCCTGAAGCTCAGGGCAGCGTGGACGGATATGTCCTGGTTTGTTACAATTATAGTAGATTATACATCTCCGAATGGGCTTACGAGCCCGGCTCTCATGAGCCAGCTACCTGCATAAGCTCACCAGGTGTGGAATTTTCCGTGGGCGGAATGGGAGCTGTATGCATGCTGCTAGTAGGATTAGCCCTGTTGCAAGCAAGAGTCAATGCAGTACATTTCTCCCTGTTACGTTCGCGGATGCGATTATCAATTCGCACCGCAGTGCGAACCGACGAATCTGGAGACAAACAAGGCTCCAATGTAGCCAGAGCGTCCTTAACCTCCTCTGCCAAAACGTGAATGAACACTGTCATAAGAGGTGCTTCTGGCCAGCCTGTCTCTGTCGCCAAGGAGCGAATTGTGATTGAAAATGCAGCGACACTCTCAGAGCCCTGCCTTAGATGCATTAAACGCGTAGCCGCGTCCTGGCCACAAACATCCTGATCAAACACTGATACCATTTCTTTTTTTGTGATCAAATGTTTTTATTTATTATGGCATCTTCATATTACAGCAACATATATCACTATACCCGTGTATCAGTGGGCCATAAAAAATGAGTGAAAAAGTAAAAGAAAAAAAAACAACAAAAAAAAAAACACATAATTACCTCGCTCGCCCCCCACCCCTATCCTATCCCACCCCAGGACCAGTACATGTCAAACAGTCATAATAAAGTCAAGGTTTACACTCGATGTTTCAGTTCAACAGCAGCTGACAACCAAATAGCAACAGTAGATTCTTTAACACCAATCACACGAGCAGTAGACACCTCTAGGTAAATTACATCAAGATAAGCAAGAATCCAGTTGCTCAAGGAGAGCTTGTCAGGATGTTTCCATCTCTGGGCAATCAGCTTCTTAGCCGCCGTAAGGCCAGCAAGAATAAGCCTTCTCTTTTGTACAGGTACAGATATCTGAGACATGTCATTCAAAAGCAAAACTGGGGCAGATACAGGTATAGTTAGCGAGAATATGTCTGCCAGTTGAGATGAAACCCTCTTCCAGAAACATGCTACCGGTGGGCATTTCCAGAACGTGTATAAATGTGCCAGGAGTACCCAGGTTACACAAGTTACATTGAGAATCAGACGACAAACCCATCAAATATAGCCTTCTGGGAGTCAAGTAAGTCCGGTGAACATAATTAAGATGTATTTGCTGATGATCTGGGTTACGAGAGGATGTAAGAATATTAACCCAGACCTCATCCCAGTCAAAATCGGTAGCAAGCTCTGGTATATCCCTCCTCCAGATCGAATCCAGAGGGAGGTCCCTATAGGAGAATTCAAGTAAGCGGCGATAAAAATCAGACACAAAGCCCCTTGATGTATCTTTCCCATAAAAAAATTTATGAAATGGGTGCTGATTTAGAGACTTGTCCCAGGGCACCCCGTGAGAATTTAGTGCTGCCCTTATTTATAAATAAAAAAAGAAGGAAGATCCGGGAAGACTGTACCAGTTTGATAAATCTTGAAATGTCCGGAGGCCACTGTCATTATAAATATCCCCCAAGATATGGATACCCTTCTTCTCCCACTGAGGAAATCTAATTGGCTGTCTCCCTATCAGTAGTTGATTGTTATTAAACAGTGGTGTGTAAAGGTGCAATTGAGGTTGAATAGCACATATTTTCAGAGCATCGCGCCATGTTTGAATCACGTGAGTGACGAGTGGACCAAATCGCAGCCTACATTGCTTAATTGAGATGTTTGTATAAACAATATCCTGAAGTCTATATGGGGATACAAGTGCCTCTTCCAATGGCCTCCAAGACACACATGCTTCTGGAGCAAACCAGGTAATCAGGGGTCTTAAGGAAAAAGCATAGAAATATAGTTTAAAATTGGGTACCGTCAGACCCCCATCCAATTTTCTCCTCTGTGCGGTAGAGATCTTTAAACGGGGACGCTTGTTGTTCCAAATAAACTTATATGTCGCAGTGTGTAGTTTTTGCCAATAGCCAGCAGGGAGGGGCAGAGGAAGCATAGAGCTAATAAAATTAATTCTTGGAAGTATATTCATTTTTATTATTGAAGCGCGGGCCTGTAATGAATTGTTTAGGTTTGACCATCTAGTGAGGTCCCGAGTGACCTTGTCATAAAGGCTGGAGTAATTATGTTTTACTGTTTGATTAACTGTTGGAAATATTTCAACGCCAAGATATTTGAAATGCTCCACCTTGGGAATATTTGCAGGGGGGACCACAGATCTGGCAGCCTCATTAAGGGGCAGGAATGCGGATTTCGGCCAATTAATTTTAAAGCCAGATAACTTACCAAAGTCCACTATCAACCTGAGGAGATGAGGTAATGAAACCGATGGATTCTGAAGAAAAAGCAGTACATCATCTGCATACAAATTTAAGTAATGGGGTGTGCCGCGAATGTAGATAGGGGAGATAATTTGAGATTGTCTTATAAGTTGAGCTAAAGGCTCGAGTGATAGAGCAAAGAGCCCTGGACTCAAGGGGCAGCCTTGTCTGGACGATCTTGAAATTGAAAACAGGGGTGAGCATATCTTACCCGTTAGAACCCTGGCTGAAGGTTCTGCACACTGATACCATTTCTCTAACGAGAGTCTCCACAGTACTCACTACCGGCGAATTAGATCGAATAAGTGGGCCGACCCAAGTGAGTGCTGTGTCAGTTAACAGGGATAAAATAAATGAAACCCGAGACTGTTCATTCACGAATCGTGAAGGCTGCACTTTAAAAAATATCTCACATTGGGCAATGAAATCTTTACATCTTCCTGCCTCGCCTCCATATCTTGGGGGTAACTGAAGCTTTGGCTCTCGGGGAAGATGTACGGGCTGTGCTTGTGCAACATTTTGGGCCCTATCTTACGCCAGAGTCCCTAAACCCGTTATTTGGGGATTTAGCATTGCGTAGGAGGCGTTCCCCTGCAAAAGTTGCTATCTTGCACACCTGCCTATCTCCCTAAAACACCTGCGCTACCCGTTATATTATGCATAGGCGTGGTTTGGGCGTTACGCCAGTTAATCCAATCAGTGTGCCAGGTGCCATTGCCTTTAAGCGCAGGCTGCGCTATCCCAAATCCTCAAACCGAGACCCGTGATGGAGAGAGGAAGGTCACACGTTTCTCCGAAGACGAAGTTAAATTGCTCATGCATGAGGTCAAATCCAGACAGGGGAGGATCAGAATCCCATTTTAGAAAATACAGCACCCTCCATAATTACTGGCACCCCTGGTTAAGATGTGTTAAAAGCCTTAAAATAAATTCAATTTTTATTGCAGAAGCATACTCTCACACTGAAAATTGTAGAAAAACGTAACCTTCAACTCAAGTGAATTTTAAGGGAAAAAAAATCCCTGACTAAGAAATAATTATTTTTCATAAAATCACCTGTTCCACAATTATTGGCACCCCTAACAATTCCTAGGAAATAAATGTAATTGAAGTATTTCTGTCATTTCTACAGTAGTTTACAAAGTTGATCAGAGGAACATTTAATTAGTAATTCATCACTTTCTGTTTCCCTGGGGTATAAATATGATGTGACACAGAGGCCATTTCTCTTATTCACTCTTCAACATGGGAAAGACAAAGGAACACACCATTCAAGTAAGGCAGATGTGTGTCGACCTTCACAAGTCAGGCAATGGCTACAAGAAAATAGCCAATCGCCTGCACCTGCCCATATCAACTGTCAGAGGAATCATTAAGAAGTTTAAAACAACTGGAACAGTGGTAAACAAGCCTGGATGAGGACGCAAGGTTATTTTGCCACCATGCACAGTGAGGAGGATGGTAAGAGAAATAAAAAGTTCTCCAAAGCTCACTGTTAAAGAATTGCAACAAATAGTAGCATCTTAGGGTCACAAAGTCTCCAAAACAACCATCAGGCACTATCTACATGCCAACAAGCTGTTTGGGAGGTATGCACGGAAAAAACCTTTTATCACTCACAATCATAAACGCAAACATCTGGAGTTCGCTAAGCGGTACTGGGACTTCAACTGGGACCGTGTGCTTTGGTCAGATGAGACCAAGATAGAGCTTTTTGGCAACAAACACTCTAAGTGGGTCTGGCGGAACACAAAAGATGAGTACGCAGAAAAGCACCTCATGCCCACTGTGAAGTATGGGGGAGGATCGGTGATGCTGTGGGCCAGTTTCTCTTCCAGAGGCCCTGGGAACCTTGTTAGGGTGCATGGCATCATGAATGCTTTGAAATACCAGGACATTTTAAATCAAAATCTGGTGGCCTCTGCCCGAAAGCTGAAGATGGGTCGTCACTGGGTCTTTCAGCAAGATAATGACCCTAAACATGTGGCCAAATCTACACAGAAATGGTTCAGTGGAGTGAGCTGAAGAGGAGAGTGCAGAGGAGAGGACCCAGGTCGCTGGATGATTTAGAGAGATTGTGCAAAGAGGAATGGTCCTCTTTCTGTATTCTCCCATTTTGTGAAACATTATAGGAGAAGATTAGGTGCTGTTTTGTTGGCAAAAGGGGGTTGTACAAAGTATTAACATCAGGGGTGCTAATAATTGTGGCACACATGATTTGATGTAAAATAATTATTTCTTAATGTGGGATTTTTTTCCAACTGAATAAATGCACTTGAATTAAAGGTTGGATTTTCCTCTTTTTTTCATTGTGGTCCTATATTATTTAGAAAAAAACTGAATTTATTAGAAGCTAAAGAACACATCTTAACCAGGGGTGCCAATAATTATGGAGGGCAGTGTACCCACAGCCAAATAAATGCCTACATTGACTGCAACCATTTACACTTTTTTCTTTATAAAGTGACTGAGTATTTAATAAAACACTATATGAATTACATGTATTACTACACAGTGGCGGGCGGTGGACAGAGAACAAGGAGGGCGATAAGCATGTCTTTAAACTGCTTGTTAGTCTTGATCTGTTTTCAGTCAATTTCCCTGGTAAAAGACACTTGAACTCTTCCCTCTCAGGTGTAGCTAATTGTCTTCGTTAAGACGAGAATCAAACGCACCAGTTGAACGCAAAAAAGAGCGCATTTCAATCTTTTTCAATTAAAAAATCATTACGCACAGGTTTGACGACTTGCTTAGGATGTGACAGAATTTAACGCGGAGAATCCACAGTGGTTTTTTCGTGAAGAGTTGCCTATTAAGGCATGTGAATTAAACATGTTATTGAATTTATTATTCACTCGCCTAAACATTTCATTATAAGGGAAACTAACATGTTGACCAAGAACAATGATTGAAATCGGGTCACTAATCTCATCCGTTTCAAGGGATGTTTTCCGCCCCCTCGGTTTTCCGTCCACCGCCCGCCACTGTTATTACTTTATCAGTAGCCTACTGATTGGACAAATTACTTACCAGGCAGGCAGCAGATGACATGACTAGCGGTGTCGCAGCTCCGCTACCAGCTGGTCCCTCATTGCCCCTGCTACTGCTGGCACTATATCAGCATTTGAAGTCGGCACCTGCACTTCAGCTTGCCGCCTTCTATAGTCCGGTAATAATCTATCCTCAAACTCCAGCATCATTCCATGGCGTAGGGCAATATTGTGCGGCACACAACATGCCACAAAGAAAGATGCTACTTTCTGAGGACCATACTGTAAGACCCCACCTGTCATGTCCAAGCAGCGGAACCGCATTTTGAGCACGCCAGATGTTCGCTCAATGACAACTCGTGCGCGTGAGTGTTTTCTATTGAAAGCGAACTCACGCACACTTGTTGGCGTAATGTATGGCACCATGCACCACGTCTTTAATGGATAGCTGTTGTCACCCAACAGCCACCCATCCAGAGGGGGGTCCCTCTGGAAGACTGCAGGAATGACCGACTGTTCCATTATAAAAGCGTCGTGGCTACCTCCAGGATGATTTGCGTATACATTCAAGATGTCACCCCATGCATCGCAAATCACCTGGACGTTGATGGAATGGGTTCCCTTACGATTCACATAGGCGCCACTGTTCAGAGCCGGAGCCCGAATCAGAACGTGTGTGCAGTCGACGGCACCCAGAACCCTAGGGAACCCATATCTTGCCAAAAAATCCCGCTTTACCCTGCTTTGTCTCTCGGGTGTCACAGGGATGCCAGTGATGTACCTACAGGCATGTCGGACTATGCTGGCAGTGACTGCAGTTATAGCCGAGCTTACGGCAGATTGGGTCATGCCTCCAATTGAGCTGAGTGGGTGTCTACATCATCTGCAACCAGGTGACATAATTCCGTCACTGCCTGACGGGAGAGGCGCAGTTTTGTCACGCATTCTCGTTCTGTGGGAAATAATACTTGAATTGTATTATCATAATTTTTGAATATTATATATAATATATATCATTAATTTATATTACATATAATCATTATATATTATTATAAAAGCAGAAAAAATGATTGATACAAAATACAAACAATATAGACTTACCTGAAAGGCCCAGGTAGCTGGTGCGCTGGCGGTACACGCGTTCTGGGCGTCTTCTATTATTTAACTGGCGATCAAGGCGATTTAGTACTATCTGTGCCATTTTCTCAGGGGGTCAACTGAGGCTAAAGCAAGGTGGCTTTTTATAGGCGAGTTAATTCAGGAAGTGGAGCCGCATGTGCACGTCCACATGTGTCCAAGTGGACGCGCATTGAAGCCGCCTGGGCGCGCTCTTGTAAAAGCCCAAATGGGTAGCGGGTGGTTTGAGGACCCGCTATACGCTTTCCCTAACGTGTGTGGTCAAGAGAGCAATTGTAGGGAAAGCGCATAAACACGCCCACGGGCACACCTCCAGGCACAAATAAAGGAGTCGGCATAATGTATAGCGGGTAGTGTGGCCGAAAGATACTGTTTAGGGATAGTGGAAGCAGAACGTTCTCCTGTCTCTCCAATAGCGTTCGCCTGAAGGCGGACTCTTTCCCCCAACTCTGCCTGTTGATTGTTCAGGCTAGCAAGACCCTTGCCATAACCAGAGAGAGCAGCTTGTTGGTTAGCCACAACTTTCCCTAACGCAGCCGCTGCTGACGACTCCATGTTGGCTAGAGTGTTCTGTAATGGCCGGTAGTATACGGAGACCAAGCGCAACGACAGAGAGAAAGAGAGTAGCACGAACACAGTACAAACACAGAGAATAATATTGACCAAACGCAAGTACTTTCGCTTCCAAAGGACGTGTAATAGTCCGAACCATGGAAGCAAAGCACACCTCACAAACCATGACACCTATGGCAAGCAATTTCAACATTTCATAGCCAGACAGGATATGTATTGCAAAATCCATAATTAAATTCTTCCCCATCAAAATGAAAATTTCAGATATCCACAATGACATTCCAGCTATCCATTACTGTCTTTTCAAATATCCACAATGACATTATTTCCAATCCACATCTGTCATTTCAGATATCCATAACTTAATTCTTCCTAGGAAAAATGAAGTAACTTTTTCAATTCATGTTTGCAGGGTTTCTCATGACAGACATCTTTAATTAAATTTCAGATATGCACAATACTGTAACTAAATTATGAAAATTCATAATTCCAGTTTGAGATATCTACCTCTTACTTTTGACCAATCATACTTCCAGTTCGAGATAACTTCCATTCCCCTCAATTTAAGATATCTATATTGTCCTTTTTAGATATCCTAAATTAAATTTAAACTAGTCAAAAGGACGCTGTAGATATCTCAAACTGGAATTATGACTAGTCAAAATTATGTGGTAGAGATCTCAAATGGGAATTAGGTATAGTCATAATTTAATTGCAGATATCAATTATCAAGTTCTATATATCTTCAAATGAATTTTGATCTAAGATATCTGAAACAGGCCCTCTGCCTAGTCAAAACATGATTGTAGATATCTTGAATTGGAGTTTTTGTTTTTTTTTTTTTTTAAATTTGGCACCTCCAATCCCACCCAAATTTGGAATGCCCGATCTGAGAACTATGTACAAGGCTTGCTCATATACAACCCCCTATTTCCAGCTCAGGGGAGAGAGAGACAGTTTGCGGCTTTCCTCCAAAGCACACGCCTGTCAGCCCCTGCATCTTTACACTCATTGGTCGAAACTATCGCAAGTTCAGAACGAGGGCGGAAGATACCTGAACATGAGCAAGCTCAGAATCTCACTGACGAGCACCCGGCTGGCCAACAGGAGGCGCTTGAGCAACAAACAAGGCAATCATTTTTTAATTTCCCTTCCCAGCAGTCCCTTCCCAATTTGCATTCCCACAGCACTTTAGCACCTTCTCTCTCTCCATTGACAGCTCCTTAGTCTCCCCTTCCCCTCAGGTTAAGAGTCTGGGTGTCATCCTCAACAGTACACTATCTTTTCAATCTCACATTAATAACATCACCCGGTCTGCTTACTTCCACCTGCGCTCTATCAATCGTCTCCGCCCCTCCCTCACCCCCCACACCACCGCCATCCTCGTCCATAGCCTTGTCACCTCCCGCCTTGACGATTGTAATTCACTCCTCTTCAGCCTCCCTCATAAGTCCCTCCATAAACTTCAGCTGGTTCAGAACTCTGCTGCCCGGATCATCACCAAAACCCCCTCATCCCACCACATCACCCCCGTCCTTCAGCAACTCCACTGGCTCCCAGTAAATCAAAGAATCACTTACAAAATCCTTCTGCACACCTACAAGTCTATCCATATCCTTGCCCCTCCTTATCTCTCTGACCTCCTGCATGTTGTCACTCCATCCCGTGCCCTCAGATCTTCCTCCTCCCTCCATCTCACTGTACCCGCTGCCCGCCTTAGCTCTATGGGGAGCAGAGCTTTCAGCCACTCTGCTCCCAAACTCTGGAACTCACTGCCACCTGACCTCCGTAACTCTGCCACCCTGCCCATCTTCAAATCTAAACTCAAAACTTATCTGTTCAGACTTGCTTACAATCTCTAAACTGCCTCACACAGTCCCCCCTCCCTATTTATTGTATGTTGTCTTTTATCTTGTATTTTATATTTTGTTTTTTATATTTTCTGTACAGTGACCTTGGGTGTCCTGAAAGGCGCTTTCAAATAAAATGTATTATTATTATAATTATTTAGCCAATTGTGCGCTGTTCTGAAAAAGCTGCCGACCACTGCTGATTGAATTCGAGTTCTGACTAGCCAAAATGACTCTGCACAGATCTGCAATTGGGAGGCAGGAGCGGAAGGTGGGAGGCAGGGCTTGTCATAGGTGGGAGCAGCTTGCTATTAAACCCTTAGACTATCAGTGATTCTCACCAATTCAGACCATCAACCATTGGAACAGTATATACAGTATTCAGTCAAGCGGTGAAATGTCAATGTTTATTTTTTTGCCATAAATCATGTGGTTTTACTGCCACAATAAATATTCAATACCATGCAAACTTCTAGCACAACTCTCAAGTGAACAAAGCTCTTGTTGGCCACTAATCCCTTGATTATAAGCTCATTCTATTTCTCAGCATTGTCTTACAATCTTATCCACAACAGCAACCGCCATTTCTTCTTTTAACACTGTTCAAGGGCCATTTCATGGTATTTGTTTTGTGTCCGACAGGACATTTGCAGGTTTTTTTCCACCATAGTCATTACTCTGGGGAATGATAAATGAGTTTGAACTGGTCATAAGGAAGAGCCATAGGACCACTTCATATGGTAAAAAACTGAAGTCTTTTGATTTCATTTTTCCAGTTCAAAATGAAGCCAGAAAGTTTGTGTCGGACAGGTCAAAAAGTGAAGTGGTATTTTTGCCATGTTGGAAAACTGCAAAGTTCTGTCCAACCACATGGTATTCATTGAATTTAGCCAAGCAGTTGTGTTCCCTGGTCAGCTTGGTCAGCGTGTCGAACAGGACACTCTTTCACTTGGGACCAAAATGACAGAAGATACACACATGATTATTATAAAATGCTTTTTTCTTTCAATGTCCTTCTTTTTTGGCTGCCTCGTACTTCTCACTGTCATTCTTGATTTTTTCCCTTTTGGTATGGCTCCTCTCTGCATCTGTTTTAGGTGGCATGGCTGTTGCTTCTCTCTCTACTTGCATTATAGTGATGGACCCACCAAATCTGGGGTGCAGTTTATAGTTCCAAGGAAACTGACATGGTTTCTTTTGAGTTATGCAAACTTGTCAAAACACAAAGACACAGGAAGAAACCACCTCAATTTAAAGCAATCATCCCTTCCAGAGAGGTTCCTCAATTTTGCTCAATGTCTTCTAATTTGTAAGTTTGGTACCGATTACATGCACTTAACATGTCACCACTTACTTAACCCATCACCAATTACTCCAACATATTTAATGACAGGTGCTGATTGGGAAGTCATCTCTCTAATTACTGGCAATTAAATCAGCCAGTGGTTTCTGAACTCAAAAAGAACAGAACAGCCTTTTAAAAGCCTTAGTAGCAGTGGAAGTAGCCATATCAACTCTGGAATTAGCCATTGGTCCATTACTAGAATACTAGAGTCCTATCCGACATGTTTTTTGTCCTGGCCGACACACACAATTGTGTCGGACAGGACAAAAAAAGATTTTTAATTTCCCATGAGGTGCGTTCTGTTTCTTTGAAAAAACCTTACATTGTTTTATACCAAATCAACAAAGAAAAAAATGATTCTTGCCTTCATAAGTCATTTACTTTGGAAATCAATTAAACTTTTTGCTCATGAATCGTGTCAGACAGGACATCCAACTCCTGTGAAGTGAAATTAACAGGCTTACACTTCAGAAAAAAACATTACTTGGTGGGTTATTTGCTTTGACTTGAAACTTGTCCTGTTAGCAAGAAAAAATGGTTAAAAATTAAATACAACAGGAGACAGATGAGAAAAACGTGTCCTTTCCGACATGCTGATTTTCATCATTTCCTAATTAAATCCTAATTTACATAATCAAGGGGTAAAAATTTTGGCCGATATTTTTGTTTTCTAATCAGTTCAGATGTACATCTAACATAGCCGATTGGTATTTTGCTCAGAGTCAAACATTTATATTTCCGATACTACTTCTCAAATACCATGAAATGGCCCTCAAATGCTTTGTTTACTAGGTTGATATCCAATGGGAAGGCTTTTTTTAGCCCGCTTGGCCAACAGGCCCAATGGGGTTTATGCTGTGCTTAGGGTCATTAGTGATGGTCTGTCGTGCATGCCTGCTTGCGTCCACAATTGTCGTTTCAGCGCGACACAGCTTTCAGTTTTCCACAATTATGCTCAATCTAAGAACGGATCACTTGCTCATTAAAAAAAGGAAAAACAGACATGACTGCGAGTGCATACTAACAACAGTTGAACCAAAATGTAATACAATCACCATGAAAACAAAGCTAGACTATATTACTGCCTGGAAAGTTTAGCCAGTCTCATCTGAGATGCAAAAAGTTCTGGTTGTCTCTGATAGTCTGTTTAACAACACAGTCCTGGCGTGGCAATCCTGCTGGGATTTTCAGCAGCTGATGGGCAAATCCAAGGTCCTCTGTCAACATGGAGCAGCAATGCCGTTCAGCTGTATAGGTTGCTGAAAGTAATGTCCTTTTTGATTCAGAAAAGTCATTTAACAGTGTGTTTCTGTGATCAACTATCAGCAGTGGCTGCTGTAAGCTAGTTAAGAGAGACTTGCAGTATTTAATTTTAACAGGTCCGCAGAATTGTTCGCGCTCTGGAGGTAGTTAGGCCACATAGAACTGCATTGTGTGCACAAATTCCAAACACAAGGGCCATCCTTTGCTTGTTGCGACTTTGCCAAAGAAGGAGCAAAGAAAAAAAAGAATGGGGAAAACAGAGAAAGGGAGAGTGAATGCTTGCCTTTCATTGTAACCTGGTAGGGGACATGGAATCGTCTCACCTTTGAAGGGAAGTTTGGGAAAAAGGGGGAAGGGGGAGAAAGAGACATTGCAAAGCAGCAAACACGCAGGGGGTCACCCTTAGCACAATGAAGAATGGATCCAAAAATCTGGAAGAGAAAAATATGAATGTTTAAGACCAACAAGACCAGCGGCACGGGCAAGGTTAGGTTTTAGGGTTAGGGTTTGGATTGGGGATTATCCCTTTAAGTGCACAGGCCTACTGGACATGAGGCAACTGAGGAAAAAAAATTATATGATATAAAATACAACAAACTGTATGATAAGACAATGTGATGTAATGGTCCCTAAAATATTTTGAGAAAAAGAGATGTATTGAATTGTGCTTCAAAGCTATATCAAAACAAAGGGTTTATGTGGGGAGGTAGTCCACCATAGATTGTAAGTGCTATATTCACAAAATAAGTGCAATAAAAGAAAAATGAAAAAAAGGAAAAAAAATCTCATTAAGTAAACCACACAATTATAAAATAGTGTCAGAAATAATCATAGGTGGAATTCATCCTCCCCTCATGCCCTTACCTGATTTAATATATACCTACATGAATTGTCCTCAAATAGTTAAAAAGCTTTAATGTTAAAACCTGCTGGAACAAAAGTTTTTAATTGTTTAATCCAGAAAATTTCTCTTCTTTTCCTTTGATTTATTGTCCAGGGGAGGTTTGCTTCTAGGACCATAATGTGTAAATATGAAATACCTATATGTATAAAGTGTGTAACTAATGGATTGTGTGACTTAGCTGCATGTATGTTATGTATGTGTTGTCCTAATCTAACCTGTAATGTGTTTTGCGTTTCTCCCACGTATTTCCTTTCACAAGTAATTACATATACTAAGTTTTTGGTGGTCAATGTAACCTGCATCGGTAAAATATGTTTTTTTTTAACCAACCCAAAGAAATCTCTTTTGTTTGAAATGGGATGCCCAGGTTGGAGGTGCTGGAGAAATCCCTTTACGAAGAGCTGATCTGACAAGAAGGTTCTGGAGATTACAATTTTTCCGGTAGGCAGAAACTATTTTAAAAGATTGCAAAGGAGGATGAAGAATTTGTATTTCACAAAATTTCTTTTTAATTTGAGCATTAAGGAATCTAGAATTAAAATTGTATGTAGAAATAAATGGAAGACACTTCCTGGAATCGGGTTCCACGGCAGGTGATGTACCATGTATTTGTTTAAATGTTTGAGCCTTAATGTGTCGAAGAAATCTTTTAGAGTATCCCCGATTCCTCAAAGATTTGAAGAGTACTTGGGTGGCCTCCTCAAAGTGTTCTTTAAGAGAATACAATCGATGAAATCTAATTAGTTGTGATTTTACAATGCCTTTAAAGGTATGTTTGGGATGCAAATTTTTTATATAGAAGGCAATGGGTATCTGTAGGTTTAAAATAAACTTGTGTTAAAAGAGTTTTACCATTGTCTCCATCAGAAAAAAATACTTTGGTGTCCAAAAAGTCTACTCTCTCAGTATGTGTATGTACTTTTAACTTGACAGTAGTATGATGATTATTAGCTATAGTAATAAAATGATTAAAGGTGTCCATGCCGTGGGACCAGACTCCAAAAATGTCATCCAGATATCTAAAATAAAGATCAGGCCAAAATGTTAGTTTTTGCTTTAATGTACGTTCCCAATGAGCCATGTAAATATTGGCATAAGCCGGGGCAAATTTTTTGCTCATTGCTGTGCCATGAATTTGTAAAAAAACCTCAGAATTAAATTCAAAATCATTCCTGGTCTAATTTATCCCCAGAATCTTCAAAAGTTCTTCATCAGGGCGCTGGGGATCAGGATATGCTTCCAAACATTCTTTAACTGCCTGCATCCCTAATTCAGTGTTAATATTTGTGTAAAGTGACTCAATATCGGCTGTAAATAAAAAAAGCCTTCCTGGGAAATGATAAATCCTTTATTTTAGCAATGAAATTATAAGTGTCTTTCAAGTAACTACTATGAATTTGTGATAAGGGATTCAAAAAATAGTCTAAATATTCTGCAGAATTATAAGATTCAATGCCACAATCAGATAAAATGGGGCGACCCTGGGGAATCTCAAAGGGTACCATCTATGTCCTTGGATCTTTATGTATTTTAGGAAGTAAATAAAATTGGCTAGGACGTGGTGGATTGGGACCCACAAGATATAGTTTTTGTTTTTGATTAATATAACCTTTATTCTTTACATTTTGAAAAATAGAAATCAGTTGAATCTGTGTTTCTGATTGTAAAGTCTGAGGTAATTTAATGTAATGGTCAGTATTATCCAATTGGCGATTGGCCTCTAACAAATATTGTTGTTTATCCATAATAACTACTGAGGAGCCTTTGTCCGCAGGCTTTATGATGATAATTATTTTTCCTGAGTTGTTTTAAAGCCAATCTATGCTGTGGGGTCAAATTATCCATATTAATTTCTTGAGGGCCCAAATGGGTTACCATCCTGTAATTCTCTTGAATAAAACTCTTAATGATAGGTGCTGCATCTTCAATTTTGGGAGACCAGTTAGATTTGCCAACAAAAGGTACAATATTCCCATCTTGTGTATAATCAAAAAAATCTAATAATTTTTATTGACTATTAAAAGCATGGATATCACCCAAAAGCTCCCCAGGATCATCCCGCCCTGGCATCGGAATGAATGTAAGGCCTTTATTTAATAGCTCTTCCTGTGAAAGGGTAAGTCAAAATGTTTTAGACAAATTGATAATATTCAAAGAGGTATCTAAAGTGGTGTGATCCAATCTACTGCACTTAACCGGCCCTAATACTTTAACCGATCCATCCAGTGGTTAAAAATTTCAGTAGTTGTTTGCTTGGTCCAATGGATCAAATCTCCACCTTAAATCTAAGGGGAGAAATTTCATTTAAAAAATTAGAACTATTGCAAATAAAATTATTTAATTGATGCAAATTGTTTTGTTGATATGATTCCAATTGATCTGAGAAATTAATTCCAGCTGTATATACTGTGGCTTTAGGAAAAGCAAATGCTGCCGATCACCACAACTCCTGTAATTGTTTTTTGGATGTTTGTTGAAACAATTGTTCCTTATTATTAATTCCCACAGATAAAAGTACCTTCTGCACAGTGTGATTAGGTGAGAGCTTCTGAAGGACTCTTGCAATATCTAAAAAGTTTGCCCCAGGAAAACTATCAATCTGGATAGATGGATTTTGAAACGATGAAATACGGGCCAGATTGGAATCACTAATAATTATAATAGGCTTTTTAACCTTTAATGTCCAATCATGATTTTTTCTTGTTGATTTGGGATGTTTGGTAGGATACAAAATTTTGTTGGGTATTGTTGGAAATTGCGTATTATCCAATTTCGATGTCTCAAGAGGTAAAGGAGCTTGAGAATGGGAAGAATTTAAAAAGAGGAGGCCTCAGTGTTGAATGCGTGTTGTTTTCGGCAATAATGTTAACATCACTGCCTTTTCTTCAGATGACCGATCAGTAAAATGAGCCGAAATAGAATTTGGAACTGGAGAGCAAGGTAGGATTTCATTCAATTCCTTAATAGTAGGCATATTACTGAGGACTGTACGTGTATTAACAGTCCTTTTGATATCTGATTAGGTTGAGGTTGCACCATCAGACCATGCAGTTAAAAGTCCAGTAGGGGCCTGGACAGAAGAAGCCCTATTGGCCATTGATGTGGCCATATTTGTTTTCCCAGTAAGCGCAGGCGAAACAATATTAGTTACCAATGCAGTTGCTGTTGCATCGGAAATCAATGTAGCTGCCACTGTCTTAGCGGTAGAGATGTTTGAAACCACTTTTTTGGCCAATGTGGCTAAAGATTCTATTGTCCTGCAAGACAAAGCTGGATTTGTACAAGAGGAATACACTTCAGCCTGTATGTTAATTGGTTGGTTCCGGCAGAAGCTTTCACAATTACCCACTACATGAGATTCTGCATTACGAGTTGTGGAGATCAACGGCATATTCTGCGTAGAGTCACGAGTGACTGGTTGATGGTCTGTTCTTTCTCGAGTCAGTACCTGTGGGGAAACAGGAGCAGAAAGGTTCAAACCATTTGCAGTTTCTACCTTTCCCTGTTCACATTTATATGGAATTTGTTGTCTAGCCTTCTCAAATGTAGAGATTTTTAATTTATGCTTGTAGAGATTTCGCGCCCATTTACTGGCTCTAAGCCAATCCAATTCCACAAATTTGTCCACATCAACCAACAATTTTACTCTAGTTTCCATTTTTGATCGAGTAGAAACTGCATATTTTTTTGCATCCATTCTTTAGTATTATTGGCAATGTTACTTAAAACAATCGCGTCTGGGCAGGCCGGTTTAATAAATTTAGTAAGTTTGTCCACTTGTCTAGACATACCCCGAGTTTTAATGGCACTTTGTATAATGTCCAGATGATGTATAATGTGAATGATTGTAAAATATAATTTGTTAAAATTAGGTAAAATATGTGTACTTTGTGCTGTGTACTCCACCCCATCCGTTTCTAATGTCTGTAAGGCAGCAAATCTGTTGAACAACTCCACCATTTTAACAGAGAGGCCACAAAATGGTCTCAATGTGAAGGATGGCAAAACCTTACCCTGGTAAGTAACAGAAGGTGTAGGTCCTCTTCCAAAAATGCACAAGCACAAGTAGTTATCCTGTTCAGAAAAGGTTCCTTCGCGTATTTGTACTCCCAGGTCCTTGAATAGTCCTCCAGGGAAGTGTACGTCCATTGCCATGTTGAGGCTTCACATAAAATTCTCTGTCAAGGTTTCAATCTTAATTCCATAAAAAGGTTAGAAAAAAAATTAAAAAGCAAAATGTTGCAACAATGCTGCGAAAAGATTCTCATCTGGGTGTCTTGACATTTCGTGAAAATCCACTTCATCACAAGAACATGTGGATCTTCTTCTTCTTCTTTTTGTTTTTTGGTGGGTGGAAACCAGCTTTAAGGTGCATTACCGCCACACTATAGAGGTGTGGAGCATCAATGGAGAAAAGACATTATACTCTTTACACTTGTTCAAAAAAAAAAAAAAACACCCAAACCCTCGCCCTAACTACCCATCTTGGAATGTTATACATGCTTAAGTGTTAAGTGCCGCTCGACTCCCTCCAAACCCTTTTTCTAACATTCCCTGGATTTCTTCTCCCTTAACTTCACTAACTCCTAAGAACTCACTGGCTGCATAAATAACCATCTTTATGCACTCAGTTTTTGAGTCAATTTCACTTGCACAGTTAATTACCATTGCTATGACTGCAAGAAACCTTCTTTTTTCTATACATATACGCTCTTTATCCAAACTCCCCGCCATCTCCTCAGTGTATCGGACTTCATCCACCTTCGCCTGTCGATCCTTCTCTACAACTCCTTTTTCTTCTTTCACTCTCTTAACAGTCTCCGCATACGAGATTTTACTTAGTACACGTGTCCGTTCAATTTCACCCTCAAATTTCCTTCGCTCACACTGTTTTGCATCCTCTATGTGATTTCCCCTATAGTGTAGACATACAACTCTTTCCTTTGTCAATTCACACTCTTCCTCATTGCACCCATCCTTCCCACACCGTCCACAACGATAAATCTTTCTCCGACAAACAGCAGCAACATGACCGTAATCTTGACACCAAAAGCATCTTAATGGAGTCCGTTCATAAGCCCTCACTCTATAACTAACATAATCCAAAGTTACTCGTTTCGGTAGTACCCTCTCAAACTCTAATAAAACTGATGAACTGTCAGTTTCTTTACCGTCTCGATCACTTTTTAAGCGTCTAGCGCCACAAACACCATCTACCTCCATAAATGAATCAGCTTTCAACGAGTGTACAACGCCGCTAATAACTCCCTTGACAGTAGGCTGATTGCGCATTTTGAAACACGTGACTTCAGTCAAATCAAAATCCTTAATTTTCAGAACCCTATCCCTTTGACCCTTTGTTTTACCAGGCCGCTTCTACAAACCCTCACTGATTTTACATCACCCACTTCTTGCTTGATAAATCGACCTATGAAATGACTATCATTGAATACATGATTTGTTTTATGATAAGGTCCCACTAATTTCATTCCGACTACATATACTTCCTCCTACTCTCCTTTTTCTTTCTTTTTTCCTTTTCTTTTTCCCTCCATCCTCCCCTTCCCACTCCATTTTCTCCCAAGTAGTTTCTCCACCTCCACCGAGCATGTGGATCTCCTTTGTCCCAGTCCCAAATTCGTTTGGGTTTAGGAGTCCAGAGTTTGGGGTGGAGTCACTCAATGTATGTACATCATACATCAATCAATGTATGAATGAAACAGGTGTATGAAATGAAGGTGGATAAGAAGTGAAGTGGGATCAAGGGAATTGTAGTGCAATTATGTATCCCCATCTATATGCCTAATAAAAATCAATTTCAATACTTATGTTTCTATACATGAAAAAAAGAGTAAAGCAGTGTCAAAAGACATTTTCTGCCCTTTTTTAAAATTATTAAAATAAAACATGAAAAAAGGAGGCTGTAAAGTATGAATTTGTAATTCTCTATGGAAAACTAATCCAAAAGTATTTGTAGAAAACACTATATAAATTTTAAGAAATAGACAAGCATAAGAAAAAGTGTTTATCCCGATGTTCTAACTAAAAAAACTTTTTTTGGGTATCACACAGCAGGCGGAACTCCAGCCCAAAAACTCCCAGGCCATGGGTTTTAGTCGCACTAGCTCCAATAAGGGAAAAAGGAAGGAGAAGAAGGGGGGGGGAGTTTGGGAGAAAGGGGGAAGGGGGGAGAAAGAGACACTGAAAAACAGCAAACATGCAGGGGGTCACCCTTAGCACAATGAAGAATGGATCCAAAACTCTGGAAGAGAAAAATATGAATGTTTAAGACCAAGAAGACCAGTGGCACGGGCAAGGTTAGGCTTTAGGGTTAGGGTTTGGATTAGGGATTATCCCTTTAAGTGCACAGGCCTACTGGACCTCAGGCAACTGAGGAAAAAAAACTGTATATGATATAATAAAATACAACAAACTGTATGATGACAATGTGATTTAATGGTCCCTAAAATATTTTGAGAAAAAGAGATGTGTTGAATTGTGCTTCAAAGCTATATCAAAACAAAGGGTTTATGTGAAGAGGTAGTCCACCATAGATTGTAAGTGCTATATTCACAAAGTAAGTGCAATTAAAGAAAAATAGTGGCAAAGCCACTGTGCCCGCTTGGCCAAACGTGGCCAAAATGGAACGCCCCCTATTGGCAAAGTGTCAGTCCGATTGGGCTCAAAATTGAACTTGGTCTAGACCTTATGATGCTATATATACATATGAAATATGAAAAGGATCGCCAAAAACTGAAGACGCTAACAGACCACCAAAAGACAAGCCAAAAGTTTACCTCATAGAATAAAGAGCTAGCTGTTTGAAATTTGGCAGGAAAAGCCCCTGGTGGCAACAGACCACCACTAAAGACCCTGAGCATAGCATGAGCGTCTTGGGCCTTTTGGCCAAGAAGGCAAAAATTTGAGCATCTTAGCTCATAGAATAAGGGAGCTAGAGCTGTTAGAAGTTTTGCAGAAAAAGCCCCCTGGTGGCCAAATCGAGAATCGCAGCACGCCCAAAATGAAAGTCGGGCTAGATCTTGGGCCCTTATACATGCATATAAAATATGAAAAGGATCCGTTGAAAACCGAAGGCACTATAGCACTGAAAGAAAATCTGTGCATTTTACGACCTTTGACCTACATAACCTTAAAATTTAGGTCAAATCTAAATACCCATTATGTATATGATGAACGCTTGACAGAACAACATACAGTAAAAATTTGAGCACCTTAGCTCATAGAATAAGGGAGCTAGAGCTGTTTGAAGTTTTGCAGAAAAGGGCGCCTGGTGGCCAAACCAAGAATTGCAGCACAACCAAAATCCAAACATGCACATAAAATAGGAAAAGGATCCGCTGAGAACTGAGGGCGCTATGGCGCTGAAACGAAATCAGCACATTTCATGACCTTTGACCTAAATAACCTTTAAAATTAGGTCAAATCAAGAGCCCATTACATATATGATGAACTTCTGGCAGAACAACCTACAGTAAAATTTGAGCACCCTAGCTCGTAGAATAAGGGAGCTAGAGCTGTTTAAAGTTTTGCAGAAAAAAAGCCGCCTGGTGGCCAAACCAAGAATCGCAGCATGCCCAAAATCGAACTCGGGCTAGATCTTGGGCCCATATACATGCATATAAAATCTAAAAAGGATCCGTGGAAAATTGAAAGCTGTATCGCACTGAAACGACAATTGTGGACGCACGCACGACAGACCACCACTAATGACCCTAAGGACAGCATAAGCCCGATTGGGCCTGTTCGCCAAGCGGGCTGAAAAAGAAAAAAAGGAAAAAAATCTTAGTAAGCAAACCACACAATTATGTAATAGTGTCAGAAATAATCATAGGTGGAATTCATCCTCCCTTCATACCCTCACCTGATTTAATATATACCTACACGAATTGTCCTCAAATAAAAAAAAGCTTTAATATTAAAACCTGCTGGAACAAAAGTTTTTAATGGTTTAATCCAGAAAATTTCTCTTCTTTTCCTTTGATTTGTTGTCCAGGCCGTTCGCTACCATAATCAAATATAGATCAGATTGTAGATCATTGAGTATTTCTTTGAAGTAAATCGATCGTAATACATCAGCTTCGGTTCACAAATTGCATACTTCTTTTCTAGAGCAAGTCAATTGTGGAGGCATATAGCTAAATATGAAAATTAAAATGCTATCTCAGAAATGTGTTTTCATTTTCAAGATGCAAGTGCATTATTTGTATCATAATGAAAATGTAATCCTCCGTTTTGTGTTTTCATTTTCAAGTCCATGTATGCAATTTTTATAAGAAATTGAAAATTAAAATACAGTACATTCCTCATTTGCGTTTTCCTTCTCAAAAAGTGCCCCGCAATATCACTAACAAAACAAAAATGCTTATCTCATAATGCAAAAACATTCTTGGAAATGCTTCTTCTTTTTCGAGCAGCAAGCGCGTTATTTGTATCATCGTGAAAATGATAACGTAATCGTCCTCTCTGCATTTTCTTTTTCAGGTCCATGTACGCACTGTTCTCATTTGCAAGAAGTGCTCCGCCATATCGCTAACAAAATGAAAAGGAAAACGCTAATCTCATAATGCAAATACATTCTCGGAAATGCTTTTTCTTTTTCAAGAAGCAAACGCAATATCTGTCTCATAATTAAATCGCTAACACAATTAGCCACTTTTTTTCATCTTCTTTTTTGAAAGAGAATGTTGAAATTTAAAGAAAAAACAACACAGAAAACAAGGCTGCATAGACAAAATACATCTACATGTAACATCATTTTACATAATATAAATACAAGTGTTACAAGTTGACAAATAATACGTATGAAATTAAGCATCCTGTGGTGGGAAAATAGTCTTAAATACTGTAAAAATCAAAGTATTACTATAATCACAGTTCAACAGAACGTAGCCAGGTTCATATGGCCCTTTAAAAACATTCAGAGGGAATTTGGAGCTGAGAAAGAGGCAAAAACTCATAAAATCCGTCAAAAAACCTGATAAAGATGCTCCCGCAGAACCCTCAAGGCCAGCCTAACGAGCTAACCTTCCGGAATAAACATATCGGTCAGCCTGGTCCCACTACCTGAGCATGCGCACCTGAGTGTTTTGGAACCATCCATGTCCTCAGATAACTTACTAAACTTTAGGTGAACCCAAGGTTTGGGAGATTTAAGTGTGGTCTTCGAGTGTCCCTGGCGGTCGAAAAATGAAGGTACATTATCATGTAATGACAAACTTGTTCCTTGGGTTGCTATGGGACAATGTACCAATCAGAGTCAATAATAATGGATAAGGTAGAAAGAGTCACGTTTTATCCCAACTAAAGGAACGTGCCAAAAGGCCAATAACTATGAGGGTTCGGACAGCCGGAGGTCAGTCGGCGTGGTGTGATTGATGAAGAATGAATGCTATGTGGTTTGCGCAGACCAGCCTGGGTTTCTTTGTGCTTCATCTGGATGGATTTACAATAGGCTTGGGCCGATTTTCGATATTATCGAATATCGCGATATTTGTTGTCATATGCAATATTTTTATTTTAATTTTTTTTTTCAAATTTGGCATCTCCTATCCCACCCGAATCTGGAATACCCAATTAGGGAACTATGTATGAGTACTTAGGCTTTTTCGCATATGCAGCCCCCTGTTGCCGACTCAGGAGAGTGTACACGGCTCGCGGCTCTCCTCCGAAGCACACACTCATGAGCCACTGCTTCTTATACATTCACTGGTTGAGACTTCGCAAACTCAGAACGAGGTGAGCTCAGAATCTTCCTTATGAGTGCCCGTCTGGCCAACAGGAGGCGCCTAGGGGAACGACTAATCTACATACCCTTCCCACCTGACCCTTCCCAATTTGCATCCCTGTAGCGCACTGGCCAATTGCGCGCTACTTCTGCAAAGACCTGCCAACCATTGCTGGTTGGTACTAAGCGGGGATCGAACCCGTGCCGTGATGGTCACTTCTGCTTCGCAACGTAATGCTTTTCCGAGTGAGCCATTCGGCAGCCCCCACATGCAATATTTTTAACAATATTGACCATCGAGCAGCCGTTATGGCATCCTCTGACTTTTATTTTACTTTCATACTCCTCCTTCTTTCCGCGCAAAAATTGATCGAAAATAACTGCTGAATTATTTGGGTTAGCCTGCATGCAGCGTTTCAGTATGCAGACATGGCGGATTTAGTCGCAAAGAAGAATGCGAGCTTGCAAATTTGGCAATATTTCGGCTTTCAACCAGGGGAAAATGAAAGTTTGTGTTGGAGT
The DNA here is from genome assembly GCA_029692085.1 of Gymnothorax javanicus. Lineage (NCBI taxonomy): Eukaryota > Metazoa > Chordata > Actinopteri > Anguilliformes > Muraenidae > Gymnothorax > Gymnothorax javanicus. The sequence continues at coordinate 69,266,533 of CM056199.1, forward strand.
GCGAATGGTTAAAAGGAAAGAAGCCCTTTGTCTCCCCCTGCAGCTGACCCGCGGTAAATTTACAGAGGTTTTAGCAGTAGTAATTCAATGAGTGTAATTTCAAATGACAGTAAAATTGACTAATCATATTTCCCCTATGAATGGGCTTTATATCACGAACTATGACAAGTTGGATGTTCCATACAATTTCAGAATGTTTGACCCCCCCGCAGGTATGGTGGTCTTAATTCTACAACGTGCACAAAACGAAGGAGTTTTAATCGACACCCATCAAGGCCAAATGGTGTTAACCCTGGGAATTTAATCCCTATTAAGATGAATACAGTAGTTAATTTTAACAGTGGATTTTTACCGTTGAAAACTCCTTTTGATCTTTACAAACAAAACGGGCTTGGTCTATTGCACTTAAATTTCAGGAGTTTAGTTCCTAAATTGGACATGATAAAAATTTGGGTTACAGACACAAATCCCGATGTTTTTGTTGTATCAGAGACATGGCTGAATAACTCAATCCTAGATGATACTGTTAAAGTGGATGGTTTTAATATTTTCAGATGTGATAGGAAAGGAAAAGGTGGTGGTATAGCCATTTATGTAAAAAAATACACTACTAAGTGCTACTTGTGTCATCAGTCATTCTGTTGAGAAACAATGTAAGGTTTTAGTCATTAAATTGATATTGAATGCTAATTCACATTTTTATATACCGGGAGTCTACCGGCCGCCATGTGCATCTAAGATTTCTGTGAATGCATTATTTGACTTACTTGTACCCCACCTGAATTCTGAATGAGTTATTCTTGGGGATTTAAACTTGGACTGGCTCACTTCGGTATCTGATGATTTAAAGAATATATGCATTTCACTAAATCTGTTCCAGCTAATTTCAGAGCCCACACACCCAAATTTAACAGATCCAGGAAAATCTTCTCTAATTTATGTTATTATTACAAATAATCCTCACAAGTATTTGGCTAATGCAGTTTTTGCATGTGATCTTAGCGATAATTGTCCCATTGCATGCATAAGAACAACAAAACTCCAAAGGTTCAAGCCTCGTATAGTTAAAAAGAGAAATTATAAAAAGTTTGATGCTCAAGGCTGCCTCCATGACTTGTACAATTGTGATTTTCATCGTGTCTCTGCTATACCTGAAACAGAGCTTGCACTTGAATTTTTCTCCTTTATATTTAACTCTGTGGCAGACAAGCATGCCCCTTTAAAATCGTTGAGAATTAAGGACAGAGTGATTCCATGGTATTCGGTGGAGCTCTCACAACTGTTCAGAGACAGGAACAAAGCATGGGCAAAAGCTAGGTCAACCCACTTACCCCAAGATTGGCTTTATTTTAGACAGCTTATGAACAAATGCACAGTGTCCGAAAGAAAGGGAAAATCTGATTTTTACTTAAAACCCCTTGCAGATGCTGGTAGAAATTCAACACAATTCTGGAAAACTGTAAAAATGCTGGGAAGTTCAAGTTCCTCTCCCTCTCTTCCATCGCAAGTTGTTTTTAATTCAAATTTGATTACTGGTAAAGTTTAAATAAGTAATGCTTTTAATCAGCATTTTGTCTCAGCAGGCTATCTTTTTGAGATGAACAAAGTAGCAGACCCAAGTCTCTCTGAGCAAACTAATGATAAGCAGTGCACCTCTGATCTATCTACCTGTCCTACAACCTCTTATTTGTTGAATAATAATACTGTATTTTCTTTATGTTGCATTTCGTCTGAGGAAGTTCTTGAAGCTCTTAATGAAATTAATGTAAATAAGTCTACAAGGGATGACTTGATAGATCCATATCTTTTGAAACACCCTGCCTCACTCATTGCCAAACCTCTGACTCATATATTTAATATGTCTATTATGACAAGCAACATACCAAAAGTATGGAAAACTGCTAATGTTCTCCCTTTATTAAAAGGAGGAGATGCAAGTAATTTAAATAATTACCGTCCAATATCCAGGTTGTCTTGCCTGGCTAAGATTCTGGAGTCCCTAGTTAATTCTCAATTACAATCTTTTTTAACTGAAAATTGCATATTGAATACTCACCAATCTGGTTTCAGGTCTGGGTATACCACTGTTACTGCTACTTGTTTAGTTATAAATGACATCGTAAGAGCACTAGATAACAGACAGCATTGTGCAGCCCTTTTCATCGACCTGTCTAAGGCATTTGATACTGTTGATCATGCCCTTCTTTTGAAAAGATTATCAGACATTGGCCTTGACACATCTGCTTGTAATTGGTTTAAAAGCTATCTTGAGGATAGGACTTAATATATTTCATTTGAAAACATTCAGTCTCGAAGTGCTCCAATCAGCTGAGGAGTTCCACAAGGTTCAATTCTTGGCCCTTTGTTATTCACTATCTATATTAATAATATTGGCTTATCTTTGGATTATTGTAAATTGCATTTATATGCTGACGATACCATCATTTACTCGACTGCTTCTTCAGTTCAGCAGGCCGTATCTAATCTGCAGCATGATTTTAACTCTATTCAAAGATCTCTAATTGAGTTGAAGCTCATCTTAAATGAGGACAAAACCAAGTTCATGGTATTCACCAAAGCTAGAAAAAAACCCCTTGATTTTCATATTTGTAGCCTGCAGGGTAGCCAAATTGAACATGTCCACCATTATAAATACTTGGGCATTTGGCTGGATGACAAGCTGACTTTTTACATGCATATTGAAAATTTAACCAAAAAGATAAGGAGTAAGATTGGCTTCTTATACAGAAATAGGGCTTGTTTCAATTTTGAAAGTAAAAAGAAGATTGTGCACTCAGTAATACTCCCCATGCTTGATTATGGTGTTGTGATTTATAGAAATGCATCTACTTCTGTTTTAAAACCTTCAGATTCTTCTATTATCATTCTGCTATTAGATTTATCACAGGACTTGACTTCCACACCCACCATTGTGTTTTATACAAGTCAGTAGGGTGGGGGTCATTGAAAGCTAGATGAGACTACCACTGGTTTTTATTTGTTTATAAATGTGTTTTATTGAAAATCCCTCTTTATTTAGCTAGTCTTCTTACGCAGCAAGTGGGTTGCCATGGGACACGGTCACAGGACTCATTGTGTCTGAATGTTCCTTGTGTAAGAACAGAGCTTGGTAAGACAGCTTTTTATTATAATGTCCCACACACCTAGAATCAGTTACAAGTTAATCTGAAACTGAATGAACTGGTTCCTTTTGGACATTTTAAAACTTTGATCAAATCATGTTATCAAGAAAATTGTTGTTGTTTTAATTAATGTTTTCCCTTCAATAATGGCATTGTATTTTTTTTTCTTCTTCTTCTTGGTATTACAAATGTCCATGTAAACTGTGTTATTTTAATTGTTTGTAATGCAGGGCCCTGCTGAAAAGGAGACATGGTCTCAGTCAGGCCCCCTGCTTAAATAAATAAAAATAATAAAAGTATTTTTTAAAAAAGTTCCGCCCACTGTCTCCCGGGTAAATCACGAGCTTGAAAAAAACGCCCCAAAAGCGATAGAGTTGGCATGTATGTCATTTTCATTTGAGATTAAAATCCGCCATATCCGCGTTTGACAATGCGGCGCAATGTAGTTTGGGAAATGTAGTTTTTTTTTTTAGCAGCAGCATTGAAATGGTCTGTAGATACTTAAAAATACATTTCCCTTGATGCATCGCTCCTTCATATCAAAGACCGTATACGCACACCCACTCGTCTTTAGCTGGAAACAAAGTTGGGGCAGATCAATAGTGATTATGCAACCTATTGCATATGTGCAAATGTTTTACATTTATCTTTGTATATAATTAATATTCAACAGCAAATGCGAGCAAAACTGTCACACTGTACAGCCCTGAGCATATCAACCTCTCAGCCATTATTTATTCATAGGCTAAAGCTACACATTATTAACCAGCAAACCCCCCCGACGATAGTATCGCCTATCGCGATATTTGGGCGGGAAGATATCAAGATATTTAATTTTTGATATCGCCCAAGCCTAATTTACAATGAACCCAATTACATCAGTCTCTGGAGAATGGATCTATTTTTTGGAGATAGATTTAGGAGGGTCAGTGGAACACTTTATCCACTTGCTCGGACAAAGTTTTTTCCCACAACAATCCCCACATTGACATTAATGCTCAAATCATTCAAATCAATTTATGACAAGTTGTACAAAAATAAAAAAAAACTAAGATAAAATACATAAAATAAAAAGAAAGAATATAAAGAACAAGCCCTGCACTTAGCAGCATCACTCATGTCTAAGAATCCCAGAGTTAGTGTGTGAGTGAGGCTAGGGACAATGTTCCGTAGGTATGGGTCCCAAATCTTATAAAAAGTATCAGTTGTACAGGGCTTTCAAAAGTTTTTAGAGAGCTGCCGGATAGCTCACTCGGTAAAGCATCGCGTTGCGAGGCAGAAGTGACTATCACGTCGCGGGTTCGATCCCAGCCTTGTACCAACCGGCAGTGTTCAGTAGCTTTTTCAGAGTAGCGCACAATTGGCTATTGCGCTACAGGGTTGCAAATTGTGAAGGGACTGCTGGGGAGGGAAAATAATAGTTTCTCTGTTCGTTGCTCAAGCGCCTCCTGTTGGCCAGACGGGCGCTCAGGTCAGAAAGATTCTAAGCCTGTTCATGTCCGGGTATCCTCCGCCCTCACTCTGAACTTGCGAAGATTCAACCAATGAGTGTATAAGAAGCGGTGGCTAACAGGCACGTGCTTCGGAGGAGAGCCGTGAACTGTCTACACTCTCCTGAATTGGAAGCAAGGGGTTGCATACGAGCAAGCCTTGTACATAGTTCACCAATTGGGCATTCCAGATTCGGGTGGGATTGGAGATGCCAAATTTATTTAAAAAAAAAAAAGTTTTTAGAGTAGGCGGCTGGCAGAATAGAGTAGGCGGCTATGGCTGGTGGCGAGCATGCCAGTGCTAATGATGTGAAGTCCTGGGGTGTTTGTGAGAGTTTCACCCTGAGAAAATTTTGAAAATTTGAAGCCCTGTGGTGCATTCTGGTGACTTCTAGAGTCTAGTTTCCTTTTCCCTTGGTGATGTAAATTTAATTTTTTTTTTTACTTTTAACCTGTATATTTTTTGTGCATAATTATCATAATATGCTAATGTAGAGTTATTGCATAAATTCTTTTATAAATTTTTGTTTTGTATGTGTTATTACTTCTGATTATCAGTTATGAGAATTAGATCCATGTATAAAAGAGGTTTTAATTTAACCAATGTCTACACACGCATCCTCTCCCGAATGGCCCTCTGCAGAATGCCATCTTGTTGATAACGTAAGTTAGCTGACTGCTACCCCACCATTCTTTTCTGTTTTTGTTACCAAAACGTGTACACATGGTGGAAGTACCAATGCTTATATTTGCTTGCTGCCAAGAATATTTCAGTAACAAGTCCGCATGGAGACATAGGGATGGGGGCTCAAGTTGGGGAGTGGGGAGGGTGGGGGACGGCATTCTTAAACATTCCCGAAAGATGCAATAATATTGATGCAATAATCAATAAGTGTGAAATAATGTGAAGGATATCACTCAAAATTAGTATTTTCTTAAGTTTGATACATTCATGGCATAACAGTAATGACCAGTTACCACTAACGGTGAGTCTGCTGCGTATTGAGTCAAAATATTTTTGATAAAACTTCAAATAATACAGAATATAATAGGCACCATATTAAATAAAAAGATGTAATGGACTTCATTATAAAATTATAGGCAACATATCATAAAGCACCATATGAAATGAAATCTGCGTACAAAGCTTGCATAAAAATCATATTCACTTTCATTTTTAGAACTAATATGCAATGCTGATGTGCCACTTTTTACAAGCGCAACATAGCAGTTAATGTTTATAAACAACAATAAATGTCACAAACATTGTAATTGAGGATCAGATGAAGCGCACGTGGCAGTGACTTACTCAGAATCTACGTCAAATTTCAGATGTATGGATGAATGTTTTCGTCTAATTCACTTAATGCCAACGCACAAATGCGGAACTTCCATTTAAAATCTCAGCAAGCGTGACTATTTCCGGTCGTCTGCTTCTTCCGCTCTCTGATTTTTCTAAACGCGATCTGCTAGTCAACACTACAGACGATGAAAAAGTTTAAATATCAACGAACGTGTGGCACTACTGCCGAACACTGCTGTGTGCTTTTGTGTCAGACGTCCAGTAAATACAACAGTATTATTAGTTTTTTTACCTTTCCCATGGATGAGGATATTCGATCTCAATGGATCGTCGCAAACCGCAGGGACAACTTTACCATTACACCTCACACCCGGGTATGTAGTCGTCATTTTAAAAAAGAGGGTGTACGTGAGCCAGCATCAGAGACGGGACGGAGATTATTAAAAAGGGGAGCGATTCCTGCGTTGCTCGAGTGGAACAACTACTCCCTCCCCCCTCCAAGACGGGGGGTTTGGGAGCGAAGACCGAGGCCGCCTTCTGAGGATGAGATGGAAGACAGCGCAGATGCATCTGGCCGAAATAATGTCTTCATGGAGCATGACTACGCCGTAGGTCCTGATCCAGCTTTCGTCGACCTGGTGCTAGACGAAAACACGTCTCTCCAAGAGGAAATTCGCCAGCTGAGACTGCAGATCGAGGGCCTTGCGTTAAAGCAAACGGCATTCGTCGTTTTGCTGCCTCAAAGACATTCGGTTCTTCACTAGGTAAGACGAGTTCAATTTACATGGGCATGCAACATGCATAAAATAACAGCTACTAGTAGGTATGTGGAAAAAATTCAATTAATTTTTATGAATTTATTACCTATTTAAAGCTCTCGAAAAGAAATTCTAGTTGACCCCAAGATTGTGAAAATTGGCCGAGAAATAAAAAAAGTTATGTAATTTTATAGTACCCCAAACGGTGAATTGTTTTGTGACCCATTTCAGTCGCTGCCAATCAAAATAGTGCATTGCGAACCTTTCAATTAAGGTCAATTTTACCTCAAATACGGTAGACAGTCCAAAAAACGAAATAATAAATGTTTCAAAAGAAAAAAAATTTCAGGAAAGAAAGCATGAATGATTTTCTTTGGCAACAGAGCGACCAGTTACAGCCAAAGGAATCTCTTTTTGCCACATACCTACAGCTACGCATTAGACTATCAGTCCATATTTAATTTAGGTGATTTCTGATGCTTCGGCTGTGTCTAAATGGTTCAATTGAAAAGATTTTTTTCTTGATTATCTCCTCTGTTTCTTTAGGTTGGCATCATATGACCTGCTTTTGCGTTTCAGGGCCTTAATTGAACCATCACTGCCATCTAGCATTGAGCGTTAGGCAAGCTCAGAGAGGCACTCTCACTGAGGCAAATGCTGCAGCCCATGCCCTGCAGCCCATTGATGAGCTCTTTATGTTTCTGAACTACCTGGCTCTTGGCTCAAAGCAGCGAGACCTTGCTGACCAGTACGGAGTCCATCAGTCAACAGTCAGCCGAATTATCACATCATGGAGCAACTTCCTACACACAATACTCGGCTCAGTCAAGCTCTGGATGCCTCAGGAGCAGATTCGTAAATGTTTGCCAGCAGATTTCAAAGACTGCCCTGACACTACTGTTATCCTTGACTGCACTGAGTTGAGGTGTGAGAGCCCATCTTCCCCTCTTCCAGAGTGAAGTGTTTTCAAATTACAAATCCCACTCCACTGTGAAAGGGCTCATTGGAATTGCTCCACATGGGGCAGTCACATTTGTCTCTGCACTGTACACTGGACCTATCAGTGACAAGCAAATCACACATGAATCTGATCTCCTAACCCTCTTAAAACCTGAGATGGCCATCATGGTAGATAGAGGTTTTCTCATTGATGACATTGTATCGTGCAAGATTTACAGGCCAGCAATTCTGTCCGGCAGGTCTCAAATGTCAGCATGTGAAGTTAGGGAGACCCAGGCCATCGCACATCTCAGGGTGCACGTGGAGCACCTCATTCGTCGAGTCAAGGAGCACAAAGTCTTTGATTCTGAAATTCCCCTATGGCTTTTCGGCAGCATCAATCAGATCTACACTGTGGCTTGTCTCCTTACAAATTATGAGAATGGGCATCTTGTAAAAACATGGGCTAAGAATACTTAGTAGCTTAACACCATAACCCTCCCTCCCTGGCCATTTGTGGCTGCCTGCCACAGAGGAGGGACATTCTTTTCACAGCCAACCTATTGATTGTGTAGTGCCCTCCTAATTCATGTGTTGGTTCACAAAGTGAAAGGTTTTGTAGTTGTTGCAAATAACATTTTATTGTGAGTGTATTGTTTTATTGTAAAAGATGCCCATGTATTGGAAAAGCATTTGGGTGTGAGTTCCCGTCAGTCAGGGAGGTGGCGCTGTCAACCAATTGAAAAGAGTTTTTTTTTTTTCTCTCTTGGTGAGATGGGGCAGAGGAGAGGGGTTGATGGCGGACTGGGGTTAAGCCACGTTGGTAACGTGTGGAAGGGAATATTTTAATTTATCAAGTTCACAGAACTGTTGAATCTTTGCGTGATACAGCTTTCAATTTTTCAACTGGACAAGACAAGTTTTTCTTTCGAGGGCCAGATTCCTGTCAAAGCTTGCGGTTGTGGGCAAGTTTGAAACTGTTAGCAGTCTCTATGGAATGGTAGCGCTATTGTGACGATTAGGCTAGCTCAGCTTGTGCATTATTCGCAAGAGACGTTACCTCAGGAGCGGCTATTTCGTTTGAAGAGGAAGCGTGAGAGAGGACGAGGAGGAGAGGAAACGGACAACGAATTTTCAACTTGGGCAGTCGTGAATGGAACGTTGCCGGTCATATGCCACTTCGTTTGATCCTGAATATGAGCTCCAACGAAAGCGCGCTGACGTGGGTATTGAAAAAACACTAACTTTAAAATTACACTGGCCAGTAGGACATTTTTTTGTTTGGGTATTCCTTCAGTTTGTTTTGGGTGGTTGCTCTTGACAGTTGAACCTAGTGGTGCTAATTTCCCTGTGAAAAACACTGAACAGTTAATAGGATAATAAATCTCTCAATGTTTTTTTTTTTTATTCCAAAATTCCATTCTGTGTCTGAGTGAGTTGGTGAAGGGGTAAAAGGGGCAGTAATTAACTGAGTATAATCCAAGTAAATATTTTCATTGTAGCAAAGCCATTAAGAATTATATTCCCAGTGAGGGGGTGAAAAATACTGATTGATTTAGTAATTTAATGTGCATCCCATCATTGATTGGTGTTTTTTTTTTCTCTAGACAAGTTAAGATGAGCCGATTTTTTGGTGGGAGGACTACATTTGCATTTTGTGAGTTGTAAATATCAGTGTAAATATCAAAAATCTCAGTCAACCCATTGATCACAAAGTTGTAAATAGCAGTGTAAATACCAGAAATCTCAGTCAACCCATTGATTGCATTTTATTAGTTGTAAATATCAGTGTAAATATCAAAAATCTGTCAACCCATTAATTGCAGTTTCTTACAGTTGTAAATATTAGTGTAAGTATCAAAAAACAGTCAACCCGTTGCTTGCATTTGGTAAAATTTGTAAATAAATATGGAAATAAATATCAGTGTAAACATCAAAAATTCTAGACCTTATGTGCCTTAGTGGTGCAAGCCATCCCAAAATGACACTCCAGCACATCTTTTAAAACTTGTTAGTGTTTAAACATTCTTGTGTAGATCATCTGTCTCTGATCTACAAAGGATCTTTGATTGTCAACGTAAAATTGTATGTTCTTTATTAAAACACCTGGGGCGTATTCCATCAATGTAGCTAAGAACATCCAGACTAAGGCGTAATCTTGAGGCTTGAATTAGCTCCAACTCCCTATATAGCCTCGACCCGCTCCATCAAGTGAAATAAACTAGCTCCGACTGACGCTAATTCGAGCCTCATCTGCTAAGCTGCACTTCGTGCACGTGCCCAGGGAAAATAAAAAGCCCACACTAGCCGAGTGCGGAAAATGTCGCGAAATGACTCAAAGCAAGGAAAAGGAACGAGCTGAGGCGTGCTCCTTTTCTTCTTTTTGGTTTTTTTCGGGGTGGATAATCAACGTTAAGGTGCATTTCCGCCACGCACTATGGTAACGTAAGGTCTAGAGTGACTATCTTCAATATACAAAAAAAAAACAACTTATCCACAGTTCTCTTTTTCAACAATTTTTTTTTCTATTTCCCTAGCGCCTAACTTCCTCGAAACATGACTGTAGCCTACAAAACTAGTTAATTTGCATTTGGCTCTCGCCAAAACCTTTTTCTAAAATTCCTTGGATTTCTCCCTTCACTTCCATAATTCCAAGAAATTCCCTCCCTGCATGGACCGCCATCCTAATCCTTTCCATCTTCGATTCAATTTCTTTTGCACAATTAATGACCATTGCAATGAAAGACAAAAATGTACCTAAATGTCTTCGCCCTACAAACTGCGGCAACATTCTTGGCACCAGAAGCAATGTAGTGATACTGTTACGACCCTGGCCGTATTTTGGGTTTATTTTTTTATTGCCGTTTTGCTGTAACAAATTGAAGTCCTTGTCCCAATGCTCTTGCAGTCTGCTAATTGACAGGTACAGATCCAGCGCAGATTGGCTGAGCTGCAGAGGTGTGGTTGTCGCGGATTGGCTGTCTCTGGGGGCTTGGCTATATAACCCCTGGATCCACAGGAAGCCGGGAGAATCAACGCAGGCGGCTTGGCGTTGGTGTTCATCTTTTAGGTTAACTGCATATTTGTCATTGAGTGTGAACTATGAAATGTGTCTGACATGATCTCGTAACCTTGTGTCCGGTAATAATTGTTGTTTCATTCTGTATGGTGCCTATCTAGACGGAAAAATGAGAAAAGCTTATTGCGGATTGTTGACTGCATTATTGTTAACCTGTAAACTTGTGTTCTAAAGACCCAGACCTAGTAGCCGCATTTCTGTTCTGTATAATCTCGAATTGCTGACTGCATTGTTGTTAACCTGTAAACTTGTGATCCAGACCTGGTAGCCGCATTTCTGTTAATTGACCAAAATCCCGAATTGCTGACTGTATTGTTGTTAACCTGTAAATCTGTGTTGAGACCTCCGTCGGTTACACTGCTGTTTCGGTATAGTGAAGCTGTAGGAGTGAGCTGCCATTTTATTTGAAAAATCTTTTCTCCTGTTTATTGGCCAGATCAGGGAGTCCGAATATATGTATTTTTCTTGTTTTTTTTTTTTTCCTCACGCGACAGAATCCGAATCGGGAAGTTAGTTCCTATTTTTTTGTTTATTATGTTGGCCTGGGCTCGCTCTGAAGCTAAGCTTCACTGATGACTAAGGAGTGGGAAAAGGAAAAGTGAGAAAATAAACCTCTCCCTTTTTGCTTTCACATTTTGGTCATATTCTTTTAGCCCCCACCATATAACTCACGTAGTTCAAAAATATTCTGTCCAGTAACTTTTTCGAATTGAAGCAAAACCACCGTGCTGTCTTGCTCCCTCCCGTCTCGATATGTGCCGAGCTGCGCAAACTCCCTCTACTGCCAAAAAAGAATCAACTTTAACAGAATAAGGGACACCTCCAATAACACCCTTTTTGGCCGCTGATACATTTTAAGACGTAATTTGAGTAAGATCAAATAATTTTTTTATTTTAAGTGCTTTTCCCTTGTCTCGTCGTCCTACACATCAATTATCACAATTCCACTTCGACATACCCTGCCATCCTTTACGTCCCCGGTTCCATTTTTTACAAACTTCCCGACAAAATGATTATCACTGAATACACGATTGTTTTCCCATCTATTTCCCACCACCTTCATCCCTACAACAAACGGCCCTTCATCAGTTTCATTGCCACTTCCTTTATTCCTTTTCTTTTTACCCCTTTCCACCTCATCACTCTCTACTTGTTCGAAATTAAAAATTTCAACCAAGAGACAAATATCTAACAACCAAACAAAACGCTATACTTTCGAAATTCGCGCCTTCCACTCTACCCGCGCACCCCGTCTCTGCGCTCTCCTCAGTGGAGCAAACCCTCTTTATGGGGGTTTATGAGGATAATCGGGAAATTATCACAAGGAAAGGGAACACTGCTGCCATCAACAGGGTGAGGGAGGTGGCCTGGCAGAATATCGCTGACAAGCTACAAGCATAAGTGACACAAAGATCATTCAATAGGTTGTATTATGTAATAAAAATACCCAGCATGAAATGAACAAAATGAATGTAGATAGGATTATTGAAATTCACCAAATTTATTTATTTTCCAAAGTGATACCACATTTATCAACCGATTGCTGCGAAAATTTTAGATAATTTGCTAACCAATTGGAATTTTATTATTTTTTTAACGTTTGATTTTGTCTTTATTGGAATGATATCATTTATTTTTGAATAGTTAATGTTTTTTAATGAATTATATTTGTTTCACATATTATTTTCATCGCATGACAGTTGTGAGTGTGTAAATGCACTGGCAGAACTGTCTTTTGGGTGTCTGTTCCAGTCTATTGGACATTCTTTGAACATAGATGAAGCTAATCCTCACCTTAAACCTGCTACAGGGCAGGATTGCCCTGCAGCTTAAATCACCATGGTTACTTGGCTGGGATTCACATTAACCACCTTGATGGAACGGAGACGTGGCTTAGGTTGATGGAACAGAAATCTGAGCTTAGCTGGATGTATCAGGCTTGTGGGGCTAATCTCAGCCACTTTGATAGAACTGAACTCTCGCTATCATGAGCCAGACTTGGCCATTTAAATCTGGACTGTCCTTTAGCCTGCTTGATGGAACACCCCCTTTGGTTATTTCTTCAACTGATGTGATGTTTTTACTTCCCAGTCATCATCTTTAACTACTGTTATTTCGTATATACACATGCATTTGTTTATTTACTTTAAATGAGACAACAGACAACGAACCAAACACCAGCCATTTTGAAATGAATAAATCTGTGTTCAATTCATAAGTGACAGTTCCTTTAGAAATTGTACATGTCATCTAAGTAGCCAAGTAAGTGCTGAAGTAGCAACAGTTGTACATGTTATCTTATCAGCCAAGTAAGTGCTGAGGTAGCAATAGAAGAAAAAGAAATCAACTCTCTCCTTGATGACCTTTACAATTTCATCATCCCAGGAAATTCTCTGAATGAACATGTCCTCCTGTGTGTAGACCACAAAATCGCACAACTGGCATCCAGATATCAGCATCTGGCCCTGAATCTGCAGAAATAAGGGTGTGTTTTTCGCAGACAGTGTGTGCCTTTACTGCTTACAATATATGGACAGTCCACATAGCTCACAACGTTAGGGCACTTAACCTCAACAAGGCCAAACACTGGCTGTCCCTTTGGATCATACACTAAACCGTCAGGGGATGAGCCCATCCATAGACCATCAAGGTGAATGAGTGATTGACATCTCTCAGCTTGCAATATTCCTCAACTGCTGAAGGCTCCATGTGAAGCCCCCTCCGCATGTTTGCTGTCTGAATGGTCGGTCTGAGAAGCCTCCTGGCAAGACTCTCAGCTGAACTCTCTCCCCTGGTGTGGCAGACTTCTCTAAATTTGGTTGATGTTATGCGAGACCACCTGAGCTGGTGCCACTCAGTGCAGGAACTCTGCTCCCTCGTCTCTTGTTCTATCTTGTGGGCCATCTCTAGAGGTGTTTCAAGGGATGCCATGAGATGGTGTTGGTGATGTGTGAAGACAAAGGAACAGGCAGAGGGTCCAAGCTTGTAGTCGGAGAGTGGCAGCTTTGGGGGTGAAGGGGCATCTGTGTGGGGATGGGTTCTAGGCACTGCCTTTGATGGCATCTGATAAGATAACACACTTCCCTCTTGAACAGTCCCAAACAGGGAATCAACTAGTGGTGTATCTTTGGAAATAGTCATTGTTGTGATCATAGCCGCCAGATCAGCAGGGAGGTCCTGGTACACCACCTCGACATTGAGAGTGGAGGGTTCAGGCAGTGGTGAGGTTACTCCTCTATACAGGTTGCCTCTGTAAAATAGAGCAAAACAAAACAGACAAAAAATGAAAACACAATTCAGCATGAGATCGACAAAGCCTAAATTGAAGCATGCAACAGACTCCATCAACTCAATCATATCAAAGTAATACGGCTCTTTGCTGCCAGGTGTCATCAGGTTGAGTAATTTGTCTGCTTGACTGTTTTGCTTGAGTTGATTAGCTAGCTGCCATAAGACCATTCTTATAAAAGGCCAAAGTGAGATTGTGATTTAAGTGTGTCAGCATTTACCTGACAGTAATGCAGTAACAGTACAAACCTTATTCCTTCGACGAGTCGTCTTTCCCTCGGTCGGGCTGAAATGACCACCATGTCGTTAATTGGACCTGGTTTAATACCCTGCAGTGAAACCAGATCATTTTTCATTAAAGGGTAAACACACATCTGTAAATTCAACTGCATCATCTTCAACAGGACAGTTACCATGGTTCTGGGTTTATGCCACCTCTGCTCTGTCTCTGTACAGCTATGCACAGGAGGAATGGAGGTGAGCTTGAGCTGGGCATAGAGCGCTGTTTGATAGAGCAGTGCTGCCACATGATTACACAGGGCGGTGCTGGCCACACATGTACACTGACAGTTCACAAGTTCCACGGGACATGAATCCCTCAGTACAATCTGTTAGAATACACATGTTAGGATAAAGAAATGGTGCATATGCCACACATAACAGGTGCAGTGAGTAAAAACTAAAATCTGTGTTTGTGAAGCACTATGATGTTCCCCGCCATTATATATATTTGGTTGCGCATTTTGAAGAGAGAACTATGAAAAGGCACATCTATACCATGTAATATAACAATATGCCTAGTTTGGTTGAGAAAAGTGTTTTGGAGTTTTGGTTCAGACAAGGTCCACACTCTCAATACGCACTAAGTTGAAAAGGTGACCATGGAAATCGGAAAAAATAAAAATTTCTGAACAAACAAAATATCAAAAGGCACATCTACACCATGTGGTCTAACACTATACCAAGTTTGGTTGAGAAATCTCTCATAGTTTATGAGTTGTGGTCCGGACAAGGTTCCCAACCTCACTATGCACTAAGTTCAACTTGTTACCATGGAAACAAAAAAATTAAAAATTTCCGAATGAGCAAACTATTAAAAGGCACATCTACACCATGTGATCTAAATATATGCCAAGTTTGGTGGAGAAATCTGTCATAGTTTAAGAGTTGTGGTCCGGACAAGGTCCCCACCCTCAATATGCACTAAGTTGAACTTGTTACCATGGAAACTGGAAAAAAGAAAAATTTCTAAACAACCAAAATATCAAAAGGCACATCTACACATGGGATCTAATGATATACCAAATGTTGTGAAAAAATATTGAACGGTTTAAGAGTTGTGGTCCGGACAAGGTCCCCGCCCTCAATATGCACTAAGTTGAACTTGTTACCATGGAAACTGGAAAAAAGAAAAATTTCTAAAGAACCAAAATATCAAAAGGCACATCTACACCATGGGATCTAATGATATACCAGATTTTGTGAAAAAATATTGAACGGTTTAAAAGTTATGGCCCGGACAAACTTGCTCGGAAGGACAGAAGGACGGACGGACAGACGGAGGGTAAAACATTATGTTCTCCGCAACAAAAGAAAAGAAAAGAAAAGAAAAGGAAGCCATTGTTGAGCATGATCCAGAAGCGCCGCCGTGTTCTGTGGGCCAAGGCTCATTTAAAATGGACTGTAGCAAAGTGGCAAAGTGTCCTGTGGTCATACGAGTCCAAATATGACATTCTTGTTGGAAATCATGGGCATCGTGTCCTCCGGGCTAAAGAGGAGAAAGACCACCCCTCCTGTTATCAGCGTTCAGTTCAAAAGCCAGCATCTCTGATGGTATGGGGATGCATTAGTGCATATGGTGTGGGACACTTGCATGTTTTAAAAAGCACCATGAATACTGAAAGGTATAAAAAGGTTTTAAATCAACTTATGCTCCCCTCCGGACTACATCTATTCTAGGGAAGGCCTTGTGTATTTCAGCAGGACAATGCAAAACCACATAGTGCAGCTATTACAACAACATGGCTTCATAGTAGAAGAGTCCGTGTGCTGACCTGGCCTGCCTGCAGTCCTGATCTTTCACCGATTGAGAACATTTGGCGCATAATTAAATGAAAAGTCCGTCAAAGGAGACCCAAAACTCTCCAGCTGCTGGAAGCCCATATTAAACAAGAGTGGGATCATATTCCAATGGCTAAACTCAAGAAAGTTGTCTCCTTAATGCCCAGACGCCTCCACTCTGTGTTAAAAAGAAGAGGGGATGCTACAACATGGTAAACAGGCCCCTGTCCCACCTTTTTTTGAGACCTGTAGCAGCCATCAAATTTGAAATGAGCTCATTTTGTGGATAAAATTGTTGAATTTCTCAGTTTCAACATTTGCTATGTTATCTCTGTTCTATTGTGAATAAAATACTGGCTGGTGTGACTTGAAAGTCATTGCGTTTTGATTTTATTCACAATTTACACTTTGTCCCAACTATTTCGGAATTGGGGTTGAACATTATTTATCACATAGTACAGGTATATGATTCATATTTTCAGTAACTTTATATTTTATGCATACAATTGTGCCTTGTCACCTATTCTGTTCATGATTTTCATGGATGGGATATCAAGGCGCAGCCGAGGTTTGGAGGGTGTCCAGTTTAGCGGCCTCAGGATTTCATCTCTGCTGTTTGCAGATGATGTGGTCCTGTTGGCATCATCACGCACTGACCTCCAACACACACTGGAGCGCTTCACAGCTGAGTATGAAGCGGTCGGAATGAGGATCAGCATCTCCAAATCTGAGGCCATGGTTCTCCCCTGGAAAAAGGTGGATTCTCCCCTTCAAGTGGGGGGTCAGTTGTTACCCCAAGTGGAGGAGTTCAAGTATCTCGGGCTCTTGTTCACCAGTGGGGGTAGGACGGAGCATGAGATTGACAGACAGATCGCTGCAGCATCTGCAGTGAAGCGGAGGTTGTACCGGTCTGTTGTGGTGAAGAAGGAGCTGAGCATAAAAGCGAAGCTCTCGATTTACTGGTCGATCTACGTTCCAACCCTCACCTATAGTCACAAGCTTTGGGTAGGGACCAAAAGAATAAGATCGCGAATACAAGCGGCCAAAATGTGCTTTCTCCTTAGGGTGGCTGGGCTGACCCTTAGGGTGAGGAGCTCGGACATCCAGGAGCGGCTCAGAGTAGAACCGCCGCTCCTCCGCGTCGAGAGGAGTCTGTTGAAGTGGTCTGGGCATCTAGTCTGAATGCCTCCTGGACGCCTCCCTTTAGAGGTTTTCCAGGCATGTCCAACTGGGAGGAGACCCCGAGGCAAACCCAGGACACGCTGGAGGGATTATATCTCCTGGCTGGCCTGGGAACGGCGTGGGGTCCCCCAGGTAGAGTTGGAGGAAGTGGCCTCAAATTGAATACTTCTTTAGTAATCCTGTCTAAGTATTCATGTCCCTCAATCCCGATATGAGCTTGGACCCAGAAAAAATGTGCGTCTGTCCCAAATCTATTTATTCTAAACTGGCTATAAAAAATAAATAAATGTCTAGAATTAAATCTTCTCTGATAAAGTCTAGCATCTACACATATTAGTACCCTGTTTTGCCTGACCTCTTCTACCGATGACGTACAGGAAAAACTAGACTGCGCAAAGCCCCCTTTCTCATGGTAAGTTGGTTTAAACATCCGGTCATGGCAAAACAAAACATGTGGTGCTTTAACCAATTTGGAAGCGTATGATTTATGTGCCAAAATAGTTCATTCCTGTTGCGCTGTTGGCTGTGAAAACCATGCAGACTGCGCAGAAATATGTTTTTTTATTTTCTCTAAAACCACAATTTTACTGATATTTAAGGATGAATATTTGAGTTGTTTGATTATCTGTTTACTTGATTTTGATCATATTGATTATATGCTGAAAGCTTTCACTTATGGGTATGTCCTTATTTGAAAAGAGTGCCCTATAGCAACCTTTATATTTTTGTTAGATTATTTATTTCTGAACAGGGGTGTTTATTATGTTTACTATGCATTTTTTCCATTGGTTTTTGCCACGACCAGAAGCTTACGCCCATATGACCATGACGGAAAGCACCACGAATAGAGAGCGCACAGTCTCGTTTTTTCTTTATGTCATTGTCTTCTACCCACTGAGGACCAATCATCGCCATCATCATCTTCTTCTTGTATTGTCTCATTTTCTTGTGTAATACTGTCATCTACTGGTATTAAGGGAGTGAGTGTTTGTGCTGTACTTCTGTATTTAGACCAGTGACTAGTAAAAATGATTAATTACAACTAATGACTGAAGTTCAGGTATAAGAGAAAATTGCTGCTTGATGTTGATATTATTGATTCATTTTTATTTTAAATCTTCATATAGTTTTTGCCTCTCTAGCCAGTGTTGACCACAGTTGAATACAACGTGGTCTGCAGTCTCTCTCACATTGCAAAAACCCCAATAGTCCATTTGGGTGATTTTTAACTGACTGTAATTATGAGTTTAATTAAAATATAACTTATAACTTCTTTTCTTTCCTGATCTTTCCTATTGCACTGATGACTCACGATTGTTTTTTTTAAATCCAGGAAAGTGTCAAGCATTTTTACCCTGATACTTACTGTCTTGCCATGATTTTGCCTCTGTTTTACAAATTGGAATAAAAAAATCTTGCTAAAATTATTCTTTTAACAAATTTGTCAACTCATGCATTCCCCACCACCCCCAGATGTGGTAGGATCCGCAAAAAAAATAAAAAAAAAAATTTACCTCGTCTCACTATAAATTACTTTAAAAATCACATAAATCAGAAATAAAGTTTGCAATACTTCATGCTTTATATCTTCAAAGCAACAAGTGAGAAATGTGTTATTCTCAACAGCCTTGAAATTGAATTTGAGCACGCCAACTGTGATGAAAGGCGAATTGCCACCATTTTTGCTGTATATATTCATAAATGAATTCTTCTACTGACGCCATAATGAAAGGAGGTTTTGCAGGGTATAGGCAAATTTGCCCACAGCCCAATTTGAACCATCTTCTGCTTATATGTACCTACTTGTGGGACTGTTCAGAAAATAGATTTGAAATGTGAAATTTGCATACAGAAAGTGAACGGTGACCTATTTACTGTTTTCAAGATTTTTGTGGGGCAAGGCCTGGAAAAGTCCATATTTAAACCCATAAATGATTGTTCTGAAAAACCAGATGTTTTTTAATGGCTACACAACAACATGATGGACATTTTGATACCAAACATAAGTATTTATGTGAAGAACTGAAGAAGTTTCAGAGAATTTTCCATTGAAAAATGCATCTGTCTTGACCAAAATTGATGCAAAATGTAAAGTTCATCTTGAAAAACAACTAGGTTCCTATGAAAACACACCTCAGATATTTTCACAAAAGTTGCCTCTGTATGCCTCATATAGTTGGCTAAATAATGTTCAAGTGTCGTTAAATTGCGAGACCGGTAACATGGATCCGGATTGCGAAAATTGGGACCATCCCTGTATTTAGAAATTATCACTATCTCCTTTGGGTGTCAAAATAGGTCACTAAGTAATAAACATGGAATGCTTGTTATAGATACTTATCCAAATTGAGAGTGTTAGAGTATATGTACATGATTGACAAGACATTGGCCTTCCGGATCATTCTGGATCATAACTACAATACATCTGAAACACATTTGTCCTTTTAAGATTAGACAAATATAGATTGTTACTATATTTAGTATATAGTTGTAAATGTAATTTATTAAGATATGATAACACTTTCAGGATCACCTGTAATTGTGATAAGATCAGTTAACGGTGGTGTATTCAAGCCATTTTTATTATATACGACATATTTCTCAGAAAAGCCATTTAGATGTTTTCATAAACTGTTGTACATTGTATAGGTTCTATATCTCCCAAGCCTTGTTTTTACTCCACTGAGCAAAGTGTAGTCTGCGCTTTTGGTCACGCTTCAATGATTTTGTGAACCACAAAGCATTCAACATTACTGTATGCCAGGGGTAGGGAACCTTCTCCAGAAAGAGCCACTGTGGGTGCAGGCTTTCATACCAACCAAGCTGCTACACGCCTGATTCTACTAATCAAGGCCCTTAACAAACATTCCAGAGGTTGATAAGTTAATGCACGTTATTTAGCCAACTATATGGGGCAACTTTTGTGAAAATATCTGAGGTGTGTTTTCATAGGAACCTGGCTGTTTTTCAAGATGAACTTTACATTTTGCATCAATTTTGGTCAAGACAGATGCATTTTTCAATGGAAAATTGTCTGAAACTTCTTCAGTTTTTCACATATATACTTTTGTTTGGTATTAAAATGTCCGTCATGTTGTTGTGTAGCCATTAAAAATCATCTGGTTTTTCAGAACAGTCATTTATGGGTTTAAATATGGACTTTTCCAGGCCTTGCCCCACAAAAATCTTGAAATCAGTAAATAGGTCACCGTTCACTTCCTGTATGCAAATTTCACATTTCAAACCTATTTTCTGGACAGTCCCACAAATGGGTACATATGACCAGAAGATGGTTCAAATTGGGCTGTGGGCAAATTTGCCTGCACCCTGCAAAACCTTTAGGTTTCAAAACAGGATTGAGGACTTCTATGTCCTCTCTGAGTGCCTGCAATATATTTTTTTCACCGCATGAGGGCAGTATATTCAAGCTCAACTAAAGAGTCCTAAAACGTTTGCATGGATCTTCCTGGTTTGCAACATGACGATGTTATTTATTTTAATTACATATGAATGCTGAATTAGGTATGTATACTATATGCATAAAAGCTGGGAAATTCTCGCCTTCGTCTAAAGATCAATTATTGAGCATGCCAACAAGTGCTGTTAGGACCATTTTATCCACATATCTGAGAGTGGATTATTCACTGTTTATGAGTGTTTTCAATTCACTGAGATTGTCGTCTGTTGTGTCTTACACAACAGTAAAGGTTGGTGAGAAAGCATTAGAAATTCATGCTGCTAATCTACCATACATGACCATAAATAAATTTATTTTTAACTTCACACCATGAACTCTCATTGTTAATACTAATAATGTGCACATGTGTAAAATAGTAACATTCATGTCCTAGTTTGCTAAAAACAAGAAGAAGAAGAACAAAAGAAAACCCTTAAGGGCTAGAGAGCACTCTTTTGATATTACTCAGGTGCCTCAATGAGGTTGTTTTGGCTCACATAAGGCTTTATGGGACAAGCCAGACATTAGCTCACTGATATACTGACCTCAAACATATTTCTTCTTCTGATTAAAGTATATGGCAATGGAACATAGCTTGCCAAATAATTGTTAAAAAGCAACTTGCACTAAATGAGCAAGCACACTCCGATCTGGTCGTCGACGTCATTCAAGTAGTAAAAGTGTCCTCTAGTGGACAATATTCTAAACTGTATCAAATCAAACAAGTGTTTTGATGATCAGTAGAAGTTGAACTGAAATCCAAAAACAGTCCACACTTTTGTGCAGAATTGTCTAATTTCACTTTATTTACCTCCCACAGTGCTAATTATGGCATTCGGAAACAGTACTATTCAGCAGAAATGAGAAGTTTAAAGATAAATGTTCTACTGAAAGAGACAAATTTATTTCATGGCAGAGTAAAATATTGCAGCAAACAAATAGGATGGCAATTTCTGCACTACCTGTTGGGCTAAAATGTGAAGTATCCTAATATCTTGATGAAATAATGTGCTGAATATGTTCTACCCCTGTAAGGGGCTCCTTACATGCTTTAGAGATGAGAATTTGGCTGTTTATTGTGTACACTCATCATGACTGTAGATTGAACAGAACAGAAATGCAGAAGAGACTCAATTTATGACCTCACTCTTGTTCTGCTGCATACTTGTGCATTATTAGTATAGAAAGCAGTTGTGAATTTCCTTCCTGTGTATGAAATTATTGTTGCATACAATTATATTACACACACATTTATTTATTTATTTATTGCAGACAACTTTGATAATTGGACCAAGAAAAGAGGGCACCATCTTTACCTGGTGACATGGCCTCAAAAACTAAACCAACTAAGAAAGAAGAGAACAAACATGCTCCACCCTTACTGAGGCTTTTGCTAAATTCAAAGCTAAGAACACTGACCTGGAAGGGCAAAGCCAATGAAATAACATCAGAATTGTCAGTCTACCAGAGTCAATCGAGGGTCCCTGGCCCACTGCTTTTTTTTTTTTTTTCCCGATGCCCTGGAGAAGATATTTGGTGACCGACACTACAGGCTCCCCCGGAGCTAGACCGTGCCCATCGCACGTGCCCATCTGTCTGCTAAGCCAAGACAGGGGGAGAGGCCCATGACTGGTGATTGATTACTTTCACTAACATCAAGTCAAGGAGCTGGTCTTCTAAGAAGCCCACAAACGAAGAAACGACCCAAAGTACCTGAAAGCACCAGTCTGCATCTACGAGGATTATTGTCCCAAGGTTCTGGAGCAACGCGCCGCCTACCACAATGTTGTGGCGAAGCTTTACGACCTCGGTCTGCGACCAGCTCTCCTATTCCCAGCGAGGCTTCAAATCACTGACAGAGAGGGCAAGAAGAGGTGATTCTCCTCAGCCGAAGAAGCCGCCACTTTGGTGTGATCTTGGACTGACTCATGATATCAGCAACCTAGGCCCTGTGCTGGCTATAGGGCTAAAGTTAGCTGTTACCGAATTAAAGTTAGCTTACTTAACACCGCAGCTTTAATCTTCATCAAGGCCTACTTAACCCTCCTCCAGTGTTCGTTGCTATCCCCCTTATTTCAGTGTTCGTGGTCTAATGCGACCGGTCTGTTTTAACTGCTCTTATATTGACACAAAAGCCATAAATCATTGCTAAATTTTGCTTAAAACCTTTTTTCAGCTATGAAACAATGTCTTCAACTAATGCTTAACATGAGTAATTGCAGTGATTACACAAAAAACAGACACTATTCATGTATTTCTACAACGTAAATGAACATTTATTGTAAAAAAACAAACAAGCAAACAAGCAAGCAAATTCAAAACAGAGACCATATGAACACAATCTCAACATGAACAGTCTGCTGTGTGTGTGTGTGTGTGTGCGTGTGTGCGCGTGGGTGTGAGTGAGAGAGAGACTATGTTCACACACGAATGGCAATGTATAATCACCATGGAGTGTGCCTTGCAAACATAGGCATGGCATTTGTGGCATGTTTGGCTGGTTTTATTGTCTGTAGGGGCACAAAGCTGGCACCTCTTCCTTTTGTGCCCTTGTCCTTGTTAGGGGTAAATGGCTGAGGAAGAGACTGGGGAAGTGGCCGCGAGAGCAGCAGGGCGAGCAGCTGGGCGAGTTGCCTACTCATTGTGTTCACAGAGTAAAATGGGAGCATGGCACAAAGAAAGTTCTATACTTGTGCTTTGTAGGAAGATCTGATACATGGTTTAGTCTTGAAGGTGTGGCTCATGTAGCAAGTTGGCATAAAGCACGAGAAAGAGACAGGTTCCTGCAACTTGGTTGCTGTTGCTGACCTCTTGGCTGTGCTATAGCACTGTTCGTTGGTGATCATTCTGCTTGAGTTGAGATGGAGAAAGGTGTGTAGGGATTGTAGCAGAAGATTTACTCTAGTTTAAACGGGTTTTGCTTAAAATAATTTGTGTGTAAAAGCTCAAACATTAAAAGGGGTAAGACGATTTGCTCCCGAGGTATAATCTTTGTCGCACTAGGGGCAGGGAGAAACTTCCCCTTTTTTCCCCTCTTGTAACAACTCGGTTAGCAAATAGCTAAATGAAGTCGCTAATCTGGTCAAACAAAGGCAACAGGGTTTTTTGGGGGGGTTTCGGTCTCCCGGGAGCAAAGAAAAGTAAAATAAACTTAAACGCTAAATAATTAATTAATAATAATTAATAACTAAGTAAACTGTATGATATACAAAGTAAAATGGAGTTGTTTACAAGGGCTGTGCTACTCTCGCCTCGTTTTTCTGTAGCTGATTTGAATGAATGAATGAATGAATGAATGAATGATGTTTATTTGGTTCATTTAACATCGACAAAATAAAGGTATGAAGACAAAGAAAAAAAAAGAAGTTCAGAAAACCCTCTGAATTCTCAGTTATGAACCAAAAGGGTGTAGGCTGAAGCAAAGCTTATTAGACACCTACCCCTCTTACCTTACAAAATCATGATCATCACAATAGGAAAACAGTTTATGGCAACAGTGGTGCAGAAAACTTGATGTTGACATTTTGATCAGAACCATTATTGACATACTTACATTAACTTGTTATTATTTTTCCCCATGGTGTATTGCATAATGCAGTCTTTCTTATAAGGTTTTTTGAGCTTGACCAATGTACTGCATGTTTTAATATTTACAGAACAAGCATTCCACAGACTTACTCCCTTGACAGACAGACAATGATTTTTTACATTTGTTCGTGCCTTTGGTTTTTTGAACATGAATTGTCCTTGCAGACTGTATTGGCTGACCCTCATTTTAAACAACTTCTGGATACCTAGAGGTAATTGTCCATTTTTTGCTTTGTGCATGATTTGTATTACATTGTAATCTACCAAATCTTTAAATTTTAATACATTAAGCTGAATGAATAGTGGGTTAGTTGGCTCATGATAGGGTTTTTTACTTAAAATTCGTATGGCTCTTTTTTTGAAGTAAGAAAATAGGGTTAATATTTGTTTTATATGTAGTTCCCCATACCTCTACACAATAAGTCATATATGGAGCAATGAGAGAGTAGTACAATGTGCATAAGGATTTCTGAGTTAGAAAATCTTGAGCTTTATACAGTATTGCAATAGATTTTGCCATTTTGGTTTTTTGACATGATTTATGTGGGACTTTCAACTTAATTTGTAGTCAATTATTACTCCTAAAAATGTTGTTTCGAGCACTGTATCAATTTCAACATCATTAATTCTAATATTTATTTGAGAATTTGATGGCCTATTTCCGAATACAACACACTTGGTTTTTCCAAAGTGAAGAAATAATTTATTGGCATCAAACCATTTTTAGACCGCTTGACCGACAGGCCCAAGGGGCTTATGCTGTGCTTAGGGTCATTAGTGGTGGTCTGTTGTGTGTCCATGTGTGCATGCGTGCGTGCGTGCGTTAGTGCGTCCACAATTGTCATTTCAGCACAATACAGCTTTCAGTTTTCCACAGATCCTTTTCATATTTTATGTGCATGTATATGGGCCCAAGATCTAGCCCGAGTTCGATTTTGGGCGTGCTGCCATTCTTGGTTTGGCCACCAGGCGGCTTTTTCTGCAAAAATTCAAACAGCTCTAGCTCCCTTATTCTACGAGCTAAGAAGCTCAAATTTTTACTGTAGGATGTTCTGCCAAGGTTTCATCATATCTGTAATGGGTTTTTGATTTGATCTATTTTTAAAGGCTATATAGGTCAAAGGTCAAAATGTGCCAATTTTGTTTCAGCGCCATAGCGCCCTCAGTTCTCAACAGATCCTTTTTCCTATTTTATATGCATGTATATGTGCCCAAGATCTAGCCCCACTTCGATTTTGGTCATGCTGCGATTCTTGGTTTGGCCATCAGGAGGCTTTTTCTGCAAAATTCAAACAGCTTTAGCTCCCTTATTCTACGAGCTAAGATGCTCAAATTTTTAGCCCACTTGGCCGAAAGGCCCAAGGGGCTTATGCTATGCTTGGGTCTTTAGTGGTGGTCTGTGGTGCGTCTGTGCTTGCGTGCGTGCGTAAACTTTTGGCTTGTCTGCGCTCTAGTGTCTTCACTTTTTCACCGATCCTTTTCATATTTCATATGTGTACAGCGTCGTAAGGTCTAGACCAACTTCCATTTTCAGCCCAATCGGACCGATACTTTGGCCAATAGGGGATGATCCATTTTGGCCACGTTTGGCCAAGCGGGCGCAGTGGCTTTGCCAGTATTTTTTTATTATCTGCAGTTCTTCCTCCACAGTATCCAGAAGTTGTTCCAAATGTTCCCCACTGCAGAATAAAGTAGTATCATCTGCAAATAGAATACATTTCAATGACCTTGAAATGAACAGCAATGGTCCAAGAATTGAACCTTGTGGCACCCCACATGTAATCTTCAAAAAGTTTGAATTAGAATTTTTAACATGGACATACTAATACCTATCTTCCAAATAACTAGCTAGCTAATCACATGCCAGTCCTCTGATGCCATACCTCTGTAATTTGGATAATAATAATTTATGGTCAATAGTGTCAAATGCTTTTTGTAAATCGAGAAAAATCCCTACTGTATATTCATTTCTCTCAATCGCATTTGTTATTTGCTCAACAAAGTCCATAAGTGCTAGTGAGGTGGTCCGGTTTTTTCTGAATCCATTTTGCTGTTTACAGAGTATGTTATGTTTAGAAATAAAACTGCTTAGCCTCTTTACAAAATCTTTTCTAAAATTTTTGCAAACTGTGGCAGAAGTGCAATTGGCCTATAGTTGGAGAAAACACATTTATCACCAGATTTGCACAGAGGAATAACTTTAGCAATTTTCATTTGATAAGGAAATTTTCCAGCCATCAGGGGCTGGTTACAAATAAAATTTAGGGGTGTAACTATACAGTCAATAATTTTTTTAATCATGAACATATCATGACAATTCCAGTCTGTTGATTTTTTATTTTTAAAATTGTGCACAATATCAATAATTTCATTTTTTTTCAGTTCCTTTGACAAACATTGAATGAGTATTTATATTGCTAATGCTACTCTTTACTTCATCTTTACCGTTTGGAAGTGCAATAGAGTTTGCCAAATTTTTCCCTACATTAACAAAGTGTTCATTAAACTTATCCGCAATCAATTTATCATCTTTGATAACGGTATCATTGTTGGAGTAAAAGTAATGAAGATGGTTTCTCATGGTCTTTCCCTTTTTAATGATTTCATTCAAAACTCTCCAAGTATTTTTGATGTTAGTCCTGTTTTTTTTTTTCCAGTGTTTCGCTTTAGTACATTTTCTTGCTATATCTCATACTTGTTAATTTGTTTTTGTATGTCTTACATTTGATCTCGGCTTCCTTTGTTCTAAGTTTCAGAAAATTCTTATACAATATACTTTTCTTTTTGCAAGAATTTTGTATTCCCTTTGTTATCCATGGCTTGTCCATATGTTTGTTTTTATCCCTTTTAACTGCAAGAGGACAATGTTTATCATACAAGTTATATATGATTGAAATAAATGTGTCATATGATTCATCTACATTGTCAACATAGATTTCACTCCAATCTTGATTTAATAAGTCTTCCCTAAGATGATGAATGGCACTTTCTGTTACCTGTCTTATTAGACTACCAGTTTCCATTTCCTCAGTGGTTTTAATACAGGATTCAAAGGCAACAAAAACAGGCAAATGATAATTATATAATTTATGAGTAAACCTCCGGTTATATTCCCCTCATTGCCATTTGTGAATATATTATCAATGAGTGTGGCTGTATTTACAGTTATCCTGCTTGGTTTTGTAATTAAAGGATACAATCCCATGCAAAACATTGCATTT
This sequence comes from Gymnothorax javanicus, assembly GCA_029692085.1. Classification (NCBI taxonomy): domain Eukaryota; kingdom Metazoa; phylum Chordata; class Actinopteri; order Anguilliformes; family Muraenidae; genus Gymnothorax; species Gymnothorax javanicus. The sequence goes on from CM056199.1 coordinate 69,294,042, forward strand.
ATAAAGTTCATTGTCAGTGTATTTCCATGGGGATTTAAAAGATCTATATTAAAATCTCCACAAACAAATAGCAACTTCCTGTTATTGACAGAGTTGTACAATTCTGACATTTTTTCTGTGAATGCATCAATGTTGGTACCCGGGGCTCTATATACACAACTATATTTCCACTCTTTATTTATGCGAGCCCATAGACAAATACATGTCAAATCATTTACCAAACAAGTCCATAGCAGATAGACTAAAACATTTTGAGTCCTTGTGTCATCCATGTTTATAAGAACAAGTGTCATTACTTACTTGCGGTGCGCAAGCCATAATGTGTTAGAAAGTTATCCTCCATACTTGTTTCACTTGAACATGTCCAGTTCCGCAAGCTCTCTTAAGCCCGTGATCCACTTACACTTTTAAGGTCTCCGATTGTCCCGATTCTCCCCTTCCGACCAGTTACGAGCGATTACGAGTGGAAATTTCTGTTACGCGCAAGACATAGGTGGATCATGACTTCCGACCTGTGCTGACCCTCCGCCTGAATAAGACAGGTTCCGACTGGATCAGATCACGCGGATCCCTCTTCCGACAAAATCAAACCAGTTTGATTTTGTCGGAAGGTATGAGTTGTCAGAAGGACGCGGGAGTATCGATTCGTCAATTGCAAACTAGGTGGCGAATATTTCCTCTGCAATTAGCCAATTAGAAACCGTTTACAAAAACAACCGCCATCTTTATTGTTGACGTTGGCAAAAATCAATCGGAAATGCTCGCGTTAGCGGATCATGGGATAAAATTTTTCCCCAATCACTCTGACTTTCTACGATTGTTTGCGCGAGTCTTGGATGGTTCCCGGCGCTTCCAAAAGCTTCCGACTGGCCACGATTGCTTGCGTGCGGAAGCCTTAAAAGCGTAAGTGGATCACAGGCATTACCATGCTGACTTTGGCTTCCTCCGGTGACCCATTTAATTTAGGAAGTGGCTATTCCCAAGGCAGCCGTGTGGATAATTTCATATCCGCTATTCGCAAGGCAAGACTCCAGTGGCCAAGGTTATCAATTACCCATCTAGTGGTCAAAGGTAATCAATCGGGGGAGATATGAATTCGATAACTAGCCTCTCAGATAACCTGAGCTGAAGAGAGCTTTTCAGACTAAAATCTGTCTGTCCATGTATATCGGTCCATCCATAAGTCTGTCACACTTAAGTTAAATCTGTCTTTTCTTCTCGAGAACTACTTACCCATTATTGCTCCGAGCACACTTGGGTAAGGAATTCTAGTTGTTGAAAGAAGATACCCCTGGGGCTTTGTTTATGTTGTAATAAGTGTCAAGTTTTTTCAGTTCTAAAAATGTAGATGTGCAAATATGGTAAGATACAGCCCTGGTAAGTGAGTCTCTTTTTTATTGTAATAGATATTACATAGTACATATTGAAATTTGGAATGTGAATATTGTTGCTTACTTTTTATAGAAAAACTAAAAGACATTGTGAATCTGTTACCCATTTTTAAATATCAAATCTGTTTACATTCTGTGAAAATATCATCTTGATGCACCTGTAATATGAACATTATTTACATTGATAGTTTTTGACTCAATTTCATGATTCACTTAATATGTTTGCCAAATTGTGTTTTTGTGTTGTAAAGGAATCAGAAAATTGCCACAGATTATGTAATTTCGGGGTTCTTTATGATTAAAAAAAATTGCTTGAAAGTATTAAACATAAAGCATAACATTTTGGAAACCACCAAAACCCCTGTACATAAAATAGAACTTTCTTCACTGCACATCCTTATAATAGTGAAAGAGAAACAACGACTTATGTTAAAAAGGTTTGATGACTGGGTAATAAAAAGTGTCTACATGACTTGCTTATGATAATGTCCCTTAGCAAGTATGTATATTCCTGTTGTGAGAGCAAAAAAAATTGTTTGTACATCCATAAGCAATTTTCTTTAAATTGTACACACTTCTTTTTTTAAAGAGAGAATAAAACATGAAAGACTGAGTGAAAAAAGGGAACAAAACAAAAATTGTCGGACCAATCTAGTGGTAATTCTGTACATACACTTCTGGTCAAAAGTTTTAGAACACCCCTATTTTTCCAGTTTTTTTTTGAAAATTATGGGCCCTATCTTACGCCAGAGTCTCTAAACCCGTTATTTGGGGATTTAGCATTGCGTAAGAGGCGTTCCCCCGCAAAAGTTTCTATCTTGCACACCTGCCTATATCCCTAAAACACCTGCGCTACCCGTTATATTATGCATAGGCGTGGTTTGGGCGTTACACCAGTTAAATCAATCAGTGTGCCAGGTTCCATTGCCTTTAGGAGCAAGCTGCGCTATCCCAAATCCTCAAACCGAAACTCAAGATGGAGAGAGGAATGTCGCCACGTTTCTCCGAAGACGAAGTTAAATTGCTGGTGCATGAGGTCAAATCCAGACAGGGGAGGATCTGTTTTTGTTCAGTTAATCATGAATTATATTATTATTATTATTATTATTTGACATTGACATATTGTTTAATGTTTGTTATGTAATAATAAAAAAAAACATCAAGCCTACCCCTTTTGTGATGGAAACTTCAAAAAAAGAAAAAGAAAAAAATGCATTTTGCCATGATTGGGTCATGCGTCCAATTGAGCTGAGTGGGTGTTGGAATGACCCACTAGCATAGAAAAATAGTGCCACAGTAACCCTAACATCAACGGCCAAGGCATACGGACAGCTGGCAGCGGTGTATACATCATCTGCAACCAGGTGACATAATTCCGTCACTGCCTGACCGGAGAGGCGCTGTTTTGTCACGCATTCTCGTTCTGTGGGAAATAATATTCAGGGCCGGCGCTAGACCTGAAAATTTGGGAGAAAATATCCATCCCTTTATTGACCACAATTAGTCCTGGCTAATTTTAGATGGTTTCCCCTTATTAACACGTTTTCCAATTCAAGAATAATCAAGTGGGAATTGAAGACACGGCTTCTCTCCCCCATGCGATCTAACAGCGACAAAATATTGGGCTACATTCAGTACAGAAAAATAATCTAATTATAAATAGGTCTATGCACTGGCACTCAGCAACAGTAATTTTTTTTTCCAGCGAGAGCGAATTTCAGAACTCTTTTTTATGAATGAAGGTAATTTCGGCGACAAGTATGCACACCTGTTTTTTGCAGCACGGTCACGCAACTTGCTGTAAAAAAAAATAGACAGCTTTCCGATTGAAAAATGTAAACGGACGAAACCACGTACTTGTCACCAGAATTACCTTCATTCGCTGAAGAGTTCTGAAATGCCGCTCTCGCTGGAAAAAAACTTACGTCGCTGAGTGCCAGTGCATAGACCTAATTATAATTCATTATTTTTCTGAACTGAATGTAGCCCATTTGTCGCTGTTAGATCGCATAGGGGGAGAGAAGCCGTATCTTCAATCGCCAAATGGGTAGCAGGTGGTTTGAGGACCCGCTATACGCTTTCCCTAACCTGTGTGGTCAAGCAATTGTAGGGGAAGCACATAAACACGCCCACGGGCACACCTCCATGCGCAAATAAAGGATTCGGCATAATGTATAGCGGGTAGTGTGGCCGCAAGATACCGTTTAGGGATAGTGGAAGCTGCTAAATGCGTAATTCACGGGTAGCGGGTAGTGGCAACGGGTAGGGCAGTGTGAAAGATAGAGCCCCATGTCTCTGTTGCAGAAGTTCCCATAAATGTGTGGCACTTGTAGGTTGTTTTGCTTTCACTCTTCTGTCCAGTTCATCCCAAACCATCTCGAAGGGGTTTAAGCCTGGAGACTGTGCTGGCCACCCCATGTTTTCAACCTTACCATCTTGTTCTTTTTTCCTAAGGTAGTTCTGGCAGAGCTCGGACTTAATGTTTTGGGTCATTATGTCGCTGTAAGAGGAACCCCTGACCAACTAGGCACATACCAGAGGGTACTGCATGGTGCTGCAGATTGCTGTGGTAGCCATTTTGGTTCAGACAGAGGAGGTTGAAGTAATCAAGAAAAGTTGGGACATCTGTAGGAATTGGTAGCACCAACTTTCAGGGCTTGATCAACCTCCATTGCTGCAGAAATGCTTGTCCCCTGAAAAAGGCCTTTTTGTATAATTCTGAAATGTACATTATTTTTCACTTTTGGGTAACTACTTTTTTTTTTTTTTTTTTTTTTCCTCTGGCACTTGGACTTGAACTGCTTGAATTTCAGCTGAAAAAACTGGAAAAATGGGGGTGTTCTAAAAGTTTTGACCGGTAGTGTATGTCCAATGAAAACTTTTCAGATTTGTTTGTTTATAGTGGTTACTGTGTATTTGTTTGATATCAGTATTGTATTTAGGTATTGTAAAATCAGTTAAGCAATTCCATAAAACGATTACATTGTGTACGCTTTGTACACAAGCCCAGTTGTACATCTGGATTTAAACAGGGCTAATTATGCCCCCTCCTCCTTGGAGAGGGGGCATATAGCGATTGACTTTTCCGTCCGTGTGTCCGTCCATTACAAATCTTGTCCGGGCTGTTTTTCTGAAACTGTACATGGCAGGCTTCTCAAATTTTACCATGATAGTTGAAATAGGAGGTAGTTGTGCATGGGCATGTTTTTTTTTCTCTCATTTGACCTTTGACCCCTGTCCAGTGACCTTGCAAACAGTGCACTTGGTTTTCCATGACCAAAGACTGGGCTTATATATAATGTTAATAAAGCTGATTAACTAAGAAATCTGGATGGTTATCATGCTATAAACAGAACAACAACATGTACAAGTAAACTGGCATGCAAGCACACCAAAGATGAAGAAACAGGAACGAATGAATGAATGTTAAACAGATGACTTCATGAACAACTGCATGGGCATGCAAGTAAATTAAGAAGAAACAAATTCCTCATTGATCAGTTATGTGCAACTATTAACATAAATAGTCAAATAAAATGTTTCTCATTAATTAACAATAAATAATGTGAATAAATGTTCCTCTACTTTCTGTACATTATTCTTTGCACTAAACCTGCAAGTATATACATGCATGAGAAGTCATGATCAATTCTAACAACAGCTTCAAACACAGCTGGTTGATTTAAGGGGACTTATAGTTAAGCAAACATTTTTCCAAGATATTCACTTTTTAAACTAAGAATTATTATCAAAATAATGATAATTGTTTGGTTGTAATTTCAACTGTAATGTGAAGGAAAAAACATTCCTAATGTCACTACAGAGCTTTTTTCCAAGTTTCTGTGTTGGTTTTGACCCCCCAAATCAATTTTGGCGGGAAACAGCTAATTAAATATGCAATATACATATTGCCAAAAGAGCTCTGTACAGACTACAGACATCGATCATCACAAAATGAAGAAAACTGCCAATTATGAAGTTAATTGGATGTACAGTTGCTGAGAAATCTGTATTTTCTTGTTGAAAATCAGTATTTTTAGAAAAACGTGATTTTAGTTCGGCAGTAATAATGTGATCGAAGTTTGACAGTAATGTTCTCAGGAGGAATACTTTTTTTTAGTGGTTTTTAGGATTTTTTTACCTCCTTAAAAGGCACCAGCCTCATAAGTAACGCCCTCTTCTTCAATCGGTGTTTCTTCCCTAGTTTTACGTGCTTGTCGAGCATCTATTCGTTTCCTTTTTTCCCAAGTTCTAGTGCGCGTTTTTCACTCTGTTTCACATGTTTTCTGTCCATTTTGTGATAGCCTTTCATTGAGTGTGCCCCAGCCTTAATGCCAAGTTTCATAAGAATGGAGGCAATTCCTTGTTGGCCATCATTGGAAATCACCACACTCATAGCTGTTCCAGCCTTGAAGACAGTGTTCATGACGAACGTTTCCTTTGGAACACGACTCCATATTACGGACTATTTGAAGGACCACTTCATGTTCTTACCTCAAAACTAAAATTTTGAACCAAATTGGCATTTTGCTTAGTTATAGGTCCCCGTAAAAGACCTGAATTCAAGTATTGCACTACCCATTATTTTGGTTTGCTTATGGACATTTTTACCTTAACGACACAAACAAAATCATAGAGAGCAACTTTGAATACATAGGGTTTTACTGTGTTGGTCACAGCTGACAGCTTATGTAATTATACAACAGACCTTATAATCTGTATTTGCAGGTCATTTTTCATGATAAAGAATACCATTTACCTATAAAACAACAAAGAAATTGAAGAGAGTACCCTTCAATACGTATGATTTGACTCCTACATCGTCAAAATCGGCCAAGAAATAAGTTTAAATGCAATTTAAATGTGTGTACGAAGACCGTATCACCACCTTATCATCATTGCCTCATCATCAACATTGTTTGGTTTGTTTACAACTTTAGTTCTCAATTCCACCACCGGAGCATCGCCTTGCGAATAGCATATTGAATCTAAGCCACAAGGCTGCCTTGCAAATAGACGCGGCCTGTAATTTAATCCGAACTTTGCAGTTCCTTGTCCAAGTCGCTTGAATTTTCTTCTGTTTCCTGAGAATCCTGGTTTGCCTTGCGATGTTGGCGTTTTTCATTTTTAATTGTTCATTCTAGTACACATCAGTCCCTTTCAGTTTTTTGGCCTGTTGCAACAAGTCATTCTTCATTTTCCGATTTTTAAAACGAATAATAATAGCTGGTTTCGCCTTGCTATTCTTCCTTGGAAGTGCATGGCAGGCAGATATGGCACTGCTATCAATACCAATGTCTTTAGAATTGAAGAACTGGAGCACCTGCTGTTCCAGGGAGTACATTTCTCCCGGTGTGTCGTCCTCACCGCCTCGGCAGCTGGATCCAGCTGCAGCCCTGGAGTATGAGCGGTGTCTGATGTTAAGACCACTCACGATCACATCCTCCATTCTGGAGTACTGTGCCAGTTCATCTACTCATCTTTCCAAGAGACTGATCTTCTTCTCTTTTTCCAGAACTATTTTCTTCAGTTCCCGCACTTCCTCCATTTATCCAAGCAGCTGCGTCTATTGTTTTACCACTTCAGAGATTTCCACCGACATAAAGTTCAGAGACTGCTTAATCTCCTCTGTATCCTCATCGTTAATTTGACTCCTTTTTGGCGGCATTTTAGTCAAGAATCCGCAAAACCGTAACAAACTAATACAAACCGCAGCTGCCCTGGCTCCAGATGTGATTCAGGCTTTAATTATTATTAATTATGAATTATTAAAGTCCGTGCATACGTTATCAGAATCCGTAATCCATAAGACATAAAATGTCCCAAAAAAAAGGAAAATCCAGAAGATTAAAACATCGTGCTTTCTGCAGCAATTTTCAGTCCCAAAGGCATGACTGGTCCCAAACATGGGTCTGAACAAAACAGACGCTCCTCTCCTAAACAGACGCTCCACGTCTGATTTAGCAAACAAACTTCAGCAAGCTTCTCAACGCTAAGAATATTACCAAATTACCTGGATATCTAACTACTACCTGGGTTGGTTTCATACTTGGTCGCTTGCCTTTCATACAGTCTTTTTGCCATAAATATTGACGTTCACTGGGGTTTTTAGTCCTCTTGGGTCTTTCTTTTACCGCATTACCGTATAAACACATTCCCAAGCTTGAATTAAATATTAACGTTAACTGGGGTTTTAGTCTTTTTTGCACCTCATTTTTTACCGAAGGGCTCTTCTGATTAAACACATAGCAAATTAGGTTATTTTTGTATTTTCCTCTGGTTGCGGCGCCTTGATCAGCTGGTTAAAGTTTAGTTGCTCGTTAGAGTGCTTAGCGACAGCTTGTTGGGGGAGATACCGTGTTTAGTTCGCTCACATAGTACTTGTTTATTCGGTCCGTTTGAATTAAAAGGTACCGGGGCTTTACTCTTTTTCAGTTACCTTTGGTTGTATTTGTGGCTAGCTAGCTAGATAGTTACTGTTTGCATTTTTGACTTGGGATCTGAGATTTAGTATTTAGTTAGTAGGGCAACAGTTACTTGAGTCTTCCATGCGGTTAGGTTGGAATTTTAAACGGTAAGCCGGTGTGCTCCGCCCCGCCCCCTCAGTTTCTCCTGGCCGTTGTAGCTGCCTGAGACTAGCTAGCAAGCTACCACTGACATTGTGTATAGAGTACTAAAGTGATGACATCACCGCTACTTAGCTTCTGGTGTCAGAAGTAAAATCCCTATGGGAATTTATAATGGGGTTTGGACACTTTCTGGCATTGCTTGAACTCGTATGAATTCTAAGAGCAGCCTCGCTCCGAGATTAGCCTACAGGGAATACAGATTAAAATGATCACATCAAATTCGTAGTTTATTGCCAAAAATGATATGCTTTTGCACTTGTAGTCCAGTTTGTAGTCCACTTCTCCGAACTACATATCCGCTGCAAAAGTGGGCGAGTACCCCGTGATTTGTTCCAAGCCAATGAGGTACCTCAGTTTCAGCCAACGTTCATAACGTCCAACAACGGTAGCCCATCAGTGCCCTACATTGCCGTATGTCCGTGCACCAGTTCCCACATAGCAGGCTACTATTAGCTAGCTACATACCTAGAAATGAAAGGATCACAGTGAATAGTTATTTCGCCATTTAGCTAGCTAGCATTAAGCTACACTAGCAAACCTTCGAGCTAGCCAGCTAGTGAGCTTATTACATCTTGTGCACATACCTAAACCAATAGAAACAATAAATAGTACCGTCACTTTCTGTTATTTAGCAAGCTAGCTAGCTAGTTTGCCAGCCTAGCTAGCGAGCTAGCTAAGTGAATAAAAGCAGTGAAGACCCATTATTTGGCTACTTAGCTAGCGTTAAGCTGCGAGCATTTCACAAGCTGGCATTTAACTAAATGCGCCAAATAAAAAGTTAGACAACTACTGAAGTCGGTAAACTAGCTCGCTGGCTAAGTTAGCCTACGCTTTGACAAGGCTGATAAGCTCGTTCGCTGACTACCAAGTTTTTAAGCAAACAAATGTTGGCCAAAGATGCCTGGCTATTAAAGTAAATTGGTGCTAATTGTAAAACTTGATATCTAGCAAGGAAAGCGTAACCAAGTAGAACGTATAGTGACTAACTAATTAAGCAAGCAAGCAAACGGCTATGGCGAGGTGCTGGAAAATTCGAGACGGGTGACTTCTAACCATTGACTGTATAAAACGCGTCCTGAACTCATTCAGCCCGGGAATCAGGAGGATCATGGGACGTGTAGTTTTTAGACTACAAAGAGGATTAGCATGGTGGCAAAAAATTAAAATAATTTGAAATATAGCTGATTCCGGTCAAGAAAATTTATATTTGTTTTTAGTCGGAAATATAATGCAAAATCTCGAAAAAGATGGAGGCTTGAAAACAATGGGAAGTGATTCAAAAGTGAACTGAAAAAACAGTCTATGGGTAAAATGAATGGGAAATTTTACTTCCGACACCAGCGTGACGTCATCACTTTAGTACTCTTGGTTTTTGGCATTTTCTGTCCATCACTTAGCTGGGTATTGGAGGCTCTCATCTGAGAACAGAATTAAAAGTCGCTGAAAAAATACCGTGTCCTCACGTTATGTGCCCCTGAATTCAATTTGATAAATGAATACATTCAGAATACCGATTTGAGACAAAAATGTTTATCCCCACGACACGTCTAACCAGTGTCCAACTCGAATGCTTTGATTGACCGATCAGATACACAGACACATACAGTAGGAACCGCTCACATCAGAGGAGCAGCGATGTTTTTCAAGGCTCTGCAACCCGGGCAAGCGCCAGGAAAAGCCCCAAGAAGAAAAACAGCAACTGCACCTGAGCAACGTGAAACTTGGTCTGTCCGATGAATGAAAAATGAACTGAATAGCACCGGGCAGTGAGAGACGGAGTGAGTGAGACGTGAATCAATACCACCTCGCTGCAGCATCGACAGTTTAGCTGCTTGTTTAATTTATCTTTGTAATATGTTTTAGTTTGTGTCATGAGAGTTTCATATTGTTTGTATTTAGTGACATCGCAAGTGCTTCTTTCTTTACTGGCCTAACTTACTAGTTGACGAAGACATTCACGGGTTTATTAAACGTTTCCAAGGTAACAGTAGGCACTTGGACATTGCCGCTTATCGTTCAGCACACAGCGGGCGTCGTGACGACGTCATCACTTTTTGAACCAACGCTTGCAATCGGTTTGAAAATTTCGCTGCGCACAGCTAGCTTTGCCTAGCTTGACTCCGCCAGCCTTCGTACTTCCGCTTAATTTCATTTCGCTTCAGTACTCAGTCTGGTCACTCGGAGCTCTGCCTCGTTTACCTCGGCAGAAAGTACGCCGGACCAACCAACGAACAGAAGGCGTGGCCGAGAGCCATGATGTAGCAGCTGCGCCGAGTTTAAATTTTAGTCTCCGAAATCAACAATGGCTACGGACATAGATACACGGGAGACCTCTGTGGTGGAGAAAATCCCGGGTATCAGCGACTTATAGCCACAACAAGATGAATGTTTGGTTAGTTTTTTGAATGGAAATGATGTTGTAGCGCTACTCCCTACAGATTGTCATATCTGCTTAATAGCCATCATGAAATAGGCACCCTGTTCATCTTTGTGAGAGACAGCTGAACCACCTCAGCTAGCTTGTAGCTTCTAGTGTTACATTGCCCGCAAATTTTGCACTATTTAAAGTCCGAGTGACACCCAATCTGTCCCAAAAAATCTGTTTTCAGATGATATTTAGATGAGTACAAATAAATTTTAATATAGCGCGTTTGTAAACACATCGGCAAGGTATTTCAAATTGAATTTGCCGCCTTGACCAGTTCAGCTGCACTTGCTGGCCTCCTTCCTCGAGTGCTGTGCAAACAGGAAGTGACGTAGCAAAATGTGCTTCGGTTTGTCAGTACTGGCAAGTCTCGGTTCAGATAACAATCACAAAAGGACCGATTATGTACGACAATCATTCATCTGGACGTGTATTTGCTGAATTTAAATCAACGTTATTCAAAATTGCATACCTGCGCAAATAGCTCGAGCCGCATGCTTTTTATAGCCTATTTCACTGCCACTTTTTTCACTCAATACCGAGAGTAATTTTGAATAACATTGATTTAAATTAAGCAAATACGCGTCCAGATGAATGATTGTCGTCTTACCTAATCGGGGAGAACAAGCAACACCTGTTAAGTGTGGAGTGCTCTCGGAGTGAACCTTTTGTTAATCATGAAAATGACTGAGAACAGGTCAGGACTAATAATTGTTTAAAACGGATGTTTTGTCCACCCCAATTCTCAGTTACACTGAATTTACCCCATGATTTCATCGCTGTTAGATCGCATATGGAGAGAAACCGTGTCTTCAGTTGCCAATTACGATAATTGGAAAACGCGTCGGTAAAGGAAAATGACTGAGAACTAGCCAGGACTATCCTAATTGTCATAAAGGGACGTGTCTGTGCCCCCCCCCAATTCCTGGTTCTAGAACCGCCACTGACAAGTACAAGTGTGCACATTTAATATCACTGTCATTGAGCAGGGGAGGGGGTGCGGGCAGCAGTTTCTATATTTATTTCGCTTCTTTTCTGCTCATCCCACCAAAACACTCACACATAAAACTGTAAGTTACTATAGTTTAATACCAATACTATGACACCCTATAAACACAGTTCACATTTTGGGGGTGGGCAGAGGGAGGGTCGTATTTGAATAGGATAGATCTACGTGAAAGCCGAGATGGTGGCAGCAGGAGGCGATGTCAGGTTCTAAATATGTAGATAAATTGATAATCAGGACCCCCTCCCCTTCCCCCACCCCATTCCCAATCTGATTATTCTTACCATTCGGTATTCTGAAGACGATTTATATCCCGTTCTGGAAGGTTTCCAATACCAGGCTGGTCCCCTTCATCCGATGATGAACCACTTGCAGCACTGATGTCGGAGTCATACGGCTCAAATCTGTATGGTTCGTTGGATACTTTTCCGAGGCATCTGCTTTTCTAGTTCGAATTGGTCAAGATTTGCCAAAGTTTGAGGAGCTGCAAGATGAAGGTAGGTTTTGAACACAAAATACACCCCCTGCATATCACCAGAGATCATTCCGAGCCATCCAGAATGGAAGAAGCATCCACTCTGCTGGGTGCCACATTGTTCAATGGATTAAAATGTTGTAAGGGTTTTGCCTTGCAGTCCCTCCCCCTCCTGCTGTCTTCGCCTCCACTTCAACGGGCAACAGGTGTGGCTCGTTGAGGTGGAGGTGAAGGCAGAGTATTTAAGCACTGCAATTGCCAGTGGGCAGTTGCAGCTGCATTCTGTGATTTTAGCCCTGCTGTCTTGTGCTGCTGCTCCCGTGATCTTTTGTCTATTTTTGATATTTATTAAATGTTCTTTTATTTTTGTATCAGTCTGTGCGTGTGGGTCCTTTCCAGCCTTTGGGCCCATGGTCCCTGTGCCCGCCGGATTGCAGATTGCATCCGGCGGGACTAAACCACGACAAATGTATGGCGGAGCAGACAGCGAAAAATCGATTGGTGTTTTCATTTCAAACTCCAGTTATGCTGAGCGTACCACCAATATGTGCATATTTCATTGAATTATGGAAACCATACAACTTTTCAATTGAGGTTTTGGCACATAGTTCTTTTTTATATGCACGGATTGCAAGGATTTTGATCCTATGTAAAAATCAAAGTTTTTGTCTCAATTGTAATGCTAATTCCAATGGAGTCAAGCTTACTGGTAAATATCTACTCCTTCCTCAAGATAATTTATGTTTTACAACTCATAAAAATGCAATAATTTGGCAAACATTTAATATAATCCAGTACCAACCTTGGCTCCATGTAAAGTGAATAAACATGTTTCCCAGATAATGTTTGCCACATTGTTATAACTGCTGATTTGTTAGATTGGAGTTATACTGACTGAAAAACTTCATTAAGCACAGTTTTAAATGTTGGAAAATGTTTATGTAACAAAATTTTAAAACACTTCAATAGTCACCTATATCATTCCTATTATATTCCAGCTCGTCTTCCTTAGTCAAAGGGACAAGTGCCTCTAGACACGACACTCTGCTGCCCCATGGGGCAAGCAAACAAGAGCCATCAGGAGATGGCATATCCCCCCGGCCCCACATATTGAAAGAATGAAAATGCCACCTGCTCCGGAAACAAACCATGCCCCCAAAAATTCTAAGTGCAAAATGTTTCCATGGAAACCAGAAAAAAATACAAAATTAATCAGCTTCGAATTAGCACCACTTCAGGTCATGATTAATGTGCACACCAAGTTTTGTTAAATAATATTGAATTGTTTTCCAGTTATGCTCCGAAAACGGACGGACGGACGGACCGACCGACCGACCGACCGACCCACCCACCCATGACTATACTGCCGGGGGATACTAATAACAAACAAACAGACAGGCAGACAAGCCAAAAACAATATGCCCCAGAATCTTCGATTCCGTGAACATTAAAAGTAAATTTTTGTCAATTAGACCCAGACAAGTGACTTTTGAGCCAGGACAAGTGAAAGGTAAATTTACTTGTCCAAAGGACAAGTGCCTCAAAAGGTTAATGTCAAGCCCTGGCTTATTACATATTGAGTTTGTCTCAACGTGGTATTTCATTTTTGTTAACTGAAACTAAGCCCCTGCTAAAAGAGGCTTATTATCCATTTACATAATTCCCCACGGTTTCTATCATGACTGCTGCTTAGGGCTTCTCAGGTTAATTAAATGGTTCCTGAGCTTCTGTCTTGGCAATAATAATTTTATTTGTTATCTAGGGTGAGCGAGGTCATTAGTTAGGGGGTTCAAAATCTGTGACGGTTGCAAAACTATGTGACGGTTGCAGAATGATCGCACTTCTGGAAAGAAATTTCCAGGGTGAGTTTGTCTGCTACCAGTGCCAGCTAGTTGAGCATCAGGAGAGCAAGATCCTTGATCTTCAGGGCCAGTTGGCGGCACAACATAGTTCACAATCACTAGAGTTCCTAGAGGAACTGAGTGGTATGTCATTTAGAGAAATGGCATGTACGCCAAAGCAGGGTCGTGCAGAGACCCCAGAGCAGGCAGGGAGACAAAGTTGGGTGACTGTAGGACATCAGCGCAGGAAAGGGCGTGCACGCTGTACAGCGACAGCTCCTCCAGTGGTTGAGGTGTCCAACCGATTCCGGCCCTTGCAGGAACTCGACTTAGCCCCTGACCCTGAGAGTGGGGGGATTGATGAGCATCAGGGCACCCTGTTGGCCTCTCTCCCTCAGAAAAGGGAGTTGGTGATAGTGGAGGAATAGACAGCTTAGTCTGTTTGCGCAACAAGGAGTCTCGTACAGTGTTTTGCCTGCCTGGTGCCCAGGTAGGAGACCTCCTGAAACGTGCGGACAAGCTCCTGGCCAGAGCGGGGAGGTAGGGACAAATGACATAGGTAAGGGTAGGTTTGGGGTTCTGCAAGACAAATTTGTGGAATTAGCTGAAAAGCTTAGGAGCAGTTCCTCCAAGGTAGTTTTCTCTGGGATTATACCGGTACCATGTGCAAGCAGAGGGAAGCAGAATTTTATCTGGAGGTTTAACACGTGGCTATAAACCTGGTGTAGGAAAGAGGGGTACAGGTTTATGGGGCACTGGAACTTCTTCTGGGACAGAGGTGACCTGTACAAGCCGAACGGGCTACACCTGAACCGGAGGGGTACCTTTGCACTGGGTCAGTGTATGTCGAGGGTAGCACAGGGTTATTTAAACTAAGGACTTGGGGGGCAGGGAGGTTAGAGAGTGTTATACATAGGAAAATGCAGACTGCCCTGATGGAAGCTGACAGCGCTACATGCACTATTGATGATATATTTTTTAAGCAAAAAAGCATAGTGGGGGACTTGGAGCAGCAGGCATCTGGGAAATCGAAGGGGAAGAGCATTCGTAATAACCTGAAATGTTTTTATTTTAATTCAAGAAGCATAAAAAATAAATTTCCAGAACTTGAGGCTGTTATGATTAGTGAGGGCTATGACATAGTTGGGATTACAGAGACATGGCTTAGTGAAGAGGATGGAGATGAATGTAATATAGAAGGTTATGAGCTCTTTAGGAAGGATAGATGTAATAGGTGAGGAGGGGGTGTAGCACTCTATGTGAACGAAAACATAAATGTGCAGGACATTCCTGAAATTGAACTTTTCTTGCCCTGTGAAGATATCTGGGTCAGGCTCATTGGCAAACACGAGACAGGTTTAAACATAGGAGTATGCAATCGACTGCCAGCTTTGGACACTATCGTCAATGAAATGTTCATTAAGAGGATTAGGCAAGCTTGTTGAGGAGGAGGGAGTATTATTATGGGAGACTTCAATTATCCTGGTATCGATTGGGAAATGGTGAAAGGACAGTGTAAAGGGGAGGAAGAATTTCTAGATGTTATTAATGACAATTTTTTAGTGCAGTATGTTAATAAACCTACAAGAGAGAAGGCAATTTTAGATTTAGTGCTCTGTAATGACCCTGACAGAATTAGCAATGTTCAGGTACTGGAGCCACTTGGGACTAGTGATCACTCTACTGTTAGTTTTGATGTTTCATGGCAAGTTAAAAGGTGTCTTCGAAAACCAAAATTTTCCATTTTAGGCGAGCAATCTTTGACAGGATGCGCTCACATCTAAGCGAAATAAAATGGGAGACAGTCCTGGACTGTGAGTCTGTAAATGAGATGTGGGAAAGATTTAAGGGGGTTTTACCTGATTCACAAAGCAAATTCATTCCAAAGGAGTCCAAAAGTAAGCTGAAAAAACAGAATCCTCAGTAGATGACCACAGCTATTCGTAGGAGTTTGAGGGAAAAGAGGAATCTTTATAAGATGTACATAAAGGATAACAATGAGAATACTAAGGCTGAATACTGTAAAATTCAGGCTGTGGTCAAAAAAGACCTGAGGAATGCAAGAAGACTGTATGAAAGGCAAATTGCGGAAGGGGCAAAAACTAAACCTAAGTGCTTCTTTCAGTACTGAGGTGGAAAAAGGAAAGTCAAAGAGAAGGTTAAGTGCATAAAGAATAAAGATGGATCGTTGCTATATGATAACAAGGATATTGCGGATACCTTAGTTACTTTGTTGAGAATTTTACCTCAGAGCAGGTTTTTATTCGGCCAGAGGGCATGTCCAATGCTCAAGATTATTTAGCGGAAATTGAGGTTAGGAATAATGAAGTATTAGACAAGTTGCAAGGTGGCGGGTCCTGATGGCTTTAATCCTAGAGTGCTCAGGGAAGTTAGCTGAGAGCGGTTTAAAGATGATCTCACTATCTTCAGACGATCTTTAGAAACTGAAGAAATACCAAATGATTGGAAGCAGGGCAATATAACACCAATATATATGAAAGGGGACCATACTAAGCCAGGAAATTACAGGCCAGTCAGTTTAACTTGCAGTGCATGCAAAATACTGGAATTTATCATAAAAGGCTGTAATTATTTCTTGAATGTAATAATATCTTGAGGGATAGCCAACATGGTTTCCGTAAGGGAAGGTCATGCCTGACAAACCTTCTGGAATTCTTTGAAGAGGCCACCAACACTTATGACTAGAGCAGGGCTTATGACATCATATACTTGGATTTTCAGAGAGCATTTGATACAGTACTGCATAAGAGACTAATTTTTAAAATGAGCTCTATTGGAGTTACAGGAGGTATTCTGGAGTGGATTCAAAACTGGTTACAGGATATAGATATCGAGGCTCTAGAAAAAGTTCAGAGAAGAGCCACTAAGCTAATTCCAGGTATAAAAGATGAAAGCTATGAGAAGAGGCTGAAGATCCTTAATCTCTATAGTCTTAGGAAAAGGAGACTTTGGGGTGATCTGATTGAGGTCTTTAAATATGTTATAGGTATTAACAAAGTGAATTATGAAGGATTCCTTTGGCCAAGTTTTATAAGTAGAACTCGGGGTCAAAAATGGAAGTTGATGAAGGGTAAATTAAGCACTGATATTAGGAAATATTTTTTCACCCAAAGAGTAATTTTGATGTGTAATAGCTTGCCTGACCATATTGCTGAGGCAGAACCTTGGGAATTTTCAAGAGCAGGCTTGACTTAAAGCTAGATATTGAGTCATTGAGTATCTGAAGTGATATATTCACAATAGTAAAAAGAAACTGGCGAGCCTAGTTGGGCTGAACGACCAGTTCTCGCTACTCATGTTATGTTATGCTATGTTAACTACCTTCAGTTTATTTGGAAGGCATGTGTCACCTGGGGTGGGGGGAAAGGGTGAAGGTGGGGCACCAAAAGCATGAGAAAGTGGCAGGTTCCTACAACTAACACTAAAGATGTTATGTTTAGCCTAGAGGGGTGTTGTTCTTGTAGGGGCATGGGCACATAAGCATGAGAAAGGGATGGGGGGGGGGGTGAGAGTGTGTGTATGTGTGTATGTGGATATTTTCCATCGGCTGGATGAACATATTGTAGTCTCGTGCATTCATTTCCTCTGGCAGTCATTTTTGACCGGGAACACCAAGGGTGTAACAAAGTTGAATGAATCTTTAAAAATTCAATGAAAATGGTGATCAGCAATTTTATATGTTCAGGTGCCTACTGTGGAGGATACCATGAGGTTTTGAGGCAATCGGACAAAATACACATCATTTATGCTTCAGGAAAGCTGTAAAACTGGTCAGATTTGACCGAACACTGGAGGAGCGTTAACCAGTAAGCATGTTTTCATTCTGTGTTTAGCTCATTGTGACCCAGTGCCTCAGGTAAAATTCAGTTCTGTTATTTTCTGGTCACTTTGGTCTCCTTCATTACCTTATTCAGACTTTATAGGGTTATTTCTATTCCGGCTTAAATGGTTATGTTCAAACATAGGCCTGGATAAAACTAATAAGACCATCTGAGCAGTCAACTGGACTTCTTACCTTGGTTTTATTGTCACGCCTAGTAGCTGAGGTGTTCTTTCCTTTTGTTCTCAATATTATAATTACTGTCTGTATTTCAGAGGTTTATGTTATCACTAACGGGAATTGCGATTGGAGAGAATTAGTGAGTTTGGAAGAAGAACAGGAAGCTTTACCAGGGTTTGGATTTATTTTTTCCTCCCACCGTTATACTTGTGTTATGTTATCCCCCAGCCCCCTACCCCCCTCCCCCATACTGTGGTATTATCTGAATACACTTATTATCTGCAGGGTAATGTAATCAACATCCAATGCATTAACATCTCAAGCTGAAGGCTGTAGGTTTGTCTCATGGAACTTAAAGGGAGTCAATGGAGTCATTAAAGGGGAAAAGTATTGGCACATTGAAAACAGCTCGAAAGGAATATTTTCTTCCTCCAGGAAACGCATCTTAAATTCTCTGATGGTCCACATATTTGGAGATCCTGGATGTGTCATATATTTCCCACAGAGTTTTCAAAGGGCGAGAAGTGCAACCATTATAATAGGCAAAAATGTTACATTTGTACTTTCAAAATCAATTGAAGATCCCAATGGTTGCTTTGTTGCTGTTCTGGCAAAATGTATAACACTCCCGTGATATTAGCATGCATTTATGCCCCAGTATGGGATAATGAAAGACTCATTACTTACTTTTTCTCCTCTCTTCCAGATGTGGACAGTCATCATCTGATTTTGGGTGGTGATTTTAACCTTTTTGAAGATCCTGATCTAGATAGATCCTCCTCTGAACCCTTCACACAATCTAAGTCTGCTACAGTATTGAAAACATTTAAGGACCAACTTGGCTTAAGCGACCCTTGGAGATCCAGACGTCTCTCTGAAAAAGCTTTTTCCTTTTGTTCTCACGTTCACCACCTAAGGCCCATTCACACCAGGCACGAATTTCCGTGCGATTATTCGCGCTGATTTTTATAGGAGCTATTTCCATGGGTTCTAATGTAAGCTTGCACACCAAGGCGGAATTTCCGTGCGGTAGAAAAAACATCCACACGGACTTAAGCTTCTGCGAAAATCCGCCTGCGAAATTGTACTTTTAGCCAATGAAATGATTTGGTTTTATTGATGTCACAGCATTCAAACCTTTTGATTAGCTAGATAGCTTATATTCAGTTAACACTGAAATTTAGCGAGTCATCTTATAGCTATGTGCGTAGTTTGTTTACTTTTTCATCGTAGTTACCCAGCAAAAAATTTCACATGTAAAACGTGAAAAACACGTGTCATAGCAAGTGTGTACGTGAAAAGTGGTGTGTTGAAAACACGTGTGAAACACATGCACAGAAAATGTGTACAAAACACGTGGCAAACACATGATTTACACGTGTACCTGACACGTGTACAAAACACGTGTCAAACACATGATTTACACATCTACCTAACGTGTTTGAAATGTGTTTTATACACGTGTTAGGTACACGTCTAAATCGTGTTTGATACATCATTTTTACACGTGTCAAGTATACGTGTAAATCATGTGTTTGATGCGTGTTTTGTACACGTGTCAGGGACACGTATAAATCATGTGATTGATACGTGTTTTCCACACATGTCAAGTACATGTGTAACTCATGTGTTTTACACGTTTTACATGTGTAAATCATGTGTTTGACAAGTGCTTTTTACACGTGTCAGGTACACGTGTAAATCATGTGTTTGACACGTGTTTTCTACACGTGTAAGGTACGCATGTTAATCATGTGTTTGACACGTGTTTTGCACGTTTTCTGTAATGTGTTAATGATGTGTTTGACACGTGTATTGTACATGTGTCAGGTACAAATGTAAATCATCTGTTTGCCAAGCTTTTTTTACACGTGTCAGGTACACGTGTAAATCATGTGTTTGACACGTTTTGTACACGTTTTCTGTACATGTGTTTCACACGTGTTTTCGACACGCCACTTCACGTACACAACACGTGTTTACTACTTGCTATGACACGTGTTTTTCACGTTTTACACATGAAATTTTTTGCTAGGTTGCACTCAGCTGATTTAAGCACACATCTATTCAGAGTGTGAAGGAATGGTAAAGTGCATGGGAGTGTGCATATATATATATATATATATATATATATATATACAGCAAATGTGTGCTATATGCACGGGAGTAGAATAAAGACACTAATGTACATTGGAGTAAATATAGATATTTATAGGGTAAACAGAAATTTTATTCCGTATGCAATGCAAGAATGAGGGGAGAATATAGCCTACAGCAGAAGAGTAATTCACTATGGTTTTATACAGTGAAATATACTGTACATAGTATACGTACGTGACAATAGGCACCAGGCTGGCCGTATGTTTACGTCAGGTACCTAAAATTCCGGGTTGATTGCAATGCAGTGCTCGCTGAAAATCGCGGTCTTTTTCAGCGTGTTTTGGTGTCCTGGATGCGCGGTTGAAATTGTGCACGTATACTGATGTTATAGTTCACATTCCCCGCATTAGCCTCGTCTTCATGGGTGAAAGTAAGCCGGAACGCAGCAGTACGCCGTACCAGGAAGAGATATACAGTCCTCTACAGCTGGTACGCAGGGGTACGCCTCGGAAGAGCAATTTTAACCCCTTCACACAACGCAAGCCCTTTCAATTTTCGAACGAATTTCTCCGAAATAAATGTAAATTTGATGAATACATGAAAACAATGGCGTAGAATTGTGTATGGACCCTATGGACGTGTCCATACCAATCTCAAACAATGGCTGAAATGTCCACACCAATATTAAGGTTGAAGGGAAAAAAAATGTGCTTCATGCGGCACACAAAGGGTTAAATCCTTTCCCACCTCGGCACCGCCTCCCAAATACGTCTTTGAGACCGGTCTGTTTTTTCATTGGCTTAGCTCCCTGTAGGCTGTTTCGCTTGCAGGTTTCACCAGTGTTGACGGTTCACTCTGAAAACTTGCTAACTACCTTAGTTAGTTTTTACCAGAAAATAATGCAAACGAATGTTAATTAAACATGTTCGCTAG
This sequence comes from Gymnothorax javanicus, assembly GCA_029692085.1. Lineage (NCBI taxonomy): Eukaryota > Metazoa > Chordata > Actinopteri > Anguilliformes > Muraenidae > Gymnothorax > Gymnothorax javanicus. The sequence goes on from CM056199.1 coordinate 69,314,863, forward strand.
TTATGTCTCCCCCCCGAAGGGTTGGGGGGGAGACATATTGTTTTTGGTTGAGTTCCCGTCGGCGTTGGCGTTGTCGTTCCCATTGTTTCCGGACCATAACTCAAAAACTACTGGTCCGATTTCAACCAAATTTCGTATGAAGTTTCTCTATAACATAAAGATGTGCCTTTTGGGGGTTTGAGATTTTTCTGAGCTTTGTTTTTTTTCTGTTTCCATGCCAACAAGTTGGACTTAGTCTTTTTGAAGGGTTGGGCTCATTTCTGGAGCATAACTCTAAAACTACCTCTCCGATTTCAACCAAACTTGGTATAAATCTTCTCTATATCATGCAAATGTGCCTTTTGGGGGTTTCAGATATAATGAATTATATATTTATGTCTCCCCCCCGGAGGGAGAGGGGAGACGTATTGTTTTAGGCTCGGTTCCCGTTCCCGTTCGCGTTTGCGTCGGCTTCGGCGTTCCCACTTCGTTTCCGGAGTGTCACTCCAAAACCGTTTGCGTGATCTTAATGAAATTTTGCATACTTACTACTCAGGTCCTGCAGTGGTGCCTTTTGGTCTGTGTCTGTCTGTCCGTCCGTCTGTCATCCATTTTTGTTCGGAGCGTAACTCCGCAACCGTTTGCATGATCTCAGTGAAACGCTGCATACTTACTGCTCAGGTCCTGCAGTGGTGCCTTTTGGTCTGAGTCTGTCCGTCCGTCCATCCGTCCGGCGTGTTAGGCAGGGGAGGGGGCCGGGGGGAGACATCCGTTTTTACGAGTAAAAACACATTCTAGTTTCAACTAGCGAACTAAACCTGGTTTCTGTCACATGTTGGTTAGTAATCGGGTTGCTAGCAGTAGTAAATATAAACCAGGTGGATATGTCAAATTATGAGGTGAATTTCAGTGGAGAAATCCCGCAAAGGTGCCATTATTAATGAATTATATGCAGGAACCGCAGCAGCAAGCAAGGGAAACAGAGCAAGCTGATGAGGATACAGGTGTATCACGGCTTCAGGTGAGGTCATAATTATGATTTGTTCTGTGGAATTATAGGGAAAGTTAGTCTCATGATGTTCAGCAAATATAACCTTTGAAAGATAAAATGTCCGAACCAACTTTGGCTCAGCGGGGGAAATGAAAGAAACATGTAATTGTAAATCTAACATGATCCAGTCCGATTAACTCTCGGTTTGCGCCTTGTCCAATTCATAGTCAATGGTCCATTTTGTAGTGTTTATCGCGGCTGCAATCACGTTACCGCACATTAATATGCTTAATAGAGAGGATTACGAGCTGACTTGCTAATGTAATTACATATCCACTCACTTGGTATCAATATCCAGGTTACTAGATCTGAGCGGGTTTCATGAGTGCGCTGAGATGGTTTGCAGCTGTCAGGTAAGGTTGTGGCAAGTTTATGTATGTGGCATCTTTGTATGAAAATTATGGAGGTACCTTGTGTAGCATAATAAAAAAAAATTTAAAAAAACGGAGAAACACTTATTCGGATAATCTCTGTATAAAGTAAAGGGAGTATCTGCACTCAGATTAACAAAAATTTTCCAGCGAGCACGCTCGCATCACATACATGTCCCTACCAATTCTCACATTAAAGGGGACCTATGATGCTGATCCTTCTTGTAATACATATTAGTAATGTTATAATGTTAGTTGTCCATACTCAACCACTGAAAAGTTTCTAAACACAGGATACAGGGGTTTTGCCGTAATCCAAGAACGTGATTTCGTGAACGTGATTTCCTCTCTGAACAGCTCCTCCCGAGATCTTCGCGAGATCTGGGCAAAACCTGACGTCAGGTTGTGCCGTCCAATTAGTACAGACCTAGCCAGAGCCGATCACGGCGCTGGACCTGCCCACACCAGACACTATTCTAGCAGGCACTAACAACAGCAGATCATACTATGCCTTAGTAGCGTCGACACTTTTGGAAATATAAAAGAAGAACCAAATATCATTTGAGGTGCAGTTTTGTCAGTATCTCTCCCAAAGCTGCTTGTCCGTTTACATTTGGACGCAAAGAAAAACACTTATTTCTCTTCCAAAAGAGGATGCCACCAGAAATCAATGGGTAGCTTTTTTGTTTGCTGGCAGCAAACAGCCACGGCCAAAGGGAACGTTAGCTGATTGTGCTCAGCATTTCACCAAAGACAGCTTTATCAATAAAGGATAATTCAACACAGGATAAGCATTTCAGCTGCTTCTCAAACCTGAAGCAGCTGCATCGATCAAGCGCTCGGGGCCACAAGCTGTAAGCAACGATATAAAAGCAAATATTGTAAGTGAAGCTAATGTGTTACGGGTGGCTAGCAGGACCGCTAACGATAGTTAGCACTAACAACTGGCCTCAAACGCAGGTTTTGTAAAATACCTGAAGATAAAGCTTGTATTGGTCGCGACTGTCCGTGACTCACAGACATAGAAGCTGTAAGTTGCTTTTACTGCATAAGCCAACCTGATGTGATAGCCAGTTGATTGTGGCTGTAGCACAGCGGCTAACGTAGCCAAGTTACTGTTGCTAATGTTTGTGTCCTAAATATGCAAGAGTGATATCAGGGGAAATTCTACAGAAGGTGTGTGATCATAAACCTTATTTGAAGCTAACTTTTAATACTTCTTTGTAATTTGGATGCTTAGTACAACTGTTCACAGTAACAGAACTTGCTGTCTGTAAAACCTTTATTGCAAGGGTTTGTCTCTGTGGTTGTTATGACCGCTCGGTTACCAGCTACTGCATGTTAGTTTGCGTGCCGTGCTAATTATAAATGCTCCTGGTTAACTTATATGCAGTAATTCTGATCGGTATGCTTGTGTTACTTCGGTAAGCATCAATGTGGCAGTTTCATCATAACGTTGCCCGATTGTAGCCACTACAGTTAGTGATCGCTTCACTTTTATATGACCGGGATCAGCCGAATACTTCACAAATGTCTGAGCAAGCTCTCTGGTGCTACCGTGAAAGCAATGCGAAACGCAGAAGCTCTACCGGTTTACAAATGATTCCTCTGCACTACCGTGACATAATTTCATCCCCTTTCAGAAATTGTTGTGGCTAATAAAAAGCCGAAAAAGGCGGAGATCAAATAGGTAATTCTTTCCTGTAGAAGTGATCGATTCGCTGGCTCCACATAAGCAACTTGTCCACGCAAACGGAACTTACGGTCTGCAAAACCTGTATTATGTTCATAACATAACCGAGCTCTCTCCAGCTGTCGCGTACTATCCATAAAGCTGCTTTCACATCGGACACAAAACAAATTTTTCGCGGGACAGATTAGCCTACATTCAAAGTCAATGCAAAGACGCGAATACACGCGTTAAGGGCGCGTTAAGCAGCTTTCACACCGGACGCGAAACGAATTTTTTGCGCAATAGATTACATCCAAATTCATGACCGCTTATCAGCTACTGCATGTTAGTTTGCGTGCTCTGCTAATTAAAAATGCTCCTGGTTAACTTATATGCAATAATTCTGATCGGTATGCTTGTGTTACTTCGGTAAGCATCAATGTGAGAGTTTCATCATAACGTTGCCTGATTGTAGCCACTACAGTTGAAGCTAACCGGAGAGTTGCTGTATGTGTCTGCCGAGTTGGGCTGCAGTTAGACCAGACGTAGGTTTTGCAGAGCTTGGGCTGCGTTCTTGGGTGCTTGTGAAACGATCGCTTTACTTATCCATGACCGGGGTCAGCCTGATACATCTCCAATGTCTGGGCAAGCTCTCTGATGCTACCGGTGAAAGCAATAGGGAAGCGCACAGGCTATAACGTGTCCGGTGTAACAAACGATGGCAACGGTTCACGCAAACGGAACGAACTACCGGTCTGTAAAACCCATATTATGTTCGTGACATAACCGGAGCTCTATCTCGCTCTCGGCACTATCCATAACTCGCCCATTTTCCGCGAGAAAAAGCTGGTCATTCCGAAGCAATAAGTAAACCATTACCATGGGCAATTTCCAAAAAGGCAGTTTAGCCTGGAGCTTTCGCCCCTCCGTCATCTACCAGCGCAGAAGCTGTTTGTTTCTCCACGCTAACAACACACCGCAGCTATGTACATGAACCAGCAGGTCCTAATACACACTGAAGCAGTCCATAAGCTGTTGGTCCACTTTTAGCTGCTCCTCACTGTCCATGTTTCCCTCTAAACTCAGACCCACCGGATTTCTACGGTCTCCGGTCTACACTTGGGCATGTCGACCCGCTCTACAAATGTGTCTAAATAAGGTGGATTCTAGCTTTCCCTGCATCCTAGCTACAGAATAGAGGAACCGCTGTACTCACCACTGTCGCCGTAGCAAACTGTAGCCGATAGTAAATTCGTGCTTGAGCTGCCAGACTTTCGCAGTGCGTCCTCCACTTTCGCCGCTGCGTTTATCAGAACAAGTTCATTTCATTAGATCTACACACATGTACTGCGTTAGATTGTGGAATTTGCCCGCCGTTTCCTTATCAGATGGCAGCCGTGTCTCAAGTTTCACTCTGGGGAGAGGGACACGGAAAACTGCGTTCTGCTGCCTCGTCCCGCCCAACTCCGCCCTCCACAGAGCTAGCCAGTCAGAAGAAAGTGGGCACACGGGGAGTGGGGGCTATAGCGGAAGAGCCACCCCAGTGAGGCGTTTCAGGCAGAGACCACTATGGACTACAAATGGGGTTTTTTGAGGATGGCAGTATGAGCGAAATAAGTACCCTTTTTTTTTATTTTTATACGATCAGGAGTACTCTAGGGGAGTCAAAGACCAAAATATAAACTTGGAAAAATAGCATAATAGGTAACCTTTAAACTTACGCCCTTGCATGAAAATTATCAACAGAATGTGCCGCCCGTGACGTGTTGAAGTAGATTTTAGTGCGCTGGACAAACGTTATCATTTGTAGTAGGCTACTCGCTTACTGTGATATGTTGCAACTTGTTGGCAGTCTACACTCTACATTGTAACGTAAATCCAATGGTAGTGACTCGAGTGCTGTGGATTTTTGCAGACAGCAGTGAGCAGTTGTTTTTGCAAAAAAAAAAACAAAAGAAAAATCCCCAAGTAATAAATTGTGAGGTTTCACGATTAACAATCTAAATCATGAATGACTCTCTGTCATGCGAGCGAGTAGTCCACCACTCACTTCCGCGAACAAACACATGCGGAAAGTGATGATTGGATGCTGGTTGCCTAGGTGACACAAGGCTGGGTGCTGGGGGTTGCGTGCATCCTTTTGACAGGGAACGGTAAAACACAACTTGTTCAAAATGCAAAGAAAAATTGATTATATGTTTAAAAGAAAGAGAGATGATAAAACGATGGCAGTTGAGGAACAGATGGAGGAAGATGCAGAAGAACAACATGGAGCAGGTAGGCTATGCAGACAGACCAGAGATGGGCGGCTGACAATGCACAGAATTTAAGAATCTCAAAGTCAGTAAAGAGCAGTCTTTAATATCTTTAATATGATGTGAGCGCGCAAAGCGCGCAAGCAAAAACATTTTTTGAGTAGCACAGTTCCTGCAAGAATCTAATCTTACTTTCGCCCCTGCTCGTCTTAGAATTTTCTCAATCGGCTTCATAGAAGTACTGTAATTTTCAGGAATGGTTCGCTGAAACATGTAATGTAGTGCGTCCCTATCAATTATAGAACACATTTCATCTCAGAAAACCAATGAAAACCATTTAATGCAATCACCTGAACCACGCGTTGTCACGACTACGTGAGATTGGCTCTTCCCCCATAGTAGATCAGCCGGTTACGGCAAGGCAATGCCGGTGCACCAGCTTAAGTCTCGATCAGCAGAGCGCAGATGTATTTCCGGGTGCCGTAGCCATCTCAAAATCCGCCGTTGCTTAAAGTCCCTATTTGCTGCACATAATGCTGCCCTCAAGGATGTGGGAATGGGAGTCTTGATCTCAATTACTGTTCATTTTGATTTCAGTTGTTTTTCTGTACGATCTATGGTTTTTTTCCCCATTTTTGAGTTGCTTTAAACTCATAATTGAAAAGAATTATTTAAAATAAAAAAAACAAGTTTCGACTAAGGGATCGGGCTGGGACTGAGTCTAGTAAGGGAAGGGCACCGACGGCGATTCCGCAAAAGGGCACGTCGGTTAAGTGGGATTTTCGGGGGCAGCACGGCGAGTGAACAGGGCACCATCGCCGTCGGTGCCGCCGGTTACTGCGAGGCCTGATAACTCCGCAACGTGACAGCAACAAATGACTCTAGTACATTAGCATTCACCTAACGGTTACTTTTCTGTTTTTCACCCTAATGGTCTTGCAAAATAATTTATCAAATTCATCAGTGAAACGTGGATGGAATCAGGAAAAGAACCAGCTATAACTGGTAAAATCTTACAAAATTAACCTGTCTGTTTTTGTTATTCCAAAAGATTGTGCAGAAGTTTGCCTGAGCAAGATCCATTTTAAACTTCATGAAAACCACATGGCTAATGACCTTGAGCTTAATGGCTAAAAATATGGATTAAATGTAGGTTATAAGGTAAAATAATAGAATATTAATGCTCTTGAAATAATATATTTTCAAAAGTCACCTTTTTACATCTTTTGCTCTGTCAGAAATGTCAGATGGTAGTTGATAGAGATGGCAATAAGAACACTAAAGTTCAAACGTTTTCAAAACGTTTTAACACTTCCAGTTCCGACGCGGTGTTCGAGAGATGTTTCGAAACGTCACGTGATCACTATCAGTCCACCGCGAAAGGTATTTTAATGCCTCAGGAAAATACAGGCGTTTGAGGTGGTTTTTTTTGCGTTGAGTTTCTGAGAGAGAGAGAGAGAGAGAGAGAGAGAGAGAGAGAGATTAATTTTCTAAAGCTTGCCAGGTACTCTTTTCAATGTGTCAATAAGTTGAAGCACCTATTATTACTGTTAGCGATTTGCATAATTTCACACAAATCTATTTTCCGCATACACCGGTTTTAATGTGTGACAAAGACGATGCGGCAGGTTTCGAACTTAGTTATGAAGTGAAAACTGCCTTTTGAAGCCGTTTTTACAAGTAAAACTGGCTAATTCAGGGATACTCACTCTTTTCTAGAATGAGCTGCAGTGGGTGTAGGCTTTCATTCTAACCATGCAGTTACACACCTGATTCTACTTATCAAGGGTCTATGGCAAAAGCTTTAAGGGTTGATTAGTAGAATCAGGTTTGTGACAGGTTGGATAGAGTGAAAGCTTGCACCCACTGTGGCTCATTCTGGAAAAGAGTGACTATCCCTGGGCTAATTCAATCAGCTGTGCGTAGCACGGGTATCGGCTAGTGTTTGTTTATTTGGTTTTTTTTGTTTTTGTTTAAATAAACACGTAATTTGATTCCAGGTGGTAGAGAAGCAGAGAAGCCATCTGAATCAGAAAAAAGGGCAGCAAATATTATCCCTGAATAAAAATCTTTGAGCAAAATGTTTATGAATCTAAATCTTTATACCACACTTTATTGATGTGCGTAATCACAATGAGGTGCAATACCAACTATGCAGAATCAAAAATTGTAATTGTCAAGTCCATTTATATATAAAAGGCTGACCTGACACAATCATTCTCAATGAATGAATGAATGAATGAGAACATTTAACGGCAAAATAAATAAACTGTGCCATACAAAAAGAAATAGTCATATCATACAATAAATTAATAATTTACTGATTGTGCCTCTGTCATAACTATTAATATTTTTGGATTTTTGAAAAGGGGGGCTTCAGCAAATCAACACCAACAATAATTAAAAGCTGCAATGACAATTTCTGCCAGTGGATGCCAATGTTGAGCGAGCAAGTTTTGAAACATTTCGAAACAATTATTTAAATGTTTTGAAACGTTTGGAAGCTTAAAATTTGCCATCCCTAGCAGTTGATTTTGGAGAACAAGTTTCTCAGCAGGAAAATTCCCAAAATGGCCAATGAACTTTCTCCAGAAGGTGGCACCAAACCAGATTTGCCCAATCTCATTCTCCCCCCTGATGACTCAAGCCCTGAACCCTTAAAGACTTAAGTGACGTCACCTGTGAGTGAATGAGTGTGCGAGGGTTCAAGGGCTGTAAAATGTATAAATAGGAATGGGCAGCACTTTGCAGCATATCGCGCTACCTTGACGTCACCATGTTGCTGACACTGGTGACTTTAGGTATCTATATTTTGCGGCTATTTTTTTTCTCCAAAAATGGAGGCGCCCGAGGGAAAGGCTTCCTGATTTGAATGTTTTACAGGCGCTTGCATTGCCGAGTGGACGAGAGGTCAGACTCCTCCGCGTTTTTTACGTCACAACGCGGGATTGTCGGTAATTCTCTTTGGCAAAGTCTGCAGTGATGCCCACTTTCGGGAAGGGAACATTAAGGGCTCGAAAAGTCTGCGAGCGTGCCCTCATGCACTTGATGATGTGACAATAGGACTGCCCTTAACTTCATGGGAGCACACCTCAAAGCCTGTAAGTCCGTGAGAGTGGGCATTGGGATTGGGCCTATGTGTTTAGGATATGTGAATTACCTAGTTTTTCACGTGTAAATATTCACATGTAAATTACGTGTTTTTCACTTGATATTTACATTAAATGATTCTCGTGTAGAAATACACTTACCCTTCACGTGTTTTTCATGGGATATTTACGTGAAGTGATTCACATGTATAAATACACTCACCTACACGTTTTTCACGTGATACTTCCGTGAAATGATTCGCGTGTAGAAATACACTTACCCTTCACGTTTTTCACGTGACACTTACGTGAAATGATTCACCTGTAGAAATACACGTGTTTTTTAAGTAGTATTTACGTGAAATGATTCGCGTGTAGAAATACACTTACCCTACACGTTTTTCACGTGATACTTAGGTGAAATGATTCACGTGTAGAAATACTCTTCCCCTACACGTTTTTCACGTGATATTTACGTGAAATGATTCACGTGTAGAAATACACTTACCCTACACGTTTTTCACATGATATTTATGTGAAATGATTCAGGTGCAGAAATACACAAACCCTTCACGTGTTTTTCAGGTGATATTTACGTGAAATGATTCACATGTATAAATACACTTACCCTACACGTGTTTTACTCGTGTCATACACGTGTAGTGTTTGCTGGGATATATTTGGTTAAAATTTGCCTGAGCATACAGAAGGTCCCCACTGATGGACCAGCTGCTGATAACCTACTATTTGATGCGTATTGATTAGTTGTTTTATGGTGGCAAATAAAATTTGTCCTAGAATACAGCAAGGAAGACTTTCAAATTTTCCTATTTAAAACCCTGTCTTGATGTTCAGAATCACCTGCCAGTAAACTTGCAACCAGCGAGTACTGCGGTTCTGCAGCTAGTGAGCTATTCTATGCCCTGTTGAGTCTGTAAGATATGTAACGTTATTTAAAAAGGTTATGTATGAATCAATCCAAATAGTGCAATGGTCTTATTGAAAAATTATAAATGGCCCCAAAATCACATTCCTTTTTCACATTCTTTCATGTAAATATATTATTAATAATAATAATAAATATAGCCGCAAGCGGCAATTCTGGGGTTCAAGCCACGAAAGACCAGTAGTAGTTTCCAGGTGACGGAAATCGACTGGGGTCGGCGTATCACAAAATTACACATTGAAGCCAAAGATGAATAAAATAGGTCAAAGCGTTCTCGAGATTTCGCGTTCACAACAAACGGGACGTGACAGACAGACGGCCGGACGGATGGACTGATGGAGCTGAATGCTATGTCCCCCGGCCCTAATACACCTTGACCCCAAAGATGAATGGAATCGGTCAAACCGTTCTTGAGATATCACATTCACAACAAGCGGGACATGACGGACGGATGGACGGAGCTGAATACTATGTCCCCCGCCCCTAATACACCTTGACACCAAAGACGAATGGAATCGGTCAAACCGTTCTTGAGATATCACGTTCACAACAAACAGGATGGGACGGACGGACGGACGACCAGGCGGACGGATGGAGCTGAATACTATGTCCCCCGGCCCTAATACACCTTGACACCAAAGATGAATGGAATCGGTCAAACAATTCTTGAGATATCATGTTGACAAGGAATTTGTAAGTGGTCAAATGATCGTAATGACCTTGAGAATAATGCCAAGGTCACGGAAATCTACTGGGGTCGGCGTATCACACCAATATACCTTAACACTAAAGATGAATGGAATCGGTCAAACCGTTCTTCAGATATCGCGTTCAGAACAAACGGGACATGACGGACGGCTGGACAGAGCTGAATACTATGTCCCCCACTCCGCTCGCTATCGTGGCGGCGGGGGACAAAAACCACTTTAAGAGTGTGTTGCAGGTATTTATGTGGACCTATTTTGCCAGTGTAATGATTGGACTAACAACTTATGATGTGTAGTCTGATTTGTGTTCTGTTAGGCTATTTTGTGCATTTATGGCACTCCCTACTGGTCGATTTGATTGAAAATTTCAGGGTATGTTTCAGGTTCTTATGTGGACATATCCTGTGAGTTTTGTAATGATTGGAAAAACTATTTATGATTTATAGTCTGATTTGTTTTATACCACGTTGCTTTGTTTTGCATTTATAGCGCCCCCTATCAAACAATTTGAATGAAATTTTCTGGGTATGTTTCAGGTACTTATATAAATATATACTGTGAGTTTTATGGCTATAGGACAAACAACTGCTGATTTATAGTCTGATTAGTGTTATACCACGCTGCTTTGGTTTGCATTTATAGCGGCCCCTATCAGTCAATTTGAATGAAATTTTCTGGGTATGTTTCAAGTACTTATATGAATATATGCTGAGAGTTTTATGGCTATAGGACAAACAATTGCTGATTTATAGTCTGATTAGTGTTATACCACGCTGCTTTGTTTTGCATTTATAGCGCCCCCTATCAGTCAATTTTAATGAAATTTTCAGAGTATGTTTCAAGTACTTATATGAATATATGCTGAGAGTTTTATGGCTATAGGACAAACAATTGCTGATTTATAGTCTGATTAGTGTTATACCACGCTGCTTTGTTTTGCATTTATAGCGCCCCCTATCAGTCAATTTTAATGAAATTTTCAGAGTATGTTTCAAGTACTTATATGAATATATCCTGTGAGTTTTATGGCTATAGGACAAACAATTGCTGATTTATAGTCTGATTTGTGTTATACCATGCTGCTTTGTTTTGCAGTTATAGCACCCCCTATCAGTCAATTTGATGGAAATTTTCTGGGTATGTTTCAGGTACTTATATGAATATATCCTGTGAGTTTTATGGCTATAGGACAAACAATTGCTGATTTATAGTCTGATTTGTATTATAGCGCCCCCTATGGGCCGATTTGCATGAAACTGTCGAGGTATGTTCCTGGTACTTATATGGACATATTCTGCAAGTTCTGTGATGATTGGCCCAATGGTTGTTGAATTTTGTCCATTTATGTGCTAAGCCACGCCCCTGCTGAAGTTCATTGGTCAATATCTTGGAAACGAAATGAGATTTCAACAAGCTTTATGCAGTCTTTGATAAGCTTGGTCCACTGATGATCCACAGCAAATTTCGAAGGAATCGGACCTACGGCCTAGGAGGAGATGTCAAAAATGTGTTTTTCAAAAAATTCAAAATTTCGGAAAATCTAATATGGCGGACCTTAGAGGTTTTTATGGGAAAGTTGTAGAGATTGGACCAAGGAATGTCTATACCAAGTTTCGTGTGAATCGGATTTACAGCGTAGGAGTTATGACTTTTAAAGTGAAAACCTGTTTTTCTTGAATTTTAGCGCCACCATCAGGCCGATTGAGTTAAAAATGCCTTGAGCAGCATTTACACACAACTTCCAACCAATGTGCAAAATTTCAGGTCTCTACCATTTACCATCTCACGGGAATTTGTGAAAACATTTCTGAAGAAGAAAAGAAATAATAATAATATTAATAATAATAATAATAATAAAAAATAAACCAGCACAACAACAATAGGGTTTCAGCCCTACGGGCTTGAACCCCTAATAACTTCTTCCTTGTCATGGTGGTGCAGTGATTAGCACTGTCACCACACAGCAAGAAGGTTGTGGGTTCGATTCCGGCCTGGGGCCATTCTGTGTGGAGTTTCAGGGCATGTAGGCTATGACTGAGCTTAATTTTAACTTTTGGTAACAGCAAAGTGTGCGCATATGGCGGGCCGTCACGTCACGATCAGGTTGGGCCGCCATGGCCAAAAATGCCAGGGCCGTTTTTTTGTCCTAGTCCAGCCCTGGATATCACCCATAAATTGGCCTTATACACAGACAATTTGCTTTTATACACCTCCAACCCTCCTTCATCCCTCCCAGTAGTCAAAGACATTTTAATTTAGTTTGGCAGACTCTGTGGATTCAAGTTAAATTTCCATAAAAGCGAGCTCCTTCCAATTAACGCTTTATATATAAAGAAATACCACAGTCTCGTTTCCCATTTAGAGTTGTCACTAAAGGTTTCAAATATTTAGGAGTGTTTATTACAACTTAATTTAATGATCCTTATCCTAAGAACTTTCTCTCTCTTATTGTCAAATGTAAAAAAGACATAATTCGTTGGTCCTCTCTCCCTTTGTCCTAAACTGGTCAGGATAACCTCATAAAGGTGATGATGATGCTCCCTAGATTTCTATACCTGTTCCACATATTCCAATTTTCATAAGGAAATCATTATTTCGTTTGCTGGATCATATGGTATTTTCATTTATATGGGTTTATTAATCTCCACGCATTAAGAAAACCATTTTACAACTATCTAAAAAGTCTGGTGATCTAGAGCATTATTAAATTTCATTCAGTATCATTGGGCATGTAACATTAACCAATTATGTTACTGGATAGACAACAGAGCTAACACGTCCTTCATGGGCCCAAGTGGAATTATGCTGCGTTCAATTTGTACTGGGAGGTCGGGATTTCCGAGCCTACAGTCGGAAATTTCAATTTGAACGCCCCACGAAGTCAGATTTCCAACTCGGAAAGTCGGAGATTCCTCACCTTCTCCAAGTTCTGAGTTCAGAGTTCAAGATGGCTGCACAGTAAATCAACAGTAAGCGAAAGCTGTAATAACAAACTGTATATTTGCAATTATGAGTTATTCGCGTTTCATTAAATCAGTCGTACACACAGTACTGAATAGAGTTTTTTGGTGGACTTACTGCTACGGTGTTTGCACGCAAAAAAAAAAAAAAAAAAATATTGAGTAATGCGTTGTAATCAACAAGTATTGCTGACAATAGCCAATAAAGGCTATCCTGGCTGGAGGACACCCCACTGATTTCAAGTCAGTTTCTGACTTAATAGAATGCAGTCAGCTCGGGTATGACGTGATTCCCAGCCGCAATTTCCAACTTCCGAGCCGAATCGAACACAGGATTACTATGATCAAAGCTCTCCCTTCAGTCTCTAATTACTGCACAGCTTCCCCTTCGTAAGACAGACAGAATTTCCCAAAATCCAGTTGTCACGAATTCATTTAAGATTTGGATACAGTTCCGTAAACATTTTGCATTGGAGAAACCCTCTATTTTGGCCTAGGTTTTTAAAAATCACTGATTTCCGCCCTCTTCTTCTGACCTCATCTTTTGAGTGTGGCATGATAAGGATCCACTGAATGTCAAAGATTTTGATAAGGATGAAAGTTTCACTGATTTTACGGAACTCTCGATTAGGTTTGATCTGCCTAAATCACACTTTTTCCATTTTCTTCAAATAAGACATTTCATAAAATTTCAACATCCTCATTTTCTTAATGACCCCCCTGGGTCCACGATTGATTTGCTTCTCTCTCTACATCCCCCTCAGAAATGTTCCACTTCTGTGATCTTTAACTCCTTTGACTCGCTAAAAGGGGTCTATTCTCCTATGCGCATAAGCCGAATCAGCCTACGCGTATTCTCCCCTTGACTTTAGTCTGTGCATTACGTGCCCCGAAGGCAGTTGCACACTTCGGGCGGAGCAAGGCCAAAATCTGGGCGTTTCTCAGGCAAATAACTCTCATGCGTATTCTCCCCCTGGCTTACGCGTTTTTTCTGTTAAGCACTTTGGAGGGCTGTATTAAGGTCAAGCGCCAATATAAGGCGAAATAGAATATTGCGTTTGATGTCGGTTATAGGCCGAATTTTATCATTTATTTTATTTTATTTAACTTGGTAAAGGTTGAGACATTCAATATTCAATTGTTCATCTGTATTTCTAAACTACATTTCTCATAACCATAATAAATTATCAAACAAAATCATCACATGATATTACGCAACAGCCTGTTCTCCAATTAGTTCAATTACAAACACATAGCAAAGAATTACTACGAGTATAAATAAGATCATCATTCTACCATGCCCTCAAAATCTAAAACCAAAATGCCAGTCCTGCATTTGCTTGCACTCTTGCGTGAGTGCGAAAGAGTAAGAGGAGCACGCCTAGCTCGAAGACGACCGAGCATATATCGGCCTCGTTTGGACATCTTGGGACCAACAGACACCGAGTGCATCCAGCGCTTTCGTCTGGACCGTGAGGCAATCATCTATCTTTGCCGACTTCTGGATGAACAGCTATCCAGCCGCAGCAATCATCCACAAAACATACCCGTGGTCATTAAGGTTACAACTGAGCTGTCGGTCCTGGCATCTGGGTCGTTCCAGAAAGTGGCTGGTGATGTCATGCACATATCACAGGCGTCTGTGTCAAGGAGTCTGACACAGTTCATCGACGCTCTGCTGCACCACATCAGCCACTTCATAAAGTTCCCAGATACACCCGCTGAAAGACGGATAGTTAAGGGGGGGTTCTACCGGGTCACCGGGTTCCCCAGTGTTGTGGGAGCCATTGATTGTACTCACGTTGCAATCAGAACCCCTTCCACTAATGAGAATATGTACAGAGACCGTAGACGTCGGCACGGCATTAATGTTCAGGTTGTGTGCGATCATGATACATGCATATTAAGCATCTGCGCCTAATTCCCTGGCTCGACCCATGACGCCTATGTACTGCGCAACTGCTTGAAATGCCAAAAAACACAATAAATAATTTAAACCATATTAAGCTTGTTTCCAATATTTATCACAATGATACTTGAGTATAGGCCAATAAAAATGACCATTTTACGTAACCCTCCTTCATCCGTATCCACTCCAAGTTCTTCTCCATGCACTTTCACTGCAGAAAGAGTGGACGCCACCTTCTCCTCCAGTGCAGTGAAATGCACGGGGGATGATGGGTGCCCACCACCTGTTACGTTGACACTTCTCCGGTGTTCAGAGGGCCTGGCTTTTACAGCGCCCCGCAGATCTCTCCATTTATGCTTTAAATCGGGTATACTGCGCTTACATCTCCCCACCGAAGCCACATCCAGAACGATTCGCAGCTTTCTTCCTCGGATCAGCCTTCAGTGCCCCCTTGCCATACAACACCTCGTGGTGCCTCTTCACTGATTTCACCAATACCTCTAACTCCTCATCTGTGAAATTTGGTTTTTGGCTTCGGCTCAACGTCGCCATCGTTGTCTTCATGTGCTATTAACAAATGTGACTGCCCTATATGTTCGTGATAATCTAAAAAGTTGTGATCTTCTCACTAGGAAGGAGATTGCTTTTCTAATTGAGGATATCTGTATTAACTAACCCGCGTCTATGTAAAAAAAATTTTTTTAATTTTATTTTTACCACTGATAATACTGTGTATTTTAATGTGTGAAGAAATATATTATTAAATACTCTAGATTGAGCCCTACCCTGGTCAATACCAAAGCACTACCCATTTGTCAATCAATTTTAGCCAATAAAGAATAGCCGACATGGGAAGAATCATCATCAGTAAATGGGATAATTGATTATACTAAAGTACTAGGCACAAGTTCAAGTGAATGTGTCACTCAAATCAAATGGGACATAATAGACTATTGATATGGAATTGTGTGATTGTTGAGGCGGTTTCGGGGCGGGGGGATGACAGCGTGCGGGGTAAGAATCCTTTGTTTGTTAAAGCGTTGCTATGTCCTTTATTTGCAAACCTGACATCGGAGTAGTTTGAGATTTCAAGTGCGCAATTTCTAAATGAGATCATATAAACTGTCTTTGATTGTTATTTTTGTGTGACTAGAATGTTCTCTTTATTTGTCTTCTTCCCTGTCTTCCACGGAACAAACAGGCTGGTGTAGGAGGGGCACATTTTTCAATGCTGATTGCGCTGGTTGAGAAGTGCTAAATTCTTTACTTTTTATTTCATTATCGCGGAAATTTGTTTGTTTGCATAGCTTTAATGCCATGGTGGCTAGAATAAGAAATAAAAAAGATGTCGGCATTACTTCTTGTAATTGGCACAGACATACATAGGCCTACTATTACAGCGGCATATCGTCGGCCTGCTGATAAAACCTCGTATCTTCAAAATGATAAACTTCACAGGAAAATAAAAAATAAATATAAAATTTAAAAGATATAGATTGATAAATAAAATTTAAAATATAAATAAAATAAAAAATGTTTAATTTTGCATGTGAGAATAGTGGACGAACGAGTTTTTGTTTCTTATCAATTTGGAGATACGAGGTTTTATCAGCAGGCCGACGATATTCAAATTTAAAGTCTGGTTTGCTTTTTCCATGGACTACAACTGCATTTTCATGGTTAATCAGAAAATCCTCGTTCCATGTTTTCCTGATAGCCATAATCAATGAGCTTGGTACAGTGTCTGCCTCTCTTTTGGATTAGTCACACCTCTTTCATAAGGCCGCCTACATTCTGAAGTTAAGCGCTGCGGGCGTGATCGAAGCGCGTAGGGGAGAATACGCGTAACTCAAATGCGTGTAACTCGAATCGCGTAAAAAAGGACTTACACACAAATGGGAGAATAGACCCCAAAGTGTATATCCCTGCTGATTTAAAACGTAAAATGGACCCAATTTTGAGATACTATATAGGATTCTTAGTCACTTTACGCATTTTAACCAATATAATACATCGGTCAGGGTCAGATCTACCTGGTTTAATATCAGTATTTTAGGCAGAATTAGTCTGGTGCGAAAAAAGCTTGCCATTTGAATCATCATCATCATCTCATCTGTTCTCAGAGTGCCAGTAGGCGCATAAGGCCGTAGCATAAGTCCGTGCGATTTGAATCTCCCGGGGAAAATGACTTTCTCTGACTTTACGTGCGGTTTCTGCATCCCATAGGCAAAGCTGGTCATTCTGTTGATAGAAGATATACTCTGAGGTTGCCTTACTGTTTATAGTGTTTATTTTTGCGATTTTGGGCGTCATTTGAAGTATTTGGCTGGAATGGTCAACAGGTGTGTTCTGAGAGGGTGCAGTAACACCAATCGTGATGGTGTTAGTACCCACAGATTCCCCAAAGACAAGACTGTGAGGGAAAAATGATTCAGGCACTGGGTCTCTCAGCGCCCTGGATATGGGGGAACCGCATGTGACATCACAAATCTGGATCAATATGGCTAAGGACTCCCTGGGGATTTTTCCAGCCGCTCCCGGTAATTTTCAAAAATTGCGCTATACACGGACCACCCTTGGCAAAATAGCCCTTAGGATTTGGTGTATAAAGGCACAATCTTTTGGACAAAAAAAGATGAATTTGGTCCAGGATATGCACTTTAACACTAGCCCTACAACTCACTTGAAGCAGATCTGGGAGCAGGCAATTGGGATGTCAGTACCTGATAGCCACTGGAATCATATCCTTGATTTTGTCCATTCTGCTTCCTTGTGTCCTAGCCATAGCTTATCACAATGTAAGTTTCTTTTTAGGGTACACTACACAATTGCCCGATTGGCAAAAATTAATCCAGACGCCAGCGATAGTTGCAACAGGTGTAAACAGTCGGCCACTAATCACAATCACATTTTTTTTTCCTGCCCAAATTTATTGGATTTTTGGCGTCAAATATTTAATACGCTTGGCACAGTTTTTGGTATCAACCTCAACCCTGAACCTCTCACAGCCTTGTTTGGCATCCCAGCATTTACAGTACCCAGTTTCCCATTGACTAAACGGCATGTTTTGGCCTTTACAACTCTATTAGTGTGAGGTATCGCTCAGGAACCAGTCGTGAGAACCAAGCAGTGCAGTAAAACTGGACTTTATTATGGAAGGGGGAAAACCCCCGCAGAGCAGGAGGCAACAGTACAGAGTCCACAATCCAAAAACCAAAAATCCAGAGGACGAAATCCGAGTCGTTAACAGGGCAGCAATCACAGTACTCGTAGTCGGGCAAAAAGGGTTCGATACACAGATGCAGAAGGTAATCCAAAACAGAGCCAAAAATCGTAATCAGGGACGGTCCAGTCAGAAGTGAATCACAAAGAATACGAGGCGAAAACAAGCGTAGCACAAGGGAAACGTTCTGACGGGGAACTGCTGTGAGAAGACTGCTTAAATACACACAAAGGAAGTCACATGCTATGATTAGGGACAGGTGAATTGGATCAGACTAATTACGAAGGAGCAAACACAAGGGGAAGCCTAATCACATGAAATTGGCAAAAGCCAAAACACGGACAGGGATCACGAGACAGCCTATTGACAAACATACAGCTCCGGTTAGGGAGTTCTAATGTGCACAGATAATGAGAGGAAGAACAGAGTTAAACAGGTGCGGAGGATCCGCTGAAATGCAGCAAAGTAGATTGAGTGAAGACAAGAGGCGGAGACTAGAATAGGGCGAGTGCTGAGAGCTTGTTAATCAATTAGTAAAGTGCAGCTATACAATCCCTAGTGCTCGTTAGTAAGTTAGTATTATATACAATGTTAGTTTTGGTTAGTAACTTTAACTAAAATAACAAACTGTTGGTACTTGTTAGTAATATAGAAAAGCAAGGTGAAGGAAGCAAACGAGATTAGAAGGAACGATTGAAAACCCCGAAACCATGAAATCACCTGAAAGTGTGGCACACAATACTGGGGGAAATAAGCTGTCACATAACACAAGACCAGACAGGGGAGACAAAGTGCAAAGCATGGCAAAATGCAAAACAATGACCGGAATATGACTGGGGAAATGGACTATGGCAGGAAATACGGAATAAACAGAAACAAAACATGGCATGGATTCAAGGCAATGGCAAGACATGAACAGAACAGGAGCAGAACAGAATCATAACAATTAGCTAGATGCCTCATTTTATTTAATGCCTCATTTTATTTAATTGAAAGCATGCTCTCCCTCCCTCACACAATAGCTGGCTGAAGGAGATTTTGAATCACATCAAACTTGAAAACATTAGGTATTCACTCACAGACTCCAGTAAATCCTTTGACAAAACTTGGAAGCCCTTTATTGAGTATCTGAGTATGGCTACCATACACCCTGATTTTTGATAAGTAGACCTACGCCCTCCCCCCTCCGTTTTGTTTTGCTTTGTTTTGTTTTGTTTATGTGTTCTAACTCAAAGCCAATGGTGGATCTCTAGTGGTGGGAGAAAAATGGGACTTTGGGGTGCGGGGGTCTGTCCAAGGGGTTTGTTTGGATTTTTCAGCCCTGTATTGGCTGGTTTCACCAGCAGTGACAGCTCTTTGATCTTTGCGAGTTTACAGCAAATAATTTCAAATACAAAGCCACCCTTGAAATCAATTTTAAATGTTTTATTTACTTACGCTTATTTGAAATAATCTGGCCATTGGCAGCCGCGCAGCCAGTTGTCCAGTTAGTTTTTGTCCTTTGAAAGAGACACCAATTATAAGTTGGGAAATTCCTGCCATGTCAGTGATCACCCAATTTTGATCTAAATACCTTCAAAATACTGCCAAAAGCTAGCAGTTTGATTTCTTATTTTTATTTCATTTCAACACCAGTATGCTGTGGTTGACAGTGAAAATGACATCATACTCATTGGGCAGGGCCTTATTAAAGACGAGAATGCACTTTGGACTGTGAAGACAGTATTAAAGGGCATCTAAAGTCAATTCTCAGACGGGACATTGAATGTCCAATATTTACAGACAAATCACTTGCTTTTGTAGATATCTTGCATTGTCACATGACCAATTTCATTCTGTACACGCGTGGATAATCCTTCTATTTCGGTTCGTTTGTGCAGGTGCGGCTCACTGATTGGCCGATAAACAAAAACAATGGGAATTGACTTTAGATGCCCTTTAATTGTCAATTTCAAACATGAGAAAAGTGTTTCCCTAAAAGCCCAAGAGGATAATAGGTTTCTGCTTGAGAACAACAGCAAACACCACTTATGAGCAAGAACTTAGGATGCTGCACAATAGGGATTTTTTTTTTTTTTTTAAATAATGAACGGGCTATGATTGAATTCACTGGGCTCACTGCTCAGTTCTCAACCTTAAAGAAAAAAGCTATCTATTCGTACCTGAAAACAAAACAAAAAAAATTGTTTACTCTCAGTCAAAAAAAAAGTGCTCAAACATTAGTGTGTGGCTAATATTCAGCTAAATAAATGGAGTAGATCAGTGAAACTTAAATGTATTAGTTATAATTTGTTATTGAATTATGGTTCTTGTGCTTCAATCATACAAAGAAACAAAAAAACAAGACAGAATTCAATTGATTCACACAAACCATTATTCATTCATACATGCATTTCATTTTACTACATTATTTTGACAATAGCTTCAGCATTGACATTCAAGGATAACAGTTTTAATGTAAATTAGAACTGATGTTTGTCGATGCAAAGAAATATAACAAACATGGTGAAAGTTACCAATCAGTCATTTGAGAATTGAAGACTTTATCATTTGTTACTAGCAATGATTTGTATCTTATTTCTTCTGTAAAGCTTTGTAATAGATTCTCTGAATTCTTCTGTCATCAGTGAGTAAATGATTGGATTTAGCATAGGCGGCATGACATTTGCAAGAGACAGGTTAATAATTCTTAGGTTCTGGTGAATGGAAGAGTCTAGTCCCATTGTGATGCATAAAGGAAGATAGAACACACTCACCAAGATCAAATGAGAAGTGCAGGTTTTCATGGCTTTGAGTCGCTCAGAGGCTGTTGCAATTTTTAATAATGCTCTGGCTATGCAAATGTATGTAACTATAATAAAAAGTACTGGAAACCAGAGCATAACTACAGGATGTGTCCACATAATAACAGAATGTGAAGCATTGTAATTGCACGCTAAACGGTATGTGGGTCCATAATCACAGAAATAGCTGTTTATCACAATGGAGTTGCAGAATGACAGTTCATTGATAAAATACACAACAATGACATTAGCCAAGAAACCAAAAATCCATGATATGCTTGCAACACCTTGCATTGATTTATATGTCACAATCTCATTATATCTCAGTGGAAAGCAAATTGCAACACATCTGTCATAGGACAAAGTAGTCAGACTTAGAGTCTGCACTGTGAGACATGAATAAAATAAGAACATGTTTGTCAAGCAGGCCGCATATGAGATTAAATGTGATTTAAACAGAAAAGTGTCAATCACCTGAGGAACAATTGTGGTGCTTTCACACAAGTCAGACAGGGCCAAATTAAAAACTACAATGTATTTTGGAGTGTGAAGACATTGGTTAACGATAATCATTAGCATGACAAAACTATTTCCCAGGACTGTCAGTACATAAACAAAGCACAGGAAGACATAATAGTACTGTGCGTAAGGAATACCTGCAAAACCACTGATGAAAAAAAAATCAGGACGTACAAAAGTGGTGTTTCTGAAGGCATCTGCAGTCATGGTGCTCATTGCAAGCTTGTTTAGTCTTCACTGTCTCTTGAATTCTGAATAACAGCCCATATGGACCTAAACGTAAACAAGGTGCCCTATATTAGTAAATTCCCATAACATTACCATGTTAGCAATGGTCAGATTATCAAATTTTGCATTACATAAACTGCACAAACACAGATTTATGGATCAAATATTGTTCATTGTCATTTTAATGGCTGTTGTGATTCCCAGAAAAAAACAAGATACAGAATTCCAATGCTTTACTCAACTCATAGAGCTGAAACTGAAGATATTATCAATTATTGTTTTCATTTTTCCTGATCAGTCTTTTTTGACAACACTGAACACAACGTATGTGCATTTTATTGCCAGTGAGCAATGAAAATCTTTTTTAAAAATCCAAGTAGTTCACTTACTCGGGGTAACTGGTAGAAACAAAGCTGCTAATGCAAAGCTGTGCATACAAATCTAAGACTGGAATTGACAATTAATCGTATGTCTTCATCCCATCTTTTTTCTTTTACTGTTAAAAAGACTAAACTTGTCAGCAATGACCCAGCAAGGTTTTTTCTTGCAGTATCTTTATAATGAAAAGTTCTTGTCATTTCGTAATCAAGCTATTCTTCACAACGGATATTTTTGATACCACACCTTCTAATGTTTAACATACCTTTTCTATTTTTAAAGAAATTTTATTTTTACATTACTGCTTCACAAGGACTGAGCTGCACCTTAAAAACTGTACTCAATAAATATTATACTCTGGTGCGGTAGTCAAGTAAAAACTTCGACATTACTACCAGAAGTAGGTCAAAAATGACCCACATGCATTTCCCATGGAATCTTATTGGAAGTTTTGATTCTTATCAACTGTGGCTGTCTATAATACATTTCCTGTGGACCACACATACTATACCAGAAATGTCACCCCTCGGGAAGATTATTCTACACATCTGTTACTTTTATGTATTATCTTCATTTTTTCCTCAGAAAATATTTGATGTCATCAAACTGAAATATTTCAACAAGGAAACTATTCTGTAAAAGAGTAAGAATTTGTGTATGTATGTATTATTCACCTCCACCAAGGCGGTGTATGTTTTTGCCAGCATTGGTTGGTTTGTTTGTCAGTCTGTTAGCAGGATATCTCAAAAACAGCTACATAGATTTTAGCCAAACTTTGCAGGATGTTAGAGTAGCAGAAGAGGAACAAAAGAGTGATTAAATTTTGGCATATCTAGGCCAAAGTACAGCTGAGATATAGGCCTAAGTTCAAATCCACCTATGCTGGCAGAGATTTGAAGCCTACATCAGCCAACGAAAATAACTAATCCTGGCGGTGGAATGCAGCAATACCCTACATCAGCCAACGAAAATAACTAATGCACAGAGTTGCCTTGGCGTGGCGTAGATGTTGCACTCTCTGAGTGCTCGTTATTATTGTTATTATTATTGTTATTAATGTTCAGATATGCTCGTAGGAACAATCGTTCCCGTTCTGAAAAAGCCTACTCTGAATCCAAATTTGCCTAATAATTACCGTCCTATCACTGTTAGTACATGCTATTCCAAACTTCTTGAGCTTTATATTATGCCTTCTCGTGAAAATGACAGATGTACTAATACTCAGTTTGGCTTTAAAGAAGGACTTGGTGCAGATATGGCCTGTTCCCTCTTCAGTGACATGATACAATATTTCACCTCTAAAAATAGTTCGGTCTATGTATGTAGTCTTGATGTGGAAAAATGTTTTGACCGTGTCTGGCACGATGGCCTTTTTTGTACACTTTTAAGCAGAATTGATGTCAACCATTGGTTGCTCTTGTACAGGTGGTACTCCAAGCTCAAGGCCAGGGTTCGCTGGAATGGAGGCTATGGTGATCTTTATAGAATTACCAGAGGCATCAGGCAGGGTAGTCTGCTTTCTCCCATCTTCTTCATTTATTTAATTGATGATCTTCTACTGGGCCGGTTGCACCAACTGGTCTTAAGCCTGGTCTTAGCTAAGACCAGGCGTAACTTGGCATTCTAAGTCCAGTCGCATAGTTATGCCAGTTGCACCAGCTGGTCTTAAGCCTTCTTCTCACTAGGACCAGGCACAAATATTACACTTGGTCGGGAGCAGGCGTAAAGTAGGAAAATCTTGCTGTTTCTATAGTAACAACTATACTAACTGTACTGTTAACGAAAGACGATGGCGCGTCTCATTTATCACCTTTACAACGAGCGGGCATTTAGACGGGAAAGAGTAATCAGGGACAGAAGCAATCCGCTGGACCTTTACAACGACGAGGAGTTGATTGAGAGGTTTCGATTCTGTTGGAGAGATCTGTATGAACTTGTTGAAGAGCTGTCACCAGACTTGCAGTTTGTGTCGGACCACAATGCAGCATTACCACCAACGCTGCAGCTGCTGATGGCACTTCATTGTTACACTCTGGCAAGAAGCAGTGTTAAACTACTACTGTTACTTGGAACAAAGCACAGCTTCTCTGAAGTCAAATTACACCAACGTCGTTTCACATTTTTACAAAATAAGTTATTGATAGCCTATCTCACTTGTTCTCTATCACAACAAAAAAAGTTTATCTTTTTAAATTGAGAAATGTTAATTTCGACCCGGCTCTCCCCGAAATATGTAAAAAAAAAAAAAAACACGCACCTTCACAATTTGCAGTGTTGCTGCTCTCATCACTGTGGTCGACATGGATTTCTGGATGAACATCCTCCTCCAACAGTTCATTAAAACCGCCGCTTTCCACTCCAACCTACCCAGAAAATCCAGGTGAATCCTCGCAAAACAGGTCGACAATTATGTCGCTGTATACGGATGTTTTCGGGGGACGACCTCTGCCGGTTTTGTGACTTTTTTTTTGCGGAAGCATCTTTCTTCGCGTTACTCAAAGGTCTTTCTACTTTTTCCTCACATCATCCTCTGAGCGAAGGCTGCCAGAGTCAGAGCAAGTTAAGTTAAGTAAGACCAACTTAGCAGTTACAACCAGTCTTGGTAAAGACCAGTTGGTGCAACCGGCCCTTGGAGTTGAGTAACTCCGATGCTGGCCTGAGGCTGGGTCACCTGTTGATTAATAATTTGGAATACGCAGATGACTTGAATATCCTTGCTTCAAGAATTCCTGGTTTGCAAAATCTCATTGACATTTGAAATGACTCTGCTAAAAGATGGAGATTTGTATTTAGTTTTTCCAAGTCCAAATGTGCCATATTTGGCGAACCGAATTTTATTTCCACCCCAGTTTGGTTAATGGGTGATAAGGTAATCCAGAGTACTAACAATGTTGAAATATTGGGCATCACTTTTTCAGGCAACTGTAAATCATTATCATATATTGAACACTGTGTGTCTGCAGCTAGACGTAGGGCTTGAAGCTTGTTAAATGCTGGTTTTACCTATTTCGTTCTGAATACTGACGCCAAAGTCCACGTTTGGAAAACTGTTATTTGTCCTGTTTTATTGTACGGTGCTAACTGTATAGCGTTAAACGCTGCAGACCTTAAAACTTTGGAGTCCTTTCAAGCGGACCAAATCAAGCGTGTCCTTGGCTTTCCAAAGCGTGTTCACCATTCTAGGCTGTTGGATGCTTTGTATATCTGTAAAATTGGTGCTATGGTTGAAACATCGAAATTGTCTTTATGTAATCGCATATTTGAGGCGCCCTCCATTGCTAGAGATCTGAATGTATACCTGCTCTCTAGATTTGTCTCTGATGGTGCTGTGGTGAGGGGGACCCTCCTGGAGTTAGTGTACTCCTCTGGTATTTCTCCCCTGCTTGCGGCCTTGGGACGGACATCGGCCCCGCAGGCTTCCCGTTTTCCTGGTCATGGCAGGGATGGTGTCACCGACTCCCTGAGGTGCCTAGCTCTCCACAGCAAATTCAATTGCAAGAACTCCAGAGAACACAGGATGGCAGAACTTTTACTTCGGGCATTTTAAATTCAAATTGTTTGATCCTTTGTGATACACATTGTTTTATCTTCTGTGATGCACGTTTTAACTGTGCCATAATTGTTTGTATCTTACTCACTGTATGTCTTTCTCTTATATCTCCCCCTTGTGGAGGTTAGAATAAATAAATTAATTAATGACAGAATATTTTCTGAGGAAGCATACACCTGCATGTATACACACACACACACACACACATACACAATGGACATTTGTCTATTGCTGTTCTGAGTAATTTTCTTCCTTCTGAATTACTGAAATGTGTAAAATCTGTGAAAAAGTGAAAAGCATATGTGATACATGAAATCATTCTTGTGTGGACCAAACTATAATACAACATACAATGAAAGTGATTATTTTTTAACCAAAATGGCATAAAACTCATTTTTGACTCACTTCTAGAAGAGTGGAGGGTCCAATCACTTGTGCTTCTAAGGGTTAATTAAATATTTTTCATGCAGAGGACGGTAAGAACTGTAAAATGCGCATAAAAATAAGCCTTGTAGGCTGATTTAATATGAATGGAAATTATTTGAGATTACATGTTGCTGTTCTTAATTTTTGTTTGCGCTTTGTTCTACAGACAAATACATTTTTTTAATTTCACATTTGTTACTTTTTCAAAGAGCAGCAGCCTGCTTTTAGATTCAGTTTCCAGCAATAAATAAATAACCATTTCTGTGCACTCAAAACCTAAGCAGAAATTGCCAGATCCGACATAAATGAATGGGCAATGCACTAATTTATGCCAGGCACTTACCAATATGTTTACGAAATTACAATGTTCTCAGTATTTGCCAAAACATGGAAGAACTATTGCTCTGTTTCTGGGAATCCAATGCCTTTCAATATTTCTCTTTCAGCATTTGCATGCCCTTGACCAGGATGATAAATGAGTTCAAAAATGGTGATGATTCCTTCTTATATCTGAGCGTGTTTGCACTGAGCCGTGCATCGAAGGAACAGGGCACAAAAATAAACGCTCATGGGAATTAAGTGCAACGCATTTGAGTGATAATGACCAATTTTCTGCTTGGAATATTAATTTATTGATCACGAGCAATTTGTTTGGACGTCAAAGCGCAGGATTATGAATATTTTCCTTTGAATCTGAACAACATATGTTAACTCATAGGTAAGGATGGGGATCGTTAATTTTTATTGATATTGATACCACTATCGAGACTCCCTAGCAATTCAAGTCCTTATTGATACCACTATTGATACTTTTCTATTATTTAGTGGAAAGACGAGATGACAATACATTTTCAACAGAACTGATTGCCTTTTTTGCCTAACAAGTGACTGTTTCTGAACAGAATGAGAGATTTTCAGCCTTAAAACACACAGCTGATGTGACAGGAACCCCTTCAACATAATGTATAACAAAGAATATTAAAACTGTATCAACAGCAATAAATTAAAAACATTTTCACAACAATAAATAAAATATATAAATGAAATAATTAACATGCTGCATCACATTAGCAAATTTTAGCAAGTGTTGGTTAATGTCTACCATCAGTTTCATGTCATGTTTTAGTGATTGTATTTGTATTATTGTATTTTAATTTAAATATCTGCTTTAAAAATCTTAGCATCAGTAATTTTAATGATGTAGTATAAGCTGATTAGAGCTTGTGCGAGGAAGTGAAATAGGCCTTAATTTCATTCATAATATGTACTTTATATTGCTGGGTAACCAGAAAAATTTTTTCCCAACAATTGTACTTATTCAGGTTTCTTACCAAACCCGAATTTTCTTTATCATTGACGTTACATCTGAACACAGCCAGGGAAAATAAGGGCCTCGGCTGACGAACAGAAGCCAAAACGATGCCTCTCACAAAAGGGGATAAATTATCAAAAATGAAATAAAAAAATTCTGGAGCACACGATTATTTAGGCAATTTATGAAGGTGCAGGTGACTGGTGTTTCTAAAAAATGTCTTCTTCAGAGTCAAAATTGCCACAATAATCATGTGGTCCAGAATTTCTCTCATTTTTGTTAGATTAGAACACATCACGGTAACGTATTATTTGCAGTCGCCCAAAAGTCATTTTACTAACACGACCTTGAACGCGCATCGTAATCTGTCGAAACCTCGTTTAAAGCCCTGGCCCGGATGGCTTTCCAGCCGATTTTTATAAATTATTCTGGAAGCAACTGGCCCCACACCTGCTAGAGATGTTTATTGAGTCTTTCAATTTAGGTAAATTCCCCTGTATTAAACCAGGCCTGCATCTCGCTGCTCTTAAAGAAGGGTAAGAAACCCTACAATGTGGTTCCTACCGGCCTATTAGTCTACTTAATGTTGACTTTAAATTACTGTCCAAAGCGCTGGCCAAGCGCTTAGAAACTGCTCTTCCCTCGATTGTATCTTTGGACCAAACGGGGCTAATTCGTAACCGGCACTCCTTTTTTAACCTAAGGGGGTATTTAATGTGGTCTATAATCCTTCTCCATCCACTTTGCCTGAAGCCTTAGTTGCGCTGGACGCGGAGAAGGCATTTGATAGAGTGGAGTGGGAGTATTTTTTATTTTGAGAAAATTTGGTTTTGGGGAAAAATCTGTCTTGTGGGTTAGATTATTATACGCATCTCCACTCACCTCTGTTAGAACAAATGGCACAAATTCTGAATATTTTCACTTATACCGCTCTACGAGGCAGGGGTGCCCATTAAGTCCCCTTTTATTTGCCCTTGTGATGGAGCCTTTGTCAATTGTTTTACGATCCGATCCTGATATCTGGGGTATAACGAGATATGGGGTAGAGCTGAAAGTAGCCTTGTACGCCAACAATCTTTTGCTGCTTTTATCCGATATTGCGCGCTCCATTCCTGCAGCCCTTTCAGTTCTAGACGCTTTTAGTAAAGTTTCGGGATATAAGCTGAATCTTGACAAATGTGAAATATTAGCGGTTAACTAGGAGGCAAGAGAGTACTCACTTGAGCAGTTTCCATTTAAGGTCGCTAACTCTGGTTTCGTTTATCTTGGAGTGTATATAGCTGACACACTGACTAATCTCTATAAGAAAAACTTTCTATCTCTGCTTAGGCAAATTAAATCTGACTTTGAACGATGGTCTCTCCTAAATCTCTCTGTTGCTGCTAGGATTAATACAGTCAAAATGAATATTTTTCCGCGTTTCTATTCCTATTTCAGTGCATTCCAATTTTTCTCCCTCTCTCATTTTTTTGTAAAGTAGACAGTCTTGTCCTGGATTTTATTTGGAACAAAAAGACTCCCAGGCTGAGCCGCCAAGTATTACAAAGACCCAAAGCTTCAGGTGGAATGGCATTGCCAAACTTTTTGTACTATCACTGGGCGACAACTGTTGGAAACTTGAATTATTGGGTTCGGTGCGAAGATATTGAGGTTCTTCCATCATGGCTAGTTATGAAGGCGACGTCTGCTCATCTGGTATCTTTGAAAGCCTTATTATACTCATCCCTTCATTCCTCTACTTCTGGTTATACTAAAAATGTGATTGTGGCCTCCTGTCTTAAAACTTGGGTTCACTTTAGACGCCATTTTGGCCTGCATACACTCTCTGTTGGGGCTTCTTTATCAGCTAACCACAAGTTCCCTCCATCTTTACTGGACGATACCTTTGCTATATGGGCTAGGCTGGGCATAAAAACCATCAGCAGGGTTCTCCACTATCGTTAATGACCAGGCGGGCCGCCCGTTAGTTCTGAGTGATTGCGCAATCGGCGCCTGTTCATAATATATGCGCCCGTTGAGAATCCTCGGCCACCCGGTCAAAAAAAAAAAAACAGAATTTAAAGAGCACTGGAAGACGCACGATTGAGTGTGAAATATTGATGAAATAAAACGCATTCCCCCCTCCCCAGCTCAACAAAACAAACCTGCTTGCAAAAGAACGCCACCTACCGCCCAGTCATTGAAAATTTTAGTGGAGAAAACTGCATTAGAGACATGTATGTTGAACCCATTTTTGCATCTTTTCAACAACTAGCTGATAAATTTTCGCTCCCTAAGGGACAATTTTTTAGGTACCATCAAGCCCGTAACTGGGCCCGTACCGCATTCCCAGAATTCCCGGCTCTCCCCAATCCTTCAAACTTTGAGGTGTTCTTGAGACCTCTTGTCTCATTGAGGGGGGCGATCTCGATAATATATTCAAACATTTATGACCTCAGTCTGGGTCCTTCTGCTACTCTTAAAACGGTCTGGGAGACAGATTTAGATAGGATGATTTTAGATGAGGAATGGGTAGAGATCCAGAGGAGAGTGCATAAGTCTTCAATTTGTGCCAGACACAGTTTTATGCAATGCCAGATCCTGCATCGAGCTCACTATACCAAAGCTCGGCTTGCAAAAATGTTTGATACAGTGTCTTCTTTGTGTGACCGATGCCAACAGACCACAGCAAGTTACGTACACGTTTTGGAGCTGCCCCTCATTGCATAGATTTTGGTCGGAAATTTTTGTTACATTATCCAAGGTAATTGGGAAAGGATATCACCCCTAATGCTCTGACTGCTCTGTTTGGTGTGTGGCCTCTTCCATTTGTTCTCTTTCCTGTTAAAAAAGACTTAATAGCATTTACAACCCTACTGGCCAGGAGGTTAATACTGTTGAGATGGAAATCCACAGTCCCACCCACCTATACGCACTGGGTTAAAGAGGTGCTTTATTTTCTCAAGCTGGAGAAAATCAGACAGACCTTGTCTGGTAAGACGGCTTCATTTGATGGGACTTGGAACTCTTTTTTGTCTTATGTTGACAGCTCAAATTGCCAGATCTCTTTGGACTGAAATGAGAATTTCAACAATGTACCTATGCATGAGGTGTTTCCTTGTTTCTGTTCTTCTTTTCCTATTTTATTTTAGTTTTCTATCAACTTACTTATTACTTTACTTGATTATTAATTTATCATTGGTATCATTTATTTATTTATTTTTTTGCTATGTAGCGTCTCATCTTCTGCTCTTTCTATGTCTAGATGGGGTAGGTGCCAGGGGTGGGGGGGGGGGGGTTTGAGTCTTGTTGTTAGGCTCTGTTAAATTGACATCTGTAACACTGAACCTGTGAATCACTGTTTTTCTTTATGTGGAAAAATCAGTAATCAGATTGTTAAAAAAAAAAGAAACCTCGTTTAGTCAGCTAATTAGCTTTATCCAGCCGATTGCAACACAAATTTCAGTATTAGATTACGATACTGAAGTACTTTAGTTTTACGTATAATATAATTCACTTTGATCTCTGATCCAACGATGGTGCTCTTTGGCACTTCGATAATGATGGAGTAATTGATCCTGTTTAGCTAACACTTGTAAGTGAATGTGCAGTAAAACCAACTTTTCCTTAAATCAATTTATTTTGTTCTTTTGTCACATTACATTTGTTTAGCACGTGCAACTATCGTTGGGTCTTAAATTATCATTGGGTCAGGAATCACACGTAAGTAATGTATGCAGAACTAGCCATAAAGTCTATCAGTGTATTTTTAACTATCAGGACATGCTACAGAGTTTGGGTATGTTTACTGCAATTGCTTTGAGTGAACGAAGCAGATGGCTGGCCCACAGCAACAGCAGCCAAAGTTGCCGGAGTTATTTTAACCCGAAGACAGTCGAAGGTAACGCATTTTTTGTTTAATTTGGTGCACAATGCGGGTGTGCTTGCCCAGCTAGCAATTTTTTGTTCCCAAAACGTTCTGAGAACGTTACTTTTAACGTTCTCGTAATGTTTTCAGCGGGAAGTTTTTTATAAGTTCCCAGAATGTTCTAGGATAACATTCTCTAAAAACATTTGAGAAATGTTGTGTGATAACCTCCTTAAAATGTTTACAGAAAACCCAGCTAGAACATTATCCCCTAACGTTCTTGAAACGTTTTCAGCTGAAAGTTTTTAATGTTCCCAGAATGATGCTATTTTATTTTGGATAAAAATCTTTAATAAAAATCTATAAATGTTTTGTAGTAACATCTCATCAAAATATTTAAACATTATGGCAACATTCCCATTCCATCTTAAGCCTAAAATTTCCTGACTGACCACTGGTTACTAGGATCACTGATAATTTATTTAAATATTGGAATTGGACTATTAACACATGTAAAAGTGATATCAATATTCAACAATCTTTCAGCAGAATTACTTCTTCATTTATTTAATGCTTTAACACTTTTTTTTTTTTTACCAACTTAACAAACCAACATTCTGTTACAACAAAAACATCCAAACAACAGAAACTGGCAAAGTGAACAAGTGTTTCAGTTTTGTAAATAAATAATAATATTTTTTTTTTTTTAAAAAGTAAAAAGTAAAGAAAAAAGATTTAGTCCCAGTCCTCAGACAACAATGTGGGGCTTTGGTTTCCCTCCCTCTGGACAGTTGACAGACTTGTGTCCTCAGAGAGGGTCCACCTGCATTATCCGCCTGCATTATAACAAATACAGTACTTAAAACCAGAATTGTCTCAGATTCATCAGAAGCCGTTTTGGTAACCCTTTAAATTACAGGCCATTAATTAGATAGTAATCACTGGAAATAACCAAGGAATATCCAAGTAAAACAGATGTAAGTAAACAAGACAGTGAAATGTGACCTCCCCCTGCAGGCTCTCTTCGTTCACATACTGCACACCTAGAAATTTGCTATATCCATAGCTAAAGCCTGGAGGCCACGTCATTATTTGATTCTGTCTTGATTACTTCAGTTAAAACTAGTAACTTCATTCTAGTCCCAGGCAAGGTGGCTTTGATGTAAATTTTAATGAAAATGGAGTAGTTTCGTTGGAAATTATGTGCAAGTGAAGCAGTGATGATAACGCAAACACACAACTTCCCTCCAAACAACTAACTTGACTGCACCATTGCATACATTCTTATTTGCTGCACATCAATATGCTCAAATATCTAATTTCAACTAGAATTCACACAATACTAGCCCAAACATAAGCCTAATGACAGAAAGACATCTCAATGTGCATCATAACACACACATACCACCTCTAGTAGGGCAGGGTATCGATTCAGATTTCCCAAATTGATTGATTCGATTAGGGATATTTCAGTTACAATACTATATATGCATAGTATTGTAAGTATTGTGTATATATATATTAAATATTCTCATAGAAATAGTGCCGTAAATTGTGCAAGGAACCTTCTAACCTGGTGCATTATTAAAAATATCAATGTTTATATTAATTATTTACCCCAAAGCAGCTGCATTAATCATGTACTTTTTCAGTGTTTCCCCTACCATTGGTTTTAGGGGGGATGCTCAAGTCAGTGGGCCAGACACAGCAGTGCAGTCAGGCTCATGTAGCTCAATAACTCAACTCTCTATACTTCATAATGTTGCTCCATCTTGTTGATGTTAAGTGTTGATGTTACTGCTGTAATGTCTGCCAGTGGATTTTTTAAACCCAGCCCTAACCTCTAGCAAACATGTAATATCTGCTCACAGCTCATCACAAATTGTGTGCTTGGGGTGACATCAAACCTCAGCTGTCATAAAGACAATTCATTCATTAATTGTCTTCTGAGTTGGCTCTACTGCACTTCAACTCCTGAACACACAAAATAACAATTTTCATATAAGGAAAACTGAGCCGCTGCAGCATTACATTGGTCACGTTACACAAGGGAACCCATGCTGGCGCCAAAACTTCAAATAAAAATATCCACAAAACGTATTTTAGTGGTTTGAAACGGCACAAAAACGGCCAGGTAATGTATCAGAAATTATAATAAACAACGGGCATCAAACGTTTTCACATAAATGATTTAAATTTCAAAGAAAACAGTAAAATTACAGAGCAGCGTTTTGAACACAACTTACCCTCCACAGTGCTTAACAGCGCAGTGAGGGAAAGAAGGGAGGGGCTACGGAAGCCCAACAGAACTACGGGAGCTCAGGAGGTACAAAAGAGGCTTTACAAATTAAAAGTAAATTAAATTAGTATCTTGGCCCTGGTGATGTGCTGACAATTTTCAGCATTGACCATAGGCGGATTTGGGGGGGGGGACTGACTTTTCGAAGACAGCCTTTTTCGCACATTACACACAGGGCTTAAAGCTCGAAACATTGCCATGCCGGAAAAATGAAATTACCGGGGTTCGTCAAAAAAAAAAAAAGTTCCGTACTAACGCACTTTGTGATGGTCAGAGGTGTATAGTAACAAAGTACATGTACTTCGTTACAGTAGCCTACTTAAGTAGGTTTTTTTTTTTGAGGATTTGTACTTTACTTGAGTTTTGACTTTTACTTTTACTCTACTTCATTTAAAAGATAAAAAGTATACTTTCACTTCGTAACGTTGACACTGGCCACTTCGTTACTCGTTACAAATTAAAATACGAATTTAATTCATCATAAGGATTATCTGGATTTGGCGCGTTCGAGAACAACGGTGCTCGGCAGGGGAGCTTTGTACAGATGTTGATGCCAGCGGACATGAAGGTGCAAATTTATGCACGCAGTTACAATATTACATCACTAGATGGCAAACCAGGATCAGGTATTGACTATTCACAAGCAAGCCAAGCTGAAACACGGTTTTATGGATGAGCTCACTCCTAATTTAAATGCAGGATTTCTACTTTTATTAAAGAATTTACATTGTGATATTGACACTTCTAGTTAAGTTAATCCTGAGTATTTATTGCACTACAGTTTAAATGCTATATTTTAACACGGGACAACTAAGCCTCTTCAATACTAATGATTTCTATAGCTGAATGTGTAAAATAGCAAGTGACTATTCAACTCTGACAACTGTACACTGTCTGTTGTACGCAGTCCTATATGGATTAACTATAAGACGAGTGATAACATTTGTTTAAGTAGTGATAACAGCGCTATATCTTAGAGCAGCGTTTGTGCCAGTGCAACTGGATCTTAAACTTGATTATGACAAAGTGATTGATATGTATGCCTGTAGATACCACCGAAGAATGCTCTTCATCAACCCATTCAGTGAGAATTAAAAATTTCCGGAAGATGATTTTGTAGCTCTGCATGCCTACTGAATATGCCGAAGGTGCAAGAAGGAAATTCACTTCAAAGTGAATTAAATACCATTCTCCATGAAAGAAAACAACTTTAGTGTTGTGTTTTAAATGTTTAATCCATGATGTATCCTGATGGATGCTTTGATCATTTTCGCAGTTTGTCCGTTTCTATCGGAATAGGACCTAAGTCTCATTGTTTTGATTGTCTTTGCAGAGTTAAGTGCAAACTTATACCTTAAATAGGATAATTGTTAATGAAAAAAATGCTTTTTTCAGCTAACTGTAAGACCTTGAATTTTGTTCCCAGGTGCCAGGAAAACGTGTATTTGGCACTTTCCTTTTCAAATTTTTCTGGGGGAGGTTCCTCAGACCCCTCGAGGCTTCGCGCCGTCGGCACTCGTAAATTCCTGGATCTGCCCCTGTTGACCCTGTTATGGCAAGAAATCCAGACAAGAAATCCATCATACAAGCAGATTAAGATATGTTTTGGTCTTAATGGTAAACTACAAAATTAAATTAATGTAAACACTAGCCTCAAAAAGATTTAAATGCAATCAATGCAAATACTACTACAACAACTAATAATAATAATAAACTACTAGGCTACTGTTACTACTACTATCCATTATTATAGACTATAATGCAAAATACTACTACTACTACTACTACTACTACCATTAGTAGCCTACTGGTCTGGTAGTACTACTACTACTACTACTACTACTAATATTAACAAAAAAACTATTGCTATCTATTATTATATTATTATTTTCACTATTGTTGTTGTATGTACAGACTACAGTCCTAAGAAAACATACTAATTCAGGATCAAACAGACTGAGTGAGTTTATAGCCTATTAATATATACGACCACCAACTGGTCATTTTACCTCCTTTTCAACAGAGGTGAATGCATAGGGCGTTAATAGGACATTCAATAAATGTTAATCAGGGCCAGTTTTTTCTCCAGTCTATACAGAGACTGGAGACAGAGATCCTATCTAATGAGTAGCAGCTTAGGTGTCTGTGCCAGAAAGTTTTATTTCAGCAACATACCTACCTTCAAGTGAAGCACAAGTTTCCTCTTGTTCTGCCTTTTTTTCTCTCTTGCTCGCTGCTGACCATGGATGTATGCTCCTGACTCGTCTTTATGACGACATGTCGACATCTCTTCACCTGCTGCAGCTCTGCAAGTGCCTGCCGGCGCAGCCCTCTGATTAGTCAGATGTCGAGTGCTGTCAATCATTGCTGCGATGCATGCTCGGTCAGATCACAGGTCTCTTTTTTCGAGCTTCTTTGAGCTGATTGTGCTCTACGTGCGCCTCACGGTAGCGCATATGCGCAACGGATGCGCATATGTGCAATATGCGCAAATGCGTCCCCTCGCGCAAAATGTGGCCCCCCATGGAAGATGAGGCCCTACACTGATTATTGTCAACATTTTCCATCTTTCTTTCCTTTAACATCAAGGGTAAGGACAAAATTACACACCTAAATTATCATATTTTGGGGGTAATTGTATATATGTATGTATGTATGCATGTATATGTGTGTGCGTGCGTGCCAGTTTATCAGCCCCAGGATGGCTGGGAGTCTGGATGGATTAGCAGATGTTATTGTGATGTGTTTGGTCGTGTCTTGGTTGGCTTTGGGGAGGTAACTTGGGCTGCATCCCTGGAGCTGGTGTGGGTTGGGACATTTTATATAAAAAAAAAAGTTCTGTCATCTGTCATCTGAGGCCTAAATAACATGAAAACATTCTGAGAACATTTTCCAAATGTTACTTTGTTCTTCCTTTGTTATCATGTAACATTGTGGGAATGTTATATAGAAGACCATTCTATCATCTGTTACCTCAACAACATCCCCAAAACATCCTCAGAATGTTGCAGACAAAATGTTCTACGTTTGTTAACATATCATATTACAAGAATGTTTTATGAAAAACGTTTCGTGATGTGATGCATCAATAACATCCTGACAACATTTTCAAAATGTTGCTTCAAGAATGTTTTTCTTTTATCGTGTAACATCGTAGCAATGTTTTATGAAAAACGTTTTGTGATCTGAGGCCTCGATAACATCCTGACAACATTTTCAAAATGTTGCTTTGACAATGCTCTTCCTTTGTTATCATGTAACAATGTAGCAATGTTTTATGAAAAACTTTTCGTGATCTGAGGCATCGATGACATCCTGACAACATTTCAGAATGTTGCTTCGAGATTGTTCTTCCTTTGTTATCATTTAACATTGTGGGAATGTTTTATAGAAGACCATTCTATCATATGTTACCTCAACAACATCCCCAAAACATACTCAGAATGTTGCACCTAAAACATTCTTCCTTTGTTAACATATAACATTTTAGGAACATTATTTGACATTATAAACATCCTTGAAACATTCTTTGAACATTAGATGAAAATGTTCTCTTTAAAACATAATCAGAACTTGTAGGGAATGTTAGCCAAAGTTGTGGGAACGTTCCCTGCTAGCTGGGTTACCTTCTAGTATTGAGCAAAGCTCTTCTTTTGAGCATTTATCAGTACTTTCACTATAGAGAAAACGTTATTGCACTTTGGAGTCTTTATCAATAGGAACAGGCCCCCAAACCTCAATATTGGTATCCAGCATTGGGACCGCGTTCTCATTTATCATCTGCTCCAGTCTGTTCCTTTGGTCAGTTAATTAGGAACACCTCTCAATCCATCTTCGGTCTCCAGGATTGAGACTGCGTTTAAGCTAAGCTCTTCGGTCTTGCTGTCAAGCGGTCCTGCTTCAGAGAGGGGCATTCACCACCTGGCTTCTGCCCCTGGACGGCGTCTGGCCAGGTGCGGACATGCCCCTCAACTCACTCCAGAGTAATAACAACCAAGCACTAAGCTAGACTGCTCTCTTACTATTCTGAGCTTTGGCCTCACCCCTCCCATTACCATATTTGTATCAATACATACCTATCTTTGGATTGTACCATGTCTGAATTTGGTTCCTTGTCTAAATCATAACAGTGCAACCCAGCTGAGTAATGGAACCAGAGATATGCCCAGCCTGGTTGACACCTGAGGTACCAGAGGGTGCGAACTGGCCAGCAAGAGGAAGAGCTTCACCAGCTGCACCAATTCTTTGGCGCCCTTTCCAACCAACTCGTGGCTATTATTGATATCTCCAAAGATCCCGGTGCCACTCAAGCAGCCAGCGCTATTATGCAGTGGTCCCCCCCAGACCTGGACAGCCTCATTGACTTGGCATTGCAGGTAGATTCCCAGCTGCAGGAGATGTGGTTCCAGGCACATTC
The DNA here is from genome assembly GCA_029692085.1 of Gymnothorax javanicus. Lineage (NCBI taxonomy): Eukaryota > Metazoa > Chordata > Actinopteri > Anguilliformes > Muraenidae > Gymnothorax > Gymnothorax javanicus. The sequence goes on from CM056199.1 coordinate 69,352,784, forward strand.
CCTGCCGAAGTGCCAAGATGTTCTGCTTTGAGCCATGCCCCACCTGGTTCCCTTGGAAGCATTGGCAGTTGACCGGGGTTAGATTCACAAGCTGGCCCAAGTAGAACAGCTGAGACGGATCCACTAGAACCTTAGCCTGTATTGTGGAAGCCTTAACCATGTCATTGTTGAGTGTCCCTATTCCTGTGAGAGAGGTGCTTTCTGGAGCTGATGTCTCTTCAACTCAGCCACTCCTGCCAATTCGTCTAATCTAGGAAGGTCGTCTAATTTCCATCAAGGCCCTAGTCGACTCAGGAGCAGACAAGAACTTAATCTATCCTGGTCCAGCCCTCAAAATTTGAAAAATCTTCTTAACCAGAAAATGGGTTACGTGGAATTTACCTTGCGTAACCCATAGTTCGGTTAAGCACTTTTTTTTGCGTAACCCATAGGTTACGCAAACGGGTTACGCCAAAACAGGTTTCGCAAAACAGGTTTCGCAGGCACGAAATGTCTCTTTCGTCGTTCAAATTGATAGAAAAGTCATCTTGAAACCACCATTTTCGAAAAGTTTTGATGTTCACCAGTGTTTCCCCAAGAATTTTTTGTAGCAGCGGTGCTATGTGTGGGTAACCTAGCAACAGTAGGGGGGTCCAGGGGAATCTTCAGAAAATTTAGCCTTTTCGAGTTTTTGCTTAACATGCCTAGAATATGTCCATCATTGCCTTCCAGTGCTTAAGCAGAGCAATTACTGCCCAGCCGATATACGGCGGGAAAATTAAGTGTTGAACGTGTCAGCATTTTTCTCAGTAAATATATTTATAAAAGGGCTATCGACATTAAATTTTCATCAGATGTCGGTAACAACCCAAGTAATCCACACATACAAAGAAATCAAAACAAATAAGTCCATAAATTATGTGTAATAAAGTAAAATGACACAGGGAATAAGTATGATGATAGTACAGCTCTTATATTAATATTCAATTCAATTTCAATTCATTTATTTGTATAGCGCTTTTCACAGAGACTGTCACAAAGACGTTTTACAGTGAGAGATTAAATAAATGAAAGGGCAGTGCCCAGCCTATTCCCCATCCTATTCCCCACTACAGCAAATGAGGCAAAAAACTCACAGTAGGGAGAAAAATCCTCAAACAGTGGTGAGAAAAAAACTCCCCAGTCGGAAGAAATCTCAGGAGGAACCCGACTATAGTGGGGAAGCCCATCCTCCGCGGGCTAGCTAAATAATAACGAAATAAAGTCAAATAGAGTAAAATGGCAAAAGAGTTCCATTTAAGTCCATCTGAACAGTGGCGTCTGTAGCACCAGGAAGTGGCATGTCGAGGATGGTGCAGAACTGGATCAGGACCGGATCAGGACAGCAGGACAGCAGCAGCCAGCGCTCATGGTGAGGTACAGGGCTTGGACGGTCCAGGACTCAGGGTAGTGGACGGAAAGATCCTCGGAAAGAGACACAGAAAAAAGGGGGGTGAGGCACTGGATAAAACTACTGCATGTTAGTAAAAAAATCGTCCTGTGCCAAGTGAGAAATTATTAGCAGACTGGTCAGAAAACAGTCAACACCCCTCCATCCATTTCCTGCAGCACAGAGGCCCTACACTTACACCAGGCTGCAAGATCACCTTTCATTTTCTTAACCCTTTCGCAGGCAAATTTTGGCCCAGATGCATACCCCCACGGACGGATTAATTTTGGGTTTTTACCAAAATATGATTGTTATTCAAAATAACAATAAAATAACACCAAATCTCATAATAAGTTTCCCATAACTGATGTTTTTATGTTTTAATCCTCTCCAGAATCGCTAAAATCGTTTGGATCCAAGTCACTCCCGCTCTCTGGATATTCAAACTCATCGTCAGAGTCATTCAATAAAGCAAAAACTTCATCCACGTTGTATTTACGTTTAGAAACACGGCTAGAATGCCGGCTATTTGTACTGCCGATGATGCCATGTTCACATGTCCCACAATTTGACCGGGAAGTAGTCTCAGATTTAGCGTTTTTAGAAATCCCATGCTTCGTTCACGGCTAAAAATACAGTGCTGGGTGACCTGAGAGACAGCCAATGGTAATGAGTGTAACTAACAAGGGAATTCCCGCAATCGGGGAATTTAAAGAAGACTTTATAAAACACGTTGGTTAAAACGACAAAAATGTTGCTGTGCCTGCGAAAGGGTTAACACTAGTACCATATGGACCTCCCCAGTGACTAAGGCTGTAGCAAGCCCCACTGGCACTGTTGATGCATGCTCAGTGCCACCGGTTCCACATGGATTTGTTTAACACTGCCACAAGTACCATATGGACCTCCCCGGTGACTAAGGCTGTAGCATGACCCACTGGCACCGTTGATGCATGCTCAGTGCCACCGGTACCACATGGATTTGCTAAACATTACTACCAGTACTATGTGGACCTCCCCAGTGACTAAGGCTGTAGCAAGCCCCAGTGGCACCGTTAATGCATGCTCATTGCCACCGGTTCCACATAGATTTACTTCACTCTGGCTTCCAATATCTTGTGAACTTATCATAAAACTAGGTTTTAATCAGTCCCACCAGAACCACAAAAATGTTTATACATTTAACTAATCATAAACTAATCATAGGCTTGACTAAAAAGGTAGGTTTTTGCCTACTCTTGAAGATAGAGAGCGTGTCTGAGGCCCGAATGTTTGTTGGGAGATTGTTCCACAAGATTGGGGCTTTGTAAGAGAATGCTCTGCCTCCAAATGTAACTCTGGATATATTTGGAATTTTCAAATATCCAGCACCTTGTGAACAAAGTAATCTTGGAGGGGAGTAAGGACCGAGAAGTGCACTAAGATATTCTGGGGCCAAATCATTTAAGGCTTTGTAGGTAAGCAGTAGAATTTTATATTCAATTCTAAATTTGACAGGCAGCCAGTGAAGATTTTTGAGTACTGGGCTAATGCGGTCATATTTCTTCGTCCTGGTCAGAACCCTAGCAGCAGTATTCTGCACTATTTGAAGGCAATTCAGGGTAGAACGGGTGCAGCCTGACAGTAAAAAGTTACAGTAATCCAGCCGAGAGGACACAAATGCATGAACCATTTTTTAGGCGTCGTGAAAAGACAACATTTTTCTCAGTTTAGATATGTTTCTAAGATGGAAGAAAGCCACTTTTATAATGTTATTAATATGACAGTGGAGAGAGAGTTAGAATCGAGGGTGACACCAAGGCTTTGGACAACTGCTTTGGCAGAAACTGGGAGTCCATCAACATCGAGGGAAAACTTGAGGAATGTGTCTCTGAGCAATTTGGGACCAATTACCAATATTTCAGTCTTATCTGGATTTAAAGAGAAAATTCTGTGTCATCCATGCTTTAACAGCTTTAAGACACATCTCTAATCTAGTTAGTGGATCAATTTCACCTGGCTTAAAAGATATGCAGATGACACACAGCTTTATATAACAGTGGTACTTCACATCATATCTACTTATGATGTTTCTAAGGGGAAGCATGTATAAGGAAAACAGCAGAGGGCCCAGAACAGATCCTTGAGGTATTCCAAAATTTACCGTGGAATACTTGGAGGAATTACCATTTACTCTAACAAACTGACATCTCTCAGAAAGATAAGACTTAAAACATGAAAGGGCGAGTCAAGAAATACCAACCAGATTTTCTAGCCTGTAAAGAGGAATATGGTGGTCTATTGTGTCGAAGGCAGCACTTAGATCAAGTAGGACAAGGACAGAGATGCGGCCACAGTCCATGGAGAGAAGTAGATCATTCATTACTACACTGAGGACTGTTTCAGTGCTATGATGTTTTCTAAAGCCGGACTGAAACCTCTCATGTACCTTATTCATTTGCAGGAAGAAAGTAATCTGTTGGGCAACACATTTCTCAATGATCTTGGATAAAAATGGAAGGTTTGAGATCGGCCTATAATTAGCCAAAACTGTTGGATCTAAATTTGGTTTTTTGAGTAGAGGCTTAATTTCAGCCATCTTAAATGAAGTCGGATACAAATATACATAAATAATGTACAAAATGTGTCAAAATCCTCGGTTCCGTCCCCTGCCATGAGTCATAGGCCTGCACATACCTATTCTAACTAGAATGACAATAAATCAGGGTGGGCTTACCGACAGCCTCTTTTTTATTTTTCATTGACCATTTCTTTTTGATGCTTCTTTTTTATTATTTTCATAATAGAGAAATAGAAACACAATCACAAAGGTGGAGGTTATATAAATAAAAATAAATAAATAAAATTAAAAAATAATAAAAAGGTAAATAAAAACAATCAAACAAACAAAAAAAATTACAAATATCCTGACAGAGGTTTCATATTTTGACATATGACATACAGATCATCTTAGACAATGGCACAGCAAGAAATTAATTTTCACACTGCCCAAATCCACCAACCCAAACAGCGCAGTAAATGGGGCTGAATTAAATTGCTCGCTAAAAGCCATCGTAAGGAACTCAAACAAGGGGCCCCAAAATGATTGTAGCTTGAGATAGTGTTCCTTCATCCTTTAGACCAGGGATTCCCAACCTGTGGTGCACGCACCACCTGTGGTGCGCAAGCTGCCGCTAGGTGGTGCGCGACATGAGAAGGGTAATGGCGGCCTATTGTGTTTTATTTTACTAAAAAATAAATAAATCATGCATTATTTCAAATGGAGTTTCACTTGTAACAAACAGCTCAAACAGATCAATTCAGATCGCTCAAAACATTGTTTCAGTCCCACAAAATGCGCACTTTCAGACAGTTCTAGCGCGCATATGCGTTTTCCACAGTCAATGAGGCAATGCTGGCAAGTAGCAAGTGAAGCAAAGGGAAAAATCGAAGAAGGAGCTCCTTGGAAAAATCCGTCCGTGACATATAAAGTGACAGTCCACCAAGTGAGTCCCAAATGAGCCACAAAAAAGTACCCCACAATGATGAAGCAAAAATTAAGATAAAAGACATCATTAGAGAGCAATAGAGCTTCATATATTAGTTCGAGTAAGAATAATGGGAAACTCGTAAAATGCAATTACAACCATATTTCGTTAAATATAATTCAAAGAATAAGAGAACACTTAAAATTTATGTGGCAGTGTCACACATTAGAAAAATTCAAGAAAATCATCCGTAGGCTTTTAATTCAAAACTTTTATTTAAATTAAAATTCACTCAAAATGCACTTCCTACTAGCAGCCGAGCTACCGGGCACGAACTGCAAGTAGGCTAGCTTTGTGGCAGCGTTGCAAGCGAATGTACAAAAATGCAGTATTGGTTAAAAACAGGGAAATTGTCAGGTGTGAAATCAAAAGATAATATCCAGGGCTTTAAGTGGAAAAAAAGAAGTGCCGGTACTCCCCCTTTTAGGTAAATTAGGCGGTGGGCGGTCGGTACCAGCAGATCATTAAGTGAAACATTCAAATACTAGAACATGATGCTGATTTTAAGAAAAATCGTCCTGTAATAGGTACGTGAGAAAAAAAAACAGATCCAGGGGATTGCAGTGCATTTGATACCATTTGAAAGAACTCGAAAAGACCTTAAAAATGGAATGTAAGTTTTAACATAGTTTTAACATAGGACAAATATTAAGGGTGCTATGGCATTCTAAAGTCGGCCAATTAAGGGTAGTTTTCGTCCACTGCTTTAATCTTAATTTAACAGATTAATTACTTGATTACTAATCAATTGACGATCCAGACATGTTCAGAAATGTGTGCATAACTGAGTATCTTCAGTTTTTGGTGGAATATCCCAGATTTGTTGATGAAACTGCTATTTAGCCACATGGGCACCAGATCCTGCTGGAGCTAGAACTCCGTGGCTGAGTGCAGGATCCTCTTAAAAATCAGCACAAATGTAGGAAAGAACATATACTAATAGTCTATATGGGTTTGTAAAGAGTCTTTACTTACCTTTTAGCAAATCAAAGGCAGTTTTGACAGGTAACCGACACCGAGAATGTGACTGAAAATTGCGACACTTATGAATCCGTTTGATAAAATTCAAAGACAAGGCAAATGCGGGGAATGTGAACTAAGTTATTATTATAAGTGCACAATTTCAACCGCGAATCCAGGACACCAAAACACGCTGAAAAAGACCACGATTTTCAGCGAGCACTGCAATCAACCCGGAATTTTTGGTATCTGACGCAAACATAGGCTCGTATTCAGAAACGACACTCACACTAATTGAGTGTTAGCGAGTACTAAAACTTAGTGCCAGGTTACTCTAAATGAGTCAGAGCTTGCCCTAACACATTTGCTTTCAGAGACCTCACTCACCCTGAAATTAGTGTCCCTTTCTGAGTGAAGGTTGAGTGCAGGGAACACCTCCCTTGAGCCGCACTAAGTTAGAATAAGCACTAATAATTCTTGCCCTGTTTTCAATTAGTCATTTAAATTACCGTTGCAGAAACTTCAAAAATTCTCAACATTATCAGGTGTGGCCAGTTTCCATTAATGACGCATACCTCTCAACTCTCACGCATTCAGATTTGGCTCATTCCATACTAAACTGTACAAATCTGTTATAATGGTGATGAAAATTCAAATACACCTTTTCCAATTCTGCAACCACCGACGTCGCCATCTGCTGGCCATTAAATGGAATTCAATTTCTGCATTGGCCTCACTTTTCGGACCCGGGCGCTGCGTCCATCGTTGTATACAGTCTCTGGTGTATAGCGCACAGATTGTTTATGTTTTTATGGTCGTAACGCAATATTAGGACACGGAAAAATTTTCATTATTTTTCAAAGCATGGTATATATGATTGTCTGACGCCTTGTGAAATTTTGTTGCAGGAAGTGAGTATCTTATTTTGCCGAGGTCATCTTTACGCCATTTGCATATATTACGCAAATTAACCCACAGGGATGGACGTAATCATGGACTGTATAAAAAGATGGACGCAGCACCCTGATCTGAAAAAAGAAGCCCATGTGGAAGTACCGTAGAATGGCATTCTATTTAATGGCCAGCAGATGGCGACATCGGTGGTTGCAGAAAGAAGTTCAATGCTATAGAAGTCTATGAGAAAATGACCCTACTTTCCCACATGATTTTTCATTTAAATAATGATTGATCACATTATTTTATGGTAGCTATAGCAAGTTTCAAGTCTCCTTCGATAGATCATGATGTTCATTTTTGTAAATTATGGTCCCATATAGGCTAGAATAAAGGATAAAGCCAGAATATGCTTTAGGGGCATGGCTATCCTCTGGTCCTCGTCCGATACGGTCAGATCCAGAGCCACGGTCCTCCCCAGATCTTCAATACACGCTCTCGTCCAATAGAAATCACATCCGGTTTCAAAATGACAACATGGCACAATTCAAATTGCCAAAATCGAGGCTTCCTTTATACTATGCTGAAACCAGTGGGTGACGTCACGGTAGCTTCGTCCATCTTTTATACAGTCTATGGACGTAACATGTGGGACGCGACTGGTTACGCCCACGACGGTCATTTCAAATTGCATTTCTGATCAGACAAGTCCCGATAATTTAGTGCAGACTATTGAAACCGTTATTATGGGTATTTCTCTTTCTTTCATTTCTTTCGAAGTATCAACAGACATGTCATGAGCATTTCATGAAGTTGGCTGCCAAATTTTGTGACAAAATATGTCCTTCACAATGCCTTGGCTGACATCAGGAAACCACTTTTTCTGCTGTGTTGTTGGACCGATGACTGATTTTTTCTTACGTATATCTTCAATGCGGGAGTGAATAAATATGAACAATGCAAATCATTTAATTCTCCTAGAAAAAATTTTATTGACCATTCTTATACAACACAGTGAATTGTACAGTTTAGTATGGAATGACCCATTTCTCGCACTTTTCTTTACTCATGGGTTGGAAAATTCTGCACTCAGCTGGCTCGTGGGGCGCCGTGTGGATTGGTCTGCGAGGCTCATTTAGCCCTAAGTCACGAGAATCCATTCTTTTCTACATTCTTAATTGCTGAATGTAGAAGGCAATGTTTGGCACGTTTCATAGCTTGTTGCTTACTGAGCCTCGCGGGCTGTTTTGCGCCTTTCGCGAGCCACTCGACCGCAGAATTTATAAAGACATGCCACTATCTTTCATGTCGTCATTTATTTTATTTATGTAAGAAAGAAATGCCTCATAATTTTGTGAAGCAATGTAAAACAACGCTATCAAAAATAAATTTGATTGTCGTTCTACCAATTAGTCTGACAAACTTTCTAATCAAGAAAAGTAAACTGCGACAGGTTTAATTCATTCAGCACTGAAGGGTGAGGATTGAGCGCTCCTTTGAAGTCGCCGTACTTGCCGACGCACCGCCTCTAGTATATATAGATGTTCAACTTCCGCGAGACTTCTTCTTCAAGTCCTTTCCACAGACAAGCTCGATTTTGCGACATCTCTTTGCGAGTGAACATCCTGCGAAAAAAGGGACAGGCGTGCGGCACGTACCAGTGCACAGTGGGTAATGTAGTATAGCCATCGGATCATGAATTGCCAAGAGAGAAACAGAACAGGACAGGGTACTACGAGCTCGTGGAAGTCCCGGTACGCCGTAAAAAGTCCCAGTACGCCAGGGGCTAAAATGTAGAGGTGCCGCTACTCCGTACCGGTGCGTACCGGCCCACTTAAAGCACTGATAATATCAGTAATGATAGTGAAAGAGGACTGGAAGAACTGGGGGTGAGAGAAACGGAGAGCTGCGTTGGGGTAACCCACGGAGAAGAAATTGAGCTGGAGACAGAGAGCGATGATGGCAAGACGGGGGGGAATGAAGAGGAAGAGTGCGGATCACAGACCGATCACCCAGGTCCCTCGTCAAGGCAAGGGGGTAAAAGACACAACAAGAGTGGGCATCAGACTGGAAAAGCAAAAAGGAAATATGACGAAGCTTATCTGAATCTGGGCTTCACTTGGATTGGCGATGTGGACTGCCCAAAGCCACAGTGCGTGGTGTGCAGTGAGGTTCTGTCTAACAGCAGTCTGAAGCCCTCTTATTTACGTCGCTACCTGAACACTAAGCATGCCAATGTCAGTCAAAAACCCCTCACATTTTTTAGATCAAAATTAGAGGAGTTGAAAAATAGCCAAAAACAGCTGCAGTTTCATTCATGTGGAATTAACAAAAGTGCACTAATGGCTTCATTTCTGGCCATTTACAGAATAGCAAAAAAGGGGCTACCTCACACAATTGTCGAAGACGTATGCTTGCCAGTTGCCAAAGATATGGTTGAATGTATGATTGGAGAGAAAGAAGCAAAAAAATTAGACGTGATCCCGGTTTCCAACAATACTGCGTCACGCCGCATTGATGCGATGTCTGAAAACATCCTGGCTACGTTAGTCAGTCGCGTGAATAAGAGTGAATTTTATTCACTCCAAGTAGACGAGTCCACAGATGTGGCAAATCTGGCTAATCTATTGGCGTACATTCGTGACCTTTTTGAAGGCATTGTGAAGGAGGATTTTTTGTTCTGTCTCCCCCTTGCTACCCGAACAACCGGAGAAGAAATATTTAATTTAATTGATGTCTTTATGAGATCCAATGGAATCGACTGGACACGCTGCATGGGAATATGTACTGATGGGGCGAAGTCGATGACAGGGAAGCACACTGGGCTTGTAGCTCACATCAGAAAAGTCTGCCCATCCATCCTCTGGTTACATTGCAGTGTTCACAGGGAGGCCCTCGCTGCCAAAAACATGCCAGGTGATCTACTCTCAGTCCTCAATGATGCGGTGAAACTGGTGAACTTCATTAAAGCTCGTCCACTAAATTCAAGGTTGTTCATACTATTATGTGACGAAATGGGCAGTGAACACAAAACATTGCTTTTGCACACTGAGGTGCGTTGGTTGTCGCGAGGCAAAGTGTTGACAAGGCTTTTTGAATTGCGACATGAACTTCAGCAATTTTTTGAAGACAATCCGTTTAATTTGGCCTCCAATCTGCATGACGAGAATTTTCTGCAGAAGCTTGCCTATCTGGCTGACATATTTTCGGTTTTGAATGAATTGAATTTAGGTCTGCAGGGAGTCAGCGTTACCCTGTTCAACACACAGGACAAGATAGAAGCTATGATAAAGAAGCTACGGTTCTGGACAAGCTATGTGAGTACGAATGTGCTCATGTGTTTCCCTACTCTTCATTCGTTCTTGGAAGCAAACGACGTTGTCATGGGCGAGCATGTGAAAACTCTAATAAATGAACACCTCAACCAACTCGCCGAGCAGCTACGAAATTATTTTCCACCGATGGATGCATCTCAGACGTGGATTCGGAACCCATTTGAAGTTCCCCCCCTGTCCCACATCTGTCCGTTCAGCAGCAGGAGCGGCTGATTGACCTGGCATCTGATGGAGCGCTGCAGCTGCAGTTCAAATGAAAGCCACTTATAGATTTTTGGACTGAAGCAATGACCACATACCCAGTCCTGGCAAAGCAAGCCTTGCGTGTTTTGATGCCTTTTGCCACAACCTATCTATGCGAGGCAGGATTCTCCGCTCTCACGGCAGTGAAGACAAAATTTTGCCGAAGACTGGATGCTGTTGCGAAGGACTTGCGCATTAAACTGTCTTCAATTGCACCCAACTTCGCGGAGCTTTGTGCAAATATGCAGGCCCAGCCGTCGCATTTATCTGGGTAAGTAGGCCTATTTGACTTCTATAATTATTGTAACCAGCTGGTTTTAATATTAATAAAACATGGCTCCGCATAACAGAAAAAATAATACAAAACTGAACAAAACGAAATGTGATCAATCTCTGCACCACAATAAATATTAGGTTACGGAGAATAATTCTCTCTCTCTCTCTCTCTCTCTCGACCGCGCCACCTCTACTGCACGAGACCGCGCCACCTGCACTGCACTTGAAAATGTCAAAGTTGGAAAGAGGAAATGTTTTTTTTTTTCTTATTTGTTACAATTTGCTAAAAATGACTGGTGTGGTGTTATATTTTCTTTTAAAAATAACTGCTGCGATGATGGGTAGTCTGTTTGCCAGTGAATGTTTATTTTCATATTATTATTCTCCTCACGTTTCTAATGTGAGAGCTCAATAGGCCTATTGCACATTTTGCAATGAACAGTTGTGTGTTCTTTTATTATTTTTTGTATTAAACTTGATGCACTTAATGAGGCTATAAAAAGACTGTGCCTTTTTTTGATCGGTAGTCTGTTGGCCGGTTAATTGTGGGCTCGCTCAGCGAGCATACTTTTTATTTTCATATTATTCTCCTCACCTTTCAAATGTGAGAGCACAATTGGCCTATGACTGCACATTCTATAATGAACAGTTGTGTGTTCTTATATTTTGTTGTATTAAACAATTGGCCTATGACTGCACATTCTATAATGAACAGTTGTGTGTTCTTATATTTTGTTGTATTAAACGTGATGCCCTCAATGAGGCTATAAATAGACGGTGCCTTTTTATGTGTTGGGCGTGGTGGTGCGTCAGCTAGGTCGGGAAGTAGAAGGTGGTGCGCGGCCTAAAAAGGTTGGGAACCGCTGCCTTTGACATTTAACACAATGGGATGACCTATCTGGAAAAATTTTCTGCATTCTGGAGGAAGAAAAGCGAAATTTATGTACTACCTTAAATTGTATCAATTATGTCTAGCATTGATTGAACTGTCATGAACATTATCAATACACTTCTCCCACAACTCATCTGTGATTTCAGTTCCCAGTTCTTTCTCCCTTGCCTTCCTAAATGGGTCTGAGGATGTATTATTCAGTTGCTGTAAAATACCATAAAAATTAGATATTGCCCCTCTAGAATCTATATTATAATAGTCGAATGGACTCTGTGTGCATGCGTATGTGTGTGTGTGTGTGTGTGTGTGTGTGTCCGACCAATGAGTGCTAGATTCCACCGGGCGCGTATCTGCAGCATAGCGCGAGCAACGCTATTTTGCTCTGTCCTGCAGGCGACTTTATGTTCCACTGAGAGCAGAATGTCAGCGCAGCGCAGCGTTTATGGAAACACCGTAGCAACGTGATGACATCATAGAAGTGCATGTGATGACGTCATAATGGAGCATTGCTCACAATAATATAAAAGCAAAGTTACATAAAACAATAAATTTTAAATTTGGGCTGAAAATTAGGCCCCATGTGGGTTGAATCTAGAACCCGTGGATCCCCGCGGGCAAAGTGCTAGCATGGATTAATTTGCTACATGCTGTGGTTTCTGCTCATACTGTTTTACATGAGCACTTAAAAAGTGTCTCAATTGTAGAAAACGAAAAAAAAAAAAAAAGTGAAGCTGGGATCCCATATATTTGCTGTAACTGCTGAAAGGAGGCAAAATGATACATTTCTCAAAGTGATAATACCCTTCTCCCTCCAATTGGAAAAAAAAAACATCACCCAAAGCAGGTTTTAATGCATGATGAAAGAAAATAGGAGTATTGAGATAAATCTTATGTGCTTTCAAAGTTGTTATCACCTCCTTCCATATCCTTAAAGAGTTATAAATTATCAGAATATTATTATGCAAAAGCTTCTTAATCTTCACTGGGCTGTTAATGAGTGCTGGTAGAGAAATGTGCTGACAGGAGAGATGTTCAATTTTTTGCCATGTAGGCAAATCTTCCAGGTTATTGCGTGGTAAACACCCATACCAAAAAGAAAAAATATTTAAATGTGCAGCCAAATAATATTATTTAAATTGAGGCAGGCCAAATCCTCCCTCAGCCCTGCTTTTACTGAGATGTTTCTCAGATATTCTAGGTACTTTAACAGACCATATAAAAGATGATATAATTGAATACAATTTTTTGAAGTAAGCTTGAGGGATGCATACTGGGATAGCTTGAAATATAAATAGAAATCTTGATAAAATAACCATTTTGATGGCGTTAATATGCCCGACCATTGAAATAGGTAGAGTATTCCAGAATTGCATGTTCTTTTCCAACTGATCAATTTTCTTATCCCAATTAAGTGGTAAAAACTGACCCAACTTCCTTATAACTATAATACCCAGACTTGTAAATTTATCAGGTACAATTCTGAATGGGGTTGTCTTCAGAAATGGCTTATCTACTGATTGTGATAATGGCACCAATTCACTTTTCCCCCAATTTGTCTTGTATCCTGAAAATGAGCCAGATTTGTTCATTAAATGCAGCAATGGAGATATGGAGGCTCCCGGGTCTGAGATGAATAATAGCCTATAACATCGTTCGCATAGGCCGAGATCTTATGTTGAATACCTAAATATGTTATGTTCTTGCTCTGTCTGCCTTGTGTCCCTTTAGTTTTGCCTTAGTCTTGCCTTGTGTCTGTTTCTAGATCGTGTCCCGCACTGCCAAATGGAATCCTCCTCATGTCTGCGTTCCAGTCCACGTTTTGTTTTCTCGAGTGCATGCTCTGCTTCTTTGCTATTGGCTGGCAGTGGTATTTCCATTTTCCTTCAGCGCTGTTCTGGTTTCGGGCCTTTCTTTTTTTTTTATATATATATATATATATATATATATATATAAAAAAATTTGGCATCTCCAATCCCACCCGAATCTGGAATGCCCAATTGGGGAACTATGTGCAAGGCTTGCTCGTATGCAACCCCTTGTTGCCACTTCAGGAGAGAGGGATGGTTCAAGGCTCTCCTCCGAAGCACGTGCCCGTCAGCTACTGCTTCTTTGCACTCATTGGTTGAATCCTTGCAAGTTCAGAACGAGGGCAGAGGATACCCGAACATGAGCTAGCTTAGAATCTTCCTGACGAGCGCCCAGGTGGCCAACAGGAGGCGCTTGAGCAACAAACAAAGCAACCATTTTTATATTTCCCTCCCAGGCTGTCCCTTCCCAATTTGCATCCCTGTAGCGCAATGGCCAATTGTGCGCTACTCTGAAAAAGCTGCCGACCACTGCCGGTTGGTTTGACCGGGGCTCGAACCCGCGCCGTGATAGTCACTTCTGCTCCGCCATGCGCTGCTTTAACCGAGTGAGCTATCCAGCTGCTGGTTTCAGGCCTTTCTAAGCTTAATGCCAAATAACTGTTTTTAGTTACTAACATCCACTAACATTCACGGGAGGTGTTTTTCTTAGACAGGCACTTTACTAATATTACTAATTTAGGTAGGGTGTTAGTTGTCATGATTTCCCGCTTTGACATTATTTCAGATCTTGCTTTACTTTGCTGCATAACTTTTTCACGCTTCCTTCAATCTGCATACTTCATTGGTACTTAGCTGAGCACGCCCATTTTCTTAATGGGCTTATGTCATTAAGCCTTGTCCAAGGTCTCATTTTCTTGCTCTGTTCTCTCCCTGTTCTGCTCAGGTGTTCCTCGTTCTTTCATCAGCCCTGTACTTTCTTATTCTGCGGAGGCATTCCAGATGGCAGTCGGTCCGTTGTTTCCATATTGGTTCTATGCCAGTTTGCATGCCGCTTGTTTCATGCTCTTGATCATATCATTGAGTTAATACTACCCTATTTGTTTCAGCTCATTGAGTGTAGTTTTTTGTTGGCTTTGTGCCCTCCTTAATCCTGCAGTTTTTTCAGTTTGGACTTTTCAGCTTTTTAAGTGGAGTTTTTTGTTAGCCTTTTTTGTTAGCCCTCCTTTTCCCTTGCATTATTTCTGTTCATTCGTGAAGTTTCTGTTGGCCTAAGTGCCTTATTTGTTTGGAATCTTTTGTTCAATAAAAATCATCTTTGGATTCACGAGTCACTACTGGTGTCCTTCTGCGAACGTAACACCACGGGCCGACTCCCAGACACCAGCGAGATGGACGGTCGTCTTGCCATGCAAGAGACTGAGCTGGTGCGTCAGCGGCAGCAGCTGAGGGAGCTCATGTATTCCCTGGCACGCCTGCAGACCACCACCCCTGCGGCAAGTACCGCCGGTGCTGTTCCCACCTTCGCACCTCCATCAGCTCCTAAGCAACCATTGCCGCTCTCGACCACCTGCGTATCAGCCCAGCCAAGCACAACCGTCGGCTATGCCGGTCCTTAGCCCCGCCTCCTGCCGCTGGAATGGTGTGGAGGGGATCCAGGTCATTGCCGAGTAGGGCTGCCACGATTCGTCGACTAGTCACGATTATGTCGACTATTAAAATCGTCGACGACTAATTTAATATTCGACGCGCTTTTTTTTTTTTTTTTTTTTTTACTTTGTTTTTCTCTCAAAACTGCTGCGGCACCTTCCACTGCCGCGTCTGCCTTTCTGTCCTTGACACACATGCGCAGTAGTGGTAATCAGGGTAAGCCTTGATGTCACCGGAAGTTATACCAGACGGGCTCTGGTATCATGGCTACCCGCCGGCAACGGAGCTCAAAAGTGTGGGAGCATTTTAAGAAAACAAAAGTGTAAAGTGTGCAGTGCAATATCTGCAAGGCAGAACTTTCCTTCCACGGCAGTACAACTGCGATGCACGAGCACCTGAAAAGGAAGCACGTTATGGCTGATTGTGACAACAACGATGAAGAGGGACCGTCGTCTCGGTAAGCTAACTGGCTAGTTAGCTGCTAACATTAGCGTAAACTAGTGCTGAAACGGTTAGTGATTTTTAGTATTTGAATAACCGTTTGCTATATTCGAATAGTATTCGGTTAACCGGCAAAATTTCCGAGTCACTTGATTTGAAGTTTACACTGCGCTTTCTTACCGTCGTCGACCAGATTGAACTGTTTCCACACGTTGGATCGCCGCTTGTCCTAAATTAATATTGAAACGGGTTTTTTTTCTTCTCTCTCTCTCTCTCTCTCTCTCTCTCTCTCTCTCTCTCGCTCGCTCGCTCTAATGAGCTGACGCGAACCTCTAAGTAGATGTCAGTTCGGGGAAAGATGGTCTGTATTCAATAAGTATTCAAAAAGCCGACATGACAGGAAACTGGCGAGTTTAAAAAAATAATAAAGCCCAACGCCTTTAATTTTGAAAAAAAAAAAAAAAACCTACCTATCAAGCTTATTTTAAGTGATGGCAAAGTGCGACGGTCAGGTTACTATGCACTATACGTTATATACAGGCATAGCCTAATTTTCCTCCTAAATTTAGCCATCTAGTAAATTAAGATTATGATTCATTTTACTTTACCCAGCAACGAATTAGCTAGCTAGCTAACTTAGCAGTGTAAAGTTTTCATCAGTGTACCTTGAGTTAGGTACTGTCTGTAGATCGCTTGATAACTTAAATGCCCGCAAAATAACGGATTTCCTTTCAAAACTGCGACCTGGTTAAAAAGCAGGTTGACAACTGCATGTGAGGTTGCCGCTAAATGTGTGACTAACCATGACAAGACGATTATTGCGTTGACGCTTCAGAAATTAAGCAGTGGCGAAAAGTAAAAATCTGACGCGCGTCAGCTTCAGAAACTGAGCAGTGGCAAACAGTAAAAATCGAGCAGTGGTGAAAAGTAAAAATCTGACGCGCGTCAGACGTTGCCAGTGGGCGTTGCTGCATTGAAATTAATGTAACCAATTTTTTGACGCGCGTCTAACGCCTTCAGTGGGCGTTGGGCTTAATACTACTAGTACAGGAGAAGAAAAAAAATCATTTTATGATCCATTGGAATCAGCCTGGGAAGGATTTTTTTTAACACTTAAAAGACTCCGTTATTTGGTTCCTGAAGAAGAAATCCCTCTGCCTTGGGGAAACAGGACCGGTACATCCTTCACGGTTTGAAGAGTAGCCTATACTCTTCAGCGGACTGAGTGAATGAGGACTGCGATAAGGTCTGTAGAAGCCCAAGATTTCATTTTAAAACAAGCTTTTCGCACTTGCTTTCCCTGCCCCATCCCGAGCTACTTGCATCAAGATTGAAATCCAAAATGAAATATTATTAACTGCCTTACCCCGCCTTAATTTGTTATATTTCGTTTCATCGCTTTATTCTCTTTTTTTTGCATTCTGGAATATGGATGTTAAAGCATTGGGGTTCCAAGTTGTGATAAGTGAAGTTCGGCTGTACTTTGGAGAGGCCACACTCTCTAAAAAGGATGATCCTCTCAAGTGGTGGAGTGAAAATGAGGGGCGTTTCCCCACGCTGTCAAAGCTAGCTAAATCTTTTCTGTGCATCCCTGCAACCTCCACCCCATCGGAGCGGATTTTCTCTGCAGCAGGGAACATCTGCTCTCAAAAGAGAGCAAGCCTTTCTCCAAGACATGTAGAAATGCTAACTTTCCTGGCTATGAACAAGAGCCTTGTGCAGTTTGGGATTATATAGAGTCAGAGTGTAGTAAAGTTGAATACAGTTGTGAGCACTGAGCACAAAATGCACTTTTGATTTATTTGAGTCAGTGAGACCAAAACTTTAATATTGTGAATAATTCCTTAGTTTCAGGTGCCTACCTCATTTGATTTAAATATAGCTATGTTTGATGCCAGAGACAAATGAAGGAAAGAAAAACCTAAAAAACCATAAGTATTTATTTTTGTGTTGTGTAGGCCAGTGCCTTATCCTTATTTTACTCAGCTGTTTGCACTTTATGCTACACAGTTAAAGAATTGTTTGTTGCTACAAGCTGCATATTTCATTAAAGGTTTAATGAACTATCAACTTAATTGTCTTTATTTTTAGGTAGCATATACCTTAAACACTTCAAGCTGAAAGCTAATGATGGTTATACAAGAGCAGCTGCATGCTGGTGCGATAAGCTTGTATGTTTTACATTAAATGGACAAATGATCAGACTAGTCGACTAATTTAAAAAAATAATTGATGATTAGTCGACTATCAAAATAATCGTTTGTGGCAGCCCTATTGCCGAGCCTTCCTCATGATGTGTGAGATGCACTTTGCTCTCCAGCCCTACAACTTTGCCTCAGAACAGGCTCGAGTCGCCTTTGTGTTAACCCAACTCACAGGGCGAGCTCACCTGTGGAGGGCAGCAGTCTGGCAGGCCCGACTTCCCTGTGTCTCCAGCTATCAGTCGCTGGTTAACAAACTGACCCGCATCTTCGACCAAACGAAGCGGGAGGGAAGCAGGTCGGAAGCTGCTTCACCTACGGCAGGGGAACCGGTCTGTGGCAGATTACGCCATTGAGTTCCAGACTCTGGCCTCCACAGCAGGGTGGAACAGGGGAGCACAGTATGATGTCTTTTTCCAGGGACTGTCGGACCCCGTCAAAGATTGTCTCCTGCTCTGCGACCTCCCGGAAACCCCGGAGGCTCTTGTCGACCTAGCCGTTCGAGTAGACAGTCGCCTGGAGGAGAGAGCTCGTGTCCTGTCTTGATCATCGGTTCCTGTCCCGGCTGTGGGGGCCAGGGCTGGGCCACCCTCTTCCCCCACTGGGGAGACCACGCCCATGGAAGTTGGGCACACTCAGCTGTCCAGGGTGGAGCGCAACAGTAGGGCGGCAACGGGGGCCTGTTTTTACTGCGAGCAGGAGGGGCACTTTGTGGCAAGTTGTCCGCTTTAACCCTAGTCACACTAGAGGCGGAATGAGCCAGAATGCCGTCGGAATGAAAATTCTTTGTATATTCCTGGATATTCAAAGAGCGTTCTAAAAATTCTGACTGCATTCTGAGTGCATTCCAAATATTCGGGCCCATTCTTGTGGCTGACCCGAATGTTTTGCTTATGCTCAAAACTTTCCAGGTGCATTCGAAGTGGAGAAATATTGAACGGCATTCAAAGTGTGTTCTAATTGCGCTCTGACTGCATTATAAATATTCTTACAGCATTCCAACAGCATTCAAAACATTCTGATTGCTTTCGAGGGAGAATCGAGACGGCAAGCCACATCAAATCCTGCCAGAATGCGCCTCGAATGAGCCAGAATGCACCTCGAATGCATCTCGATTGCTGCCAGAATCTATTTCGATATTAAAACAATTCACCTTAAAAATAATCCCTTAAAAATAATGATTGGTCATGACCTGTTTTCAATCGTTCATTTAAATTACCATTACAGAAACTCTGAAAACTCTCAACATTATCAGGTGTGGCCAGTTTTCATTAATAACGCATACCTGTTAACACTCACGCATTCGTCGTCAGTTTTAGTGGCATATTTACGTTCCCCAGCTGTAGTCAGCAATTACTCAATTGACGCATATGGGACACTCGTGTTACATTCTAAGTACATTCTGAGTATTCAAGCTGCATTCTGTTTGAATTCTTGGACGTTCCAACTATATTCGGCGGCCAATCCAGGAGCATTCTGACTGCATTTGAGGTGAATTCGTACAGCATTCGAGGCACCTTCCAACCAGACTTCGGGTGGTATTCAGGCAGCAATTGAACTGCACTCGTACGGCATTCGAAGTGTATTCTAAATATTCTGACTGCATTCTAACGGTATTCTAAATATTCCTACTGTGTTCCTACTACATTCAAGCTGCATTTGAGAGCTAATACACCCAGAATGTGCAAGAATCATTTGAGGAGGGTTCGAAGCGCATTCTAAGTATTCGAACAGCATTCTTTCAAAGCTGTAAGAATTTTGGTCAATTTGAAATTCCCGCCCGAATGTTGCGTGAATTCTTCATTCCGGCTGGTTCTGCTTGATTCCTGCTGATTTTGAATAAGTGCGATGGGGGCATTAAAGAGGACCGCCCACTGGTGACCGGGGAGGCTCTAGTGGGCGTCTCCTCTTCGGAATCCTCCTCGTACTGCAGAACCTGTGTTCCTGTCACCTTGGTCTGGGATCGTCGATCCATCAACACTTCTGCACTCATCGACTCCGGAGCTGAGGAAAGCTTCACTGACACCCGGCTGGCTGCTACCTGGGGAGTTTCTCTCTGCTGGTTGCCACACCCGCTATCCCTCTCTGGGCTTGGTGGGCAACTTTTAGCAGAGGTTTGCCACTGGACTGCCCCTATCCAGCCCCTATCCCCTGTCCGGCAACCACCGGGAGACGATGAGCTTTTTTGTGGCAGATACTCCACGTTCCCCCATTGTTCTGGGTCATCCGTGGCTGGTCAAGCACGGCCCAGTCTTGGATTGGGCCAGCCATGAGGTGAGGGAGTGGAGGGCGTCTTGCTCCGCCCATTGCCTTCTCAAGCTCAGTCGCCCCTGTCCAGCCTTCCACCTGCTCCTGACTTGATACCCGATCTGTCCAAAGTGCCACATGAGTACCACGACCTAGCCCAGGTCTTCAGCAAGTCCCGTACCGTGTCTCCCCCTCTGCATAGCCCCCATGACTGCTCCATTGAGTTTCCGCCCGGATCCATGCCACCTAGAGGTCGGGTCTTTTCTTTGTCAGAATCAGAGAAGAAGGCTATGGAGCAGTATATCCAAGAGTCCCTTAATGCTGGGATGATCCGACCCGCTTCTTCTCCAGCTGGGTCTGGGTTCTTCTTTGTTAAGAAGAAAGATGGCAGGTTACAACCATGTATTGATTACCGGGGCCTGAACAACATCACGGTAAGGAACTGTTACCCTCTACCATTAATGTCATCAGCCTTTGATTTCATCCAGGCCGTGAAGATATTCACCAAGCTGGACCTGCACAACATCTACCAACTCTTGAGCATCAAGGAGGGTGACGAGTGGAAGATCACCTTCAGTACCCCTAGTGGCCACTGGGAGTACCTGGCGGTCCCATTCGGATTGACCAACGCCCTCGCGGTCTTCCAGAATCTCATTAAAGACATGCTGGGAGATATGATCTGAAGGTTTGTTTATATGTTCATTGATGATATTCTGATATTCTCCAATAACCAGTCCGAGCATTCCTGTCATGTCCGCCAGGTACTGAGCAGGCTCCTCGAGAATCGCCTCTTTGTCAAAGCGGAAAAGTGCGAGTTTAAGACCAACTCCACTTCCTTCCTCGGATACGTCAGCTCTCCAGGGCAACTCAGCATGGATGCCGAGACAGTGAATGCGGTTTTCGAGTGACCCCAACCCAGAGACCTGAAGTCTCATCAAAGTTTCTAAGGATTCTCGAACTTCTATAGAAGATTTATCCGGAACTACAGCTCCGTTGCCGCTCCCCTGACTGCTCTGACCTCCTCGAAAGAGCCGTTCCGGTGGACCTCCCAAGCTGACCATGCCTTCCGCGATCTCAAGGAGCGCTTTACCACCGCGCTCATCCTCACCTCTCCAGATCCGGCTATGCAGTTCATTGTGGAAGTGGATGCTTCCAATGTTGGAGTGGGAGCCATTCTTACATAGAGGTCCAGCAAGGTACACAAGGTGCACCCTTGTGCTTTCCATTCCCATCGTCTGACCCCTGCGGAAGTTAATTATGACATTGGCAACCGCGAACTGCTGGCTGTCAAGCTTGCCCTCGAGGAATGGAGGCACTGGCTGGAGGGTTCCTGAGTTCTGTTCGCTGTGTGGACTGACCACAAGAATCTCGAGTACCTCCGTACTGCCAAGCGACTGACGCCGCACCAGGCCAGATGGGCGCTTTTCTTCCGCTGCTTTAATTTTACCCTTGCTTACCGCCCTGGGTCCAAGAACACAAAGGCTGATGCCCTGCCCAGGCAATTTGAGTCCTCGTCGCTTGAGACACCGGAGACCATTCTGCCAGCCTCGTGTTTCATCAACAACGTGCGTCTGAACATCGAGGAGGTGATCAGAGGTGCCCAGGACAGTGAAGCCATGCCAAATTCTTGTCCTGATAACTGTCTGTTTGTTACTGTCTCTGTTTGATCTGAGGTAATCCAGTGGGGACACTCCTCAAACCTCTCCTGCCACCCGGGGGTGGGCCGGACCATCCGGTTCATCAGACATCGCTTCTGGTGGCCTGCCATAGCCAAGGATGTTCGAGGGTTTGTGTCTGCCAGCCCGGTTTGTGCCCGATCGAAAGCTACTCACGTCCCTCCTTCAGATCTGCTCCAACCTCTTCCCATCCTTCATCGCCTATGGTCTCACATTGCCTTAGATTTTGTCACTGGTTTACCTCTCTCCAATGATCGCACCACAATACTCACCATAGTTGACTGTTTCTCTAAGGCTGTCCATTTCGTTTCCCTGCCCAAGCTCCCTTCCACCCAAGTCACTGCCTCGCTACTGGGTAATCACGTGACCCGCTTACATGGTATCCCAGTTAACATTGTCTCTGATCGTGGTCCTCAGTTTGTCTCGAATTTCTGGAAGGCCTTTTGTCAACTGCTTGGTTCATCATTCAGTCTTAGTTCAGGTTACCACTCAGCTTCCATGGGTGGAGTACTCCATCAACTCCCACGCATCTGCAGCATCCGGTCTCTCCCCTTTTGAGTGTTGCATGGGGTACCAATGCATGGGTGGGGACAGCTTACATAGGCCTTGGACAAGAAGCTACGAAAACAACCAAATCAGTTACAGCAGCTTAAGGTAAATACACAAGATGGCACGCTACGGTCATGTAAACGCAGTGCACTGCAAGAGTATATACAGTGCTGTGAAAAAGTATTTGCCCCCTTCCCGAATGCTTATTTTTTTGCACATTTCTCACACTTAAATGTTTCAGATCATCAAACAAATTTTAATATTAGACAAAGATAACCTGAGTAAATACAAAATGCAGTTTTTAGATGATGATTTCATTTATTGAGGAAAAAAGCGATTCAAACCTACCTATTCTGGGGCCACTGAAATAAAGATGTGTTTCAGACTGGGCAGATGATGGATGCTGATCACAAAGAACAGTCAACCTCTCAAACAGTTTACTCCAGGACTTTGTGTAGCCTGCCTGTATGATGGCTGCTGGTGGCTGGGAGTTGTCTTGGATACATCCGGGGAATATCAGGACGTCAATTTAAAATTCATGCATCCTCACGGACTAACGCGGAAGTCTCAGTGGCCCCAGAATATAGATAGCATTAGTCATGTTCCCCTGAAACATTTCTTAATCATCTCTGCACTAAGTACTGCAGGATTATGAGTTTGACAGAATCACCAAGTGGTTTAGAAAGCAGTGACTCTTGTAAGGCACTGGTAAGAACTAAAGCAGCTTAAGGGTCCATTCACAGTTTTAAACATCATGGGGGTGGGGTTAACTGTGAACAGTCCTTACATTTAAAAAAAGAGGAAATATTGAGGCAAAACTGATGTATTTTTACAGTACATTTTTTGGGGGAGGAGGATCTGAAAAAATGTGCTGTTTCTACACTTGTGAAAATGTTGAGAATTGTGAACGACTGCTAAAAATGTTGATTTTAGGGCAAAAATTGAAGAAAATGATTCAATATTTTTTAACGAAGGCATGGTAGTTCCATAATGAGATTTTTTTTCGTGGCAGTGCATATCAAGAGCTTTCCAAAAATATAGGTTTGATTAAAATTAAAGGATACCCACATCCTGAGAAAAGGGGTCAAAAAAGGGTCACCCCCCACAGGGGGGTAAAATAAGGGTCAATATTTCCAAAGACCTATAAATGCTACAGGATATTAATTGGTGGCTACAGAAAGTTTTTGACCATTACTAATAGCTGATATTACCACAAATCCATGTACATGTAGCACCCCTCTGCTCTACCTGACAAAATTAACCGTTAAGTAGAAGGAGGCATTTCTACGATTATGGTTAAGGTTTAGGCCAGTTCTAGGTTCGGCATTAAGGGGGGGAGTAAGTTGACAAAGACACTGTTTAAGTGTAGAAGAAGACAATAGACATTTATTAATAATAATATTCTGGAAATATTTCCTCTCTCGGGATACAGAGAATATTCAATCAGTATTTATAAATATCAAATAAATAAATACATAAATAAAATAATAATAAAATACCCCAAAGTATCAAATAAAAGCAAAGTTTCAAATAAAATGTGTCACAGAAAAGAAATAATCTGTTACCTGGGTATGTAAGGTGTAATATCAGTGTATGTGCGAAGGCTTATCTGTGTCCAGCGAAAAGAACAAGGGTTGGTCCAAGGGGGATGAGTTCAAGGGGTTTGGGAATCCAGTTCAGTATGGGCAGAACAGTTCGATCGGGATCCAAGGAGACTGACTCGCCATCCAATGGAATCCAAAATCCAGAGTACATAAAAAACCAATCTGCATACAGCAGTTTGAGAATAATAATCAATATCTAATATCAAATATCAAAGTTATCAAAGTTATGAGGTCTCATCATGTTCCAATTCTAAAATATATACAGGGGTTCAGTATAATTACTGTAACCAAAAAAATATATACAAGTAAGGGAGGTTACTTGTAACCACAGTTAAACAATACAGTGTCAATTAGATCTGGCACAAACTACGACGTTAGCGTCATTGGTAGTGAGAGAAAAGAAGTGCCGTTCCCACTCACACACACACAGGCTACTGTGTGCGCACCTCAAAACATTCTATTTTTAACGTCTCCTAACTAGGAGTTCGTTACCATCAACGGTTAAAATCATATAATTTGATTTATTCATTAATAACACTTATCTTCTCCAAAAACATACATAAATACAATATTAATTCAATAACGATATTTGGAAAACAGTACACTAAAAGTCAATCTCCGATTGGTTTTTAAATAGTTCGCTCAGTTACCCTTGGCTGCTAGTTATCCCATTCAAACTAATGAACTATAAGCCAACAGTGCCGACACTCACCAGTGGATGCCAGCGAAATAGTTCACTCACCGGAGTTCAAATTATACACAAACACAAGGGTCTTCTAGCTTCAGAAAAGGGTGAAAAAAGATGTAGAATGGAAAAAGAAGATGACTCGATAAAAAGGGCTTTGAAGAAAAAAAGTGATTTTAAGTTTTATGAGTATTTGTACAGGACAAAGATGAATAGCATTCATTCAAGTGATTTCAAGTCGTTCAAGTGAAGTCTAAAAAAAACAGCCCCGTCACCTAGGAGATGACTATACATCAAAATAGAAGTCTTTGAGAGTACATTCACTTTCAACCAGATCAAGAAGATGATGAAAATAAAATAAATATAATCATGTAAACTCAGCTTCTTGTTATTTCTATTTAAGATATATTTATTCTATTTATTCATATTTATATATTTATCTATTTATTGGGCACTGACCATTACTAAATTTATGATCCGAGTAACCAAACTTTAAGGTTGGTTACACCCTCCCCCCTTAAATCACCCTGAGTCCCTTCATGGGTGTCTACAGGTTTAACTTTCTGAAAGCTATATTCTCAGGAGTGAGTGGTTATCTAGCTCATTAAAAGAGACCATAGCCCTATTAAAACCATCTGGGGCGCCCCGGTGGCTCATCGGTCTAAGCACGCGTACCATAAAGGCTGTGTCCTTCCCTCAGCGACCTGGGTTCGATTCCGGCTCAGGTCATTTGCTGCATGTCTTCCCCCATTCTTTTCCTCAACCTTCCTGTCTCTCTATATTGTATAACTGTCAAATAAAGGAAAAATTGCCACAAAAAAAAACCATCTAATATGGTGTGGGCAAAGTAAATAAGGGGGTTCCCTAACTGGGAATACTGAAAGCGGCTGGGAGCTCTCCGCGATCTCTCAGATCTCCTGGTGGGAGGATCTTCAGAAGGCTCCCGAGGGCTCTCTCCCAAAGAGGGGGTCATCTTGAGACTTGTTTGCCATCTCTCTCCAGCAGTCATCCACAGGCTCAGGTAAGTCATTTCCAGCTGCAGCATCAGAGACGGGACCTCCTGCAGCAGCAGCACTGTGGACAGGACCTCCAGCGGTGGCAGAACCATGGACAGAACCGTTAGCGGCAGCAGCATAGACAGGATCTTCAGCGGCAGCGGCAAGGACAGGACCTTCAGTAGCAGCAGAGCAGACAGGATCGTCAGCAGCGGCAGGACCATGGATAGGACCTCCAGCAGCAGCAGCAGGGACAGAACCTTCAGTGGTAGCAGTGCAGACAGGACCTTCACCGGCAGTGGCATGGACAGGACTTTCAGTAGCAACACCACAACAGACAGCCAAGGCATCATCCAAGCATCCCACAGGTAAGTCTCCATCACGCCTTTCAGGTCCAGCTGGGAGAACAGCTGAGGAGTCATGGCAACACTTCAGAATCCTGTAGACTCTGGTCACCCTTTGCTCATGAAGACTTGGAGGATCTCCTGAGCAGCAAGACGAGGTATCACTCTCTGAGTCTGAAGCTTCACTCTCTGACGACTGAACAGGGTTGTTCCTTGTCCTGGGTCGTCACTTCACTTTGACTTCCATGTGCTCTTCACTTTCTTCATCAATCAGGACTCCACAAGGCAGCAGCAGGTCTCTGTGGAGAGTGTGAGTTGGACCCTCTGTCCCCTCAGGTTGGACGACATATACAGGTAAGTCATCCACTTGCTTGATCACCCTGTAGATGCTGAGTTCCCACCGGTCGGCCAGCTTGTGCTTGTTCCGTAGCCGCAGATTTCGGACGAGGACACGGTCTCCCTCCACCAGAGCAGACGCAGGGACAAACTTGTCGAAGCGTCTTTTGTTTCTGACAGCCACGTTCATGGCCAGTTCATAACTCTCCTTGAGGTGAGACTTGAGCTTTCTCACATATTGAGAGTGGGAGGTAGATTGGACACCTCTAACTGGCAATCCGAAGGCAACGTCGATCGGAAGGCGGGGCTGTATGCCGAACATAAGCTCATAAGGGGAGAAACCGGTGACTTCATTCTTTGTGCAGTTATAGGCGTGGGTGAGGGGTTTCACAAAATCACGCCATCTGCTCTTCTCCTTATCTTTCAAAGTTCCCAGCATACTCAGGAGGGTGCGGTTGTACCGCTCTACTGGATTTCCTCGTGGATGGTACGGGCTGGTCCTCACCTTCCTGACTCCAGTGATGGCACAGAGCTCCTTAATGGTGTGCGACTCAAAGTCTCGGCTCTGGTCACTGTGGAGTCTCTCTGGGAATCCGTAGTGGACAAAGAACTGCTCCCACAGACATCTGGCGACCGTGCAGGCTTTCTGGTCTTTAGTTGGCACAGCTACTGCATATTTGGTGTAGTGGTCGGTAATCACCAGGATATCTTTGGTGTTTCGATCAGGTTCCAAAGACAGAAAATCCATATAAACCAGCTCCATTAGTGTAGTGGTCTGGATGTTGACGAGAGGTGCTGTCTTCTCTGGCTGAGACTTTCGCCTGACGCATCTGCCACAGGACTTTATCTTCCTCTCAAAATCAGCAGCCATCTTCAGCCAATAGAATCTGGATCTCACCAGATCCAAAGTGCGTTCAACCCCAAGATGCCCCATGTCATCATGCAGACCCCTGAGTACAGCTGGTCTTAACTCCTGGGGTAGCACAAGCTGACAAACAGGCTGGGAGTTGCATTGACAGTTCCTGTACAGGATGCCATTCTTGAGTTCC
Organism: Gymnothorax javanicus; assembly: GCA_029692085.1. NCBI lineage: Eukaryota > Metazoa > Chordata > Actinopteri > Anguilliformes > Muraenidae > Gymnothorax > Gymnothorax javanicus. The sequence goes on from CM056199.1 coordinate 69,379,901, forward strand.
AGGCGGCTCCACTCCTTTGCCATCAACTTGAGCTCTGGAGAGTTGGTCAGGGGATGGGGTGTGTCCTGTTCTCCTACCTCAAGGAGGGTGATGACTTAGCCTATGACAGGATCAGCCCTCTGGTGTTGGCCAAGCTCTTCCTCAGAAAACCTGGGGATGGTGGCATGTCCTTCAAGGCAGTAATTCTCTTCAAAGGCATCTGGCACTGCCTCAGGATGGAGTGCGAGGGATTCGACCAGCATCACTGGTGAGGACTCTGGCTCAGTATTGCAGAGGAGGTGTTTGTGACAGGCAGCAGTGACCACATCAGCAGGTAAGTTGGTCTCAGCAGCTGAAGAGGACAAGTGGTGGGTGGTGAACTGCTGAATCCTCTGATGTTCTTCCAGCGATGCCTGGTCACACATAACCTCACTGTGAGGATGTCTGGAGAGTCCGTCTGCATCCTGATTCTGCTTTCCAGCTCTGTACTTGATGTTGAAGTCGAAGGTGGAGAGAGCTGCCAACCAGCGGTAGCTCGCTGCATCCAGTTTTGCAGATGTGAGAATGTAGGTCAAGGGGTTATTGCCTGTGACGACTGTAAAGGTGTTTCTGTACAGGTAATCATGAAATTTTTCAACAGAAGCCCATTTCAAGGCCAAAAACTCCAGCTTGTGAGCTGGATATCTGGACTCACTGGATGACAATCCTCGGCTGGCATAAGCGATGACACGGCTTTGACCATCTTGCTCCTGATACAGAGCTGCTCCTAGGCCGGTCGTGCTGGCGTCAGTGTGTAGCACATAGGGCAGCTTTGGATCAGCGAACCCAAGGACAGGAGAGGTTGTCAGTCTTTCAATAAGGGTTTCAAAGGCCTGCTGACATGCAGGAGTCCAGCGGTCTGCAAACGGCTCTTTGTGATGGAAGTACTTCCCACCACTGCCAGTCTTGCTCCTATGCCCCTTCCAGGCAGATGGGTAGCCGGTGGTGAGGGCATTCAGGGGTTTCACGATCTTGGAGTAGTCTCTGACAAAGTGGCGGTAGTACCCTGAGAATTCCAGGAAAGACTGCAGCTCTTTGAGAGTCTTGGGCACTGGCCAGGTGGTTAAGGCTCTTATTTTCTCTGGATCAGTGTGGACTCCATCCCTTGACATGACATGTCCCAGGTAGCGCACAGAGGTCTGGAAGAACTGGAACTTGTCTGGTGACAACTTCAGGCCATTTTCTCTGAGCCGTGTCAAAACGTGGGTCAGCCTGGTTTCATGCTCTTCCAAAGACTTGGAGAACATGATCAGGTCATTAATGAAGACAAGGGCTTCCTTCAAATTGATGTCTCCCATGCACTTCTCCCTCAGCCATTGGAAGGTGGAGGGGGCGTTTGTTATTCCCTGGGGCATACGATTGAACTCATAGAAGCCCAATGGACAGACGAAGGCGGTTTTGGGTTTGTCAGTCTCTTCCATCTCAATTTGGTAGTACTCAGACTTCAGGTCCATGACTGAGAACCACTGGGACCCAGAGAGAGCGGAAAAGGTCTCTTCCACATTCGGCAGTGCATAGGCATCTTAGATGGTCTGGTTGTTCAACTTTCTGTAGTCCACGTACAATCTGACGTCACCGCTTTTCTTCCTGACGACTACAATGGGAGAGGAGAATAGAGATTCAGACTCCCGGATGATTCCTGCGTCAAGGAGGGTCCGGAGGTGTTTTCGGACTGCCTCATAGTGTTGCGGGTGGATTGGCCTTGACCACTGCTTGAATGGTGTTTCATCTCTGAGCTTGATGTGGTGTTTCACTTTAGTCGCATGGCCATAATCCAACTCGTGGCGGGCGAAGACGTCAGAGAACTTGTTCAGGGTGTGCGTGACTCTGTTTTTCCAGGACTCTGGTAGTGGAGAGTCACCGAAGTCAAACTTCAAGTCGGGTGTTTCAGCTGAACATGGCTGCTGGTAGGACAGCTGACAAAACTTGACTGTTTCAGTCTGCTTGGATTCCAGAGAGGGGCTGGAAAGAATGTCATGGGGAATGGTCAGCTCTGCAATGACACAGCTGGCAGGCAGGGTGATGTCATGCTCTGTTTCATTTCACACCCACACAGGAAGCTTGAAGGGGTGCTGTGATGGCAAAGTGATGAACCACGTGTCCACAAAGATTCCACCTGGCAGGGTTGACGCGGTTGGATGTTCAATCAGGGCACAACACTCAGCGGTGACATTGCTGGTGCTCACGTGACCCTCCAGTGGAACTTTTCCACCAGCTGGGACTACGTTTGGCTCTTTACCTCTCAGCGTCATTGTTCTAAGGTGTCCACTTGCTCACTGTTTCTTTCTAAGTGCCAGCGTCTTCAAGATCTGTGCATATCCAGGCAAAGGAGAGGACAGGCTGGAGGTGTGATGATCACAGTGCTCATCATAAAGCATGTCCAGAGTGTTAGTGCCAATGAGGACAGCTATGTCACTGCTGGAGCGAATGTCGGGGATGACTAAAGCCAGGGTGTGTACTTCAGGTTCGGTGTCAATGAACTCCTTAGGGAAAGCTGTCTTGAGCTCTACATACCCAAGGTATGGAACAGACTGTCCATTAGCTCCCTATAACTACAAGGAGATGGCTCATGGGCTGAATGGGATGATGGGACAGGTGGTCTTCATAGAATGACAAAGATACAGTTGTCACCTGAGAGCCCGTGTCAAGCAAGTTGTTGCAGTGCATGCCAGAGATGGTGAGGTTAGCAGTGCAATTATGACCAATGAGCCCTCTAGGGAGGTGGAGATGTTGCTTGGAACCTGCATAACAAATCCTTGCTTTAGTCACTGGGGTTGTGGTGGGGCATGGGGGTGTCTCAGCTCCTGTTTGCCCCATAACAGGAACTAATGCTGGTTTAAATGAGCAGAACCTGAAACACCATGGACTCTGTCCCAGGCCTGCTGCTTCTCTCTGAGCTCCTTTTTATTAGCGTCAACAAGCACTGGATTCGCTGAGCCACTGCATGCTGATGACATGTGGCCATCTTCACCACACACGAAACAGGACCAGGGCTTCGGACGCTTCAGAACAGTCTCACCTTGCGTGTGTTTTGCATGGTCAGAGTTGGCTTTCAGTCCAGCTCTGTTTTCGCTCTCCTTCCTCTTTGAAGACTTTTTGGGTTGCTCAGACTGTGAGGCTGTTAGGGAGGCAAGCTGAGCTTTAAGTTGAGCAATCTCCTTCCTCATTTGCTGCTCACCAGCCGAGAGTGTCTCCGTGAACTGCGTGTCAATGTCGAGCTCATGTAAATTACAGTACCACACGTGGTGGTGTTTGGACGGGACTTTGGTTCTGGAGAGGCCCAAGTGCTGGGACATTCTGGTGGATTTTGCAGCCTGTTTATCCTCCTCAGTGCGGAGAAGCAATAATAGAGCAGAGAATCGAGGAGGAGCATTCTTCTTTTGCTCAAGCTGAAGACTGGAGATGAGAGTGTTGTTCCAGCAACCTCTACAAAACTGTTTCAACAGCTGGCGGTCAAAGTCACTCAATAGAATGCCTCCTCTTTGCACAACCCGGTTAAGAGCTATCTGCAGACGGCTCAGGTAAGCAGAAGGCTTCTCTCCAGCATCCTGGTTGGTGTTCAGAAACTTTGCAAAGAGCTCATCGCCGTCTTCAACTGTGCCGTAAGCAGAATCAAGGATGTGGAGGCAGGCATTGACATGAGCCTGAGGCCCTAAGTGCTTGACAAGGTTGGCAGCTGGAGGCAACAAGCTCTCCACTATCTTCCGTGTCACGTCTTGGAGACAGACTTGGATCAGACAGGAGAAACTCAGTGTGGCTGCGCCATGTCTCATAGTCCACTTCGTAGTTAGGGGTAGGCAGTCTGCCAGAGAAGGACCGCAGCTTAGTGCTGCTGTGTGAAGACATGGTGTCAGTGCCTCGAACAATGTGCTCCACTACCACCTTCTGCGCCTCAGGCATTGTGAGCTGACTCACAGGAAGAGTGTAGGATGGTCGTCTGCTGAGCGAGGGAACATCAGTGTCAAGCTGAACTGGAGGAGGAGTGCCACTAAGAGCATCGGCTGCCATGACGGATGGTGAAGCTGAACTGTGGCAATCAAGAGATGTATGCCGGTCGTCAGAGGTTGCTGCTGGGCTGTGCATCGTTGAGACACCTGAGCTCTCAACAGGGATGGATGGTAAGGAAGGGGGTGCTTTAGTTCCAAGAGAACCTTGGAGACGGGAGAGCTCATCATGCAGAAGTGACTGCAAGTCCAGACCGCTCAGTTTAGCAATGTCTCTTAAGGAGTCAAGGTATGTCTGCGTTAAGCTACTTCCAACGTACCTTGAATAAACTCTAGAAAGCTGCCTAATGCAGTGGACAGTGCTGGGGTCATCTGGGGAAGGCCATAGAGTGGTAGCTGACCTAGCTTCTCTATCGTGAGCCCTGACTCAAACTCAGTGATGACAGTATTCTTTAAATCAGGGTCAGTGCTACTTACGTGAATGACTCTTGAAAAAGGCCCATATTCCTCCAAGAAGCGAAAGATTTCCCCATCTGCATCACTATCACTCATACCACTGATAAAAACTGAATTAGGCACTTTAACATTCTTTTGTCTAACCACATCTATTTCAAATACAGTTTCAATGTAAAACCTTAAGTTCAATAGAAAATATGTAAATGCAAAGAATATATATACACACACACACACACACACACTATAAATAGTAATTACAAAATTGTCAACACTTCCCCCCTCCTGGCTGTCTGCTCGCCAAGTTTTGTGTAGCATCCCTCTGCTCTACCTGACAAAATTAACCTTTAAGTAGAGGCAGGTGTTTTTACGATTATGGTTAAGGTTTAGGCCAGTTCTAGGTTCGGCATTAAGGGGGGGAGTAAGTTGATAAAGACACTGTTTAAGAGTAGAAGAAGACAATAGACATTTATTAATAATAATATTCTGGAAATATTTCCTTTCTTGGGATACAGAGAATATTCAATCAATATTTATGAATATCAAGAATAATAAATACCAATAAATAAATACATAAATAAAATAATAATAAAATACCCCAAAGTATCAAATAAAAGCAAAGTTTTAAATAAAATGTTTCACAGAAAAGAAATAATCCGTTACCCGGGTATGTAAGGTGTAATATCAGTGTATGTGTGAAGGCTTATCTGTGTCCAGGGAACAGAACAAGGGTTGGTCCAAGGGGGATGAGTTCAAGGGGTTTGGGAATCCAGTTCAGTATGGGCAGAACAGTTCGATCAGGATCCAAGGAGACTGACTCGCCATCCAATGGAATCCAAAATCCAGAGTACATAAAAAACCAATCTGCATACAGCAGTTTGAGAATAATAATCAATATCTAAAATCAAATATCAAAGTTATCAAAGTTATGATATATATATATATATATATATATATATAAAATATATACAGGGGTTCAGTATAATTACTGTAACCAAATAAATATATACAAGTAAGGGAGGTTACTTGTAACCACAGTTAAAAAATACTGTGTCAATTAGATCTGGCACAAACTACGACGTTAGCGTCATTGGTAGTGAGAGAGAAGAGGTGCCGTTCTCACTCACACACACACAGGCTACTGTGTGCACACCTCAAAACATTCTATTTTTAACATCTAACGGGGAGTTTGTTACCATCAACGGTTAAAATCATATAATTCGATTTATTCATTAATAACACTTATCTTCTCCAATATCATACATAAATACAATATTAATTCAATAACAATATTTGGAAAACAGTACACTAAAAGTCAATCTCCGATTGGTTTTTAAATAGTTCGCTCAGTTACCCTCGGTTGCTAGTTATCCCATTCAAACTAATGAACTAGAAGCCAATAGTGCCGACACTTGCCAGCGGATGCCAGCGAAATAGTTCACTCACCGGAGTTCAAATTATACACAAATACAAGGGTCTTCTAGCTTCAGAAAAGGGTGAAAAAAGATGTACAATGGAAAAAGAAGATGACTCGATAAAAAGGGCTTTGAAGAGAAGAGTGATTTTAAGTTTTACGAGTATTTGTACAGGACAGAGATGAATAGCGTTCATTCAAGTGATTTCAAGTCGTTCAAGTGAAGTCTAAAAAAAACAACCCCGTCACCTAGGAGATGACTATACATCAAAATAGAAGTCTTTGAGAGTACATTCACTTTCAACCAGATCAAGAAGATGTTGAAAAGAAAATAAATATAATCATGTAAACTCAGCTTCTTGTTATTTCTATTTAAGACATATTTATTCTATTTATTCATATTTATATATTTATATATTTATTGGGCACTGACCATTACTAAATTTATGGTCCTAGTAACCAAACTTTAAGGTGGGTGACATACAGTATCTCACAAAAGTGTGCACACCCCTCACATTTCGACAATTAATTTATTATATCTTTTCAAGGGGCAACGGTACAGAAATGAAACCTGAATATATTCTACAGTAGTCATTGCACAATATGTGTAGAGGTGTAGATTTACTGCACTGTCCAAATAACTGATCAAACAGTCACTATTACCAAAATGGGTGGCAACAAAAGTGAGTACACCTCACCGTCAACATGCCAAATTGTGTCCATAGTGTCAATATTTAGTGTGACCACCATTGTTGTCCAGCACTGCCTTGATTCTCGTAGGCATGGAATTCACCACAGCGGCACAGGATGTTGAGCTGGTGGATGCTGGACACCTGCTGCTCCTCCACCTTCCTGTTGAGGATGCCCCACAGGTGCTCAATTGGATTCAGGTCTGGAGACATACTTGGCCACGCCATCACCTTCACCTTCAGCTTCTTCAGGAAGGCAGTTGTCATCTTGGAGGTGTGTTTCAGGTCGTTATCATGTTGGAAAACTGCCATTTCCGAAGAGAGGGCATCATGTTCTGCTTCAGAATGTCACAGTACGTGTTGGAATCCATTATATCATCAATGGAGCGCAGCTCCCCAGGACCAGAAGTACTCATGCAGCCCCAGACCATGATGCTGCCACCACCATGTTTGACTGTAGGCAGTACACACTTGTCTTGGTACTCCTCACCAGGGCGCCGCCACACATGCTGGACACCATTTGAGCCAAACAAGTTTATCTTAGTCTCATCAGACAACAGAACATGGTTCTAGTGGTTCATGTTCTTGGACTGGTAGTCTTCAGCTAACTGTTTTTGGGCTTTCTTGTGGTCTAGCATCAGAAGAGGCTTCCGTCTTAGCCGACGGCCATGCAGACAGACTTGGTGCAGTGCACAGCGTATGGTCTGAGCACTGACAGGCTGTTCTCCCACTGCTGCAACCTTGTTAGTAATGCTGCCAGCACTCCTGCATCTTTTTTCTGAAGCCAACTTGTGCACGTGACGCAGAGCACGAGGACTCAACCTCTTCAGTCGACCCTGACGAGGCCTGTTCCGAGTAGAACCCGTCTTGGAAAACCGCTGAATAACATTGGCCACCGTGCTGTAGCTCAGTTTCATGGTTTCACAGATCTTCTTGTAGCTTAGACCTTCTTTGTGGACAGTAACAATTCTCTTTTTCAGATCCTCAGAGAGTTCTTTCCCATGAGGTGCCATGTTGACCATCCAGTGACCAGAATGAGAGCACTGCACCCAAAGCACCACAATTTAAACCTTCAACGTGTTACACAACCTCATATGGCCCAGTTGAACAGACAAAAGCATGAACATAATGAATAAGACATGTTTCATTGCTTGGTTGACCATTACCAATTGGGGTGTGTACTCACTTTTGTTGCCACCCATTTTGGAAATAATGACTGTTCAGTTATTTGGACAGTGCAGTATATCTACATTGCTGCACATATTATACAATGACTACTCTAGAATATATTGAAGTTTCATTTCTGTAACGTTGTACCTTGAAAAGATCAATTAATTGCCGAAATGTGAGGGGTGTACTAACTTTTGTGAGATACTGTATGTCATCAGATGGGTGTGAAAATGGTACCCTAAAATGTGTATTTTTTGATACCAATTTGTGAAAGTAGCATTTTGAGAGCCTATAAAACCACAATAAACAGGTTAAAACTATAAGTACTTTGATTTGCAATGAAAGGTGGTACAGTGCCTAGAGAACAAGTCCTGAAAAAATCACGGGGTTAGCTTTATTACATCCAGAGTTACAGTCTGTTAAAAATGAAAATATGCTAATTTCGCCAACTGGGGTGCCACACCCACTTTTTTGACCACCCCCCCCAAGAAAAACTAGTGGGCCGATTGAGCTAAAACTTGGTATTTTTTCATTTGGCACCCAAAGCAACATTCTAATGAAGTTTCAAGAAAATCCATGACTATGCCCATAATTGGTTGATTTCATATGGAATGACCCTGTTACATGTCGTTATTTGTAAAAGAGCCCTATAGCAACTTTTTTTTGGGATTGTTTTATTTCTGAACGGGGGTATTTACTATGTTTACTCTGCGTTTGCCATGACTGGAAGCTAACTCCGATATGACCATGGCAGAGTGCACCTCGAATAGAAAGCACGCAGTCTAGCTTTTTCTCTATGTCATTGCTGGCAGCTCAAGTGATGAAAAAGATACATTTCCGTGGCTTCTTCTTCTTAGTGCATATTTCTTTTCTTAAAGGGGACCTATTATGCTACATTTCCAAATTTATATTTTGATCTTGGACTCCCCTAGAGTACTCCTGATCGTTCAAAGTCCAAAAAGGGTCCTTATTTAGCTCATACTGCCATCCTCAAAAAACCCCATTTGTAGTCCATTGTAGTCTCTGCCTGAAACGACTCATTTGGGTGGCTCTTCCGCTATGGCCCCCCCTTCCCGTGTGCCCACATTCTTTTGATTGGCCAGCTCTGTGGAGGGCAGAGCTGGGCGGGACTCGGCAGAACGCAGTTTTCCGGGTCCGCCTCCCTAGTGTGAAATGTGAGATGCGTCTGCCATCTGAGCTAAGGAATCGGCGGGGAAATTCTGCAATCAAACGCAGTACATGTGTATAGATCTAATGAAATTAACTTGTTCTAATAAACGCAGCGGCAAAAGTGGAGGATGCAGTGCGAAAGTCTGGCAGCTCAAGCTCGAATTTGCTATCTACCTACGGCTACTATGGTGAGTACACCGGTGTTTCTACTCTATAGCTAGGATTGAGGGAAAGCTAGAATCCACCCCATACAGACACATTTGTAGAACGGGTCGACATACCCAAGTGTAGACCGGAGACCGTAGAAATCCGGTGGGTCTGAGTTTAGAGGGAAACATGGACAGTGAGGAGCAGCAAGAAGTGTACCAACAACTTATGGACTGCTTCGGTGCGTATTATAAGGACCTGCTGGTTCGTGTGCATAACTGTGGTGTGTCGTTAGCGTGGAGTAACGAAAAGCTTCCGCGCTGGTATATGACGGAGGGGCGAAAGCTCCAGGCTAAACGGCCTTTTCGGAAATTGCCCGTGGTAATGGTTTACTTATTGCGTCATAATGACCAGCGTTTGCTCGCGGACATTGGGCGCGATAAGCCGCCTTCACACCGGATGCGAAACGAATTTTTCGCGTGACAGATTACATTCAAAGTCTATGCATTGTATTTGCATTGACTTTGAATGTAATCTGTCGCGCGAAAAATTTGTTTCACGTCCGGTCTGAAAGCGGCTTAACACGCCCATAACGTGTGTATTCGCGTCTTTGCATTGACTTTGAATGTAATCTGTCACGCGAAAATTCGATTCGCGTCGGTGTGAAAGTGGTTTAACGCGCCTATAATGCGTGTATTCGCGTCTTTGCATTGACTTTGAATGTAATCTGTCGCGCAAAAAATTCGTTTCATGTCTGATGTGAAAGCAGCTTTATGGATAGTACGCGACAGTAAGAGAGGGCTCCGGATATGTTATGAACATAATACAGGTTTTACAGACCGTAAGTTCTGTTTGCTTGGACAGTTGCTTATGTGGAGCTAGCGAATCGATCACTTCTACAGGAAAGAATTTCCTATTCAATCTCTGCCTTTTTCGGCTTTTTATTAGCCAGAACAATTCCTAAAGGGGGATGAAATTATGCCGGCAGTGCAGAGAAATCATATGTTATACCCGACGCGTTAGAGCGTGTGCGTTTCGCAATTGCTTTCATGGTAGCATCAGAGAGCTAGCCCCGATTTTGGTGAATTATCCAGCTGACCTCGGTCATGGATAAGTGAAGCGATCACAAACAGCCGTAATCAGACCCAAACACGTATCCCAAGCCCTGCAAAACCTACGTCTGGTCTAACTGCAGCCTTTTCAGCCCATTTTTGCAGACACATACAGCACCTCTCCAGTTGGCTTCAACTGTAATGGCTACAATCGGGCAATGTTATGATGAAACTGCCACATTGATGCTTACCGAAGTAACACAAGCATACCTATCAGAATTACTGCATATAAGTTAACCAGGAGCATTTTTAATTAGCACGGCAGCACGCAAACTAACATGCAGTAGCTGGTAACCGAGCATTCATAACAACTACAGAGACAAATGTAACAGGGTAGACCTGTATTGGCCAGATTTTGTATTTAATTGAGTTTGTTTGTAGTGACACTTTTCCTTGTTGAGCACTTGGAGTGGGTGTGGTTTTCATGTGTGCTGTTGCGGGGATTGCATGCTGATTGGAGATGGCCAGCAGGTGTGCCAGGGTGCCTTCACTCTGTTTAACTAGACGCACAATCTGGAGGCACAGTGTTTCCGCTGTGTCTCTGTGCCCAGGTAGGCAAACTGAAATGTGGTGTAATCTGGGTTTTGAGGTGTTCTCTGTGTGGGTGATTACAGCTGTGGATAAATAGGTTTGTATTTTTTGTAGACTAATGGATTTGTATTGTGTAAGTTGACAGTGTTTCTGCTGTGTCTCTATGCCCAGGTTGCATTTGGGCAATTAGCAAGAAGCTGCTGTGCCTGCTGTGGAGAGGTGGGGAAACCAAGCAACCCAGTAGAGCTCCTGTGTCTCATCCCCAGCCCAGGCTCCATGGGCGACAGCCAGCAGCCTTTGGCCTACCCAGCAGCCACAAGCAAGAGCCTTTGCGACTAAGCCATCTGCCTTTTACTAGTGACTTTTATCTACCTCTTTGCCCAGATTTTAAGTATTTATTAGAAGAACAATAAAGAACTGAAATTTTATCCCTTGCAGTGCATGAGTTTGCCCAGTTATTTATCTACTGGTTGGTCAAGTGTGAAACCGGGTGTTACACAAACCCTTGCAATACAGGTTTTACAGACAGCAAGTTCTCTTACCATGGACAGTTGTACCAAGCATCCAAATTACAAACAAGTATAAAAAGTTAACTTCAAATGAGGTTTATGTTCACATACCTTCTGTTTAATTTCCCCTGATATTACTCTTGCATATTTAGGACACAAACATTAGCAACAGTAACTTGGCTACGTTAGCCTCAGTACTACAGCCACAATCAACAGGCCATCATGTTAGGTAGGCTTATGCAGTAAAGCAACTTACAGCTTCTGCTTCTGTGAGTCACAGACATTCGCGACCGATCCAGGCTTTATCTTCAGATATTTTACAAAGCCTGCGTTTGAGGCCAGTTGTTAGTGCTAACTATCGTTAGCGGTCCTGCTAGCCACCCGTAACACGTTAGCTTCACTTACTTTATTTGCTGTTATATCGTTACTTACAGCGCTTGATCGATGCAACTGCTTCAGGTTTGAGAAGCAGCTGAAACGCTTATCCTGTGTCGAATTATCCTTCATTGACAAAGCTCTCTTTGGTGAAATGCTGAGCACAAAATGCTAATGTTTCTTTTGGCCGTGGCTGTTTGCTGCCAGCAAACAAATAAAGCTACCCACTGATTTCTGGTGGCATCGTCTTTTGAAAGAGAAATAGGTGCTTTTCTTTGCGTCCAAAAGTAAACGGACAAGTAGCTTTGGGAGAGATACTGACAAAACTGCACCTCAAATGATCTAAGGTTCTTCTTTTGAATTTCCAATAGTGTAGATGCTACTAAGGCATAGTATGATCCGCGGTTGTTTGTGCCTGCTAGAATAGTTTCCGGTGTGGGCAGGTCCAGCGCCGGTCTGTATTAATTGGACGGCACAACCTGACGTCAGGTTTTGCCCAGATCTTGTGAAGATCTCGGGACAAGCTGTTCAAAGAGGAAATCACATTCACAAAATCACGGTCTTGGATTACGGCAAAACCCCTGTATCTTATGTTTAGAAACTTTTCAGAGGTTGAGTATGGACATCCAACATTATAACATTACTTATATGTATTAAAAGAAGGATCAGCATAATAGGTCCCCTTTAAAAATCACCAAATGTATCGGAATTTTGACAAGAGCAACCGTACTCAGGCATGTTACGACATTGCTGGTGTGATTTCTCTGGCATATGGAGCACTAACAACGCAGATTCAGGTCTGCACGTTCACAAGCAGAGAGAAACGCATCTTTATGGCGTTCTCTCACCTGATTGGATAGAGGCAGTCGGCGACTCCAAAATTTTATATGCTGCTTTATTGCAGAAGACAGTGACTGAAAGACCTGTGTTATCAACCAGATACTCTAAACAAATGATCTCCGATGGAATGTGGAACTATTTAACACTTTTTAAAAAAACAAAAAAATCACTTACAGCAGCTTTAACATCTTCAGAGCTGAAGATAGTTGAAAGGAGAATTAACTTCTTATAGATACAGCTTTAATTCTCAATCTTGTTAGTTGAAATATTGTATTTTCCAAGGACTAGTGGACGTCTTATGGTCCTCTCATAGAAAATGTTGAGTCAAAGGGGTCAATCAGGGGGGTTCTCCCCAGACCCTGCCTAAGCCCTCATGGGGCCTGAAGGAGGATTTGATTTGGAGCCCTTCCCCACCTCCTCAGCACTGATAATACTATTGACCATCGTCAATGTTTCACCATTTGCACACCTATTGTAAATCCAATACACACATTTTCAGTTATATTGCTTGTAACTGGCATATTTTAACCTTTCTTAAACTTTTCTGGTTTCTTAAAATACCAAACTCAGCAGAGTGGTCTGGCATTACTTTGCACTTTTATATTCGAAGTTAAACAGTACAGCACTAAGTGGCATGTGTTACTGGCCTCTGGGAGAAGACATCAAATAACAGAAAATATTTCCTGTTTTAAACAAGACAAATGGAGACAGGAGACGTCAGTTGTGTTCCTCCGGCGGGCTGCCCTCTGTATTTCTTTTCACCATTCTCTCTTGGGATTAATACAGCTATAGCTATCGTACCTACATATTGGACTTTCAGACAGGGGTGCAATCTTTGTCATGTCTGCTGAAAATAATACTTCTAGTTTTGAATCCAAAATCCCCTGCTATTTAATTTTGTAGCCTACAAGGTTTTTAGGCAAAAAGGTTAGACCATATGACCGATCACCCTACATGAGGGCTATAAACATTCTTAAGCCCAACGTCCCCCAGGAGTATAATGCCGGCGTTACGGAATTTTCAATGGTGTGCCTCAAGCCTCTGACCCTTAAAATGCTTAATTGCTTTCAAGCTGTTTAAGATTGCTTGATTTGCAGCACTTTCCTAGTTTGAGTTGGACGGCAGGTGCAATTCACGGTGAGCCAAAAACAAGGGCTGCCATGAAATGGATATTTTTTCTATTAGCTCCAGCATCAAGTGTGTTAAACAGTCTGCATATGGGGCTTATAGATGAAACCAGAGTGAATTTCATGCAAGTTGCGCTCTCCTAGTCTGAGCTAGACAGAGGGTGCAATTCATTGCAAGCCAAAGGCAAGGGCTGCCGTGAAATGCACCCTCCTGCATTTTTTTTTTGTTGGCCCCAGAACCAAGTTATTTTAACAGTGTGCATAGGAACCTAATAAATAGAACCACAATGAATTTCTTTCATGAAGCACTTGAGTTATACAGGGGGTGCAATTCATGGCAAGCCGAAGGCAAGGGCTGCCATGAAATGCACCCACATGGATTTTTTTTCTGTTGGCCCCAGACCCATGTTCTTTTAACAGTGTAGATAGGAGCCTCATACATGGAACCACACTGAATTTCATGCATGTAGCACTTTCCTCGACTGAGTAGTAACCAGAGTAATTTTCATCCATTTGACACTTCTCTAATTTGATTCAGGTCGGGAGTCTGACCACCAGAAGTCTAGCTGCCCACACCTCCATAGTGTTATTCCTGTTCTGCCCAAAATTGAGTGCATTTTACTGTAGATGTTGTCTTGCTATACATACATTTGTACGGTTTGAATAAAATCTGGATTGAAATAAAAATAGTTCGTGGTAGAAGTTTGGATTTATGCCTTTTTTAAATTCTGTCTTCAGTTAATGAATTATTTCATTCAGTCATTCATTTAATTTTTTTGAGATGCAAGACACACATTTGATTTCTCGAAAAGAAGAACAACCGACTGCAAGGACATATACGCTTATCCAGCATTTACCTTTCAACCTACATGACGGTAATGCAACTTTGCTCTGAAATGCAACATGAAACACAGGCCTACTTGCTTGTATCATCATAACATCATTTGGTAACACTTTACAAGAAAGTACATTACATTTTAGTAGTTACCACAGAACTAATGAGGAACAAATGAAGAACTGCTACGAGACCATTAGTGAATGGGCAGTTCTTGAATTACCGCTAGTCATATTTGATGGAGTAGTTAATGATTAGTGAATTGATGAAAGAATTGGGAACTGCAAATAAACCATTAGCTAACAGGCAGTTCTTGAGTAACTCCGAATCAAATTTTTTTAAATAGCTAATGATTAATTAATTAAAGAACAAATAGTTACACTTTAGATGAAGTGTTGCCCATAAAGGCTTTATACAGCAAATATAATTCCTTTATAAATGAGACTTAATGTACGTAAGGAAATTTCATGCTTTGTAAAGGGTGAAATTACACATCCTTATTCAGCAACTGATGCCAGATGTGATGTAACTGACAATGTCACTTAACTAGTGGCTAAATGCTATAAAGGGTGACATTGTCATCTAAGTGATATTGTCATTGTCCCATCTGGCATCACATGCCGAATAAGGATGTGTTATTTCACCCTTTGCAAAGCATGACATTTGCTTATGAATGATTCATGAAGACATTATGTCTCATTTATGAAGGCATTATTCATGCTGTATAAATACTGTGTGCAACACTTCATCTAAAGTGTGACCAAACAAATTAAGAATGAATGGGGAACTAACGGCAAGTAAACCATTTTTTGTACCTTATTGTAAAGGGAGATAGCAGTTATTTCCTCACTTACAGTGCTGTGAAAACGTATTTTCCCCCTTCCTGATTTCTTACCTTTTTGCTTATGTTTCACACTTAAATGTTTAAGATGATCAAACAAATTTTTAATATAAGAAAAAGATAACCCGAGTAAATTCAAAATGCAGTTTTTAAACGATGATTTCATTTATTAAGGAGAAAAAGCTATCCAAACCTACCTGGCCCTATGTCAAAAAGTAATTGCTCCCCCCTTGTTAAATCATGAATTAACTGTGATTAACCACATTTTTTGAGTCCAGTTTCACTAGCCACACGCAGGCCGGATTACTGCCAGACCTGTTGAATCAAGAAATCACTTCAATAGAACCTGTCTGACAAAGTGATGTAGGCTAAAAGATCCCAAAAAGCAACATGTCATGCCGCGAACTATAGAAATTCAAGAACAGATGAGAAACAAAGAAATTGACATCTATCAGTCTGGAAAGGGTTGCAAAGCCATTTCTCAGGCCCTGGGACTCTGGCGAATCACGGTGAGAGCCATTATACACAAATGGAGAAAACTTGGAATAGTGGTGAACCTTCTCAGGAGTGGCCGGCCTACCAAAATTACTCCAAGAGCGCATTGACTACTCATCCAGGAGGTCACAAAAAACCCAAAACAACATCTGAAGAACTGCAGGCCTTACTTGCCGCAGTTAAAGTCAGTGTTCATGATTCAACAATAAGGCAGAGACTGGACAAAAAATGGCATCCACGGGAGAGTTCCAAGGCGAAAACCACTGCTGACAAAACAGAACACGAAGGCTCGTCTCACATTTGCCAAAATACATTTTGATGATCCCCAAGACTTTTAGGAAAATATTCTGTGGACTGACGAGATATAAGTTGAACTTTTTGGAAGGTGTGCGTCCCATTACATCAGGTGTAAAACTAACACAGCATTTCATAAAAAGAACATCATACCAAAAGTCAAACATGGTGGTGGTAGTGTGATGGTTAGGGGCTGCTTTGCTGCTTCAGGACCTGGACGACTTGTCATAATTGATGAAACTATGAATTCTGCTCTCTACTGGAAAATCCTGAAGGAGAATGTCCAACCCTCAGATTGTGATCTCGAGCTCAAGCGCACTTGGGCTATGCAGCAGGACAATGATCTAAAACTGTGACGGTGCGTTCAGGAACCACAAGCGAGAGAGGGAAATCCAAAAATCGTATGCCTTTATTGATTGCCAGGTCAGGACCAGTAGACACAAGAATTGCCAAGCCACAAAACGAAATCCAAAAACAAAGTCGACTAGACAGGCCGGGGTCTGAACCAGAAAAGCAGAGGTGCGACGGTACATAGACAGTAGGCAAAAATCGTAGTCGAAATCCAAAGCAGTGAGTCATACACAGGGCATCCAAACACAGAAGACATGGTCGTACAGAAATGGGTCAAAAATCCAGAAAGACAAAACAAGACAAAAGGGCTATGGCAAAAATCAAGGTCGGACGAAACAGTCGAAGATAAACAATAATCAATTGGCATACACGAGACTCTGCACAAAGGAATATTGATCAACGTTCTGACAAAGTCAGAACAGCAGTGAGGACTCTAAATAGACAGAGAGGAAGTCACTTGCTATGCAGGGAACAGGTGAATTGGATGAGAACTAATTACAAAGGAAGGTACACATGGGGAAGTCCTAAACCACAACAATTGGCAAAAGCCAAGACACGGCCAGGATTCACGCAGACATCCTTTGACAAATAAACAGCTCTGGTCAAGGAGTTCTAAGTGCACAGACAACGAGTGCAGGAAAGCAATTAAGCACGAGATCTCGCAGAAACGTAGGGAGAGACAGGGAAAGCCAAGCAAGGGGCGGAGACTAGAACAGGGCGATTGCTGAGACTGAATTAGTAATAATTAGTAGAGGTGCAGCTTTACAAATTAACCAAAGTGCTCATTAGTAAGTTAGTAATGTGTACATGGATTAGTTGGGTTAGTAGACTATGATACAAAATATAAATGTTAGGATTTTTAGTAATCTAGATAAGCAAGGCAAAGGAAGTAAACGAGAATTGAAGTAATAATATGAAACACCAGAAACCATTGAAATCACCCGAAGCAGGTAAGCACGCAGACTGGGAAGACGGACTGAACCAACTAGATCACAAGACAGGGGAGACAAGTGCAATGAAACTGAAAATGGCATGAACTGAAAATTGGAGAATACAATAACCAAAAAGAATAAAGAAAAGACATGACCATGAACATAAAGCATGAACATAAACACAGAACCATGACAGAAACACACCAGCAAGTCCATCTCTGAATGGCTTAAAAAAAAAAACAAAATGAAGATTTTGGAGTAGCCTTGTCAAAGTCCGGGCTTAAATCCTATTGAGATGCAGTGGCATGACCTTAAACAGGCCATTCATGCTCAAAACCCCTCCAATGTGGCTGAATTAAAATAATTCTGCAAAGAAGAGTGGGCTAAAATTCTTCCACAGTGATGTGAAAGACTCATTGCCAGTTATTGCAAACATTTGATTGCAGTTGTTGTTGCCGAGGGTGGCACAACCAGTTATTAGGATTTAGGGGGCGATTACTTTTTCACACAGAGCCAGGTAGGTTTGGATAGATTTTTACCCTTAATAAATGAAGTCATTATTTAAAAACTGCATTTTGTATTTACTCGGGTTGTCTTTGACTAATATTAAAATTTGTTTGATGATCTGAAACACTTAAGCGTGACAAATATGCAAAAAAAGAAGAAATTAGGAAGGGGGCAAATACTTTTTCACAGCACTGTCTTCCTCATTTGTTCCGTATAATTAACTACTCATTAGCGATTCTATAAAATCTCAACAGGAGTTAGTCAAAAACAGCCCATCAACTAATGGTTTACTAGCAGTTATTTCCTCATTTGTTCCTCAGTTATCTGATCATAAGCAACTTAAAACAATTAGATTAGGGGTTACCCATCAACTGCTATCTGAATCTGATGTTAGACTGCAGTTAACATAAGTACCTCTCAAAGCAATAAAGTTTTTAAAATAAAAACGAAACAAAAATTAAGATCCATCTGTCAATGGAATTAATGTTCCATGTGGGCACAGGTTCCATCATGGTCACTTGTGATCTTCTGTTTCCTAGAAAGTAAAATTCTTCTGCGCAACCTATAATCTAAGCGCAAATGCATCAAAACAACACAACCTAAATAACTAACAAAATTAGTTTGAAATACTTATGGTTTAATTTGCTGCAACCTTTGGCTCGACACTTCCTATGGCCACAGAGATACCTTGACTTTATGGAACACAGTTATTATTCTGCTCCTAATTTCTTTGGTTGCTAGGGAGTATACAATGGGGTTCAGACATGAAGGAATGCTAGAGGCTACTGCCAAGTTCACCATTTTAACATTTGGATGGGTGTGGAATAAGAAAAGCTCAATTATATACAAAGCTATGGTTGGCCCGTAGAAAATTGCTACAAGAATGAAATGTTCACTGCAAGTTGCAAGTGCTTTATACCTGCTCTCAACATTCTTCATTTTAAACACAGCTGTCAAAATACAGCCGTAAGACACAATGATTAAACTAAGTGGCCCAAACAAAAACAGTATACTCACGGTAGAACTAGCAATCCACTGCAATGTATTATCATTGCATGACAGAAAGAACACGGCCGCGTACTCACAGACATAGTTGTTCACAGTAAGAGAATTGCAAAAAGACAGTTCATTCAAGATAATGACCAAGAATGCCATGGCACAACCCCAAAATAACCAACCAACCACTAAGATACACATCATTCTCATGGGAGTATTGATGGAAGTATGCCTCAGTGGGAAACATATTGCAATGAATCGGTCATAGGCAAGAACACTGAGGGAATATGACTCCAATATTATAGCAAGATAATAAAAGAAATTCTGCGCCAAACATGCATTGTAAGTCATGAAGGTATCTTGTGTGACAACCGTATTTATTGAACTTGGAATGAAGGATGACACGCTCATGAAGTCCACAACAGCTAAATTGGCCACTGCAATGTACTTTGGAGTGTGTAGACGATGCTCTATCCATATGATGGAAATGATAAGGAAGTTGAACAAAACCGTTACAATATAAACAAATCCCAGAAAAATTAAAAATAAATAGGCAAACTCTAACTTAGTGAATCCAATAACGTAAAATCCCTCCGGTCTAATTATGGAATTGTTTGTGCTCGAAATGGCGGGATTTCCCATTGCTTGTGGGGGGTTCAGAAACTCCTGGTTACTGCGTGCCTCTGAGCCCTAAAAGAGAAAAAGGATTGCAGTCAATTCACTTACTTTTGAACCATACAACCACGTATTATACATTCAGTAGGCTATTTCAAAGGTCAGCACACGTTGCAAATTATTTGTGTAGGCCTACTTCTATTGAATGCATACACTAATATTTTTTATCTCAATTAGAATTTCATTTTTCCAAGTTTTGGTAATGCATGAAAGACATTCAGAAATTGACACATTACTTGATTTTCCTTTGGGAACATTTGAAAAATGAACTGTTTGTCACTCCTCCCAGAGATCTTGACGAACTGCAAGTACGCTTTCGAAATGAAGTTCAGGCTATGCGAAATGATTCGGCTATGGTGAGACGTGCAGTTGAGGACATGCTGTCAGCTTTGCGTCGAAAGAGGAGGTACACATGTTGAAGGTGTCAGTGCATAGGCAGAGGGCAGTGTGTTGACTTTCACTGACTTTCATGGACTCTCTTTTTCTGGCTTCCATCAATAAACAAAACTCGGAAAAATGAAATTCGAATCTGCCATTTTCAAAGGTCATTTAATCAGTCATGCACAACAGTAATGTTGCAGTCAGTGGTTCCTTTGACGAGCTGAGGACGTCCTCTTCCTTGGCAAATTGGATAGAAATGGTGAAACAATATGAATGTGGTATAGTAACCCGCTGAAGTTGGATTACCTTTTTTTTTGGATATGCACTGTGTATGTCTAATTGGGCTATTGACATGAAATTTTCACCAGATGTTGTAGCAGTTGAGTTGATGAGGATGTCATCAAGGTTTAAATTGTTTAATGAAAAAAAGATCATTTGAAACACCATTATGCAATTCCATTGCTTCCAATGATCTTATTTCATTTAAACAATTTAAATGATCATGAAAAACACGCATTGCTTCCAACCCCCGAGTAAATAAAAGCATGAGAAGTCATTTCCCTCTCCTACGAAAAAAAATATAGCGTGCGGCGCGAGGAAGTGAGCATAATACTATATGTGGCATAAAATAAAATACCCTCATAATGTTTAGTTACCTTTGTAGTCTGACGAACTACTATTAACGTTATTATCGTAATTATAGCATTTCAGCGCCCGTTTGTTCACAGTCAAGTGCGTAGGTTTTTTCTGCCAGAGAGACGCATGACTCGCAAGCGGTGACAGCGGAAGGCAACTGGAAGGGGCGCGGCGACAGATGACAGACAGGAAGCTCAACAAATCATTTTATTTGGACCGAAGAAAATGATTGGTCAGACTTTTATCAGAAATATATGAGAATTGAATATTGAAGAGTTTCAACACCTGGTGGATTTCTTTTACATTTTAGTGTGCCATACGCTTATTAGGAGCATTTTAAGATACAAAAGAAAAGTGTAAAAATGCCAGAAAGGTAAGAATTGCTTCAAGGTCCCATGACACACAAAATTTCAAAGAATTGCTTTTTAACCTTTCTACAGTATTTTTACCATGTGAATTTGAATCTGACACTAGTTTTACATACTTCCATTCATGAGAAGTTTAAAATGCAAATTAAAACCTTGCGTGGTCACATCCTTTGAAAATTTCAAAAGGATAATGTATTACATTTAACATCATCTCCAAAAGGACAATGCTCTGACCGGAGTCGGGGATAGGGGGTTTCGCATGCAGTACCCTACACATTCTTCTCGAGCTTCTAACAAACGTTCGTATTTTTCTCTTCTGAATTTGACACAAATCATGAGCAACACTTCCAACCACAGTGAGAAAATGCTTTGTTTTCAGAGTCAGCTGAAATATCAGATTTGTCAGAAGATTGTGAAATTCAAGCTGGAATTCAGGCAGCTGGAATAGGTTGGCCGTATCGTTATGAGCCGGAGGTGGGAACAGGTTTTAAAAAGTTAATGCTATGTCAATATGATGCAAAATAAATAAGTACAGAATCATTTTTGGTGATATCCAGAAGGCAAAAGCGGGGACATATATAGCAATGGTGCCTGGTGAAATTAAAATTATTGAAGCACAGACCATTCCTTGAAAATAATGATTGGTCTTGACCTATTTTCAACTGTTTCATTAAATTGACTTTACATGAACTCTGAAAACAGCCGGGACCATCAGGTGTTGGCAGTTCTGCTCGTTAAGATAAAACGAGCACTCATAAGCCTTAATCTGTTTGCAGTTATTTTGTTTGATCAACACGTTTTTCCATGATTAACATAAGCCATTTGCAGTTAAATGAGTTAAGTGCACAGCTTCCTTCCTAATGCAATGTTGTAACAATTAAAGAGAAAATGTTTTATTCACTTTTCAAAAACGATAAACAACAATTTTAACTTCAGTGTTTGCTTTTAGCACATCCTGCTCTATAAAATCTTAGCTTTATGATCATTTAATTTCAGTACAGAAAGTGAAAATTATCCGCGAATGAGTAATGTTGATTGAAACGGAATTTCATGTCCAAGTGATGCGTTTTCTTTTTGTTAAATTACTTAAAAAAACTTGTTGAATCTGATAATGTTGAGTGTTTTTGAAATTTACGTTATGTTGATATACAACCCCAATTCCGAAATAGTTGGGACAAAGTGTAAATTGTGAATAAAATCAAAACGCAATGACTTCCAAATCACACCAGCCAGTATTTTATTCACAATCGAACAGAGATAACATAGCAAACGTTGAAACTGAGTAATTTTACAATTTTATCCACAAAATGAGCTCATGTCAAATTTGATGGCTGCTACAGGTCTCAAAAAAGTTGGGACAGGGGCATATTTACCATGGTGAAGCATCCCCTCTTCTTTTTAACACAGAGTGGAGGTGTCTGGGCATTGAGGAGACAAGTTTTTTTATTTTAGCCATTGGAATTTGATCCCACTCTTGTTTAATACAGGCTTCGAGCTGCTGGAGAGTTTTGGGTCTCCTTCGACGGACTTTTCGTTTAATTTTGCGCCAAATGTTCTCAATCAGTGAAAGATCAGAACTGCAGGCAGGCCAGTTCAGCACACGGACTCTTCTACTATGAAGCCATGCTGTTGTAATAGCTGCAGTATGTGGTTTTGCATTGTCCTGCTGAAATACTCAAGGCCTTCCCTGGAATAGATGTTGTCTGGAGGGGAGCATATGTTTGTGCGATGAATGAACGAACTGTTGTAGCACTGGTGCAATGAGAGACAAAGGCGTTGTGTGTGTGCGAGAGAGCGAGAGAGCGAGACGTGAAACAATGCCACCTCGCTGATGTACTTGGTAGTTGTAGTCTGTCATATGATTAAGAGACATGATCCCACCTGCCTATACAACACCATTTCCCACAATTCCTCCTTTCAGCGCCATTTTAAAAATGCGTTTAGCTGGGCTGGCTCAGGTTGATGAAACCGATAACAGAAATCGATGTTTATGCAAGGTGGACACAGTCGTATGAATACACCAGTGACGTGCGGTCGGAGGTTAGTTAGGTGAGGCAGAATCCTCCGTAAAGCCAATGATTACTCCCCTTTGCTTGATTAGCAATCAGACGATTAACTGATTTAGTAAGATTTTTCGGCAGAATGATGGGCCACTTTTAGTTTCCGCGGCGTTATTACTCAGTACATAGAACCTGAAATGCTCACGAAACTGCAGAATGGCGCGTACTTGCTTACAGGAAGCTGAAGCAAGCAATGCCATTCAGTTCTTATGCGGAGTTCAATGCTTGATCAATATGCAATATATTCCCCTTTAAATACGCATTTTTTAAAACCCCAATAAAAAAATGGGGCATTTATTTTCAGTCTTCTTTCGTAATCCGTTGAACAAAAGATTAAAACAATACACAAAATTATCGAGAGAGCTGAGATTCTTTTCTTTTGATTAAACGTATTTCCATTCTTGCTGTCTTGAATCAAAGCGTATACATTAATGAATCTTTTTGTCGTCATCACCTATCAGCATACAGGCTTCCTATAGGCTTGGATTTAATAGTTTTGATCGTCAATCAGGTATAATACGTGGGAACAGGTTGCCAAAATCCTGCGATAAAAGGTTAGACCACTGCCTCACATCACTGCAGGTCTCAGGAATACACTAATAACTAACAGCATGTATAAACAGTATTTCAGTATTTTTATATAAACAGTATGCACAGAATGCATGAATACTTAAATAAGTAGTATAAATATCAAAAAGTGGGGAGGTGTGTTTAATGTTAACGCAAATTATCTTGAAGGAGTACTACAAGCTACAAAGACTGCTTTTGATGAGTTGGGAGAGGGGACTGAATGGATGAACAAGCTGGTTGGCTTCGGAGCAGCTCTGAGAATAAAGAATCCCCCCACACACACACACACTCTAATAGCACTGCCATTTTAAGTGCATGTTACGTTCTTGAAAGTGCATGAATAATTAAAGAGGTTCTTAATATTTCTGAGTTAAGTGCCTGCATTATATTTGAAGTGTATGTTGTTTGTGTCAAGACTGCTTGACATGTTCTGGAAATTACTTAAAATTGTATGACTTCAAAGAATTCCGAGACCTTGAAAGTACTTCAATTTACAAAGAGATTGTTAATATTTAATATGGCTTTAAATGATAAACTGCACTACTTGAGGTTGGTTTTAGAGATGTAACAGATGCTTTTACAGTGCTACAAATTTTTGTCTTGTGCTACAAGACTTATGAACCTTGGTAGCACCAGTGCTATGAGCAGAAAAAGTTAACGTACAGCCCTGTAAGGGGTGGGGCCGAGAAAGTAACAAAGTAGACGCAAATTTCCGCTTATTCCTCATATCAGTCCGCATCAGATGCTGAGCAGGTGACAGGTCTCCTGTGATCTGGAAAAACCTAATGAGTTTATCAGTGGCAAGGGTCTCGCAAATGAACAAACGCTTTTGGATCCTGGACTTTTCCTAACCGAAAAAAAAATGAACAAAATGTGATTTTGACAGTTGAAATAACACTAATCATTTGTGTTTTAAGATTTTAACCACTCTTAATTATTGCAAATGAGGGTCAAACTCAGTCCCTAACAAGAGTGACATATGTACTAGGTTTTTCCAGATCACAGGAGAGGTATATCATCCTAAAAATGTGATTTTAACTATAGCTGCAGTTCCAAAGATTGGGCTTAATTAACAGTGAATGATGTTTGCATGGTTTGTCTCGATTATCTGCTACTGATGTTTGTTCATTGGCACTCTTAATGAGACATTAGCTGCACCACCGAGAAAGAGGGTTTCTGATGCTTCTACCTAGCATCACATTTCCAGCCGTTTGCTCTGGTGACTCTCATGAGCTGGCTTTAAGCGACAAACATCCGATGTTGCATGACCCAAATTTCCTCATTAGATTAATATCTGGAGCTAGCTTTAATTTTTTCATCGAGCAGTAGACAAGTTAAGTTGGTAGCAAGGCTTGCTAGAGAGCTAGCAATTAAGTTAGATTGCTATTAGCTGGCTCTTACAACCAGGGAAAGATTTTCTGTTTCGGTTTCATATTGAATTTACTTTTACATTTTCTGATGCAACTAGCTTGCAAGTACTGTGACATCGTTATGGTATTCTTAGATGTGCTCAGCTAACCATAGCTCCAGAAGTGATGGTCTTGAGAGTGGGAAGGGAAACAAAGTATCGACAATATTAAAATATTCATAGATCGAATGTAAGATTTATGAAACAGCATTTTGAAGTTATGGAATATTTATTTGCACATTAATTATCAGATATTTTCACATTTGTTGTCTGCCGCTTAAAGCCAGTTCATCACTCGTCAGTGAAAATACTTCAATTAACAAAGAGATTATTAATATTTTAAATGTCTTTAAATGATAAACTGCACTACTTGTGGTTGATTTTAGAGTTGTAACAAATGCTTTTACTGTGCTCCAAGTTTTGTCTTGTGCTACAAGACTATGAACCTCTGTAGCCTAAAAGTAGGTCCTGACTGCCGGATTTAGGAGAAACTCCTAAAAAAAAAGTGTGTGTGTCAGTAGTAAATTTAGGACTCCTTATTATTTTAACTAAGTGTTATTCACAAAGCATTTTAGGCCTAAAAGTAGCTCCTAAGTCTGGGAGAGCTTAAAAGTTGTCAAGAGGACTCCTGACTCGCTAAAACCTAGTCACAAAGAATCGGAAAATGGCTGCTGCTGTTGAAAGATGGAATGACTTGGAAATTCTGAATGATGCGCAGTTGTTTAAAAGATATCGGATCGACCGTGAAGAGATTTTATTGTTGCTGACTTGGTGAAGGAGAGAATTACGTCTCCAAACATGAGAAACAACCCAATATGTCCTGAAATAAAATGTTTGACAACACTTTGTTACTTGGCCACCGGAAAAATGCAACTTTGCAACGCGGACAATTTAGGGATTTCACAATCATCTGTCAGTCGCTCAATTCAACAAACAATCAATGCGGTCTGAGAACCTCATATCATCTGACAGTTTATCTGGTTTCCTTTGGACATTTGCTAACAATACAGAATCAAACTTGAATTCATGCACATCTCAGGTATGCCCGGTATCATCGGTGCTATTGACGAGACCCATATTCGAATTATTGCTCCGACCCAAGATGAAGAGGTATTTGTCAATAGAAAAAAGTTCATTCCATCAACACCCAGATAGTATTTGATGCCGAATACAATATTTTGGACATTGTTGCGAAATGGCCAGGATCCACGCACGACTCGCATTTTAATGCAAAGCAGCTAATGTCAATTATTTGACAGGCGTATGTGCCTGCAAGATGCCACTTGCTCAGGGACAGTGGCTTTGGTGGCTTTGGAATATTTTATATGGCTATTGAGCGAGGGTTACATTTAATAGATCATCATAATAATACCAGCCTATGTCATATTTTGTGTGCATATTTAAATTGTAGGCTATAAATTACAAACCAAGCTTAGTATGCTTTCCTGTTTGAACGATAGCCCGTTTATAGGCTGCAATCTCGGACCTCCCCTGCAATTGCAGCCCATACCACCGCTTCTTGCAGTCGTCTAGACACCGAGGAATGCAGCATTGATCTGTAGGCTGATATTATCCCACGCATCCCGCTTGGATTTGCTTTTCACCCCCAAGCCAAATTTCCCTTTGATTAGGCTACATGCTTTCGCTCCAGCACCAACGGGGCCAGCAGCAGTAACTGGTCGTGGCTCCAGTTGGGCTTTTGAGTCCTTTTTGAACTATCATCCAAGACAGTTTAGGGCAAACAAACTTGAACAGCCCGAAATATAAATGATCGCAACATATTCTCATTTGGTAATAAGTTGCGAATTATTGGGGCAAATGACACGTTTTATTATTGACTTGTTTTATGCTATTGGCGTTTTTACTACTATCTCTTTCCTATGTATGTTTATTTGCCTTGAGCGTGAAATGTGGGGACTGCACATAGTGCATTTTCAGGAGTGCTCAACATGTAATTATTTTATGGGACAAACCAGCCGCTTGGACTACTTCCTCATTTTTTCCTCTATGGGTTGTATGTGGGATATTTTTTTCAATGGGCCGACCTGTCACGAAACAACCAATCACCTTGCTCCTTGTCCCAAGACTCGTGCATAAGAATTGACGTCATGCATAGCAAGGGGGATTTACTCCCACCTATCTCGGAGCTACTCCTTGTCTAGGAGTTACCAGTTTTCTTAACTAAAAGTTGCTCTCAGTGGCTTTGTGAATAACTTTTAAGATTTTACTCCTACATAAAATGTTTTAGCGCGACTTAGGAGTACTCCTAGCGGTAAGATAAGATGCTTTGTGAATACGGGCCCAGATGCTGAGCAGGTGACAGGTCTCCTGTGATCTGGAAAAACCTAGTGAGTTTATCAGTGGCAAGGGTCTTGCAAATGAACAAACACTTTTGGATGCTGGACTTCTCCTAACCGGAAAAAAAAAAAACCAAAATGTGATTTTGACAGTTCAAATAACACTAACAGTTAGTGTTTTAAGATTTCACCACTCTTAATTATTGCAAATGAGGGTCAAACTCAGTCCCTAACAAGAGAGACATATGTACTAGGTTTTTCCAGATCACAGGAGAGGTATATCATCCTAAAAATGTGATTTTAACTATAGCCGCTGTTCCCAAAATTTGGCTTAATTAACCATGAATGATGTTTGCATGATTTGTCTCGATTAGCTGCTACTGATGTTTGTACATTGGCACTCTTAATGAGACATTAGCTGCACCACCGTGAAAGAGGGTTTCCGGCGCTTCTACCTAGCATCACATTTCCAGCCGTTTGCTCGGGTGACTCTCATGAACTGGTTTAAGCGACAAACATCCGGTGTTGCACGACCCAAATTTCCTCATTAGATTAATATCTGGAGCTAGCTTTAATTTTTTCATCGAGCAGTAGCAAAGTTAAGTAGGTATCAAGGCTTGCTAGAGAGCTAGCAATTAAGTTAGATTGCTATTAGCTGGCTCTTACAACCAGGGCAAGATTTTGTTTCAGTTTTATATTGAATTTACTTTTACATTTTCTGATGCAACTTGCTTGCGAGTACTGCAAAATTGTTATGGTTTTATTAGATGCGCTCAGATAACCATAGCTCCAGAAGTGATGGTCTTGAGAGTGCAACTGACGCCGAGTGGGAAGGGAAACGAAGTATCAACAATATTAAAATATGCATAGATTGAATGTTAGATTTATGAAATGGCATTTTGAAGTTATGGAACATTTACACATTAATTATCAGATATTTTCACATTTGTTGTCTATCGCTTAAAGCCAGTTCATCACTCGCCAGTGAGAATGGCTGGAAATGTGATGCTAGTTAGAAATGCTCTCGTTTCTCGCTGGAGCAGCAAATGCCTCATTAAGAGTGCCAATGAACCAACATCAGTAACAGGTCATCGAGACAAATCTTGCGAACATCATTCGTGGTTAATTAAGCCAAATCCTGGGAAATCCAAATCCTATCGGTTATAGCTAAAATCACATTTTCAGGATCATATGCCTGTCATCTGCTCAGCATCTGATGGAGACTGATAAGTAGCAGAGGCAAACCGGAAATAGTTAAGCTCGCCACCGTATTTCAGAATGTACTCAGCGCCAAGTTGTGCAACTAGCCAATGTCCGCTATTACGGAAGTGTTCGGCGTGTCCATGTGGTGCGCATCTTGATTGCAATACCATGCGCTTTTCTTAATTTTCACTCATATCTCACTGGAAAAACAATAAGAACCGATTTGATTTTTCAATTCGCAACAAATACAATACATACCCCACTCGTTCGTTTTCAATGGCCCCAACCCAGATAGCAAGCACCTCCGCTCCGGATCTGCCCCGGCTCTGTGCCGACTCCAGCTGATCCGGCTCAGAGCCGGGGCAGATCCGGAGCGGAGGAGCTTGCTATCTGGGAAGTTTGTCATTCCGATTATATATTTCATTATTTAAGTTCATCACTAGCAAATAATATTAAGATTGCCCTATATCGGCAAAAATTGTATTTGGACGGACAGGCCTGTTTAAACAAACACATTGAGTTGATAAACGTAATTCATTAAAAAAAAAACTGCCGAACCGTGTTGCTGATGTCAGGCACATATATCTTAATTCGAGTCCTAATATTGGCCTTCAGATGTTCCCAAAAATACAGCACAATCAATGAAAACACACAATTCTGCGATATTTTGACATGATGCAGGTTTTCAAAGACCACAGCGGAATACTGAAAGAACAACGTGCATGCGTTAGTTCGCTGTAGAGATGGAAACAAGCATAAAAATGCAATAATATCGATGGATAATTTGACTAAATAATAATAATAATAATAATAATAATAATGATATTAAGAAGAAGAAGAAAGGGAAAGCAAGATTTGACAAACAACAAATAAATAACAGAATTTGCGCTGCTGGATAGCGATACTCGCCAGTTATTCTTCTTTATGTCGAAACCTGTTCCTGTAGTGTGTGTCTCCACTGATGCTGCAGAATTTATCTCTTGTGCGTGGGATGCATGCGGGGAATTCTTCGGGGACCTCCATTATCATCCGCAACTGCCGTCATTGCATGTATCATGAGTAATTTGGTCTCCAAAGGCGCGTTGATGAAGTCTCAGTCCAATTAACTTTATGCAGACAGACTTAGACCATATATTTTGAGTATGTAGATATGTAACAAGCATATATTCATTGACAAATAGAATTTATTTGGAAAACTTTATAATCACTCAGAAATGTCTCTTTTTGAGAACTAGATTTCTACGCACCAAACTAATATTAAATTGATTTTAAAAAATCAATTGTGTTTGCGAGCATTTGTTTATGCACAGCTTTCTTAAGGTCCCACCACAGCATTTCAATCAGATTGAGGTCTGGACTTTGACTTGGCCATTGCAACACCTTGATTTTTCTTCCCAGCCATTCTGTCATAGATTTGCGGGTGTTGCATGAATTATTCAGTATTCATCTCAGGAGCTAGTATTTTTACTTGCAGCTAGGTCCTTTTTTATCCTTGAACTGGTTCTAAAAGAACTGAATGCTCAGACATGTCTGTCATAGGTAAATGTACAGGCCCGATATTAATTGAAGCATGATAACTCAGGTCAGGCTTTGTTGTCATTAGCGTGAACTCACACAGTCCTGTGTGAACAACATTGAACAAATATGGCAGCAGGCATTCTGTCATTATGTGAATAACAGTAAAAGCAATGCGAGAAATAACGTTCTACTTTCTGTGGTCACAAATGTGAATTATAAAATCACAATACACAAAGGTATGAGAGGGTTGCAGTTGCAAAATAAGTATGGTGCAGCTGCCCACAAATCATCAATACTGTGCAATATTACAGGTTTCTCATGATAAGTAGGTAAAACTCGCATTGTATAAGTGTGTTGTAAACCATGTTGTTCTTAGATTGTCTTTAGTGAGCAACACTTATTAAACTTGCGCAGGTTGGATCCATGCATCCACTAGTGCTGACGCGACTAGTGTAGAAACCTTGACTCATGCTGATGTGGCGGGTGCTATGGTGGGGTATGCAGAGGACAAGGAGGTGACTGTTATGACCCTAGGGGTCATTTATGTACTGATGTGCAATGTTTCGTAGTTCTCTGAGTGTCTGTGTGTGAGTCATTGTGGGTGTGTGCATAGGTTCCAACAAAGGAGTCAGCATTTAGTTATGTCTCCTGAAATTTTGTTATTTTGTGATGAGAGGTGTACTGAAAAATCATCTAAACTTTCTAAAATAAATTTTTAACTTTTGTCTGAGCACTTGTAAAAAATTGAGCACCAGGTTTCGACAGTTTTTCTTCTTGTAGCCTGGGGGACTAGTCGGGGTAGGGAACTTTAACATGGTTTCTTTTAATTCTCACTGGCTTGCCTTACGTCACGGAGGGTCGATTGGGATAGGGCATTAAGCTGGCTCGAGCAGGCATATGTATGGACACCTGGGGTCCTTAGACGAGTAGTTGTTCATTTCTGGCAAAGTGTTTGGCGTGCAGCAACGTTTTGGGGGCTATCTCCAGCTGTAAGCGTGTGGTCGAGTGGACGCCGGCAGAGTTGTTTTGAGTCGCCTTCCACCTCAGCAGGCTCCAAACAATGCTAACAAGCTACAGCAAAGTGACTTTAAGATCATTGAGTGTGGAATCAGTGTTTCACTGGCTATGGGGTCTGCTGGCCGGACATGAATGGATATCTGCAAGCATAGCATTTACCTGAATGGCTGTTTAGACGGCAGAAAGATTGAGACAGCTATATTGTTAGCTGCTGTTTTCCTGAGTGTTTTTCTACAAGTATGTACAGGTGCTGCTTTTATAGTGTTTGATTTACTTTCCCCTTTAGCCCGTGGGCTGTCGGCTACCTGTGACAGTAGATGTATTATGATCCACGGGTTAGAGGGTTTTTCTTTTTTTATTACTTTTTTAGTCTTCCCTCCTTTTCCCCTCTTCCTCGATTAGCCTTGGTAGTGGTCGGGCCTATAGAGTGGCAGGCTGCAGGTAGGCCGGTTTCCTTAAACACAGATTCACTCACGACTGATGTCTGTGGTGTTGTGCTGTTAAGTGTGAGCCCTTGAAAGTACCCGAGTGGCGTGTCTGCAGTGCTGCGTATCTTGAACTCTCAGCGTGTATTGCTACAAGGTACTTGTTCATGTGTGGTATTGAGACCTAAGTCCCCCCTTAGTGTTTACTCTTTGTGGCCTGATTGGTTTAACCTATGGCTATACTTCCCCAAGAATGTTGATAAATTTATGTACCTTTTCTTATTTTTTTTTGGACAACCAAAGTGACACTTCAAACTATTTAAATAAAGCTGTATTTTATACTTTTAAAAAAAAGAAGCCTGTTTTTGTATAATTATTGGGACAGAGTTCCCCTTGCTCTGACATTGATTGATTGTTTTACCTTGGCTCAAGGGGTAAGTAAGTAAGTAAGTAAGTAAGTGATTTATTTATATAGCGCTTTTCACAGATAAAATCACAAAGTGCTTTACAGTGCATACCAGGAATAAAAGCAAAAGCAGATCATCAGGTACAAGGGAAAAATGGTAGCATAAAAAATTCAATAAATAAATAAATGAATATAAGCTAAAAACCACAAGCTTACTCAAAAGGCAATCTCCCTTTAAAATTTTTTACACTGTCTGCAAATCTAATTTCAGTGGGGAGAGCATTCCAAAACTTAGGCGGGGCAACAGAAAAAGCTCTATCACCGCAAGTCTTTAGGCGGGTACTAGGAACGGCTAATAAGTTTTAATTGTGGGATCTAAGAGAGAGTGGGACAGAGTGTAAGTGAATGAGCTCAGAGAGAGATGCAGGTGACTGACCATCTAGGGCTCTGTATGTTATAGTGAGTATTTTGAATTGAATCCTGTAGATCACAGGAAGCCAGTGTAGGGAATGGAGGAGAGGGGTGACATGGGTGTGTCTGCTTGACCCAGTCAGAAGCCTAGCAGCAGCATTTTGAATGGATTGTAAACGGTGGAGAACAGATTTGTTGAGTGAAGAGAACAGTGCATTACAGTAATCAATATGGGATGAAATGAAGGCATGAATGAGCATTTCCAACTCTGCCTGAGACACCACAGACCTCAGTTTGCTTACATTCCGCAGGTGAAAAAAAAAAAAAAAAAAAACAGGATTTAGTCAGAGACTTAATGTGAGTGACAAAAGACAAGGACTTATCAAACATCACCCCTAGGTTTCTCAAACTAGGGCGGACTAGTGACGATAGAGGTCCAATGTTCTGTTTTATCTTGGGAACAATTTTATCTGGCACTATGACTAAGACCTGTGTCTTATCCATATTTAATTGTAAAAAATTCTCAGCCAGCCAACCTTTAATGGCTGATATGCAATCAAGAAGCTTTGAGAGTTTGGGCGTCTGTTTTAGACTAAAAGAAAAATGAAGTTGTATATCATCTGCATAAAAATGATAAGCAATGTTAAAACTAAGAATAATCTGGCCCAGAGGCAGCATATACAATGTGAACAGTAAGGGGCCCAATACTGACCCCTGGGGAACACCACAGGTAAGGAATGATGAGGCAGAAAGAAAATCCCCAAAAGACACTGCAAAGCTTCTATCAGAAAGATATGAAGAAAAACATTCTAAAGTCACACCTGTAATGCCCACCCAGTTGCGTAACCTCTTAATCATGATGTGATGATCTACAGTATTGAAGGCAGAGCTGAGATCGAGAAGTACGAGTACAATACAATGTCCAGAGTCAGAGGCCAACTGAATATCATTATGTTCTCTCAGCAGGGCAGTTTCTGTCGAATGCCGTTTCCGAAATCCAGACTGAAATTTATCAAATAGCTCTAAGTTTTCTAAAACCCCTGTGAGCTGTATAGCCACAGTTTATTCTAGTATTTTAGATAACAGAAGTAATATAATTTTTTAACACTATTGGGTCCAGATTTGGTTTTTTAACTACAGGTTGATTAATTGCATGCTTGAAGTAGGAGGGGGCACAGCCTGTGGTTAATGAAGTTAACAATAGACACGATAGCAGGCCCGATAACAGGTAACAGTTTCGAGAATAATGACAATGGTGGCGTAGTTAGCACACATTTGGCGGGGGTAACATCCTGTTTCTTAGGTTAGGAGTCTATGTTAGCCCTTTGAATTTTATTTGAATTCTTTTGGTGGCAGGTCATTTTAACCCCTTTGCGCAGAAGCCAAATCTGGCTATTTATGTGTTACCTTATTTAAGACTTGATAATTCAAGATTGCAGCTTCACAGACAGGAAAGGAATGGCTCAACTGAGTCAGGTCACTTGAAGCAATCAGAATTCCAAAGTATTTCTGTTTATTTTCATGATTTTGGTAGAGAAAAATGGCTGCAAACATAAAAAATCTTCATGAAAATTCAGGATTGAAATTGTAAAAAAAAAAAAAATCCTGAGAATTGAAAAATGGCTAGGGGTTAAAACTTTACATTTCTGGGATCATAAACTTCTTGACCACAAGCATATTTCCTCTGAGCATTAAATACCAAATGACCAACTCTATAGGAGCCAAGTAAGACAGCTATCCAGGTGGCTCCACAAAGTCTATGATCCCTCAAAATGTCGCACTGTCAAATCATAAAATAATCATATATTTAACACACTAATCAACTTTTGATGCTCAAAATTCAATATGAAATAATAATTTTCTGGTTGAATTTAGCATGAGTTTATCAATATAGGTGCAGTTGGACATCAGTGGTCACCACCATCCACTGTCTGCTTTGGAGCCACTATAGCTTCACACTGAACCACACCAGGTCTTTCAAATTTCAATATATAATGCTTTCGTTTTTGTTGGGAAGTCTCTGTTGATGTGACATGGAATGACCCATGATGCGTCTTTCATTGCTTGATGATACTGTGGACTGTCCCTGTGCGGTTCAGAGACTGAAACATTGTTTAGTACATTTCTCCGTAAATCTGTAATAAATTGATCCTTTACTTTTTTTGGAGTGTTATGATTTTATGATTGAGTCTTTGCCTCAAGTTTCATGAACTGACTGGGGGTCCTCCCTGAAACTGGTGAATTCAAGTGAAATCTGTGATTGCTCATTCTGAACCTTTATTATTACTACACACTTCAATACGCAACCGAACTAATCAGGTTCCCTCTGAATGTAACATTGTCAGCCTTCTCAATAACTTTCAGAGCTGGAGGCTATTGGTCAAAAGTAGACGGCTGAGCCCCTCAAGCAGATCCAGTTTGACCAATGAGATATCCAGCGGGGCGGATCCTTTCATATCGGCGTATTTATGATGTTACACTATGCATAAATCGTGCGTGTATTGTGTGACATGCATTGACTTTGGAGAATGAAATACAGAAGTCCAATAATAAATCATCTTACATCATCCTCTTCTGTCTTTTGTACTTCACAAATGGTACCGGAAATATAGCTCAACTGGGTATTGCCGACTGAGTACAGATTTCAAAGTCAATCGGCAGTTAAAACATTGGACAACATTGAATATATGCACATTCATGGCATAGTCTATCACAGGGTCAAAACCATTGAAAACTGGAATGACAGCCTGTTATGCTAATTAAATTTTATGCAATATACCTCCCATTAACCCAAAGGTGCCCCGATCTGTAGCTATCCCGGACTTTGTCCACCTCAGTTTTACATGACGGTATACCTCGCTCCCACTCAGAGCAAGCACGCTGTGTTTGACCAAAGGTTCAGAGAATTTAGACCTAATGACGCTGGGATCGAGGATGACTGGGGATGCCCATGAATTGCCAACTGCCGACTAAACCGAATACTGAGAAGTGAAATTTTTTTTTCCATCCTGGTTTTGGGCTCAGATATTTAGAGAATATCCTGTGGGCATTTTCATATCACACCCCCGCATTAACCCGAGACTAGTCGAGGGTGGATACATGATTTCGGAGCCAGTCCGAGGGATAAGCAGGGTAAGCGGGTGCTTAGGGCCCCGATGACCACCAGGGGGCCCCCAAGAGCATGCAATTTTAATATATATATATATATATATATATTTTTTTTTTTTTTAATAAATTTGGCATCTCCAATCCCACCCGAATCTGGAATGCCCAATTGGTGAACTATGTACAAGGCTTGCTCAGTGTCGACCCTTGCTGCCAATTCAGGAGAGTGTAGACAGTTCGCGGCTCTCCTCTGAAGCGCACGCCCGTCAGCCACCGCTTCTTATACACTCATTGGTTGAATCATCGCAAGTTCAGAACGAGGGCGGAGGATACCCGGACATGAACAGGCTTAGAATCTTTCTGACGAGCGCCCATCTGGCCAACAGGAGGCGCTTGAGCAACGAACAAGGCAACTATTATTTTCCCTTCCCGGCAGTCCCTTCCCAATTTGCAACCCTGTAGCGCAATAGCCAATTGCGCGCTACTCTGAAAAAGCTGCCGACCACTGCCGGCTGGTATGAGCGGGGATCGAACCCGCGATGTGATAGTCAACTCTGCTTCGCAACGCGATGCTTTACCGAGTGAGCTATCCAGCAGCTCTTAATATATTTTTTTATAAAATTAATAAATGATTTGATTATGTTGAGAGAAAAAGGTGGCATAGGCTATAGCTCTCCAAAACGGTTCTAAAAATTTAATTATCTGTGATAGCCTACTTGCTGACTGACTCCTGTTATTCTGCATTAGGGTTGTTTTTGTACCAGACATGCGTGATCGAAATGCCCCAAGTTCGTTATGGACATCCATATGCTTTGGCTGTTTGTGGATGAGGAGGCTACAAGTCTGCAATGTCCCAGAAAAGGACTTATCCCTCTGGGGCAGAGAAGAGGAAAAAGAGAAGATTGGAGGAAAAAAAAAAGGCAAGAGGATAAAGGTACGTTTGCATGGGTAATTTCATTACTTTGTGCTGTGCACTACCCCATAGCTAGCTGGCTAGGTATCGTATTGATCTAGACTAGTAGCGTTTGTACCAACTACCCAAAAATGCACACAAGAACTAACCTACATTCCCCCGCCATCAAAAGGGAAATCTGTCCAGCTAATACATGTTTATCCATGCAACTCATATTTACTAAGGCTATTTACAATGTTCAGAAATCAGTCAACTTCATATTTTTCACATGCTAGCTGGGCATATATTATAAGCTAAAAATCAGCCATCTGACCGACTGTGGCTAACAAAATGTTGCTGGTGAGTTGAAATTATCTTGTCTTATTGGAGGATTTTTTTTTTAACTCCTTGGTAGCATCAATAGTCTAACGTCACATACTGATGACGAGCACGTTTTTGGAAACTAGGCATCGCTAGTTGTTGTCAGCAACCATGAGTTATTTTATGGGCTTGAATCTCAATAGCAATGCTAGTTGGAAAGATTGCCCACGAGAACACGTCAACGTTGTGATGGTAATTGTGGCAGAGGTTCTGCATGGAGTTATGAAGTGGAATTTGGCGGTAGGATTTTTATATCACTAAAATGAGCATGTTTGATGTCTTAAATTTTGAAGTAGGCTACAGCTATAATGATAAAATATGACTGTTGGTAGGTGGCCCTTGGTAGTTTGGTTGAATTTCTGTTATGAAGACATTTCACAGTTAGAAGCCAGGCTACCAATGCCAACTTGCCAGTGAGTGACCATGGTAATTTCCTTACCAAAACTCA
This sequence comes from Gymnothorax javanicus, assembly GCA_029692085.1. Taxonomy (NCBI): domain Eukaryota; kingdom Metazoa; phylum Chordata; class Actinopteri; order Anguilliformes; family Muraenidae; genus Gymnothorax; species Gymnothorax javanicus. Next base: position 69,416,852 of record CM056199.1, read on the forward strand.
CTACACCTTATTTTAGATATGACTCTTAAAATAGTCAAAAAATATAGTAGAACTAAATTTAGAGTTACCAATTGTGCATAAATAGATTGATAATGGTTTAAAACTGGTTGTTCATGTGTAGACTTGTTGATTAAAATTATTACTACAATGTCATTATTTTTTTTAAAATAAGGACATTGAACTCCATGAGTTAAGCATTCAAACATTTATTTTTCAGGTGCACTGTCGAAGTATTTTGAAGCACAGCCATTGCAGCCAGCCCCTCCTGCCTCACCAAGGGCAAGTGCTTCCTCAGCTGATGACAGTGTAGCAGATGAGCTTAATATATTAACAAAGGGGTACAACCAGATGTATTTTATTATTTATTTCTTTCTTTCTTTATTACAATATGTGGTACACACCACATAGAAGTGTGGTGTAAATAACACAACTACAATTAATACAGCAGATATTGAGTGCAACATTTGTATGTAGCCCTCCAGCATTGTTAATGGTCAAGCTTAGATGAGATTGAGGTGGTATGAGGGAGGCCCCAAATCAAAATTTTCTTTGGGCCCCTCAGAGGCTTGGGCCGGCTGTGCATGGTGTGATATGAAAATATGCATATGATGTTCTATTTATCATATACTAATTTTGACCATAATTAACAATTCATTTTGCCCAAAGCATTTATTTCACGTTATTATTGTCATCATTACAGGCCAGTAGCGCTAGCTTTTGCTTTTAGTCAGTTGTGTATTCAAGTAAATGGAATGGCTAATTAGCTAGCTGGCCAGCACGTTAGTGTGATTTTCTTCATTAAGTTAATACATTTGTGTTTCTACAATAACTTACACATGAAACATTTTATTACAGCCCTTTGCATGAATATTGCTGCAAAACGCGGCATACTGTTTACAAATAATTCTGTCTCAAGTTCCTTTTCTATAACAGTCCAGTTCAGAAATTTCAGCCGCTAAGGCAGCAGTCTCAGCTTGCCGGATAGCATTATGGGACGTTCGACAGATTGAAACTTTGCGAAAGAAAATTATCCGGTGGTGAAAGTCGTCTCTGTTGCTGCTCGAGGCTGAAAATGCACAAAACTGTCCGCCGGATTGAACGGACCTCGCCTGACAAGGAATGCGTGTGAATGGAGATGAACGGATTGAAAATTTTGCTCCCCGTCGGATGTCTGTTAATGCTATTCAGCAAAGTGTGACTGCTGCTTAAGGAATTCATGAGTCTCTCCACCATGACAGCATCTGATCAGCGTCTGAAGCGGTGCGTTGCCAACGACGCTTGTGACTGCTGCTATGGCAATGGTTGCTGCCACTGATATGGGATTTTGCCTGGCGGGCAGATACAGACGATACAGGATTTTGCCCGGAGGCCTGATACAGCCTTGTGCCTCACGCCCATATCACATGGGCAGATTCTCCATATTTATGAGGAAGTATATCATAAAAGTTATTAACATATGACCAATCATTTCTCTTATCAGATCCGCATATATTATGACCATGTGGAATAACGAAACTAGCTGGCGTGGAAGACTTTCGCCACATATTTGCACTATCAAAATAAACGCAGAAATCCGCGTTTCATAGCTCGCCTCCACTATTCAGAACACCATTAACACGATTAAAATTAAATAACTTGTAGGGAATCTCTATCAACGTGATCAGGAGACAACCAGTTTCAAAGTGACAGAACTGTTAGCTTTTAAACGCATTTCATTTCAGCTGCAGTCGATGGAATTTCATCTCGCCGAGAGATTTTCTTCTCAAATAGAAATAGAAATATGTATCTAACTTAACCACTAATATGAGACTTGTCTCCATTTGAGCTGTATTTTTTGTTCAATAGGAACAGATTTGACAAGAGAGCCAAGAAAGATATAATATGGGTCTTGTGCCACAACAATTGGATCAGCTAGGGATGAAATCTAGCGAATGTAATACTTCTGAGAGCCCTGCTGGACCAGCACCAAAACACAACATATGCTGGTCATGCTGAGCCCCTTGAATAATATCCAACAGGAGAGACAAGAACTTGTTTGGTCTTGTCTTCTGATTGAAGGTCAGGTCGAATATATGGAAGAAAGTCGGATTAATTACAGACGGTGACAACAATGTCACCCATTGCTTTTTACCTTCGCCCAACGAAATTGGAGGAGGTTATGTGATCATTACCGTTTGTCTGTTGGTTGGTTTGTTGGTTTGTTTGTCAGCAGGATTACGCAAAAAGTTTTGGATTTTGGATTTTGGATTTTTGGATTACGTTTTGGATTACGCAAAAAGGATGGATTTTCCTCAAATTTGTTGGAATGATTAAGTATTGTTCAAGGAAGAGGTGATTCGATTTTGGGAGGTCAAGGTCAAAGGTCAAGGTCAAGGGCATGCAAAAGGTCAAAAACACATTAAAACCTTTGCACGAAGATTACAGGACTGCATAAACACTGGGGTTGCTAGCTAATACTGGCAAAAATAACATTGAGTACATTGGTGGAGGTACAGCTCTAGTTCTGAGTGCGACCAACATACCAGCATACGTTGTGTTTTGGTGCTGGTCCATGCTGGTACGGTGGGGTGCAAAAATTTGGGCACCCCTGGTTTAAATGTCTGTTACAATTAATCTCCAAGTGATGGAAAGCAAAGCTGAGCACTAAATGCTACAAAGTTAAACATGACACCTTTCTGCAAATTTACAAGCAAGGTTTCTTTTCATTTTAATTTTTCAGAGTTTTTAAATGAAAAGAAAGGAAAAAGGTCCCTGTGCAAAAGTTTGGGAACCCTTTTGGATTATTCTTTGTTACCTTTTAAGAAGATGATTACTAAGGCCCAGACCCAGGTGATTTACTTAGGGCTTCAATGAGTCAGGTGCATACAATTCTAGGGTTTGAACTATATATTCTGAGTTAACTCCATGCCTTTTAAAGTATCCGACTGTGGTGGCCGTTGTGTCTGGTGTTAAAAACCATGTGTTCCTCTAAACAGTTGTCCAAGGATATCATAAGAAAATGGAAAATTAATGGAACAGTTGAAGTCAAGGCAAGATCTGGAAGACCAAGAAAAATTTCAGATAGAATGGCCCGAGATCTGGTGAGAAATGCTCAGAAGAACCCACATATCACTGCAAAAGAGCTGCAAAAAAGAGTAGCAGACACAAGTCTAGTTGTTCACAGGACAAAAATACAGCATACCTTAAACACCTAAAACCTACATAGCAGAGTTGCAAGAATGAAGCCTTTCCTATGACCTCCACACAAAATTAAGCGTCTGAAGTATGCAAAAGAAAACCTTGAGAAACCTCAAGCCTACTGGAACAACCTGCTTTGGACTGACGAAAACAAAATTGGACTTTTTTGCCACAACCAAAGAAGATATGTTTAGAGAAAAAAGGGTGAAGCATTTGTAGAGAAGAATACGTTGCCAGCTAATAAGAATGGAGGTGGATCCATTATGCTTTGAGGTTGTGTAGCAGCTGGGGGCATAGGCAATATTGTCCGGGTGGAAGGAAGAACGGATTCCACCAAATATCAAGACATTCTACAGGCTAATGTTCAAAGCTCAGTCCAGAAATTGAAGTTGAAGAGACGTTAGGTATTCCAGCAAGACAATGACCCGAAGCATACCTCAAAATCCATCATGAAGTACCTCAAGGCAAGACGGATGAAGGTTTTGGAATGGCCATCACAGTCCCCAGACTTGAATATTATTGAAAATCTGTGGAGAGACCTCAAACATGCCGTGCATACAAGAAGGCCGAAGAATATTTCTGAGCTAGAGGTGTTCTGTCAGGAAGAATGGGGAAAAATTCCAAAGACAAGAATTGAAAGACTCTTAGCTGGCTACAGGAAGCGTTTGCAAGCTGTTATAGCTGCCCGAGGAGGAGTTATAAAGTACTAGCTGACAGGGGTTCCCAAACTTTTGCACAAGGCCTTTTTCCTTGTTTTATTATTTTGAAACTGTAAAAAACTTAAAAATAAAAATTATTCCTGCTTTAAAATGTGATGAAATGTGTCATGTTTAACTTTGTAGCATTTAGTGTTCAGGTTTGCTTTCAATCACTTGGAGATTAATTGTAACAGACAATTAAACCAGGGGTGCCCAAATTTTTGCACCCTACTGCATGTCCCTGGAGACTGTTGGGAGTGGAAAGTAGGTGACATGATTCTAAAAAAAATTAACAGCCGCATTTACCGTAATACATGAACGTTTGTGTCTGGCTAGATTTACTTGCATGTCCGATTTTCGGTATGCAAGTTCCTATTGCTAGAAACACCCACACACCAAAAATCATAACTCTAGGTTCAAGGGTAACGAAATGTGCCACCCACATGTTGACGGTATTCATTATATAAATCGATTACCTCTCTTTAACCAATATTTCTTCTAGGTGCAATAAGCGATATGCACATATTGTGGGCCTAGGCTCAGTTACGCATCACGGATACTAATAAAAACTACTTGATGGGGCTTTGAAAGAGGCATGGAATCCGACAAGTCAGTGCAACACAGAGCGTTGTGAATCACTTTACAGTGAATACAATGCTCTTGGACATCTACGATAATAATATAGGCCGACCTACCTCTAAACAACTTTATTCAACTCTTGGACAAGTGGCAATGCCCACATTAATGCGTGACCCGGTCAAGGCGCCATTGCGTAGTGCATAGATAATAAGACAGAAGTACGCTGATTGTTCATATGTTAAGTAGTTATTTTAAGAGCCCGGAACCGGAGCGGGGAAAACAAATTCGCTACCGTGAATAGGGTACGCTGAGGTGGCCACGGCAAAATGCAGCAGGAGCTGGCGATGTTGGGGGATTCTTTCACCAGCAAAATGCAGGCTGCGCAGAAGGCTGTAGTAGGCAGCAAATTTGCCTCTTATTGAGAAGGTTGATTGTGTACCTAATTGAACTGATGTTTGCCTTAGTGAAAAAGGAAAAAGCGTTGAATACTTCTGCAGACTTCATATTTCATTTTTAATGTTAATAAAATACTTTGTGGTGCAAAACGCATGTTTTTGTCTAGTAATTCATTAAAAGTACTATTATTGTATATTAATGTGATTATATACTGTATAAGAATATACATAAATATATACAATTTATATAAGACTTATATTCATGAATTAATTGTTATCGATTGAAATGCGTGATTTAGCTAGGGATTTAACAGTTTTGCGAAGCACAGTATGCATGAAACATTCACTTTAAGGTCTGACCCGCCCAAAATGGGTAATCCTGGGCTCAGGAAATTTCCTGGTAAACTAAAAAAGTGCAGTTTCAAGGGAAACTGCGTGGGCAAGCTGGAAGCTGCCGAAATTTAGAGGTTAAAGTTGTTGAAAATGTAAGGTAAAAGCTGCTGAAAATGAGTTTGACGCTTCTGAAAATTACAATTATTTCAGAGAGTTGGATGTTTTGTCCTTTAATGGTGATGATAAAAAAAAACAAAAAATGAGAGAAAAAAATCTCCACTCTTTAAAAGGTATGAAAATGCCAAAGGACAATACTAGTTAAAGTAGTTTTGTACATTGCACTAGGTAAAGGGTTTGAAGTGCTTTGAGTGATACTGTATCGACATTTTGAAAGATTAAAGAGCAAATGCTTCTCCTGTAATTGCCATCAATGTGACAGAGCAAGCATCTGCCATTTGGAAAGTGGACTATTGAAACTTTTGAGCTATTTAACTGTGCATCATAATGGGAAACATAAATTACAACATTTTATGTTGCATGAATACTTAGAAAATGTACCAAATTATTCTGAATATTTTGTTGGAACAAAGAACCCCAGAGGTGTTATAAACATGAAACATTGGAGGATAGGCAACAGAATATTCAGTTGTAGCAAGACCATAATTTAGCTAACTTAGCTAACTAGTAATACACTCTATTTTCACGAAGACCGGGAGTATTATCAATGGCTGTCTCAAGGCGGGGGCGTACGCAAGGGGAGTCATGGGGGTATTTCCAGGATCCGAGCACTCATCCGACATATATTTTCCCTGAGCCTCCTCCCCCTTCCACCTCCTATAAAAATGCTCCAACACACTTCCTGAGTAGGAATTCTGTATAGGAGATACCTAGCACTAGCGTATATTTAGGGGACAATTTAGGAGACAATCAGCACGAGCTTGCATGTCTATATATATATAAAATCTCAATCTAACAGAATGCATATTATAAGGCAGGCCGCTCAGACATCAAAATTAGTGCATGTAACTAGGAGAGCATCGTGAAGTCAGCTGAACTATGGCCTATAGTATGCTGGGACAAAGCAACTATGGGAAGAATAACAACATCAACATATGACTGTATGGAATCTCTAAACCATTACGAGACCATTAGGCCTATAAACCATTACATTATCCAAAACTCTAAAGCATGACCAGCAGGATTCAGAGTTTGATAAAAAATGATCATTATAGTAATGAGCAAAATACCAGTATTGTAAGACTTTGCATGACTTCCAATTGAGCACACTAATACAATATACTACATCAATACCATCATATGAGGATGCATACGTGCAAAGATGTCAATAACCCAATCAATATCAACATCTTCAGAATAATTCAGTCCAGTCTTAGGGTGAAGGGGTTGATGGACATTATAAGAACATAAGCCGAATTATTAGTTGTCATGAGTAAATGTCAACTGTCAAGTGACAATTGTCATCTTTCAAAGTGATATTAATTCTCACTTAAAATCCTTTCAGATCTTTTTTTTTCAAATTTTTCAAAATTGTATATTTATTCAACATAAAATGATGCTGTTTCCTACTGAAATAGTGCCATAAACATATGCGGTCTACTTAAGGAAAACTACTTCGTTCTCATACAGTATTTTCACAAAATTGCATCAATATCATATTTACACATATGGAATTATGGGAATTATTCGGGCGCGACATAAAACACGCTAAATTACAGATTATATGTTTTCCAACTTCACCCATGAGTTCATTAATTTTCCAGCCAATATAAAGCAGAACTCTTTTTTAAAATCAAAAGCACATCCTGCTGGATTAGCTCACTTGGTTAAGGCACCGCAATTGCGATGCAGTAGTGACTACTACGGCGCGGGTTCAATCCCCGGTCGTACCAACCAGCAGTGGTCAGCAGCTTTTTCAAAAAAGCGCACAATTGGCTAAAGCGCTGTGGAAATGCAAATTGGGAAGAGACTGCTGGGAAGGGAAATTAAAAATGATTCCCTTGTTTGTTGCTCAAGTGTTTCCTGTTGGCCAGCCGAGCGCTCGTAAGTGAAATTCTGAGCTTGCCCATTTCTTGTATCCTCCGCCTCGTTCTGAACTTGCGATAGTTTCGACCAATGAGTGTAAAGATGCAGGGGCTGACAGGCGCGTGCTTCGGAGGAGAGCCGCGAGCTGTCTCTCTCCTGAGCTGGCAATAGGGGGCTGTATATGAGCAAGCCTTGTACATAGTTCTCGGATTGGGCATTCCAAATTCAGGTGGGACTGGAGATGCCAAATTTAAAAAAAAAAAAAAATCAAAAGCACATTTTAAATTGAAGGAAGGTTTATAGTTACGGAATCATCAAGCCCAATAAATATTTTGACCAATGTCATTAACAGGCATAAGAATGATTAAATCAATTTATTTTTAGTACCGTTAGCTTAGGTAGGCAAGGTGACCAGAACAACGAGCAGCACTGTAAATTGGGGTGTCATTGTATATCAATAGAAATTTACAAGTGATCAGTTTCATGTGCTCCAGCAAGTCAAGCAATGATGTAAAAAAAAAATACTACTACTTCTACAACTACTATTACTACTACTACTAATAATAATAATAATTTGGCAGGTAACGTTAGATGGCATAATTGATCAATTTATGGAAAGCCAAACTACTAGGGGCTACTGCTTACTCCGGCATTTAACCCAGCTATTTTCAAACGCAGGAAAAATTATTGTAAAGCGATGAACAAACAGTGACTGGAGACATCACTTTCATTTCTTTGAACTTAACTAGCTCTATTTTGATGCCAATATTTCGCCTGTTTTAGATACAATCCTAAATATATTTAGCTAATGCAAACATTTGCTGATATACACTGGAATAGGAGCTCGAGGAATTTTTTTCTGCTTTGCGATTTTTACTGTAACATAAAGGTTTAACTTCTTCGATATCAGACAAGAAAAGAAAATAACATAGTTATGTTTTCATACCTTGACATGTTTCGACTGGAACCCCCGTCTTCTTCAGAAGCGTCACCTGATGGTGGTGTGACTTATCTTATCAGCTGTTACTGAGGCATGACAGGTCGGTCACGCCTCCTGCTATCTGTTCGCTCCTCCTTCGGTCATGCCTCAGTAACAACAGCTGATAAAACACGTCACACCACCATCAGGTGACGCTTCTGAAGAAGACGGGGGTTCTGTCGAAACATGTCAAGGTATGAAAACATAACTACATTTTTCTTTTCTTGTCTGATATAGAAGAAGGTTAAGCTTTATTCTAAAATTAGATACTAATGAATCTCATTCAACTTTTACTGTAACATGTTCTCTTGGACACGCCCGGCAAAAAAGACCGGTCTTTGCTGCGCTCAATCTGCTCTCTTGGAGCTGGTTTGTGTGACTGTACCAACTACGATACAGAAGATTCTTTCATTGAGTTTAACACAGAATTAGATTTGTTTTACAGTCAATCTTAATCCAAAGATAATGCTGAGGCCTGGAAAAAGTCCAGCAGAGGGCAGAATCAAATCGCAAATGATCCATATGTAAGCTATGCACTCAACCGCTATGCCACAATTTTGTAAAGTCACTCTGAGCCATTTGAGCTAATGGCAAAAGCATTTGATCCAAAGGAGATTTTAAGCTTAGGCATTTCTTACATACTCCTACTTCTGCTTCAAAGATAGTAAGTCTACCCTGGTGAAAAAAATGTACTTTTTTTTTTTTTTTTTTTTTTTTTTTCTAGCCCGCCACCACCCCCCCTCTTTGGAGGACAACTTTATTATTTTGCCGGACTTAAATACAATGATATGTCACCTCTTGAGGGAGGGAATTAACAAAGGAAATACAGAAAAGAAAAAGAGAAAAGAAAAAAACATAGTAAAGCAATGAAAGGAAAAAAAAACCAAGAAAAAAGTACGTAACCACACACCAACAACTCTCAAAGCTGTCAATCCTCCTGTAGACCCCCCAAACCTCCTAAAGCCTCATCATTCCAATGCATGATTGGAATTATATTTTACATGCAATGATGTCTCCATAAGAAGAAAAAAAGAACAGAGGAACAGATCACACAAACTTATTCACGCAGATAAGATTCATTCATATGGTGAGTAATGCCCATCCCTCACCTGTACTTATTTTCTGCCACACCCTTAAAAATTCTGATGCTCTGCCCAGGTTTCTCATAGCTATACCTTCCAGATTATAGCTGTTTTTAACAAACATTTTGAAATTACTTAATCTTAGTGCATTCTTATTTTGTGTATTAAAAATAAAGATTTTTCCCAGAACTATAATTATATTATTTAATTTTGGACAAGTATCTTTCAGGTCCCCCAGCATAACTGTAAACAAGGTCACCTCGAATGGAATATTAAGTGTTTGTAGCCATTCCTGCACCTGTATCCAGAAGCCAACAGCATATGGACAATACCAAAATAAATGGACCAAGGTTTCTTCCTCGTCCTCACAAAGTCTACATGTATTGGATTCCTTTATCCCCCATATTTGCAGCATTTTATTTGTTGCCAAGATTTTATATAACAATTTGTATTGGAAAATTCTAGTCCTTGTCCCAATAGAAGTTTGATTAATTAAGTTAAAAACTCGTTGCCAAGGGATTGGCGTGTCTACTATATCCTCCCAATATGTATGAATTCTGTAGGGAATTTCCTTTAGGTTATTTTTCTCCATAAAAAAAATCATACATTTTCCTATTGATTTTTTTTTTATGAGCAACCCAACTGAAATTTTTTATGGAGGGCCGACATACTAGTTCCTGAGAAGTTATTTTGTTAGTCTTTCTTTTCCATTGTGAAGGCAATGCTGCAGCTAGTTGATTGTAATTCTGTATGGAGCAAAGGGCACCATACCTATTACAAAAACTATTGTATGACATTAGTTTCCATCAATTAGATCATTCAGAAAGTAAATGCCCCGAGCAGACATTTGTTTCCATATAAATGGATATCCTTTAATTGTAATATTTGAGTTAAACCATATTATTTGTTGTAAGATTTCTTCAGGGTGGTCTGGTGGATGGTACTGAAAACTTAACCAAGCTTTTATAGACTCTTTTAGAAAGACTGATGAATCGGCCATGACTTCTTGAATAAACAGGGGAATATGGAGTGATCTTAATTGCAGAAATGGAAAGAGCTGGCTTTCAAATATGTGATGAAATGTACATAATAATCTGTGAGAAAACCAGTTTGGCTTATGATAGATTTTTTGAATCACCGATGCTTTTAAAGTTAGATCCAATGCTTTTAAATGTAATAATCTTAATCCTCCATGTTCATAGTTGTTATATAAATATTTCCTCTTTATTTTTTCTGGTTTATTATTCCAGATGAATTTAAATATCTTCTGTTCGTATAATTTGAAGGCAGAATCTGATGGTGAAGGTAAGGACATAAATAGATACGTAAATTGAGAAACAATCAAGGAATTAACTAGAGCAATTTTCCCATATAATGTTAAATGTTGACCTTTCCAAGGTAGCAGCCTTTTATCCATTTTGCTACATTTTAATTTAAAGTTTGTATCCACTAATCCCTTCATGTCTTTTGGTATATGGATCCCAAGGACATTTACCGGTCCATCTGTCCATTGTATAGGAAAGAGGCATGGTAAATTGAAGTGTGTATCCTTTAATGATCCAATTCTCAATAAGCTACATTTTTCATAATTTGGTTTAAGGCCTGAGTATTTTGAGAAAGTATTTAGGTCTTCAATAAGGTTTTGAAGAGTAGACAGTTGAGGATTTATGGGAAAATTTGTATCATCTGCATACATCAATACCTTAAATTCCACCCCATTAATTTCTAGTCCTTTTATACTGTCATTGGCTCTAACTTTTATCCCCAACATCTCTATTGCTATGATAAAGAGGTATGGGGATAAAGGACAACAAAAAAAATGTACTTTATTGTACAACGTATTTCAAGTATATTCATATTTTCAATAGTATATTGAAAATCTACTTACACAAATTGTACTTTTTGTAAACATATAAAAAGTATACTAACATCACACTTTCACGCTAACACTTTTAACACATTTTAAAATAATTATACTACATTACACTTTATAGAAATATATTATACTAAAATATACTTCAAGTGAAAGTTGTGTGTAATTTCTAAAGTGTACTTATTTGAAATTTGTTTTTACACATATTTTTGATATATTTGAAAATGCATGCTCAAAATTGTCATTGTAACATTACGCTGAAAACATTTTAAAATTACACATTTTAATATCCACACTAATATTAAGTTTGAGTGTATTTTAAGTTACATTTGAGTCTAATTATGAAGTGAAGTTATTTACGCTTGCACTTCAGGACATTCTTTTGGAGAGTGTTCAATAGTATTACAACAAAAATGCACTTAAACCCATTTATGAAATTTTGTGCTGTGTGTGAAGTACACAGATAGCAATTCTTGTAGTTGTTATGTAATGTTTAATAAGTCTGGCAAAAAAATATGATACAATACATCTTACGCACAAAACAACATTAAACATAACACTAAATGCACACTTCAAAAGTACAGGTGCACAAAAAATGTGAGTGTTCTGCTGAAAAGCAAGTGGTTTAAAGTTGGTGCACTGCAACATTACGATTTAACAGATGGCACCACCCACATTGCAACAGACAAGTTAATACTGGCCAAATTATATGCAAAAAAAAAAAAGTTCACTCACGCTGTGTAAACACATTACAATTGTCACAAGTGTTCAAAAAAGAACATTTCATTAGTATTGTTTAATGGAGAAAAAGCAGGGCTACTGCAAACAAGACCAATTGGAGAGTGTACAGATCAAAAAGTCGCTGACAGCACTTCATGCATATAGGACTGATATATGGAGGTCGGTTTGGCATTGATGTGTGTAAAGTAGTAGCTCCCCAAGAATTTTAGTCTCTTTCAACATTGTTTGGAAGTGGAATGACATACATTTTGTTCTTGGGCTTAACCATTACACATTTACGTTTGAGTGATTGAGGATGCACGGCAAATACATTATGGGTATAAGACACCTTGTTGCAGGAATTTTGATTTTATATTCCTGGTATTACCTTCTCAAAAAGAACTCAGACAGGACAAAGGAATTAATATTTTTAAGCCAAAGTTAGTTTACTTTTTCTGCAGAAAAAGGATCCCCGCACACAACAAGTCCAGTCAAACAAGGATAACCAACAAGGATTTTGCTGTGGTTTAAGTAAGAATCCATCTTGACATCCTCCTCCCCCTCGAGCTGATTTACGCATCATGGTATCAACAGGAATGTTGCAGACGCACACAGCCCATGTAAAGCCAGCCCCGGAGTATGCATACATCGTATCGTTCGGCATCCCAGGCTCAACTTGTACTGTTCTTCCTGAGAACACATAAACTTGACAGAGAAAGAGAACATCTTGGCCCTGTCAGGACTGCATGGCTCCAGATAAACTATAAGCAATTACGCATTGTTCAAATTTGTGGAAGCTACAGCTATGAAGGCCTAGACTAATCAGAAACAGGCAAGAGTACACTACCATAACCTAAGAAAAATTGAGCCAGAGCAAGCAAGGATAAACAATTAATAATAATTAAAATAATCAATATAAAAATGATTCCACATTTCCCCCCTGTTTATAATTGATTATCCGCCAGCATGCCACTTCTCGATTTTCGACATGTGCTTCATTCACGGGGAGAGTATACACTTCATTGGTGTCCTGTAACAGAAACATCTGATATTGTGGATTAGCACTCAATATTTTTGATATGAATCCTTTAATTATGGGAACCCCACAGTAACTGCAGAAGAGCAGTACACTAGCCCCAGCTGCTACAAGACTTAATACAGACGTAACTCCTGCTTCCCACCCTCCAGACAGGAGCCAGTCCCACCAGGAGTCTGCCGATGCTGGTGCGAGGTCTCGCTGTTGTGCATCAGATATATCCTTCAAACGTTACAAGGCTTGATCAGTCACCCCTCCTGCCTCATCATTAGCTGGTATGTAGGTACAGTGTGGGCCCTATAAGCTGGCAGACCCTCCCTGTGCTGCTGTCAACAAATACAATGAGCAGTAGTAGCATCCTGCAATTCCAACTTGGGCACATATTTTTGACCACTTAGATCCTTCGAACCTCCCATTCAGGGCGCAGTCCCAGGCTAGATCCCCTTCCACAGAGATCTCCGTCCGGGCTCCCCCAGGTTGAGAACTCTGCCTTCTGCTTCCCGGCGTCTCCTTTTCAAAGCCCACCGATCACAGAAGCACCACTCGCCGACTGACACATTCACTTTGACCGTTTTCACCAGCCTCGCCTGTTCACAGAGGTCGTCTCCAACGCCCCTCTGCTAGGTGTGGGCTGTCACCCACATACTACGTGTTGCCCACAACTTACATGCGACAAACACGCCGACTAGACAGTACCATAGTAATATGTCATTTCATACTTCACCAGACACCACTTCACCAGACACGGGGGTCTTCAGTCCTCTCCCCAGCACTATTTGCAACATTTCTGTAATCAGCTTGCGAGGGGGTCAATCTGCAAATTGCAATGCATAGTAGATTGCTGGGGGTCCGGTTCCCAGAACCACCATCTGATCCCCATAATCTCACCCTGTTTGTTTCCCTCGAACACGCGCATTGCCTCCCACGTAGTAGGACCTGTAGGAACCACCCCGAGCCCCAGTTTAGACATTACGTCCCTGCCCAGGAGGTTTACTGGGCACTGTGTGGATATTATTACAGAGCAGTGTGTAGCAATTCCCTCATCAGGATCCTCAAATTTGAGTTCCTCTGTTGCTACGCTGTTCCGTTGCCCCATTCGCAGCACAAGTTTGTATCATATCAGTGCTGAGCCGATGTGGAAAAATCACACTCACTTTTCTGATAACAGCTCGACATGCCCCCGTGTTACACAGAAAAGCAATTGGTGTGTCATTTACAATCAGGGTTTCCCAAGCACTTGTTGGTGCAGCCATTAATGCAAACAATTTAGTATCATCATAGGGTAGTGGCTCCCCAGATGCTAACCCTTCCCCCAGGGCAGTTAGTCCGAATTGTTCTAGTCACTTATTTGTGGATACCCACAGAAAATCAATAGTTTCCCCTGGCACCCCTAGGTTACCCCCATTTCCTTTGACACATCGCCAAAACATCTGCTCCGAACTGTAATGGACTATCATGAGTGGGACATTAGAACCCACAATTCCCAACTTCAGATATCCATCCCTATCGGTGCGGTATTTCAACCCAGTACTATATTAAGTGGGGGTAGACTGGGGTCTATTGAAACTAATCCACTACGAGCAGTAGACACTGCCATGACGCATTTAACTATACTGTTCAAATTCATTGCAGGTGCTACATATGTTTAAAATGAACAGACACAGGGAGAGGTAAGCCATTTTATTAGACCCTTCTTTTTTTTATGAATAAGTCCAGAGTCTCTACTGACTTGGAGCGTAAACAAGTTCTTCACCGAGGTTGAGACGGACGAGGTCTATATGCCACGCCCCCCTTTGTAATCGGACTCCCTCCAAGTCTATCCTGACTCATTCAGATGTACCTACACACCAGCTGGAGGAGGAGATACCACCTTACAATGTGACTGATGTATCCACGTCTCTCTCTCCTGGATTGTTACTGCAGTCGATGTGGTCAGGAGCACTTGATATGGACCCTTCCACGCCGGGTCACTCCACTTCCACTTTTTACTGACACTCCGCACCAGGATCCAATCTCCAGGCTTTATCTCTCCGGGTGGCAGCTCCGTTACTGATCTGGGAGGAAGCACATTTCGAATCTCACTTTTGTTGGTCAACATTCTATTCATATACTCTGCCAGAGTTGCCTCTTCTACTTGTGTTCTCTGTAATAAGTGTGGTTCACTTACATTCAAAAGGTTTCCCATGTACTACTTCATAAGGTGACAACCCCAATGACCGCTGTGGTGTTATTCTCATGCTAGTTAATGCCAACGGCAGACATGCAACCCAATTCCATTTAGTCTCAGCCATGGCTTTGCGCAATTTTGCTTTTAAGGTCCCATTAGTCCTTTCTGCCAATCCTGCTGATTGTGGATGATATGCGCAATGTTTTTTCAATTCTATTCCCAATTTTGCTCCCAAACGAGCCAGTACTTCATTTCTAAATTCTGGCCCATTATCACTATGTAATGCTTTTGGAATCCCCCACCTAGGAATAATTTCCCTACTCAAAACTTAAGCCACTGTAATCGCATCTATAGCTGTGGCTGGGAAGGCCTCTATCCATCTAGAAAAGAGTCATACCAATACCAACACATATCTCTTCCCTTCGCATGGTGTTAAATGTATGAACCGTGTGGAATGGCCCAGGGGGTGTAGGGATTGCCCCCTTCTGTACTACTACCCCTCCCCGTGTGACCCGTGTATTATAACTTTGTCATGTTAGACATTTCTTAAAAAAATTTTTTAGTAAAGAAGTGATAGTACTTTGATCTATTAACCCCTTGGTCCCCCCTCTTGGTACAAGGCACTGCCCATGCACCAAATCTACAGCAATATGGAAGAGGGATTTTGGTAATACAGGCTTACCATTGGGTCCTACCCACCCGTCATCAGTGTGTTGTGTTCCATGTGATGTCCATTGATATTTTTCTTGTGGGGGAGCAGCATCATGCTCTGCTCACAACAGGTCACATGAAATTCAGTCTTCAGATTGGTGTAATAGCCCCACAAGAGTGTGTTTGGCTGTCCCTTGCTTCTCTGTCTGCAAAGGCGTCAGCCAAACTGATTGTGTCAACATGTTTTGATGTGAGCTATCAGCTCTGCTGCATCATGAGTACAGACAGTATATCCAACACATAGGTTGCCTTTATCGACTCTTGACGCCGAACCATCAACAAAGTATTCAATATCAGGATTTGATAGTGGGGTGTCCTTAAGTCCAGAACATGCAGTATTATTAGATAGGACTTCTTTTTACACAATGGAGAATACATTTTTGTTTTTTATTTTTCCTCTCAATTAATTATGATTAAGCAATCCACCTCAGTCTAGGGTTCCGCTTAAAAAGCATGGAGGAAATACACAGTCAGGGCTTATTAGCCCCAACCATTCTTACATTTTCCCACATCATCAGCAGAACCGGGTGGATTCACTTTAGACTATGTTACAATTTGCAAATTTTTTTATTCACAAAAATTGGTACATATTTAATATTCAACTAATAGTTTTCACGTTGGGCTCCCAGCACATAAAGGTCCCCTCAGTCAGTACCTTTTATTTGACTGTCCACTTAATCAAAAATAAATTTTAGAAATGGCAAAGTAATATGTGATCACGTTACTAGTGGACTTTTTCAATTATATGGTAGTCCACCTTTTGAATTTAGTCTTGTGTTAATACTTCAAATTGGATTTCCCCAAATCTATTTTAGAAGGTAAACTTTTAAGCTGAAACCCCACAGTTGAATCCCCAGCTGGCCAGCTCATCACTTATCTTCAGCAGTGCTCTCTGTGGAAAAGTTCCAAGAGGAGTTAGAGACAAACAATAATGAACAATTTTGTTTTAATTAACTCGTTTGGATCCTTTCCTGTAAAAGTTAAATAAAAAGATTAAGGTTATCAGCCACTCAGTTCCTTTGCCATGAAGACACTCGTTAACAGTTCCTGTTCAAAATGGAGAAAAAAATCTTTAATTGCATTTCTTTGATCAGGAAAGCTTTCAGTCACATTTGCTCATCATCCTCCTGTTCTGACTTCTGTATGTCGACCCTTCACCTATCTGTGCCACTTATCTGCTTTGGTCAATAAGGCTCCATTCGCTCTATTGTTTTGACTCTGGCGCCTTTTTTTAAGAACCCATGCAGTCTCTAATCCCACAATAGTTCACTTGATTTTTTTAATATTAATTTAATATGTAACATTAAATTTCATATTATGTTTTATATTTACTGGCACCTTTCTGATCATTTTACCTTAATTTTTTACCTTCAGATAGCAAGTGAAATTTTTCAATGCTTGATAGAAAAACCTCTGCATCAATTGAATTTGGCGCACAGTTTCTTACTGTATACAGTGTTAAACAGTACTTTGGCAAATTTTGAACACTGTGTTATTCTTGTTTCTACTTTTCCTTCATTTTCTTTTCAGAGATATGCTTCTAGCACACCCATCTCACACAGCCTAATTATTTACAGAAAACTGCTTAGATTTTCTAGCTCTTTACAATTTTAGAAACACTTGTCCATGTTTGTATAATTTACATTCAATTGTTACTTCATCTAAACTTCCCTCTGTTTATAGTTACTGATCATTTAAGAGAGGTTAGTATTTATTTTATCAAGAAATAGGGACTTTTGCTCGGTTTCATAAGGAATAATTATTCTGTTTAATTCTGCAACTTTGTCCTTTTACAACTCCACAGTCATTAAAATGGCTTAACTCCTATAAATTTGCACT
Source organism: Gymnothorax javanicus (assembly GCA_029692085.1). NCBI lineage: Eukaryota > Metazoa > Chordata > Actinopteri > Anguilliformes > Muraenidae > Gymnothorax > Gymnothorax javanicus. The sequence continues at coordinate 69,434,484 of CM056199.1, forward strand.
GTTAATTATACACTTTTTTCTTAGAAATTTCACTTTTTACCAATCCTGTAATTACAGTAAGGATTCCATAAAATACTGTAAATATTGGCTAATCAACGGCACCTTAAATTATTCTTGAATAAATGCTAATTTTATTGTAGACATCTATATGAGCACTTCATGGAATAGAATGACAACTGTATTCAATCTAACAAAGATAGAACTAACAAATATGCCAGCAATGAAGTTGTTTACAGACACTCACAGAGTGCGGTTCATTCACATTGATTTCCACACACACGCACAATCTGAGCTCAGAGGACATACACACACATACACATACACAAACACACACACACACACATACCTCAGTGCACTTTCCTCTCTCACATTCATTCACATTGGAAAAGATCCAAGGCTCTAATTTTCTTATGATCTGACACCATTGTTGCTTCGATAACATACAGACAACGCTCTATTTCAACTAAACCCAAATGCCTTTACCCACAATGATTCCCAGAACCATAATGTCAGCGTTCTACACACTCCTCAGTCACAGACCCACAATGATTCCCTGAACCATTATGTCAACTCTCAACAAATTGCCCAGTCAAAGTCACGTCATCATTTGTCCCAGAACAGCAGTCCTTACAATAAGAACAACAACAACCCCTTACTGTTCGTCCGTCCCATAATTGGCAATATTAATTGCTCTGTCTCACACAGCAACTAAGCCGAATTCAGTAAAAATTCCGTCACTCACCCGCACCTCCACCACAAACTTTGGAGAACCTCCCTCCTGGCCTCACTACATACCCAAAGAGCTGTGCCAGTCGCTCCGGGTTTGAGGACTTTCCCTTTTTACGTCTCTCAAGACGACATGCACGGTTTTGCAGTCGGCACCGATTCTCCAGGGAGTGCAGGTGAGATATTGGAATCCCGGACGAGCCCCCAATGTTGTAGGAATTTTGATTTTATATTCCTGGTATTACCTTCTCAAAAAGAACTCAGACAGAGACAAAGGAATTAATATTTTTAAGCCAAAGTTAGTTTACTTTTTCTGCAGAAAAAGGATCCCCGCACACAACAAGTCCAGTCAAACAAGGATAACCAACAAGGATTTTGCTGTGGTTTAAGTAAGAATCCATCTTGACATCCTCCTCCCCCTCGAGCTGATTTACGCATCATGGTATCAACAGGAATGTTGCAGACGCACACAGCCCACGTAAAGCCAGCCCCAGAGTATGCATACATCGTATCGTTCGGCATCCCAGGCTCAACTTGTACTGTTCTTCCTGAGAACACATAAACTTGACAGAGAAAGAGAACATCTAGGCCCTGTCAGGACTGCATGGCTCCAGATAAACTATAAGCAATTACGCATTGTTCAAATTTGTGGAAGCTACAGCTATGAAGGCCTAGACTAATCAGAAACAGGCAAGAGTACACTACCATAGCCTAAGAAAAATTGAGCCAGAGCAAGCAAGGATAAACAATTAATAATAATTAAAATAATCAATATAAAAATGATTCCACATTTATTAAAATAATCAATATAAAAATGATTCCACACACCTCATTTATAAATGTGGAAGATATATTTAACTGGGCTACAAACCTTTCCTCCACTCTTGGCAAGCTCTCTTACTAAAATGCAGAAGTTGGTGGATGTGGATGAGGCCCCATCATCAGATGTAAAAGCCACCAGGGTCATAACTTTGCAGAATGTTCCATCATTTAACTGTACAACTGAATTATTTCTCTTTTTAAAGGTTCCCTGACATTAAATTGACATTTACAACTTTCCATTGTATTTTTTCGCGATGAAAACGAAGATGCAAACGCTTTTCCGTGAAAATTTGTTGTTTTTAAACTATTTCGGAATAATTAAACTGATCAGGAACGCCCCCTTCGAAATGTCTGGAACTGGCCTTATATGGCAACTGATATCACACAAGGCAGCCAGCTGGTCAGATCTCCAGTCTCGACAACGAAATGTACATAAACTACGCTTTACTTAACATAGCCAGCTGACAGACCCTCACAAAAAATCACTGTTGGAATACCATATAATTTACCACCAAAAAACTATAGTATTACTGTAGTAATTGTATGTTTTTTGGAACGTACGATATAGATTTTAGTGTTACTACTGAAATATTGTAGGGCTACCATAGCTAATGAAATAACACTACAGAAAAAAAAACTATACTATAAACTTCAGGATTATTCGCCAGAACATTTGCCAGAATAGGTGGCGTTCCGCCGCTTTCACACCAGACGCGAAACAAATTTTTTGTACGACAGATTACATTCAAAGTTAATGCAAAGACGTGTGTATTCGCTTCTTCGCATTGACTTTGAATGTAATCTGTCGTGTTTCGCGTCCAGTGTGAAAGCAGCTTTAGACACGCACGCAATCTAGATGGCTAGCTGACGTTAATGTCCTGCAGTAGTTAGCCAGCTAACTTAAGTTTGACATAACGTTAGATTTTCATGAATTTCGATTATGAAATTATACAGCAAGCATTCAGTCCAGTGTTGAGAGAGCAGCCAAGTTACACACTAACTATCAACCTGCCAGTTTAACTAACCACCTTACCCATTTAGCAAGCTAATGTTAGTTAGTGACAGTTGCGTGTATTTCCCTCTATCCAATCGCCCCGGTCTCGGTTCAGGCATTTAGCGAGCTTTATGAGCAGAGCGTTTCGCGTGTATTCTCGTCTTTGCATTGACTTTGAATGTAATCTGTCATGCGAAAAATTTGTTTCGCGTCCGGTGTGAAAGCGGTTTAAGGCCACCAATTCTGGCAAATAAACCTGAAGTTTAATGCCATAGGTGGTTAACTTTGATAAATTAGCAGGCGAGGGTAACTGCCACAGCTGGAGAGCAACTGGATTATCGACAGCTGCCATCGCATTATGATCTAGATGAACACGGGAGGCCGTATTGTGATGCCTGATCGCCAGCTGTACTGTAGGAGGTGGGCATCCATGATCACTGTGGAACTAACGCTGGCTTATAGGCTTGTGACGTCAGTCACAACATGCATACAATATTTTTTATGAATCGGCGAGTTATCTTGATGCCTTGTTGTACTCTCATCATTAGATTTATACCTGAATTTGGATAGTTGTCCTCATGTCCACTATGTATCCAGCCATCAAGCTACACTAGCCTACATAACACGGTTTGTCGAGTGTAACAATTAGATGGATAGTAGATAGATATCTTGATTTCAGGCTCATACACTAAACAAACACACTACACTAAACAAACACACTAGAAAACGTGTGTAAACAAGCGTGTAAATGGACTGCGGAGATTGCCATGGCAGAGGTGCTTTCCTTTGGTGACGTCATAGGATCATGTGACTTACGTCTTGGAAACTTCCTACTTCTTCAGGGGGCAGGGCGTAAGAGTGCAAAAAAGCACTTTTATTCCTTGAAATTGATGGATTTTTCAGCCATTTCAGAACTTTTGAGTGTATAGAGAGATATAAATAATCATATAGGACAAAATAAATCAACAATTTCAGATGGTGTGCCTCATGTCATGGATCCTTTAAAAGTTGTGTTGTTATATTGTAACGAGCATGATAAACCGGTATTCGCATGTGTCTGAATGATGCAAGTTCCCTGGAATCAATGTGATGACGTGTATTTGCATGCGACATGATGATATATAAGGATCTGGTGCTGTGCAGATTACGTGGTGGTGGTGAGAGTGAGAGCGAGAACGAGAACGAGTCCGAGTCGTTGGGTGTTTTGCACGGCTATCGAGTGCCTTAATAAAGTGCTATCTATGCTGCCCCCAAGTTCGAGTCCGTCTCCTCTAATATCAATCGGGTTGCCTATCCCGCATTTTCCTCTCCTCTCACCTCCTGGACGGTCCAGCCCGGCGGTGCAGGAGCGAGCTCTTCCGGCCGTAGAAACCGGACGCATTCCCCCCCAGCCACGGACGGATTCGTCACACTGGCGCCCGAACAGGGACCGGTCAAATTCCAATACACGACCAGTGAATTTTGCTTCCCTCGCCCTTGTTCTCCACGTTCGACCTGCCACGTCTGCTCTGCTTTTTCACCATGGAGCCACGTTGGAGAGTGCTAGCTCAGCTAAGAGTGGCTGCTGCTGTCAGAGGTAACGATAGCCAGCTAGCTGCTAGTTTCATTTGGTTCTTTAAAAAAAAAAATTTTCTGTCTCCCGGACGAACTTTGCCAAAGAAATAAACCGTATTTGCTGGATTCTGGTGGCATAATGATACGCTAACTCCGGTCATAACGTTATGTAGTTCGGATCACTAGGATAGAATCCGTGCTTTTATTAGCCACTGGTTTCTGTACTTTTTTTTTCTTTCGCCAACCTAAGAGGAAACGATAATTTTTGCACGGTATGCGGTTGTTTTATGTCGTGGGACTGATGGTTGACTGTGTTTTTGAGAACAGAGCTGCTCAGTGCTACTTGGATTTCGTCTGGACTTGAAATTGCACAATTTGCCATATTGCTAGACTTTTTTTTCCCTTTCTTTTCCTCCTCCCCTTTCGTCTTCGCGCCATTTTTTTTTTAAACGGAACTCTGCCCAGCAGCAGTTTTTTTTAACGTGCGCAAACGAGGGTGATAAGAAGTTGCATACGGCGCTATGTGCGTTCTGCTGGAATGAAAATTTACGGATCTAGACTGTTTTTTTTTTTTTAATTATTAACCAACACCCATTTGACAGGATATTCCTGTTTTTGACTGCCGTCGTCGCCTGCAAGCGAAGGCATTGGCACAGAGGCTTCTGATCGAAACGTCTTCACTTCGTTGGATGAACTGGCTGGAATTTTTTTTTTTCTCCTTGCCTCCTTCTCCCCAGGGGTGCCTTTGTGATCGGGGTAGTTTAACGTGGAGGACTCTCACATACAGAGTCTTGGTACCAGGGAGAGTCCATCATAACTAAATATGCATAACATTGAATGTTTAATTTTGTAGTTGGTTTAGCACTAATCTGCTCTTTCTTGGATTTCAATTGTGCAGTAACATTTAGTATTTGTAAGTGATGGTACACCAATCGAAGTTGCTTATCTTTGTAAGTGCTGTTTAGTGTATACAGTTTGAGAGGATATATGTTAAATGTCCAATGTTTTATTTGCTCTGACATTTTCTGGCTGTCATGAGTTAACTGTCTATTTAAGTCTGGTATAGCTACTTCTCTGACTCCTGTGACAATGGACAGACTCATGGACTCTACTGTTAATAATAATGCTACGGGGCGCCCCGGTGGCACATTGGCTAAGTGCGTGCACCATAAAGGCTGTGTCCTTCCCATGGTGACCGGGGTTCGATTCCGGCTCGGGTCATTTGCCGCATGTCTTCCCCCATTCTTCTCCCCAACCTTCTCTCTCTACCTTGCAGCTGTCAAATAAAGGTGAAAATCCCAAAAAAAAAAAAAATTATAATACTACAATAACTGATTGCTGGGTGATGGTTTTGTTATAATCTGTTAGACCTTTTTGTTTCAAACGAAAAAAAAGGGTTAATATGTTCGAGTGTTATTATGAAAAAAAAATGGGGGAAATGTACTTTTTTTTTCTGCAGGCTATGACGTGCTTTTGGGTACTCGGGAGGTTATGCCGCTGCTTGAAAGGTATGCATGTATGCATTTTTCTTGGTTATTCAGTCCTAATGTGCAGTCCTCGCATCGTGCCCTTTTCCTTTCTGTTTTTTTTAATGTAATGTTTAGTATGGTAGGTGAGACACATTTCCATGTCTGGTAGCAACATGTGTGCTACCTGTATTGTGATTTTGCTTTTGTAAAATGTTGTTCACGGCATTCGTATAGAGGGTTTTCCCATGTGTGGGTAGTGATGAACCTCTTCTGCCTGTCTATTTCTAATCAGTGTGCCTGGTACTCTGCCATGTATGGTGGGTTGAATGTATTGGACCACTTTAGCTTTTTTCACCCATGTGTGGGTGTATTTGCTTTTTATTTGCGGGCTGGGGACAGCCCTTTTTCTTATCGGGGGGAATATGTAACGAGCATGATAAACCGGTATTCGCGTGTGTCTGAATGATGCAAGTTCCCTGGAATCAATGTGATGACGTGTATTTGCATGCGATGTGATGATATATAAGGATCTGGTGCTGTGCAGATTACGTGGTGGTGGTGAGAGTGAGAACGAGAACGAGTCTGAGTCGTTGGGTGTTTCGCATGGCTATCGAGTGCCTTAATAAAGTGCTATCTATGCTGCCCCCAAGTTCGAGTCCGTCTCCTCTAATATCAATCGGGTTGCCTACCCCACATTTTCCTCTCCTCTCACCTCCTGGACGGTCCAGCCCGGCGGCGCAGGAGCGAGCCCTTCCCGGCCGTGGAAGCCGGACGCACTCCCCCCCAGCCACGGACGGATTCGTCACAGTATGAATGATAAACCACACTGTAACAAATGAAACGGTCATAAAATAAACCTGAATGAACTGTCACTCCTGTGAAACTTTCAATAGCCATCCTCTGCAACAATGATGCGCTCTCTTTCTTCGGGCAGCCAAAACCTCTGACATTATGTTGAAACTCCTTTGATTTCTTTCTTAAGCTAGAGGTACAGTGCCGTGAAAAAGTATTTGCCCCCTTCCTGATTTCTTACTTTTTTGCATATTTTTCACACTTAAATATTTCAAATCATCAAACAAATTTTAATATTAGAAAAAGATAACCCGAGTAAATACAAAATGCAGTTTTTAAATGATGATTTCATTTATTAAGGGGATAAAGCTATCCAAACCTACCTGGCCCGATGTGAAAAAGTAATTCCCCCCCGTTAAATCATGAATTTACTGTGATGAACCACATTTTTTGAGTCTAGTTTCACTAGCCACACCCAGGCCGGATTACTGCCAGACCTGTTGAATCAAGAAATCACTTCAATAGAACCTGTCTGACAAAGGGAAGTAGGCTAAAAGATCTCAAAAAGCAACATGTCATGCTGCGAACTAAAGAAATTCAAGAACAGATGAGAAACAAAGAAATTGACATATATCAGTCTGGAAAGGGTTGCAAAGCCATTTCTAAGGCTTTGGGACTCTGGCAAATCACGGTGAGAGCCATTATCCACAAATGGAGAAAACTTGGAACAGTGGTGAACCTTCCCAGAAGTGGCCAGCCTACCAAAATTACTACCAGCCTACCAGAGCGCATCAACTACTCATCCAGGAGGTCACAAAAAACCCATAACAACATCTAAAGGACTGCAGGCCTCGCTTGCCTCAGTTAAAGTCAGTGTTTATGATTCAACAATAAGATAGAGACTGGGCAAAAAATGGCATCCATGGGAGAGTTCCAAGGCGAAAACCACTGCTGACCAAAAAGAACACGAAGACTCATCTCACATTTGCCAAAATACATCTTGATGATCCCCAAGACTTTTGGGAAAATATTCTGTGGAATGACGAGACATAAGTTGAACTTTTTGGAAGGTGTGCGTCCCATTACATCAGGCGTTAAACTAACACTGCATTTCATAAAAAGAACATCATACCAAAAGTCAAACATGGTGGTGGTAGTGTGATGGTTTGGGGCTACTTTGCTGCTTCAGGACCTGGACGACTTGTCATAATTGATGGAACTATGAATTCTGCTCTCTACCGGAAAATCCTGAAGGAGAATGTCCAACCCTCAGATTGTGATCTCGAGCTCAAGCGCACTTGGGTTATGCAGCAGGACAATGATCTGAAACACATCAGCAAGTCCACTTCTGAATGGCTTAAAAAAAACAAAATGAAGATTTTGGAGTAGCCTTGTCAAAGTCCGGGCTTAAATCCTATTGAGATGGAGTGGCATGAACTTAAACAGGCCGTTCATGCTCAAAACCCCTCCAATGTGGCTGAATTAAAATAATTCTGCAAAGAAGAGTGGTCTAAAATTCTTCCACAGTGATGTGAAAGACTCATTGCCAGTTTTTGCAAACGTTTGATTGCAGTTGTTGTCGCCGAGGGTAGCACAACCAGTTATTAGAATTTAGGGGGCAATTACTTTTTCACATTGGGCCAAGTAGGTATTAATAGCTTTTTTCCCTTAATAAATGAACTCATCATTTGAAAACTGTATTTTGTCTTTACTCGGGTTGTCTTTGCCTAATATAAAAATTTGTTTGATGATCTGAAACATTTAAGCGTGACAAATAAGCAAAAACAGAAGAAATCAGGAAGGGGGCAAATACTTTTTCATGGCACTGTACTTTGAAGTTTGTCAAATAATGTCTATATGCTGTCATTAGCATTTGCCATTGTAGTCCCTGATTTTGTTGAGAGACCCCTCCACCGAAGAAATCTATTCACTATTTGTGTTGGCACATATGTTGCTCCTCTGAAAAACCGAAGCAAAGTCCCATTAAATGATTCAAATGGAAATGTGGATGTTGCCCACAGTGGTCCCCAGTTGCACACGCCTGCTGCCAAGTGCATTAATAAATGCACATTAAAAGAAGCATTAGCAGCACCATAAAGTTTCTCAAAGTTAAGCACAAACTTTCGCAGAGCTTGTTCTGCCACATCCACATGTCTCACTTTGATGGCATCCTGAAGAAGAGTGTGTATTGCAAAAACTAATAAAAAAAGATGATTTTAATACTTCTTTTTCAGAATGCCATTCAAAACAGGCAATGCATAAAACAACAAAAAAGACCTCCACTCAGATGCTTTCCAGAATTTTCTGTCCTTCACTGATCTTGGTACCCTTGTGACCTCCACAGGTGCGTTAATGGCCAGCAATTCCTGGTCTATATCACTGACCTTGCTGCCCAGTCTTCATTATGGTGCTTACTGTCCAGCCAGAGATGCAATCTGTTTAGTGACACCCAGGCAGACACTGTGTTGGTACTCAGGAATGAATCCAGTGATCATCTTGAAGCTCTCAGGTTCCATCAAAGGGGATGGGCCTTTCACACTCACTAGTGGATTAGCAGGTGTTGCCAGCATAGCATGCCAAAAATGATCCATCTCTGTCCTTAAAGGTGGTTCTGGGGTTTCCAGACATATGGACCACCACCAGTGCAAAGGCAGAAGTCACACCCATATTTGCCATTGAACTGTTTTGTGTTTCACAGGAGTGGGCGGGAAACTGAATTTGAGGAGCACAGGAGTCAAGGAACTTTGCTTGTATGCTCTACGTTTTCAGAGTCCATCCATTTAATTCCAGTCTGTTCCAGTTCCTTGAGCTCTGCCACAAAAGCAGTTAAAAATGTGATCATATTTGGCTTGCTTTTACCAAACCATAAACATGGTATACATATGTTAGCTTGACGATCTTTTGGTGACAGCTCTATGACTTGACACTGAATTGGCCATATCTGAAAATTATTGCTGTTGAAGACTGGAATTCCACCACAATTCCACATAACTGATATGTCATCAGCTCCTGTTTGTTCACTCTGCTTGAGTTTTTTTGTATTCAGCCCCACTCTGAATATCTGAAACAATGCCTGGAATTGATTCTCTTTCATTTAAAGGAGACCTATTATGCTACATTTCCAAGGTTATATTTTGATCTTGGACTTCCCTAGAGTACTCCTGATTGTTCAAAGTCCAAAAAAGGGTCCTTATTTAGCTCATACTGCCATCCTCAAAAAACCCCATTTGTAGTCCAATGTAGTCTCTGCCTGAAACGCCTCATTTGGGCAGCTCTTCCGCTATAGCCCCCCCTCCTTGTGTGCCTACTTTCTTCTGATTGGTCAGCTCTGTGGAGGGCGGAGCTGGGCGGGAGTCGGCAGAACGCAGTTTTCCGGGTCCACCTCCCTAGTGTGAAACGTGAGACGTGTCTGCCATCTGAGCTAAGGAATCGGCGGGGAAATTCCACAATCAAACGCTGTACATGTGTGTAGATCTAATGAAATGAACTTGTTCTAATAAACGCAGCGGTGAAAGTGGAGGACGCAGTGCGAAAGTCTGGCAGCTCAAGCTCGAATTTGCTATATACCTAAGGCATGGTGAGTACACCGGTGTTAGCTTTCCCTAGGATTGAGGGAAAGCTAGAATCCACCCCATACAGACACATTTGTAGAATGGGTCGACATACCCAAGTGTAGACCGGAGACCATAGAAATCCGGTGGGTCTGAGTTTAGAGGAAAACACGGACAGTGAGGAACAGCAAAAAGTGGACCAACAACTTATGGACTGCTTAGGTGTGTACTATAAAGACCTGCTGCTCCGTGTGCATAACTGTGGTGTGTCATTAGAGTGGAGTAACGAAAAGCTTATGCACTGGTATATGACGGAGGGGCGAAAGCTACTGGTAAACAGTCTTTTCAGAAATCGCCCGGGGTAATAGTTTACTTTTTGCGTCGGAATGACCAGCAATTGCTCGTGGAAAATGGGCGCGTTATGGATAGTACGCGACAGCTAGAGAGAGCTCCGGTTATGTTATGAACATAATACAGGTTTTACAGACCATAAGTTCCGTTAGCGTGAACAGTTTCTTATGTGGAGCTAGCGAATCAATAACTTCTACAGGAAAGAATTTCATTTTCAATCTCCGCCTTTTTCGGCTTTTTATTAGCCAGAACAATTTCTAAAGGTGGATGAAATTACGCCAGGGCAATGCTGCAAAGAAGTCGTTTGTTATACCAGACACGTTGTAGCTTCTGCGTTTTGCGATTGCTTTCACCGCAGTAGCATCAGAGAGCTAGCCCAGGTATTGGTGCAGTATCCGGCTGACCCCGGTCATGGATAAGTAAAGCGATCGTTTCACAAGCACCCAAACACGCACCCCAAGCTCTGCAAAACCTACGTCTGGTCTAACTGCAGCCTTTTCCAGCACCTTTCCGGTTAGCTTCAACTGTAGTGGCTACAATCAGGCAACGTTATGATGAAACTGCCACATTGATGCTTACCGAAGTAACACAAGCATACCGATCAGAATTACTGCATACAAGTGAACCACAAGCATTTTTAAGTAGCACAGCATGCAAACTAGCATGCAAACTAACCTGCAGTAGCTGGTAACCGAGCAGTCATAAGAACAGACACAAACGTTAACCTGTGATAATGGTTTTACAGACAGCAAGTTCCGTTACCGTGAACAGTTGTACCAAGCATCCAAATTGCAAACAAGAATAAAAAGTTAGCTTCAAATGAGCTTTATGTTCACACATCTTCTGTTGAATGTCCCCTGATATTACTCTTGCATATTTAGGACACAAACATTAGCAACAGTAACTTGGCTACGTTAGCCGCAGTGCTACAGCCACATTCAACATCATGTTAAGTAGGCTTATGCAGTAAAAGCAACTTACAGCTTCTGCGTCTGTGAGTCACGGACGGTTGCGACCGATCCAGGCTTTATCTTCAGATATTATACAAAGCCTGCGTTTGAGGCCAGTTGTTAGTGTTAACTATTGTTAGCGGTCCTGCTAGCCACCCGTAACATGTTAGCTTCACTTACATTATTTGCTGTTTTATCATTACTTACAGCTTGTGGCTCCAAGCGCTTGATCGATGCAACTGCTTCAGGTTTGAGAAGCAGCTGAAAGGCTTATTCAGCGTCAAATTATCCTTTATTGACAAAGCGGTCCTTGGTGAAATACCGTACAGGCCAGCAGACAGTGCCATTTCTACGCGAGATTATCAGGAGAAATACAGGAGACATACACGAGAATAGCTCAACGCAGCGCAAATGTACGAGTCACTTATATCGTACGTAGGAAAAGTAATAGGCCTAGTGCCGGTGACAAGTATACATGTGTATCGCAATAAGTCTCGCATGAAACTGGTCTCCATAAACAGCAGTTAGAGAACGAGATTCCGAATGTCTAACAGCCAGTTTTTAGGTTTACTGTCTCACGCGCATTTAAAATATGGCTCCTGGACAGTGTCATTTTTGCTGTTTTTGATTTTCTTATGTATTGATAATATACACTCAAAATATTATTTTGTTAAAATTTAAGAAAAACAGATTCGCTACGCCTTTGTAACAAATAAATTTGCTGATGCAACAATCCGATTTGTTATTCTGACAAAAATCTTAACAAAATAGATTTTGTCCAGTCGTCTTAACAAAATAGATTTGTTACTTTTCCGTACGGCCCCAGCGAATTTTCTGTTGTCACTTTTCATTGGCGAGAATCAATCACTTGCACCAATTTCAGTGTTGTCTGACTGCAAAGGATCTCGAAATGAGCAGGAACGCAACGGGAAGGTGAGTTTTAACCTATGCCATCTTTTCTCTGTATTCTATTTGTCGTCGTTCTTTAAGTTTTAATATTTAGCAACATACACCGACAACGTTATTCTATCTTTATTTTTGTGTCGCAATCTAGATATTTGTGTGTGCAGATGATATTCCTATCCCACCATATTTTATCTTCTGCAAACCAGGTCCTTAAACATGAGGAGACTGCCTCTGATGCCTGTTTTTGTTCCTTGAACAGCTGATGGATTTGTCAACAACTTATTGGCATTAGTTAAAAACTCGCCTTACTGTTCACTTCTTACATCACCACTTCACTGTGAAGTAATAAAAGTATGCACTTAAATTATTTCATCTATATGCACATCGACCGCATGATCGGTTTGTACAGATTTACTTCCTAACAAAATAATTTACGGTCCAATCATGCAAAACACATTTGTTACTTAATTGTTGGTCTAACGCAATAATTTGTTAATACAGCAACAATTTTACTTTGTTAATAAAACGAACTAATTTGTTACTTCCTGAGCAAATTCATTTTGTTGGATTGATTTTAACAAATTAATTTGTCATCTCTCATTAATAAATTAAATTCATTTGTTAAACATTTTGTTAAAAGTAACAAATTCATATTTTGAGTGTAACAATCATCGGATTTTTATTAAACTGGTCAAAAAAAAGATTTATTAGTTTGTGATTAGGCTATTGTATTTATCCGATTGAGAGGTTTACCGGCTCTGTTGAGGTTAGAGTTTTGGACTGATTGATTGGGACGTGGGGTGTGTTTAAGGATAGCTATACTATCACAAATACAGAAAGGAGAAACCAAATTCTACGTGACATTATTTTTATAATCATATACTTGATTAATGAATAGATGTCCCTTTGCACTCAATTGTTTCATGACTTCCGTGAAAGAAGCCACGGCTTAGATAATACAAAGGCCGCGAGTTTGGGAGAGATACTGACAAAATTGCACCTCAAATGATTTGCGGTTCTTCTTACATATTTCTGGAAGTGTAGACGCTACTAAGGCCTAGTATGATCCGCGGTTGTTTGTGCCTGCTAGAATAGTTTCCGGTGTGGGCAGGTCCAGCGCCATGATTGGCTCTGGCTAGGTCTGTATTAATTAGACTGCACAACCTGACGTCAGGTTTTGCCCAGATCTCGTGAAGATCTCGGGACGAGCTGTTCAGAGAGGAAATCACGTTCTTGAAATCATGTTCTTGGATTACGGCAAAACCCTTGTATTTTATGTTTAGAAACTTTACAGAGGCTGAGTATGGACATCCAACATTTTAACATTACTTAAATCTATTAAAAGAAGAATCAGCATAATAGGCCCCCTTTAAATGCATCCCAGATTTTTCCACCATGTCCACTATTTGATAGACTAAGTACAAGAAAGTAGGACCCAACCCTTAAGTTTCTCTCAATGTCAAATTCAGCATTACAAGAAGAACAATTTTTGGAGCTGTCTCACAGGGTCCCATATAGCTTTCACAGTTGATACAATAAAATGGGGCACATACTGGCCAAACCGTCCATTCGCTTTATGAAAAAGATATGAGGTTGCTGGCACCAAGCCAGGGAAATGTTGATTAAACATTGTGAGAAGATCCTGAAGAGCTACTCCTGTCAAATTGTGCCTCAGTACATGACATGACTAAAAGCAGACTCTGTCCTTTTGTGAGGGGAGCACCAGGGTATACAGGATCGTCATCATGGTGTTTCTGTAATATAAGACAAGATTGCTCACATTCATACCTAAAACACAATAAGAAACATAAGCCAAAATTATAATGACAGTGTTGTCCTATTAATTGAGATGTCTCATACATGTAATGTAAAAAAACAATATACAGATAATCTGTAATTAATTGGTAGTACCTTCAGTTGATTTGAATCTTGATTTACGGCTTGGCTCCTCCCTTCTGCTCTGTGTTCTTGTCCACTTCCATCATCTTCCTCTCTGTCCTCTTGTCCACTTCCATAGTCTTCCTCTCTGTCCTCTTGTCCACTTCCATCATCTTCCTCTCTGTCCTCCTGTCTCTCTCTATCCACTTCTTGGTAAGTATCTGCATTACTATGATCTGTAAGACAAATCTTAGACAAATGTAGAGCAATTAGGTGCAGCTTCAGTGGTCTAAAACGTATGGTTGAACATTGGGATATAAAAATACATTTACTATTGCAGATAACATTTCTTTCTCCTGAACTTACCTTTTCAGTAACTTTTCTTCTGTAAAGGGATGGTCTTGGAACTGAAGATGTACAGAGAAACCTCTTGTAGAACAATTTTCTCTGTTTCTGTGGATACAGTAAAAACAAAGATAATAGGAAACCTGAGCAAGTGCTTTATCCACCAGCTAGCACTAGTGTTGATACATGATTACCCTTGATGACTTACAGTCGTGGTCTTCACGATTGGGCTGAATGTCTGTAATGTCCATAAGGATTTGCTGGTGTCTGACCACAGAGGGGTGATGTTTAGTGTGTCTTTTGACTATGACTTTATGCCGAAGAAGCGACTCAAAAGCTCACAAATTGTAAACAGCTCAGCTGTAGAACGCTTTAAAGGTGTTTTCGACTCTAATGTTTTGATGTCGCCGGATGATGACGTAGACTGCCTGATTCACACTTTCAACACACACGACGCAGCTATTTTAGATGACGTAGCTCCCCTTGTGACCCGGCCGGTCCGTCCCGCAAATTCCTCCCCCTGGCTGAATGAGAACATCCGTGAGCTCAGACGCAAACGTCGCAGAGCAGAGAGGCAATGGAAGGTTTCCAACCTTGAAGTCCACCGCCTTTATGTTAAAGAACAAACAATAGATTTCAATGCAGCAGTGAAAAGTGCTAGGGCTGCATATTTTGCCAATCTCATCACTTTCAGCAAGCATAACCCAAGAGTGTTATTTAGCACCATTAACACAATTGTCAGCCCTCCCCTCCCATCTGTTCCCGAGTTTTCAAGCAAGGACTGTAATACTTTTCTGTCATTTCTTGTGGATAAGGTTGCAAATGTAAGAGCAAACATCTCCCCATCAGCTGTGCCCCTGGTCTCCTGCCCCGCCCCAACCACTCGGCTATCCCTGAGCAGCTTCTCACCTGTTTCTCTAGTAGAGCTGCTTAAAGAAGTTGGCTCCATGAAGTCCTCCACAAGCATCCTGGACATTATCCCAACCTCCTTGCTCAAAGATGTCATCAGGTCTTTTGCCCCAAGTTCAGTCACTATAATAAACAAATCCTTGATCAGTGGTGTTGTTCCATCCTATTTTAAGCAGGCGGCCGTACAGCCCCTCCTTAAAAAGTTCAACCTGAGCTGCCGGATAGCTCACTCGGTTAAGGCACAGCGTTGCAGTGCAGAAGTGACTATCACGTTGCGGGTTCGAGGCCCGGTCGTACCAACCGGCAGTGGTCGGCAGCTTTTTCAGAGTAGCGCACAATTGCCATCGCGCTACAGGGTTTCAAATTGGGAAGGGACTGCCGGGAAAGGGAAATAAATAAATAGCTTTGTTCGTTGCTCAAGCGCCTCCTGTTGGCCAGACGGGCGCTCATTAGGAAGATTCTAAGTCTGTTCATGTCCGGGTATCCTCCGCCCTCGTTCTGAACTTGCGAAGATTCAACCAGTGAGTGTATAAGAAGCAGTGGACAGGCACGCACGTTCGGAGGAGAGCCGTGAACTGTCTTTGCTCTCCTGAGTTGGCAGCAAGGGGTCACATACGAGCAAGCTTTGTACATAGTTCACCAATTGGGCATTCCAGATTCGGGTGGGATTGGAGATGCCAAATTAAAAAAAAAAAAAAAAAAAGTTCAACCTGGATCCATCCATACCACAAAACTACAGACCCATCTCCAAGCTCCCGTTTGTCTCCAAGCTGCTAGAGAAAGTGGTGGCCAACCAACTCTCCTCTTATCTGACAGCAACCACATCGGAGACAAATTCCAATCCGGGTTTCGTAAAAACCATTCCACCGAAACAGCCCTACTAAGAGTGGCCAATGACATCATGATGTCCGCGGACTCAGGCAATGCTCAGTGTTAGTCCTTCTAGATTTAAGCACAGCATTCGACACTGTTGACCACCACTTACTTCTAGACAGGCTTAGGGACTGGGTGGGCGTGACGGGCACCGCCCTAGCTTGGTTTGCCTCTTACCTCAGCGACAGGTGTTTTTCGGTGGCTGTCGGCCCTTAGAGGTCAGACCCCACCCCCCTCCATTGTGGTGTACATCAAGGCTCCGTTTTGGCCCCTCTCCTCTTCGCCTTGTACATGCTCCCCCTCAGTTACATCATCAGTAAGTTTCCAGGCATCTCCCATCACTGTTATGCAGATGACATTCAGCTCCATTTTTCATTTAAACCAGAAAAAATGCCGAGCCTCAGCACCCTCCTGGAATGCCTGGCAGCTATCGAGGGCTGGATGGCAAACAACCTCCTGCAGTTAAATACCACAAAGACTGAGGTCTTAATCATCGCTTCCGACAGTGTCACAGCCAGGGTACAGGAACATCTGGGGCCCCTCAAAAACCACATCCACACAAACATCAGGAACCTTGGGGTGCAATTCGACTAATCCATGTACCTAGAGAATCATGTGAAGTCCCTATCCCAAAACTATTTTTTCCATCTGAGAAACATCGCCAAGCTCCGTTCCATAGTGTCTCATTCAGAACTTGAAATGTCAAGACATGCATTCATATCATCCTGGCTGGACTATTGTAACTCATTTTTCACGTGTCTCAATCAATCATCCATTGACCGCCTTCAACTTGTACAAAATGCAGCTGCCAGACTACTCACAAGGTCAAAAAAATCCTGCCACATTACACCCATACTTGCTTCCTTGCTCTGGCTACCCGTCCCGTTCAGAATTCACAACAAGGCCCTACTGCTCACTGACAAAGCCATTCACGGACAAGCCCCCAGTTACATCGGCGACTTCATTCACCACCATACCCCCAGCCGGTCTTTGAGATCATCTGACCAGGGCCTCCTGTCAGTCCCTCAGACCCGGCTCAAAACAAAGGGGGACCGGTCCTTTGGGCTAGTGGCCCCCAGGCTGTGGGATGCGCTCCCACTGGAGCTAAGATCTGCCCAGTCGGTAATCAGTTTTAAGGGGCAGTTAAAGACTCACTTGATCAGACAAGCTTTTGCGGATTAAGTGGTACCCACTGCCTGTTTCCATTGTTTGTCACATGACTGCCACATGACTGTATATACTGCATTTTATTTATGCACTGCCTTTCATGTTTCTTATTGTTATTTAATCACTGCGTTGATGTATGTTTTATCTGTATACTTGTGAAGCACTCTGTGTACCCGTACTATGAAGGGTGCTATAGAAATATTTACTTTCTTACTTACTTACAGTGGACTTGGGCAAACATTGTAGGATGAAGATATAATACTGAAAGTAATATTGTCTTTTAGAACTAAGTTAACCATCAGATAGGCTGATCTTAATGCTGGGATATCATAATATAGGCCACTAAAGATAAATATTGTGGTTTTTGTAGCGAGCATCAAAGATGTTGACAAGTTTATATCCTGTTTTTCCTGGAGATGTCACAGTAAAAGTCAAAAGATATAACACATATATTTTTTTAAAGTCTTTAATGAGTGTATGGGGTCTGTCAGTGCACAGGTCTTTGACGTTAAGTCAATAACAAGATGATTTTCACATAAAAACAAGGTATTTCACATTTTTACGTCATATAGCTAATAACACTTTAATAAAAATGTCTTGATAGGGTACTATTTATCTTGAAGCATTTAACTTCATAATGTTACACAGAATACAGAATTTATCAGGCGAGAGAGTAAAATTCAAATTTTCGTTGTAACCCACAGCATTTCTTCAATTGTATTTCTCTTTACCTGGGTCGGTTGAAGTCTTCTATATTTTGTTGTTCTTGGCGTCTCTGTTTGAGTCTCATCAGAATTTTAAATGTCTCTTCAATTTTCATTTTGCTGGCATGATGATTTAGTATTGTAGATTGTATAAAACATCTATAAAATTCGTATTTTTTAAAAATAGATCAGCTCCGAGTCTCTGACCAATCCAGTGCATCATTTTCGTTTTTCACTTTCAGCCAACCAGATCTGCGGACGTTCTCATCCATTGCGTCTGAGCGAGGTCACTCGCGTGAAAGCAGGTTTGCAGGTTACGACGAAACAATGTCATTCAAATTCGCCGTCTACAACTTATTTAATAAAACACTTAGAAGTGGAAAGTACGTCGCTCATTCTTAGTAGCTACCAGTTCACCAAAGTGGCATCCCAGCTGGACCTTGATGACGATGCAAACTGGATTGAAATAAAATGGCACGCGAGAAAAGAACCAAAGAGGACAGTGGCTGCTAAGGTCCTGTTATTTGGAGGCAAGTATGGAGAATACGGGTCACTCCATACTAAACTGTTCAATTCACTGTGTTGTATAAGAATGGTCAATAAAATTTTTTCGAAGAGAATTACATGATTTGCATTGTTCATATTTATTCACTCCCGGATTAAAGATATACATAAGAAAAAGTCATCGGTCCAACAACACAGCAGAAAAAGTGGTGTCCTGATGTCAGCCAAGGCATTGTGAAAGCAATATTTTGTTACAAAATTTGGCAGCCAACTTCATGAAATGCTCACGACATGTCTGTTGACACTTCAAAAGAACGTGAAATGAAATATTGCAGGGAAATACTCATAACAAAGGTTTCAATTGTCTGCACTAAATTATCGGGACTCGTCTGATCAGAAATGCAATTTGAAATGACCGTCGTGGGCGTACCCAGTCGCGTCCTCACGTGTTACGTCCAGACCTGTGGGTTAATTTGCATAATGTATGCAAATGGCGTAAAGATGACCTCGGCAAACTAGCGTACTCACTTCCTGCATCAAAATTTCACAAGGCGTCAGACAATAATATATACCATGCTTTAAAAAATAATGATTGAAAAAAGAAAAATTTTCCGTGTCCCAATATCGTGTTACGACCGTAACAACATAAAGAAATATGCGTAGATCGTGTCCCTTGCATAGACTTATAAAAAGATGGACGCTGCACCCAGGTCTAAAAAGTGAGGTCGATGCGGAAATCTCAAAAAATTGCATTATATTTAATGGCCAGCAGATGGCGACGTCGGTGGTTGCAGAAATTAGTTCAATGCTACTGAAGTCAATGAGAAAATGACCCTACTTTGCCACCTGATTTATTGTTTCATTTTTATTTTTTGAAATGCCTTCTTTTGAATAAAATAATATATTTCTTTGGTGATTTAGAGCAACAGGTAACCAGTTACAAAATTTTAACAATGCTTTGCACTGAAGCCCGGTGAACGGAATACAAACATTGAGGACAATGGACATGAAAAACATTGCCTGGCTGTAATTGTCCATAAATGTTACTAATAGACTGAGGCCATTTATCATACAAAAGAATTGACTTTGAAATGTGTCTGATTTTCAGGAATTCAATATCTGTTTTGTGTCCTCGTTACATCCATAATGCCTGCCACCTTAGCACATTATGAGGTCACTGAAATGAAGTGATCACTCGGTTTATCTTCTTGCTTGCTTATTTGTGATGTCCATAGGTGGGGTTTCACCACTGCAATGAAAAACTTTGGAAAAGCTGTATTTGAATTTTCATCACCACTGTAACACATTTGTACAGTTCAGCATGGAGTGACCCATACCTATTATTTTCCCAAATCTTTCAGCTAGCTGGCAGCTAACTGTTTAATTTTGTCCTTGTGAGGAAGAATGTCTAGGCTAAACTTAATTTTTCTTACTCATCTCGTTATATCAGATTCCTACGAATAACTCGTGTCGAAGAAGAATTTGTTCCTTCTCGGTAAGGATATATGGGCCGAGGAGGAAAGCAGGGGTGTGCGCATGAAAAATAAAATGTGTGAGACCGACGTAGTGAAGCCTTAAACGGCCTGTCATGGTTTGTGAGGTGTGCGTGTGTTTTGGACTTTTCTTTGTGGCTCTCGTCCCGGGACGATATCGAATTCCTTTTCAATTGGATCCTTTACCCAGCTGGCTGATTGAACTGGGGCGATGCTTCCCGGACTCTATATAAGCCGGAAGTCCACCACGCCTCCTTTGCTAGAGTGTCTCTTTGTAGCTTAGCACTATAGCCGAAGATATCTGTAGTCAGGTTTTGTGTGACTTTATATCTTCTCGTTATTATTGGAGTTCCCTCCTCTTTAGGGATTTTTCCTTTTCTACCTTTTTTCTCTCTGGTCTTTTTGTTGCACTATTTAGGTGCTTTGTTTTTCTCGGCTGCAGAGATTCTTCTCCCTTTTATCACTCTCGCGTTGCTTCCATGTTTCGGACTATTATACGTCCTTTGGAAGCGCAAGTACTTTCCGGTGGTCTGTATAATTCTTTGTGTTTGTATTGTGTCCGTGCTGCTCTTTTCTCTCTGGCCGCTGCACTTCGCCTCTCAATTTTACCAGCCATTACACGGCCGTGCAGGTGACTGCACGCAACATTCCTTAATGCTAGCACACAAGCTGACATGCTAGCTCCAATACTTTGGCTAGCTACACATCCAGGTGCTTTCTTTTATGGTAGAGGTCTTGACAAAATTCAAATCATTTACCTAAGTAAAAAACAGTAAAGCAATGCTAAAATACTCCATTACAAATCATGCATGAAAAATCCCACTCAAGTTAAAGTGCATAATTATTTGCAGTAAAATGCGGGTAACTATCAAAGTAAATGTACTGATTTGCTCCCTCTGACTGATATATTGTTATATATGACAGCATTCGATGAATAATACTGAAACATCACAATGTAGCTGCATTTTGTTGTTGTAGCTGCCAGAGGTAGGCCCACAGATAGATTCAACTACTGTTTATGCATTTACACATACAGAGACACCAAATAGGCTATATCTGAGGGGTGGTGAGATAATTAATGGAAGATTAAATAAGAAGACATCTAAAATGTGAACCTGATTGCACAAAGTTTTCTGTAGGACTCCAAAATCCAAAAACTTGGAAACCACTAGTTCAATCGTTAACAATGTGCTATATTTTAAAATATTTTTTTTCAAATCTTTAAGATAGCTTTTTTACACCGGTCAGCAGGATGCACTGAAGCAACACCGAGCAGAAATTAACAATCTCATTCTATTAAAAAAGCAAAAATGCATCACTAATCCTTGAATTTCAAATCATTTGAGTTTATTTGATCAATGATGAATATTTATAGTCAAGAAGCAAGAATTCGGCAAGAAACAATTTGAGAAAGTTTTCCCTTGTGGTCAGCAGAGTGTGCTCTATATAATCAATGATCTATTTGATCATGATCAATGATTATGGAGGCCCTGTCATTCGCCACTACCAGTGATGATTCTAGAAAATTTCAAAAGTGGGCCAACTCCCCCCCTGACTTCAAAAAAGGGGGCCAATGGGAAAAAAAAGTGGGCCAACTGGGTATACCTGGTAAAATGCCATTTATATCAAGTTTTTAAAAGTACCTTGACTGGCTCACTTATTATGTACACACATTCAGTTTTTACACCTTATTGACAAAACTAAGACATGAATGACAGTTTGAGCTTGAAGTTTTAATAGAAAACCTTCAGTCTCTGCCAATCATAACAATTATAAAGTCAATGACAAAATAGCGCATAAAATAATAGTTCCTAACGCCTGATTTGGTGCATAGCTTAAAGCCCGCCTCCAAACCGAAATCCTACCGCTAAAGTTGTAAGTATGGATACTTCACCAGGCAGTGAAGCCATTCTCTTCACAGGTGTACGTTGAGCAGCGCGCAGACTCACTATTTTATTCACATTTTGTTTTATTCATTCAAACGAGTTCTGAGCCATGTATCGTTTTTTAAAACCTATTAGCAAGCCTTGTGCTGCTTCACCCTCAAGCAATGCAGAGATACCAAGTCTCACGCATTCGGCGTGAGTCTCTCGCCTCTTAGTGGCATTCATGTACCTGTGCCATAGTCAGCAATTATTCAATCAACGCGAACTGAAGGAATTCACTCGCGGAATTTAAGTCATTGTGCATCAAGTTAATCAGTTTCACGTGCATTACGATGGATTTCCCCACTAGTGACACGCTTGTCTTTACTGAAGGATTGAAAGCAATGGAATTACATAAAGACGTTTCAAATGGTCTCATTTCATTTGAACAATTTAAATGATCATGAAACACATGCATTGTTTCCAATCCCTGAGTAAAGAGAAGCACAAGAAGCCCGGAGTCGCTT
Organism: Gymnothorax javanicus; assembly: GCA_029692085.1. NCBI lineage: Eukaryota > Metazoa > Chordata > Actinopteri > Anguilliformes > Muraenidae > Gymnothorax > Gymnothorax javanicus. The sequence continues at coordinate 69,456,864 of CM056199.1, forward strand.
TCCATGTTAGACTGCTTGTGCTGAGGATCACCTTTACGCAAGTGAAACTGAAACTTCAATGCACGAGAAATTTAATTCCGCGTGAGAATCTCATTAATAAGCGTTCATTGAATTTTTTTGGACTACGTTGAATAAGCCAAAAGAAATGCGAGACCTACACCGAATGCGTGAGACTTGGCATCTCTGGCGATGCCGTAGCTTGCACACCAGAAGCTATGACTATGGCTATGGCTCCAGTGCCCTCCACAAGCACTGCCCCAAACCAGTTCCCTCTCTCTGCTGCCTCAGCCCTACCTCACGCGGTTAGCGACTTGAATGGCGATGCTCCATCCCAGCCAATATTAGCTAGCTACCCAGAGCGTGCATTCGGTGCTTTATGGCGATCATTCAATCCAGCCTGGTATCGTACACGACCGTGGCTGGAGTACTCAGTTCAGCGGGATGCATGCTTTTGCTTTCCCTGCTGGAAATATGTTACTGCCAGTGAGAGGGATGCTGTTTTTACCTTGCGTGGTTTTACCAACTGGAAAGCAGCACTCGAGCGTGAAAGGGGGTTACAGAAACCTGCATCCAGCCAGTCATATACAGACATATATCAAAGGATCTTGCTGCCGACATTTTGACAGCAATCTTTGCAGTAGGTTTATATATTTGTTGAATAAATGCATGGAGGTTTGTCATAGACGATGTTTTCATATCAATCTACGCACTAGAACAAAGGATTCGCGCCAAATCATAATGTAATGCGTAGTTGCTGGCGCACTGAAATCTTCATTTAGCACCAAGTCTGTCAAACTTGTGGGATCCCGCAAATTACGCGTCCTAGAATCATCACTGACTACTGTCGCACCTCTACTTCCATTGTCTGTCAGGGTGCTGATGAAATTATTTCTATGTTTTCTCTAGTATAAATTTATCCTGCATTTAGTTAGGCTTAGTATGCCAGTGAGAATTTTACATTGTGATGACAGTCTTATCTTTGTTTTTACATTATAAACATTTTTGACAGGCAAAGCAAACCAGGATTAAAGAGGCAGCCAGGGACCAGGCGTCGCAAAACCTAAAGAATTCCCTGTCTCAGAAGAGGGCCCTAGACACTCAAGATCACCACTGCACTTCTGAGGATGAATCTCCACAACATGTTCATGGGGTAAGGCATACTTTTTTCTTGAGCAGGTGGCTACAATGTTTACAACAGCAAAAACTGTGGTGTCCTTCAGACACTTCACTAACAGGTCTTGATTTCAGAAAAATTGGACAGAATCTTTTCATCCTGTGAATCTAACATCTATTATGCATGTTTCTTTGTGTTAATTATTAAGGTAGTTTGTCCATTTTAGTTTTTAAAAATGCGACTACAATTCATAATAGTTAATGCCAACATCAACTGCTGTGATTTATCTTTTTTTTCTAATTAAATATTGTAGCCTCTAGAACAACTCAAATTTCAGGATATAACTAATCATTTTCCTACCTTTAATATATAAACTTTTTTCTTCAGGGAAAGCGAGCAAAGATTAACAAGGCAGCAAGACGTGTGATTTTACCCCTGGCATTTAGTCCCAGTTCTGATGACGCCGCATACATAGGGAGTCCACAAAGGCATGACATTGTAAGTCATACTTCTTTCCTAGCTGTTGTGTACTCTCAGACACAAATTCTCTCTCTGTTGTATTGCTTTTCACAGCTATTTTCTCTTTTCACTTTTTAAAGTTTCAGGACCATGCCTCAGATGAAGAGTTGGGTTTTTCCTCAGCCCAGAGAATGGCAAGTACATTTATATAGAATATTATATTATTATGATAAAATTATATTACATTGAATGAATAGGTCAGGCAAAGGTCAGAGATCTTACACCCAACTGCATGGAAAACTTTATCTCACAATTGTTACATATCGTATTTCCACAAATAAACTCCTTTTGGCTGTCATGTGCATGCTAACTAAGTATAATGTATTTCATTTACTTTTATTTAATATATTCAACAATATGATCATTTTCAAACACCTTTCATTAATGTTTTGTCCCACATGGTAGTGTGGATTAGAAGAGTGTCCTTTAAACATACTGTATTTCCTTTGAGAAATAAAGTGTATAAATAGAAGTAAAAAGCATGCACATGCACACGTCTGTGTCTAAAAATATTGTCACTAATAACAAATAAGGGCTAATAATAATAAAACCTTTATTTATATAGAGCCTTTAGAACAGCATTTATTATAATTACAATCATTAATCTTAATTGACCTGCAAAGTGTGCACAGGATGGGATCACAGCTGTCAGATTGTTATTCACAGATCAGTCAGTTAGCATGACAGCTGGACAAACTGTGGTGTTTGTCTGTTGTGTTTATTGGGATCCAGAAGAACAAGCATAAAATAATCACGATCTATAACAAACAAAATGAACATGACATTATATCTGCTGCTATTTCCTCCCACGATTCCTCACATAAGGTTCTGTAAATGTCTGTTGTACCTTAATGAGGTTTAATGTGATTCTAATCTCTTTTTTTCTCCTTTCTGCCTGGTATTTCATTCTCCCTTGAAGAAGCTGACGGATGATAATACTGGTCATGGCATGGCACCCGGAATGAATGAAATCATGTCATCCCTTCATGGTTGGTGTTCAGATTGGAATTAGAGGGGTTGATGTGTCAGAACACAGTGGCCCTCATTTATCAAACGTGCGTACACCAAAAAAATGGGTGTACGCCAAATCTCCCACAAGGATCGGCATTTATCGATCTGAACGTGAGCGAATGGTCCGCAAAAATCTCACGCCAGGTCTGACCAGGCGTACGCAGATTTGAAACCAGTGTAAAACATGCAGGAACAAGTGCAGCTGTCAAAATGAGTAATAAACCATATGCAGCGATTCGGACGTCATGCTGTTGTTGCTCTTATTAGTAAAATGAATAAATAGGCTAAATAAATAAATAAAGACACCTGCATTGAGAAATTAATTAGACTTATATTTTGAGACAATCTGCTTGTCAGGCCAGACGGCTGACAATTGCAATCAATTTGATTAAGCACAATGCGTGGCTTGACAGATATGCACTGTGGAATGTCAGATGCTCATCCAGTCAGATATATACTGAACAACAAAAGAAATGCAAGTTAATTAAAGGCAGACTGGAAAATAAGTTTGCACGTAATTATTTTAGAAAATCAAATGTATTACTTGCGTGTGCACACTTACAATCGTTTCATCAAACTTTTCTTTATTTTGCGGTCACTTTGACTAAGTAACCATGAGAGTACATTAACTAACTAGCTAACTTGCGTTTCTTTTGTTGCTCAGTATTGGCCTACAGACACTTTGACCGTGATCACATTTTGAAAATGGCAAATCTTCTATTGTTAGAGGAATAGCTTCTGTCCGACGTGAGTGGAACTTTCGGCACAAAGAAGATCTCCTCCAGAAAAGTGACGAGGGGCTGCTCGTTCTGTGTGGCACCCTATAAAATGTCATGGAGTGATGCTAATAAAAGTACAATAAAGAGTGATCTCTGCAGACTGTATTTTAACAATTACCCTCATGCCGCTCCGATCGAGGCGGAGGGGAGTCATCCGTGTCCCCACCGCCTCGCATTCCCATGATGCAGGGAGAGCCCATCAGTGCTGCCATGCGCTCCTCGAACGGTGACAGCTGGAGGTTCGAGTCTGGTTGGCCTCCACCGGTCCGTGTGCTGCTGCACCTGAGCGCAGCAACCCGTTTTTTTTTTGGTGGCGATCTTAAAATTGGACCACTTTTTTTTAATCTACATGTAAAGCATTTGGATTGTCAGTTACGTAGGCTATATAACATGAAATATCATGAATCTATAAATTGAATTTATTAAGGCCGATGTTATTCGCACTTATACGTGTGGCCAATGCTGAATTTTTTTCTTGGCCACATTTATAAGTGCGCCAGTTGATGACCATTCCAGTGCCGTTTATAAAGTACCGCTTAAAATAAGTTTGGCCAAGAAAAAACATTTTTAGCTTTGGACACACTTAAAATAAGTGTAGGCAATGGAGAACTGTGCATCTTGGCCATACTTACATGTGCATCTAACGCGAATTTTGATCAATTTTTGTGCTTGGACGCACTTAAATAAGTGCGAATAGTCACTTCGATTAATTAATGAATTCAATCAAAACCTCTGCTGCACTCCGGTTTTCCACCCCAACGGTGTTTATCGCAGCAGCAATAGTTTTCCAAACTGCAGCCTTCTGGGCTCCCTTTATGCCACTCTTATGGCTCCCTAATAAAATTATTTTGTTTTTCTCCACCTCAGATGTGATAATTTATATTTCCTCCTCAGTGAAGTTCTTTCTCCTTTGCCGTCTTTCGAGAGTCCATGTCATAAAGTGGGCAGGACTATGCCTCCCGGAGCATGAATTTATAGGAGCGTGTCATGTAAATTACGATGGTTTCAGCCGCTAGATTTATCAACACCACGCCAGTTCTACACTGAAATCAGCGACGTACACACTTTTAGTAAATCAGACGTGACACCTGGCAAACGCTGATATTTACAACAGAATCTACACCAGATCCTACGCAAGTTTGATAAATGAGGGCCATTATGTTTATTAAACAATGATTCAGGGTGTTTCCACATTATTGTCCTGTACTGAACTTAAGTACCATTACGTTGAATAACTAACAAACCAAATGTTTTCTCACTTATTATTACATTCACCTAGACCTGCCAGAAATGATTAAATTAATGATGGAGTGTGTGGAGTGTGTCCGGGCATTGATGTCCTAGTTCGACGGGGGACCCCTTCATCTGCAACGTCATCATCTCCTGTGGACAGTGAAAGTGAAATTGTATGTTATAATTGAGGGATGAACATATGTATTCATTACTTGACAGTTCATTCATAAGGAATTCTATATTTGCACTAAGGACCTTTTGTCTTTGGCAGCATCATCTTGTGTTGGTAATTGGGTCATCAATAAAGTGATGGGATTTAATAGGTTACATGTTTCTCAAATCAGTCATATGAATTATCTTGCTGTCAGTGGGAACCTCAACACCACTGGTCATAGCACTCCCTAGTGGTTAATATATACTAGCAGTGCTTCCAAGTGAATATTGAATTAAGCACATTGTTGGTCATTCCTCATAAGTAGGTAGAGATAATCTGTCCAATTTGTCCTCTCTTTCTCTCCCATATGCAGCACCCCTTGGCAGGCAGCACAGTGACAGTTTCAAAGCGGGCCTTCCTGCGGCTGAATAGATCTCGCATGACCATTTTTGCCCACACTGCAAAAAATGAAAGGAAAAAAATACTAGGTAAGATGAATTTACTTATTTTAAGACTTAAAACACTTATTTCTATCACCATTTTTCTTAGTAAGACAAAATATTTGTCTTTGATTTGAGCTTTTTTTTGGACTATCTTGCCAATGGGATAAGTACATTTTCACTTGTCAAGCAAATAGTAACTTGTTTTAAGTCACTATTTGCTTGACAAGTGAAAATTTACTTACCCCACTGGCAAGCTTGTCAAAATAACCTCAAATCAAGGACAATTTTTTTTTCTTACTAAGAAAAATGGTGATAGAAATAAGTGTTTTAAGTCTTAAAATAAGTAAATTCTCCTTCTCCTAGTATTTTTCCTTTTCATTTTTTGCAGTGTAGGAGCTGGCTGTCTTGGTATTCACAAAGGAGGTCCTTGCACAGTCCACCCTAACTGAAAAGTCTGGGAGGGGAGGGGCGCCAAAAACACAGCTTGATGTTGCCAAAGTGCAGGCTATTACAGGTATGTAATTGTTTTGAGTTACATGTAGTCTATTTAAAAGCCTCTGTGATTTCTATACCAGCTAAATCACACCGAAACAGACCACCAGTAATTATTAAATACATGTTGGACTATATACTGGTAGCAATATTGGTTTACCATACTGATACAATTTCTCAGTTTCCTGATGCACTGTCCAAAAAAAACTATGAAGATGCTGCGTGACTTACAGTATCTTTTGTCTATTCAGTGAACAGACGCTGTTCTTCTGGAGTTTCCGCGGACAAGTGTCTCTGATGTGCGCGCGGCCATCAGACGAAAGTGTAACAATGAGCAATTCAGCCAAAAAAAAAGGAACATAATGTGTGGTGTGTGTGTGTTTCTGTATGGTGGGAGGGGTTAGGCGTGCAGTAATAAGGAATGTTTTTTTTTTCATTGTTCAGTATTCCTCAGTGTTCTTTAAAGTTTATGTGTAATGTTTAGGTTTGCTGCCTGAAATGGACCTATTTCTACAAAGTATACTAAAGTACCAATATTTGAAAATGTGTTATAACTTTCATAATGAAAATGTTTAAAAGCCATATGTAAATGTTTATACATTTAGAGACATTACAAGTTTTTGTATTATTTGCAAAGTACTATTATAATTTGGATATGGTTCAAATACATTAAAGTATATTGTTTCACCTGGAAGTACTAGTCCCACAAGTCTTTTAGCCTTTAGTATACTGGTAGTACATTTGTAAGAATGTGCCAGGTAGAAAGTAGTACAGCAAAGCAATGAAAAAGTATATTGACTATTAACTGCAAAGTATGCTTTTTTTTTTTAGTAAGTGGAATAAGCCAAAAGTATAATTAAGCATATTATTACCACAGTAAGAATATAAGTATAAAGCTTATATATTTTTAAGACACTAACAAACTAGATAGTGACTTTTTCTCACAAAAAGACATTATTGTAGCCCTGGACAGAGTGTCCAGGGGTACAATGGATTTGTGGTGGTCGCGCGTTTGCGTCCTGGCCCAGAAGTACCTCTACATGAGGGAAACGATAGAAGATAAATGATAGTGATAGAAGAATAACAGTTTGAATATCATGTCAAATTTTTGCTTCAGAAAACCGATTTTTCTTAACTACTAATTTGAATACCACTGGCTCAGTTTAGATGAAGTGGTTACTACAGAGGACTGCAAATTTTTCAGTCACAAGAGAGCAGTTTTGGAATTTCTGGATCGATAGTATGGGCAAGTATATTGAGCAGTTTGCACAGGAGGCTAAGCTGAGGAGTTTCATTCATGCAAGTCTTCAAAAACAGGGTTGGGAGTTGGGACTGAACTCGCCAATATTGTAAACTGTGTTCGAGGTCGGCTTGCTGGTGAATATTCAATAACTGGTCCGGGTGTGCCATCTAGTGAGAGAATAGTGTAACTGCGTGCATAAATAGAGCAGCCCCATGACCGTTGGCATCAACATCTGCGCTGACGGGTTATAGGTCGGACCGGAATGTGTATACATATATACTCGCACTCGCACGCACGAACTGAAGACAGAAAAATCACCGTTGAAGCCAGTGACCACAAATATGGTCAAATGTTATTTCAAAAAGAACAAATGTTATTTCAATTGTATTTCATTGTGATTCCACATTAGTTCTTTGTAAATTTTCTTGATGCAAATGAAATTACTTCAGTTCATTTATTCATGCACTCATTATTCTTTGTAAATTATGTACGGCACAACAGGCTGAGCCATGAAGTTATGTACGCGAATATTCCTCGGAGGTTTAGCTTATCTTAACGGTAAGGCTGGCAGACAGATGCTGATGACCTAGCGAGCTTGTATTGTAATTAGTGAAGACATAACGTTAGCTAACGAACCTTGCATTAGGCAAACACTAGGTTTGCTAAGCAGTAATTATACCCCCGACATAGTTACATACCAAGAATTCCGTCCGTGCGTCTGCCATTCCGTCATTCCGTCCGAAGACATTTTTTGTCCGATCGATATCTCAAATATTATTGGATTATTTTCAAATTTGGCACACGTATTCTCTGCCTCAGGGAGAGGTGCAGTGCAAAGTGTCAGCCATATGGGATGATTTTTCGTAAAAATATCGCCGTTTTCCTGTTTTTGGACTTAGAAATTTTCAAGTGGGTTCAATGTCCATATGTCCGATCGATATTGCAAATATGTGACCTGGATCTGGCGAAATGAGTCACAATGACCCAGATATCAAAATTGAGAGTCTGGTACCAATGGAAAGATGAGACAATAAGCTTTAAAATGATATCCTGGTCAAAGTCATACCTTGGATGGTTGTCAAGATACGGCCATTTGAATTATGATCTCCCACCCTCTTTTTCCGGTACAAAACTGGAGAAAATCACATTCAAAGTTTATTTTTTTTGTCAATTTTGGTACATATCTTTAAGAATCCTCAGCATGCAAAGGGATAAACTCATCATTTTACAATTAAAATTCACAAAAGGCATTTGGATACATAAGAAAATGTTATTAAAACAGGCTGAAGGTTAAATTATTTCAAAACATTTATTTAAATACATATTTTATGTATGGATTTGGTACACTTTCCCTCAGTTTGGGTGAAATTGACCCAGGGCATTATGTTTATATGAATTTGAAAATTATTGAATGCATATTACATACATCTCAATTCCCAACAAATTAAAGTAACATGTGATGAGACAGTGTTCATTAACCACTCACAGATTACTACTAACAATGTACAGTAAGTGCCATTCACATTTTTGTGATAAAATGTTTTAATTTTTAGTAGGGCCTATTTATGTTGTTGTTGACTGCATGTACCTGCATTATTGTTATGAATTCTTTGGTAATTTCTGTCAAACTAATCTAAGTGGAGAGTCGTACACCAGCCTGTAACCACCTTCTAATTTGTGGAGTAGTTTGGAGTAGAGGACACAGCTGATGTGTGTAGCCTGCATAGATGCAGTTTAAACGGGGGTGGCTGAGAATCCCAAGCTTCTGAAAATGATGAGGAGCTCTCCACCTTTTGTCGTCATTTCAGATTTACCACACAGCTGCTGCAGAGTTAAAGAATGCACATGAATCAATGACAATCTAGTTACTGCTCTTTTCTAGAACATCCGATTGATAGGATGTGATCAATGGGCATACGTGCACAGACTGAAGGTGACAGATTGAAGAAACTGCACCAGTCAAATGGAACTTGTGGCTTCGACTTATTGTGAATGTCCGACATCTAATGTAAGGAATCCACGGGGCACTGCGCAAGCAAATGCTGTACATGTGTATGTACAACTAGATAAAATGAAATGAACCAACTTCGTCTCGGCCTATTGTTTTGCTTGTACTGTCTTGCCTTGCATGGTTGTAGCTGTACTGTATACACCCACTTTTCTGGAAGAAACTTTGCTATAAGCTCCTGATAACAATTTCTTCCAAAACGAAACAATTCCGACAGCAAGCTACTGAATGAGCTAAAAGCAGAAAGACGCAAACGGTCTCAGCATTGCTTGTGTGGAGCTCGCGAATCGATTACTTGTATTGGGAAAAATTCAGTATCCAGTTTAAACTTTTTCAGCTTGTAATTAGCCAGAACGATTTTTAAAGGGGGATGATATTCCGCCTCGGCAATGCAGAGAAATCGTTTGTTATACCAGACACAGCTTTAGCATCAGAGAGCTATCCCACCCTTACGAAAATTCTTGGGTTAACGGTCTGGTGTTAATGGGGCTTTTGATTGGCAAATCATGTGCATTTGCATAGCTGTTTTAAACTTAATGATTGGTTTTGTGAGACATTTAACAGAATATTTGGTAAGCAGAGAAAGTGACGTTTGAGAGGATACCCGGAACTCAGGGAAATCCTCAGCAGTAACGTAGTAGCCTACTTGACGAGACAAAATCAGAGTTTATTTCGGGCATTCTTAGTAAGATCTGAACGTTGTATGTGGACTTAAATAGTCATTTAAGTACCTTTACATAATTTTTTGGACTATGAAACTTTCGGAGATGATTTTTGAGTACCTTTTCTGTGAAATAGGCTCAAAAAAGAAGATAGATATTTTCAGTGTTTTTTAATGTAATCCGGCTCATATCTCAAAATAGAACGTTGCGGCTTCCGACCCATTTCGCCAGATCGGGTCACATATTATACATGGGATTCTTTTCAAATTTGGCACACATATTCTCTACCACAGGGAGAGCTGCAGTGCAAAGTGTCAGCCATCGTCATTCGGTTATTCCGTCCGAAGACATTATTTGTCCGCTCGGTATCTCGAATATTATTCATTGGATTCTTTTCAAATTTGACACACATATTCTCTACTACAGGGAAAGGTGCAGTGCAAAGTGTCAGCCATCTGGGATGATTTTTCACAAAAATATTACCGTTTTCCTGTTTATGGACTTAGAAATTTTCAAGTGGGTTCAATGTCAATTTGTCCGATCGATATCGCAAATATTATACATTGGATTCTTTTCAAATTTGGCACACATTCTCTACCACAGGGAGAGGTGCAGTGCAAAGTGTCCGCCATCTTGGATGATTTTTCACAAAAATATCGCCGTTTTCCTGTTTTTGGACTTGGACATTTTCAAGTGCGTTCAATGTCAATTTGTCTGATTGATATCTCAAATATAATTTAATGGATTCTTTTCAAATTTGCCGCACATAGTTTCTAACATATGGAGAGGTGCAGTGCTAAGCGTCATAGATGCGTTGTTATTTTTGTCAAAATTGATTTTCCGAATGTGATAATTTCTATAATCATCAACGGAAAACTAGAGTGCCAAGGGCCCTGAAGGTTGCTGGCAGTTACAGCACCAACAGGAGAAAAGTAACTAGCATCAGTCCGCAGATTCAACAAGAAGCCACCACAAATTCTTGTGAAAGCAACACATTGTCTACGAGATACTGGCGCTAAAAAGCTCCAGCTTGGACATCCAAATTTCGGCGGTGATGGCGAATGGTCCCGTACCACTGCGAATCAATTCACGGTTCTTCGAATCAATTCTTCTCTGCGAAAGAAGAGAACTGTTTCATCGGCACACTTCCACGGGCCAACGCAGCTCAGTGAGAAAAGGGTTTTAGTTACCATTATCGGGCAACTCGACTGAGCGGTCACACTTTTTCATGAGTGACAGACAGCAACATTTTTATGTCACTTTTCTGCCATTTAGCAAAAATATAGTCTTTAAGAAGTCTACATCATGAAATCCAATTAGATTTTTTTCTAACCTGAACTTTCACCGTCGTCTGCTGTCAATATATGAAGAGCGCCACCTTCTCAATTCACTTTCACTTGTCTGCTTTCAGACAATGATTTTTTTTTACACAACACTGCCACCGAGTGGGTCTAATTAGTATTATTCCTTCTATTCCATGATGCTAATAGGAACAAACATCCAAAAATGGATTTTGACCAGTTTTTTTTGCCGCAACTGATCGCGAAAAAAGGTCGACCATGTGGTTACAACGCCCGTTAAAATTTTAATTATATATGGATTAGTGCCTAATGCATACTAATGTCTAAAGGCATTATTAAACGAGGAAATAAATAGATTGATTTTGTCACATGACCTTGAAGACCTAAGTCAAATCCAATATGGTGTGTTTGATCAGCATACATGATTTGTCATTAGTATCCAATACATACTGAAGATCTAAAACCAACATTAAAGGACTTTTAGGTCATTTTTGTCATTACCTGGACCTTGTTGCCCAAGGTCAAATCCAATATGTCGAAAACCACCAGCATACATGATTTGCTATTAGTGCCCAATACATACCTAAGCTCTAAAAACAATATTAAACAAATATGGGCCATTTTTGTCACATAACCTTGACCTTGAGGCCCAACATCAAATTTGACTGACTGCCTAAAAATGTTCAGCATACATGGTTTCCTATAGGTGCCCTAAACATACCTGAGCTCTAATTGCCATATTCAGCAAGTTAAAGCACATTTTTGCCATTTGATCTTGACGCCCAATGTCATATTCAACTTTCCAAGAATGTTTGGCTTACATGATTCCCTATAGGTGCCTCAAACATACCTAAGCTCTAAATGCCACATTAAGCTGTTATAACACATTTTGGCCATTTGACCTTCACCTTGAGGCTCAAGGTCAAATTCGAACAACCGAGTATGTTTGGCATACATGATTCCCTATAGGTGCCACATACATATCTAAGCTCTAAGTGTCATATTAAGCAAGTTATAGCACATTTTTGCCATTTGGCCTTGACCTTGAGGCCAAGGTCAAATGTGACTGACTCACAATGTTCGGCATACCTGATTCCCTATAGGTGCCTCATACATACCTAAGCTCTAAATGCTATATTAAGAGAGTTATAGCACATTTTTGCCATTTGACCGTGACCTGGAGGCCCAAGGTCAAATGTGACTGACTCACAATGTTCGGCATACCTGATTCCCTATAGGTGCCTCATACATACCTAAGCTCTAAATGCTATATTAAGAGAGTTACAGCACATTTTTGCCATTTGACCTTGACCTTGAGGCCCAAGGTCAAATGTGACTGACTCACAATGTTCGGCATACCTGATTCCTTATAGGTGCCTCATACATACCTAAGCTCTAAATGCTATATTAAGAGAGCACGTTTTTGAGAAAATTGCACTTAAGTGCCAAAAATGGCCATTTTCAACATAAAAATGGCCGCCAAGTCTAAACGAATGATTCAATCAAAAAAATTTGTCCTCGGGCATTAACTTGATGACCGATTTGATCACATCCCCAAATTTAAAAAAAATTAATAGGACCGTTTTTGAGATACGGCTTTAAACGGACGACGCCGACACCGACGCTGCCGCCGGACGCAAAGTGGCAGCAATAGGTTACTGGCCTATGGCCAGCAACCTAAAAATTGGATTGGGGACGTCGGGGGTATGAGTAAGCTCTGCTTACTTTTTCACTTGTTTCATTTAGGTAGACTGCAAACAGTGGCATATTACATTCATGAACATATGTTTCACTTTTTAACATTACATCTCTATCGAATGCTTCTTTGTGTTTGATTGTTTGACAAAGAGAGCAACGTTTTAAAATAGTGCCGTATTAGCTTACACCTGGCAGTGAAAATAAACAGCCTGGAAAATGAGGTAGGTTACCTTCTTAAGATTGGGAATTCGTAGCAAAGGGCGAATTTCAATATGCGCAAAATCGCTGGCTAATTTAACTTTGTTCTAATCATGACACAAGGAATGCACACTTGTCCACTCGTTCACTCACTGTCTTTATATTGTTTTCAATGTAGAACATTCACAACATAATGCCGTACATAGTGGGTGAGTGTACATTTTGAACGCGCCCTATTCTAACCGAATCAGCTCCATGCAAACTGAGCTGAGCTGTTAGATATCAAATCAGCCAATCACAGAGGGCCATGGCAGGACTGGTAGGTTCCCCATGCACAGAGAATCGCTGAGTCACTCAGTGAAAGAAATCCTTGCTCGCGCACACCTGAAACTCCCGCTACTCATGCAAAAAATGTTCATCCTGTCACAAATGTAACCACATCATTGAAGGCACGAGACTTTGCTGAGTGTGCGGATGTCTTTTTTATTTCTCTGAGTGATTTAACGTTGGAATTACAGCGATCTAAAAACTCTGTGTACTTCTGTGCTACAAAAACTATAGTACTGTGACAACAACAAATTTTCCTGCGTTTTTGAGAAATTTCATGAAGAGGGATTCAAATTTGTGGAAGTTATAGTGATATGAAAAGTATTTTTTACAGCCTCTGTGCTCCCAGCTCCCACTCTAGGTGTGACATCACGCACTCTAGCAATCAGAACCCAACTCCCATTCTTTCCAATGGGAAAAATTTTGTTGGTTTTTTGGGAATATTTCGGACACCGCATGACAAAACTCAACCAAAATTGATAGGCTTCATCCTCTAACCACTATCAACGTGCATGTGAAATATCAAAAGGATCAGAGAAGAATTGCAGTCTGTAGAGCTTTCACAAGAAAATCTCTACGGACGAGGACGTGTGACGACCGCAAATCCATAGTACCCTCGGACACTCCGTCCGGGGCTACAATAATTTTTAATGTACTTATAATACAAACAAAGTACACTTTAATTTTACCAATTAAGCATATATTAGTACCTATAAAGTCATATACTTAAAGTATACAAAATATACTTTAAGTTGTTCCACTTCAGCACATAAAAGTACACTAAATACACTTCAAGTTGAGCTTTTCTACAATTTAATTACAATTAAAATATATTTAGTACAAAATTAGTTTTTCCAAAATAGCATGCTTCAAGTTAACAAATCATAAACACACTTGAAGTATAGTGATGATTAGTGTGGCTTCAAGTACACAAAAGTATGCTAAATTTCAGTACACTAAGCACATTTATTTTTTACCAGGGCAATCTACGAAATTGAGGTACCATACTAAAGAGGAGAGTCTGCTGAGCAAAATATGTCAAAATTGTGTGTATAGTGTCAAAAATGTGGGAAGACGAGCAAGTTAGAAAACTGTGTTTTGGCTTCCCAACCTGAATTTTCTTGTCTCATTTAATATAGGAGTTAATGGCCTATCGGTTAGTGCTCCCATCGCTTTTCAGCTCATACTGGGAAAACCGCCTGTCCGATAGTTACATTTTCCTGATCAGCACAACTTTTGCTACAAAATAAATATAAAAATATTTATGTGGAGTGAAAACTGTGGGAGTTAGAGCAAGTTTATGCCTAGGCCCACTGGGGAAAAATCATCGGTGATGTGGAAATAGACAAATTTTCTCCCGATGGCTCCCGATGCTCGCAATGTTTTTGTCAAAAAAAACGGAGCAGTCCCACTAGAAATTGCACTTATTCGGTATCGGGAATTGTCCGGTGTACGTTCACCGATGCTTCGGCTATGGTCACAAAGCTTCTGGGAATGTCCCCGGACAATGCCCGTGAAACATCGGGGACGGCTCCCGATGCTCAGGAAAGCTACGGGGTACCTTCGCCGATAATCAGCGAAGGTGCCTCGGAGCTTCCCCGAATTTGAAACATCATCGGGGGAATATCCCTGTAGGTTAGGGGATGCATCGGTGAGTACTTGCGAACTATCCCAGGTGCCTCGGGGAAGGGTTATTGGGGAGGTATATATATGCACATTTTCAGTGGCGGATCTATTGGGGGGGCACAGACACGTCCCTTTATGACAACAATCAGTCCTGGCTAGTTTTCAATCATTTCCCTTTATTGACGCGTTTTCTAATTATCATAACAGGCAATTGGTTTCTCTCCATATGCGATTTTTAACAGCGATGTAATAATGGGCCAAATTCAGAATGGTGGCGTTGAAAACAATTAGTCCTGACCTGTTCGCAGTCATTTTCATAATTAAAGATTCACTCCGAGAGCACTCCACACTTAACAGGTGCTGCTAGTTCTCCGGGATTGGGTACGATGACAACCATTCATCTTGACACGTATTTGCTGCATTAAATCAGCGTTATTCAAAATTGCAAACCTGTGGACTCTCAAAGATATGGCTTGAGTCGCACACTTTTTATATTTAATTGCCGAGTGCCGCTTTTTTATCAACCCAAGCTGTACCGAGAGTGAAAGGCGATATTTTGTTGGAACGTGGATCAGTTATCATTCAATCAACGCGAAATTGAGAAATTATCACGCGGAATTGAACATATGTAAGTTTGTCTGTTTTTAAAGGTGCCCTGTAAGAGCTCATAATGTAACAACGACGTATAATGTAACAACGCATAATGTGAACAAAAAATTTAATTAAAAACTCATAATGTAATAATTGGTCAATAATGTAATAAAAATGCTGAGCGCATAACGTAACAACTTTTTGCGCATAGTGTAATAACTTTTTACATTTTGCGTCTGTTATTACATGATGAAGCAAGCAAAATATTTTTCTAATAGTGTAATAACTTTATTACATAATAGAGTGAGTGATTAACACTGTAACTGCTTCTCCTAATATTGTAAAAAAAATATATTATATGACTTCAAATGCATGCTACATGTTGACTAACCTATTATGACCCTGCATCCATTGTATTTTTTGTATTTTATTATTACAATTGCTGCTGCGAGGTTGAAAACACTGTTTAGCTTTAATAAATCCACTTTGGCAGCTATTCTCTCCTCAGTATTGTTGATTGGTCAGGCACCTATTTTACTTGCTTTGATGTGCTTGCATGCATTTCTCCATTGCATTATTGTAGCACATACCTCAGTTAATAACTAAAATGTTGTTACATGTAGGCTACCTTACGTAATATATTTTTTCTATTTTAGCCTATGTACCATGTTATTTTATATACTTCATATACTTTCTGAGCTAACTGTGAGGTAGCGTTCAGGAACCAGATGCAAGACCAAAAATATCCAATAAACTTGTTCTTTATTGGTTCTGGGGTGGAAACCGCTGCAGGGCAGTAAACAACGGTACAGAGTCCACAATCCAAAATCAGAATCCAGTAGTCGTAATCCAATTCGTAAACAGGGCAGCAAACACAAAACTCAGGGTCGGGCAAAGCAGGTTGGGTACACGGGCACAGGAATATCAGAGATGAAGCCAAAGCCAAAATCCAGTAGATGTAATCCAGTTCGTAAACATGGCAGCAAATACAAAACTCAGGGTCGGGCAAAACAGGTACGGTACACAGGCACAGGAATATCAAAGACAAAGCCCAACTCAAAATCCAGGACGTTCCAGTCAGAAGTATAACACTAAGGGCTCTAATTTCTTGGCGCAGCGCTGGGTGGCGCAGCGTGGCGTAGCGTGGCGCAGCCCACGCAGTGGTAATTTCGTCCGGTGCAGCCCGCGCAGTGGTAATTTCGTGCAGTGCAACACCGTGCGCAGCCACTTTGGCAATTTGGTTGACGGACGTGCGCTGAGATGGGTGTGGCGGCGTAGTAGGGGGAGGTGTCACATATTCATCAAGACGCAGTGACAATTTCGTAGAAAAAGTCTCCGCTGAAGTTGCCCAGAAAGCTCGCCAGCTCCAACCTGGTTTACTTTCTGTGCAGTGGTAATTTGGCTGACCGGCGCACAGTCGCTACGTTAAAACCTCACAGGCAGGTTTCCAGAATGTCAGGCACATTTCAATGCAATAAATAATTACAGCAAGCACTATTTAATGTAACTGTCTGAATCAGGACATAAATTATAGTATCTATATCGATTGTCCTGATTTCAGATTAAAGGCGGTTGGCACGCGTAATGGAAACTCGACCTGGCTTAATCAACGCAGCTGTTTATTCGTCTGTTTTTTTCCCGTTGAAGATAGGCAACAGTCTTTATTCGGTCTCTCTTTTGAAAATTAGTCAGATGGATCGAACAGATTCACGCTTTATTTCCACACCAGAGATAAAATAGTGCTTGTTGTCAGTGACCAAATCAATTCCATGACCACTGACATTGTGAATTAAATATCGCATGCACGATCAAGACTGTCCGACGCAAAATACGCCATGTACGGCAGCCAGCAAAAAGTAAAAGTATTGATATGAGAACAGATTTATGACGAAATAAAGAATAAAAACATATCACCAACAAACAGAACATCCAAAAAAGATGGCCCGCAAATAAATAAATCGCAGTGTTCAATGGATGTTCTGTTTGTTATTAAAATGTTTTTTATTCTTTATTTCGTTATCAATCTGTTCTAATCGTCCTCTTTTTTTTTTTTTTTTTTTTTGCTGTCAGACACGGAGTATTTTGCATTTAATGTTCGACAGGCATTGTACATTGTCCCGCGCCAATGTCGACTCACTTTACTGAGCAGAGCTTAAACAGAAACATTGATTGAAATTCTCGGTACTCATCTTGAAGAACTGAGCCCTCTTATCAAAACATTCACGTTTAATATCTAAAAGATTCAGTAGATTTGAAGAAATTAAAAACAATAGTCGACTGTCGGACACGGAGTTATATTGAAACCATCCGACCGTCGGACACGGAGATAAATTAAAACCCTGTCCGACTTTCGGACACGTAGACACTGCGTTCAACGCAGCAAAGCAATCTGTTGTGCGAAAAATTCGTTTCGCGTCCAGTATGCAAGCGGCTTCATACTAATATTATTGTCACTTAGGTTTTATCGTTTTTAGTGGGGAAAGGAATACAGCCTGATTGCTATGATCTCGTACTGAGTTAAGATCACATATTGAAAATAAATGTGTAACGTATCTTGCATTGTTGTCCATGCATGTTAATCCCAAAATTTTAAGCAGCAACAGGGTGTAATAATAGGAACACGCTATCCATCGTTTCTCTCTTCCCAATGATGCAGGCAGAAGAAATAAATGAGCAACCGTCAGATTTCATTGCAACTTCATAAGTTTGAATGATCTGGCGTAGTTTTTTTTGAAATTCCATTCAAGTTCGCTAATGGTAATAATTCGAGAATGCCTCATATTCGTAATGCTTAATATAGACGTAAGCGGTGCAGAAAACATGCCTGAAGCAGCAAAGTAAAATGCAACATTAACGCATCATGCAGCTATAGGACAGAGGCTTCTTAATTTCAACACTTTAAAGGTGAGGAGAGGAGCTCATTGTAATGGTGAAGAGTTGACTCGGCTGTGTTAAACCCACTAACGCATTTTCTCCTCCCTCTTTGCCACTTGCGCCGGCAGGAGGGACAGAGGCGGGACAGAGGACTACTTGCGCCAGGCTACGCCGGGCACGAAATTGCAACATACGCCTGGACACACCCCGTTGGCGCGGCGCGGCGCTCCCCCTATTCGCCGCGCCTGCGCCTGGTCTACGAATTTAGAGCCCAAAGAGTACAAAGCATAAACGATCTCAGCACAAGGAAAACGTCCTGACGAGCTGGTAGTGAAATGACTGCTTAAATACACATATGGGAAGTCACATGCTATAATAGGGAACAATAATTAACAAAGGAATGAACAAGAGGAAGTTCCTAAACACATGAAATTGGCGAAAGCCAAAACGCGGACAAGGATTACACAGACAGCCTATGACAAACAGACGACTCTGGTTAGGGAGTTCTAAAGTGCACAGAGTGAGAGGCAGAACAGTGTTTAACAAGGTGCGGAGAATCCGCTGAAGCACAGCAAAGTAAACTGAGTGAAGGCAAGGGGCGGAGACTAGAGCAGAGCGAGTGCTGAGAGCTCGTTAGTCAATTAGTATGTGCAGCTATACAATCCCTAGTGCTTGTTAGTAAGTTAGTACTATAAACAATGTTAGTTAATGTTAGTAATTTATCTAAAATAATAAACTGTTAGTATTTATTAGTAAAGATAGAACAGCAAGGCGAAGGAAGCAAGCGAGATTGGAAGGAATGTTTGGAAACCCAGCAACCATGAAATCACCTGAAAGCGTGGCACACAAGACCGAGGAATAAAACTGTCACATAACATATGACCAGGCAGGGGAGACAATGTGCAATGCAGGGCATGAGAAATACAAAAACCAGAATGATAATCTAAACTGTGAATATGGGAAATGGCAGGCAAAGGACATAACAAAGAAAGACAGGCAAAATACAAAACATGCCATGGACTAAATCAAAAAACATGGCTTGGAATCAGAGTCATCACGAAAACATGGTCAGGCACAACAGAATCATAACACTAACATTACAATGTTGTAGTTTTTGTCTTTGACCACTAGGTGGCTCTTACTCAGACTGTTTCATACTGGTTCTGGATGGTCGAGCCATGACGCCCTCATGTTTGGCTCATGGCCCTGGAATTGTCTCCAAATCACTGTTACCCATTGCCTTTCCTCCCTCCCCCCATCTGTCTAAATATATTGAATGAGATTAATGCAACCACAAAATATAGTACAATCTAGAGATGGGGAGATTAACCAATATGCATTGATACACTGACACGCGCAGGCGAGATGCAAGTGCATCGGTAGAACAGCTGTGAAAGAATGCAAAGTTTGCATCAGTAAAATTTGATCTTTTGATCACTGAGTGGTTTCTGCACTTGTTCGTCTATGTAACCGACCAAATGAGATGTCATTTTTTGACATTTTTACTCCGACTGAATAGGATCTATGTTACTTTTACGTGCATTGCAGATGTCTACTATTTTACATGCGCCTGGGGCATATTGATGGACGTGGCCGCGCTGTTCAAAACAAACATGGCGGAGACGAGAACATATACTCACCTATTGACTGTAAAACCAAAGTCTGGCGCTTCTATTGATTTTACAAAAAAAAGGAGAACTTGGCAAGTCCGACGCAATTTGCAAAATGTGCTGTGCCGCTGTACATTACACTGGGTGCACCATGAACCTCATTAGTCACCTGAAGCGACGGCACGGTGTGATGGTGCAGTCAGAGGCAGCAACTACATCCAAGAGCGGTGAATGACTTACTGAAAGCTGTTTTTTTTTGTGAGAGGTCTTGATTTTATTTGATTAATAAATAATTAAACTCATTGAATTGTGCAGTGCAGTGTGATGGAGTTGTGAATCATATCGTATCACACTTTGTTGAATCAGATTTTGTTCAATCACAGTGCATTGTGATTAAGTTGTGTATCATATTGTATGAGTCGGTGTAAGTATGTATGTATATGCATCTTAAATGCATCTGATTGTGGACAGTGTATCAAGATGTGTATCGTATCGACCTCATGCCAGGGATGCCCTTAGTACAATCTATACAGACCAGTAACACTATTTTTGTTCATATACAACAGTCCATGGTACAGAAACCCAGGTTAGGGAGCTAGCTAGAAGAACAACTGTTGTGGTGGGAAAGTAATCTTAAATACTGAAAAAAAATCAAAGTATTACTATAATCACAGTTCAACAGAACGTAGCCAGGTTCATATGGCCCCTTAAAATTACTGAGAGGGAGTTTGGAGCTGAGAAGAGGCAAAAACTCATGAATCTGTCAAAAAACCTGATAAAGACGCTCCTGCAGAACCCTTAAGGCCGGCCTAATGAGCTAACCTTCCGGAATGACCATATCGGTCAGCCTGGTCCCACTACCTGAGTATGCTCATCTGAGTGTTCTGGAACCACCCATGTCCTCAGATAACTTACTAAACTTCAGGTGAACCCAAGATTTGGGAGACTGAGGTGTGGTCTTCAAGTGTCCCTGGCGATTGAAAATGAAGGTACACGATTATGTAATGACAAACTTGTTACTAAGGGTGGAGGGTTGCTATGGGACAACGTACCAATCGGAGTCAATAATATTGGATAAGGTAGAAGGAGTCACGTTTAATCCCACCTAAAGAAACGTGCCAAAAGGCCAATAAATATGAAAGTTCGGACTACGTGGGCGCAATCGGCGTGTGGTGATTGATGAAGAATGAATGCTATGTGGTTTGCGCAGACCAGCCTGGGTTTTTTTGTGCTTCATCTGGATGGATTTAATAAACCCAATCGCATCAGACTCTGGAGAATGCGTCCATTTTTTTGGAGATTTACAAGGGTCATGGAACACTTTATCCACTTGCTCGGAAGTTTTTTTCCTACGACACTGTATAAACTGGAAGATGACCAAACATTTAGTTACCAGTATGTTCAAAGATCATAACCAGACTAATATCCAGAATCCATAACATAGTTACTAGTTTACATAGTCTATTAGCACAATATTCCTAAACACAGTAACTTGTGGCTCTAGTAAGAAAGTTCAACGGGCACAATGGCAAGACCTTTCCTTGTCCAGCTGTTATAATAGGAAACGAGTAGAGATTGCTACAAATGATATTTTTAATCAATAGACTACACTTAAACATCCAGTAACTATTGTTCTGGACTAGCTAAAATATTTAGAATAGCGAGATAGACAGCTATGGCACGTTCAATCAAGTCTCTCATCTTTTTAGAGAAGTGTCTAGGTCATATCTTCCTACAATCTATATAAGAGATTATTTGGCTAAAACTTTGGATCTTGATGATCCAAAGGTAACAGTTGTATTAGCATTATGAAGATCTATAAATCCTGTGGCAAGTCAAGTGGTCTTGCTCTACGGATCAAATATTTATTTGGTCAAAACCCACGTTGATTGAGTGCATGGATTGTGCTCAGACACACAGTGTTTGGACACTACAAGGTTATTCACATGTTCTGGCAAAAAATAAAAAAAATTGAATACATAAAGTATTCTGTCCATTCACTGAGGAGCGTGTACACTTTTTTGCAAAAAATTTTTCAGTTTCAGTTAATTCTACCAGGCGTGTTATCTGTTAAACCATTGCAGCATGTAGCCTAAAATTCTTGAAGAAAGAGCTCCTTTGTTCAAATCAGGAAATGTAATTTCTTTTCCCCGTGCAATTCACAATAACAATAACAATTCAGTTCCTTACAAATGTTTAATACAATACAGTGAAATTATTATAATTATTTTCCATTATTGATTGAAGCTCTTGCATTTAAGTTGATTACAGTTGTTTAATTGTTAAGATTTTTGATTAAAACTGTGATATTGATGTGTGACTGTGATGTTTTGTTATAGTACTTCACAAAATGTTGTGTTAGTATCTCTTCACATGTGCATGAGCATATTCACACACACAGGTCAAGGAGGGGGCGGGGGTTGTTTGTGTATGAACATTTTGACCCTTAAATTAAAGTAAAACCTTCTCAAAAGAGTGCTTCTAGTGCAGACTAGACTCTATGGTGAAGCAATTACCATATTAATCCATAAATTATTCACTCAGTCTATAATGTAATAAAGTTATTACACTATTAGGAGAAAAATATTTTACTTGCTTCATAATGTAATAACAGACGCGAAATATAATAAGTTATTATATTATGCGCAAAAAAAAAAAAAGTTGTTACGTTATGAGCTCAGCATTTTTGTTACATTATTGACCAGTTGTTACATTATGAGTTTCTATTACATTTTTTTGTTTCATTAAGCGTCATTGTTATATTATGCGTCGTTGTTACATTATGAGCTCTTACATGCCGTGTAAGAAATGAGGTTAAAATATCCAAAAAATGAGCTAGACACAGCAAAAGAATGAGAAGAAATAAGGGCAATGATATCATAAAAAAGATGGCAAGGTATAGTGCTGCAGAGATATCAACCTGAATTAGCACTCTAAATCACTAGCTGCGCACCGTCCTGTGTCATAATACCAGTTTCTGCCATGGAAGGCGGTATGCGGGCAACATAACAGCCAGCCAAACTGCAGCGCACGAATAAATCGCACGGCTTGAGGGCGTACTTGAACCTGATGTCAATCGTGTGGAAGGTACATTAGCTAAGAAGCTTGAAATGGCTTCAATGACAATGAACCCTAAATGAACGCACGAAATGTAATGGAAAACATTGTATAATGTAATGAAACATGACTGAATGTTTAGTTGTGACAAATGATACTTGATTGCTAGAAGAGGTCTTGCTAATGAAGACTGCATATCAGGCAAACTGGTTGCATACGGTGAAATTAGCATCAGGTGGGCGGCATACGTAACATTCTAAAATGATCTTGCCCTAGTTTTACTTTACATGAGCAGCGAAGATTACTCCATAATTTTGAACTCCGCTATAAATGTTTTGACGACGTACGGTAAAGTGATGGTCTACTAACAGTGGCGATCGACTGGCTAGCTGATTTTGGGATCAGAGACTGGTTATAGTGACGTCCGGCATTAGATAGATTTATTCACGCAAATGTTGTTTCGGCATTAGCGCTTAACATTAACGTTGACGCTAGCTTGCTCAACAGCAGCGAATGTTGTCTAGCAAATGAATTTATTTCAAATGAACAATGACCCGTAATTTGGACATATTTACGGGATCGGGTGAAGGGGAGTAGCTGAATCACTTGACATCAACTGACATTCGTTCATGTGTTTATATCTCAGAGTTTTGGAGTCAGAGTGGCCCTGTTTGGATTGTAGATAGTCGGCTATGGCCCTGGGGTCGTTAGGAAGGTGGGGGCGGAGCATGGACAGTGGGCTTGATGGGAGGAGGGACTGTGCCGTTTCTCGATTGTTACGCTAGGGTAGGCCAACTCACTTTCTGCAGGTATACTGCCCCCATTTTCTTTGGAGTGTGTAGAGTATGAATTTAATTTTTGGCAGCCATTACACATAGCGCCTTTAAACGATCATGAAGCGCAAGTTAAATCACCTGAAGTGCGATTAGGTAGCGCGGAAGTTTCAGAGCAGTTTGTCTTTTGTAAAGCATTAGCCTATTAATAGGTAAATTATTTTTCTGTACTGAATTTAGCCCATTATTTCATCGCTGTCAGATCACATATGGAGAGAAACCCTGTCTTCAGTTGCCTGTTACGATAATTAGAAAACGCATCAAAAAAGGAAAATGATTGAGAACCAGCCAGGACTGATTGTCAAGGGACGTGTCTGTGCCCCCACAATAGATCCGCCACTGAATCAGTGCCATGGGAAGAATGCAGTTTTCAACCGTCGCCGAAATTTCAGCGAACATTCGGGGATGCAACCCCGACATCGGGAATGTGTCACCGAAAGGTTGCTGAACTTTCGCCGAAGATTCAAATATCCCCGAAGGTCCCCCGATACTTCGGTGAGACATCACCGATGCTTTGGGGATGCCTCGGGGAAAACAATTTTTCGCCAAAGCCCACGGAGCTTGACCATGGCTCTGGAAAGCTCCGGTGAGGCCTCCCTGACCTGTTTTCCCGACAAAATGTCGGGAACACATCGGGAAAAATTTCAATGCAAGCATTGAAATTTTCGCAGTTCTCCTGA
Organism: Gymnothorax javanicus; assembly: GCA_029692085.1. Taxonomy (NCBI): domain Eukaryota; kingdom Metazoa; phylum Chordata; class Actinopteri; order Anguilliformes; family Muraenidae; genus Gymnothorax; species Gymnothorax javanicus. The sequence goes on from CM056199.1 coordinate 69,481,317, forward strand.
TGCCTCCCGATGGTTCCAGATGGCTCCTGACGCTCCCGAAGCTTCCCCGGGACATCGGGGAACCTGTTCCCGACGCCTCCTAAGGTTCATCAATTTCCATCGGGAGTACATCGCCGTGGCAAAAAATGCCCAGTGGGACTGAGCCTTTAAGAGAAGACTTCTCAACGATTTTACAGCTGTTCTCCACTCTAACAGTGACGTCACCACACTCTAAGTTCCCAGAATTGATTGTAAAAAAAATTTAAGAAAATTATAATTTACAAATTACAGAAGTTACGAAAAATTTGAAGAGTGAAGAAATTAGAGTAAAAAAATAGCTGAAAATAGCTGAATTTTGAATAATGTGTTCCATTGTTTCCTGTGGGGGAAAAATATTGATATGAAATTTTTTAACTAATGATAATTGTAGCCCCGACGAAGTCGGGCAGCTACTTTGGATTCACGTGTGTCGTCGCCACTGCTGCTGTGTCCGCGTCCGTAGACGCTTTCTTGTGGACGCAGTACAGGCTGCAATTTTTGACTAATTTCTTTCATATTTGGTGTGGACATGTGTTACACTTCACTTATGGTACCTAACCATTTCGGTTGCCATGGCAACCGTATTGGCTGACTAATATGCAAACAAGAGGCTCCTCAGAGCCTGTACTCGGGCCGGGTCTAAGCTTGGGCCAATCGCGAAACCGCTCGCGCGCATGAGCCGGACAATCGCGACCCCGAGAAAAAAAAGAAGAAGAAGAACGGAGCCGAAACTTAGACTCGTGGCCTACCGGCCCGAGTAATTAGTTGCAGAACACAGATTTCCTTGTTTACGCAGCACAGGCTGCAATTTTTGTCATGTTTGGTATGGACCTGTGATATACTTCACTTATAACACCTATCGATTTCTGTTGCCATGGTGACAGTAATGGCCGAATAATACGCAAAAAAGGGGGGAAGTGGGCTTTTGGGGGCTACACCCATGCGGTCGCAGCCAACTGGACTGCCAAGTTCAAAACAAGCTGAATTTTTTAAAGTTTGAATGATGTTTCCAGGTGAAAGTATGTAGGAGTAATTAGTCAGCAAAAAACATTGAGAATAAAGAAAGAAATAAAGTGGGAAGAACATGAGTGAAATAGGCTAAATTGTTTTCGAACAGACTCGCAATGTCTGAGTCCTCAATTGAGCAGGGTAAAGCATGTGCCAATGTTAGCCCAGTTGATTGTTTTTTATTTAAATGTTTTTTTCATTTAATATTTTTTTCATTTAGCAAGGTCAATTTAAGTAGGCCTGCTAAGTCGAGCTGGGGAAATGCAAATTAAAGCACAAGAAATCAAGGAACGAGGAGCCAAGTGCAAGCACCGCGCATAGTTGAAATAAGATAGGCTACTAAGCTTACCAACTGGAGAACTTTGATTAAGTACGTTGCCACGATGTGCAGACGACGAACTGATAACATTACGAAGTTCCATCACCACCTCTCTCTCCTCCTCGAGTACCTGGCTGCAGCAACATGGTCGACCTCCACTCTAGGACCTCCACTGTGGGGACCCAAAAACCCACGTGACCTCCACTGTGGAGTATCAGAAACCACGTGGCTTCTACTAGGCTACGGGATCCGGAATCGTCACGCACATCAGCTTAAATTAATTTGCGTGTTTAGGTAAACGAAAAACAGATTGAATTACCACTTACGAAAGTGGTGCTGTTTTGGCTATACCGGAATCGTTATGCACATCAGCTGCTTCATTCATAACGCATACCGATTACGACTTCTTGCGCTTTTCTTTAAAGGGGTTGGAAGCAATGCATGTATTTCATGATATTTTAAATGAAATAAGATCATTTGAAACGTCTTTATGCAGTTCCATTGCTTCCACCCCCTCCATGCGCAAGGACTTCAATTCCACGTGAGAATCTCTTACATAGGCGTTGATTGAACAATTGCTGACTACAGCAGGGGAATGCAAATATGCCATTTAACTCACACTGAATGCGTGAGAGTTGACACGTATGTGTTATTAATGAAAACTGGCCACATCTGATAATGACAGATACTATTGAGTCATTGAGTATCTGAAGTGATATATTCACAATAGTAAAAAGAAACTGGCAAGCCTAGTTGGGCTGAACGGCCTGTTCTCGCCATTCATGTTATGTTATGTTATGTTGAGAGTTTTTGGAGTTTCTGTAATGGTAATTTAAATGAATGATTGAAAAAAGGTCATGACCAATCATTAATTTTAAGGGATTGTTTGAGCTTCCTCTGTTGCCAGTTCACAAGCCGCCACTGGAAAATGGCTATCCTTTTTCGGACTGCACCAAGACTGGACTTCGTAAGGATGTGCGAGTAAGTTGATTTAATACATGTTTTATAAAGTGCTAACGTTGTCCACCAAAAAGCTTTCTTCGCTAATTTCATTTCATTGTTTTGTTAGCTAGTTAGTTAACGACAACTGCTAAGGTACCTACCTAACTAGTAACGTTATCTAGCTGGTCTATTAGCCAGCTAGCTACCATTCTCATTGGCTAACCATATTGTTAGCTAATTGCTTCTTTTTTCTTCACAGTTCTTCACCACAGAATACTGCATGAACTCTGAACTCACTCATTCTTCCATCATTGTTTTTAATTGTTGCACTTAGAGGCAAATACCACTGAATTCATTTATACAAATGTATTATGTTTGCCAGTCTTGAAACCGTTGTATTAATATTTCTGCGTAGGCTGCAGTTGAAGTTCCTACTATTACTACTGTACACTACAATATTGATTGAGAATTGCATATGAGACCAGGATGACACTTTATACTGTAATAATAGCAAACTGCAAAAATAAAAACACATTTATATTTTTGGCTACTAAAAAATCTGATGGGCTGGTAATTTTTTTTTCCCTCCACCAGCCAGTTTGGACCCTGTGCATACCATATCATCTCTACACGCATTGCACACCAAAGCATTCCAGTAAATGAAAATTGTAGATTTTAAAATACAACCCCAACAACAAAAAAATGGCAAATTATGGAAAATTTAAATGAAATCAAAATGGAGTGATCTGAAAAATCCATTCACCCTCTACTGTATTGAAAACACCTGTCAGGCAACTAGTTTAGTTTTGGTGGTTTGACTAAACCTTAGATAGTCTGGCAGAATAATTTGATTGGTAATGACTTGTGCAGGTCCTGTCCCCCTCAACTGTGGGAATTTGGTCTGTTTCATCTCTTCCATACACATAACCCCACAGGCATTCCAAAAAATGAACCTTTTAAGGCCAATAGAGTCAAGTAAAGGGTCAACAACCATGAGTTAACACCCCTGCAATTCCAAAGACAACAAAGAACACCATTGTTACAGCCTTGCAACCTCGGACAACACAAGAACCTGTCCTCTTTATATTTATTTTTCTTTTTTTTAACTTTTTTTTTCCTGTTTTTTTGTACCCTTGAATGCTGCCCGGGATTTGGCCATTCATATGTTTTTAGGACAGTAGTCAAACTTTTCAGAAGTATTTTCATTTTGAGCTTCACTACCTCCCACAATACTTATGTTTGTATTGTTAGAAAGAGACTAAAGCAATTTATCTCTTTATCAGAATTACATACTGCATTGCGCTGCTACAGAAAACATGCCGGCATTTTAGTATATCAGTGTCAAGTTTCATGAGCAACAGTTTTTCATTGCTTACAGCTTTGGACATCCGCAGGTTCACCGATCAACACTGAAAAAGAAAATGAAACTCGCACACTCGAATGCTTCAAATATTTAATAGAAGACAACGTTTCGAGCCAATGCTCTTCATCAGGTCATCTTTACAAAGTGTTTTCTGCGCACCTAAATAGGTACCCACGGACAGCTTCATCGATGGTGGGTGGACCTACAAGTGAAATGATTGCATTCACATTTCTAAATCTCTTTGCAAACATTCAAAAACCTTATCAAAGGCAGAGAGAACAAAAAAGCAAGATGAATTCTTCATACAGGTAAGGACTACAAAAGTAACAATACCACAAGTGTATGAACCCATTACAAAAAATGATTAATAGCGAAATCTTCATTCATTCCCTTTGGAGACATAGTATCCAGAGTATAAATCCAAAAAGACTCTCGCTGCAATAGCAATTTATTTGTTTCGCCTCCGCGTCTAGGACATTTGACCTGTTCAATACCCAAATATTTTAAAGACGCCACATTATTTTTTGCCAACATGAAATGCATGGCCACCGGGCTTGTGGGATCCTGGTTCCGAATACTGGAGCGATGCTCAGAGATGCGTGTTTTTAATGCTCGGTTGGTTTTGCCTACATATCCTAAGCCACATGGACATTTTAGCAAATACACTACATTAGTTGTAGTACAGGTAATGATGCCCCTGATATTAAAGCGTTTCCCTGAAATGGGGTGCGTGAACATGTGGCTTTTAGACGTAAAATTGCACTGTGCGCAGCGTCCACATCTATAATTGCCCTCAGGGACGCGATCCAGAAAAGTTTCAGGTTTCTGGGGCTGGAGATCTGATTTGGTCACTATTTGTCCAATGTTGGGAGGACGTTTGTAAACAATTTTTGGCGTGTCCTTGAAAGTAGTAGACAGCTTTGAGTCACTGCTCAGGAGGTACCAGTGTTGTTTAATTATTTTTTCAAACTCTCGTCCCGTAGGTGAATACCGCACAATGCACAAGGGGCTATTATCAGAGGTCCTATTTCGCGTGGATTGTAAACACTCATCTTGTGTTTTGTGCTCAAATTTATCCCGTGCCCTATTTAGCCATTCATTTGGATAGCCCCTATCCTTGAAACGTGTGTCTAGGACGTCACTTTGTTTTTTATAATCAGTTTCGTCACTGCAAAGTCTTCGTATGCGGCTGTATTGACTGATGGGTAGACTGCGTTTCAGTGGTAGCGGGTGGAAACTATCTGCTCTCAATAGCGTATTCCTGTCTGATGGTTTTTTGTACACGCTAGTTTTAAAGCCTTGGTTGCACCTAGTAATCAGGATGTCAGGAAAACAAATTTCTTTTTGATTGAATGACATCGTAAATGATAGGGACTGGTTGTTGGTATTAATCCACTAGAAAAACCTCTTCAAGTCAGATTCGCTGCCATGCCACAATAAAAATATGTCGTCTACATATCGTCGCCAAAATTTAATGTTTGTCATAAAAGGGTTGTTCGGACCAAAGACTGACTTTTCTTCAAACAAACCCATGAATAGCCCAGCATAGTTGGGGGCCATACGGCTTCCCATAGCAGTGCCCCGTATTTGGAGGTAGTAGTCATTTTCGAACATGAAATAGTCTTTTGTGAGAACTAGTTCAGCGAGCTCCCTGATACATTGCGTGCTGGGCAGTATTTCATTGCTTACAGCTTTGGACATGCACAGGTTCACCGATCAACACTGCCTCCATTGATCCCTACTAAAAGAGGGGGGAAGGCAGCCCCCCACCCCTTCTAAACCACATTAATATGTGGGTTTTTCCACTGACATCTGTGGCTGGGATGTGGGGTAGATATCTATCTCTTCCATCAGAAGATCTGGTTGGCTTTTAATTCTGATACATCAATTTTGGTCTTCCTTGGGACAATTTCAGGAGATACAAGCTTTGGTTTAGTGTTTTCTTTCTTTGTTGTCTTCTTTGATTGTTCATGTCTGTTTAATTCTTCCTTTGGTAGCAGACCCTTGTCTGTAGATAGACGTACATTCTGTTGCAATTCTAATTAAATTTCCTACTTGTAATCAGATTCTGAGCTTTGTTTTTGATGAAGGTTGATCCAGCAGGTTGCTCTGCTAATCAACAAATTTGACACTTTGACTGTTAATTGATATATTTGATGATAATTAATAAATTGAAAAAATTAATTCTACTTGTTGGATAAGTGAGGGATTTTAACAGTTGATGCACTTGTATAAAATGGTTGGATAGGGAAATTTTGCACAGTTCAATTAAACTTCACTTCCCCAATGCTTAACACATTATTTGCTGCTTTAATTTTTTAATGCAATTGTTTATTGAAAATATATACTTATAAATAAAATAAAAGGAGCTTCTGAAAATGGGCTAGTACATCAAGATGATAGATTATTGTGGATTGTCAATTAAAGACCCCAGTGCTTAAAGTACTTAAAGGACCAGTGTGTAATATTAGGCATGGTTTATTGGCAAAATCTGAATATACTACCCATTAATATGTTTATATAAGTGTATAATCGCTATAAAATAAAATTTGTTTGGTTTTTGTAGCCTTATTATGCGTTTATATATACATATTGCAAGGGCCTTGCTTTAGAGACGTCGCCATCTTGCACCGCCATGTTGGTACGGCAGCCCGACCGGACAATCCAGCCAGCTAGAGAATGCGTTTCGCGTGTATAAATCCCAGTCCTGGAAGACGCCATTTCCGTAAAAGTGTTTTGGGCCTCGGAGGCCACCGTCTTTCTGCCAACAGGAGGGGTGAGCGTGAGTGAGTGAGTGAGCGCTGCAGTCTAGAATCTGAATGCTGGATGTCACTGTTTCCCCCCATTTTACACACTGGTCCTTTAAGTCACAAAATGCCCATTTTGAGAAAATTGAGCCAGTGGACTTGGGTAACTACAAAAGACATTTTCCCATCCTTACCTCATGGTGTATGAAAATATGACTGCAGCATTTCTAGTGCTGGGCTGTTCAATTTACCTATAGATCCATAAACTTTATCCATCATGTTGAGAATATTGTACCCTTAAAGGTAACCAATCTGTTCTTTTTTTGGATATAATTTAATACATATGACCAAAACAAACGGGAATAAATAAATGTTTTCTCCGAGAACGCTTGCAATCCCCCAAATATTGAACGTGAAAATAGTTTTTGCGACCCGCAAAAACTCCACGCGCTATTTGATATACCTCATTAGTATTCATGAGTATGCATGAATACTACGCAGAAATGAAAAGAAGTTGCCAACAGCAAAATACCACAGCCAAAGAAATATCTGACTCATTCAGCCTGTAAAAGTGCTAGAAAAGGCCAGGAAGAAGATTGATTGAAGGCCAGGATAAATATAAAATGCCAAAGTGATCGCTAGCAAACTTTCAAAGCCAGGTTTGGAGATATTTCCAATAGAGATATGGCCAAACTTTTGCCGAATACGTAAGTAAACTTGATTCCTGGTGCAAAATGCCCGATTTCCCTGTTTCCTAACACTTTCAGATCATTAATGTACTTGAAATTGTCCCATATTTGTAACTAGACATATTTATAGTAATGACTTTCTAATGCATAAACGTAATTTATTTACTAGCAGTCAAATCTGATGACTGATCTGACGTGACTTTTCATGCAAATTGCTCATGCATATGAAGTAGTAGGCACGTCAAAATGGCCACGGTCCAGGAGCCACAATGGCTTATCGTAACGGTAGAGTGATTGCTTTCCTTTGGAATTTATCCTTGTTAGGGGTCGAGGACAACATTAAAACTTACACACAAATCTTTTTATTGGAACAGCCTGGCAAATTATGTGAAAAGAAAGTTGAGGATAAGGAACGAATTGATTACTTTTTAGACAAACTAATAGGATTTTGGCCATTTTCCCCTCTGCAGTGCATAGGCCAATGTAATTACCTGTAAAACATGGAGGGAATCCGGCTGTATATCAGTGCACAAAGGATAAGGCCAAAAAATATGTGATCCCCGATTCCTCAGACATCTCTCTTTCAAGGGTCCCCTATTTTGTCACTGGATGTACATCAAATTAACCATCACAAGTCATTTCAGAATTTACCGAAAGATTTCACCTGGTTTCTTGGCTTTCCGTGCCTTTTTGCGTCTCCTTTTCTTCATGTTTTCAATACATATTCCCTGTGTCATTCCACTTTATCACACATAACTTAATTTTTGGACTTATTTGTTTTGATTTATTTGTATATGTGAATTACTTGGGTTGTTACCAACATGTGGTGAAAATTTCATGTCAATAGCCCCATTAGAAATATATTTACTGAGAAAAATGTTGTCGGGTCCAGTACTTACTTTCCCCGCTGTATATTAAGGAGCTGTCTATGGAAATTTGGGGATTGAAAGTGCTATTTTAAGCTTTAGTCAAAGGAGATACGACCGATGTTGGTTGCCATCGCCAGTTATCATAGAAGAAGAAAAATACCTTCCAGATTTTGTTTTGCAGTTGAGCGGATGTACCTTGTTTAAAATTGTGAGCATGTGCAGTAACTGTGGCACAACTCCTTTGATCAGTTCCTTCAATATTCTGGTAGTCGCTCTCCTTAGTTATGCCACAAAGGACATTGAAATGGATGTCATGATATGGTCTCCAATGCTTTTTAATTACCGATTGAAATTATTTTCAAAAAACAATTAAATTCACATGATAGAACATAATATGCATTGTTTTACTGTTTACTTTGGTTGAAGGTTTATGATTTTATTTTCATTTTTTTTGAGATGTGCAAACTGTCAGAATTGGGTTTGTATATGTCTTAATATCTGGCTTATGGAAAGCTTGGATGCTTCTACACACCCCATCTACGCACCTCAAACAGTCCCCGATCTTTTGTGCGTCGGCTTTTCATGTATTTATTTTGTATTTTTCATGTAACTGACAGCACTTTAATATGAGCACTGTAGCACTTTATACCCTTATTCGTTTGTAAATATCTCTTACTGTCATTCGTCACAATCTCAACATGAATAATGTACTGGATTTTGCATTGCTGCAGTCTCATACTCCATTTACACACCTCAAACAGTCCTTGATCTTTTATGTGCTGACTTTTCATGTATTTATTTTGCATTTTTCATGTAACTGACAGCACTTTAATATGAGCACTGTCGCACTTTATACCCTTATTCATCTATAAAAATCTCTTACTTTCATTCCTCACAACAAGAATACGGTTTTGGATTTTGCATTGCTGCAGTCTCATACTCCATCTACATACCCCAAACAGTTCCCTCTCCCCCCATCTGACCATTACTTGTTTGCACTTGAAAAGAAGATAAACCCATTAAATATTTTAATTGCACTGTCCTTGTATTGTGAATGGCGTATTTTTTTCTTTCTGTTCGTATCTTTGTTTTTTTAACTTTGTATTTTAATGTATTGTATTGTATTGCATTGTACTGTATTGTTTATCTGGCTCTCTTTTAACTATACTGCCATCAACCTGCCTAGGGACTACAGATGTAAATTAGCCACAGTCTATAATCTGGCATAGTTACATGTAAATGTTTATTAATATGCACTGTCCCTATTCTCTTAAACAAACAAACAAATAAATAATAAATTATTAAACTATTTCACAATTTAGCTGGTTATTATTAGTCTTGGTGACCCCAATCTAAATTGCTTAATTAAGACTTTATTGCTTATTGCCATTCTTAATAACTTAATTATGGCTGTTAAACATGAGCTTCAGTTCGGCTGTATAATAATAATCATAATAATGTGTGATTATTGCTTTGTGAAGTTTCCGTGATTTACAATATTACAATTTGTCACTTTTTTTCAGTAGCTTGAGGCCTGCAGTGGACTCCAAAATTACTGGCACCCCTGACTAACAATGCACAAATGATACTTAATAAAATTCTAAATAATGTATTAATGGAGAAACTCTGCTTAACAACATGTGAGAAATACTGTTCAATATTAATGTTCCAATGGAACCACCCAAAATCATTTACTGATTTAATTAAGAATCAACCACCAAATCAAGGTTTCATAATTAATTGCACCCTTAAAGATTATTGCAAATAACACCTACCAAACTTACACCAGGTATTAAATTCCATTATTTAAGTTTCATCTGAGTGTGAAAGGAGCTGTGCCTCAAATAAGGTGCGGGTTCAGAACATACATCCCAAGAAAGTGAATCAGCTTAACTGCAAGTCATAATCTGATTCAATCCTTGCCAATCTGTCTTCGTTTTGCTTTGCATTTATATATATTATTTTCTCTGCCACCATGCTTTTCATATTAAGGAGCTTTCTTTGGAAATTTGAGGATTCAAATCGCTATTTTAAGCTTTAGCCAAGGGATATGAAGACTGTAAGCTGGTTGCCAGCAGCAGTAATCATAGAAGAAAAATACGTTCTAAATTTTGACTTACAGTTGAGCGGATTTACTTCGTTCAAAGTCGTGAGCATGCACAGTAATTGTGTCACAACTCTTTTAAGGAACTATATTGAGCCATTACATCACTCCCTGTTTCACTATAGGGCAAATAGAGCAGTGGTCGGCAGTTTTTTCAGGGCAGCGCACGATTGGCTAAAGCGCTGCAAGTATGCAAATTGGGAAGGGACTGCCAGGAAGGGATATTAAAAACAGTTGCCATCTTCGTTGCTCAAGCGCATCCTGTTGGCCAGCCGGGCGCTCGTCAGTGAGATTCTAAGCTTGCTCATGTTCGGGTATCCTCCGCCCTCCTTTGGGCGTTTCAAATTGGGCATTCCAGATTCGGGTGGGATTGGAGATGCCAAATTTAAAAAAAAAAAAAAAAAAGCCACCTCCACAACCGTAGGCTCTTTAGAAGGGTTGCCAGAACAAAAAATTTTCTGACCAGAAGACACAGAAGTAAGGGCTTGGTGTTTACAAATTTCATTTAAATTATGGCTGGAACAAGGTGCTTTGGTCAGATGAGACCAAAATTGCACATTTTAGTCAGATGCAGCATTGGCATGTTTGGCGTCGAAACAGATTGTTTTGACTTCGGTTGTTTCCATCGAAGCATTAATAAAGTGAAGTATTTCACACATGTTGGTATCTTTCCTTCCTCTGTAATTGTATTGTCTTTTTTTGTATTGTTTTTGCATTGCCTGTCAGGGGTGGCAGTGATTTTGGAGTCCATTGTATACAACGGTATACCTGATCAGAATTTATCCTTGAAAACATTTATCCATGACATGCCATATGATGACAAAGAGTTTATTCCAATTCTGGGATTGTGAAAGCTGGTTGAACTAAGACCAACATAAAAACTGGTTCCCCAAGATAATGTTAAACTCCACAGCATTGTTCCTCGAAGTGTTTCAACCTACAAGCAGTGCACTGCATAAGGATAAATGCTATCTTACACAAAGTCAGTTGGAGTCAGTGTCTAGTAGGCCTACTATATTCTGATGAAAGAGCTTGCATCATTTTTCAACAGTGTGGCGACATTTTTTTCTTTAGATTTCTCAGGAATTTTTTTATTTGCTCCAATATTTCCTCAGTTTTAAGAGAGTAGATAATTGGGTTGAGAAGTGGGGGGATACAGGCAGACAAAGATGTGTTGATAATTCTGGTGTCAGTGTCAATATTCACATTAATCCAAGCTACGGTGTATGTAACGTAAAAAGGAACAAAAAATATAGCGACTAAAATTAAATGCGAAGTGCACGTTTTAAATGCTTTCCATCGACTTTCGGATGATTTGATTTTCAGAATGGCGTATATGATAAAAATGTACGACACAGCAATGAAGCCAGAAGGTACATAGTACAAGGCTACTGTGACAAAACTGGCCATAAACCAATTTTTAGAATAATCACCGCAAGCAATCTTAAAGACGGGACCATGATCACAGAAGAAGCTGTTGACAATAGTGGATTTACAATACACCAGTCCTGGAATAAAGGCGACCATTACCACATCTATGATTAGCGGGATTGTCCAAGACACAATGATAACCACCATCATTTTACAATTGGTATTTAAAACATTGCTTCTTAATGGGAAACAAATGGCAATGACCCTGTCGTAAGCTAAAACACAGAGAGAAAACGCTTCCATAGCTGCAAAGTAATCAACGAAGAACATTTGCGCCAAGCAAGGGTCATAATACACAAATTTTGAACCAAATACATGCAAATGGACCGCCAGGGGAATGAGCGCAGAGCTCAGGCTAACGTCCACTACTGCAAGGCTGAACACTGCCATGTATTTAGGCGTGTGAAGAGTTTCTGCGGCCCAAATGACCAACATCAAGATTGCATTTGATACTAGTGTGAGGACGTACAAAAAAGCGAGGAAAATAAAGTAATATTCTCCGTTTTTTAGCGCATAGAAGCCTCTAATGTAGAATCCAATCGGGCGGGTGACGTTACTCAAGTCTTCTGTTGTCTCCATTGACAGCTGGCTTCACTCAGGTTTAGGTGTAGCAGGCTCCCTGTGGCTGAGAAAAAAGAAGAAATATTACAGGACCTCGCGGAGTTCATGCATTCAGTGCAAGACACTTCGCGGGACGTTCAACAGCCGCAATTTCATTTTTCTTTCGATTGGAATTATCATTATTACGTCTTCTGATTTAAAACTCAACCCAACAGGCTGCTTTTCTTATTGGGGAAGCCGGGGCACAGTGAAACAGAAAAGTTTTTTGTTGATTTTTTCTGTCCTGGGAGTGATAATAATTCCATATCATTCTACATCTGAAAGAGGGCGGTGTTGTGCCTTAATACAAGGCAGCAGATCTTTGCTAACTCTCGCTCAACTGATGAGAGGGTTTTGAAAAACAGATTTTGGGTGATTCGCTGTGCCCCAGTACTGGGGTAGAGTGAATTGGCTTTCAGGGCACAGTGAATCACTCCATTAATGTGAAGGGAACGCCACTAAATTTGCTTTAATCAACTTTTATGTTATGATTCTAATCTGTTCTGTCATGATTCTGCCATGTTTGTTATGATCCTGCCACTCCCTGTTATGTTTATGATTATGTCTGTTAGGTTTTGCCATGTTCGGTTTCGTTTTTGTACTTTGCCATGTTTTCGTTTTTGCCATTCCCTATCCACTATTCTGTTAGATTCCGGTCCATGTCTTTGTTTATGCCCTTCATTGCACTTTGTCTCCCCTGTCTGGTCTTTTGTTAAGCTACAGCTTCTCCCCAGTCCTGCGTGTCACATGCTTAGGTGATTTCATGGTTTCTGGGTTTCAAACATTCCTTCCAATCTCGTTTGCTTCCTTCGCCTCTCTTTTCTGTTTTACTAACCAATACTAACAGTTTGTTGTTTTTGTTAAAGTTACTAACCCAGACTAACATTGTATATAATACTAACTTACTAACGAGCACTAGGGATTGTATAGCTGCACTTACTAATTGATTAACAAGCTCTCAGCACTCGCCCTGTTCTAGTCTCCGCCTCTTGCCTTCACTTAGTCTTTGCTGCAATTCAGCGGATCCTCTGCACCTGCTCCACTCTGTCCTGCCTCTCATTATCTGTGCACATTAGAACTCCCTAACCGGAGCTGTATGTCTTGTCATAGGCTGTCTCGTGTTCCCTGTCCGCGTTTTGGCTTTTGCCAATTTCATGTGGTTAGGTTCTCCCTTGTGTTTCCTCCCACGTAATTAGTCTGATCCTCATCACCTGATCCTAATCATAGCATGTGACTTCCCTTGAGTGTATTTAAGCTGTCTTCTCACTGCAGTTCCCCGTCAGAACGTTCCTCTTGTTTACCTGTGCTGCTATCATTTTCGCCTTGTACTCATAGTGTTACTCTTCTGACTGGACCGTCCGACTTACGATTTTTGGCTCTGCTTTTTGGTACTATTGTCTGCATCTGTTTACGAACCCTTTTTGCCCGACTACGAGTTTTGTGTTTGCTGCCCTGTTAACGGTTTGGATTACGCCCACTGGATTTTGGCTTTTGCTTCTCTGAAAATCCTGTGCCTGTGTACCGAACCTGTTTTTGCCCGACCACGAGTACTGTGATTGCTGCCCTGGTTTTCGACTCTGATTCTGCCCTACTGGATTGTGATTTTTGGATTGTGGACTTTGTACCTTTTGCCTTCTGCCCTGCGGGGGTTTCCCCCCTCGCTTAATAAACTCATCTACTGCACTGCTTGGTTCTCGCGTCTGGTTCCTGAGCGTATCCTCACATTTTATTTAACCTTTAAAGTAAACAAATGCCATGTAGGCCGAATGACAGATCCTTTCTAATCATTCAATGATTCACAACAGGACACTGAGTCCAAAACCTTTAAATTCAAAAGTCAAATGCCAATACTCAAATTTACAAGTCATGTTTGTACTGCTCATTGTTCAATGCTTGAAGATGGGTGTCTGACCAACAACACCAACGATTTCCAGTGGACTTGATGATTTCCTTGGCCACATTCTGCATAGTCCCAGAAGTGATTATAGTTGTACTGGACATCACAATATCTGCCAATTCCCATGTTATTCTTTATTCAAACAGAATCTGGGCCCATGTGTTAAAGAATCCTACTGGGGTACAGTGAATCACCTTTCCAATGATTCACTGTGTCCCAATTCACTGTGCCCCATGTGCTTTCATTACCTAAAACTGTCTCCCAAGGTCACATGTTACATCCCAGATAGCAACAGGAAATGGCCTGATTCCATTTTTGTGTCGGCACTGTCGGCAAAGATCCAATAGATCCGGGCACTATCAACTCAGCCATAATCTTGCCGATTCCGTCTCCCCATACAGCCGCCGATCCTGACAGTGCCAGAATCAGACCAGCTCTGGCAATGTAAGGATTCCACGGAATACGACTTAATTCCATGAAAACATAGTCGGGCCGATTATAGCAAACCGGAGCTCTGCCATTTACCTGCAGCTGCGGGTTGCTTCAACTCAGCCATAATCTTGCCGATTCCATCTCGCTATACAGCTGCCGATCCTGACTGTGCTTCGAATCAGACCGACTCTGGCGATTTCTGGATTCTGCCGATCACAGCTTCATTCCATTAAAACATAGTCGGGCCGATTATGGCTAACCGGAGCGCTGCCATTCACCTGCGGCCTTGTGTAGCTTCAACCAATGAGAGTATATAGAACTGGAGAGGCTGTCGCAGCAAAAAGTTGAACCAATATGGCGTCCAATGCACCGCACCTCTGAATTTCCCATAGACTATAATGGAAAAAGTCCTGCTATTATTTTGTGATCTAAAAGGTATACAATCGTAAATCCTTCCTGTGTAGGACTGGATTACATAATAAACAAGTGGTGCCAGGCACAACAAATCCCGCCCCTCGCACATACTTTGACCTACTTGTACGAAATTCAATAGGGAACTATTCTGGGTCAGTGGCAATCCCTATACCGAATTTGGGGTGAATCTGGCCATTACTTTTGCCGCTAGTGTTAACAAACACACACAGAAACACACAAACACAGAAACAAACCGAACCGAAAACAATACCCCTTCGCTCACACTTCGGGTGGGGTGGGGTGAAAATGAATCGAGGCGGAATTTTGCTTGACACTTGAGAACGAAGTGATAAGAGGCTGTTTTAGCCAATGGTTAATCTATTGGTAGGTCAATATGACTCACATCTGACTGATTGGTCACTCGCAAAATATTGGTGAATAGCCTACAAGAACATTGCCGTCAAGTAATTTGAACTCCCGGGGCACCCCCGTGGCTCATTGGTCTAAGTGCGCGTATCAAAAAGGCTGTGTCCTTCCCGCAGCGAACTGGGTTCGAATCCGACTCGGGTCATTTGCTGCATGTCATCCCCCATTCTTCTCCCCAACTTTCCTGTCTCTTTGCATTGTAGAACAATCAAATAAAGGAAAAAATTCCCAAAAAAAAAATCTTTAAAAAAAGTAATTTGAACTCCCATGGTTACTGAGCTATGTTTTTATCTCACGGAACAGACAGCCGAGCTGTATGCAGAAACGCTATCTTCACTGGCAATCACTGAAAGCTAGCCAGTTTGGTTGACTGCCTCAGCTGGGATTACGTTATCGTAATCAAAAAAAAAACAAAACTCACAGCTTGCTCACAAAATATTCCTGAGACAGGCAGATGCTTTTATTTGTACAATTCATCCGGAATGAACACCACTTATGTTACACAAACGTTTCTGCCAGGTCATTTGCTATGGCTAATGCTAGATGTAGATATGCAACTTGGCTAACATTACATGGGCATGAGAGCTAGCTGGCCCTCACCCTTTGAAAGCAATGTGAGTTTATTGTGCCAACTAGTTTGCTAAATTACAGATAAAGTTTGGCATCACAGCCATCTACAGCGACTTGACTCCCTAACACGCCAGCTAGACAAGTGGCTAGTTAGTGTTGTGCTTCCCATTAAGACATGTTTTTATATTTTTGATGTCTCGAACAGTGTCATGTAAAATTGCGCATTAATTTTTATTCTTATATGTATTTCGATCACAAATATGTTGAAATCTTTTCAAAAGACCCCTTAGTTTGGCGGAAAATAGAAGGAATTTCTCCATTATGGTCTATGGGAAAGAGACCGATCCAGAGTACAGCCCACCCAGGTCTATCCAGCCAATGAGATCCAGGGCTGCAGTCATGTGACCGCACCCAGCTAGCGCTCGCCATAACCTCGGACAAACGCTTATCCGAAATGCTTTCTCTATTGGGAAGAGTACATTCGCGCTTTGTTTTCGCATTTTTGTAATTACAAAATCTCACAATGGCAAAGCGTTGTTGTTACGGTTAGTGTAAATGGGACACGAGATACCTAGACAGGGTCGTAAACACTACTTTCAGGAGGGAGAGGGCTGGATATGGCAATTTATTTGCTAATAATTACTCATTATTCTGAAAGCTCAACTCGCTTTTTTTACGAACAATAACGCCTCTTGATGGCTTTGCACTGGGCCGTAAAAGGGTCAAGAGGCTGCAGGTTTTCATTAAAACAGAGCAGAAACACACCAGATACGATTAATGCAGGCTTCACACAGAGCTCCGTTTCAATCAAAGACTGTCTTGGGCAATAACACTTGGGTGCTCCGGAAAAGGTTTATGATCTTATCACACCATATGTAAATTGAATGCTACGTACCCTGCTTTGCAAGAGCACTGGCCGCGAACAATGCTTCTCTGCCTTGTCGATCGTAATTATCAATGAGTGTGGCTTCTGGGACTTCAGCACTGAGCGATAGCATTTGCATTTCGCTTCAACTTCACGGGCGTTTATAACAGAAAATGACACTTCGTGAAAATACCCAGATAAAAATAATTATAACCCTTGTCTTTTGCCTTTTTTTTGCGATGCGATCCATTTTTAAAAACTCGAGATTGATGTTTTCAGGAAGCGCTTCCAATGAGGTTATAAGGGACGTTGGCACCATCTTCAGCAAAGCTTGACCGAGGTCCGGCCGTTGCTATGCGTAGTTAGGGGGAGGGCGGAGCTATGGATCGGTCTATTGAGAAGTGCGGTGCACTTGACGCCAAATTGGTTTCTTCAACTGCGCTCGTAGAAGGAAGTGGCGGCAGCCAGTGTTGCCAGATTGGTCGCGTGGTTTCCAGCCCAAAACTGATTAAAAAACCGCCTAATTGCACAAAAACCCACCCAAAGTAACACGAATGAAAACCTATGCCATTTATCAATAAATTTATTATGTAAGCACATCATACGTACCTTCAACAGCTAGCCTTGCGTTGGCTCATATCAGCAAATGCATGCAATAATTTCTTATGTATCTACACAGGAGTGAACAATACCCCTGAAGCCCACGAAAGAAAAAAAAAACAATTTTTCTCGCTACATGTATCCTCAGAAGCGCAAACAAATACAGAGAACGAGACTGAGAACAATCGCAACTAACATTAGCCTGTCAAAAGCGATATATAGTAATTACAGCTATTCAGGAAATCCACTGTAGGTATACAGTCAAATGGTCCAATATACCGAAATCACTAATTATGACAAACCCTCAAGGGAGAAAACAGCAGTCAAAAGCGAACAAACCAACTCGCCCCTTCTTTTGCTACTTTGTTTTTGGGTGATACTTCATGTATGTATTTAAAAGTTAAAAATCAAGACAACTGTAGGCAAAGTTTTTGTGCTTTCTGACTGACGCGGATATACACAAAGCAGTTAACCCTCTTTGCTCTAACTTCCCAAGTTCCCATAAGTAGGTTCAAAGTCAGAAAAATAATTATTTTCATATTGTTGGAAAATGTCACATACGTATTCTGTATCTGCTGATGGGAGCGCTTCAGTGAGGCCACATCACACTGAGATTGAGAGAAATATTCTTATCCAATAGTCATCTCCAACCTACAGGCTATAGATAACTTGTTTTCTGTACGTACATACCTAGCATAATTCCAAGAGGTGCTTCTGTGCCGTTTGAATTTTATCTCAAATGTTGCCGCATTTACCACAAACAAAAGTATCTGAAAGCCAGAGCTCCTCTAGCTTGTGGGATTTCTGTGTAGCGCAGCCACGCTCCTGTGTGAAATGAGTGTAGTAGCTAACAAAACCACCAAGTTATTTAGACATGTCAACCGATTATGCCCAAGCAAATGTGCAGTTTCGAAATATAGGGACTCACCAATATCCTCTTTGTGCTCTCTCTTGAAATACGGCGCCAAAGCAGATTTATTTATAGCGTGCACTTGAGACTGTAGCCTATATCTTTAGCGCTGCTGTTTCATAGCCAGACATGTCCGATAAATAATCTACAGCATTTATTGACGCAAGAAATGCAACATAAGTAAGGAGGCTTTTAGTAGTTCACGAGGTTTCAAGTGGTCGTCGGTGATGTCCCTGGTTCCGGTCACTAGCACAGTAACGTTTTTACAGTTGGAAAGGGGCTCAGCTAAAATGGCTAGCTAGGTGCTCCAAATTTTGCAGTGGCCTTCGCTTTGACAGACAGCACCTGTTGCAATGAACCAACGACATTTTCCCACTCTTTCCAAAACATTTAGTTCTTCTCCCCTCACCTGTATGATTACAATAATGCAGTAATGGCTGTTATCTTGGCAGGGTAGTGGTCTTAGCTGGCTAAAGGTGGCGGCAAGCGACTGCACAGGTGCGCTTGTCTTCTGAGATAACATTTTACACTAACGTTATGGGGTCCAGAGCCAGAGGAGAAGGAGGGGGCGTTCCTCATCTACGTAGCCACGCAAGAAATAGGCGTGACCAGGGCGTGACCACATAGCCTCGGCTACCTCTTCTCAATGAGAGTGGCCAAAATGCACATCAATCAATGTTTTAAAAGCCAATAAATGGACTTCCGGTTTAGTGAACGATGGAGTAAGACGCGGATTTTTTGGACTCCTGCACTACCTGTAAAAATCCTGTCAATGGCAATCATTTGTTTTTTTTCATGGTGAAAGACTGATTAAGCATTTTAATTTTGACTTTGTGTTCAGTAAAATGCCTCCTAAAGTCAAAACTGGGAATACTTCCTGTCATGGTTCTGCCCTGCAGTCCATCCCCCCTCCTGCTGTCTTCGCCTCCACTTCAACGAGCCGCACCTGTTGCTCGTTGAAGTGGAGGTGAAGGGAATAGTATTTAAGAGCGGCAGTGCAGCTGCATTCTGATGCCTGAGCCCTGTTGTTGTTTTTGCCGCTGCTCCTCTGAGTTTTATATTGTATTTTTACCAGTTTTATTAAAACATTTCTATTTTTTACTCAGCCTGTGCATGTGGGTCCCTTAACCACTTTTTGGGTACGTGGTCCCAGTGCCCGCCGGCTTGTCGTCTTCAGCCGGCGGGGGCCAAACCATGGCAGAATGCAGCTGCCACTATGGGACCCAGCCAGGCTGAGTTTGAGGGGAGCATTGGCAGTGTTTTTTGTCCAGGGCCCAGCCTGGGGAGCAGTGTTCTCGGAGGTGGGCGCCAATGTGTTCCGGAGGTGGGCGCCAATGTGTTCCGGAGGTGGGCGCCAGTGTGTTCCGGAGGTGGGCGCCAGTGGGTTCCGGAGGTGGGCGCCAGTGTGTTCCGGAGGTGTTCCTGGCACGCCAGGAGGCGTGCCTTTGGGGGTGGGTACTGTGATGGTTCTGCCCTGCAGTCCCTCCCCCCTCCTGCTGTCTTTGCCTCCACTTTAACGAGCCACACCTGTTGCTCGTTGAAGTGGAGGTGAAGTGTATGATATTTAAGAGCTGCACTGCCAGCTTGGCAGTGCAGCTGCATTCTGATGCCTGAGCCCTGTTTTGTTGTGTCACTGCTCCCCTCAGTTTTATATTGTGTGTTGTGTTTTTTTTTTTTTTTTTTACTAGTTTTATTAAACATTTCTACTTTTTTACTCAGCCTGTGTGTGGGTCCCTGAACCACTTTTTGGGTACATGGTCCCAGTGCCCACCGTCTTGTCTTCAGCCAGCGGGGGGCAAAACCATGACAGAATGCAGCTGCCAGCATGGGACCCAGCCAGGCTGAATTTGAGGAGCAGTGTTCGGAGGAGGGCGCCGCTTTTGTCTTGTGTTCCGGGAGGAGGGGAGGAGGCGCCTGTGTTCCGGGAGGAGGAGGAGGAGGAGGAGGCGCCGTGTTCCGGAGGTGGGCGCCAGTTGTGTTCGGAGGAGGAGGAGGGAGGAGCCCGCCGTGTGTTTCGGAGGAGGAGGAGGAGGAGGAGGAGGGGAGGAGGGCGTGTGTTCGGAGGAGGAGGAGGAGGAGGAGGGCGCCGCCGTGTGTTCGGAGGAGGAGGAGGAGGAGGTGGGGAGGAGGAGGAGGGCGTGTGTTCGGAGGAGGAGGAGGAGGAGGGCGGAGGCGCCCGTGTGTTCGGAGGAGGAGGAGGAGGAGGAGGAGGAGGGCGCCGTGTGTGTTCGGGAGGAGGAGGAGGAGGAGGGCGCCGCCGGGAGAGGGCCGAGGAGGGCGCCGGCCGTGTGTTCCCGTGTGTTCCCGGAGGGGGCGCCGCCCGTGTGTGTTCCGGAGGAGGAGGAGGAGAGGAGGAGGGAGGAGGAGGGCGCCGCCATGTGTTCCCGAGGAGGAGGAGGAGGAGGAGGGCGCGTCGCCCGTGTGTTCGGGAGGAGGAGAGGGGAGGGAGGAGGAGGAGGAGGAGGGCGGCCAGGCCCTGGGAGGAGGAGGAGGAGGAGCCCGCCGTGTGTTCCGGAGGAGGAGGAGGAGGAGGAGGAGGGCGCCGCCCGTGTGTTCTGGAGGAGGGAGGTTCGGAGGAGGAGGGCGCGCCCGGAGGAGGAGGAGGAGGAGGAGGGCCGCCCGTGTGTTCCGGAGGAGGAGGAGGAGGAGGGCGCCGTGTGCCGCCCGTGTGTTCCCGGAGGAGGAGGAGGAGGAGGAGGAGGAGGGGCGCCGCCCGTGTGTTCCGGGAGGGAGGAGGAGGGCGCCCGTGTGTTCGGAGGAGGAGGAGGGAGGAGGGCGCGCCCGTGTGTTCGGAGGAGGAGGAGGAGGAGGAGGAGGAGGGCGCCCGTGTGTTCGGAGGAGGAGGAGGAGGAGGCCGGCGCCGCCCACCGTGTGTTCCGGGAGGAGGAGGAGGGAGGAGGGGGCGCCGCCCGTGTGTTCCGAGGAGGAGGAGGAGGAGGAGGGCGTTCGCCGGAGTGTTCGGGAGGAGGAGGAGGAGGAGGAGGAGGGCGCCGCCGTGTGTTCCCGGAGTGGAGGAGGAGGAGGAGGAGTGTTCGGAGGAGGAGGAGGAGCCCGCCCGTGTGTTCGGAGGAGGAGGAGGAGGAGGAGGGGGCGCCCGTGTGTTCGGAGGAGGAGGAGGAGGAGGAGGCGCCCCGTGTGTTCGGAGGAGGAGGAGGAGGAGGAGGGCGCCGCCGTGTGTTCCGGGAGGAGGAGGAGGAGGAGGAGGGCGCCGCCGTGTGTTCCGGGAGGAGGAGGAGGAGGAGGAGGGAGGGGAGCCGCCCGTGTGTTCCGAGGAGGAGGAGGAGGAGGAGGAGGAGGAGGAGGAGCCGCCGTGTGTTCCGGAGGAGGAGGGCGCCCCTGCCCGTGTCGCCGAGGAGGAGGAGGGCGCCGCCGTGTGTTCGGAGGAGGAGGAGGAGGGAGGAGGGCGCCGCCCGTGTGTTCGGAGGAGGAGGAGGAGGGCGCCGCCGTGTGTTCCGGAGGAGGAGGAGGAGGAGGAGGAGGAGGGCGCCGCCGTGTGTTCCGGAGGAGGGCGCCGCCGTGTGTTCCGGAGGAGGAGGAGGAGGAGGGGCGCCGCCGTGTGTTCCGGAGGAGGAGGAGGAGGAGGAGGGCGCCGCCGTGTGTTCGGAGGAGGAGGAGGAGGAGGAGGGCGCCGCCGTGTGTGTGTTCGGAGGAGGAGGAGGAGGGAGGAGGCGCCGCCGTGTGTTCCCGGAGGAGGCGCCGCCCGTGTGTTCCCGGAGGAGGAGGAGGAGGAGGAGGGCGCCGCCGTGTGTTCCTGGAGGAGTGTTCGGAGGAGGGGAGGGCGCCGCCCGTGTGTTCCGGAGGAGGAGAGGAGGAGGAGGAGGAGGAGGGAGGCGCCGCCCGCCCGTGTGTTCCGGAGGAGGAGGAGAGGAGGAGGAGGGCCCGTGTGTTCGGAGGAGGAGGAGGAGGAGGAGGCGCCGCCGTGTGTTCCGGAGGAGGGAGGAGAGGAGGAGGAGGAGGGCGCCGCCGTGTGTTCCGGAGGAGGAGGAGGAGGAGGAGGGGGCCGCCGTGTGTTCCGGGAGGAGGAGGAGGAGGAGGAGGGCGCCGCCGTGTGTTCCGGAGGAGGAGGAGGAGGGAGGAGGCGCCGCCGTGTGTTCCGGAGGAGGAGGAGAGGGCGCCGCCCGTGTGTTCTGGAGGAGGAGGGAGGAGCCGCCGTGTGTTCGGAGGAGGAGGAGGGCGCCGCCCGTGTGTTCGAGGAGGAGGAGGAGGAGGAGGCCGCCCGTGTGTTCCGGAGGAGGAGGAGGAGTGTGTTCGGAGGAGGAGGAGGCGCCGCCCGTGTGTTCCGGAGGAGGAGGAGGAGGAGGAGGGCGCCCGCCCGTGTGTTCGGAGGAGGAGGAGGAGGGAGGGCGCGCCCGTGTGTTCCGGGAGGAGGAGGTTCGCCGCCGTGGAGGAGGAGGAGGAGGAGGGGGCCCGTGTGTTCGGAGCGCCGCCGTGTGTTCGGGGAGGAGGAGGAGGAGGAGGGCGCCGCCGTGTGTTCCGGAGGAGGAGGAGGAGGAGGCGCCGCCGTGTGTTCCGGAGGAGGAGGAGGGCGCCGCCGTGTGTTCCGGAGGAGGAGGAGGAGGAGGGCGCCGCCGTGTGTTCCGGAGGAGGAGGAGGAGGAGGAGGCGCCGCCGTGTGTTCCGGAGGAGGAGGAGGAGGAGGGCGCCGCCGTGTGTTCCGGGAGGAGGAGGAGGGTGTTCCGGAGGAGGAGAGGCGCCGTGTGTTGTTCCGGGAGGAGGAGGAGGCGCCGCCGGGAGGAGGAGGAGGAGGGCGCCGCCGTGTGTTCCGGAGGAGGAGGGCGCCGCCCGTGGAGTTCGGAGGAGGAGGAGGAGGGCGCCGCCGTGTGTTCCGGAGGAGGAGGAGGAGGAGGAGGAGGGCGCCGTGTGTTCCGGGAGGAGGAGGAGGAGGAGGGTGCCGCCCGGTGTTCCCGGAGGAGGAGGAGGAGGAGTGTGTTCCGGGGAGGAGGAGGAGGAGGGCGCCGCCCGTGTGTTCCCGGAGGAGGAGGAGGAGGCCGCCGGGTGTTCGAGTGGAGGAGGAGAGGAGCCCGAGGCCGCCCGGTGTTCGGAGGAGGGAGGAGGGCGCCGCCGTGTGTTCGGAGGGGAGGAGGAGGAGGAGGGCGCCGTGTGAGGAGGAGGAGGAGGAGGCGCCGCCCGTGTGTTCCGGAGGAGGAGGGAGGAGGGCGCCGCCCGTGTGTTCGGAGGAGGAGGGAGGAGGAGGAGGGCGCCGCCGTGTGTGGGAGGAGGAGGAGGGCGCCGCCGTGTGTTCCGGAGGAGGGGCCGCCGTGTGTTCGGAGGAGGAAGGGAGGAGGGCGCCCGTGTGTTCCGGAGGAGGAGGAGGAGGAGGAGGAGGAGGAGGGCGCCGCCGTGTGTTCCGGAGGAGGAGGAGGAGGGAGGGCGCCGCCGTGTGTTCGGAGGAGGAGGAGGAGGAGGGCGGCGCCCGTGTGTTCCGGAGGAGGAGGCCGTGTGTTCGGAGGAGGAGCGCGGAGGTGTGTTCCGGAGGAGGAGGAGGAGGAGGGCGCCGCCCGTGTGTTCCCGGAGGAGGAGGAGGAGGCGCCGCCGTGTGTTCGGAGGAGGGGGGGAGGAGGAGGGCGCCGCCCGTGTGTTCCGGAGGAGGAGGAGGAGGGAGGCGGAGGAGGAGGAGGAGGAGGGCGCCGCCCGTGTGTTCGGAGGAGGAGGAGGAGGAGGCGCCCGCCGTGTGTTCCGGAGGGAGGAGGGGAGGCCCGCCGTGAGGAGGAGGGAGGAGGAGGAGGGCGCCGCCGTGTGTTCCGGAGGAGGAGGAGGAGGAGGGCGCCGCCGTGTGTTCCGGAGGAGGAGGAGGGCGCCGCCGTGTGTTCCGGGGGAGGAGGAGGGCGCCGCCGTGTGTTCCGGAGGAGGAGGAGGGCGCCGCCGTGTGTTCCGGAGGAGGAGGAGGAGGAGGAGGAGGGCGCCATGAGGCGTGCCTTGGGGGGAGGGTACTGTCATGGTTTTGCCTTGCAGTCCCTCCCCCCTCCTGCTGTCTTCGCCTCCACTTCAACGAGCCACACCTGTTGCTCATTGAAGTGGAGGTGAAGGGAATAGTATTTAAGAGCCTGTACTCCAATCCTCAAGCTAGTGTTTCCACCAACGGCATCCAATCCAATTTTTTCACTTTATCGTGCGGCACTCGCCAAGGATGCCCTGTATCTCCCCTACTATTTGCATTGGCAATAGAGCCCCTCTATATCTTACATCAGCCTCTGCTTTCACTGGGATTTCACATTCAGGCATGGAATTTAAGCTCTCTCTGTAGGCTGATGATTTATTCCTCTCTGACGCAGCCCACTCTATACCACTACTTCTATCTGTTTTTCAGCGTTTTGGATCGTTTTCAGGTTATAAGGTCAATATCTCCAAGTGTGAATGCTTTCCCATCGACGATTTGGCTCTCCAGCTCAAACAGGCTGATTTCCCTTTTAAAGTTAGTGTTTCAGGCTTTAAATACTTGGGTATCAATATTACCAGAAAATTTACGTCCCTTTTCTACGCCAATTTCTCTCTGATTACTAAAATCAAATCAGATTTTCTAAGATTGGTAAGTCTACCTCTGTCATTAATTGGGAGAATCAATACAATTTAAATGTGCATTTTGCCAAGATTTCTTTTTCTGTTCCAATGTCTTCCCACATTTCTGGCAAAACACTTTTTCAGAACTGTCGATCAATTGATTTAATCTTTTCTGTGGCGTGGAAAGGCCCCCAGAATTCGAACATCACTTCTTCAGCAATGCAAATTTGATGGGGGGCTGTCTTTACCAAACCTGCAGTTATATTATTGGGCATCACATGTTCACAAAATTTCATTTTGGTTTAAAGCTCGTGATCCACCATGGTGCAGATTAGAGACACAATCTTGTGTTTCTTCTTCTTTATTGGCCCTACTTACCTCACCTATTCCATGCAACCCCTCTGGCTTTACTAATAACTTAGTCCTATGCTCCACTCTAAAAATCTGGCATCAATTCAGGAGGCATTTCAAATTTGTCTCCGCATCTAGTTTAGCTCCGGTAGGGAGAAACCACTTATTTCATCCAGTGCTTGCAGATTCAACTTTCATTATGTGGCATGCATGATAAAGGCCTGAAGTGTTTCAATGATTTGTTTAAAAGCAGCATCTTTTGTAGCTTTTTAGACCTCTCAGTTGATTTTCATCTCCCTCCCTCTCACATCTTTTGCTATTTCCAAATTAGACATTGCGTCAAATCCTTATATCCACCTTTTCCCTCCCTACCTCCAGTGCAACTGTGGGAGGAGTTTCTCAACTCCAATCCCCTTCAAAGATCTTTAATTTCAAAAATTTACAACAAACTCCTTTTTCATAACAGTTTGCCAGTTTCCAGAGTCAAAGTTGCCTGGGAGCGAGAACTAGGGCTGGACTTCGAGCATATCTGGTGGGACTCTGCTCTTAAGAAAGTTCACACTAGCTCATCCTGTGCTCGCCTTGCTCTCATCCAGTTCAAAGTATTATTCAGGATTCATTTCTCCAAAGCTCATTTGGCTTAATTCTACCCAAACATCAATGATACCTGTGACAAATGTCAGTCTTCTCCTTGCAATTTATCCCACGTTCTATTCTTGTCCCTCATTAGAAACTTTTTGGAAGACGTACTTTGACACGGTGTCTAAAATTCTTTCAGTTACAATTAATGTCTCCCCTCATATTGCCATATTTGGGCTTTCCAAGAACTACGATCATTTCTCATCTAAACAAACTGATATTCTGGCTTTTACTTCTTTACTGGCTAGACAACGGCTTCTTCTGCATTGGAAGTCAACTAAACTTCCCTCTAGCATTCAATGGCTTCATGACACAATGTCCTTCCTCAAGCTAGAGAGGACAAAATACTCTCTTAGAGGAAATTCTGATTACTTTTATAATAAGTGGCAACCTTTTCTATTTTGACACCCTCCAATCTCTCCCTGACTACTGAGTCTCTCCACCTCTCCTTTCTTCTCTTTTAATCTTATTTATTTATTTTCATTATTTTATTCATTTATGTATATTTTAATGTTATTTTTTGTTTCGTATGGCTATGTAATATACATCCATATGTTATTTTGTATGTTTTTTAATTGTTTGAAAATTTTCAGTAAAAATATAAAACAAAAAAAAGCAAATAAATGTTTTAATGAATACACTGACGTACTCGTTCGTCTTCAACACTACCTGCGCGCTTAACAAATGCAGATTATGGATGTTACATAAAACTGCTGAGTTCATCCCCAAACCAGCCCAAAATGTGTCCACCCGTCCAAGGTTCTTTTTGCCTGCACAATTCAATCGAAACCAGCCCAATAAGGCGGGAAACCGCCCAATCTGGCAACACTGGGGGCAGGCTCTCCAGCTCTATATACACTCATTGGCTTCAACACAGCCGTAATCTTGCCGATTATGCCATATGAACTGCAGCACACCAGAGTCGGGCCCGTTCTGGTCCATCGGCGTTCAGCCCTATACTGGCAGATCAGAACAATGCCAGAGCTGGCCCAGCTCTACCCTGAGTACTCTGAACCTGAATATGAAAACCGGAGTCGGACCGGCTCCGGTAAAGTCACGTTCAGGGCTATTTTCAGTCCGGGCTGCATAAAGCGGAATCAGCCCAATTCCCACTTGAGTGTTGGGACATCACTCTACGGATGTGCATGAGTCAACATCTGGAGCCGTCCAATCAGTCCCTGTATCATCATCGTCGTCGTCTGATAAACAGGTTAGTGATTATTGGTGTTGGCAAACACGATACCAGAAACAAATATTTTTCTGACAGTTTTTCTTTGTAAATATTGCTAGCTGTCATGCTGTAATTATAGCTAAAATACCTGGCTGAGCTAATTTAACTGTTGGCCTAAGTTAAGTCATGAGGAAGCTAGCGAAGTAGGCACCATAACGTAACCGTGAACTTTAGAGCTCTTTTCTGTTGGTGATCCCAAGCAAAAATTACTTGCCAAATTTTTTACGTTAATTTAATGTTTGTGGAACAACTAATTGCTTGCCTTTAGCAAATTCACTAGGTAGCTCCTAAGTTTTACTTAATGAAAAATGTAAAGTTTTTATATTAAACTAATGAATTCACAAGCTTGTTTGGTACGTGAGCAATATTGTTCATTGCAGTTGTGCTGTTGGGTCTGATGCTATTGTAAGCTAGCAAACCTAACGTTATTCCTCTATTAAGATTTGAAATGCTATGTTTGAGAGTTAGCTAGTTGGCTTGGTATGCAAAATAAGTAAACCCCTTTTGAGATGGTTGGCTAGATAAGCTAAATGTTAACGTTACAAAATAATTGTGTTTGACATTGCAGGGCTCGATCTTCGCACTCGCCCGAGATCCATGGCGACCAAAAAACCGTTTGGGCGACCGGATAAGCTCAGACTCCTTGCCCGCCTGGCGAGTGAAAATTCCGCATGACCTTCCTTGAATATTCATACAATCCAACCGTATAATTGATCTTTACATGTACGTCATAAGTTCAAACAAATTTCACCTTCTTATCTTCATTTCTAACACATTGTTGCCGAGGGTACTGTAATCGGGTCCGTCTGTCTGACTCTTTGTCTGTTCGGGCGCATATCTTAAAAACTATTGGCACGATTTACGGGGCGAGGGTTTGCAATCTCTAATTGCGTTGTTTCCATAGTTGGAACCACTGTCTGTGTATGAACGAACTATGCAAGTTGCTAACTTAGCAACTACGCTTCCGGGAAACGAACCTCTGAACGAATTCTAAAGCCACCCAAAAACATTTACCAAAACTTAGGGTATTTATTAGTTTATTTGATTAAGCACATCATACAGATCTTCAATAGTTAACCCTGAGTTAGCCCAAGATCATCAGTAAATGTACTCAATAATTTCTAGAGTTTCTTCGGTGTAGTAAATAATAACGTTAGTTACGATTGTGTCACTTTTTCCTCCCAATCAGTATGTGCTTGCGTGTATGTATTTAGCTAGCGAGGCTACAAGCTAGCTAACTTGCATGGGTTTCAAGTGTAATGTTATATTCAGTCAAAATCGAAATAATTAGAGCTGTTCAGAACTTTAACTTTAACTTCATATGGCTTTATGGTCCAGAATACCAGTCACAAAATGATGTCACTCTTGCGAGGAGAAGAAACCGCAATTAAAAGCAAACTAGCAAAACATATGAAACAATTACAGTTTTTGAAGTGGTTCACATGCACATCCAAACAAGACAATCAGATTGCCAACCCTCGCCCCTTTGACATTTGTTTGTGACTTTGATTTTTGACCTTGCAGTCTGACGTTAGAGGAGGACCGAGCCACGGGTAGGACCTTTCTGCTGGCAAAGTTTTATGCAAATCGTGCCAATAGTTTTTAAGATATGCATCCTGACAGACAGACAAACAGATGGACTGGATTACAATATCCTCACTCCCCTTTCGGGGCGAGGGTAATTAACTTGTGCGCGAAAATATGCAGTTAAGAGTACGGGGATATGCTCTCTGCTGAAATAAGGTGCCAGAATGGATTTACTTATTGAGTGCACTTTGTTCTGTAGTTGCATATAAAACGCTTCAGTTTCATTTCTAGCTGGCTAGCTATACTCGACAAACCACTTACTGCATGCACGAACACATGAAATGCAATGCAAGTTCGGTGGCTCCTCGGAATTCAGTACTTTCTACTGGTCATCCGCATTATCATTTGTTCGGTCTCTACAGTGAGTGCAAGATCCGAGATCTGCATTTTTCACTTCAGCATATTCCTTCAGGGTTTTGTAAAAGGGGCTAGATAATACAGACATTCCAGATTTTGTAACGGTTTCTCACACGACCACTTTATCAGAGTGCCCGTTCGTTTGGATCAACGACGTCACTTTCCCACTCTTTACAGTAACGTTATGTTTCTTTTTTTGCTCACTTGTATGATTTTATGTCATTACACTAATGGCCCTTGTCTTGGCAGGGTTGTGAACTTTGATGGCTATACTGCCCAACCATGACAAAAGGAAGCAAGTAACATGCATTTCAGTGTAACTTGCTTCCTTTTGCCAAAGTTGGGCAGTATACTTCTTGACCAAATTTAAATTTATAGGCCATAACCTCAGTGCATATCCGAATTTTAGTAGTTCCAGCAATCTTCTCAGTTGTGTTCTTTGCTTGATGCAGGCCAATAACCTGACCCTTCTGAAACAGAATACTTTTTCCCTTGATCACAGGATATGTATGACCTGACATGGTTGGTAAAGAAATGAGAAGCTACTAACTGCATTAGTTAGGGTTAAATAACTTGTTGCCAGCAGAGACATATTAATCACTGCAATAATTATCCAATGGAAGGCTTTTACCTCTTTGCTTAGTTAAATCCAGATGGTGACTTTTTTTTTTTTTTTTGAACAGTGCTTGAATATAAGATGTATGAAATAATCTTGTTTTATTTAAACAGTTAATTTATTTAAATGTATTTAAATTTCTTTTTGATTTATAGGAAGTATTTTAATAAAATTTATACCTGTGCCATTGAATTTCACGTGATATTCTAGTCTTTCTCAGTCAGGCCAGTAAAATCTTCAGAAAAAAGTCACTAGCCCGACTGTCTAGTGGCAAAAACTGGGAAGATCGAGCCCTGCATTGCTTTGTTGCATTCTAAGGTAAACATTACCGTGTATGCTTCATAAATCTGCTTGTCTTTCAGATTGATGAGTTGAGCCGCTTCTCCACTTCGACTTAACGTTATCTTGCGAGCTAACGGCTCGAAGGTAAGAAGCTAGAAATGGCTAGCTGAATTTAGCTAAGCTGAGTAAGTGATTGTAATACCTTGCTTACAAGTTGCCAACTCAATTTTTATGGGGTTTTTTGCTTATGTTACCGTCAAACCTAACGTATGTTAACATTTTCTAGCTTGCAAGCTTGTTTCGTGGAGTACGTTTGCGAATTCGCTACAGCTGCTAATTTGTGCATGCGAGTTAGCTTTGGTCAATATTATTAACTTGGTTGTGCATTTAATTTAGCGAACTTGTATTAACGTTACATCATATTGGCGTGGTAGATAGCTAGCTTGCGATGGAGGCATCATTACTGTTACAGAAATGCCAGACCTCAACAAAATGCCAAACTTGGCAATGGAGCAATGTTTATCAAATGTTACATACATATTGGCTCGTTAGCTAACACACGTCATTGTTTCAGAAATTGTCATGCCATTTTTTAACGAGTGCACACTTGAATTTGCTCAAATTGAATTAAACGCCACAGTTAATGTGTAGGCATCCATTTGGGGAAAGAAAAACTTGACTACAGTTTGTTGGCCACATTGGTGTTTGGTAAATTGTAAAATATCTGTTTTATTTGTTGTGGTTTTTGGTTTAGCATACCATTTACATGAATTATTGGTTATATTAAGCCTTGTTTCCACCAAACACCTATGGTATTATGGCTGTAGAACTGGTACGTAATCTGTGAAGACCAGTCCTTAAAACCTGGATGTGGTTTGCGTTACTGCGCAGAACACTCTTCTATGTAGGTAGGGCTGTTACCTGATGGCAACAACAGCATCAACCGTATACTCGGTCAAGCAAGAGTCACTAGCCTCTCCTCACCAGTCAACAAACTGCACTCTTTCTTGCTCCACTTTTTAGTTTCGGATCAGTGGGCTGAGTACCAAAAATGGCACAGGTTGGGATTGTTATTTTGGTACCATTCAGAACTTTTGATAATAGAAACATAAAAATAACTGTTCTAATGTGTAACAAACTGAACTGGGCTGCTTGGTGGAACTGAGGCTGTATGGTCTCTGAACACAGTGTGCTTTAACAAAATACAGGGTTAAAAAAAATTGAGCAGGCATTTCCTTGGTACCAAATTTTGACAAGGCCTCCACCATCATAAAAAGATGAAAATTAAAATATTCTGTTGGGAAAATAGTACAGTGTTTTGTTATCAGTGGGGCTTCTGTTTACATGTTTTTATCTCATGTGTGAAAAAATGGATAGTCTCATGGATATCCTTTAAAATGTAGTCTGTGGAATAGATTATCAAGACAAAGGAAATTATGTAGTTATTAATAATAGCCTTTATCTCTCCACAAAATCATTACAGACCTCAAGTGCATATTCTGTAAATGTACACTACATATTGTACACTGCCCTATAACCAAGTGTCCATTTATATAATACTTATGGCTTCATATCTTCAGATATGGTAAGAACTGAAATGCATCACAGCTCTGTAAAATTATCTAAATAACTTGCATGGGATATGTCTTTGATCCGGTAGCTATTGAATAACTTGTCAAATTTGGAGTGACAAGTTTCAACCACCTGCTCAGAGAATCGACCCAAAGGCCTGTTGTGGTGCTCAGTGAACTCTGGAACATGACGAATCATGATGTGGACCTTGCTGGTAACTGAAATGTTCAAATCCTTGTATGTCCTGTCAAACATGGCCACGTTTTCCTTGTACAATGGGTCCAAGGTGAAACTTAGACATGGATCATAGCGTTATGTACAAAAAACTGTACATAACACAATATTTTCCCAGCAGAATATTTTAATTTTCAGCTTATTATGATGGTGGAGGCCTTGTGAAAATTTGGTACCAAGGAAATGTCTGCTCAATTTTTTTTAACCCTGCATTTTGTTAAAGCACACTGTGTGAAGGATTTAGATTTTTACGACTGTCTTATAAATTTGCTAAATTTTGTGTGAAGTGATGGCTTCAGTTTGGGAATGATTGGGATTGGAGAGAAAATTAAGGGGGAAAAAAATGGGAGGAAAGAATGCATGGTTTGTTTCTTGATGGCCATTTCATTTGAAATAATATTTGATTAAAAATTAAATGTACTTATTTTTCAGGTGTCATTCTATGAATACTATAAATTAATAAATTACTTTGAACCTAATTTAAATACCTGGCGTGTGTGTGATACCCTTTTATCATTATCCGTGGAACTTCAAGTACTTCTATGACTACTATACTCAGTATTGCAGTTATCAGGATTTCAGCTTGTAAAATGCATGAAGAAAGAACCCTGTAAAAACAAAATCTTATTGTGCATTTTAATCTTGTATATAGACTCAAAATTTTATTCAATGATGTTCTTTCCATGAGGAAAAAAGTTCTGTCGCTGATGCAAGAATTGACTCATTTCTATATTTGTCCTTGAGGTGAGTGAAATCTTATCCCATAGGAAAATGTAAAAATGAATAAAAACTTTTTACACCAGTAGCAGTACTTTTTTTTTGCTTGAAAACGGGTAATAGAAATAAGTCTTAAGTTTAAATACAACATTAAAATACTAGGGAAGGTCTGTTTTGCAGTGAAGTGATTTTGGGAAACATTTCTGTGTTGACAACGAACATTTATCATAAAAGATATATATCATTATTATTATTGCCATTATTTAATCATTTTATCTTTATAACAAAGGAAACTTAAAACAGTATTTAGGAATATAGATTTCCTGTTGTAAGACGAGTCAAAGTTTTTGCATTACTATTACAGAATTGACATTATTATTATCATCATCACCGTTATTATTGTTATTAGTTTTATTATAAAATATCATTAAAATATTGTTTGTAATTAATAATTTAATATTGAGGAGGTAAAGATCTGGCAGCCCAAATAAAACTGGTATGGCTTGGAACTGGGCCACATGTGGCGGGATTCTGGCGATGTGCAGGCAGTGTCGGCTGAGTTCCGGTGAGTGGTAATCGGGCCAGATCAATTTTTTCTACAGTTGGGCCGCAGGGTTATGGCACATTGCGGACATGATACGGCAAGTGGTTTTTGGGCCACATTAGTTTTTCTGTAATCGGGCCGAATCTGGGTAACTGGCAAATTGACGGCGGTGACGGCAGAAAGGTAACTGCGCCAGAATTGGGTAGTCATTCAATCTGATTCTGGGCAGATTACGGCCATACGGAATCGGGCCGAATAAAATGGAGTCAGAACCCATAATCTGCCTGCATCTGGGCCAAGTTTTTGCTATCTGGGTTTGGTATCAAGGAAACACCCATTCAGTAAGCTATTATGACAAATATGTGCTCTAAATGCTGCATCATAATAGATTTATTACTTCCAGATGATCTATATGATATGGCACACGATCAGAGGCCATGGAAATTTACTTTACATGCATACAAACATACTTTACCTTGTTTTTCTGTCAGTAGATAGCCTAATCCAAACGAATTAGCTAAACTGTCATGGATGGGTATTCTTCAAACACAAAAAATGATGATGTCATACCGGTGATTCCTTTTGTCAATTTTCCAAAAATAGCCTTGATTCACTGTGCCCCTTGATTCACTGTATCCCGGCTTCCCCTACTAACTTTTTATAAGAACGTAGAGGCTGAAAAGTAGGCTATCGAAAATTAATGTGTTCAAGGTCATCCTGAGGCTGAGAACGAGTACAGAAGTTAGGAAATTTTATCAAGATAATGGGTAATAAAATGGAAAGACTCGTCACAAAAATGTCATGTTATTGAGTGCTTTCTCAGTTGCTTAAAATGATAATGCGCAAAAATACAATGTCTCAAGCCGTCATTAATGAAAACAATATTATAGACACATTTCTAAGATTAAAATTAGCATTTAAATCCTCAGAAAATTTGTGAATATTCAGGCTCAGCCTCAAAAATAGACGTTCTTATAAAAACAAAAGAGTGTAGTTTAAAAATGTCCTGTGTGAAAATATAAACCATGAGTCCAAATGTTTGACGACATCAAGAAAACTAAATGCATACCTGTTGGAAGGGGTGAAACTTCAGAGGTGCAGCGCACGCAGTACAGGCTGAACTGAAGAATGATCCGGATTGGCCATATATTTATAGCCCGTGCAGATTTATAGCCCGTATCAGCATCTGTCAGGCTGATAACACGCAACTCCCGACAGGGGTTCCCGGAAAATGTTTAGTAAAGTCGTTACGTTATACCTGTGGCCTAATTATTTGTATTTTCGAAACACCTGTCTTGCGGCCAAATACAGTTTTTCTCAATTGTTAGGCACATTTTCCAGCACTAACACTGGGCTTTGAAAACTCGCACATGTCCAAAACGAAAAAATTAAAAGCATTCAGTCAATGCTGAAAAACACAATTCAGCGTCAAACGGTTTTGAAAAGCCCATTGCATTTTACCTCTAAGTCAGTTGACCGCAGTAATCAACTACGCATGCCACCATTCGACAGACGTTTGGAATGCCAAATAAATTTAGAGCGAAAAATGGGAAACGCTATTATAATAATAATAATAATAATAATAATAATCTTTAGGCACCAGCATGTTTTTGGTTTTTCAGAGTTGTAATGTACTTTGTGTGCGCAGTTGCCAGCTCTCAAAATTATTATTTCACACTTGTCCTTTGGGCGATAAGTTCAGACTTTGTAGGACTGTTTTTGCAGTTTTGTATTCTGTTGAAAATGACTGCTATGAAAGGATGGCATGGAAAAAAGTAAAGGGAATGAATGAAAAGGTAAAACAAAAATGAAAAATAGGAAGATATAAGCTACTCAGAAAGAAGTCAAAAATTCAGCAAACTAAAAGATTAGCTCTATGTCCAGCCTAGAATACTAGAATGCACTCCTCCTTTTGGTTTGAGTGCAGAATCATAAACAAATAGCGCCCTATGTTGCTACATTTACATGGTAAATTATGCATATTTTGTATTTTCAATACTGCTCAAATGTTTTGATCAACAAGTCTTTTCATTAGCACTGTTCTGCTTCACAGAAAATGACAGTACAAACGAGTGCCAAAAGTGTCAGGACTTCTTTTTCAGTTTTATTTAGTATTTCAAATATTTGGGATCAAAAGGTTTTGCGATGATAACACTGCTATCTACTATTCCCTCCATTAATATTAGCACACTTCAAAAACATAAGCTAAAATGGCAATAGAAAACCTTGTTCTTGTATTTTATTTAAAGGGAGTTCCCGATAACGTAGGTTAATGAACAGGACGACTCCCAATGCACCTTCCTATTCGTCCTTACGCCTATATATACCACCTGCATTCCCACAATCCCCGCTCTTCTCGTTTCTACGTGGGTCACTCGCAACCAGACAGCCTCAGCGCACAGCAAGACTTCGCTTTCCCAAAGCATGAAATCCGAAATCCTACTGAGTCCCTCGGATGCAGAATTATTCCAAGACTCCGATGCTGCAGAAGAATCTTCCCAATCCATTCCCGCAACTCCCGTTTCTCCTCTGCGCACCTGCCTGCACTCCGCGATCTTCGTACCTCCACCGCGAAGCACCGCCCGCTTGCCCCAACCGGGGTGCTCATATTCCAGACCCTGCTCTCCCTGTGATGACGACTGAGGCCGTTCTCCTGTTCAGGCTCCGTGCTGTAGGAATTTCAGGAGGCGGTCTCCAGCGCCGTCTCGCAGCAGCAAAGCCCCTCGTCAACCGCAGCGCTCTGAAGCGAGAGCCCGCGGCTCCCCAGCAAGGCTTACCACGGCTCACACTCCAGGCTCATCCGAGGCTCCACGTTGGACCGTCGCCAGACTCCATCGGGTACTCAAGCAGAAGAAAATCCCCTTCCACTGTTCCGACAACAAGGCCGAACTACTAAAATTATACACCGACTCCCGCGGCAACGCAGCTGATCCTCCCCTCTGCCCGCAGCAGACCACACAGCACTTCCGGGTTCCGCCATCGAAGTCCCCAGCGCCAACGTCATCATGCTCGGCGACATCCTCTCTGCTCCAGATTTGGCGGAAGTCACTCCTTCTGCAAACCAGTCCCCCCCATGCCTACTCCCTCTGTTTACGACCCCTTTGGTCTCTTCTTGTCCCTTGTTTCGTCCCCGTGTTCGCAGGCTGCATTTTTGACCCGTGCACATGCATCCCGTTCCGCCTCCCTCCCTCCCTCCCTCCATCCTTTCCACCAGACCAAACCCGGCTTCTGCAGCTCCTTCAGCCCACAACCAAATTCTCCAAGGCTTCAGCAGTTCCGGTGTTAACCCACCTATACCCGGAGAAGCACCCGTTGCTGCTTCATCTGCTCATCTCTTTTCTACTGCACTATCTTTCCCCGCCCCCTCCCAATGTTACTAATTCTGTGCTTCCTCCTACTGGTCCGCCCCTCCCATCAAATACTCCCCACATATTTTTCCTCAACCACAGTTTCAGTACACACTAGCCACCGCCCTACCTCCCATACGCCCCTCGCAACACATTCCAGACCCTTAGCCATTATCCCCCACTCTTAGACACCAGATTTTATCGGGTACGTACGTCAATCTCGCCCAGTTCATTCAACCATTCTTTCCGCATTCATATTTCAGTCGTAAAAATCCAAACCGTCCTGGGCCCCGCCCGCGAATTTTTTTTTCCTGAACCTTTCAGGCAGTATGGTAGACTCTTGTCCAATCAGAGATCGGCGCGAGCATGACGTCATGCATATTATTCAAATATCAGAAGTTGTATGGCTTTGTATTTGACAGTTGTCCGCTCGCAGGGCAAGAATAATCAAGTGGCTATTGAAGACACGGCTTCTCTCCCCCATGCGATCTAACAGCGACAAAATAATGGGCTACATTCAGTACAGAAAAATAATTTAATTATAATTAGGTCTATGTACTGGCACTCATTTCAGAACTCTTCAGCGAATGATGGTAATTTTGGTGACTAGTATGTGGTTTCGTCCGTTGATATTTTCCAATTGGACAGTTGTATTTTTTACAGCAATTTGCGTGACCGTGCTGCAAAAACGGGTGTAAGTACTTGTCGCTGAAACTACCTTCATTCGCAAAAGAGTTCTGAAATGCCGCTCTCGCTGGAGAAAAAAAAAAAAAAAATTACCGTTGCTGACCGCCAATGCATAGACCTAATTAGTCTAACCGCGCTGACAGCTTGTTAGGGGCGGAATTCAAGAACCCCTGGCTTTCGTGCAGGCTGTCTTTTCACTCTCTCTCCGCCATCGCAAACAAGAGAGCCCGCTTGCAGGCTATGCCTAGCCTACATCAATAAACATATGTAAACTGCCACTTGATGTAGTCGCATGTATGTAGCCTGAAAAACAATACCTGAATACATAGGCCATTGTACTACCACACTGACACTGCTTGTGCGTGTTGCATGCATGCTGGGGAGATGATGAATCGAGTGGGCCTAGCCCAGCTAGCGGGGCCTACACTTCACACTCGCAATTACCAATGAAGGTAATTCTTTTGACAAGTACGTGGTTTCGTCCGTTTACATTTTCCAATCGGACAGCTGTCTATTTTTTACAGCAAGTTGACCGTGCTGCAAAAACAGATGTGCGTACGTGTCGCCGAAATTACCCTCATTCGCAAAAGAGTTCTGAAATTCCGCTCTCGCTGGAAAAAAAATACCGTTGCTGAGTGCCAGTGCATAGACCTATTTATAATTAAATTATTTTTCTGTACTGAATGTAGCCCATTATTTTGTCGCTGTTAGAGCGCATGAGGGAGAGAGGCCGTGTCTTCAATTGCCACTTGATTATTCCCTGCGAGTGGACAACTGTCAAATACAAAGCCATACAACTTCTGGTATTTGAATAATATGCATGACGTCATGTTCGCGCCGATCTCTGATTAGACAAGAGTCTACCATACTGCCTGAAAGGTTCAGGAAAAAAAAAATTCGCGCCCCGCCCAGCTCAAACACCCGACACCTACTCGTTCCAAGGAGCTCACTCCAACCGAGTTCACATTCGCCTTCTCACTCTACCGGGACACAATTTGCCAGTCCTTTCCTCATTGCAGGCAAGAACTTGACGATTAACTTACACTCGTTCTCGATCTCGCTTTACGCTTCGGCGGTACGGGTCTTAATAAATACCACGTACCTTTTACCTCTAAAGCAGCAGGTTCGATTCAGCAGCACAACAGAGTTAACCGGGGCTCTTTAAACTCTAAAAAGAATTGTATTGCCGAATTTTCGCCGCCCGAAAGTTCTTTTATCTAATACGGCGAAAGCTTCCACCTCCAGCAAACCATCCGTATTTTCCCGTATGTCTTCCGCCGCACCCCCACCTCCCCCTACGTCCGTTTTCTTCCACTTTTCGCCCCTCTCTCAGCACGTCCTCTTTCGGTGAAACTGATAGGAAAGGGAGGCCTATCCTTTCCTAGGGGGGAGGATGATTTACAATAATTTCAATAGCACTGGTTGCGATATCTCCAGCTCCCGCTTCCTCCACACCTGCTCATTCTGCGGGGGCGCCCATGCGCGATCCTGTTGCCTGCACAACCCACCTAAATGACTACTACAATTTCTCAAAACCCCCATACAAATCAAATTACTCTCCTCGGCTTTATCTAATCATCCTGATCCCAACTTCGTTCGCTTCCTCATTCACGGCTTTACCCACGGTTTCCCCCCCGGCTTAGTCGCCATTCCCGATCACTCGTTCACGTGCAATAATTTACAATCTGCTCTAGCAGACCCTCATATCGTCGACAAGCTTATAGCTACAAGATGAAGTCGAAGCGGGTTTCATGATTGGACCCTACACCACACCACCTTTCCCCATCTTTCACATCAGCCCTATCCAGTGGCGTAAATATCGACGGTGCAACCGGTGCAGCTGCACCGGGGCCCAGATGCCGTCACGGGCCCATGAAGGAAGAAAAAAAAAAAAGAGCAGCTGTCCAGAATTGCCACAGGCCCGTTTTTGTGAATGGAATAGCTCGGGGCGGTTTGCAAATTTTTTTTTTCCCCCCCACTGGAGTTGCGGACACCATCAGAAACTTATTTGCGTACAGCCAATCGGCGACCTTGTGCCGGACTTCTGAAGGAGTGTCTCGAGACAGTTAATTATTTTCTCTTCATGGGCCTTGCACTAACAATGTAAAAAAAAAAAGCGAGATTGCGTCAGCTTATTCTAGAAAATATGAATGCTCTGAACAGATGATTTTTATCAATTTTATGAGTTGGAAACATTAAAAATGATTGGCAGGTTTGGAAACGGCCACCGCATTTTCAAATGAAGGACACGAAGATTTAATGATTCAAAACCTCTTTCAAAGTATCAAATCATTTGGCTGTACCACACCCCTCTGCCAGAGTATAGCTATGGCCGTCTATTATGTTTCTATGATGCAGAAAGAAAGCACCATAATCAACCTATACTAACAGACGACAGCAAAGTGCGAATACACTTCATTAACAGTGCGCACTTGCCAAACCTGCCGATATGTTTAACGTTCAGTTGCTAGGCTAGATAAAAATAATCTGTCAGCCTACAGAGCACTCATATTTTCGAGAATAAAGCCGCGTTCACACCGGACGCAAAACGGCGTTGTCGCGTGTATTCGCGTCTTTGCATTGACTTTGAGTGTAATTTGTTGTGCAAAAAATCCATTTCGCGTCCGGTGTGAAAGCAGCTCAAGCTGACGCAATCTCGGTTATTCTACTGTATATTCTGGATTTTGTGCGGTGTCACTAACTAGTTTATTATTAATATGTTAGATCAGCGCAGGATAAAAAAGCGGCGAGCTGGGTATTGCTAGACTACATTGATTGTAACCAGCTCATTTTACCAGCTTCACTATTTGAACAAACACATTCATAACAATTCATTTATCTAAATGAGCTTCTAATAAGTGAGTACAGCTTCTCTTTGTTATGAAGTGGAATTAGTGGGATTTAAATGTATGGCAATGTACTTGTGACCTCATATTTGGGAAAATGTGCAC
The DNA here is from genome assembly GCA_029692085.1 of Gymnothorax javanicus. NCBI lineage: Eukaryota > Metazoa > Chordata > Actinopteri > Anguilliformes > Muraenidae > Gymnothorax > Gymnothorax javanicus. Next base: position 69,521,133 of record CM056199.1, read on the forward strand.
CTACTGTCTGTAATCCTTGTCTGGGTTGATCCCCAGTTTTCACCACCCTTAAAATATATGTTCTCTTCAGAAAATGAAAGGCAATTTTTATTGATTTGATCTATTACATATAATCCTATAGTTCACCTGTTCTCTTTCTCATTGATTTGGGTTAATTGAACAAAAAACAAATTTGTGAAAAATGTGGTCTTGAGATGCAATTCTCTCGAGTGGCTGTGTGTGTCCAAGTGTGTGTGTGTGTGTGTGCGCTTGTGTTTAGGTCGGGGGGGGGCACAAAAAAAATATTTGCACCGGGGCCTATCACCATGATGTTACGCCAGTGGCCCTATCGGGATAGCTACCCGAAAATATTCAAAAAAAAAAAAAAAGCGGTTAATCATAGACCCATCATCCCCTCACAGTTCCGCCCTCCCCAGTATCAACAGCCTCATTCCCAGCAACGACTTTTTCAATGCTCTACTCTTCCGTGGGCCACGCCGTCACTCTCATCCACCTCGCCGGTCGCAGCGCCTGGTTAGCTAAAGCCGATATCACAAACGCTTAAGGTCGTCCCACTCGACCCATGTTTTTTGGGGTTTCTTTGGGGTTCCTGGAAGGGGCGCTATTACTTCGCTGTTCGTCTCACTGTACCCCATTATTGTTTCCTCCCTCATTTGGGGTTACGAATAACCACGCTTCTCCCCAAGACCCATTATTCATGACAGACACGGGGCCGTCACCACTCGCCACAGGTTCCTGTACCATTTCCGTCATGTTTTAATTAGATCCAGTATTCCACCCAAATACTTCTCCGGGCATGACTTTCGCATCGGCGCCACCACCACAGCATCCAAGAAAGGAGTTCCGGACCACCTAATTAAAATCCTCGACAGCTGGACATCAAACTCTTACGCAAGCTATATTCGCAACAATATTGACGACGTACGTAAAGCCCATCTCTCGCTGATGCATTAACACTTTTTGGGGGCTTAGGAGCCTACATGGACTCCGACGAGAGACGCGAGCCCCACCCTGAGTCTCGCCACCTGGGGCGCCCAATGTTCGCACAATCACAGACCAAGTCCCTACAAATCACATTCGCCCCGATCTCCTATCGGTCACTCCATCGAATACTCTCCTCCACTTTGGGAGTGGTCCAAAATTAATTAATCTTTTATTAAAGAAATCAAACCCTCAATTTAAAGAAGATGATTTAAGGGAAATAAATGATGAATATTTTCCACAGTCATTGCACCCTGAAATATCCTATAAGAGAAAAGTAATTGAAGTATGTTCCTATATATTTCACTTTTTGAAGTTCACCATTATCAGTAAAAAAACAGAAAAGATCATCCATCACTTCCCATTTCCCTGGGGTATATGTATGAGGTGAATCACGGGTTAATTTTCCTTTATCATCCATCATTATGCAAGACAAAATACAGCAATAGATACAGTCGGCAACAATGGGAACACCCACAAACGTCACATCTGGTTAGAGCCGAGGGGGAAAACAATCCTTCCCCCCTGTCCGCTATACTGTAAAAACGCGGAATTTAAACTTGTCTTGCTAACGCTAAGAAGTTGTCATGACGTACTATGAGTCGCTATTGCCTGCTGACAAGGATCGATATATTAAAAAATTTAATATATTGGGTTTGGGTTGTTGTCTGTACGTTTTAAAACACTGGGCGAATGATCCAACTAAGAGGCCTGCAGACATACACGTTCTGTTGTGGGGTCCCGCCATAATCTGCCAAACTCGTCCTCTCTTCTGATAGCTTGAAGCCAATTTTTTCTCCTTTGTGGTTCCATTTTATTATTTAGTAAAATGTAAAACTTTAATTGGTGCTTTTTTTGTTTATTTGCAGTGCAAAAGGGCACACAGCAACTCTTTGGCATTATGGCTAATGGCAGAGACCTGTTTGTTTTCACCCTCAGCTCTACTTTTGTGGGTGTTCCCTTTGTTGCCGACTGTATCTATGATGTCTGACAGAGGGTTGTTGCATTAGAAATGTAAAATGGGTTTAAGAAACTAGGAAATGGGTTGAAAATAGTCCCTGTGACTATTAAGGAAATGATAAAGAAGTTAAAGGCAAATGGCAGTATTAAATATCTGTGTGAACATGTGCCTATTTTTATGGCAGCATTATAATGCACAGAGAAGATCCACATCCTTGGGCTGGGACATGACGGAACAGAGCTACCTTAGTAGGTTACTCCAAAGACAGCACAATCACCTGAGGAGAATTCCTCAACAGCCATTCCGCAATGTGCGTCCACTGGTGTTGAAAGTGTTGAAAGGATCTGATTACGCTCACCTTATCACCACTACCAAACCTATATAACATGATGTCAAGGATGGTCCACTGGTGATCCTCACTGGCCTTGGGTGGGCTTTCTAGGGTGCTGAGGGGTTCAACTAAGTTCAAGTTTAAGCATCAGGACATCTTTCTGTCTGACAGCAATCCAGATGATCTTCAGGAATGTCTAAAGGATGTGGTAACTCAACGTCCATCTTATCGGAGAATAAAGTTTTGGCGGCAGCTCCATTAAAGATCTGGAGGCCATCAATTTTCTGGAGAGCCAGATTCAGGGTTCAGTTTTGTGCCCCCCCCTTCCTGCACAATGTAACTGCACCTAAGCAGAGAGGTCCAATCCAGTCTGTCCTATCTAACTTGGGAAATGCAGAGAAGAAACTCAAAAAAGATCCAGAGAAGGGAACTGACTATTCAGCGGAGATTGCCGAATTCATTAAATCTGAATTTGTCACCCAACTTCAGTCTGAGGGTGGTGAGCAGTCAGAGGAGTCATGGTACCTCCCTCGCTACTCGGCATACCACAACAACAAATACCTGTCTTCAACTGTTCATTCATATACCAGGGCACATAACAGAACGACCAGCAGTTGCCAGGGCCTGCGCTGGGTTCATCTTTGCCTTCAGTCCTCTTAGTATTCTGACATTATCTTTTCACTGTCAATGGAGCAATTTTGGTGAATGTTTCATTTGGTTCACTGTTGCCTGAAGACCGAACCCTACTCCAATTTATTTTCGAGACCTCTGCCGTGAGGACCCACCACAAATGTATGAGTAGCAAGTGTTTCCATTCAGTCGAACAAGCAGTCCCTGCTGTGCAATCTCTGCTTTGCAATGGCTTGCTCGCAACCACCAGGACAGTTATCCCAATGTTACAAGATCAGCGCAACAGACAAAATTTTGAATTTTCTAGCTGCCACATGTCACTTCAATTTGTGAAGGCACAAGAATAGAGCCCTTAGCAGCAAATCCTTTGCAGTCAACGACTGCCTGAATCCTGCTACCCATGGACATTACTTCAGAGAAGAGCCACTAAGCTAATTCCGGGTATAAAAGATGAAAGCTATGAGAAGAAGCTGAAGATCCTTAATCTCTTTAGTCTTAGGAAAAGGAGACTTAGGGGTGATCTGATTGAGGTCTTTAAATATGTTAAAGGGATTAACAAAGTGAATTATGTAGGATTCCTTCGACCAAGTGTTGTTAGTAGAACTCGGGGTCACAAATGGAAGTTGACCAAAGGTAAATTTGCCACTGATATTCGGAAATATTTCTTCACCCAAAGAGAAATTTCGATGTGGAATAGCTTGCCTGACCATATTGTTGAGGCAGAGACCTTGGGAGTTTTCAAGAGCAGGCTTGACTTAAAGCTAGATACCATTGAGTCATTGAGTATCTGAAGTGATATATTCACAATGGTATAAAGAAACTGGTGAGCCCAGTTGGGCTGAATGGCCTGTTCTCGCCATTCATGTTCATGTTATGTTACTTGATGCTGGGTCTCTTCCCTGTTGATGTTCTGCTTAGCCGTGACTGTAGCTGCAGCTGTCTTCAGCTTCTGCCTACTCTAAGGGCGTTTTGCCTTCAGCAGGTAAAAAGCAAGACCCTTTGAATTCAGGATATGAAATTGACTGTTGAGAAACATTACACTTTTTGGCCTAAAAAAGATTTGTTGGGTTTTCTCTTTTCACTTTTTAAAGTTTCAGGACCATGCCTCAGATGAAGAGTTAGGTTTCTTCTCAGCCCAGAGAATGGCAAGTACATTTATATTGAATATTATTCTGATAAAATTATATTACATTGAATGAATAGGTCAGGCAAAGGTCAGAGATCTTACACCCAACTGCATGGAAAACTTTATCTTAAACTCCTTTTGGCTGTCATGTGCATGCCAACTAAGCATAATGTATTTCATTTACTTTTATTTAATATATTCAACAATATGATCATTTTCAAACACCTTTCATTAATGTTTTGTCCCACATGGTAGTGTGGATTAGAAGAGTGTCCTTTAAACATACTGTATTTCCTTTGAGAAATTAAGTGTATATATAGAAGTAAAAAGCATGCGCATGCACACGTGTGTGTCTAAAAATATTGTCACTAATAACAAATAAGGGCTAATAATAATAAAATCTTTATTTATATAGAACCTTTAGAACAGCATTTATTATAATTACAATCATAAATCTTAATTGACCTGCAAAGTGTGCACAGGATGGGACTACAGCTGTCAGATTGTCATTCACAGATCAGTCAGTTAGCATGACAGCTGGACAAACTGTAGTGTTTGTCTGTTGTGTTTATTGGGATCCAGAAAAACAAGCATAAAATAATCACGATCTATAACAAACAAAATGAACATGAAATTATATCTGCCGCTATTTCCTCCCACGATTCCTCACATAAGGTTCTGTAAATGTCTGTTGTACCTTAATGAGGTTTAATGTGATTCTAATCTCTTTTTTTCTCCTTTCTGCCTGGTATTTCATTCTCCCTTGAAGAAGCTGACGGATGATAATACTGGTCATGGCATGGCACCCGGAATGAATGAAATCATGTCATCCCTTCATGGTCGGTGTTCAGATTGGAATTAGCGGGGTTGACATGTCAGAACACAGTGGCCCTCATTTATCAAACGCGTACACCAAAAAAATGGGTGTACGCCAAATCTCCCACAAGGATCGGCATTTATCAATCTGAATGTGAGCTTAACGGTCATAAAAAATCTCACGCCAGGTCTGACCAGGCGAACGCAGATTTGAAACCAGCGTACAACATGCAGGAACAAGTGCAGCTGTCAAAATGAGTAATAAACCATATGCAGCGATGTGGACGTCATGCTGATGTTGGTCTTATTAGTAAAATGAATAAATAGACTAAATAAATAAATAAAGACATCTGTGTTGAGAAATTAATTAGACTTATATTTTGAGACAACCTGCTTGTCAGGCCAGACGGCTAACAATTGCAATCAATTTGATTACGCGCAATGCGTGGCTTGACAGATATGCACTGTGGAAAGTCAGATGCTCATCCAGTCAGATATATATTGAACAACAAAAGAAACGCAAGTTAATTAAAGGCAGACTGGAAAATAAGTTTGCGCGTAATTATTTTAGAAAATCAAATGTATTACTAGCGTGTGCACATTTACAATCGTTTCATCAAACTATTCTTTATTTTGCAGTCACTTTGACTGAATAACCATGAGAGTACATTAACTAACTAGCTAACTTGCGTTTCTTTTGTTGCTCAGTATAGGCCTACAGACACTTTGACCGTGATCACATTTTGAAAATGGCAGATCTTCTATTGTTAGAGGAATAGCTTCTGTCCGATGTGAGTGGAACTTTCGGCACAAAGAAGATCTCCTCCAGGAAAGTGACGAGTGGCTGCTCGTTTTGTGTGGCACCCAATAAAATGTCATGGAGTAATACTAATAAAAGTACAATAAAGAGTGACCTCTGCAGACTGTATTTTAACAATTACCCTCATGCCGCTCCGATCGAGGCGGTGGGGAGTCATCCGTGTCCCCACCGCCTCGCATTCCCATGATGCAGGGGGAGCCCATCAGTGCTGCCACGCGCTCCTCGAACGGTGACATCTGGAGGTTCGAGTCTGGTTGGCCTCCACTGGTCTGTGTGCTGCTGTGCCTGAGCGCAGAAACCTTTTTTTTTTTTTTGGTGGCTATCTTAAAATCGGACCACTTTTTTTAACCTACATGTAAAGCATTTGGATTGTCAGTTACGTAGGCTATATAACATGAAATATCATGGATCTATAAATTGAATTTATTAAGGCCGATGTTATTCACACTTATACACGTGGCCAATGCTGAATTTTTTTCTTGGCCACATTTATAAGTGCGCCAGTTGATGACCATTCCAGTGCCATTTATAAAGTACCGCTTAAAATAAGTTTGGCCAAGAAAAAACATTTTTAGCTTTGGACACACTTAAAATAAGTGTGGGCAATGGAGAAATGTGCATCTTGGCCACACTTATACGTGCGTCTAATGCAAATTTCGATCAATTTTTGTGCTTGGACGCACTTAAATAAGTGCAAATAGTCACTTCGATTAATTAATGAATGAAATCAAACCTATGCTGCACTCCGGTTTTCCACCTCAATAGTTTTCCAAACTGCAGCCTTCTGGGCTCCCTTTATGCCACTCTTAAGGCTCCCTAATAAAATAATTTTGTTTATCTCCACCTCAGATGTGATAATTTATATTTCCTCCTCAGTGAAGTTCTTTCTTCTTTGCGGTCTTTCGAGAGTCCATGTTGTAAAGTGGGCAGGACTATGCCTCCCGGAGCATGAATTTTAAGGGGCGTGTCATATAAATTACGATGGTTTCAGCTGCCAGATTTATCAACGCCACGCCAGTTCTACACCATATCAGCGACGTACACACTTTTAGTAAATCAGAGGTGACACCTGGCAAACGCTGATATTTACACCAGAATCTACACCAGATCCTACGCAAGTTTGATAAATGAGGGCCAGTATGTTTATTAAACAATGATTCAGGGTGTTTCCACATTATTGTCCTGTACTGAACTTAAGTACCATTACGTTGAATAACTAACAAACCAAATGTTTTCTCACTTATTATTACATTCACCTAGACCTGCCAGAAATGATTAAATTAATGAGGGAGTGTGTGGAGTGTGTCCGGGCATTGATGTCCTCGTTAGGCTGGGGGACCCCTTCATCTGCAACGTCATCATCTCCTGTGGACAGTGAAAGTGAAATTGTATGTTATAATTGAGGGATGAACATATGTATTCATTACTTGACAGTTCATTCATAAGGAATTCTATATTTGCACTAAGGACCTTTTGTCTTTGGCAGCATCATCTTGTGTTGGTAATTGGGTCATCAATAAAGTGATGGGATTTAATAGGTTACATGTTTCTCAAATCAGTCATATGAATTATCTTGCTGTCAGTGGGAACCTCAACACCACTGGTCATAGCACTCCCTAGTGGTTAATATATACTAGCAGTGCTTCCAAGTGAATATTGAATTAAGCACATTGTTGGTCATTCCTCATAAGTAGGTAGAGATAATCTGTCCAATTTGTCCTCTCTTTCTCTCCCATATGCAGCACCCCTTGGCAGGCAGCACAGTGACAGTTTCAAAGCGAGCCTTCCTGCGGCTGAATAGATCTCGCATGACCATTTTTGCCCACACTGCAAAAAATGAAAGGAAAAAAATACTAGGTAAGATGAATTTACTTATTTTAAGACTTAAAACACTTATTTCTATCACCATTTTTCTTAGTAAGACAAAAAAATTTGTCCTTGATTTGAGCTTTTTTTTTGGACTATCTTGCCAATGGGATAAGTACATTTTCACTTGTCAAGCAAATAGTAACTTAAGTCACTATTTTCTTGACAAGTGAAAATTTACTTACCCCACTGGCAAGCAAGTCAAAATAACTTCAAATCAATGACAATTTTTTTTCTATCTTACTAAGAAAAATGATGATAGAAATAAGTGTTTTAAGTCTTAAAATAAGTAAATTCTCCTTCTCCTAGTATTTTTCCTTTTCATTTTTGGCAGTGTAGGAGCTGGCTGTCTTGGTATTCACAAAGGAGGTCCTTGCACAGTCCACCCTAACTGAAAAGTCTCGGAGGGGAGGGGCGCCAAAAACACAGCTTGATGTTGCCAAAGTGCTGGCTATTACAGGTATGTAATTGTTTTGAGTTACATGTAGTCTATTTAAAAGCCTCTGTGATTATGCCTCGGTGCGCATGCACGCAAGCGGGGCATACGGTAGTTCGTTTGTGTGTCTGTCATTCTGTCATTTATTCTGTCTGTTACCGGGATAGCCGCTCCACCGGTCAAAATCAAGTCCTAGAATATGGCTCTATGGGTGAAATGCCATGATATCTTGGATTTAAATTTGCCAGATTTTTGAGATAGAGCTTTGTTTTCGACTTACAGCACTATTTGACACTTCCATAGACTCCAATAGGAATCGAGGAATGTGGAAGTAATGCGTGTCATGGGGAAAGCAATTGTTCCAAATAATGAATTCATTTTCATTGGAACACGCTTGCAGGCAAGTTTATCAAATGACTGCATTTTTGGGAAATTTGTCGCATTAGCTGACCCCTAATGAATTTTGTTGTTAGCGTCATTTTCTGTACCCAGCTTTAGTTTATGTTGATCGTCAGATAACAACCTGGTAAATTCGTATTAAAGTTAAAGTAGATGACGTGAGCAGCTCTTAACGATCTAGCATAACCACGTCATTTGTTCATTTAGCTACCTTAAATTAATTGCAGTTATTGGTGTTCGTTTGAGTATAAAGTTTATATTCGCTTATTAGATTCGCTGATAGTTTCAACCGCATTTTATTGCTAACTAGTTAATTTTGTTGCCTACCACACTACTTCTGTTCAATCGAAAGTTCTGCGATTCAGTGTGAAAATGAATGGAAACAGCTTAAAATATCAAATCTATTCGATACACCGATTTGATCGCATAGCAGCAAGTAACGTCATTAGGCTACACACAAGTTTTTATTTGCCTCAATGCTGTTAGGTGGGAATGCATTTTCACCGCCTTTATTCGCATGAATATTTTTGGCGAACTTCAGGTAATTCCATTGACAAGTGGATGGAAACATAGCTTCTGTCAAGCATAGATGCACAGCTAGGGCACTCTGACATGTCCACACAGAATTTTATAGCTTCATCAAGGGACATACTTGTCACTGCTGCAAGCACCGAGGCATCAGCACCTTCGGTGCTTTCATTTCTATAGCAGCTAAATCACACTGAAACAGACCACCAGTAATTATTAAATATATGTTGGACTATATACTGGTAGCAATATTGGTTTACCATACTGATACAATTTCTCACAGTTTCCTGATGGTACTGTCCAAAAAAACTATGAAGATGCTGCGTGACTTACAGTATCTTTTGTCTATTCAGTGAACAGACACTGTTCTTCTGGAGTTTCCGCGGACAAGTGTCTCTGATGTGCGCGCGGCCATCAGACGAAAGTGTAACAATGAGCAATTCAGCCAAAAAAAAGGAACATAATGTGTGGTGTGTGTGTTTCTGTATGGTGGGAGGGGTTAGGCGTGCAGTAATAAGGAATGTTTTTTTTTTTTTTCATTGTTCAGTATTCCTCAGTGTTCTTTAAAGTTTATGTGTAATGTTTAGGTCTGCTGCCTGAAATGGACCTATTTCTACAAAGTGTACTAAAGTACCAATATTTGAAAATGTGTTATAACTTTTATAATGAAAATGTTTAAAAGCCATATGTAAATGTTTCTACATTTAGAGACAGTACAAGTTTTTGTATTATTTGCAGTGTACTATTATAATTTGGATATGGTTCAAATACATTAAAGTATATTGTTTCACCTGGAAGTACTAGTCCCACAAGTCTTTTAGCGTTTAGTATACTGGTAATACATTTGCAAGAATGTGCCAGGTAGAAAGTAGAATAGCAAAGCGATGATATTAACTGCAAAGTATGCTTTTTTTAGTAAGTGGAATAAGCCAAAAATATAATTAAGCATATTCTTACCACAGTAAGAATATAAGTATAAAGCTTATATATTTTTAAGACAGTAACAAACTAGTTAGTGACTTTTTCTCAAAAAAAGACATTATTGTAGCCCCGGACGGAGTGTCCAGGGGTACAATGGATTTGTGGTGGTCGCGCGTTTGCGTCCTGGCCCAGAAGTACCTCTACATGAGGGAAACGATAGAAGATAAATGATAGTGATAGAAGAATAACAGTTTGAATATCATGTCAAATTTTTGCTTCAGAAAACCGATTTTTCTTAACTACTAATTTGAATACCACTGGCTCAGTTTAGATGAAGTGGTTACTACAGAGGACTGCAAATTTTTCAGTCACAAGAGAGCAGTTTTGGAATTTCTGGATCGATAGTATGGGCAAGTATATTGAGCAGTTTGCACAGGAGGCTTAGCTGAGGGGTTTCATTTATGCAAGTCTTGAAAAACAGGGTGGGAGTTGGGACTGAACTCGCCAATATTGTAAACTGTGTTCGAGGTCAGCTTGCTGGTGAATATTCAATAACTGGTGTGCCATCTAGTGAGAGAATAGTGTAACTGCGTGCATAAATAGAGCAGCCCCATGTCCGTTGGCATCAACATCTGTACTGACGGGTTATGGGTCGGACTGGAACGTGTGTATATATATATATATATATATATATATATATATATATATATATATATGAAGGGTTCATTTGCAAAAACAATTATGTGGATTTTGATTTATTTTCCAAAATCAAAATTTTAAGTTCTGCAATCCAGGTAATATCAATCAAAGTAATGTTGGGTTATTTTAGTAAGATATCTCAAAATGTTTTACTTTTTAAAAATTCTGTTTTTTGATTCTGTAGTCAAAGGAATATTCATCAAACTGCGATAGTTTATTTATTTTAAGAATGGCCTTTGTCTGTTTTTGCAAATGAACTCTTCATATACTCGCACTCGCACGCACGAACTGAAGACCTAAAAATCACCGTTGAAACCAGTGACCACATAAATGGTCAAATGTTATTTCAATTGTATTTCGTTGTGATTCCACATAAGTTCTTTGTAAATTTTCTTGATGCAAATGAAATTACTTCAGTTCATTTATTCATGCGCTCATTATTCTTCGTAAATTATGTACGGCACAACAGGCTGAGCCATGAAGTTATGTAGGGGAGAGCGGGGGCAAACGGATCAGCGGGGCGAGCAGGTCACGGACATTTTTCCCTGTTACACTGTAGTCCGGAGGTTGCTGTTTGGTACACAGGCACGGTCTCCCGCCATCCGCTTGGTTTTTAAATTTCATAGCGATCGGACCTATCTTGGCGGAGAGCGACGACAAAACAGGATTTTTCCCTCGATGAGTAAAAAAAATCAAGAGACAGTATTTTCCGTTTTCAAGGTTTATGTTTATTAGTTGAGGACTGAAAATGTATTGCATCTAAAAGACCCTTATGTATGCTAAGTATCAGTGAATGTTTCATTTTTCATGCTAGCCAATGTAAGATGCTCGCCGGCAAAATATGGAGGGAGACTGTAGCGGGGCAAACGGATCACTGCAGTCCGGGTCAAACGGATCACGGTCCAATAATGAAGGACAAGAAATAAAGGAGCTGGTTTAAGTTCAGGAAGTAGTGGAGCTGTGCATAAAGCCCATAAAGCCAGTAGATGGCAGTCATAAATTGGTTTAAACGGGTTACCAGACTATTCTATTCCCATGTTTACATAACCATTTATTTATGAATATTTTGTCATTTCCCCTTAATTACAAGAGAAAATATCTTGTGGAAAGGGCTAATAAGAACAGAAAAACATTATCTGAAACAGCTTACCTCAACTAAAGCAGCTGGATTACTTGCCTTGCTGTTAATTGAAGGAGGGACGTGCGGTCAGTGCCGGTGAAGGCGAGCAAAATGCAGAATGTAGCCTAGTCACAATAGCTAAACTGGTATGATATGAATTCAACATCTTCATTTGCTCAAAGGACTCAACTGAAGCTTAAATGAGTGTTATATGCAAATAATATTCAGTAATTAATTGTTTTGTGGTCGATTTATGCAGCTGATCCGTTCGACCCTGTCACTTGATCCATTCGTCCCCACAGACAGGGGTGAACGGATCAACGCGCAGCTGCATTTTCCGGTCCAATTGCATCACACTCGTTCATCCAATCTTAGAAGACTTGGTTGGGATTTGTAGAGGACATATGTACGTTGTTCACAAAAAAAAAGGGTTACCTTAAAAAAATGCGTCTCTGTGCAGAGAGGGAAATACGAAGAAATGATCCGTTTGCCCCCGCTCTCCCCTACGCGAATATTCCTCGGAGGTTTAGCTTATCTTAACGGAAACGCTGGCAGACAGATGCTGATGACCTAGCGAGCTTGTATTGTCATTAGTGAAGACATAACGTTTGCTAACGAACCTTGCATTAGGCAAACACTAGGTCTGCTAAGCAGTAATTATACCCCCGACATAGTCATATACCAAGAATTCCGTCCGTGCGTCCGCCATTCCGTCATTCCATCCGAAGGCATTATTTGTCCGATCGATATCTCAAATATTTTTGGATTATTTTCAAATTTGGCACACATATTCTCTACCACAGGGAGAAGTGCAGTGCAAAGTGTCAGCCATCTGGGATGATTTTTCGCAAAAATATCGCCGTTTCCTGTTTTTGGACTTCAATATTCAATGGTTGTTTGTGGGTTCAATGTCAATTTGTCCGATCGATATTGCAAATATGTGACCTGGATCTGGTGAAATGAGTCACAATGACCCAGATATCAAAATTGAGAGTCTGGTACCAATGGAAAGATAAGACAATAAGCTTTAAAATGATATCCTGGTTAAAGTCATACCTTGGATTGTTGTCAATACGGCCATTTGAATTATGATCTCCCACCCTCTTTTTCCGGTACAAAACTGGAGAAAATCATGTTTAAAGTTTTTTTTGTCATTTTTGGTACATATCTTTAAGAATCCTCAGCATGCAAAGGGATAAACTCAGCATTTTACAATTAAAATTCACAAAAGGCATTTGGATACATAAGAAAATGTTATTAAAACAGGCTGAAGGTTAAATTATTTCAAAACATTTATTTAAATACATATTTTATGTATGGATTTGGTACACTTTCCCTCAGTTTGGGTGAAATTGACCCTGGGCATTATGTTTATATGAATTTGAAAATTATTGTATACATATTGTATACATCTCAATTCCCAACAAATTAAAGTAACGTGATGAGACAGTGTTCATTAACCACTCACAGATTACTACTAACAATGTACAGTAAGTGCCATTCACATTTTTGTGATAAAATAAAATGTTTTAATTTTTAGTAGGGCCTATTTATGTTGTTGTTGACTGCATGTACCTGCATTATTGTTATGAATTCTTTGGTAATTTCGGTCAAACTAATCTAAGTAGAGAGTCGTAAACCTGCCTGTAACCACCTTCTAACTTGTGGAGTAGTTTGGAGTAGAGGACACAGCTGATGTGTGATCTGTTTAAAGGGGGGTGGCTGACAGTTCCAAGCTTCAGAAAATGATGAGGAGCTCTCCACCTTTTTTCGTCATTTCAGATTTACCACACAGCTGCCGCAGAGTTAAAGAATGCACATGAATCAATGACAATCTAGTTACTACTCTTTTCAAGAACATCCGATTGATAAGATATGATCAATGGGCATACGTACACAGACTGAAGGTGACAGATTGAAGAAACTGCACCAGTCAAATTGAACTTGTGGCTTCGACTTCTTGTGAATGTCCGACATCTAATGTAAGGAATCGACAGGGCATTGCGCAAGCAAACGCTGTACATGTGTATGTGCAACTAGATAAAATGAAATGAACCAACTTTGTCTCAGCCTATTGTTTTGCTTGTACTGTCTTGCCTTGCATGGTTGTAGCTGTACTGTTATATACCCACTTTTCTGGAAGAAACTTTGCTATAAGCTCCTGATAACAATTTCTTCTAAAACAAAACAATTCCGACAGCAAGCTACTGAATGAGCTAAAAGCAGAAAGACGCAAACGGTCTAAGCGTTGCTTGTGTGGAGCTCGCGAATCGATTACTTGTACCGGGAAAAATTCCATAACCAGTTTAAACTTTTTCAGCTTGTAATTAGCCAGAATGATTTTTAAAGGGGATGATATTCCGCCTCGGCAATGCAGAGAAATCGTTTGTTATACCAGACACAGCTTTAGCATCAGAGAGCTATCCCACCCTTACGAAAATTCTTGGGTTAACGGTCTGGTGTTAATGGGGCTTTCGATTGGCAAATCATGTGCATTTGCATAGCTGTTTTAAGCTTTATGATTGGTTTTGTGAGACATTTAACAGAATATTTGGAGAGCAGAGAAAGTGACGTTTGAGAGGATATCTGGAACTCAGGGAAATCCTCAGCAGTAACGTAGTAGCCTACTTGATGAGACAAAATCAGAGTTTATTTCGGGCATTCTTAGTAAGATCTGACCATTGTATGTGGACTTAAATAGTCATTTAATTATGTTTACATAATTTTTTGGACTATGAAACTTCAGGAGATGATTTTTGAGTACCTTTTCTGTGAAATAGGCTCAAAAAAGAAAAATCGATATTTTCAGTGTTTTTTAATGTAATCTGGCTCTTATCTCAAAATAGAACGTTGCAAATTCCGATTCATTTCGCTAGATCGGGTCACATATTATACATTGGATTCTTTTCAAATTTGGCACACATATTCTCTACCACAGGGAGAGGTGCAGTGCAAAGTGTCAGCCATCGTCATTCCACCATTCCGTCCGAAGACATTATTTGTCCGCTCGATATCTCGAATATTATTCATTGGATTCTTTTCAAATTTGACACACATATACTCTACTACAGGGAGAGGTGCAGTGCAAAGTGTCAGCCATCTGGGATGATTTTTCACAAAAATATTGCCGTTTTCCTATTTATGGAAAACGGCACACACGGCGCCCTCCTCCGGAATACACGGCGCCCGCCACTGGAACACACGCCGCCCGCCACCGGAACACACGGCGCCCACACCTGGCGCCCTCCTCCGGAATACACGGCGGCGCCCTCTGGAACACACGGCGCCCACCTCCGGGACACACGGCGCCCACCTCCGGAACACCTGGCGCCCACCTCCGGAACACTGCTCCCCAGACTGCACGCTGGACAAAAACTGCTCCCCTCAATCTCAGCCTGGCTGGGTCCCATACTGGCAGCTGCATTCTGTCATGGTTTTGCCCCCGCCGGCAGCAAACAGGAAACCGGCAGGCACAGGGACCATGTACCCAAAAAGTGGATAAGGGACCCACACGCACAGGCTGAGTAAAAAATAGAGATGTTTAATAAAACTGGTAAAAACACAATACAAACTCAGGGGAGCAGCGGCACAACAACACAGGGCTCATGCTTCAGAATGCAGCTGCACTGCCAAGCTGGCAGTGCAGCTCATAAATACCATACACTTAACCTCCACTTCAACGAGCAACAGGTGTGGCTCGTTGAAGTGGAGGCGAAGACAGCAGGAGGGGGGAAGGACTGGGAACCATCACATCTGGTTCTTGCTCTGCTTTCAGACAATGATTTTTTTTTACACAACACTGCCACCGAGTGGGTCTAATTAGCATTATTCTTTCTATTCCGTGATGCTAATAGGAACAAACATCCAAAAATGTATTTTGACCAGTTTTTTTTGCCGCAACTGATCGCGAAAAAAGGTCGACCATGCAGTTACAATGCCCGTTAAAATTTTAATTTTATATGGGTTAGTGCCTAATCCATACTAATGTCTAAAGACATTATTAAACGAGGAAATGAATAGATTGATTTTGTCACATGACCTTGACCTTGAAGACTAAAGTCAAATCCAATATGGTGTGTTTGATCAGCATACATGATTTGTCATTAGTATCCAATACATACCGAAGATCTAAAGCCAACATTAAAGGACTTTTAGGCCATTTTTGTCATTACCTGGACTTTGTTGCCCAAGGTCAAATCCAATGTCGAAAACAACCAGCATACATGATTTGCTATTAGTGCCCAATACATACCTAAGCTCTAAAAACAATATTAAACAAATATGGGCCATTTTTGTCACATAACCTTGACCTTGACGCCCAACATCAAATTTGACTGACTGCCTAAGATTGTTCAGCATACATGGTTTCCTATAGGTGCCCCAAACATACCTGAGCTCTGCTTGCCATATTCAGCAAGTTATAGCACATTTTTGCCATTTGATCTTGATGCCCAATATCATTCAACTTTCCGAGAATGTTTGGCTTACATGATTCTCTATAGGTGCCTCAAACATGCCTAAGCTCTAAATGCCACATTAAGCTGTTATAACACATTTTGGCCATTTGACCTTCACCTTGAGGCTCAAGGTCAAATTGGAACAACCGAGAATGTTTGGCATACTGATTCCCTATAGGTACCTCATCCATATCTAAGCTCTAAAAGTCATATTAAGCAAGTTATAGCACATTTTTGCCATTTGGCCTTGACCTTGAGGCACAAGGTCAAATGTGACTGACTCACAATGTTCGGCATACCTGATTCCCTATAGGTGCTTCATACATACCTAAGCTCTAAATGCTATATTAAGAGAGTTACTGCACATTTTTGCCATTTGACCTTGACCTTGAGGCCCAAGGTCAGATGTGACTGACTCACAATGTTCGGCATACCTGATTCCCTATAGGTGCCTCATATATACCTAAGCTCTAAATGCTATATTAAGAGAGTTATAGCACATTTTTGCCATTTGACCTTGATCTTGAGGCCCAAGGTCAAATGTGACTGACTCACAATGTTCGGCATACCTGATTCCCCATAGGTGCCTCATACATACCTAAGCTCTAAATGCTATATTAAGAGAGTTATAGCACTTTTTTGCCATTTGACATTGACCTTTCGGCTCAAGGTCAAATTCGACCAACCGACAATTCTCGGCAAGCATGATATGCTATACATGCTCAATTTATACCTATACTCTAAATGCAATAATAAGCAAGTTACGGCACATTTCGTGGCAAAACACCCTGAAAAATGATGAAGTCCAGACACGTTGCCTAGGTGGCACTATGAAGGAGCGATTCAATCAAAACGCTGTTTACACCGTTGAAGCAGGTCATGATACCGATTCCATTGCTGCGAGAAAAAAAAAAATTCATCAATTTTTGAGAAAATTGCACTCAAGTGCCAAAAATGGCCGCCAAGTCTAAACGAATGATTCAATCAAAAAAATTTTTCCTCAGGCATTAACTTGATGACCCATTTGATCACATCCCCAATAAAAAAAAAAAAATTCATCAGACCGTTTTTGAGATACAGCTTTAAACGGACGACACCGCCAGACACAAAGTGGCAGCAATAGGTTAAAAATCGGATTGGGGACGGCGGGGTTATCAGTAACCTCTGCTTACTTTTTCACTTGTTTCATTTAAGGTAGACTGCAAACAGTGGCATATCGCATTCATGAACATATGTTTCACTTTTTAACATTACATTTCTATCGAATGCTTCTTTGTGTTTGATTGTTTGATCAAGAGAGCAACGTTTTAAAATAGTGCCGTATTAGCTTACACCTGGCAGTGAAAATAAACAGCCTGGAAAATGAGGTAGGTTACCTTATTAAGATTGGGAATTCGTAGCATCGGGCGAATTTCAATATGCGCAAAATCGCTGGCTAATTTAACTATGTTCTAATCATGACACACGGAATGCACACTTGTCCACTCGCTCACTCACTGTCTTTATATTGTTTTCAATGTAGAACATTCACAACATAATGCCGTACATAGTGCGTGAGTGCACATTTCGAATGCAGCCTATTCTAACCAAATCATCTCCATGCAAACTGAGCTGAGCTGTTCGATATCAAATCAGCCCATCACAGAAGGCCATGACAGGACTGGTAGGTTCCCCATGCACAGAGAATCGCTGAGTCACTCAGTGAAAGAAATCCTTGCTCACGCACACCTGAAACTCCTGCTACTCACGCAAAAAACGTTCATCCTGTCACAAATGTAACCACATCATTGAAGGCACGAGACTTTGCTGAGTGTGTGGATGTCTTTTTTATTACTCTGAGTGATATAATGTTGGAATTACAGCGATCTAAAAACTCTGTGTGTTTGCTGTTCTCCCAAAAAATTTTGGGTGATTTTTGAATGGGAAAGATAGAGAAATTAGACGTGCCTCATATCCTTTGACTGCTCCCTGAGGCAAAACTATGTATGTCTGTGCTACAAAAACTATAGTACTGTGACAATAACAAATTTTCCTGCGTTTTTGAGAAATTTCATGAAGAGGGATTCAAATTTGTGGAAGTTATAGTGATATGAAAAGTATTTTTTACAGCCTCTGTGCTCCCAGCTCCCACTCTAGGTGTGACATCACGCACTCTAGCAATCAGAACCCAACTCCCATTCTTTCCAAAGGGAAAAATTTTGTTGGTTTTTTGGGAATATTTCGGACGCTTCATCCTCTAACCACTCTCAACGTGCATGTGAAATATCAAAAGGATCAGAGAAGAATTGCAGTCTGTAGAGCGTTCACAAGAAAATCTCCACAGACGAGGACGTGCGACGACCGCAAATCCATAGTACCCCCGGACACGCCGTCCGGGGCTACAATAATTTTTAATGTACTTATAATACGAACAAAGTACACTTTAATTTTACCAATTAAGCATATATTAGTACCTATAAAGTCATATACTTAAAGTATACAAAATATACTTTAAGTTGTTCCACTTCAGCACATAAAAGTACACTAAATACACTTCAAGTTGAGCTTTTCTACAATTTAATTACAATTAAAATATATTTAGTACAAAATTAGTTGTTCCAAAATAACGCTTCAAGTTAACTAATCATAAACACACTTGAAGTATAGTGATGATTAGTGTGGCTTCAAGTACACAAAAGTATGCTAAATTTCAGTACACTAAGCACATTTATTTTTCACAAGGGCAATCTACAAAATTGAGGTACCATACTAAAGAGGAGAGTCTGCTGAGCTAAATATGTCAAAATTGTGTGTGTAGTGTCAAAAATGTGGGAAGACGAGCAAGTTATAAAACTGTGTTTTGGCTTCCCAACCTGAATTTTCTTGTCTCATTTAATATAGGAGTTAATGGCATATCGGTTCGTGCTCCTGTCGCTTTTCGGCTCATACTGGGAAAACCGCCAGTCCGATAGTTACATTTTCCTGATCAGCGCAACTTTTGCTACAACATAGATATGAAAATATTTATGTGGAGTGAAAACTGTGGGAGTTAGAGCAAGTTTATCCCTAGGTCCCACTGGGAAAAAATCATCGGCGAAATTTTCTCCCGATGACTCCCGATGCTCGCGATGTTTTTGCCAAAAAAAATGGAGTAGTCCCACTAGAAATTGCACTTATTAGGTATCGGGAATGGTCCGGTGTACGTTGTGAATCATATCGTATCACACTTTGTTGAATCAGATTTTGTTCAATCGCAGTGCATTGTGATTGAGTTGTGTATCATATTGTATCAGTCGGTGTAAGTATGTACGTATGTATATGCATCTTAAATGCATCTGATTGTGGACAGTGTATGAAGATGTGTATTGTATCGACCTCATGCCAGGGATGCCCTCAGCACAATCTATACAGACCAGTAACACTATTTTTGTTTATATACAGCAGTCCATGGTACAGAAGCCCAGGTTAGGGAGCTAGCTAGCTAGAACCAGCTAGCTAAGACCAACTGTTGTGGTGGGAAAGAAATCTTAAATACTGTAAAAATCAAAGTATTACTATAATCACAGTTCAACAGAACGTAGCCAGGTTCATATGGCCCTTTAAAATTACTGAGAGGGAGTTTGGAGCTGAGAAGAGGCAAAAACTCATGAATCTGTCAAAAAACCTGATAAAGACGCTCCTGCAGAACCCTCAAGGCCGGCCTAATGAGCTAACCTTCCGGAATGACCATATCGGTCAGCCTGGTCCCACTACCTGAGTATGCGTATCTGAGTGTTCTGGAACCATCCATGTCCTCAGATAACTTACTAAACTTTAGGTGAACCCAAGATTTGGGAGACTTAGGTGTGGTCTTCGAGCGTCCCTGGCAACTGAGAATGAAGGTACACGATTATGTAATGACAAACTTGTTACTAAGGGTGGAGGGTTGCAATGGGACAACGTACCAATCAGCGTCAATAATATTGGATAAGGTAGAAGGAGTCACATTTAATCCCACCTAAAGATACGTGCCAAAAGGCCAATAAATATGAAAGTTCAGACTACGTGGGTGCAATCGGCATGGGGTGATTGATGAAGAATGAATGCTATGTGGTTTGCGCAGACCAGCCTGGGTTTTTTTGTGCTTCATCTGGATGGATTTAATAAACCCAATCGCATCAGACTCTGGAGAATGCGTCCATTTTTTTGGAGATAGATTTACAAGGGTCATGGAACACTTTATCCACTTGCTCGGACTAAGTTTTTTTCCTACGACACTGTGTAAACTGGAAGATGACCAAACATTTAGTTACCAGTTTGTTCAAAGATCATAACCAGACTAATATCCAGAATCCATAACATAGTTACTAGTTTACATAGTCTATTAGCACAATATTCCTAAACACAGTAACTTGTGGCTCTAGTACGAAAGTTTAACGGGCGCAATGGCAAGACCTTTCCTTGTCCAGCTGTTATAATAAGAAACGAGTAGAGATTGCTACAAATGTTATTTTTAATCAATAGACTACACTTAAACATCCAGTAACTATCGTTCTAGACTAGCTAAAATATTTAGAATAGCGAGATAGACAGCTATGGCACGTTCAATCAAGTCTCATCTTTTTAGAGAAGTGTCAAGGTCATATCTTCCTACAATCTATATAAGAGATTATTTGGCTAAAACTTTGGATCTTGATGATGAAGGTAACAGTTGTATTAGCATTATGAAGATCTATAAATCCTGTGGCAAGTCAAGTGGTCTTGCTCTACAGATCTATCTATCATAAAAGATGAGCTGGACTTATTTCTTTAACGTAACAATATCTTGAGGGATAGCCAACATGGTTTTCGTAAAGGAAGGTCATGCCTGACAAACCTTCTGGAATTTTTTGAAGAGGCCACCAAGACTTATGACCAGAGCAGGGCTTATGACATCATATATTTGGATTTTCAGAAAGCATTTGACACAGTACCGCATAAGAGACTAATTTTTAAAATGAGCTCCATTGGAGTTACAGGTGGTATTCTGAAGTGGATTCATAACTGGTTGCAGGACAGAACACAAAGAGTGGTGGTCAGTGGTATATCATCTGAGCTAGGTAGGGTGGGGAGTGGCGTCCCCCAGGGATCGGTGTTGGGACCCTTGCTGTTCCTCATCTACATTAATGACCTTGATAGGAATATTGAGAGCAGATTAGTGAAATTTGCAGATGATACTAAATTGGGGGGCTTGGCAAATAGTTTAGAGTCCACTAAAGTGATTCAGGATGATTTGGATAGAATTCAGAATTGGGCAGAAATGTGGCAAATGAAATTTAATGTAGCGAAAATGTAAAGTAGTACATGTAGGTAATAAAAACATTAGACGGGATTACTTCATGGGAGGTTTTAAACTGGAATGTGCTCCACAAGAGAAAGATCTGGGAGTGATTGTTGACCAAACCCTCACAGGCTCTAGCCATTGTGCCGTAGCTGTTAAAAAAAAGCCAATCGGATGCTGGGATACATTGCCAAAAGTATTGAGTTCAAATCCAAGGAGGTGATGCTTCTTTTTGTACAACACATTCGTCAGACCACATCTAGAGTATTGTGTACAGTTCTGGGGACCATACTTTAAGAAAGACATAGAGGCTTTAGAGAAAGTTCAGAGAAGAGCCACGGCTAATTCCGGGTATTAAAGATGAAAGCTATGAAAAAGGCTGAAGATCCTTAATCTCTTTAGTCTTAGGAAAAGGAGACTAAGGGGTGATTTGATTGAGGTCTTTAAATATGTTAAAGGGATTAACAAAGTGAATTATGTAGGATTCCTTCAACCAAGTGTTGTTAGCAGAACTCGGGGTCACAAATGGAAGCTGACTAAAGGTAAATTTAGCACTGATATTCGGAAATATTTCTTCACCCAAAGAGTAATTTCGATTGTGGAACAGCTTGCCTGACCATATTGTTGAGGCAGAGACCTTGGGAGTTTTCAAGAGCAGACTTGACTTAAAGCTAGATACCATTGAGTCATTGAGTATCTGAAGTGATATATTCACGATGGTACAAAGAAACTGGCGAGCCTAGTTGGGCTGAACGGCCTGTTCTCGCCATTCATGTTATGTTATGTTATGTTATGTTAGATCAAATATTTATTTGGTCAAAACCCACGTTAGTTGAGCGCATGGATTGTGCTCAGACACACAGTATTTGGACACTACAAGGTTATTCACATGTTCTGGAAAAAAATGGTATATATAAAGTATTCTTTCCATTCACTGAGGAGTGTGTACACTTTTTTTTGCATAAAAATTTTTCAGTTTCAGTTAATTCTACCAGACGTGTTATCTGTTAAACCACTGCAGCATGTAGCCTAAAATTCTTGAAGAAAGAGCTACTTTATTCAAATCAGGAAATGTAATTTATTTTTTCCCGTGCACAGTAACAATTCAGTTTCTTACAAATGTTTCACACAATACAGTGCAATTATTATTATTTTCCATTATTGATTGAAGCTCTTGCATTTAAGTTGATTACAGTTGTTTAATTGTTAAGATTTTTGATTAAAACTGTGATATTGATGTGTGACTGTGATGTTTTGTTATAGTACTTCACAAAATGTTGTGTTAGTATCTCTTCACACGTGCATGAGCATATACATACACACAGGTCAAGGAGGGGGCGGGGGTTGTTTGTGTATGAACATTTTGAACCTTAAATTAAAGTAAAACCTTCTCAAAAGAGTGCTTCTAGTGCAGACTAGACTCTATGGTGAAGCAATTACCATGTTAATCCATAAATTATTCACTCAGTCTATAATGTAATAAAGTTATTACACTATTAGGAGAAAAATATTTTGCTCACTTCATAATGTAATAACAGATGTGAAATGTAGTAAGTTATTATATAATGCGCAAAAAGTTGTTACGTTATGAGCTCAGCATTTTTGTCACATTATTGACCAGTTGTTACATTAAGAGTTTTTATTACTTTTTTTGTTACATTATGCGTCATTGTTACATTATGCGTTGTTGTTACATTATGAGCTCTTACATGCCATGTGTAAGAAATGAGGTCAAAATATCCAAAAAATCAGCTAGACACAGCAAAAGAATGAGAAGAAATAAGGGCAATGATGTCATAAAAAAGATGACAAGGTATAGTGCTGCAGAGATATCAACCTGAATTAGCATGCTAAATCACTAGCTGCGCACCGTCCTGTGTCATAATACCAGTTTCTGCCATGGGTGGCGGTATGCCGGCAACATAACAGCCAGCCAAACTGCAGCGCACGAATAAATTGCACGGCTTGAGGGTGTACTTGAACCTCATGTCAATCGTGTGGAAGGTACATTAGCTAAGAAGCTTGAAATGGCTTCCATGATAATGAACCCTAAATGAACGCACAAAACGTAATGGAAAACATTGCATAATGTAATGAAACATGACTGAATGTTTAGTTGTGACTAATGATACTTGATTGCTAGAAGAGGTCTTGCTAATGAAGACTGCATATCCGGCAAACTGGTTGCATACTGTGAAATTAGCATCAGTTGGGCAGCATACGTAACGTTGTAAAATGATCTTGTCCCTAGTTTTACTTGTAGATGAGCAGCTAAGATTACTTCATAATTTTGAACTTCGCTATAACTGTTTTGACGACGTACGGTAAAGTGATGGTCTACTAACAGTGGCGATTGACTGGCTAGCTGATTTTGGGATCAGAGACTGGTTATGGTGGAGTCCGGCATTATAGATTTATTCACGCAAATGTTGTTTCAGCATTAGCGCTTAACATTAGCTAACGTTACGTTGACGCTAGCTTGCTCAACAGCAGCGAATGTTATCTAGCAAATGAATTTATTTCGAATGAACAATGACACGTAATTTGGACATATTTACTGGATCGGGTGATGGGGAGTTGCTTGAAAATGTCATAGTACAGAATCACTTGACATCAACTGACATTCGTTCATGTGTTTATATCTTAGAGTTTTGGAGTCAGAGCGGCCCTGTTTGGATTGTAGATAGTCGGCTATGGCCCTGGGGTCGTTAGGAAGGTGGGGGCGGAGCATGGACAGTAGGCTTGATGGGAGGAGGGACTGTGCCGTTTCTCGATTGTTACGCTAGAGTAGACCAACTCACTCTCTGCAGGTATACTGCCCACATTTTCTTTGGAGTATGTAGAGTATGAATTTAATTTTTGGCTGCCATTACACAGGGCACCTTTAAATGATCATGAAGCGCAAGTTAAATCGCCTGATGTGCGAAAAAAGTAGCGCATAAGTTTCAGAGCAGTTTGTCTTTCGTAAAGCATTGGCCTATTAATAGGTAAATTATTTTTCTGTACTGAATTTAGCCCATTATTTCATCGCTGTTAGATCACATATGGAGAGAAACCCTGTCTTCAATTGCCTGTTACGATAATTAGAAAACGCATCAATAAAAGAAAATGATTGAGAACCAGCCAGGACTGATTGTCATAAAGGGACGTGTCTGTGCCCCCACAATAGATCCGCCACTGAATCAGTGCCATGGGAAGAATGCAGTTTTTAATCATCGCTGAAATTTCGGCGAATATTCGGGGATGCAACCCCGACATCGGGAATGTGTCACCGAAAGTTTGCTGAACTTTCGCCGAAGATTCAAATATCCCCGAAGGTCCCCTGATACTTTGGCGAGACATCACCGATGCTTTGGGGATGCCTCGGGGAAAACAATATTTCACCAAAGCCCCCGGAGCTTGACCGTGGCTCTGGAAAGCTCCAGCAAGGCCTCCCCGGCCTGTTTTCCTGACAAAACGTCAGGAACACATCGGGAAAAATTTCAATGCAAGCATTGAAATTTTTCGCAGTTCTCCCGATGGTTCCAGATGGCTCGTGAAGCTCCCGAAGCTTCTCCGGGACATCGGGGAACCTGTTCCCGACGCCTCCTGAGGTTCATCAATTTCCATCGGGAGTTCATTGCCGAGGCAAAAAATGCCCAGTGGGACTGAGCCTTTAAGAGAAGACTTCTTGACAATTTTACAGCTGTTCTGCACTCTAACAGTGACGTCACCACACTCTAAGTTCACAGAATTGATTGAACAAAAATATTTAAGAAAATTATAATTGAAAAATTACAGAAGTTACGAAAAATTTGAAGAGCGAAGAAATTATACAAGCTTATCTTTAGATTATCCAATTTGTCATACTTTTTGCTAAAAACGTCATTCAGAGTAAAAAATAGCTGAATTTTGAATAATCTGTCCCATTGTTTCCTGTGGGGGAAAAATATTGATATAAAATTTTATAACTCATTAAATATGAAATGATAATTGTAGCCCCCGGACGAAGTCGGGCAGCTACTTTGGATTCACGTGTGTCGTCGCCACTGCCGCTGCGTCCGCGTCCGTAGACGCTTTCTTGTGGACGCAGTACAGGCTGCAATTTTTGACTGATTTCTTTCATATTTGGTATGGACATGTGTTACACTTCACTTATGGCACCTAACCATTTCGGTTGCCATGGCAACCGTATTGGCCGAATAATATGCAAATTATTGGCAAAACATAGGGATTTCACTGTGGACGCAGTACAGGCTGCAATTTTTGACCGATTACTTTCATATTTATTGTGAATATGTGTCACACTTCACTTATCACGCCTATCGATTTTGGTTGCCATGGCGACATTATTGGCAGAATAATATGCAAACAAGAGGCTCCTCAGAGCCTGTATTCGGGCCGGGTCTAGGCCTGGGCCAGTCGCGAAACCACTCGCGCGCATGAGCAGGACAATCGCGACCCCGAGAGAAAAAAAAAGAAGAAGAACGGAGCCGAAACTTCAACTCGTGGCCTACCAGCCCAAGTAATTAGTGGCAAAACACAGATTTCCTTGTTTACGCAGCACAGGCTGCAATTTTTGACCAATTACTTTCATGTTTGGTATGGACATGTGATATACTTCACTTATAACACCTATCGATTTCTGTTGCCACGGTGACAGTAATGGTCGAATAATACGCAAAAAAGGGGAGAAGTGGGCTTTTGGGGGCTACACCCATGCAGTCGCAGCCGACTGGACTGCCAAGTTCAAAACAAGCTGAATTTTTTAGTTTGAATGACGTTTCCAGGTTAAAGTATGTAGGAGTAATTTGTCAGCAAAAAACATGGAGAATAAAGAAAGAAAGAAAGAAAGAAATAGAGTGTGAAGAACATGAGTGAAATAGGCTAAACTGTTTTCGAACAGACTCGCAGTGTCTGAGTCCTCAATTTAGCAGGGTAAAGCATGTGCCAATGTCAGCCCAGTTGATTGTTTTTTATTTAAATGTTTTTTTTTTTTCATTTTATATTTTTTTTCACTTAGCAAGGTTAATTTAAGTAGGCCTGCTAAGTCGTGCTGGGGAAATGCAAATTAAAGCACAAGAAATCAAGGAACGAGGAGCCAAGTGCAAGCACCGCGCAAAGTTGAAATAAGATAGGCTACTAAGCTTACCAACTGGTGAACTTTGATAAAGTACGTTGCCACGATGTGCAGATGACGAACTGAGAACATTACGAAGTTCCATCACCACCTCTCTCTCCTCCTCGAGTACCTGGCTGCAGCAACATGGTCGACCTGTAGGACCTCCACTGTGGGGACCCGAAAACCCACGTGACCTCCACTGTGGAGTATCAGAAACCACGTGGCTTCTACTAGGCTATGGGTTCCAGAATCGTTACGCACATCAGCTTAAATTAATTTGCGTGTTTAGGTAAACGTAAAACGGATTGAATGACCACTTACAAAAGTGGTGCTGTTTTGGCTATACCGGAATCGTTACGCACATCAGCTGCTTCATTCATAACGCATACTGATTACGACTCTGGACTTCTCGCACTTTTCTTTAAAGGGGTTGGAAGCAATGCATGTATTTCATGATATTTTAAATGAAATAAGATCATTTGAAACGTCTTTATGCAGTTCCATTGCTTCCACCCCCTCCATGCACAAGGACTTCAATTCCACGCAAGAATCTCTTACATAAGCGTTGATTGAATAATTGCTGACTACAACAGGGGAATGCAAATATCCCACTCAAACTCACACCGAATGCGTGAGAGTTGACAGGTATGCGTTATTAATGAAAACTGGCCACATCTGATAATGATAGATACCATTGAGTCATTGAGTATCTGAATTGATATCTTCACAATAGTATAAAGAAACTTGCGAGCCTAGTTGGGCTGAACGGCCTATTCTCGCCATTCATGTTATGTTTTGTTATGTCGAGAGTTTTTGGAGTTTCTGTAATGGTAATTTAAATGAATGATTGAAAACAGGTCATGACCAATCATTAATTTTAAGGGATTGTCTGAGCTTCCCCTGTTGCCAGTTCACGAGCCGCCACTGGAAAATGGCTATCCTTTTTTCGGACTGCACCAAGACTGGACTTCGTATGGATGTGCGAGTAAGTTGATTTAATACGCTTTTATAATATGCTAACGTTACCCACCAAAAAAGCTTTCCTCGCTAATTTCATTTCATTGTTTTGTTAGCTAGTTAGTTAACAACAACTGCTAAGGTACCTACCTAACTAGTAACGTTATCTAGCTGGTCTATTAGCCAGCTAGCTACCATTCTCATTGGCTAACTATATCGTTAGCTAATTGCTTCTTTTTTCTTCACAGTTCTTCACCACAGAATACTGCTTGAACTCTGAACTCACACATTCTTCCATAATTGTTTTTAATTGTTGCACTTACAGGCAAATACCACTGAATTTATTAATACAAATGTATTATGTTTGCCAGTCTTGAAACTGTTGTATTAATATTTCTGCGTAGGCTGCAGTTGAAGTTACTACTATTACTACTTTACACTACAATATTGATTGAGAATTGCATATGAGACCAGGATGACACTGTAATAATAGCAAACTGCAAAAATAAAGACACATTTATATTTTTGGCTAGTAAAAAATCTGATGGGCTGGTAATTTTTTTTTCCTTCTACCAGCCAGTTTGGACCCTGTGCATACCATATCATCTCTCCAAGCATTGCACACCAAAGCATTCCAGTAAATGAAAATTGTAGATTTTAAAATACAACCCCAACAACAAAATATTGGCAAATTATGAAAAATTTAAATGAAATCAAAATGGAGTGATCTGAAAAATCCATTCACCCTCTACTGTTTTGAAAACACCTGTCAGGCAACTACTTTAGTTTTGGTGGTTTGACTAAACCTTAGATAGTCTGGCAGAATAATTTGATTGGTAATGACTTGTGCAGGTCCTGTCCCCCTTAACTGTGGGAATTTCGTCTGTTTCATCTCTTCCATACACATAACCCCACAGGCATTCCAAAAAATGAACCTTTTAAGGCCAATAGAGTCAAGTAAAGGGTCAACAACCAAGAGTTAACACCCCTGCAATTCCAAAGACAACAAAGAACACCATTGTTACAGCCTTGCAACCTCGGACAACACAAGAACCTGTCCTCTTTATATTTATTTTTCTTTTTTTTACTTTTTGGGGGTTTTTTTGTTTTTTTGTACCCTTGAATGCTGCCCTGGATTTGGCCATTCGTATGTTTTTAAGATAGTAGTCAAACTTTTCAGAAGTATTTTAATTTTGAGCTTCCCTACCTCCTACAATACTTATGTTGGTCTTGTTAGAAAGAGACTGAAGCAATTAATCTCTTTATCAGAATTACATACTGCTTTGCTACAGAAAAAATGCCGGCATTTTAATACATCAGTGTCAAGTTTCATGAGCAACACTTTGTCATTGCTTACAGCTTTGGACATCCACAGGTTCACCGATCAACACTGCCTCCATTGATCCCTACTAAAAGAGGGGGGAAGGCAGCCCCCCACCCCTTCTAAACCACATTAATATGTGGGTTTTTCCACTGACATCTGTGGCTGGGATGTGGGGTAGATATCTGTCTCTTCCATCAGAAGATCTGGTTGTCTTTTAATTCTGATACATCAATTTTGGTCCTCCTTGGGACAATTTCAGGAGATACAAGCTTTGGTTTAGTGTTTTCTTTCTTTGTTGTCTTCTTTGATTGTTCATGTCTGTTTAATTCTTGCTTTGGTAGCAGACCCTTGTCTGTAGACAGTACATTCTGTTGCAATTCTAATTAAATTTCCTACTTGTAATCAGATTCTGAGCTTTGTTTTTGATGAAGGTTGATCCAGCAGGTTGCTCTGCCAATCAACAAATTTGACACTTTGACTGTTAATTGATATATTTGATGATAATTAATAAATTGAATAAATTAATTTTACATGTTGGATAAGTGAGGGATTTTAACAGATGATGCACTTGTATAAGATGGTTGGATAGGGAAATTTTGCACAGTTCAATTCAACTTCACTTCCCCAATGCTTAACACATTATTTGCTGCTTTAATTTTTTAATGCAACTGTTTATGGAAAATATTTACTTCTAAAATAAAAGGAGCTTCTAAAAATGGGCAAGTACCTCAAGGTGATAGATTATTGTGGATTGCCAATTAAAGACCCCAGTGCTAAAAGTACTTAAAGGACTAGTGTGTAATATTAGGCATGGTTTATTGGCAAAATCTGAATATACTACCCATTAATATGTTTATATAAGTGTATAATCGCAATAAAATAAAATTCGTTTGGTTTTCGTAGGCTTATAATCATGCGTTTATATATACATGATGCAAGGGCCTTGCTTTAGAGACGTCGCCATCTTTCACCGCCATGTTGGTACAGCAGCCCGACCGGCCAATCCAGCCAGCTTGAGAACGCGTTTCGCGTGTATAAATCCCAGTCGTGGAAGACGCCATTTCCGCAAAAGTGTTTTGGGCCTCGGAGGCCACCGTCTTTTTGCCGACAGGAGGGGTGAGCGTGAGTGAGTGAGTGAGCGCTGCAGTCTAGAATCTGAATGCTGGATGTCACTGTTTCCCCCCCATTTTACACACTGGTCCTTTAAATCACAAAATGCCCATTTTGAGAAAATTGAGGCAGTGGACTTAGGTAACTACAAAAGACATTTTCCCATCCTTACCTCATGGTGTGTGAAAATATGACTGCAGCATTTCTAGTGCTGTGCTGTTCAATTTACCTATAGATCCATTAACTTTATCCATCATGTTGAGAATATGGTTACCTTTAAGGGTACAAATCTGTTTTTTTTTTTGGATATAATTTAATACATATGACCAAAACAAACGGGAATAAATAAATGTTTTCTCCGAGAATGCTTGCAGTCCCCCAAATATTGAATGTGAAAACAGTTTTTGCGACCCGCAAAAACTCCCCGCGCTATTTCATATACCTCATTAGTATTCATGTATTCAGTACGCAGAAATGAAAAGAAGTTGCCAACAGCAAAATGCCACAGCCAAAGAAATATCTGACTGATTCAGCCTGTAAAAGTGCTAGAAAAGGCCAGGAAGAAGATTGATTGAAGGCCAGGATAAATATAAAATGCCAAAGTGACCACTAGCAAACTTTCAA
Organism: Gymnothorax javanicus; assembly: GCA_029692085.1. Lineage (NCBI taxonomy): Eukaryota > Metazoa > Chordata > Actinopteri > Anguilliformes > Muraenidae > Gymnothorax > Gymnothorax javanicus. The sequence continues at coordinate 69,551,618 of CM056199.1, forward strand.
AGCCAGGTTTGGAGATCTTTCTAATGAAGATGTGGCCAAACTTTTGTCACATACGTAAGTAAACTTGATTCCTGGTGCCTAATGCCCGATTTCCCTGTTTCCTAACACTTTCAGATCATTAATGTACTTGAAATTCTCCCATATTTGTAACTAGACATATTTATAGTAATGACTTTCTAATGCATAAACGTAATTTATTTACTAGTAGTCGAATCTGATGACTGATCTGGACTTTTCATGCAAATCGCTCATGCATATGAAGTAGTAGGCACGTCAAAATGGCCACGGTCCAGGAGGCGCAATGGCTGATCGTAACGGTCGAGTGATTGCTTTCCTTTGGAATTTATCCTTGTTAGGGGTCGAGGACAACATTAAAACTTACACACAAATCTTTTTATTGGAACAGCCTGGCAAAATATGTGAAAAGAAAGTTGAGGATAAGGAATGAATTGATTACCTTTTAGACAAACTAATAGGATTTTGGCCATTTTCCCCTCTGCAGGGCATAGGCCAATGTAATAACCTGTAAAACATAGAGGGAATCCAGCTATATATCGCTGCACAAAGGGTAAGGCCAAAAAAAAAAAAAATATGTGATCCCCGATTCCTCAGACATCTCTGTTTTAAGGGTCCCCTATTATGTCACTGGATGCACATCAAATTAACCATCACAAGTCATTTCAGAATTTACCGACAGATTTCAGCTGGTTTCTTGGCTTTCCATCCCTTTTTGCATCTCCTTTTCTTCATGTGTTCAATACATATTCCCTGTGTCATTCCACTTTATCACACATAACTTAATTTTTGGACTTATTTGTTTTGATTTATTTGTATTTGTGAATTACTTGGGTTGTTACCAACATGTGGTGAAAATTTCATGTCAATAGCCCCATTAGAAATATATTTACTGAGAAAAATGTTGTCGGGTCCAGTACTTACTTTCCCCGCTGTATATTAAGGAGCTGTCTATGGAAATTTGGGGATTCAAAGTGCTATTTTAAGCTTTAGTCAAAGGAGATAACGACCGATGTTGGTTGTCATCGCCAGTTATCATAGAAGAAGAAAAATACCTTCCAGATTTTGTTTTGCAGTTGAGCGGATGTACCTTGTTCAAAATTGTGAGCATGCGCAGTAACTGTGACACAACTCCTTTGATCAGTTCCTTCAATATTCTGGTGGCCGCTCTCCTTAGTTATGCCACAAAGGACATTGAAATGGATGTCATGATATGGTCTCCAATGCTTTTTAATTACCTATTGAAATCATTTTCAAAAAACAATTAAATTTACATGATAGAACATAATATGCATTGTTTTACTGTTTACTGTGGTTGAAGGTTTATGATTTTATTTTCTTTTTTTTCGAGATGTGCAAACTTTGTCAGAATTGGGTTTGTATATGTCTTAATATCTGGCTTATGGAAAGCTTGGATGCTTCTACACACCCCATCTACACACCTCAAACAGTCCCCGATCTTTCGTGCGTCGACTTTTCATGTATTTATTTTGTATTTTTCATGTAACTGACAGCACTTTAATATGAGCACTGTAGCACTTTATACCCTTATTCATTTGTAAATATCTCTTACTGTCATTTGTCACAATCTCAACAAGAATAATGTGCTGGATTTTGCATTGCTGCAGTCTCATACTCCATTTACACACCTCAAACAGTCCTTGATCTTTTATGTGCTGACTTTTCATGTATTTATTTTGCATTTTTCATGTAACTGACAGCACTTTAATATGAGCACTGTCGCACTTTATACCCTTATTCATCTATAAAAATCTCTTACTTTCATTCCTCACAACAAGAATACGGTTTTGGATTTTGCATTGCTGCAGTCTCATACTCCATCTACATACCCCAAACAGTTCCCTCTCCCCCATCTGACCATTACTTGTTTGCACTTGAAAAGAGGATAAACCCATTAAATATTTTAATTGCACTGTCCTTGTATTGTGAATGGCGTATTTTTTTCTTTCTGTTCGTATCTTTGTTTTTTTAACTTTGTATTTTAATGTATTGTATTGTATTGCATTGTATTGTACTGTATTGTCTTGTTTATCTGGCTCTCTTTTAACTATACTGCCATCAACCTGCCTAGGGACTACAGATGTAAATTAGCCACAGTCTATAATCTGGCATATTTACATGTAAATGTTTATTAATATGCACTGTCCCAATTCTCTTAAACAAATAAATAAATAATAAATTATTAAACTATTTCATAATTTAGCTTAGTCTTGGTAACCCTGATCTAAATTGCTTAATTAAGGCTTTATTGCTTATTGCCAAGCTTAATAACTTAATTATGGCTGTTAAACATGAGCTTCAGTTCGGCTGTATAATAATAATCATAATAATGTGTGATTATTGCTTTGTGAAGTTTCCGTGATTTACAATTTTACAATTTGTGATTTTTTTTCAGTAGCTTGAGGCCTGCAGTCGACTCCAAAATTACTGGCACCCCTGACTGACAACGCACAAACAATACTTAATAAAATACTAAATAATGTATTAATGGAGAAACTCTGCTTAACAACATGTGAGAAATACTGTTCGATATTAATGTTCCAATGGAACCAACCAAAATCATTTACTGATTTAATTAAGAATCAACCTCCACATCAAGGTTTCATAATTAATTGCACCCTTAAAGATTATTGCAAATAACACCTACCAAACTTACGCCAGGAATTATATTCCATTATTTTAGTGTTAAAGGAGCTGTGTCACAAATAAGATGCGGGCTCAGAACATACATCCCAAGAAAGTGAATCAGCTTAACTGCAAGTCATAATCTGATTCAATCCTTGCCAATCTGTCTTCATTTTGCATTGCATTTATATATTTTATTTTCCCTGCCACCATGCTTTTCATATTAAGGAGCTTTCTTCGGAAATTTGAGGATTCAAATTGCTATTTTAAGCTTTAGCCAAGGGATATGAAGACTGTAAGCTGGTTTCCAGCAGCAGTAATCATAGAAGAAAAATACATTCTAAATTTTGACTTACAGTTGAGCGGATTTACTTCGTTCAAAGTCGTGATCATGTACAGTAATCGTGACACAACTCTTTTAAGGAACTATACTCAGAGGCAATGAAAACGCAACACCAGTTTGGATTCAAATAATTTTGTGACTCAAATTTATTTTCTTATTTTAACAATTCAAATATGTTGGGTGGGTTGACTTTGATGAATTAAATGTGTTAATGGGCCGATTTGGACAATAATAAACAGATGCATTAAACATAATGAGCACAAGTTGAAAATGAAAAATCACAAGACTGAACGGAACACACATTTAAAAATGAACTCAAAAGAACAGTCAGTATCGGGTGTGACCCCCATGAACATCCACACAGGCAGTACAACGTCTCCTCATGGACCTGACTAAGCGTCTTGGGTTGTCTTGGGGAAGTTGTCGCCACTCTGCCTGTAGTGCATTCTGGAATTGCTGCCTGGTTTGAGGTCTGGGTACTCTAGATGAAAGAGCTCGTCCCAGTTGGACGTACTACACCCAAAACGTACTGATGCTGGACACACTACACCCAAAATGGTGAGCCACTTGCCGGGCACTTACTCCTGCCTCTAGCATACCCAGGGCCCTGTTCCGTTGTTCAGTTGACAGACGTGGCATTATGACACTTAAAAATGTGTTTTGTGTGGCTTTTATCATGCCTTTAAATAGGGAAGACAACCCCTCCTTCGTTTTAACCACTGTACTTGCACAACTCCTAATCCCATATGTTGTACTCAATATGGATTGATGAGAGTCCAACTCACTGTTGAGTTACATGATGATCATTCATGTGTAACGAGGTACACATTGTGACCCCAATGGTCACTTAAGAACTCAAATGGGACTACTCAGGTCCTGAGCGAAAATAAACCAAAATTTAAAGTGTTGCGTTTTCATTGCCTTTGAGTATATATCGAGCCATTACATCACTCCCTGTTTCACTATACGGCATATAGGGCAGTGCTCAGCAGTTTTTTCAGGGCAGCGCACAATTGGCTAAAGCGCTGCAAGTATGCAAATTGGGAAGGGACTGCCAGGAAGGGATATTAAAAACGGTTACCTTGTTCGTTGCTCAAGTGCATCCTGTTGGCCAGCCGGGCGCTCGTCAGTGAGATTCTTAGCTTGCTTATGTTCGGGTATCCTCTGCCCTCGTTCTGGGCGTTTCAGATTGGGCATTCCAGATTCGGGTGGGATTGGAGATGCAAAATAAAAAAATAAAAAAAAGCACCATAAGGCGCCACCTGCACAACCATAGGCTCTTTAGAAAGGTTGCCAGAAGAAAAAATTTTCTGACCAGAAGACACAAAAGCAAGGGCTTGGCATTTACGAATTTCATTTAAATTATGACTGGAACAAGGTGCTTTTGTCAGATGAGACCAAAATTGCACATTTCAGTCAGATCCAGCATTGGCATGTTTGGCGTCGAAACAGATTGTTTTGACTTCGGTTGTTTCCATCGAAGCATTAATAAAGTGAAGTATTTCACACATGTTGGTTTATTTCCTTTCTCTGTAATTGAATTGTCTTTTTTTTGTATTGTTTTTGCATTGCCTGTCAGGGGTGCCAGTGATTTTGGAGTCCATTGTATACAACGGTATACCTGATCAGAATTTATCCTTGAAAACATTTATCCATGACATGCCATATGATGACAAAGAGTTTATTCAAATTCTGGGATTGTTAAAGCTGGTTGAACTAAGACCATCACAAAAACTGGTTCCCCAAGATAATCTTAAACTCCACAGCACTGTTCCTCGAAGTATTTCAACCTACAAGCAGTGCACTGCATAAGGATAAATGCAATCTTACACAGAGTCCGTTGGAGTCAGTGTCTAGTAGGCCTACTATATTCTGATGAAAGAGCTTGCATCGTTTTTCAACAGTTTGGCAACATTTTTTTCTTTAGATTTCTCAGGAATTTTTTTTATTTGCTCCAATATTTCCTCAGTTTTAAAAGAGTAGATGATTGGGTTGAGAAGTGGGGGGATACAGGCAGACAAAGACGTGTTGATAATTCTGGTGTCAGTGTCAATATTCACATTAATCCAAGCTATGGTGTATGTAACATACAAAGGAACAAAAATTACAGCGACTAAAATTAAATGTGAAGTGCACGTTTTAAATGCTTTCCATCGACTTTCGGATGATTTGATTTTCAGAATGGCGTATATGATAAAAATGTATGACACAGCAATGAAGCCAGAAGGTGCATAGTACAAGGCTACTGTGACAAAACTGGCCATAAACCAATTTTTAGAATAATCACCGCAAGCAATCTTAAAGACGGGACCATGATCACAGAAGAAGCTGTTGACAATAGTGGATTTACAATACACCAGTCCTGGAATAAAGGCGACCATTACCACATCTATGATTAGCGGGATTGTCCAAGACACAGTAATAACCACCATCATTTTACAATTGGTATTTAAAACATTGCTTCTTAATGGGAAACAAATGGCAATGACCCTGTCATAAGCTAAAACACAGAGAGCAAATGCTTCCATAGCTGCAAAGTAATCAACGAAGAACATTTGGGCCAAGCAAGGGTCATAATACACGAATTTTGAACCAAATACATGCAAATGGACCGCCAGGGGAATGAGCGCAGAGCTCAGGCTAACGTCCACTACTGCAAGGCTGAACACTGCCATGTATTTCGGCGTGTGAAGAGTTTCTGCGGTCCAAATGACCAACATCAAGATTGCATTTGATATTAGTGTGAGGACGTATACAAAAGCGAGGAAAATAAAGTAATATTCTCCGTTTTTTAGCGCATAGAAGCCTCTAATGTAGAATCCAACCGGGCGAGTGACGTTACTCAAGTCTTCTGTTGTCTCCATTGACAGCAGGCTTCACTCAGATTTAGGTGTAGCAGGCTCCCTGTGGCTGAGAAAAAAAAAAAAAATTACAGGACCTCGCGGAGTTCATGCATTCAGTGCAAGACACTTCGCGGGACATTCAACAGCCGCAATTTCATTTTTCTTTCGATTAGAATTATCATTATTACGTCTTCTGATTTAAAACTCAACCCACCAGGCTGCGTTTCTTATTGGGGAAGCCGGGGCACAGTGAAACAGAAAAGTTTTTTGTTGATTTTTTCTGTCCTGGGAGTGATAATAATTCCATATCATTCTACATCTGAAAGAGGGCGGTGTTGTGCATTAATACAAGGCAGCAGATCTTTGCTAACTCTCGCTTAACTGATGAGAGGGTTTTGAAAAACAGATTTTGGGTGATTCGCTGTGCCCCAGTACTGGGGTAGAGTGAATCGGCTTTCAGGGCACAGTGAATCACTCCATTAACGTGAAGGGAACGCCACTAAATTTGCTTTAATCAACTTTTATTTAACCTTTAAAGTAAACAAATGCCATTTAGGCCGAATGACAGATCCTTTCTAATCATTCAATGATTCACAACAGGACGCTGAGTCCAAAACCCTTAAATTCAAAAGTCAAATGCCAATACTCAAATTCACAAGTCATGTTTGTACTGCTCATTGTTCAGTGCTTGAGGATGGGTGTCTGACCAACAACACCAATGATTTCCAGTGGACCAGATGATTTCCTTGGCCATATTCTGCATAGTCCCAGAAGTGACTATAGTTGTACTGGACATCACAATATCTGCCAATTCCCATGTTATTCTTTATTCAAACAGAATCTGGGCCCATGTGTTAAAGAATCCTACTGGGGTACAGTGAATCACCTTTCCAATGATTCACTGCGTCCCGATTCACTGTGCCCCATGTGCTTTCATTACCTAAAACTGTCTCCCAAGGTCACATGTTACTTCCCAGATAGCGATAAGAAATGGCCTGATTCCGTTTTTGTGTCGGCACTGTCGGCAAAGATCCAATAGATCCAAGCACTATCAACTCTTGTTGATAATCTTGCCGATTCCGTCTCGCCGTACAGCCGCCAACCCTGACAGTGCCGGAATCAGACCGGCTCTGGCAATGTAAGGATTCCACGGAATACGACTTAATTCCATGAAAACATAGTCAGGCCGATTATGGCAAACCGGAGCTCTGCCATTTACCTGCAGCTGCGGGTAGCTTCAACTCAGCCATAATCAAACGTCAACGTCACGTCCGGTTGCCTGTCAGCCGTCTGGTTTTGCTGCTGCCTCGCTCTTAGTTTATTTTTATTATTTTATCATTATTTTAGCGTTTTATCGTTTTGACATTTTATTATTTTAACATTTTATTATTTTACTTGTATTATCATTCTATTTGTTTTATTTTCTTTATTTTTTATTATTTAATGTATTATTTATTGCATCGGCTGGCTGGTTGCTGTAAGGCCCAGCAGGCTAAAATTAAAAAAAAATGGCTCCACTCACCTCCCCGCCGGCCTGTGGAAGTTGCGTTTGCCTCTCGCAAAAAATTCCGGAGCTGGAGGGAAGAATTTCAATCCTTTACCAGATTAAGGAAGATGAGCAGCTCATCAACTCCCTGGTTGCTCCAGCTCTCGCTGCTGCGAGTGTCACCTCCACGGCTGAACGCAACTCCTTGGCTTTCCCCACTGAAGCCGCACCGACCCGAGCTGAGGACCCCTGGATCCAGCAGAGAGCGAGACCCAGGGCTATCGTCAGCTCCACACCCAACCCGGCTGAGCCCTGGGTTGGATCACGCGGCGGGAGACGTTCGTCTCATGTCCCGCCTGTCTGGGATCTGCAGCTGGAGAACAGGTTTTCCGTTCTGGCTGAGGAGGAAGTGACACCCCCCTCCTCCCCTGTAAGTCCAGCTACTCCTCGGCCACCGTCAGTATCGAGAAGAGAGGCAATCCGGCCCCGCAATTCCAGCCCTGTTGGTGCGGTGCTGAGGAGTTCTTCGCCCAGCCCTGAAGTGGAGGTCCTGCGGCGGCGTTCACTCAGCCCTGATGCTGTTGCCCTGCCACAGCGTACACCTGCACAGTCACTCGTCCTCTCTTCTCCCCGACTACCTTACTGGTGGGTGACTCCATAATCCAAAACATTCGGGTTGTCAATGTGGCGACCCGCTGCTTCCATGGTGCTACTGTCACGGTAATCCTGCTCAAGCTACCTGGGCTACTTTCCTCACTCCCGCCTTCTGTTAAGAGGATTATTGTTCATGTGGGCACAAATGATACCACTCGTCGGGAGTCAAAGCGTACAAAAAACGATTTTAACCTCCTTTTTAACTTCTTAAAAAACTGTGGAAAGTCCGTTTTTATTTCTGGTCCTATCCCCACTATCAGTCGCAGCATTGACCGTTTTAGCAGACTACTTAGTCTGCACGCTTGGCTTCAATTCGCTGCTAGATCTCATAATATGAAATTTATTGACAATTTTAACTTATTTTGGAACCGTTCACCTTTTTTTTTTTAAATCGCACGGGATACATCCCAACAAATGGGGCAGCCAAATGCTCTCGGCCAACATGCACCATGCAGTCTTCAAGAAAGTAGTGAAACCAAGGCACTCTTCTTCTAATGAAAAGCTTTAATCAATAGGCTAGTTCATAATGGAACTTATTTAAAAAGCATTGCCAACATGTTTCGGCCTAACACACAGGCCTTCATCAGGACTAGGACCATGCAGTTTTGTCCTTCCCTCGGGACTGACTTAACTTCCTGTTCACACAGGCCGGACCTTCCTTCACCCTCTTCCTCACTGGTGCGTCCCCGACCTACTGTCTCCCTTAGGAGGTCCCCCTGGTGTCTGACTGTTGTTGCATATTATAGTGGACTTGGTCTATCTGTTGCCTTTTTAAATATCCCATGCAGCGCTATTAATTGTGTTTCACTATCTGAGACAACTAGTATAACTGCACAGCCTATTCCGAAAGTCGCTCGCACACGCCTGCCACGGCAGAAATACAGACCCAGTGGTGTTTCTGTCACTAACCTGTCACAAGTCCATATTCAGTCGCCTGATGTTATTTTAACTGTCTCTCCTGTTGTTTTAACTCCAGTTGCATTTCAATCTCGGAAATGTGGTCTTGGTATTTTGTGTCTTAATGTAAGGAGTTTGTTATCGAAAATGGATTGTATTAGGGCTTTGGTTCTTCAAAGTAATCCTGATATATTTCTTGCAACTGAATCCTGGTTGAATGCTTCTGTGTCAGACCTTAATATAGCATTGGCTGGATATAGTGTTTTTAGGTGTGACAGGAGTAAGAGAGGGGGAGGTGTAGTGATTTTTGTAAAATCCTCTCTCACTGTTAATGTTTTATTATCCTCTTCTATGCCTGAGCAATTTGAGTGTCTTACTCTTAAAATAGCTTTGGGTTGTGGAAGTATTATACTAGCAGGTGTGTATCGCCCACCGAGCGTGCTTTCCTCCTCCATAATCAATCTCTCTAAAATCTTGTCTGCTTATGCACACGCTGAATTAGTTGTTGCGGGCGATTTCAATATCGACTGGCTATCGCTGTCCTGGAACCATTTCAAAGAAATCTGTGATGACCTGATTCTGTCGCAACTTATCTCAGAGCCTATGTGACCAAATTTTAAAGATTTATCCCGGTCAACTTTAATTGATCTAATTTTAACAAATAGACCGCACAAGTACACTCTGAGCGGCGTCTTTCCCCTGGATGTTAGTGATCACTGCCCAGTAGCGTGTATTAGGGATATGAAAGTTTCAAAGACACCCCCATGTTTTATTACTAAAAGAAATTTTAAACATTTCTGTGAACAGGCCTTCCTCCACAATATTTTCTGGAGTGATTTAAGCTTTGCAGGTTTTATTCCAGACCCTGACCTAGCGTTAGCCCATTTTACTTCTGTGTTTAATCGTGCTGTTGATAAGCATGCTCCGGTCAAGAGATTCCGAGTAAAAAACAGAAGAAATCCTTGGTTTTCGGTTGCTTTATCCAATGATCTTCCCGTAAGGAGTGAAGCTTGGGTTAAAGCTAGGGAAACTCAGACACTCTCAGACTGGCAGGTTTTCAGAAAACTAAGAAATAAATGCTGCTTACTGATAAAAAAGGCAAAATCTGAATATTTCATTTCGTCATTGGCTAAATGTCAAGGTAATCCGGCAAAATTTTGGAAAATTGTCAAGTCCCTGAATAATAGTTCTTCTTCTTCATTACCTCATTCTATCCACACGGATTCTGGTCCTATTACTGATAAGCACAAAATCTGTGACTTTTTTAACGAACATTTTATAGCGGCCGGAAACCTTTTTGAAAAGTTTAATAATCAATCCGCTATAGGAGATATGTCTGACCTTAGCTCTAGTGCATTTACAAATTCTCAGAATCCTAAAGTATTGTTTTCTTTCAGGGAATTAAACGTGAATGAGGTCCTTCTAGAATTAAAATATATAGTTGTAAATAATTCCATTGGAGAGGATCACTTAGTCCCGAGTCTTTTGCGTCTTGCAGGCCCACTGATTGCACATTAAATTGCTAATATTTTTAACTTGTCATTATCGACCGGATCTATTCCCAGTATATGGAAAGCGGCTCATGTTTTTCCTTTATTTAAGGGGGGTGATCCCAGTTCTGTAAACAGCTATCGGCTCATCTCAAAATTGCCATGCCTGGCTAAGATTTTAGAATCTCTTGTAAAACAACAACTTTGCAATTTCTTAACTTCCAACAACATTTTAACGTCACAGCAATCTGGTTTCAGGCCTGGACATAGCACCATTACAGCAGCTTCATTGGTTATAAATGATTTAGTAACAGCTGTGGATAGTAAACAAAAATGTGCGGCCCTATTTATTGATTTAGCAAAAGTGTTTGACACAGTAGACCATATTATCTTATTAAATAAGTTGTCCTCCATTGGTCTTGGTTACAGAGCATGCTCATGGTTCCAGGACTACCTCTCAAATAGAACACAAGCTATTATTTCTGGGGATGCGCAGTCACAATTTATAAAGGTGACAAAAGGTGTACCCCAAGGTTCCATTCTTGGTCCAATTTTATTCACAATTTATATAAATGACATTGCTCGTAATGTAACTAATTGCGAGGTTCATTTTTATGCTAACGATACAGTGCTTTATTCCTCTGCTCCAACATGCTTACAGGCCCTCACATATTTACAGTCTGCTTTTAATGTTATACAACATGCTCTAGCTGATCTTAAACTGGTTTTAAATACTGATAAAACAAAGTTCATGATATTTTCTGCACAGAATGCAATTATGCCAGGTGACTCCATTTTCTCAGTGACTGGTGCTCAAATTGAGCAGGTTCAGTCTGACAAATATCTGGGTATCTGGTTGGATCATGACTTCTCTTTTAAGATGCATGTGTCCAACCTGTCCAAGAAACTTAGAATGAAAATCAGGTTTCTTTACAGAAACAGGTCCTGTTTTATTTTGGACAATAGGAAGAGGATTGTCGAGGCAACAATATTACCCATATTTGATTACAGAGATGCCCTTTACAGGCATGCCTCTATTAGTACGTTAAGATCTTTGGATGCAATCTGTCATAGCGCATTGCGCTTCATCACAGGTGATGGTTTCCGAACCCATCACTGTGCTTTATATAATTCTGTGGGGTGGTTTCCCCTTCATTTTAGAAGGAAGCTACATTGTATTTTATTTATTTATAAAGCTTTGCTAGGCAAACTTCCCTCATATCTTACTAAGCTCTTATCCATCAAAATCAGAAGTCAGCATACCAGATCTCAAGAATGGTTTTTGTTAGAGGCTCCCAGGACTAGAACAAATTTGGGAGGTACCTCTTTTAGTGCATTCGCTCCTTGTATGTGGAATAATTTCCAGGATGCCTTGAAGCTAGACTGCCTTATCCCCTTCGTGTCTTTCAAGAAATTAGTGTTGGATATATTGCTTCTGGAGGCCAGATGTATTTGCTTTTAGTTTATGGTAGGATTTGCTCATTTATTTTTCTGTCCTATGTTCTTATGTGTTTATATATGTGTGTATATGTATGTGTATATTATATATATATATATATATATATATAAATATATATGTGTGTGTGTGTGTGTGTGTGTGTGTGTATGATGTATGTATATGTGTGTGTGTATGTAAATATATATATATGTATTTTTTTATTAATTTTTATTGTTTTATTCTAGTTTAAAACTTGTTATTCCTTTAATCTGAAATTGTTGTTTGTGACTTTTGTGTATTTTTATGTGTGCTGTTTGTCTTTAACCTTCCGTTGTAATTGTTTTATTGTAATCAGGGCTCCCCTGCAAAAGAGACCTCTGTCTCAGTGGGACTTCCCTGCAATAAAGGTTTTTGATTGATTGATTGATTGATTGATTGATAGATAATCTTGCCGATTCCATCTCGCCATACAGCTGCCGATCCTGACTCTGCTGGAATCAGACCAACTCTGGCGATGTCTGGATTCTGCCGATTACGGCTTCATTCCATTAAAACATAGTCGGGCTGATTATGGCTAACCGGAGATCCGCCATTCACCTGCAGCCTCGAGTAGCTTCAACCAATGAGAGTAAATAGAACTGGAGAGGCTGTCGCAGCGAAAAGTTGAACCAATATGGCGTCCAGTGCACCGCACCTCTGAATTTCCCTTTGACTATAATGGAAAAAGTCCTGCTATTATTTTGTGATCTAAAAGGTATACAATCGTAAATCCTTCCTGTGTAGGACTGGATTACATAATAAACAAGTGGTGCCAGGCACAACACACCCCGCCCCTCACACATACTTTCACCTACTTGTACGAAATTCAATAGGGATCTATTTTGGGTCAGCGGCAATCCCTATACCGAATTTGGGGTGAATCTGGCCATTACTTTTGCCGCTAGTGTTAACAAACAAACACAGAAACAAACCGAACCGAAAACAGTACCCCTTCGCTCACACTTCGGGTGGGGCGGGGTAAAAATGAATCGAGGCGCAATTTTGCTTGACACTTGAGAACGAAGTGATAAGAGGTTGTTTTAGTCAACGGTTAATCCATTGGTAGGTCAATATGACTCATATCTGACTGATTGGTCACTCGCATAGTATTAGTGAATAGCCTACAAGAACATTGCCGTCAAGTAGTTTGAACTCCCATGGTTACTGAGCTATGTTTTTATCTCACGGAACAGACAGCCGAGCTGTATGCAGAAACGCTATCTTCATTGGCAATCATTGAAAGCTAGCCAGTTTGGTTGACTGCCTCAGCTGGGATTGCGTTATCGTAATCCAAAAAAAAGACAAAAAACTCACAGCTTGCTCACCAAATAGTCCCGAGACAGGCAGATGTCTGATAAGGATGCTTTTATTTGTACAATTCATCCGGAATGAACACCACTAACGTTACACAAATGTTTCTGCCAGGTCATTTGCTATGGCTAATGCTATATGTAGATATGCAACTTGGCTAACATTACATGGGCATGAGAGCTAGCTGGCCCTCACCCTTTGAAAGCAATGTGAGTTTATTGTGCCAACTAAGATTACCTAGTTTGCTAAATTACAGATAAAGTTTGGCATCACAGTCATCTACAGTGACTTGATTACCTAACACACCAGCTAGACAAGTGGCTAGTTAGTGTTGTGCTTCCCATTAAGACATGTTTTTATATTTTCGACGTCTCGAACAGTGTCATGTAAAATTGCGCATTAATTTTTATTCTTATATGTATTTTGATCACAAATATGTTGAAATCTTTTCAAAAGACCCCTTAATTTGGCAGAAAATAGCAGGAATTTCTCCATTATAGTCTATGAGAAATTGAGAAGTGCGGTGCACTTGACGCCAAATTGGTTTCTTCAACTGCGCTCGTAGAAGGAAGTGGCGGCAGCCAGTGTTGCCAGATTGGTCGCGTGGTTTCCAGCCCAAAACTGATTAAAAAACCGCCTAATTGCACAAAAACCCGCCCAAAGTAACACGAATGAAAACCTATGCCATTTATCAATAAATTTATTATGTAAGCACATCATATGTACCTTCAACAGTTAGCCTTGCGTTGGCTCATATCAGCAAATGCATGCAATAATTTCTTATGTATCTACACAGGAGTGAACAATACCCCTGAAGCCCACGAAAGAAAAAAAAACAATTTTCCTCGCTACATGTATGCTCAGAAGCGCAAACACTTACAGAGAACAAGACTGAGAACACAATCGCAACTAACATTAGCCTGTCAAAAGCGATATACAGTAATTATAGCTATTCAGGAAATCCACTGTAGGTATACAGTCAAATGGTCCAATATACCGAAATCACTAATGATGACAAACCCTCAAGGGAGAAAACAGCAGTCAAAAGCGAATAAACCAACTCGCCCCTTCTTTTGCTACTTTGTTTTTGGGCGATACTTCATGTATGTATTTAAAAGTTAAAAATCAAGACAACTGTAGGCAAAGTTTTCGTGCTTTCTGACTGACGCGGATATACACAAAGCAGTTAACCCTCTTTGCTCTAACTTCCCAAGTTCCCATAAGTAGGTTCAAAGTCAGAAAAATAATTATTTTCATATTGTTGGAAAATGTCACATACATATTCTGTATCCGCTGATGGGAGCACTTCAGTGAGGCCACATCACACTGAGATTGAGAGAAATATTCATATCCAATAGTCATCTCCAACCTATAGGCTATAGATAAATTTTTTTCTGTACGTACATACCTAGCATAACTCCAAGAAGTGCTTCTGTGCCGTTTGAATTTTATCTCAAATGTTGCCGCATTTACCACAAACAAAAGTATCTGAAAGCCAGAGCTCCTCTAGCTTGTAGGCTTTCTGTGTAGCGCAGCCACATTCCTGCGTGAAATGAGTGTCGTAGCTAACAAAACCACCAAGTTATGAAGACGTCAACTGATTATGCCCAAGGAAATGTGCAGTTGAGAAATATAGGGACTCACCAATATCCTCTTTGTGCTCTCTCTTGAAATACGGCGCCAAAGCAGATTTATTTATAGCGTGCACTTGAGACTGTAGCCTATATCTTTAGCGCTGCTGTTTCATTGCCAGACATGTCCGATAAATAATCTACAGCATTTATTGACTCAAGAAATGCAACATAAGTAAGGAGGCTTTTAGTAGTTCATGATGTTTCAGATGGTCGTCGGTGATGTCCCTGTGTGACAGTTGATGGGTCCTGTCACGAGAATGCCTCCTGATAAGTGTGCGCCCTGGCCACCTTACCAACGAGCCTGGCTCTTTGGCGATGTGGTCAGCGCGTCAGACTATTACCTGGGAGTCTGGAGGTTCAAGTCCCCGCCAAGGCCCTCCTTTGGCTTGCTACACCTGGTTCCGGTCAATGGCACAGTAACGTTTATACAGTTGGAAAGGGGCTTAGCTAAAATGGCTAGCTAGGTGCTCCAAATTTTGCAGTGGCCTTCACTTTGACAGACAGCACCCGTTGCAATAAACCAACGACATTTTCCCACTCTTTCCAATACATTTAGTTCTTCTCCCCTCACTTGTATGATTACAATAATACAGTAATGGCTGTTATCTTGGCAGGGTAGTGGTCTTAGCTGGCTAAAGGTGGCGGCAGGCGACTGCACAGGTGCGCTTGTCTTCTGGGATAACATTTTGTACTTACATTATGGGGTCCAGAGCCAGAGGAGAAGGAGGGGGTGTACCTCATCTACGTAGCCACGCAAGGAATAGGCGTGACCAGAGCCATCTACTTGGCTCTGGGCGTGACCACATAGCCTTGGCTACCTCTTCTCAATGAGAGTGGCCAAAATGCACATCAATCAATGTTTTAAAAGCCAATAAATGGACTTCCGGTTTAGTGAACGATGGAGTAAGACGCGGATTTTTTGGACTCCTGCACTACCTGTAAAAAATCCTGTCAATGGCTATCATTTGTTTTTTTTTCATGGTGAAAGATTGATTTAGCTTTTTAATTTCGACTTTGTGTTCAGTAAAATGCCTCCTAAAGTCATAACTGGGAATACTTCCACTGTTCATCTGCAGCGGCCCACTTCCCTCTCTGCATCACCGCCTCATGGTGATCTCTCCACTCTCCCAGTTGCCGCCACCTCGGTAACAGATGTTGCGGACTTGTCCATTTTCAAGGCTGAACTGCTTTCCTCCCTTCGCGACGAAATGGCAGCTATTTTTAAAACCGAGCTCCATACTGCATTCGGTGAGAATTTATCTTCTATTATAATGGAGCTACACACGGTGAATGCTGAGCTATCGGCTAGCATCGCTAGCATTCAATCGGAGGTGAAAGCTCTGAAAGACACAGTAGGTGAGATGGAAACTTCCCTTTCCACTTGCACTGACGACATCATCACACTCCAGGCTAAAGCTGACCATCTCTCAGCCGAGTTGTTAAAAGTGGAAAGTAAATGCGATGACTTGGAGGCGAGATCACGCCGTAACAATATAAGGATAGTGGGCATCCCTGAGAGCTCACCTGAATCCTCCACTGCCGCGGCTATATCCTCTCTGCTTACAGAGGCTCTTAAACTGGAGAAAGAGCCCCTGATCGACCGTGCACACCGGACTCTTCAGCCGAAGCCTAAACCTGGAGAGCGCCCTCGCCCCATAATCGCCCGTTTACATTTCCACACTGATTGTGCTGATATCCTGCTGCGAGCCAGAGCCAACCAACGGATCAGGTTCCGGGACACTATTATTTCCATCTTTGCAGATTACACCGCGAAGACCGCCCGTGCCTGAGCCGATTTTACTGACGTGCAACGCCAGCTCTGCAAGATACCAGGGATCCGATATGGCCTACTATACCCGGCGCGTCTCCGTGTGATGCACAATAGTGCCGAGAAGAAGTTTACAACAATTGAAAATGCCAGGGAATTTATTAAGACGTTGAAGTAAGAGACTGATGATAGCTCTCACCATGGTAACGTTATAGCCTGCTGTTGGACACATTTTTCCACAGGTTTTCACAGTAATTTTTGATGTTAAAGGAGTGTCTTCCGCTTTTTAAATGTTTAATTTTATTCAGAGTACATTTATATAGCCCAATATTAGTAACTCCAGAGTTGTCTTGAACTGTTTTAAATGGCTCTTTTCTTCTTTTTTTTCCTTTTCCTACTCAAACTTTCCTTTGCCAAAAGTCTGATTGAGCACATGTGCCTTGTTTATCACTGTGGAGTGCAATAATTGCAGGAGCCTCGTAACTCACTGCTAATAAGCTCAAAACCGCAAGTATAATTGTTAGGGACTTGACTCCATTTGGAGTTTGCCCTGGGTTCCCTATCGTTTGGGGATGGGGTCGTTGTAAGTGCTATGGGGTGGGGGATTGCTGTTGGGCTGCTTATGCCCTCTTATGGTTTGTTTGTTTTTGTCTTGGTTGTTTTCCTTTATGGGTTCCTTTTCTTTTCTCTTTATTTTGGAGTGATCGGGAGTCTCCTCAGTGGCCTATTTTTAAACTTAAGTACTTAAATGACCACTGCATTTAATAACTTGCCCTCCTCGGTTAAGTTTGTCAGCTGGAATATCAAAGGGATGGGGAGCCCTATAAAGAGATCTAGGATATTTACTCATTTGAAACAGCTTAGAGCGGATCTGGCATTTCTACAGGAAACTCATATGCGTACCAAGGACCAGGTTAGACTTAAATGTCCCTGGGTTTCCGAGGTGTTTCATTCCAATTTCAATTCTAAAGCCAGAGGGGTTGCCATTTAAATTGGTAAATCGATTCAGTTTTCTGCTACCAAAGTCATCTCGGATAATAACGGCCGATATCTAATTGTTTTGGGTACTTTGCTCCAAACTCCAATTTTATTAGTCAACAGTTTTGATGACCCTCATTTCATGCATAATTTGTTTGAACGTTGACCGTCGCTTGATAACAATCATCTTATATTAGGTGGGGATATGAACTGTGTTATAGATCCCAACTTAGACCGCTCTATACCCTGAAATTTAACTCCTTCCTATGTCAAGAGTAGTATTTGATTTCATGTCTAAGAATGGTTGCATTGACCCCTGGAGATTCTTTAACCCTCAAATTAGGGAATATTCCTTTTTTTCACAGATACATCAATCCTTTTCCTGGATTGATTATTATTTCATCGACTCCAAATTAACCCCTAAAGTTTCCAATGTTAAATATCATCCCATTGTCATTTCTGACCATGCCCCTCTTTCTTTGGACATACAATTCTCCCCACTACCCAAGTATTCATCACCATGGAGGTTCAATACTCTGCTTTTTTCAGACAGAAACTTTAATAAGATCATTGGAGCTGCTATTGATGATTTTATTGCAACCAATCAAAATGAAACTGATCCTATCTCTTGTTCACTACTTTGGGAATCTTTAAAAGCATCCTTGCGGGGTCAAATCATCTCTTATTCTGCACATTTGAATGAAATCCAGAAAGCTAAATTGCAAGAGCTCTCCACGCGCATTAGTGAATTGGATCAGAAACTAGCCAGTACACCTTCTCCCATGCACCCTACTCAACAACCACGTTGATTTGCAGTCTCAATTTGATCTTATTACAACCACTGATGCAGAACGCCTCTTTTTGCATTCACTTGCCACATACTATGAGTATGGTGACACAGCAAGTTGCTTCTTATCTCACCAACTGCGAAGTAAAGCCACTTCACGGATTATCACTCAGATTTAAGATTCATCAGACACCCTGCATACTGAGCCCAATATTATTAATTCTGTCTTTTCTTCTTTTTATTCTTCTTTGTACAAATCCGAGTCCCCATCGGACACCTCTGAAATGAACACATTTTTGAATAATCTAAATTTCCCTGTGATATCCCCAGATGACGCTAAAGAACTTGATTCACCATTGACTGTACAGGAAATCATCCTAGCTATTAAATCCATGCAAAACAACAAGGCTCCTGGCCCTGATGGCTTTCAAGTTGAATTTTTCAAAAAATTTCAGGATAAATTAGCCCCATACTGCTTTCCGTGTACAATGAATCTGTACAACTTGGTTCTCTTCCCCCCACTTTAAGACAAGCTTCCATAAATTTACTTTAAAAAAAAAGACAAAGATCCGACACTATGTACCTCTAACAGACCCCTTTCATTAATAAATGTGGATGCTAAAATCTTAGCCAAGGTTCTGGCACGTCGCCTTGAGAAAATTGTCCCAACAATCGTCTCCATTGAAAAAACTGGATTTATTAAGGAGCGTCAGTTATTTTTCAATGTTCACACCCTCTTGAAAATCATTTATTCTAAACCCTCTGCCACCACTCCTGAAGTAGTCATCTCTGTGGACGCTGAAAAAGCGGTTGACAGAGTTGAGTGGAATTATTTGTTCACTGTTCTGGCTAAATTTGGACTGGGTAGGGGTCTTATTTCCTGGATTGGTCTCTTGTACTCCAATCCTCAAGCTAGTGTTTCCACCAACGGCATCCAATCCAATTTTTTCACTTTATCACATGGCACTCGCCAAGGATGCCCTCTATCTCCCCTACTATTTGCATTGGCAATAGAGCCCCTCTATATATCTTAGGTCAGCCTCTGCTTTCACTGGGATTTCACGTTCAGGCATGGAATTTAAGCTCTCTCTGCACGCTGATGATTTATTGTTGTTCCTCTCTGACGCAGCCCACTCTATACCACTACTTCTGTTTTTCAGCATTTTGCATCATTTTCAGGTTATATATAAGGTCACTATCTCCAAGTGTGAATGCTTTCCCATCAACGATTTGGCTCTCCAGCTCAAACAGGCTGATTTCCCTTTTAAAGTTAGTGTTTCTGGCTTTAAATACTTGGGTATCAATATTACCAGAAAATTTATGTCCCTTTTCTCCGCCAATTTCTCTCCTCTGATAATTAAAATCAGATTTTCTAAGATGGGGGAAGTCTACCTCTGTCATTAATTGGGAGAATCAATACAATTAAAATGTGCATTTTACCAAGATATCTTTTTCTGTTCCAATGTCTTCCCACATTTCTGGCAAAACACTTTTTGAGAACTGTCAATCAATTGATTTCCTCCTTTCTGTGGCGTGGAAAGGCCCCCAGAATTCGTACATCACTTCTTCAGCAATGCAAATTTGATGGGGGGCTGTCTTTACCAAATCTGCAGTTATATTATTGGGCATCACATGTTCACAAAATTTCATTTTGGTTTAAAGCTCATGATCCACCATGGTGCAGATTAGAGACACAATCTTGTGTTTCTTCTTCTTTATTGGCCCTTCTTACCTCACGTATTCCATGCAACCCCTCTGGCTTTACTAATAACTTATTCCTATGCTTAGTCCTATAACTTAGTCCAAATTTGTTTCCTCATCTATTTTAGCTCCAGTAGGGAGAAACCACTTCTTTCATCCAGTGCTTGCAGATTCAACTTTCATTATGTGGCATGCATAATAAAGGCCTGAAGTGTTTCAATGATTTGTTTAAGAGCAGCATCTTTTGTAGCTTTTCAGACCTCTCAGTTGATTTTCATCTCCCTCCCTCTCACATCTTTTGCTATTTTCAAATTAGACATTGCGTCAAATCCTTATATCCATCTTTCCCCTCCCTACCTCCAGTGCAACTGTGGGAGGAGTTTCTCAACTCCAATCCCCTTCAAAAATCTTTAATTTCAAAGATTTACAACAAACTCCTTTTTCAAAACAGTTTGCCAGTTTCCAGAGTCAAAGTTGCCTGGGAGCGAGAACTAGGGCTGGACTTCGAGCATATCTGGTGGGACTCTGCTCTTAAGAAAGTTCACACTAGCTCATCCTGTGCTCGCCTTGCTCTCATCCAGTTCAAAGTATTATTCAGGATTCATTTCTCCAAAGCTCATTTGGCTTAATTCTACCCAAACATCAATGATACCTGTGACAAATGTCAGTCTTCTCCTTGCAATTTATCCCACGTTCTATTCTTGTCCCTCATTAGAAACTTTTTGGAAGACGTACTTTGACACGGTGTCTGAAGTTACAATTAATGTCTCCCCTCATATTGCCATATTTGGGCTTCCCGAGAACTATGATCATTTCTCATCTAAACAAACTGATATTCTGGCTTTTACTTCTTTACTGGATAGACTACGGCTTCTTCTGCATTGGAAGTCAACTAAACCTCCCTCTAGCATTCAGTGGCTTCATGACACAATGTCCTTCCTCAAGCTAGAGAGGATAAAATACTCTCTTGGAGGAAATTCTGATTACTTTTATAATAAGAGGCAACCTTTTCTAATGTATTTTGACACCCTCCAATCTCTCCCTGACAAATGAGTCTCTCAACCTCTCCTTTCTTCTCTTTTAATCTTATTTATTTATTGTTATTTATTTTCATTATTATTATTTTTATTATTTTTATTAATTCATGTATATTTTAATGTTATTTTTTCTCTGTTTCATATGGCTGTGTTATATACATCCATATGTTATTATTTTGTATGTTTTTTAATTGTTTGAAAATTTTCAGTAAAAATATAAAACAAAAAAAAGCAATTAAATATTTTAATGAATACACTGACATACTCGTTCATCTTTAACACTACCTGCGCGCTTAACAAATGCAGATTATGGATGTTACATAAAACTGCTGAGTTCATCCCCAAACCAGCCCAAAATGTGTCCACCCGCCCAAGGTTCTTTTTGCCTGCACAATTCAATCGAAACCAGCCCAATTGGGCGGGAAACCGCCCAATCTGGCAACACTGGGGGCAGCCTCTCCAGTTCTATATACACTCATTGGCTTCAACACAGCCGTAATCTTACCGATTATGCCATATGAACTGCAGCACACCAGAGTCGGGCCCGTTCTGGTCCATCAGCGCTCAGCCCTATACTCACAGATTAGAACAATGCCAGAGTTGGCCCAGCTCTACCCTGAGTACTCTGAACCTGAATATGAAAACCGGCATCGGACCGGCTCCGGTAAAGTCACGTTCAGGGCTATTTTCAGTCCAGGCTGCATAATGGCAAGAGGAATCGGCCCAATTCCCACTTGAGTTTTGGGACATCACTCTACGGATATGCACGAGTCAACATCTGGTGCCGTCCAATCAGTCCCTGTACCATCATCGTCGTCGTCTAATAAACAGGTTAGTGATTATTGGTGTTGGCAAACACGATACCTGAAACAAAAATTTTTCTGACAGTTTTTCTTTGTAAATATTGCTAGCTGTCATGCTGTAATTAGAGCTAAAATACCTGGCTGAGCTAATTTAACTGTTCGGCCTAAGTTAAGTCATGAGGAAGCTATCGAAGTTGGCACCATAACGTAACCGTGAACGTTAGAGCTCTTTTCAGTTGGTGATCTCGAGCAAAAATTGCTTGCCAAATTTTTTACATTAATTTAACGTTTGTGGAACAACTACTTGCTTGCCTTTAGCAAATTCACTAGGTAGCTCCTAAGTTTTACTTAATGAAAAATGTAAAGATTTTTTAATATTATTTTAAACTAATGAATTCACAAGCTTGTTTGATACGTGAGCAATATTGTTTGTTGCAGTTGTGCTGTTGGGTCTAATGCTATTGTTAGCTGGCAAACCTAACGTTATTCCTCTATTAAGATTGGAAATGCTGTGTTTGAGAGTTAGCTAGTTGGCTTGGTATGCAAAATAAGTAAACCCCTTTGAGATGGTTGGCTAGATAAGCTAAATGTTAACGTTACAAAATACTTGTGTTTGACATTGCAGGGCTCGATCTTCGCACTCGCCCGAGATCCATGGCGACTGAAAAATCGTTCGGGCGACCAGATAAGCTCAGACTCCTTGCCCGCCTGGCGAGTGAAAATTCCGCATGACCTTCATTGAATATTCGTACAATCCAACCGTATAATTGATCTTTACACGTACGTCATAAGTTCAAACAAATTTCACCTTCTTATCCTCATTTCTTACACATTGTTGCCAGATGCTAATTACCCTCGCCCCGAAGGAGGAGCGAGGGTATTGTAATCGGGTCCGCCTGTCTGTCCGTCTGTCTGTCTGTTTGGGCGCATATCTTAAAAACTATTGGCACGATTTACGGGTCGAGGGTTTGCAATCTCTAATTGCGTTGTTTCCATAGTTGGAACCACTGTCTGTGTATGAGCGAACTATGCAAGTTGCTAACTTAGCAACTACGTTTCCGGGAAACTAACCTCTGAACGAATTCTAAAGCCACCCAAAAACATTCACCAAAACTTAGGGTATTTATCAGTTTATTTGTTTAAGCACATCATACAGATCTCCAACAGTTAACCCTGAGTTAGCCCAAGATCATCAGTAAATGTACTCAATAATTTCTAGAGTTTCTTCGGTGTAGTAAATAATAACGTTAGTTACGATTGTGTCACTTTTTCCTCCCAATCAGTATGTGCTTGCGTGTATGTATTTAGCTAGTGAGGCTACAAGCTAGCTAACTTGCGTGGGTTTCAAGTGTAATGTTATATTCAGTCAAAATCGAAATAATTAGAGCTGTTCAGAAATTTAACTTCATATGGCTTAATGGTCCAAAATACCAGTCACAAAATGATGTCGCACCTGCGAGGAGAAGAAACCGCAATTAAAAGCAAACTAGCTAAATATATCAAAGAATTACATTTTTGGAGTGGTTCACATGCACATGCAAACAAGACAGAGATTGCACACCCTTGCCCCTTTGACATTTGTTTGTGACTTTGATTTTTGACCTAGCAGTCTGACGTTAGAGGAGGACCGAGCCACAGGTAGGACCTTTCTGCTGGCAAAGTTTTATGCAAATCGTGAACGCAATTAGAGATTGCAAACCCTCGCCCCGTAAATCGTGCCAATAGTTTTTAAGATATGCGCCCGAACAGACAGACAGACAGACAAACAGACGGACCGGATTACAATACCCTCGCTCCCCTTTCGGGGCGAGGGTAATTAACTTGTGCGCGAAAATATGCAGTTAAGAGTACGGGGATATGCTCTCTGCTGAAATACGGTGCCAGAATGGATTTACTTATTGAGTGCACTTTGTTCTGTAGTTGCATATAAAATGCTCCAGTTTCATTTCTAGCTGGCTAGCTACACTCGACAAATCACTTACTGCATTCATGAACACATGAAATGCAATGCAAATTCGGTGGCTCCTCGGAATTCAGTACTTTCTACTGGTCATCTACATTATCACTTGTTCGGTCTCTACAGTGAGTGCAAGATCCGAGATCTGCGTTTTTTACTTCAGCATATTTCTTCAGGGTTTTGTGAAAGGGGCTAGATAATATAGACATTCCAGATTTTGTAACGGGTTTCTCACACGACCACTTTATCAGAGTGCCCGTTCGTTTGGATCACCGACATCACTTTCCCACTCTTTACAGTAATGTTACATTTCTTTTTTTGCTCACTTGTATAATTTTGTGTGATTACACTAATGGCCCTTGTCTTGGCAGGGTTGTGAACTTCGATGGCTATACTGCCCAACCATGACAAAAGGAAGCAAGTAACATACATTTCAATGTAACTTGCTTCCTTTTGCCAAAGTTGGGCAGTATACTTCTTGACCAAATTTAAATTTATAGGCCATAACCTCAGTGCATATCCGAATTTTAGTAGTTCCAGCAATCTTCTCAGTTGTGTTCTTTGCTTGATGCAGGCCAATAACCTGACCCTTCTGAAACAGAATACTTTTTCCCTTGATCACAGGATATGTATGACCTGACATGGTTGGTAAAGAAATGAGAAGCTACTAACTACATTAGTTAGGGTTAAATAACTTGTTGCCAGCAGAGACATATTAATCACTGCAATAATTATCCAATGGAAGGCTTTTACCTCTTTGCTTAGTTAAATCCAGATGGTGACTTTTTTTTTTTTTTGGCTGAACAGTGCTTGAATATAAGATGTATGAAATCATCTTTTTTATTTAAACAGTTAATTTATTTAAATGTATTTAAATTTCTTTTTTGATTTATAGTAAGTATTTTATTAAAATTTATACCTGTGCCATTAAATTTCACGTGATATTCTAGTCTTTCTCAGTCAGGCCAGTAAAATCTTCAGAAAAAAGTCACTAGCCCGACTGTCTAGTGGCAAAAACTGGGAAGATCGAGCCCTGCATTGCTTTGTTGCATTCTAAGGTAAACATTACCGTGTATGCTTCATAAATCTGTTTGTCTTTCAGATTGATGAGTTGAGCCGCTTCTCCACTTCGACTTAATGTTATCTTGCGAGCTAACGGCTCGAAGGTAAGAAGCTAGAAATGGCTAGCTTAATTTAGCTAAGCTGAGTAAGTGATTGTAATACCTTGCTTACAAGTTGCCAACTCTATTTTTATGGGGTTTTCATCTTATGTTACCGTCAAACCTAACGTATGTGAACATTTTCTAGCTTGCAAGCTTGTTTCGTGGAGTACATTTGCGAATTCGCTACAGCTGCTAATTTGTGCATGCGAGTCAGCTTTGGTCAATATGATAAACTTGGTCGTGCATTTAATTTAGCGAACTTGTATTAACGTTACATCATATTGGCGTGGTAGCTAGTTAGCTTGCAATGGAGGCATCATTACTGTTACAGAAATGCCAGACCTCAACAAAATGCCGAACTTGGCAATGGAGAAATGTTTATCAAATGTTACATACATATTGGCTCGTTAGCTAACACACGTCATTGTTTCAGAAATTGTCATGCCATTTTTTAACGAGTGCACACTTGAATTTGCATGGCTCAAATTGAATTAAACGCCACAGTTAATGTGTAGGCATCCATTTGGGGAAAGAAAAACTTGACTACAGTTTGTTGGCCACATTGGTATTTGGTAAATTGTAAAATATCTGTTTTATTTGCTGTGGTTTTTGGTTTAGCATACGACTTTCATGAATTATTGGTTATATTAAGCCTTGTTTCCACCAAACACCTATGGTATTATGGCTGTAGAACTGGTACGTAATCTGTGAAGACCAGTCCTTAAAACCTGGATGTGGTTTGCGTTACTGCGCAGAACACTCTTCTATGTAGGTAGGGCTGTTACCTGATGGCAACAACAGCGTCAACCGTGTACTCGGTCAAGCAAGAGTAACTAGCCTCTCCTCACCAATCAACAAACTGTACTCTCTCTTGCTCTACTTTTTAGTTTCGGATCAGTGGGGTACCTCAATAGCGGGGTACCAAAAATAGCACAGGTTGGGATTGTTATTTTGGTACCATCCAGAACCTCTGATAATAGAAACACAAAAATAACTGTTCTAATGTGTAACAAACTGAACTGGGCTGCTTGGTGGAACTGAGGCTGTATGGTCTCTGAACACAGTGTGCTTTAACAAAATGCAGGGTTAAAAAAATTGAGCAGACATTTCCTTGGTACCAAATTTTGACAAGGCCTCCACCATCATAATAAGATGAAAATTAAAATATTCTGTTGGGAAAATAGTACAGTGTTTTGTTATCAGTGAGGCTTCTGCATACATGTTTTTATCTCATGTGTGAAAAATGGATAGTCTTATGGATATCCTTTAGAATGTGGTCTGGGGAATAGATTATCAAGACAAAGAAAATAATGTAGTTATTAATAATAGCCTTTATCTCTCGACAAAATCATTACAGACCTCAAGTGCATATTCTGTAAATGTACACTACACATAGTACACTGCCCTATAACCAAGTGTCCATTTATATAATACTTATGGCTTCATATCTTCAGATATGGTAAGAATTGAAATGCATCACAGCTCTGTAAAATTATCTAAATAACTTGCATGGGATATGTCTTTGATCCGGTAGCTATTGAATAGCTTGTCAAATTTGGAGTGACAAGTTTAAACCACCTGCTCAGAGAATTGACCCAAAGGCCTGTTGTGGTGCTCAGTGAACTCTGGAACATGGCGAATCATGATGTGGACCTTGCTGGTGACTGAAAAGTTCAAATCCTTGTATGTCATGTCAAATCTGGCCATGTTTTCCTTGTACAATGGGTCCAAGTTGAAACCTAGACATGCATTCATAGCGTTATGTACAAAAAACTGTACATAACAGTATTTTCCCAGCAGAATATTTTGATTTTCAGCTTATTATGATAGTGGATTTGTGAAAAATTTGGTACCAAGGAAATGTCTGCTCAATTTTTTTTAACCCTGCATTTTGTTAGAGCACACTGTGTGAAGGATTTAGATTTTTACTGACTGTCTTATGAATTTGCTAAATTTTGTGTGAAGTGATGGCTTCAGTTTAGGAATGATTGGGATTGGAGAGAAAATTAACGGGGAAAAAATGGGAGGAAAGAATGCATGGTTTGTTTCTTGATGGCCATTTCATTTGAAATAATATTTGATTTAAAATTAAATGTACTCATTTTACAGGTGTCATTCTATGAATACTATAAATTAATAAATTACTTTGAACCTAATTTAAATACCTGGCGTGTGCTTCAGACCCTTTTATCGTTATCAGTGCAAGTACTTCTATGACTACTATACTCAGTATTGCAGTTATCAGGATTTCAGCTTGTAAAATGCATGAAGAAAGAACCCCGTAAAAACAAAACCTTATTGTGTATTTTAATCTTGTATATAGACTCAAACTTTTATTCAATCATCTTCTTTCCATGAGGAAAAAAGTTCTGTCGCTGATGCAAGAATTGACTCATTTCTATATTTGTCCTTGAGGTGAGTGAAATCTTATCCCATAGGAAAATGTAAAAATGAATAAAAACTTTTTACACCGGTAGCAGTCCTTTTTTTTTTTTCTGCTTGAAAACGGGTAATAGAAATAAGTTTTAAGTTTAAATACACCATTAAAATACCAGGGAAGGTCTGTTTTGCAGTGAAGTGATTTTGGGAAACATTTCTGTGTTGACAACGAACATTTATCATGTAAGATATACATCATTATTATTGCCATTATTTAATCATTTTATCTTTATAACTAAGGAAACTTAAAACAGTATCTAGGAATATAGATTTCCTGTTGTAAGACGAGTCAAAGTTTTTGCATTACTATTACAGTATTGACATTATTATTATTATTATCATCATCATCATCATCATCATCATCATCATCATCATCATTATTGTTGTTAATTTTATTATAAAATATCATTAAAATATTGTTTGTAATGAATTATTTAATATTGAGGAGGTAAAGATCTGGCAGCCCAAAAAAAAACTGGTATGGCTTGGAACTGGGCCGCATGTGGCGGGATTCTGGTGATGTGCAGGCAGTGTCGGCTGAGTTCCGGTGAGCGGTAATCGGGCCAGATCAATTTTTTCTACAATTGAGCCGCATCTGGGAGGGTTATGGCACATTGCGGACATGATACAGCAAGTGGTTATCGGGCCACATTAGTTTTTCTGTAATCGGGCCGGATCTGGGTAACTGGCAAATTGACGGCGGTGACAGCAGAAAGGTAACTGCGCCAGAATTGGACTGTCATTCAATCTGAATCTGGGCAGATTACGGCCAAACGGAATCCGGCCGATTAAAATGGAGTCAGAACCCATAATCTTCCTGCATCTGGGCCGACAAGTTTTTGCTATCTGGGTTTGGTATCAAGAAAACACCCATTCAGTAGGCTATTGTGACAAATATGTGCTCTAAATGCTGCATCATAACAGATTTATTATTTCCAGATGATCTATAAGATATGGCACACGATCAGAAGCCATGGAAATTTACTTTACATGCATAAAAACATACTTTACCTTGTTTTTCTATCAGTAGATAGCCTAATCCAAACAAATTAACTAAACTTCCATCGATGGGTATTCTCCAAACACAAAAAATGATGATGTCATACCGGTGATTCGTTTTGTCAATTTTCCAAAAATAGCCTTGATTCACTGTGCCCCTTGATTCACTGTATCCCGGCTTCCCCTACTAACTTTTTATAAGAACGTTGAGGCTGAAAAGTAGGCTATCGAAAATTGAGAATGTGTTCAAGGTCATCCTGAGGCTGAGAACGAGTCCAGAAGTGAGGAAATTGTATCAAGATAATGGGTAATAAAATGGAAAGACTCGTCACAAAAATGTCATGTTATTGAGTGCTTTCTCAGTTGCTTAAAATGATAATGTGCAAAAATACAATGTCTCAAGCCGTCATTAATGAAAACAATATTATAGACACATTTCTAGGATTAAAATTAGCAGAATTTAAATCCTCAGAAAATTTGTGAATATTCAGGCTCAGCCTCAAAAATAGACGTTCTTATAAAAACAAAAGAGTGTAGTTTAAAAATGTCCTGTGTGAAAATATTAACCAAGAGTCCAAATGTTTGACGATATCAAGAAAACTAAATGCATACCTGTTGGATGGGGTGAAACTTCAGAGGTGCAGCACACGCAGTACAGGCTGAACTGAAGAATGATCCGGATTGGCCATATATTTATAACCCGTGCAGATCATCTGTCAGGCTGATAACATGCAACTCCCGACAGGGGTTCCCGGAAAATGTTTAGTAAAGTCGTTACGTTATACATGTGGCCTAATAATTTGTATTTTCGAAACTCCTGTCTTGCGGCCAAGTACAGTTTTTCTCAATTGTTAGGCACATTTTCCAGCACTGACACTGGGCTTTGAAAACTCGCACATGTCCAAAATGAAAAAATTAAAAGCATTCAGTCAATGCTGGAAAACACAATTCAGCGTCAAACTGTTTTGAAAAGCCCATTGCATTTTACCTCTAAGTCAGTTGACCGCAGTAATCAACTACGCATGCCACCCTTCGACAGACGTTTGGAATGCCAAATAAATTTAGAGCGAAAAATGGGAAACGCAATAATAATAATAATAATGATAATAATCTTTAGGTTATACATATTATAAATTATAATATGGAGCCTACATTAAAGCCTATATTAAATTGAGTACTCTACAAAGACAAGATATTTAATCTTCAAACTGATAAACTATATATTTTTTTACATTATTCGCTCATTTTGAATTTAATGCCTGCAACACATTCCAAATAAAAAGCTGGGACAGGGGCATGTTTACCACTGTGTTACATCACCTTTCCCTTTAGCAACACTCAAGAAGTGTTAGGGTACTGAGGACACAAATGGTAGGAGCTTTGTCGGTGGAATTCTTTCCCATTCTTGCTTGGTGTACAACTTCAGTTGCTCAACAGTCTGGGGTCTCCATTGCCCTATTTTGCACTTCATAATGCGCCACACATTTTCAATGGGAGACAGTTTTGGACTGCAGGCTGGCCAGTCTATTACCTGCACTTTTTACGACAAAGCAATGCTATTGTAACACGTGCAGAATGTGGCTTGGCATTGTCTTGCTAAAATAAGCAGGTACATCCCTGAAAAAGACGTCGCTTGGATGGCAGCATATTGTGCTCCAAAACCTGTATGTACCTTTCAGCATTAAGGGGAGGAGAAACTCAAAAATCACTTCAATCTGCTCGAGAACAGGACAATCAGAGGGAGCAGGAGGGAGAAGTTTATGCTTCAGGGGCATTTTAATGTTCTAAGTTGACTGTTACAATGATTTGTAGGTGTACTTTGACTTTAACCTTTATTTTCTCAAAACCTGATTTTTGCCCCGATTGCTATCATTTAAGGCGCTATATCTCACTTATTTGTGGAGCTTTTCTCATGAAATTTTGATAGAAGTCTGTGTACATATCAGGAAGTCTACTGAACTAAAATGTTTGGTTTAGCACTTTGGGTCTGTGAGTTATGGTGATTTATATTTCATATCGAGGGGGCGAAAAATGGCAAAATCCTCTTTTACCCCACCAAATCTCTAGTATTATGTGTAAATGCTCCATTCTAGTTCAGAAGAAGGTGTAAACATAACTAAATCTAATAAAAAAAAAACCTGATTCAAATGTCTTGATTCAGTCCTGAGATATAAGGCAAAGAAATAATGGTGAAATCGGGGTGGCGGCCATCTTGAATCACATGACCCAATTATGCAAATTGGGTCAGATTCATATTTTGTGTATTTCAGATCATATACTGTCAATACACCAAGTATGAATGATTTCTATCCAAAAATGACATTTTTTTTCCAAAAGGTTTCTCCTCCCCTTAATGGTGCCTTCACAGATGTGAAAGTTGCCCATGCCATTGGCACTAACACATCCCCACACCATCACAGATGCTAGCTTTTGAACTTTGCGCTGATAACAATCTGGATGGTCCTTTTGAGCCCGGAGGACACGACGTGCATGATTTCCAAAAACAATTTGAAATGTGGACTCGTCAGATCACAGCACACTTTCCCACTTTGCGTCAGTCCATAGATGAGCTCGACATTTCTGGGTGTTGTTGATATATGGCTTTCGCTTTGCATGGTAGAGTTTTAACTTGCACTTGTAGATGTAGCGTCGAACTGTGTTAGCTGACAGTGGTTTTCCGAAGTGTTTCTGAGCCCACATGGTAATATTCTTTACAGAATGATGTCAGTTTTTAATGCAGTGCCGCCTGAGGGACCGACAGTCACAAGCATTCAGTGTTGGTTTTTGGCCTTGCCACGTGAAAAGATTTCTCTGGATTCTCTGAATTTTTTATGATATTATGGACTGTAGATGATGAAATCCCCAAATTCTTTGCAAATGCACCTTGAGAAACGTTCTTAAACTGTTGGCCTATTTGCTCATGCAGTTGTTCACAAAGTGGTGAACCTCGCCCCATCCTTGCTGGTGAACAACTGAGCCTTTCGGGGATGCTCCATTAATACCTAATCGTGATACTCACCTGTTTCCAATTAACCTTTGACCTGTGGAATGTTCCAAACAGGTGTTTTTTGAGCATTACTCAACTTTCTCAGTCTTTTTTTGCACTTGTCCCAGCTTTTCTGGAACGTGTTGCAGGCATCAAATTAAAAATGAGTGAATATTTCCAAAAAACAATAAAGTTTATCAGTTTGAACATTAAATATCTTGACTTTTTAGTGTGCTCAATTGAATATACAGTGCTGTGAAAACGTATTTGCCCCCTTCCTGATTTCTTTTTTTTTTTTTTTTATTTGTCACACTTAAATGTTTCAGATGATCAAACCAATCTTAATATTAGACAAAGATAACCTGAGTAAATACAAAATGCAGTTTTTAAATGATGATTTCATTTATTTAGGGAAAAAGCTATCCAAACCTACTTGGCCCTATGTGAAAAATAGTGGCCTAATATATTAGGCAATATCCAAGGGTGTAGATTTAATATGAGAGTTGGTAGGGCGCACGGCGCAAAAGCTGGAAAAATTTGGAATAATTTCAATGTAGGGCTGGGCGATATCTCGGTATTTTAATATATATCGATATATTTCTAAACGAGATATAACACGGAACATTCATTTTGCATTAAAATGACAATACATGGGCCGCAAGTTCGCACCTATTTCTCCTCTCCTTCTCCGTGTCCCTGTCTCACACACACAAGCTTTCTGCTCCGCCTCCCTCACTCTAACCACAAGCCCTCCCCCCTCCCCCTTCGCCTCAGCGACAACATGGAGATGGAGTGCGCCGCAGAAGAGGGGTTGGTCAGTAAATATATATATAAATATGTATATATATAGTTTGTTTGCAAACCAGCTACCGTTAATTAACTACTAGGTTTTCTGTGGATTTAAAATCCGTAAACGTTCGTTCAAACGTGAATGAGAGTGTCATGGAATTAGCGCAATGCTCAGATATAGCAAATGGGAATCTGCAACCACTACGGTGCAAACAGAAAATAAATTTGTTTGGTAGTAAACAAAGCTGTTGAGAACCGCGCACCTCCCCCTAGCAAGTGTCTATTCTGCAACTGGTGTGCGCCCTAGCCTGAGCTTGAGAAGCATATGCTCAAGAGTTTATAGTTGATAAGCTCAAGCGAAAATAGCCAGCGGTCTTATTGCTTAAAGCTTGCGCAGTGACTTTACCACTCATTCGCATTTGAACAACTTTTTGAGGATTTTAAATCCACAGAAAACCGAGTAGTTGACTACCGGTGGCTCGTATGCAAACAAACTATATTCATTCAGTACCTCTCCATAACCAAATAGAGCTAGTTAGCTAAATAACAACGTTCACCTAGAAATGAGAGTAACAAGCCTACCAATATAACAAAGTCCGAAAATGATACAACTGCGCATGCGTACTGGAAGTCATGGTCAAATAGCCTTAGAACTGTAAACCCGGTTCGCAGCCAAAAAAAAAATCAATATATATCGAGTATCGCCATTCAGCTAAAAATATTGAGATATGACTTTTAGTCCATATCGCCCAGCCCTATTTCAATGCAGATATTGCCCTCTCCATCAACCGAGATTACCCTGTGATTCTTTGATGTTTTCTATGGTGCTTAAAAATTGCCACTACAATAAGTAAAACCCAGCCTTTGGACTCAAAAGAAGGATCCATCTTCGTTGGACTGGCCTGAACCCTCTTGTATTAGGATGGATGAACAGCATGTATTGTTTTATTCGTCACCACTTGGAATCAGTGTTGGCGGTAAAATACTCCTTTCCCGGATCGTCAAGCTCTCAGCCTTCTTACCAGAAACTGGTATGTGATACTACTGCGAAAGCTGTATTAGAAAACGACCAAACGAATGGAGTTTGAAGGTCAGTAGTTTTTCCACAACTATGCCATGGTTAAAGGGGACCTATTATGCTGATCCTTCTTTTAATACATTTTTGTAATGTTGCAATGTTGGTTGTCCATATTCAACCTCTGAAAAGTTTCTAAACATAAGATACAGAGGTTTTGCCGTAATCCAAGAATGTGATTTCGTGAACGTGATTTCCTCTCTGAACAGCTCCTCCCGAGATCTTCACGAGATCTGGGCAAAACCTGACGTCAGGGTGTGCTGTCCAATTAGTACCGACCTAGCCAGAGCCAATCACGGCGCTGGACCTGCCCACACCGGAAACTATTCTAGCAGGCACTAACAACGGCAGATCATGCTATGCCTTTGTAGCGTCTACACTTTTGGAAATACAAAAGAAGAACCGCAGATCATTTGAGGTGCAGTTTTGTCAGTATCTCTCCCAAAGCTGCTTGTCCGTTTACTTTTGGACGCGAAGAAAAACACCTATTTCTCTTCCAAAAGAGGATGCCACCAGAAATCAGTGGGTTGCTTTTTTTGTTTGCTGGCAGCAAACAGGCACGGCCAAAGGGAACGTTAGCTGTTTGTGCTCAGCATTTCACCAAAGACAGCTTTGTCAATAAAGGATAATTCGACACAGGATAAGCGTTTCAGCTGCTTCTCAAACCTGAGGCAGTTGCATTGATCAAGCGCTCTGAGCCACAAAAAGCAACGATATAACGGCAAATAATGTAAGTGAAGCTAACGTGTTACGGGTGGCTAGCAGGACCGCTAGCGATAGTTAGCACTAACAACTGGCCTCGAACGCAGGCTTTGTAAAATATCTGAAGATAAAGCCTGTATTGGTCGCGACTGTCCGTGACTCTCAGACACAGAAGCTGTAAGTTGCTTTTACTACATAAGCCAACCTGATGTGATAGCCAGTTGATTGTGGCTGTAGCACAGTGGCTAACGTAGCCAAGTTACTGTTGCTAATGTTTAAGTCCTAAATATGCAAGAGTAATATCAGGATTCTACAGAAGGTGTGTGAACATAAACCTCATTTGAAGCTAACTTTTCAAACTTGTTTGTAATTTGGATGCCTAGTACAACTGTCCACGGTAACGGAACTTGCTGTCTGTAAAACCTGTATTGCAAGGGTTTGTCTCTGTGGTTATGACCGCTCGGTTACCAGCTACTGCATGTTAGTTTTGCGCAGCCGTGCTAATTAAAAATGCTCCTGGTTAACTTATATGCAGTAATTCTGATCGGTATGCTTGTGTTACTTCGGTAAGCATCATGTGGCAGTTTCATCATAACGTTGCCCGATTGCCTAATATGTCTGGTATAACAAACGATTTCTCTGCACTACTGCACTACCGTGACATAATTTCATCCCCCTTTAGAAATTGTTGTGGCTAATAAAAAGCCGAAAAAGGCGGAGATTAAATAGGAAATTCTTTTTGTGGAAGTGATCGATTCGCTAGCTCCACATAAGAAACTTGTCCACGCTAATGGAACTTATGGTCTGCAAAACCTGTATTATGTTCATAACATAATCGAGCTCTCTCCAGCTGTCGCGTACTATCCATAAAGCTGCTTTCACATCGGACGCGAAACGAATTTTTCGCGGGACAGATTACATTCAAAGTCAATGCAAAGACTTGAATACACGTGTTATGGGCGCTAAGTAGCTTTCACACTGGACGCGAAACTAATTTTTTGCGCGACAGATTACATTCAAAGTCAATGCGAAGACTCGAATAGACGCGTTATGGGCATGTCAAGCCGCTTTCACACCGGACGCGAAACGAATTTTTGCGCGACAGATTAGCTACATTCAAAGTCAATGTGAAGACTCGAATGCACGCGTTATGGGCATGTCCAGCCGCTTTCACACCGGACGTGAAACGATTTTTTCGCACGACAGATTAGCTACATTCAAAGTCAATGCAAAGACTCGAATACACGCGTTATGGGCATGTCAAGCCGCTTTCACACCAGACGCGAAACAAATTTTTCGCGCGACAGATTAGCTACATTCAAAGTCAATGCAAGGACGCGAATACACGCGTTATGGGCGCGTTAAGCAGCTTTCACACCAGACGCGAAACAAATTTTTCGCGTGAGAGATTACATTCAAAGTAAATGCAAAGACAATGCATTGACTTTGAATGTAATCTGTCGTGCCAAAAATTCGTTTCGCGTCCGGTGTGAAAGCGGCTTATCGCGCCCATTTTCTGCGAGCAAACGCTAGTCATTCCGATGCAATAAGCAACCATTACCACGGGCAATTTCCGAAAAGGCCGTTTAGCCTGGAGCTTTCGCCTCTTCATCATACACCAGTGCAGAAGCTGTTCGTTACTCCATGCTAATGACACAACACAGTTATGCACACGAACCAGCAGGTCCTAATACACACCGAAAAAGTCCATAAGCTGTTGGTCCACTTTTAGCTGCTCCTCACTGTCCATGTTTCCTTCTAAACTCAGACCCACCGGATTTCTACGGTCTCCGGTCTACAATTGGGTTTGTCGACCTGTTCTACAAATGTGTCTATATGGGGTGGATTCTAGCTTTCCCTCAATCCTAGCTATAGAGTAGAAACACTGGTGTACTCACCATAGTAGCCGTAGGTAGACAGCAAATTAGAGCTTGAGCTGCCAGACATTCGCACTGCGTCCTCCACTTTCGCTATTTCGTTTATTAGAACAAGTTAATTTCATTAGATCTATACACATGTACTGCGTTTCATTGCGGAATATGCCCGTCGATTCCTTCGGGAGACGCGTCTCAGCTTCACTCTGAGGAGGCGGACCCGGCAAACTGTGTTCTGCTGCCTTGTCCCACCTAGATCTGCCCTCCACAGAGCTGGCCAGTCAGAAGAAAGTGGGCACGCGGGGAGTGGGGGCCATAGCGGAAGAGCCACCCCAAGAGGCGTTTCAGGCAGAGACTACAAAGGACAACAAATGGGGTTTTTTGAGGATGGCAGTATGAGCTAAATAAGGACCCTGTTTAGGACTTTGAATGATCAGGAATACTCTAGGGGAGTCCAAGATCAAAATATAACCTTGGAAATATAGCAAAATAGGTCCCCTTTAAGAAGTTTGATCAATTTGACACGGTGTTCACGTATGACTGCCAGCCGCTTTCATTCATAAAACTAATCCCGATTTCAAAGTGTGCGCTGAAGTGGATATGATAAGCTGGGAATTAAGTTTGATGTCTTGCTACCTTTTTTTGCATTATTGTCCGATCGAGGATTTGACTTGTGTGCAATAAACTATTAAAAAGGGAGCTGCCGGATAGCGCACTCGGTTAAGGCACTGCGTTGCAGTGCAGAAGTGACTATCACGTCACGGGTTCGAGACCCGGTCGTACCAACCAGCAGTGGTCGGCAGCTTTTTCAGAGTAGCGCAGAATTGGCTATGGCGCTACAGGCTTTCAAATTGGGAAGGAACTGCTGGGAAAGGGAAATAAATAGCTTTGTTCGTTGCTCAAGCGCCTCCTGTTGGCCGGACGGGCGCTCATCAGGAAGATTCTGGGCCTGTTCATGTCCGGGTATCCTCCGCCCTCATTCTGAACTTGCGAAGATTCAACCAATGAGTGTACAAGAAGCAGTGGCTGACAGGCACGTGCTTCGGAGGAGAGCCGTGAACTGTCTCCACTCTCCTGGATTGGCAACAAGGGGTCGCAAACGAGCAAGCCTTGTACATAGTTCACCAATTGGGCATTCCAGATTCGGGTGGGATTGGAGATGCCAAATTTATTTAAAAAAAAAAAAAAAACTATTAAAAAGGAATGCTGAATATGCCCAATGTTAAAATGAGTGATGCAGAAATGCCGGCGGCAAAAAGAAGCATTAAGTTCACGCCAAAGGGTTTGAGCTTTCATATGAAAATGTGCCAGGAAAAAAGGAGTACAAAATGTAGACAAGCCAAACGGTGTATGGAAAGTATCAGTGCTTCAATGGAATCAAATGAAAATGTCAAATCTGTGAGCTCTGAACTTGCTAAGTTTATCAAGTGTTACCAAAGCGCAAATGATATGCATGAATCTCTCATGAATTTACTTTTACCTCAAGATGAGGTTGCAAGGCAAAGTAAATATTTTGAAGCAAAAATGACAATGTTCTGTGATTTCACTTAAATGGTAAAACGCTGGCTATCAGAAATGGGGTATCCATGTGTCAAGTGTAAAGGTATACTCTGTAAACACACACTCGCAACTATCGCGAATTTCTTCAAAATCATCTGCACGCGTTGCTGCCTTAAAAAGGAAACACTTAATAGAAGCTAAAGAGGAAAAGTTGAAAATGGAAAAAGAACGATTGGAGGTTGAAATGGAACTGGCTGTTGCAAATGCAAAACTTAAAGTCTTGGACATCAATTCCTCACATTCCTCAAAATTCTCTGATGGCATGAACTCTTTTTTTGAAAGGAACAAATTTCAAAGTATCAGTGAGTTAAATCCCCGTGCTGACATTTTTGTTCCAAATAAAGTGGATGAAAAAGATAATGTTCCTCTTGTGCCTGAGTCTATGTCCCAACCACAAGTTGTTAGACCTAAACAAAGGCCCAAAACTCAATTGAATCAGGCACAGGTTGATGCTCAAATTCAAATGATGCTTACTGATAATGAAAATCAAACAGGATATATGCCCCCTCAAACCCAGGCTCTTGCTGAATGTGAATCAGAATGACATTGTAAACATCATGCAAAGACAAAATGATATCACTGCTCTGCTGGTCCAGCAATATTTGTCTTCTGTCCTTCCATCAAGAGACATCCCTGTGTTTGATGGAGACCCTCTTCAATACAGGTCTTTCATCAGAGCTTTTGAAAATGGAGTTGAGAAGACAACTAACTTGAGTGACTATGTGCACTTTCTCGAACACTACACAAGGGGGCAGCCTAGGGATCTAGTGCACAGCTGTCAACATCTGCCTTCAGCACAGGGGTACCACAGAGCCAAAAGTCTTCTTGCTGCGCACTTTGGAAATGAACATAAAATTGCATCAGCTTATATGGAAAAGGTTCTCAGTTGGCCACCTGTTAAAAGTGAGGACATTAAATCACTGCAGTCATTCTCCCTGTTTTTGCAAGGATGTGCAAATATAATGAATCATATGATGCATTTGAAGGAACTGGATTTACCATCTATTATAAGCAGAATCATCTTGGAACTTCCTTATAAATTAAGGGAAAAATGGAGAAGTGTTGCGTGTGACCTGCAAGAGTGAAGTGGCCAGAGAGCAATGTTACTGATATTGTTGTATTCATTGAAAAACAAGTGAAAATAGTCTCAGATCCACTTTTTGGCAACATTCAGGACTCACAACCCACCAACTCTAAACCTTTCAGTGTTGGTCACTTAAAGCAAAAGAAAAGGGGAAGCAGTTTTGCCACCAGTGTCACTGCAGTAAAGGAGGAAACAACTCAATATAGAGGAAATAAGACCTCCATTCTCAACTGCTTGTTCTGTTCACAAAGCAATCACTCATTGGATCAATGCTCACAGTTTAAAGTGAAGGTGCATCGGGACAAGATAAAAGGGAATTTGTTTTGGTTGCCTGAAAGTAGGCCACACAAGCAAAGACTGCCTGAGTCGCTTGGATTGCAATGTGTTACCAAAAGCACCCAGGAGTCCTTCACATTGAGAAGCAGGATAAAGCTGTATCCTCAGAACAAGTCCAAAAGTCTGTGAGCCCTCCAAGAGTTTCAACTGCTATGACCCAGACCTGTGGGCATACTGGGGCTGGTAGAGAAGCTGATTCCACCTTTTCTATTGTTGCAGTAAATGTCAAAAGCCAGAAAGGTAACAAAACTGTGCAGACATATGCCCTCTTGGATCCTGGGAGTTCAGGCACATTCTGCACAGAGAACTTGGCAAGAAAATTGAAAGTGTGGGGCAAAAGGACAAATTTTCTGTCAAGAACAATGGGTCAAAATAAGATTGTAAATGCCCGTATCCTGTCAGGTCTTGAGGTGTCTGGTTTGGACCTAAATGATTACATTGAGTTACCTATTGTTTTAACTCAAAAGACCATGCCTGTCTCTTCCCTTAACATCCCGCGACAAGAGGACATTGATCAGTGGTCTTATCTGAAGGATGTTAAGCTCCATGACATTGATGCAGGTGTTGACTTGCTCATCAGAATGGATGCCCCAAAGATACTGAAGCCTTGGGAGCTAATAAACAGCCAGGATGATGGAGCTTACGCGGTCAGAACGAGGGTTGGCTGGGTCGTTAATGGTCCACTTCATGGCAGAAGCAGTCAGGGTAAGAGGCACTGCCCTGTTGTCTCAGCTAATCGAATCTTTGTTGAACACCTTCAAGAAATGTTGGTGAAATGGTACAATTATGACTTTAATGAGAGGTCAGCAGAGTAGCAGAGTGAAATGTCTAGTGAAGATATCAGGTTCATGAACATTGTGGAGGGTACAACTGAATTAGTTGGGAACCATTACTGTTTTTACTTGCCTTTTAAACAGGAAAATCCTATCTTGCCAAACAATCGATGTGTTGTAGAACAGTGCCTCCGGAGCCTGAAAAGAAAGTTTAACAAGAATGGCACATTTAAGGAGGAGTACACCACATTTCTGAACAACATGATAGCTCAAGGATATGCTGAGCTAGTGCCTTCTGATCAACTACAACAGAGTGATGGAAAGGTGTGGTATATCCCTCATCATGGGATTTATCATCCCAGAAAAGGCAAGCTGAGAGTAGTGTTTGACTGCTGGGCAGTGTATAAAGGGACGTCACTGAATTGCCAGTTTTTGCAAGGATTTGATCTTACTAACACTCTTATTGGAGTTCTCCTTCGATTTAGACAAGAGTCTGTTGCAGTAATGGCTGATATCAAGACTATGTTCTACCAAGTACGTGTCTCAGAAAGGCATGTCAACTTTCTCTGCTTTCTCTGGTGGCCAGAGGGTGACACTGCAAAGTCCCCACAGGAATATCACATGAAAGCGCATCTGTTCGGAGCCGTATCATCGCCAAGTTGTGCAAATTATGCTCTGAGGAAAACTGCAGAGGATAACACCCAATGCGTCCCTCTTGAAGTGGTCAGTACAGTCATACATAACTTTTACAGCTGCCGAATAGCTCACTCGGTAAAAGCACTGCATTGCGAAGCAGAAGCGACTATCACGGCGCAAATTCAAGCCCCGGTTGTACCAACCGGCAGTGGTTGGCAGCTTTTTCAGAGTAGCGCACAATTGGGCATTGCGCTACAGGGATGCAAATTCAGAAGGGTCTGCCGGGAAGGGTTATATAAATAACGATTGCTTTGTTCATTGCTTAAGCACCTCCTGTTCGCCAACCGGGCGCTCGTCCGGAAGATTCTAAGCTTGTTCATGTTTGGGTGTCCTCCGCCTTCATTCTGAACTTGCGAGGATTCAACCAATGAGTGTATAAGAAGCAGTGGCTGACAGGCGTGTGCTTCGGAGGGGAGCCGCAAACTGTTCTCACTCTCCTGAATTGGCAACAAAGGGGTCGCATATGAGCAAGCCTTGTACAAAGTTCCCCAATTGGGCATTCCAGATTCGGGTGGGATTGGAGATGCCAAATTACAAAAAAAAAAATTTACGTTGATGACTGTTTGGAATCCATGCCTTCTGAGGAGGAAGCAGCGCAGATGATCAATGATTTGGTTGCTCTCTGTCATAAAGGAGGATTCAATCTGTCAAAATGGGTCAGTAATAACTGCAAAGTGATGTTGTCAGTGGCTGAGGACAGCAGAGGAAATGATGGAGCTGGATTTGGATACAGACCAGCTGCCAGTGGAAAGAGCATTAGGACTGCAGTGGTCCATTGAAAGGGACAAGTTCAAGTTCAGCACCTCAGTACGAGAACAGCCACAGACCAGAAGAGACATTCTGTCGATGGTCAGCTTGCTTTATGACCCTTTGGGTTTCCTAGGCCCATTCATTATGCCAACCAAGCTGTTGTTGCAAGAACTCTGGAAGAGAAACTTGGGGTGGGATGCAGTTATTCCCCATTCATTCTCTAAGAAATAGTCTGATTAGCTGGAGAACCTCCAAAAGGTGGCTGAGTTCGAGGTGGATTGCTGTGTTAAACCTAGAGATTGTAGACTCTGTTACAGCACAGCTTCACCATTTTTCAGATGCCAGTCAAGTCGGATATGGAACTGTCTTACTTGAGACTGGAAAAGGATGATAAGGTACATGTGGCCAGAGTTGCTCCCCTTAAGCAGATCCCAATTCCTCAACTTGAACTCACAGCTGCAGTTCTTGCTGTTCGAGTTGATAAAATGCTTCGGAAGGAGTTGCAACTTAAGCTGGAGAAGTCAGTTTTCTGGACTGACAGTACAACAGTCCTGAAATATGTCTAATGAAACCAGGCGATTCCATACGTTCGTGGCAAACAGAATCTATGTCATCAGAGATGCAGCAGATGTTGATCAGTGGAGGTTCCAAGGAGAATCCAGCAGACGAGGCATTAAGAGGAATGAGGGCTGAGGATTTCCTGAAAGGCAGATGGATAAATGGACCTGAGTTTCTCTATAAGTCAAAGGAGGAGTGGACCAAACTGGGTGCAAATCTTGATGCAATTCCTTCAGATGACCCAGAGATCAAAAGGGACATGACAGTGAATGCAGTCGTCAAGGATTTGGAAGATGCCACTAATCACCTGATCTGTTACTTTTCATCTTCGAAGAAGCTTAAAACGTCTGTGGCTTGGTTTCTGAAGGTCAAGAAAATTCTTAAGTTGTTGGGACGGAAGAGATGGATTTCTGAGTATCTACCTATGGTGCAGGAGAGACGAAAATGGATAAGGCTAAGAAGTCGTCTTACTCCTGGAGACATTGTCCTTGTTGCTGATGCCACAGGTCCGCGAGGATCCTGGATGATGGGAAAGGTCTTGGATGTCAAATCGGATGCAAAGTGACTAGTGCGCCCTGTATGCCTGCAAACGAAGACCAGCATTCTGGAAAGGCCTGTGACGAAGCTCTGCCTGCTATTGGAAGCAACAGTCTAGCATTATGGACTTTCTCCACCTCTGTCTTTTCTCTACCTTCTGTGTTTTTTTTGGGTTTTTTTGGCAGGTGTGTCAAGAACAAGAGTCATCGTCTTCAGTCTATGGCCCGTATTCAGAAACAACACTCACACTCACCCTCCACTCACCATATAGTGAGTACGATTGAAATGTAACTGGAGTGTGAGAGAGAGATCGACCTACCACTAACCGAGGGAGCGGTCCCACTCCTCGCCAGTTGCTATTCACAAACGCCACTCGAGCATAACTGACAGTAGTGGGCACTGGGTACCACAGGCGGTGCGTCGGCTGCTGCAAGGGGACGCTCAATCCTCACCCTTCAGTGCTGACTGACCTAAACCTGTTTCTCAGACTAATTGGTAAAACGACAATGAAATTTATTTTTAATAGCGTTGTTATACATTGCTTCACAAAATTGAGGCGTTTCTTTCGCACATAAATGACGACGTAAATATCAGCATGTCTTCATAAATTCTGTGTTCGAGTGGCTCGCGAAAGGTGCAGGACAGCCTGCGAGGCTCACTAAGCAACAAGCTGTGAAACGTGCCAGACATTTCCTTCTAATTCAGCAATTAAGAATGTAGAAAAGAATGGATTCTCCTGACTTACAGCTACATGAGCCTCGCAGGCCAATCCACACGGCGCCCCACGAGCCAGCTGAGCGCAGAATTTTCCAACCCATGAGTAAAGAAAAGCGCGAGAAATCCAAATGCGTGAGAGTTGACAAGTATGCGTCATTAATGAAAACTGGCCACACCTGATAATGTTGAGAGTTTTCGGAGTTTCTGAAATGGTAATATAATGAATTGAAAACAGGGCAATAATTATCAGTGCTCATTCTAACTTAACAAGTAGAACTGGCGAAACATGATAATCCTTAGGATTTTTGGAGTTCAAGTAAATAAAATTTAATTTAATGATTGAAAACAGGTCATGTCCAATCATTATTTTTAAGGGATGGTTTTGAGCTTCCCCTATTGCCAGTTCACCAGTAGCCACTGGTGGGTACACAAATGCTAATCTCGAGTTCACCACAGTGCAGCTCGTAACCACTGAAGCCAGGTGGTCAGTCAGCAAGTTACCGGCATCGTTATCATCATTAAAGTTAAAATTTGCGTATTTGCGATTGCGTCGAGCACGTGACGGTAAATGACCCAGAGTTTCTAATGTTTGTAACCACCTGAAAGCCCTGACAACAAAATACCGGCGCAAGTTAGTGCGGCTCAAGGGAGGTGTTCCCTGCACTCAACCTTCACACAGAAAGAGATACCAATTTCAGTGTGAGTGAGGTCTCTGAAAGCAAATGAGTGTTAGGGCAACCTCTGACTCATTTAGTATAACCTGACACTAAGTTTTAGTACTCACACTCAATTAGTGTGAGTATCGTTTCTGAATACGGGCCATTGTGTGGCATTCTTTCATAGCTCATAGTGAGAATAGCTCCTGTAAAAAATAAAATTGTGATTTTATGCAAAATTAGGGGCCGGAGTATAGGAGCTATTCGTATTGTTTATTTCAGATAATTGCTTTATTTTGGTTTGGATTTTGATAATATCTTTTTCTTTTGTTTAG
Source organism: Gymnothorax javanicus (assembly GCA_029692085.1). NCBI lineage: Eukaryota > Metazoa > Chordata > Actinopteri > Anguilliformes > Muraenidae > Gymnothorax > Gymnothorax javanicus. The sequence goes on from CM056199.1 coordinate 69,595,474, forward strand.
TTTATATTTTGTTGTTTTGTTTGACGTTTGTAGAATTAGTTGTGTGTATTTTGGGTTTGTTAACACTTGGCACGAAGGATATATAGGTAAGGGCAGGTATAGGACCAGCATGCACCTGGGTGGGCGTATGGTTTTTTACCAAAGCGAGAGAAACAGGGAGAGAGCGGGATTTCTCTGTTCTGTTTGCCTTCATAAAATAAACCGTTTAAAAACATGGAAACTCCGAGTGAACAAGACTCTTTTGCCTGCGTAAATCATGCCCATGGTGCAGCGGTGGCCTTTTATTTGTAAGTTTGATTTAAGTTGGTTTTTGAGAAATTTTTTGATAAATTGCCACTACACCACTATCATATTTCACCGTGGGCATGAGAGGCTTCCCCTTGTATGCCTATCTGTTTCTGCGGCAAAGATGCCGATGCTGTATCTGTCCTGAAACATGCAATTTTGGCCTCATCTGACCAAAGCACCTTGTTCCAGTTGTAATTTAAATGATATGCGGCAAACTTCAAATGCTGCCCTCTGTGTCTTTGTTGCGCCCTTAAACAGGGAAGATAGTAATGGGAGATCAATGAGAACGAAACACAGCTCTTGCACTCACTCATCTGTACTGATGTTGCATGGGACGGTTGGACACCAGGCGCGAGACAGCAAGACTTGGTCTTGGGGTTTTTACTATAAAGAAAAGAAAACAGGCACGATGGCCAAACAAAACTTGGCCCAAAGGGTTGCAAAAATCCAACAAAGAAATGCTTAACAGAGCAGGTAAACAAAAATACAAAACGAGAGAAACGAAAAGCCACTAGAAACTCTAGGGAAGAAAACCAATGAGCAAAAATAAATGAACTCAGTGATGGCACAAGGCACATGCAAAAATACAAAACAAGAGCTATGGAAAAGACTATGAATGCTTTGAGCAAAAATACACAAGGCAAGACCATGAACACGAAACGGGACTCGGTCTGCCGGCCAACTCCAGCCTCTCCCCAGATATAGCAGCAGGAATCACGAGACAAACGAGGATCACCTGTAGACAGACAGGGAGAACGAGATTGCTTGATTACAAGGCACGAATGACAAGAGAGGAAAACCAGCATAGTAAAAATGAGACAACAAAGGCAGGTAATTGCTCATTAAGAAAATGAGCAAAAATGAGCGTGTTGCAGCATATAAGAACCCTTATATGTATCTCTGTTCATAAGATACTATGAACAGTAAAAGCGTTAACCCCTTAAGACCTACGCCCCGGTACCGGGGGGCGGTGGTTACGCATAATAAATACAGCATGTTTCCAAATCGCAGCACTGTCATGCGGCATATCCACATTTTGCGAAGAAACTCGGCCAAAAGCTCATGTAGACCATTTTTACCTCAACCGAACACAATTCAAGCACCAAGCAAGTAAATAAGCATGTAGCAAAACATAGGATAAAATCATATCAGCGCTTAATCACCAGAATTTCTCCTGAATTTGTGCTATGCATACAAACGATACCTCAAATGAAAGAGGAAAGTCCACAGAATCCAACGATATGAGCCCCGTCATTTTAAACTGACACCACACTCAAAGAAAAGCAGGCATACACTTTACAGTCTACAGAGATGAGCAAAGAAATTTCTTGCCTTTGATATGTTGTAATAAAAAAAAACTGTTTGAGGGTAAATCCACACTTGCTATTGTTAGCTCAATGTGTCCGTGTTATAACAAAACTAGATATGCGAGTCAAAGCATGTTTTTCGTCTCGAGCATTGCTTCAAAGATCTCAGTTCCTCAGCATTCAGCTTGCTTGCAATGTATTTTCCTCTCTGTGATCGGCTTGTGATGCCGTCAGTAAGACTTTGCCGGTAGCCATTTGATTCTATGGCTTCTGATGTTTCCAACGAGCCCTAAAGCACCTTTATCGCGCAAAGCTCGCCTGAGCTACAGCCTTGCATTCCCAGTGCGTCAAACCGAGTCCATGGGCCAGTCGAATGTACTTAAATTGCGTGACAATATAAACGCTTAACAGGTTTGTTTGTGGTATTTTCGGTATAATTATCCGCTAAATATTCAACCGTCCTTTTCAAAGTTGTTTTCTGACAGAAATGCGTGAACACTGAGGGCACAACGGTACAAACAAGGTGAGTGAATTGTTTTTTCGTTTAATTCTTTATATGGGCAATTTGAGAGCAGCGTTCTATCAAATGGTATAGCCTAGTGGTTAGGATGTAGGGCTGCATCCTAGGCAACTGGAATTCAAGTCCTTGGGCAGGTGTGCTTTTGGTAAGACAATAGTAACATTTTGCTTGTATAAATAATTGCTCAGGCTTTTATTCTTTTGACCTTTTTCCCCATTTTTTTTTTTTACCCTTTATGTATTCATAATCTTATTAATTTGCCTTTTTAAAATAAATCTGCTCCAGTGGAGCCAAACTTCATTTTCTTTGTATTTATTGTCTTTGAATGGGAAATTGTCTAGGCTATAGGACTGGCAAAAATAATAATTTAAAAAATCATAAATTCTAAAAATTAAAAACTGGTTGTATTTGGGTGGAATGTATACCTGTAGTGACATATAAGTGAAATTAGATGAGTTTTACAGTTTAATATCTGAGAAATCTGATTTGGCACACAAGGTACCTGAATTGCCAATTTGGAGAAGCCACCTAGACATTCCTCTCTAATTTTTTTCTGATTTACTTGATTAGAATAAACTTTGGCACAGATAATGGTGAGATTCTGTGCAGTAAATTTTTAGAGGTTTCAGACTGCAACTAATTAAAGGAGCAGTATGTAAGTTTGTGGGCAAAACTGGTAGTGCAATCACATTCAAAATACTGCAGTGCGCAGTATCACCTCCTCCTCTCCCCCAGACGTGAGGTAGCCAGCTTGGTTGCCGGATCCAGCAAGAACATCTTCTGCACGGAGCTACCATGACAACGTTTCAATATCACCAATGATTTGCTCTCACAGGGTTGTGTTCAGTTCAGTTCAGTTCAGAAAAGATCGAGACTAATGACTAACTAACTTTAGGAATGGTCATATTGGTCACCTTGCTCGTCACTCTTCTGTGTGGATAGCCCACTAAACTCCATACTATAATATGCGTAAAGAATGAATGAGGACTCATTTGACCGATGTACTGTCTCAATTACATTACATATTGCAATAATGGCTGTGCTAATGTTGGAACGGTTTCCACAGCGTCTCAGCATAATGCCTGAGAAACGGACTCTATTAATGCATTGCTAATGTTAGCAATGACGAGTCACGGTTTTTATTTCTCAAACAATTTGTTACCAAGTCAATTTGATGACCCACCTGCATACGAACTAATGTACCATGTACGAACATACATAACGTTATTCGACTGAAGAGAATATTTGAAATGTCCTTGCCTACATTAAATAGAATTAAGTTAGCCAAACTTAGCTGAATCTTACCTGCCCAGGAAAAAGTTAGCAACTTCGGCATCGGTCTTCAAATTCTTCTCCGCTTTCAGCCGTCTCCATCTTTCAAAGGCATGTCCTATACAGATCCTTGTTTCGTTTCTTTGTCACGACGTATTTCAGAATCACAACGAGGCCTTTTAGGTTTAGTAACGTCAGACATTTGTGCTCCGAAACGCTGGTAGCTGCAGCTCAGTGGTAACTGGCAACCTGGATGCCGAAATGCTACTGACTTCGTGATTGGGAGATAGGTGGAGGGCGGCGCAACAGGCCAAAACACAAAATGAAAACATAAACATTAGTTGTGGGCTTCAACTTTGCTTTTGTAATGAGAATATTATGGCTGGACTACTGTTTTCAGTGATATGATTATTTGAAATTAACATCATTCCTTAATGTCTGGTGATATATCAGGGCCATTTCAGGATTAATCAACATACATTTCTTACATACTGCTCCTTTAAGTTTACATGGGATAGAAGTAAAACCTTGTTTGGTGCAAAATGAGGTCTTTGATTTATACTGTGTTCCATCTTCATTTACTCTGACTCCATGACATATACACTGATTTTTACACCATGGCAGAAATGCCAAATGGTTTTACCTTTATTATGATACCAAGATTATTCAAATGGACCCAACAGTTGCAGAGATATACTCATTTCATTTTGGGCTTGCCAATTTTCGAAAAAGAGGCTCAGGGCTTAAGGGGTTAAACTAGTTAAAGGTTGTATCAGCGATTCTGAGCCATTACAAAATTTGTCACGTACAGGAGATTTTTCCTCACGAACTGTAAGCAGCTCCTCTCATGAGTGGGCGGTGAAAAACTCCAGTCTCTGTAGGCCACCTACAGCCAGGTAGACACTGAGAAAGATACACAAACTCGTGGGGACCTACCTGCTTCCCCAAACTTCAGCAAAAGTGTTCCAACGAATCGGAGGGCAGGGGTGGGTCTTCTGCGCCAGTTCCGTGCTCATGCACGACAAGTGGGTGGGACTGAGCAACGAAAGGAACTGGCAGGAGTTGCACTACCAAGGTGGCAGAGTGAAGCATGGTGGAAGCTAAACTGAAAAAGAGACGCTCGAACGAGTACATATCGAGGAAAAAGGAACGCGATCGCAGCTATGCGAAGTCCCAAATAAACATAGGGAAAGCATAGCAACGTTGGAGAGAATTCTGGGAGTTGAATGGTTTTAATTCTGATGCCCAGGTTGCCTTGTTTCTACTTGAGGTGAGTAAAGCTGGTGCTAACTCGGTTGGATATGAATTGTAAATTGTCATCCCAAGGAAAATTGAGGGAAGCTTGTGTATTGTTTTTGTAAGGCTATCTTGCATAGTTCATGCTGGTCAGAATGAATCAAACAGTCGAGAGATCGATATTTCCTCTTTGGAGCGAGTTAGCAACCTTTGCTAACTCTCGGTTGGCAAGCTAGTGAGTTTGCTAATTCTGTCTGACCAAATCAGTGTTTGTGTTTGTGTAATAACATTTTTTCTCTGGTTAGTACTCAGAGTTGAAATTCATTGATGAATGTATAACCGCGTGATAAGTTTAGCTAAAAGTGGTGATCTATGTGACGTTGTTAATACTCATTTTGTAGCGCCCTGGTGGCTCATCGGTCTAAGTGCCCGTACCATGAAGGCTGTGTCCTTCCCGCAGTGACCTGGGTTCGAATCCAACTCGGGTCATTTACTGCATGTCTTCCCCCATGCTTCTCCCCAACCTTCCTGTCTCTCTCCACTGTATAACTATCGAATAAAGGAAAAATTCCCAAAAAAAATAATCTTTAATACTCATTTTGTAATGCCGAGCTAAGATACTTTTCTGATACCTTGTTGTAGCTAGCATTAATGGTGTAAATTTATTGTCTGGCTGTGGTCGTCATTGTTGCTACCGGGTGTTCATCACAACGTGCTGTACACGGCCATTTACCCAGATGAGTGAGCCATTCTTAAGCTGCTTTCACACCGGACGTGTAACAAATTTTTTGCGCGACAGATTACTTTCAAAGTCAATGCTAAGACGCGAAGTTTCACTTTAAGAAAAGCGCGTTCATGTTCCAAGCTCCTGAAGGGGAGGGGCGAGCGGCTTTGTTGTGTTTCAACTGTCAACAATAGTGACATCATACCGCTGGTATAGCCTTTAAAAGTAAAGCACAGGTGAGAATGTAGCAAAAGCAGGAAGCATGCGAGTAAAATCTATCTAAATTAGTAATGGTTAATATGTGCCTATCTAATAGAAACAGCCCTCGTGACTTACAAGCAAGTTGTAAGTAATAAATTAGAATAAATTAACAAGCATGAAGACTAGGAAGCCCGGAAGGAAGAAACGTAAGAACTAAGTTTGAAACCGTTAGCCACTCCCAAAAGTAGTGCGAGAATTAAAACACGGAAACGACCACGCAGACACTGGAGAGGCGGATTAGCTGGGCAGACCGGGAAGCGAGACCTGGTGAGATACAAAACATGGCAATAGTAAAAACATGAACAATGAACATGAAAAGTGAATCCTGGCACAAGAAACTGTTAAAACCCCCATCACTGTCCTGGCAGACGGCACAGGACACTGGAAACACAACAATTGATTCATATTTCAAATGATTCAAACAAACTCACATTTTTCCAGATTGAACTCCTTTGTGCAGATGTAGACGTCAACGTCTATGGAACTGCAAATTTAAGCAGGCAGTTACAGTACTCGATCACTAGATGGCACCCCCGGATCAGTTATTGCAGAGCCGTATATAGAGAGAGTCTGACCAACTCGGGGTTTGAACGTCTGAGCTATCCCGCTATGCTGATTGGTTCTGACCTGGTCACGTGTTTTATGGACGCCATGTTTGCTACCATTAATCAATATTTATCCAGCGATCCCCATAGCGAAGTGTCGAATATTAGGTAATTAAATTCAATAAGTTATTCAATTATGCCAAACTGTTCGGCTTATGGCTGCAGTACAAGGCCGGTAAAGGGGAAAAAACTCCACCATTTCCCCTGTGACCAAAAAAAAACGGAGGAAGTTATGGGAGAATAAGATTAGAAGGAAGAACTGGATGGCAAGCAATTTCTCCGTGTTATGTGATTTAAATGTCATTTTTTTCTCTTTGACTTTTGTTAAGAATTTACATAAGAAAAAATAAAGTCATACTATCATTAATGTATGCCATGCTCTCAAAAACTTCTAACACCGCTTTTAAAATGAATGAAGTTTGAAGTTAGCCAAGCCTTAAAGTGTATATGTCAGGTTTATTTTCCAAAGATTTTGTACTATTTTCTTGTGGGAAATAAATATCTGAACGATTATACATCATATTTTTATGTTGCTGGTTATCAGAAAACGGAATATAATACAACAAAGTAGGTACTTTTAACAGCGGTTTACAACCCTCCCATAATGCAATGCCTACGTCACGTAGGGGAGAGAAGAGCCTGTCAGAGTACGACTGTCACTGAGCTGCACTATACAGCAGCTTGCAATGAAGAATTATTGTGTTTGTGCGGGGTGTAAGAATTCATCCTAAACAGGGCACAGGGTCCATTCGTTCCCTGTCAAAAATAAACAAATTTTATGCCAGTGGGTTCAATTTGTCCGCATCAGACGGGCAAATTTTTTGTACGCTAATGTCACACCGCAGTTTCCATGGGATGACCATGGGGATGACACCGCCCACACAAGCACCTGTCAGAAATAGCAACAAAGGACACCTCTCTCTCTTTCTCTGTATCTCCCCCCAGACAGACCATAGCATTCCCATGAATCAGCTATGAAGTTTGATCAACACCAGATTCTATGAAGTTTGATCAACACCAGATTAAGCCTGGCACTTGAGATTTCCTTTATTCGGCATGTCAACAATGATTATGTATGCGCACATGAACGTTTGCACCCGCAGGAAAAAAAACTGCCGCCACCGCTAGATGTTGTAGAGCTCGTAGCTACCATACTATCGAAGCATGGGACAGTCAAGCGGATATGTTTACAACGTCAGGGTGAAGGGAGAATCCCGATAAAATAAACATCATTTTGACAGGCGGGGTGGGAACTGGCAAGCTACACCCAGGCTAGCTAGCATGATGCCTTCGTTATCATTTGGCTAGTACATGTTTAGTCAAGGTCTTCATCTGAACATATCACATTATCACAGCAGCTAGATGTACAGAAAACGTTGGCTTCTTCACCCAGTGTTATTCATACACCGTAAAATATGTGGTGGTGTTGTTGTTGTTACGGTTTTCACTGCTGATCTTAGATTAGCTCAAGCGCTAGTTGCTATATAGCTACTCTCCAGGACACCTCGCCAACCCTCCACTTGTTCGCCTTTGTTGAGGGATTAATTCGTTTGTGAGGGCCAGTTTTTGTTGGATTTTCCTCCCCTCTCTCACCCCTGACTGGCTCAAAATTATATGGTTGCCGCCCATCATAAACTTCTGCAGTGTTTCTTGCCACCTCCTCATGCTCCCAATCACTCGCAATAGTAAGCAGAGGCTACTTTCCTCCACGACTCCCTTACGTGACGTAGTTACCAGGTTACGTTAAAAAAACCAGCTACTACAGAAACAGACAAAAAGTGTCATTTAACAGCATTTGTAGATAGTTTTAGAAATACTGAAATACTGTAAGTACATTTTGAAGGCTTTACGTACACATTAGACGAGAGTAGTGTTTAACCTTACATATACACTTTAAGCCCAATACCCACTGGCCGCAAAGCGAAGCGTCGCGTCAAACTCCTAACGCTTTTAAAAGCCCACTGGAAGCGTCAGTTGCATCAATATTAACGGATGACAACAGGACCGAGAAGCAAGCCATGGGTGTCAATCTCTAAATATTAAACAAGACAACGTTTAATTTTGAAAACACCTACCCATAAAGCTTATTTTAAGTGACGGCAAAGTGGGACGTTCAGGTCACTATGCACTATACGTTATATACAGGCATAATTTTCCTTCTAAATTTAGCCGTCTAGTAAATTAAGATATTGATTCACTTTACTTTACCCAGCAGCGAATTAGCTAACTAACTTAGCAGTGTTAAGTTGTTATCAGTGTACCTTGAGTTAGGTACTGTCTAACAGTAGATCGCTTGATAACTTAAATGCCCGCAAAATAACGGATTTCCTTTCAAAACTGCAACTTGGTGAAAGGAACTCTCTATTACCGGGTACTTTGACACTAATTCCATAGTTGTGTACTTGTAAACTATGTCTGCGCCAAAAATTCAGATGAAAATACACAGTAATAATTTTAGGCTTGTTTTCTGATGGCAGACCTTGATTTTCAGCCAGTTTCTGCCCCGCCCACAATTAGGTCCAAAATCCGCTGGATTGACACATCGCCCTGCTGACGTCATCTAAAGAACGAGATGAGCTCAGTCGAGCTCGTTTTTCTATACTGCCTATGGGAGAGGAACTGCAGATGGTTTATAAAATCGTTATTTTCTCGCGAAATTTCGGGAAACGGCGGAGCAAATGCCTACCAGATGCATTGTAGCAGGTTGTTGTAACGTATCCAAAGAAGGAGTCAGCCTTCATCGATTTCCAAAGGATTAAAAAATAAGTCAAATTTGGGCGTCTCGGGTGAAACTGACTCGGGCAAAATGGCAAGGACCAAGCAACAATAGTGTGATTTGTAGCGACCACTTCAACGATTCCGACTTCGAGGATGAAGGGTTTTGGTCTGAGTTCGCGATGAAGAAGATGAGAAAAATCAAGCCAATTTTTGCCAATTTTTCTTTTGCTCATAATGTAAATCAGATTTGAAGTTGCTAAGCACTGGGGCGACAAAAACATGTAATGAAGTGATCAAAATGATATTTTTACATGCAGTTGTACATACTGGCTATGCAGTGAATTGGTCCTGAGTTCTTTAGATGACGTCATGCTAAGAAAGGGCAGCATTAACAATTGTAGAGATAAAAAAGGGGCATTCCCAGGGCAAGTAGAAAGTTACGAATTACTCCAAAACAGTTTGATATTATGGGAAATGACTGCCATGTTTTTTTTCTGGATGAAAAATTACATAAAGAGAGCCTATTTGTGAAATTTCGCCCTCTAGACGCTTTAGTTCCTTTAAAAAGCGGGTTGACAACTGCATGTGAAGTCAAGGTGTAAGAAAAAAATATTAAATAATAATAATGAAGACTTATATAAGGGGCCCAAACAACCAAAAAAACTAAAGAAGAAATCCAATTACAAAAAAGGACGAATGTCCATTTCCTCATTGAGACCTTTGGGTGACAAGGTATCTAAAGTAAAAATCCAAATTAATTCACGTTTTAGAAGTAAATTATTAATGTCACCCCCACCCCTCCGGGAAAGCTGAACATTTTCAATACCAATATAGCTTAAAGAGGCCACAGTATGGTTCATAAGTTTAAAATGATTAGCCACGGGGCCTTTATGATCAAAATTTCTAATCAAACTTCTATGTTCCGAGATTCTCTATTTAAGAGATCTAGAAGTTTTGCCAATGTATGCTAACCCACAGGGGCATTTAAGCATATATATATCACATTCTTGGTTTTACATGAAATGATGCCTTTAGTGGCAAAAACTTTCCCTGTGTGTGGGTGATAAAAAGACTTAGTTTTACGAGTAAAATTGTTGGCAATTGACACATTTATAATTGCCTGATTCTACAGTACTGAAAAACGTGCATGGAGTAATCTGAGATTTAGGAGGGTAATCCGCTCTCACCAACAAGTTTCTCAAGTTGGGGGGTCTCTTAAAAACTATCCGTGGTGGGTTATCTAAGGGTCAGTAGCTATAATGTGCCAATGGTTTCAAATAATAGTATACATTTCTTTGAACAATGGAGAATACTGAATAGCACAAGTAATTTTATTGTCGGTAGTTTTAATCCGAGTGGCATTCAAGCTCTCCAGCTGTGTCATTGGAAAAACGTTTGGAGGCTTGAGTGATCCACTCTCTTTTATAACCTCTTTGAGAAAATCTATGTTCCAAATCAATCATTTGTTGTTTAAAATCAACCTCTGAACTGCAAATACATCGTATACGATTGAACTGAGCAATAGGAAGACTTTGTTTTAATTTAGTGGGATGATATGACTGTCCGTATAGCAATGAATTTCTGTCTGTCGGTTTTCGATACAAACTAGTACACAAATTCTCATTATTGTTGATGACAAATATGTCCAGAAAAATCATTTTAACCTTATCATAGGCTAAGGTAAATGTCAGATGTCTGGTTTGCAGGTTCAAAAAATTATGAAACTCTTCAAGTTTAGCCTCAGTGGAGGTCCATATAAAAAAAACATCATCAATATATCTCCTGTATGTTGAAATATGTTGTAAAAATGGATTCTCAGAGGGACTCAAGACAACTTCCTGTTCAAATAGACCAACATACAATGAGGCAAAAGTGGGGGACATCTTAGAACCCAACTGACTCCAGATACCTGCAAAAAGAAATCATTAGCAAACATAAAATAATTAGTCGTCAATACAATTTCCATAAGTTCCAAAAGACACGTGATACTAGGAGAGCTGGATCTAGCAGAAGTTTGTTCTTGTTTCAACCCACCTTGCACTGGAACATTAGTATATAAGAACTCAATGTCCAAATATATATATATATATATATATATATATATATATATATATATACACACACTCAGTCAAAAAAGAAACTTCACACTCGTTTGGAGGTCGATAAGTTGAACATACAAGAAAAGTGGTTTTAAATAATGATTTAATTCCATTCTGTACCCATTAAGGACGGTGTACCATAAAAATCATGTTCATAGTGTAACCAGTTCCACTGGAAATGCTACGGAAATGTAAGAGAGTAAAAATGGTAAGTTACAACTTGATGAAAGCATGTCAATAGCGCGTATGCCCTCCATGAGTGTTCACAACTGCGACGCAACGTCTCCTCATGGATTGAATGATGCGTCTGAACACAGCTTGGGGGATGCGTCGCCATAATTGAACCAACATGGCACCAAGTTCCTGCAAATTCTGTGGAGGGTTCCTTACTTGACGGAGTCTTCTGCCCAACACATCCCATACATGTTATATGGGATTAAGGTCGGGAGACCTTGAGGGCCACTCCATGACATTGATGCCAGCATTCCTAAGAAAATTCCACGTTAAATTGGCCGTATGAGGTCTGGCATTATCGTGTTGGAATGTCAGACCTGGGCCATGAGCTGCCATGAATGGCAAAAGCTCTGTATCCTGCAGCAGTTAGGTTTCCTTGAACGACCATCAGTCGGGAACGGCAGGACCATTAAAGGCACCCCAAACCATAACACTACCGCCCCCAAAACGGTCCACTTCTTGCACACAACACTGGGCGTTGTGTTCACCGCGTCTCCTCCAAACTCTAACTCTCCCATCAGCGAAGTGCAAAGTGAATGTGGATTCGTCACTAAAACGACCCTATTCCAATCACGCTGAGTCCATCTCAGATGTCGTTGTGCCCAGAGAAGCCGTTGACGTCGGTGTAACTGGGTTAAAATTGGTCCACGATATGGCCGACGTGCATGGAGACGAGCAGTGCGCAGGCGATTATGTATGGTTTGGGCAGTCACACGACCTCTAAACAATTCATTCCTAGTGGACGTTGCAGTGAGAAATCGATTACGCAAATGACGTAAGACGATTTGTCGGTCTTCTGCTTGTGTCGTCACACGTGGTCTACCCGAACGAGGTCGGTCTGCTGTGGTGCCAGTCTGTTGGAGACGTGTCCGAAGATCATGGATAGTCCGTCGACTGCATCCCATAACCCTGGCAACGTCAGTGACCGACGTTCCCGTATTCAGCATGCCAATGGCACGTTCACGTTGAATGTTTGACAGTCGTGGCATTGCAAATCAACGGATAATTGACTGTAAGAACTTGTTTTTCCGAGATGTCACTCTACCGTGCTAACCTGGGCTCAATTGCACGTGTCTCATAAGGTCACGTGACTAGGAACACGAGGAAACATGCTTTTACCTTGATGTATGCTCGGACATGCTGCATGCTTGTGCACGTCGGAGTTGCTGTGTGTCATGATGTCTTTGACAACGCATTTACCCCTAATAATACAAGAGATATTATTATTATTATTAAGTTTCAAGAAAATATTTAGAAATTTTGAGTGTGAAGTTTCTTTTTTGACTGAGTATATATATATATATATATATATATATATATATATATATATATTTGTACAAATACTTAGGCTACTTATGTGTACATATGTGTATTATAACATTTATTTGTGCATTCGTACATATAATATATGTAAAAATAATTAAATACAACACATTTACTTGTACATGTACTATAAAATATTTATTGTACATTTTTTAAAATATATTTGTACATATATTTAATTATTCATTTATCCTGGTTTCTTAAATAAGGATATGATGTTTACCTGCACAAACGCAATTCTCCGAAAACCCCACCATACCCGGGATACTGAAGTCCATGAAACTAAACGCACTCAATAGAGAATACATTGCAAATGCTCATTTACTGTAACGCCAGTGGCATTGAGATCTTCCTAGAGTGGATGTGTCATATGAAAGTTAAAGCTCGCAACAAACGTAAAATTTACTCAACTCGTTTCATAAATTTCTTGTAATTTCTTGTACACCAGGAGTGTAAGGTTCTGTTTATCACATAACAGAGAAGCATAATTTAATAGAAGACAAATGTAATTTCCGTCAGCGCCTTGATGGAAACGTTAGTTAATTTGCAAGCATTGTAGTATTGCGCTAACTCCATTACACTTGGTGTTCAGTTTAGCTACATATTAATAGCGTGACGAAACGGAGAGCGGTTTTTTTAATCAAGTACTAGAGCTATGTGAGTGAAGTTGCTTGCACATTGGACGCGAAACGAATTTTTCGCACGACAGATTACATTCAAAGTCAATGTGAGGACGCGAATACACGCGACCTTTCGTCAATTGGCTTTCGAATGGGAGCGCTCGGGCACTGCTATGGTCACATCAAAATCGCTGCAGTGGGTTGACCGGTTCCGCAATTTGCAGAAATCAAACTTTATTTGCGGGAAAACGACTTCGCTGTCAGCCTTGAGTTTGACACCATTGGAACGGTAAATTAGTGTGGATTTAACTCTGAACTATCGTTTCGAGATATTCGGCTTGATAGAGAAATAAATGCCCGTTAACTGTTGCTTGCCGTTGCAGCAGTCCCAAATCAACGCCTGTGATAAGGCGCACAGCGCAGTGTGTGACCGTTAAACGCGTGTATTCCGGGGATTCATCACAGGTTATTAGTGTCATTATGATCGGAAATTATCGTATATTTGGCCATATAAATCCCAATTTCGTACTCTTGATACTTTTTCATCAACACCTATTAGAGTGACTGCTTGTCGTTTGACTAGTTCCGCAAACGCCATTTTGTAGGTTTTCAAACTTGAAGTTTATGAGATATGTTTATTCTTGTTTATTTTTCTGAAATAATTTTATTAAAGTTTAATGTAGTCAATGTGAAACAAAACATCTTTTCCCCCGCCATAACTGTTTTTCAGTGGCTCAACGGGTTGATCATTACTCATGTCCTGTGTTAATCTGAATTTGTTGTCTCATCCTGATAATTTTAATGCATACTTGGTATGTACTTGAATTGGAAAGAGTAGAAAGAACCATCCATCGTCGCTGATAGCAGTTGAATATCGATGGATGTACAAAATCGTCTTGAACTGAGGCCAGCACACGTGGATTCCAGCTGACACAATGTTGACACACGGAACAATCATTCATAAATTTGACCAATTATTATGATATACCCTGCAGAGTAATGCTGGCTAAAATTGGTGGAAAATACATGTGTCTGTTCCTTTGTGGCCAGGGGCACGCAATTATGCCAATAAACAAAGAATATTATAAGTTTGGCCTGACAAAGGGCGCTGTTTGCGAAAACTGGAAATTATTTATGAACTGGTCAAAGGACGTGCCACTGAAAAATGACTTTGCAAGGCTTTATTCCTGATGACTGAAGAAAACTAATTGATCCACAAAGTGCGTGAGTAATTTCCGCAAATTCGTGAACAGATAAATTTCCGCCACCGAATGCTCTATCGACACCAGAGGCTTCAGACAAATTCCGTTTGCGAAACCGGTCAACGCACTGTATTTTGAAACCACCAAGACTCGACATAACATGAAATTTTGCTCGTAGTATCACCAGGCTCTCTACACATGAACTCGAGCATTGCGAACATTGTTTGTGTACAAGGAGTTTACTTAAATACCGCTTTTAACAATGGACTCACCTAAAGCTTGATTCATGCTTCCTGCGGTCGGCGGGGTCAGCACAGCTCACGCAGTGAAATGACGCAATTGCGGCCCGGGCGACAGAGCGCGGAGGGTCCGCGGAGGCTCTGAACGCCGAGCCGCACGCCTTGAGGATTTTGTAACAACGCGGCCGGGGTCGCACAGACCGCGTTGCAATGATTGGCAAGCTTCAGGACCCGGAAGTACGTATACCTATTAAAATTAAAAATGGAAAGCTTTACAGAAAAGCCAGCTGAAAATACAAACAGCTTTACTACAGTTCCTGTCGGATCTACAAGGATGCTCATATGACTTCCAACACATGGAAGGAGATCGGAAATTTTCAACACGCTGATCCCGACGTGTCTAAGATAAAATGGAAAACCCTTCGCAACCGGTTTGTGAAGGCATGAAAAAAAAATGAAGAGGAGGAGTGGGGAAGCTGGCAGAACCAGTGTATTGGCAATATTTACATCATTGTCCTGGCTCAAGGTGTTTATAAAACTTAGGGAGACAAAATCAACAGTCTATGCAGCGCTCTGTTTAACCCAAGGTTTTCCGGACGAAGGGTAGCTATGTCCGCAGATTATTGAAGGGAATCTTGTTGGCGTAGTTTATGTCATTCGGGAATACCTCAACGTCCCCCCACGCCTTTATATTTCATTTGTGGTGTAGGACCCAATTATCGCGGTATTAATGACATTAATTCACAGTTAGCTAAACAAACAGGCAGACAAATTAAACTTAGTTTGCAATATATAACAAGTAATCTCTATGCATCTGAAATCACACAAAAAACAACAAAATGATCATTGCCAGACATCGGTGCAGAAATGCAAACCTGGGGTGCATTCAAAGTCACACCGGTGCACACCGTTTTGTTTCGGTTTCCGGGTTGAAAGACCTGTTCCGACCAGGGTCAAGCTAGATCCGGAGTAGTTCAAGTACGCTGTGCGGGAGTTGACTGAAATCTCGCCGGAAGTGTGACAAGACTAGTCCAGCAGCTGAGCTGAAGCGGAATGGACCGTACGTGATGATCTTCCAAAAGGTAAGACGTTTAAAGAATTAAACTGAATATTGTCAGCACATCTGAATTAAATAACACGTACAGTAAAGCGTTTTACTGGATTATTCCCTGCACGATTCTAGAGATATTTAATGTGTACGGACAACAAATTGGGCTACGATACTAGCTAGGTACAGTTAGCGAGTTACTACCGCTAACCATGAGCAGCAGCATACTTGTAAACTCCGTCATGTCAGTGCCATTTCATCCAAAGACGCGAAATTAGAGGGGAAAAATGCTTCTTAAACGTGATTTTTTTTTTTTTTTTTTTTTTTTTGGGAGGGGGTGGGGGGAGGAAATGTTGGAGAAGTAACGTAAATATACCATCAGACTCGTTATAGCAGTGGATGTGGTGAAGCGAGATTTTCTTTGAGAACAAGGTAGCTAACGTTAGCTGGTGTAATAAAGTTAACGTTACAGAATAATAAAGAAGAGCCATCGTTTGCTGTGATACATCGCTATTAATATTGATTGTGGGAGCTTTTTTTCTTTTTTAACTTCTATTCAGTAAACTTAGACGTGATCTCTTGTTTGAGAGTTTTAGGATTTGTGATTCTGTTTACATCACCTGTCAATATTATGTCGCTGCTCAGCTAATTTTGGATTGATGATTAAGGGAGAGGGAGGCTGGAGGACCAAGAAGATTGAAAACAACGTATTGGCCAAATAGCCTTCTATGCTTAATTTTCCAAAATGTTTGGCCTAAGTGGGGAATCATACTGAATACTAAAAATATTGAGCTGCACTGTATTTCTTGTCTGAAAGACTGCAAGGAACATGATCCAACTTTATGCTAATTCCAGTCACATCTGTAACTGATGCCATTTGCCATACTTAAACATCAGCAGCAAAAGCTGTTGATCACAGCTATTTGAGTTCCATAACCTAAGTAGGGAAACAAAGACCACACCTCATCTCTCAGCACAATTTCCCATCTAAGCCTAACGTTATATAGATGTGTCTAACCCTTTCTCCTGTCTTTCTCTCCCCCCCTCTTTCAGCTGAAGAGCTGCAAGCGATTAAATAAAAGCCTCCCTGCAATGACAGAGGACACTCACCCTACACCCTGAGTCTTAACTCCCTAAGCTGTGCAAGCCTTTCCCTGTTCTTAACTTTTAATAAACTGGACAATAAGCTTCCATATCATGTGGTCTTTGGTTGTGAAAAAGTGCAAGTGCAGTGTTTGAATGCGATCACCTCACATTTTTATTGTTGTAATTTTTAATGTTTGTTCGATTTCTCCCGCTGAATTGAGCCAACAATTTATTTATTTTTTCTCTTCTTCACGTCATTGGAGAAACCATACATTTGTACTCAACCTCCCAGCGATTGGAGCGTCCTCACGCAGCACAGCAAACCATGGTCGAGATTTTTACAAGAACAACATGGAGGAGAGGGCACAGACAAACTGCTTCACATGCTATTCATGTTTTTGAGTTTATTGAAGATTTCTTTTTCATGAAGTATTTTCAGTACATACAGTGCCGTGAAAAAGTATTTGCCCCCTTCCTGATTTCTTACTTTTTTGCACATTTTTCAAACTTAAATGTTTCAGATCATCAAACAAATTTTTAAATAAAACAAATAACCCGAGTAAATTCAAAATGCAGTTTTGAAATGATGATTTCATTTATTAAGGGGAAAAAGCTATCCCAACCTACCTGGCCCCATGTGAAAAAATAATTACCCCCCTTGTTAAATCATGAATTAACTGTGATTAACCACATTTTTTGAGTTCAATTTCACTAGCCACTCCCAGGCCTGATTACTGCCAGAACTGCTGAATCAAGAAATCACTTAAATAGAACCTGTTTGACAAAGTGAAATAGGCTAAAAGATCTCAAAAAGCATTATGTCATGCTGGGAACTAAAGAAATTCAAGAACAGATGAGAAACAAAGAAATTGACATCTACCAGTCTGGAAAGGGTGGCAAAGCCATTTCTAAGGCTTTGGGACTCCGGCGAGTCACAGTGAAAGCCATTATCCACAAATGGAGAAAACTTTGAACAGTGGTGAACCTTCCCAGGAGTGGCCGGCCTACCAGAATTACCAAAAGCGCATCGATGACTCATCCAGGAGGTCACAAAAGAACGCAGAACAACATCTAAAGAACTGCAGGCCTCACTTGCCTCATTTAAAGTCAGTATTCGTGATTCAACAATAAAGAGGCTGGGCAAAAATGGCATCCATGGGAGGGTCCCAAGGCGAAAACTACTGCTGACCAAAAAGAGCACAAGGGCTCATGTCACATTTGCCAAAATACATCTTGATGATCCCCAAGACTTTTGGGAAAATATTCTGTGGACTGACAAGACAAAAGTTGAACTTTTTGGAAGGTGTGCATCCCGTTACATCAGGCGTAAAACTAACATATCATTTCATAAGAAGAACATCATACCAAAAGTCAAACATGGTGGTGGAAGTGTGATGGTTTGGGGCTGCTTTGCTGCTTCAGGACCTGGATGACTTGTTGTAATTGATGGAACTATGAATTCTGCTCTCTACCAGAAAATCCTGAAGGAGAATGTCCAACCATCAGTTGGTGACCTCAAGCTCAAGTGCACTTGGGTTAAGCAGCAGGACAATGATCTGAAACACACTAGCAAGTCCACCTCTGAATGGCTTAAAAAAACAAATTGAAGGTTTTGGAGCGGCCTAAGCAAAGTCCGGACTTAAATCCAATTGTGATGCTGTGGCATGACCTTAAACAGGCCGTTCATTCTCAAAAACCCTCCAATGTGGCTGAATTAAAACATTCTGCAAAGAAGAGTGGGCCACAATTCCTCCACAGCGATGTGAAAGACTCATTGCCAGTTATCGCAAACACTTGCTTGCAGTTGTTGTCGCAGAGGGTGGCACAACCAGTTATTAGGTTTAGGGGACAATTACTTTTTCACACCAGGCCAGGTAGGTTTGGATAGCTTTTTCCCTTAATAAATCATCATTTAAAAACTGGGGTGACAGGGGTGTTATCCAATCAGCTTCAACGTGTATATAAACCGCGCCGTCTTAAAAAGGCAGTGGAACAATGAATCCAACAAGGGTATTGTACAAATTCAGTTCTTGCAGCTTGCTATTCAACACCGTTGATGATATCACACAACATGTTTGTATTAAGTAAAAGTTTAAAATGTATTTAACTATTTAATAGAATTAGTTAAAACTTATTTGACCATGTTCTAAGTTATTGTATGTTTTAATTCCATTAAAACTCTTTAGGCCTGATTGTTTTAAATGTTGAAATGCTTTCAAAACTTAAAACAAAGTACTTAATTAGCTTAATTAGCTTAATTGGTGAAATGTGTGATCCCTTTTCTGTCTCAGGAAACCGTTTGGAACAGGCTGCCTCAGTCCAGGCTCCACGAGGACTTCAATCTTTACCACTGATGCTGCCTCATGTGTCCTTAGCTCCTGTACCACTGATGCTGCCTCATGTGTCTTCAGCTCCTGTACCACTGATGCTGCCTCATGTGTCCTTAGCTCCTGTACCACTGAAAATGCCTCATGTGTCTTCAGCTCCTGTACCACTGAAAATGCCTCATGTGTCTTCAGCTCCAGAAAAATTGAATTTATCTCCAGCACCACTGAACTTGTCTATTGCTGGATCAGCACCTGCCTCAGCTCCACAGTCTGCACCACACCCAAACCCCCAACGCATGCATAAAGGTGCATTTTAAGTCCAATGTCATTCTAGATTGATGTAGGCTGTTGCATTTATGTGGGGACTAATATATTTAAATATATGTAGATACAAAGCCATGGACACATGAGGCCACTTTGCTCTTAATTAGCCTAATGAAGCAGATGGCTGAAGACTTCCAGTCTCCTGTCCTAAAGAAAATTTATATTTGGAAAAAGGTAGCAGCAGACATGGCTCTAAAAGGATGCAACTTTGGAGCGGAGGCATGCGATAACAAATCCAGACAATTCAAACACAGGTTTGTCCTGGAGTGGGGGATAGAGGCAATTTGGTGAGAATGCTTGCATATCTATTCTCAGATACTAAACTATAGTAGACAACAAAAAGAAGACCGGCAGTGAGGCCACCAGCTGGGTGTATTTTTCTGCACTGGAAGACATCTTGGCTTAGGATCCTAGTGTGGAGCCAGTCAGCACTGTATCATCATTTGCTTGTCAGTCTTTACATGTAATTTTATATTGTGGACGTTTTCAGTGCCTCATCAACATGAAGTAGTGCAGAAGATGAGTTCAGTGCAGTCTGCGAATTGAATGCTTATCTAAAATTTTATACATTGGATCTACAACCCCAATTCCGAAATAGTTGGGACAAAGTGTAAATTGTGAATAAAATCAAAATGCAATAACTTTCAGATCACATGAGCCAATATGTTATTTACAACAGAACCTAGATAACATTTCAAATGTTGAAACCGAGACATTTTACATTTTTATCGACAAATTGAGCTTATTTCAAATTTTATGGCTGCAACAGGTCTCAAAAAAGTTGGGACACAGGCAAAAAAGGGCAGAAAAAGCAATTAATTATAAGAGAATCAGCTGAAAGAACATTTAGCAAGTAATTGAGTTAACTGGCATCAGGTGTGTAACATGATTGGCTATAAAAGGGATGTCTTAGAGAGGCTGAGTCTCTCAGAAGTAAAGATGGCCAGAGGGTCTCATACCTGTGAAGGTTTGCAAAAAAATTTGTGGAATTCTTTAAAAACAATGTTCCTCAATGTCAAATTGCAAAGGCTTTGAAGGTCTCATCATCGACAGTGCCTAACATCATCAAAAGATTCAGAGAAACTGGAAAAATCTCTGTGCGTAAGGGACAAGGCTGAAGACCTTTACTGGATGCCCGTGATCTTTGGGCCCTCAGACGCCACTGCATCACTCACCGGCATGATTCTGTCATGGACATTACTAAATGGGCCCAGGAATACTTCAATAAACCACTGTCTGTAAACACAGTCCGCCGTGCCATCCACAGATACCACCTAAAACTCTATCATGCAAAAAGGAAGCCATTGTTGAGCATGATCTAGAAGCGCCGCTGTGTTCTGTGGGCCAAGGCTCATTTAAAATGGACTTTAGCAAAGTGTCCTGTGGTCAGACGAGTCCAAATTTGACATTCTTGTTGGACATCATGGACGTCGTGTCCTCTGGGCTAAAGAAGAGAAAGACCACCCCTCCAGTTATCAGTGT
The DNA here is from genome assembly GCA_029692085.1 of Gymnothorax javanicus. Classification (NCBI taxonomy): domain Eukaryota; kingdom Metazoa; phylum Chordata; class Actinopteri; order Anguilliformes; family Muraenidae; genus Gymnothorax; species Gymnothorax javanicus. The sequence continues at coordinate 69,616,389 of CM056199.1, forward strand.
TCAGTTTAAAAGCCAGCATCTCTGATGGTATGGGGATGCATTAGTGCCTATGGTGTGGGACACTTGCATGTTTTAAAAAGCACCATGAATGCTGAAACGTATATAAAGGTTTTAGAGCAACATATGCTCCCCTCCAGACGACATCTATTCCAGGGAAGGCCTTGTGTATTTCAGCAGGAAAATGCAAAACCACATACTGCAGCTATTGCAACAGCATGGCTTTGTGGTAGAAGAGTCCGTGTGCTGAACTGGCCTGCCTGCAGTCCTGATCTTTCACCGATTGAGAATATTTGGCGCATAATTAAACGAAAAGTCCATCAAAGGAGACCCAAAACTCTCCAGCAGCTGGAAGCGTGTATTGAACAAGAGTCGGATCAAATTCCAATGGCTAAACTCAAGAAACTTGTCCTCTCAATGCCCAGACGCCTCCACTCTGTGTTAAAAAGAAGAGGGGATGCTACAACATGGTAAACAGGCCCCTGTCCCAACTTTTTTGAGACCTGTAGCAGCCATCAAATTTGAAATGAGCTCATTTTGTGGATAAAATTGTAAAATTTCTCACTTTCAACATTTGCTATGTTATCTGTTCTGTTGTGAATAAAATACTGTCTGGTGTGATTTGAAAGTCATTGCGTTTTGATTTTATTCACAATTTACACTTTGTCCCAACTATTTCGAAATTGGGGTTGTAGTTTTTATAATGTCACAATTGGCAAAATGTTTGCCAGAAATTCCTTTCGCTACAACTTTGATACCCCAGGCTAATAGCTTTTTTTCCCCACTTAGGATCTTCGCCAGACCCAGTTGGCCCAGCTTCACAACCCAAGTCATCGGCATCTTCACAAGATAAGCCATCAGAACCGGGAAAAAAGAGAAAGTGCAAATCAAGAGGCCCCTGAGTGGTTTGTGGCACACATTGCTGATCAAAGGAGGCACATGTCTGAGCTCATGGCCCAACAAAAGCAATCAACTGAGGTAGCAAGTGAGAGAAATGAAATCCTAAAAGAATTTGTGGCTAGTTTAACAAAGAAATAGAAACTTAACCATGTTCTGCTGATGGTTGGTTGGTTGGTTGGTTTGTTTTGTTTATTGGGTTGTCTTATCAAGGGAGCATGCACAAAGTTACCTCAACACAAATATTGTATTGCACTGTAGTTAAGCTGCAAGGAAATAAAGGAATCTTGACCTGCATTGCTTTCTTTCATTCTTTTCATATCATTCTCTTCATTTCTCAACAGGAAATTGTGCAGGACGCATGCAGCTGTGATGACCACTGGGACTTTTTGGAGGTCTCCCATGGGCAGATACTTGAGCCGCCTCCGCTTCCCCTTTAGAAGCCCAAATGCCCTTTCGATGATGTCTCTGGTTGAACTGTGAAGTGTGTTGAATTTCTTTTGCCGGTGTGATAGGTGCCCATTATCTCTGTATGGTGTGATGAGACATGTACTGAGTGGATATGCGGAATCTCCAAGCAGGTGGTAGTCGGTTTTCATTACGTTGTGGAGATGGCCATATAATGGGCAGTTGCGAAAAACCCTGGCATCATGCACAGACCCTGGCCAACCAGTGTACACATCGAGGAACATTAGCTCTGATGTACACACTGCTTGTAGTTGAATGCTTGCATATCCTTTCCTGTTCATATAGCTGTTTCTGTTGAGTGTGGGTGCTAGGATGGGAATATGTGTGCCATCTATTGCTCCAGTCACTCCAGGGAAGCCAGTGTTTTCCCGAAAGCCATTAGCTATGTTGGCAAGCTCATCCTCTCTTGGCCACTGTATGTATGTACTCTTCAGATTACACAGATCCTTGCAAATTTCCAGGAAAACATAATGGAGGGTTCCTTCTGACAAGTCAAATCGGTCTGAGACACTCCTGAGGCTTTCTGTTATGGTTCTGCCTCTTGTGTGCTGTCTTTGTCATAGTGCTTATTATTTTTACTAGCACTCTGCCCATGGGGATCCACGGGTTCTATTTTATGTAACTTCGTGCAGCATTATGATGTCATCACATGCACCTCTATGATGTCATCACGTTGCTATGGTGTTTCCATAAACACTAAGGTGGCTGTCACGTGACCAATGTTTTTATATTAACTAAAACTAAGTAACCATCAAGGGGAACACGCTGCGCTGACATTCCACGCTCAGTGGAACACGAAGTTGCCTGGAAGACAGAGCAAAATAGCGTCGTTCACATTATGCTGCAGATTACGCGCTACTTTCTCTTGCGGCCTGGCATCTGTTTTTTGGGATTCGGGACTCCTGTGGATGAATTGGCTTGGGTTCAAAAGGGGAATCCCCAGGAGAGGACATACAGGAGAATCCCCAGGAGAGGACAAAGGGGGAATCCCCCCTGTATGTCTATATTATAATAGCGTCGCTCACCTTATGCTGCAGGTACGCGGCCGGCGGAGTCTAGCACTGATTAGCCAGACACAGTCGCCTGCAAGACGGAACCAAACAGCGTCGTATCTGCAGCATAGTGCCCGGTGGAATCTAGCACTGATACGCGCCCGGCGGAGTCTAGCACTGATTAGCCGGACACAGTCGCCTGCAAGACGCAGCCAGACAGCGTCGCTCCGGCTATGCTGCAGATACGCGCCCGGTGGAATCTAGCACTGATACGCGCCTGGCGGAGTCTAGCTCTGATTGGCCGGACACAGTAGCCTGCAAGACGGAGCCAAATAGCAGCGCTCACGCTATGCTGCAGATACATGCCCGGTGGAATCTAGCACTGAGTGGCCGGACACACACGCACACACGCACACACGCACACAGAGGCCACTCGGCTATTATAATATAGATTTTTGTGCTTCTGCTTTTTTTGCCGTGCCTGACTCTCGATTTATTTTTCAGCTTTCATTTCTGCCGTCTGAGGATTGATTCACTCCTGCTCAAACTCCTGTGATGTCGTTTGACAGCCTTCAGCATGCCTGCGTCTCGTTGTCCAATCATGTTTCCTCATTCGGAATCGGCTGTGGTATTTCATTCATTGCTTCCACCTGTGCTTAATTCTGGGTCTCGCTAAACTCTGAGTGAATGCGTTCTCTGATAGGATCATTATAGGCCATTAATCATAGAAAGGGGGCCAAAGTTAACATGCACATCAATTTGTGAGAAAATGTTCCTTAGTTGTAATTTCCTTTTTAGGTCCAATGTTTGATTTGCGATCAGCAGCTGGCCTGTAATACTAACACCTCATCCATGCTGTGGCACTTTCGTGCTAAACACAAGTCTGCCCAAGCAGCAGCCAGCAGCCAGGGTGAATACTTTTTCTCTAATTCAGTTGTTCATTCTTAAATGTGAACCCAGTCTGTCAATATCTGCTTGTAGTCTTCACAAATTCATTTCATGCATGCATTTACTCCTTAAATGTATTCATACTGATATCATTTCTTTATGTGCTTTTGTTTTGTTGCAGGTAACCGAAAGGCAAGGATTGATGAGGCCCTGGTGGACATGATTGTCCAGGACTCACAACCTTTTAAAGTTGTGGAGGACAAAGGCTTTAGGGCCTTGGTGAACCTTTTGGACCCCTCCTATACTTTACCATCAAGGCAGACATTGAAGGCCATAATGGAGGAGAGGTTCAAGGAAGAGAAACAGAAGGCCAAGGACAAACTGCGAAAGGCTACTGCTGTGGCCTTGACTTCGGACATGTGGATGTCCATCCACATGGACCCTTATTTGGCCTTTACATGCCATTTTGTATATGATGACGAGAAATTGTCACCTATTTTGCTGGCTGTGGGAAAGTTTGGGGAAAGGCATACGGCTGCCAACATTGCCTCCACAAAAAATGCCATCATGGAGGAATGGGGCATCCAGAGTGCAAAGGTGATGTGCCTCACCACAGATGGTGCCGAAACATGGTCCTCTGCGGTAGCATGTTGGACATGAGACATAGCCACTGCATAGCACATGGGCTGAATCTGGTGCTGATAAAGGCCACTGAGCTGACACTTGGCCTTAAAGAGTTGCGGACCAAGGCCAGGAACATCACAGCATACTTCCGAACCAGCACTGTTGCCAGAGAGCAGCTTCTTGGCCTCCAAGAACTATTGGGGGTGCCGGCTCACAAGCTGATCCAAGAAGTCTACACAAGGTGGAACAGCACTAATGACATGATGGCAAGGCTATATGAGCAGAGGGAACCAGTTGGTGCAGCCCAGGTCTCACTGAACACAGATTTGGCTCCCCTGACTTCTGCTGAATATAAAGCCATGGCAGAGTGTGTTCAGCTGTTCTCACCTCTGAAGGAGGCAACAGTGGAACTGTATGCCGAACAGCATGTTTCTGGTTCAAAAATCATTCCACTGATAAAGATGCTTCGGCACAACATCACGGCGAGGCAGCAGCAGGTGACTGGTGAAATGGCCATGCAACTGTCCAGAAACCTTTTAAATGTCATGTTAGAGAAGCTGGGCCAATATGAAACAGCTAGTCAGCATTCTTTGGCCACTCTCCTGGACCCGCGTTTTAAATCAATGGGGTTTTGTAATATGACAAACCAACAGAATGCTATCAAAAGACTTACTGCTGAGTGAGCCACAGTGATAAGAGAGAGAACACCAGACAATGCACCATCAGAGCCTGCTGCACCTTCAACCTCTGATTCATCCGGTATTAACCTATTCTCAATATTGTAATGTTTCTTCATATATACTGTAATGGGAAAAAAAAAAAAAAAGCCACTAGATGGCAGTATTGACAATTTTTTTGTTAAGCCCAGTCTGGAGCTAGGTTGGGCATGTCCTGGGCATGCCTCAGAGGGGGCTGGACAAGAGTATATAAGGAGAAAAATTGAGAGAGTGGAAGGGTAGTAGGAGAAATTGCAAGGAGAAATTGTGGAAGGATACATTTGACCAGACCTGTCACTCTTTTCAAGACCTGTGAAGCTTTTTGTGGATTTTTGCCTGTGTTGGAGCATTTTCCTGTCCCAGGACATCGCAACATAGCAGCCCATCTCAATTACCAAGGGACTGTAACTATTTTTTTTTTATTTCAATCTTGGTCAGTTGGGTAGATTGTAGATTAGTTCTAAGTGTTTGTTTAATTAAATCTGTTAAAGTTTAAGAATTTTGTCTGTCATCCCTTGCTGTCCGTGACGTCATAACAAATTGACGCCATAACAAATTGGGGGCTCGGGTCCGGGATAGACCATTGTGCGAGTCATTTATTGAAAATCTAAAATTTCAAATTGTGAAATTGTTTTTTGAATTTTCCTAGATATATATTGGCAGATCAACAGCAATGGATGATTTCTTGGCATCACCAACCGTAGAGGTTTTGAAGTCTTTTAAAAAGACAGAACTGCTAGAAATATGCAGACAGTTAGAGCTGACAGATGTAAAACCAGCCATGCGAAAAGCAAGACTGGCTAGAGAGATTGTTGAATATTACATTGATGAAAATGTGTTTGCACCAGGAGATCTGGAATAGTTTCCAGTGGAAAATTCAAATGTAGAAATGGAACTTAAATTAAAAATGCCAGAGATTGAAAGAGAGGAAAGAGCATTCGAGAGAGCAGAAAGAGAGAAAGGCAGTTTGAGTTAGAAAAATAAGCAAGAGAAGAGAAAAAAGAAAGAGAGAAAGAGGAAAGAGCAGAAAGAGAGAGACAGAGAGAGAGATTTTGATTTAGAAAAATTAGACAGGGAAGAAAGGCTCCAAATGGAGCAACTAAAAATTAAAATGGAAGCCAAAAACAAATTTCGTGCTAGCCAGGAGGTAAAGCTGGTGCCTCCATTCTCAGAGAAGGAGGTTGATAAGTATTTCCAGTGCTTCGAGAAGGTAGCTAAGAGTTGTCAGTGGCCAAAGGAACACTGGCCTCTGATGTTGCAAACTGTCCTCAAGGGTAAAGCTCAACAAGCCTATTCGGCTTTGTCTGCAGATGATTCCTCTGATTATGAGGTTGTCAAAAAGGTTATTTTGACAGCTTATGAGTTGGTTCCAGAGGCTTACCGACAGAAATTCAGAGGTCTGAAGAAATCTGACAATCAGACTTATGTGGAATTTGCTAATGAGAAGAAGATTTGCTTTGAGCGCTGGTGTACTTCTATGGAGGTCAAGGATGATTTCAACTCACTAAAAGAGATAGTGTTAGTTGAAGAATTCAAGAACTGTGTCAAGGATGATATTAAGACCTACCTTAATGAGAAGCAAGCACTGAATTTGCAGTCAGCTGCCAAGTTTGCAGACGAATATGTTCTCGCACATAAGTCCAAATTTCAGTCTAGCAGTAACAATAGATGGTCCAAATTTCAGAAGAAAGGTAACGGTGATACCCAAGATTCCTCACCCAAAGACAAAGACAAATCTGGTGATGGTGCTCAGAAATCCAGTCAAAGGTCTGATCAAAGTGTGAAAGCTGACAGTGACAAAAGTGGTCTAGTTTGCAATTATTGCAAGAAATCTGGAGATGTTATAACTAACTGTTGGTTCCTTAAAGCTAAGAAAAAAAAAGAAAAGGATACCAAACCCAATGCCTTTGTGAAGACAAGGTTAGAAACCCCTGTAGTAGATGACCGATCTGCTAAATTGCCTGCTTCTTGTGAGGCTAAGAAGCCTGATACTGCTGATTTTGTGAGGAAGGAATTTCTTCCATTTGTGTCAGAGGGATTTGTGGCTCTGAATGAGCATTCTCCTCCTGTCCCCATATATCTCCTAAGGGATACCGGAGCTTCTCAGTCACTTTTGTTGATGGACTCCTTGGAGTTACGTGATGAGACCGCTTCTGGGGATTTCATACTTGTACAAGGTATTGAAGGGAGGACTGTATCTGTACCCCTGCGCTCTGTATTCTTGAAGTCAGATTTAGTTACAGGACAGGTAAATGTGGGACTTATGTCAAGTCTACCTATCAAGGGTGTTTCTCTGTTGCTAGGCAATGACGTGGCTGGAGGCAATGTAGTTCCCCCTGTTCATCTTACTTCACAGCCGTGCACTGAAGATGGCGATGAAGACCCATCTCTGTATCCTTCCTGTGCAGTGACTCGTGCTATGGCCAAGAAGGCTCAAGAAGAAGATGATGTGGTGCTGTCCAGCACATTGAATAGTCATGACTCAGGTGGTTCGCCTCATGACTCTGTTCAGCCTACTATGGTTTCTCCGTTTGAGGACTTATCAGACACTTTTATCAGTTCTCTGTTCAGCCAGCCAGATGGGTCTGGTGATTCTGATGTGTCTGGAGACTTGTCTCTGTCCAGAAAGCGGTTGATTCAGGAGCAAACCAATAATCCTGAAATTTGTGTACTAAAGAAGAGATCCCTTCCTGATGAAGAAATAGACGCAGTTCCAGTTGGGTATTATCTCAAGGACGGAGTGTTGATTCGGAAGTGGCGCCCTCCTGATATCCCTGCCAATGCAGATTGGGCAGTGGTCAAGCAAATTGTTGTTCCAAAGGTCTACAGGAATGAGATCTTAACAATGGCTCATAGTTTGCCTTTAGGAGGTCATCTTGGTGTTAACAAGACTGTTGACAAGATCATGAAACACTTCTTCTGGCCTGGACTTCGGAAAGATGTTTCCAACTTTTGCAAAACCTGTCACACTTGTCAGGTAGTTGGAAAACACCAGTTAGACCCACCTGTAGCTCCATTGCAGCCTATCCCTGCATTTGGGGAGCCCTTCTCCAAGGTCATTGTTGATTGTGTTGGTCCATTACCCAAGACTAGATCTGGAAATCAGTACTTGTTGACAATCATGTGTGCATCTACCAGATTCCCTGAAGCCATCCCTCTACGCAACATCAAGGCAACTGCAATTTCGAAGGCTTTGATAAAGTTCTTCATGTTGTTTGGCCTTCCCAGGGAAATTCAGTCAGATCAAGGTTGCAATTTCACTTCCGGATTGTTTCAGCAGGTTGTGTATGAACTAGGTGTGAAGCAGATTCTTTCCAATGCCTTTCATCCAGAGAGTCAGGGTGCCTTAGAGCAGTTTCATTCCACTCTCAAGACAATGATGAGGACTTATTTTTATGACCATGAGAAAGACTGGGATGAAGGTGCTCATTTGCTGTTGTTTGCAGCTAGAGAAGCAGTGCAGAAGTCTACTGGATTCAGTCCGTTTGAGCTAGTGTTTGGCCATGAAGTGAGAGGACCTTTGCTATTGTTGAGTGAACAATGGAAAGAGAAAGAGCCGCCTATCAGTCTGTTAGACTATGTTAGCAAGTTCAAGGAAAGACTGCGTGCAGCTTGTGACCTAGCCAAAGAGAACTTGAAATCAAGTCAGGGAAAAATGAAAACTTGGTATAATCATAAGGCTAGAAGCCGTGAGTTTAAACCAGGAGACAAGGTTCTTGTGTTGTTTCCCTTGCAGTCCAATCCATTGCAGGCTAGATTTCATGGTCCTTATGAAATTCTGACAAAACTCAATGATCTCAATTACATTGTGAAGACTCCAGATAGGAGAAAGCCAAAACAGTTGTGTCACATTAACATGCTGAAGCCTTATCATGATAAGAATGCCAGGGTTGCAGCTGTCACTTCAGATCCTCCTATGGCCGAGACTTGTGAAGATGAGGGGGAGTTCAAGATGATGAACCTAGAATTAAAGCTGAAGTTCTTTCATGTAAATTGTCAAATTCTGAAGTGTTGCAAAATCTTGATGTAAAACTCCAGCACTTAGAACCCTCACAGAAAGATCAGTTTGAGAGGTTGATCAAGAAATATAAAGATCTATTTTCTGGGCTGCCGGATAGCTCACTCGGTTAAGGCACTGTGTTGCAGCGCAGAAGTGACTATCATGTTGCGGGTTCGAGCCCCGGTCATACCAACCGGCAGTGGTCGGCAGCTTTTTCAGAGTAGCGCACAATTGGCCATCGCGCTACAGGGTTTCAAATTGGGAAGGGACTGCCGGGAATAGGGAAATAAATAAATAGCTTTGTTCGTTGCTCAAGCGCCTCCTGTTGGCCAGACGGGCGCTCGTCAGGAAGATTCCAAGTCTGTTCATGTCTGGGTATCCTCCGCCCTCGTTCTGAACTCGCGAAGATTCAACCAATGAGTGTATAAGAAGCAGTGGCTGACAGGCACGTGCTTCGGAGGAGAGCCGTGAACTGTCTTAGCTCTCCTGAGTTGGCAGCAAGGGGTCGCATACGAGCAAGCTTTGTACATAGTTCACCAATTGGGCATTCCAGATTTGGGTGGGATTGGAGATGCCAAATTTATTTAAAAAAAAAAAAAAAAAGATCTATTTTCTGATGTTTCAAAGAGAGTTTCTATAGCCTCTCATGATGTAGACGTTGGTGATGCCAAACCAATAAAACAGCATCCATACCGGATGAATCCTGAAAGAGAAAGATTGCTGAGAAAGAGGTTGAGTACATGTTAGAACATGATATTATCAGACCCTCTAACTCCGATTGGAGTTCACCCTGTGTTCTAGTTCCAAAACCTGATGGAAGTACTAGATTCTGTACAGATTATTGCAAAGTCAATGCTGTAACTAGAACTGATGTGTTTCCAATACCTAGGATTGATGATTGTATCGATAGAGTAGGGCAAGCAAAGTTTCTGACCAAGATTGATTTATTGAAGGGTTATTGGTGTGTGCCTTTAACTGAGAGGGCCAAGAGCATCTCTGCTTTTGCCACACCATCTAGGTTATACCGGTACGAAGTCCTACCCTTTGGCATGAAAAATGCCCCAGCCACGTTCCAAAGGATGATACAGTCTACAATCGCCGGATTGCCACACACGGGTGCGTACATCGACGACCTGATCACATGGAGTGACTCCTGGGGAGAACATCTGAAAGATGTAGAGACGTTGTTCCAGTGCTTGACCCAGGCTAACCTGACTGTTAACCTGAACAAGAGTGACTTTGGTTGTGTTACTGTCACGTATCTTGGCTACGTCATAGGCCAGGGTAAGGTGGCACCCATAAATGCTGAAGTCCAAGCCATCATGGACTTTCCAGCTCCGGACAACAAAAAAGCTTTGCGCCGCTTCCTTGGAATGATCGGGTACTACCGCAAGTTCTGCAAGAACTTTGCTGAGATTGCTCTCAGTCTCACCAACCAACTGAAGAAAGGCGTGAAGTTCACTTGGGATGAAGCATGCCAAAGAGCCTTCGATCGCCTGAAGTCTCTGCTATGTCACTTCCCCGTGCTCAAATCTCCTGACTTCAACAAACCGTTCTCCATGGCGGTCGATGCTAGCGACCAAGCTTGTGGATCTGTGCTCCTACAGAGAAGTGACTCTGATGACATTGAGCATCCCGTGGCATACTTCTCCAGGAAGTTCAATCGCCACCAAGAACTATTCCACAATTGAGAAGGAGCTGTTGGCTCTGTTTCTATCCTTACAACACTATGAGGTTTATGTTTGTACAGGGCAATGGCCAATGATTGTATATCCTGACCACAATCCGTTAATGTTTTTGAGTAAGATGAAAAACAAGAATCGGAGATTGTTGAATTGGAGTTTGATTTTACAGGAGTTTGACTTGGAAATTAAGCATGTAAAGGGTACTGACAATGTAATTGCTGATTGCTTATCCCGTGTTTGAGTATGTGTATATATATCGCGTGTTTATTAGCATATTGTATTATATGTATATATACACAAGTGTCTACTTAACCATTTTTGTATTGAAAAAAAAAATTTTGCCTTTATGAGTCAAAATTTTTCCCTTTTGGAATGGAGGTGTAATGGGGAAAAAAAGCCACTAGATGGCAGTATTGACAATTTTTTTTGTTAAGCCCAGTCTGGAGCTAGGTTGGGCATGTCCTGGGCATGCCTCAGAGGGGGGCTGGACAAGAGTATATAAGGAGAAAAAATTGAGAGAGTGGAAGGGTAGTAGGAGAAATTGCAAGGAGAAATTGTGGAAGGATACATTTGACCAGACCTGTCACTCTTTTCAAGACCTGTGAAGCTTTTTGTGGATTTTTGCCTGTGTTGGAGCATTTTCCTGTCCCAGGACATCGCAACATAGCAGCCCATCTCAATTACCAAGGGACTGTAACTATCTTTTTTTTTAATTTCAATCTTGGTCAGTAGGGTAGATTGTAGATTAGTTCTAAGTGTTTGTTTAATTAAATCTGTCAAAGTTTAAGAATTTTGTCTGTCATCCCTTGCTGTCCGTGATGTCATAACAAATTGACGCCGTAACAATACTCAGTCAAAAAAGAAACTTCACACTCGTTTGGAGGTCGATAAGTTGAACATACAAGAAAAGTGGTTTTAAATAATGATTTAATTCCATTCTGTACCCATTAAGGACGGTGTACCATAAAAATCATGTTCATTATGTAACCAGATCCACCGGAAATGCTACGGAAATGTAAGAGAGTAAAAATGGTAAGTTACAACTTGATGAAAGCATGTCAATAGCGCGTATGCCCTCCATGAGCGTTCACAACTGCGACGCAACGTCTCCTCATGGATTGAATGATACGTCTGAACACAGCTTGGGGGATGCGTCGCCATAATTGAACCAACATGGCACCAAGTTCCTGCAAATTCTGTGGAGGGTTCCTTACTTGACGGAGTCTTCTACCCAACACATCCCATACATGTTCTATGGGATTAAGGTTGGGAGACCTTGAGGGCCACTCCATGACATTGATGCCAGCATTCCTAAGAAAATTCCGCATTAAATTGGCCGTATGAGGTCTGGCATTATCGTGTTGGAATGTCAGACCTGGGCCATGAGCTGCCATGAATGGCAAAAGCTCTGGAATGAGCACTTGGTCTCTGTATCCTGCAGCAGTTAGGTTTCCTTGAACGATCATCAGTCGGGAACGGGCAGGACCATTAAAGGCACCCCAAACCATAACACTACCGCCCCCAAAACGGTCCACTTCCTGCACACAATACTGTGCGTTGCGTTCACCGCGTCTCCTCCAAACTCTAACTCTCCCATCAGCGAAGTGCAAAGTGAATCTTGATTCATCACTAAAAACGACCCTATTCCAATCACACTGAGTCCATCTCAGAGGTCGTTGTGCCCAGAGAAGCCGTTGACGTCGGTGTAACTGGGTTAAAATTGGTCCACGATATGGCCGACGTGCATGGAGACGAGCAGTGCGCAGGCGATTACGTATGGTTTGGGCAGTCACACGACCTCTAAACAATTCATTCCTAGTGGACGTTGCAGTGAGAAATCGATTACGCAAATGACGTAAGACGATTTGTCGGTCTTCTGCTTGTGTCGTCACACGTGGTCTACCCGAACGAGGTCGGTCTGCTGTGGCGCCAGTTTGTTGGAGACGTGTCCGAAGATCATGGATAGTCCGTCGACTGCATCCCATAACCCTGGCAATGTCAGTGACCGACGTTCCCGTATTCAGCATGCCAATGGCACGTTCACGTTGAATGTTTGACAGTCGTGGCATTGCAAATCAACGGATAATTGACTGTAAGCACTTGTTTTTCCGAGATGTCACTCAACCGTGCTAACGTGGGCTCAATTGCACATGTCTCATAAGGTCACGTGACTAGGAACACGAGGAAACACGCTTTTACCTTGATGTATGCCCGCACGTGCTGCATGCTTGTGCACGTCGGAGTTGCTGTGTGTCATGATGTCTTTGACAATGCATTTACCCATAATAATAATAATAATATCTCTTGTATTAAGTTTCAAGAAAATATTTAGAAATTCATGAGTGTGAAGTTTCTTTTTTGACTGAGATATATAAAACCCCAATTCCGAAATATTTGGGACAAGTGTAAATTGTGAATAAAATCAAAACGCAATGACTTTCAAATCACACCAGTGAGAATATATTCACAATAAAACAGAGATAACATAGTAAATGTTGAAACTGAGAAATTTTTACAATTATGTCCACAAAATAGCTCATTTCAAATTTGATGGCTGCTACAGGTCTCAAAAAAGTTGAGACAGGGGCCTGTTTACCATGGTGTAGCATCCCCTCTTCTTTTTAACACAGAGTGGAGGCGTCTGGGCATTGAGGAGACAAGTTTCTTGAGTTTAGCCATTGGAATTTGATCCCACTCTTGTTTAATGCAGGCTTCCAGCTGCTGGAGAGTTTTGGGTCTCCTTTGATGGACTTTTCATTTAATTATGCGCCAAATGTTCTCAATCGGTGAAAGATCAGGACTGCAGGCAGGCCAGTTCAGCACGCAGACTCTTCTACTACAAAGCCATGCTGTTGTAATAGCTGCAGTATGTGATTTTGCATTTTCCTGCTGAAATACTCAAGGTCCTCCCTGGAATAGATGTCATGTGGAGGGGAGCATATGTTGCTCTAAAACCTTTATATACCTTTCAGCATTCATGGTGCTTTTTAAAACATGCAAGTGTCCCACACCATATGCAATAATGCATCCCCATACCATCAGAGATGCAGGCTTTTGAACTGAATACTGATAACAGGAGGGGTGGTCTTTCTCCTCTTTTGCCCAGAGGACACGACGCCCATGATTTCCAACAAGAATGTCAAATTTGGACTCGTTTGACCACAGGACACTTTGCCACTTTGCTAAAGTCCATTTTAAATGAGCCTTGGCCCACAGAACACGGCAGTGCTTCTGGATCATGCTCCACAATGGCTTCCTTTTTGCATGATAGAGTTTTAGGTGGCATCTGTGGACGGCACGGCGGACTTTGTTTACTGACAGTGGTTTCTTGAAGTATTCCTGGGCCCATTTAGTAATGTCAATGACAGAATCATGCCGGTGAGTGATGCAGTGGCGTCTGAGGGCCCAAAGATCACGGGCATCCGGTAAAGGTCTTCGGCCTTGTCCCTTACGAGATTTTTCCAGTTTCTCTGAGTCATTTGATGATGTTATGCGCTGTCGATGATGAGACCTTCAAAGCCTTTGCAATTTGACGTTGAGGAACATTGTTTTTAAAGTATTCCACAATTTTTTTACGCAAGCCTTCACAGGTTGGAGAGCCTCTGGCCATCTTTACTTCTGAGAGACACAGCCTCTCTAAGACATCCCTTTTATAGCCAATCATGCTACACACCTGATGCCAGTTAAATTAATTACTTGCTAAATGTTCTTTGAGCTGATTCTCTTATATATTAATTGCTTTTTCAGCCCTTTTTTGCCTGTGTCCCAACCTTTTTGAGACCTGTTGCAGCCAAAAAATTTGTAATAAGCTCATTTTGTGGATAAAAATGTCTCAGTTTCAACATTTGAAATGTTATTTATGTTCTTTTGTAAATAACACATTGGCTCACGTGATCTGAAAGTCATTGCATTTTGATTTCATTCACAATTTACACTTAGTCCCCACTATTTCAGAATTGGGGTTGTGTGTATATATATATATATAAAAACCCTATATATAATTTTATTTTAAATTGTTTTTAAGTCCATTTCAGGCCTATGGGATCTCCTGGATTCCCAGGTATTGGAGAAGAGGAGGGTGAATAGTGCCACAGCCAATGCCACAGTGGACACCACGAGATATCTGGCAGAACACAACATTCCACGGGGTGAAGACCCTCTGCAGTACTGGGCTAAGAACAAAAATGTTTACCCACACTTGTATGTGCTGGCATGCAATTTATTGTACATCCCAGCTTCCTCCGTGCCATGTGAGCGCATCTTCTCCAAGGCTGGCGAGGTGGTCTCCAAAAAAATAAACCGGCTCAGCCCTAGTTCAGTTGAGAAAATTCTTTTTCTAAATACGTTGTAGATTGCAGGGCGAACTGTATTCACAGACAATGATTACTGGAAGTGTTCCTGAGCCCATGCAGTGAATTCCAGTGCAGAATCATGCCGGTGTTTAATGCAGCACCGCCTGAGGGCCCGAAGATCACGAGCATCCAATATTGACTGTCCGCCTTGTCCCTTGTGCACAGAGATTTCTCCAGATTTTCTGAATCTTTTGATGACATTATGTACTGTAGATGGTGGGACATTCAAAGTCTTCGCAATTTTATATTGAGGAACATTTGTCTGAAATTGTTCCACAATTTTTAGACGCAGTTTTTCACAGATTGGTGAAGGTCTGCCCATGTTTACTTCTGAGAGACTCTGCCTCTAAAAAATGCTCTTTTTATACCCAGTCATGTTACAGACCTGTTGCCAGTTAACCTAATTAGTTGCGAAATGCTTCTCCAGCTGTTCTTTTCTAGTACCATTTACTTTTCCAGCCTTTTGTTGCCCTTGTCCCAACTTTTTTGAGACAAGTTGCTGCTATCAAATTCAAAATGAGGTAATATTTTACATGAAATGGTAAAATGTCTCACTTTTGTCATCTGATATGTTGTCTATGCTCTATTGTGAATAAAATGTGAGTTTATGAGATTTGCAAATCATTGTATTCTGTTTTTATTCACGTGTTACACAACGTCCCAACTTCACTGGAATTGGGGTTGTACTTCAATACAGCATAATGCCTGACTAAACGGAAAGCTCAAACAACACTGATATACAGCCAGAGTAACAGTACTAACAAGTCGCTCAATGTGATAAATTAGTTAATGGGGGAAACTGGAAATAAAAATAATGAAGTTGAATTTATCAGTCATCTTCAGGAAATAAGCGATGGCCTGAATATTTTTGAAACTCTCGTTTCTAATTCAGCTTTCAAAGTGATGTTTACATGCAAATATAAAAATAAGATTAGAGGGAAGGATTGCACTCTAGCAAACCATAAATGAATGTGATATTAATTAAAAATAGGACCAAGGGTCCTGTAGCTTACCGGCAAGCAGTCTTACAGAGATGATACAAGTTCTGAAAATTTCATGTGAAGTTTGACATTTGAATCAATGAAAATCAATGTCAAGGTCACTAAATAAAAGTTCACATACATTTATAAGACCTTCTGTAATGCAATCCTAAGGTCTGAAGAAGTTTGGTGATACAAGTCATTATGTGTCAGTTGTGAACTTTGAAGGTAACAGAATGTCAAGTTGTGGTCAGTAAATGGACTTCATATACTGAACAAAAATATAAACGCAACAGTTTAGTCCTTTCAATATTCCGCATAATTATTTCTGAGGTTGGCTTAGTTGGGTTTATTTATGTGACCAAGGTTGTGTGCCACTGGTCTGTGTGCATTTCAGTCACCTTCTCCATATCATTGTCAAGTTCATGCCCTTTGTCAAAATTGGTAGTCAGACAGGTGGGGCCTGATCCAGAGCTACTAAAATCAGGTACAGTCAGCCCAGGCACATCCTGTACTCTGGTCAATAAAAGGCCGCCTCAAAAGTCCCAGTTCTGCCATTGTTCAAAATGCCATCAATGACTCGAGCCATCAGGGACCGTGCCATTGGTACGCTCAATGCAGGAATGTTTCTCAGGGATGATGAAAGGGCTCTTAATGTCCATGTTTCAATGATAAGTCGTATATAACACCTTTTTGAGGAATGAGGCAAGACAGCACACTGCCCACACGCATCACGACCATGTGTGAGAACCCCCACCCAAGACCGCCATATCTGGATTCTCCATCTCTGTGATCGTTTGAGACCAGTAACTCTCACTGCAGATGAGACAGCTGGTCCCCACCATCACCCCATTTTTCTCCAGGAAGTCCATATCTTTACGTCTTTTGCCCTTTGTGGATTGGACCTCTCCTCAGCTCGATGGGAAAGTAGGTTCGACTGAGTGAATAGACACGTTTGATGGCCAATAGCACAATGGAGGACTGTTTTCTTTACAGACAATCACGTTTCCAACTTCACAGAGCGGATGGACGGGGGGTCGTTATGCTGACATCAATGTGGTGTGCACGGTGGCACATGCTGGTGCAGTGCTGTTTTGGATAGGAATATTCCAAGGACACCCAACTGCAGTTCATGAACAGCAACTTGAATGCAGTGTGATTTCACGATGAGATGGTGCTGCCTATCGCCCTACCATTCATCTATCAAAACAATAACCATCCAGCATGACCATGCCAGACCCAAGTCACCGTGTATGCACAGAATTCCTTGAGCCTGAAAACATTTGTGTGCTTGAATGGCTGGCTTATTCCTTGGATTTGTCCCCCTTCCAGCATCTTTGGGATGTCCACAAGCAACAAGTTCGTCATTGGTTCCCATTTTCGGCCAATAGCCGCCAACTCCGCACAACTCTTGAAGAGAAGTGGGAACATGTCCCCCAAGTCACCATTGACCATTTGTTACAGTCCACACAGCAGAGATGTGTAGCAGTGCAGCAGGCCAAAGGCGGACATACCCAATATTGATTTGTGAAATTTGGACAATAGACCCCTTCCCCTTTATCATCACGCCATCGCGAGATTCTTGTTTGTCTTTTTAAATCATTGATCGAAATGTATTGCAATATGGTCATACCATCTCAACACTCAGTGGAAGTACAATGAGCTTCTGAACATGGTCATATTTCTCACAATAAGAAGCGTTGCTTTTATATTTTTGTTCAGTGTATATGACTTTCTAAATGTCTCTATACAAACCTTAGCTCAATCTGTGACCATTTTGGTTATACAAGTCATTGTAATTTCACGGTCGAGTTTGACCCTCAAAGGTCACTGACAGTCAAGTTGAATGTCACCAAATGTTCATATGTTCATATGTAACTTCCTAGATGTCAGTAACACAAACCTAGGCTCCATCTGTGACAGTTTTAATGATACAAGTTATTGAATTTTCACTAGGTCACATTTGACCTTTGAAGATCAATACGAAGGTCACCATATGAAAGTTCATAAATGACTTCCTATATGTCTCTAATACAAACCTAGACTCCATCTGTGACCGTTTTGGCAACACAAGTCATTGTAATTGTATTATGTCAAGTTTGACCTTCAAATGTCATCAACAGTCAAGCTGAATGTCACCAAATGAAAGTTCATATGTGACTTCCTATGCCAGTAACACAAACCTAGGCTCCATCTGTGACCTTTTTAGTGACAGAAGTCATTGAATTTTCTCTAGGTCAAGTTAGACCTTCGAAGGTCAATATGAAGGTTACCAAATGAAAGTTCATACATGACTTCCTATATGTCTCCAATACACACCTATACTCAATCTGTAACGATTTTGCTGATATAAGTCATTGAAATTTCACTGTATAGTTTGGCCGTTGAAGGTCACTGAAGGTCAAGTTCAAGGCCACCAAACGAAAGTTCATATATGACTTCCTATATATCTCCAATACAAACCGAAACTATCTGTAACCATTTTGCTGATATAAGTCATTGAAATTTCACTGTGAAGTTTGGGCATTCAAGGTCACTGAAGGTCAAGTTCAATGTCACCAAATGAGACTTCATACATGACTTCCTATATGCCCGCAATACAAACCTAAGCTCTATCTGTAATAGTTTTGGTGATAGAAGTCATTGAAATTTCACTGTGTGAAGGTTGACCTTCGAAGGTCGCCGAAGGTCAAGTTCAAGGCCACCAAATGAAAGTTCATACATGACTTCCTATATGAGTTCAATGCACGTATGTTCCTAATCTTCAATATTTTCAAGCCTAGAAACTTTTGAAAATGGTAACATTTTGCTGACCTCAAGTTTGACCTTTCAAGGTCATCTGAGGTCAACTTTAACACAGCCAAAGTATAGGTCATATATTACTTCCTATATGTCAGTAACACAAACTTAATCTCTATCTGCAACCATTTAGCTTCCACAGGCGATTTGGCCCATTCTCCATAAGACCCAATGCTAAAGTACAACGCCCCCACTAGACCCACTTCTGTCGATTCAATCAAAATGGCACTCGCACTGTACATAAAGGGTATCAAGGTAAGTTGATTGCCTGATTTAGAAAAAAATTATCATGCAGTTTTTGAGAAATAATTTTTTTAAAATTTCTCAGTCCTATCTTTAACATTGGAGCCAAAAATTCAAGGGCCCATAAAACGGACAAAATGATTCAATCAAAAATCCGAGAAAAACGTCTAGAGATATGGTCTTGTAGTATGTTATTGCAAATTTACACGAAAATTCATCGAGCTGAAAAACAGAAAAAAAATGTTCCAGACGACGGACGATGGACAACGGATGACGGACGCCACACCACGACAATAGCTTATAGGGCCGGTAAGCTAAAAAAAGGACAAATTTTAGAAGCATGTCATTTTGAAACAACCACAATGTAAATGTAAATTTTTAAGACCACAAATTAAAGTGGACATACTTGGACCAGTGTCCACTGCACTACAAATCCTTGTCTCTAATAATGAAGCTTCGAAGTATATCATATGAACTACCTGCATGTAAACTACCCTTGTGGCCCTACTTTGCGAATCAATGGTTGGTTATCTAATACTTCCTGAGAGCGCATCAAAGGATGATATTTACTGCATCAATTGTCAATGCTGAGTTCTACACCTGCCCTGGGCACGCTGCTGCCTTAATATTCTTGACTATGGCTCGTATTCTGATCTTAATTTCTTTGGTTGCCAGGGAGTACACAATTGGATTCACACAGGGCGGGATACATGCGGCTAAAGACAAGTTCAATATTCTGACATCAGGATCCAGTCGGAATAAGAAAAATTCAATAATGAACACTGTCAAAATTGGGACATAAAAAACTGCCACAAGAACTATATGTTCAGTGCATGTGACAAGGGCTTTGTATCTGCTCTCCACATTTTTCATTCTAAACACGGCTGTTAAAATACAAACATATGACATGAAAATTAAACTCAGGGGCACGAATGACACAGTTAAACTCATAGAGGAGGCAATGGACCACTGCAAACTGTTATCATTACAAGACAGTCTGTACATGGGAGTGTAGTCACAAAAGTAACTGTAGACATTGACTGAATCACAGAAAGACAGCCTGGTCATGATTATGACCGCATACATAACATTGCCTATACAAAATGACCAGACAGTCACTAAAATACTCATCATGACGGTGAGTGTGTTGATTGATCTCTGTCTCAGTGGGAAACATATTGCAATTAATCTGTCATAAGCAAGTACACTGAGGGAAAATGACTCTAATGAGGCAAAGCAATAATAAAAAAACATCTGTGTCAAACATGCATTGTAGGAAATGAAGTTATCTTTCCAAAGAAATATCTTAATCATGCTCGGAATAAGGGTTGTACTGAGCACCATGTCAACAATAGCCAGATTAGCCACCGCAATATACTTTGGAGTGTGTAAGCAATGGTCTATCCATATAATAGAAAGGATGAAAGAGTTAGACAAAATTGTTACAATATAAATAACAGTGAGGAAAATTAAATACATGTCAGTAAACTGTAAATATGAGAATCCAACAATGTGAAATCCCCCTGGTCTTATAATGGTGCCATTTGTTATCGCAGTGAGGGGAATTCCCATTGCAGGGGTGCAGCGTTCAGGACCTCCACGTGTGCTTGAGACTGCTTTGCTACTGGGCCCTGAGGGGAGATACAGTAGAATACCATACAAACATCACCATCATGCTATAAATCAGGGAATCTGTCCGTGTGTTTATATAAGAATATTTGTAATGTACGTGAGCACGTATGTATACACGTATGTGTTTAGTGTGTGTGTGTGTGTGCGTGTGCGTGTGTGTGTTTGCATATCTCAAGATCTGTTGATCCAATGAACTTCAAACTAGGTGGGTGTATTGCTGAGGACCCAAGAAAGTGATGCCTCAACTTTGAAGTTGTTTGGCTGAGCGGTTTTTGAGAAATTGAGAAAGCAGCTAGCACCAAAACTGCTCGAGTAGCAAATGAACAGTCAATGCACAAGTATTACTAAATGACCATTCATGTGCAAATAGGACTTGTACTGAATACACGAGGGCAGCACAGCGGTGTAGTGAATAATGCCATTGCCACACAATACAAAGGTTGTAGGCTTGCTTCTCCTGAGGATCTTTATTGTGGAATTTGCATGTTCACCCTGCATTTGTTCATTACTCTCGTTTCCTCCCACAGACCAAAGACATTCATGCTAGGCTTGACTTGAGACTGTAAATTGCCCATTGCTATGACAGCGAAAGTGAATGGTGTGTGAACCCTACAATACTTTAATAAGATTTCGAGGATTAGCAAGAAATAACCTTTAAGAAATTGTTGAAAGAGCCATTAAATTTAATCAATCTGATTGAAAGTTATTAGAAATCCATTTTTTTTCTGGTAACAATTGAAATACTGTTAGACTCTGGCGAAATCTGGCATATTTATGAGTTTACTCCTCAAATTATTATGCAATGTCCCAATCAAATAAAGTATAAATAAAATAAAAATTAATGATATTTTATGCAATAAATATCTTTCACAGTGGAATTATTGCTACTTATGACTGGAAATTCTCCAAAACCAACATAAAAAATTCATAACAATAGAAAGAGACTTGAAATTCTAAAATGCAAAAATTATTTTACTTTATTAATGTTGCAATGTAACCAACCTGAATCATACATTTATTTAATGATCATGTCTGTTCAGTTCCTCTCAAGATCTGACACTTTCTTGGGTTTGTGCTTACCACCTGCCATCTCCGGTTTGGCTATGTGGATTTCAATCGGATTGCCATTTCTTGAGAGATAGCCCAACCTCCCCCAGCCTTCACAGGATTAAATCCCTTGTCCATTTCCCTTAAGAAAAGCTAAGTTTTACAACGATTTCATTGTTTTAGTTGAACGATGAGTAAGCCAACCGTGGATGCATGATTTACCGATCAATAAAACGACTTACTTTGCTACAGTTTGATTTAATCACGCGAGTATTTGTGCTTTTGGGCACACTGGTGTTGATCACTTTGATTTTGAATGGTCACAAGCAAAGCATGAGTCAGAAAGTATTTCTTGAAAGTGAAAGTAATTATGGTATAGAGTGGAGCAGCTGCAGGAAAACACCACTCACCACCTCTCTGCTGCAGTCACTCGATTTGCACTCCTCTAGTGCTCGCTGATGAATATATCCTCTCAGTGGCACACGTGTTGCCCAATCGTGATTTCTTCTGGGACATCACTTAAATTGAACTAAATCAAAAATGCACAATCATTCTGACTGTGTATTTCCATTGGTATGACACAGCTCACTGTGATTGGGTTTTGGCATTTAGCCAAAAGTCTTGTTGAGTCTTATTTATTCAGACTTAAGTCTCATGAAGTCTAAATTTGACAACAAACTTGCTCTTTGTGTTTCATTTTCAATAACAAGGACCTCTGTCTTTGACTGCAGAAAGTTCTGAGATATCCACACATTTATTTTTATAACTTAACAATTTATGAAATGTGATGTATGCAATAAATTGGGGTTTTCAAAGACTTGTGAACATCAGGTCCTGATGACAGATACTGATGGCTGCAAATGTTAAGTTTTGGATAATACTTGCTGGCAGAAGCATATAGAGATTAAAGCTGCAAGCAGCACTGAATGGGCCCTTGCACCTTCATGCACATTGGGGGTCATGGCAGGCTCTAGACAGGAGCAGCCGTGAACTTTACAACCATCAGACACAGCATTTCAAGGGGCACTATGTAGTCATTTTGCCACATCTGTTTGAAAAATCTGCACAGTAGTGAAATTTATGCCAGGCTTGATGTTTGTGCAAAATTCAGGCTGTGAAAAATATAATTCATCTGAAAGAAGGATTCGGGGCGCTACAGAGCACAATTTTCCACGCCCATGCACATTATCAATATACAACGTATGTCAGTATAAGGTATGATGGGCTTTATGCTTGGGCAAAATTTGGTGAGTTTTCGAGCATGTTGAGGCCCTCAAAAATGCAATTTTTTGATTAGGGAGCACTGTCGAGCCAATGTGTCACGCCCACTGCCAATTGGGATATCAAACCAAAGAGAATCTCAATTTTAACCTGTTTGCAGAGTTTTGCGAGTTTTCGAGAATGTTCAAGCCCTCAAAAATGTATTTGTAAAATTTGAAAAAACGGAGGAAATGGCTCACTGCTCACTTTCTGTGAGGTGAAAATTTTTTTTAAAAATTTCAGAAAGCTTCATTATGATTACTATGGCCCCACCGAACTTCATGAGAATCCGAGCAGTTTCATTACATAATGGCCGCATGTTTGGTGGCGCTATAGAGCCACCGAGGCACGCAAAACTTCAATAACACTGTTAGTTTGTAATTTCAGGTAAGCCTGATGTTTATGCAAATTTTAGCGAGTTTTTGTGCATGGCAATATGGAAGCATATAGCCAACAACATTAAAATGAAAATTTAATGTCAGAACTGCGTTTTCATATTCAAGATACAAATGCATTATCTCTGTCATAATGAAAATGAAAATGTAATCCTCCACTATGCGTTTTCATTTTCAAGTCCATGTACGCAATTTTTATAACAAATGGAAAATTAAAGTACATTCCTCAGTTGCGTTTGTGTTTTCAAGAAGTGCCCCGCAATATCACTAACGAAACAAAAACGCTAATCTTACAAAGCAAATACATACATACGAATGCTTTTTTATTTTCGAGAAGCAAGCGCATTATTTGTATCATCACGATAATGATAACGTAATCCTCCACTTTGCGTTTGCATTGCAAGTCCATGTACACATTTTTCCCATTTGCAAAAAAGTGCTCTGCCTTATTGCTAACAGAATGAAAAGGAGAATGCTGATCTTTAAATGCAAATACATTCTTGGAAATGCTTTTTCTTTTCCATGAAGCAAATGCGATATCTTTCTCATAATTAAAACCGTAACACAGTTCGCCACTTTTCTTTTTCATTCATGAGTGACTGCCGTGCCTGGCTTTGCATTTTCGATTTTGTGGTCTCCATGGATGTATTATAGGAACTGGATACTGAACCAGGGCTGAGACGCACGCCGACAAGGGCTTAATGGTCAAGCTGATATTGCAAGTCACTTGATGCCATGGGGGGGGGGCAAAAAGCAATTTCTTCATAGGGAGCAATGGAAAAAGACAGTGATGAATCTATGAATACATTTTTTTGACCACCAATTGCATTTCATTCAGTCTCAAACTTTCCTAAAAGTGCCCAAATCTTTCCTGTGTCTGAATTACGCCTCCCCCAATAATGTTGCCCATGCCACACTATGTTTGACTTTTAGGGGATGGGCGAAATTGGGGGCACTGGCTGTCTTGGGCGGTATGAGGGCACTCAACTTGCCTTCTCAAAACTACGGGCTAATAATGAATAAATTGCGGATGGTATGTGTTTGCTCAGTGTTGTCACAAATATAGCAATACAATACAAAATCTACAAAATGATAATTATGTAATTTTGGATTTCATCGGAAGAGCTATGCAGTAGTAAGACTGAATTAATACGCAACGTCAAACGCAATGCCACATATGTAGATAGCTAGCAAGCATATCATCGGCTACATGAAACAAATTACGTTCCACAGTGTTGTGATTTGGTGTGCACATATTTGAAGTAATTTAAAGTTACTTCAAAAAAGCAACTCAGATTAGGTAGATCTGTAACACTTCATAATGAAAAAGTAAAGTAGCCAAATCTCTTTGCCCCCCATATCATGTAACTTGCATTATTAGATTTATTTACAACCCCAATTCCGAAATAGTTGGGACAAAGTGTAAATTGTGAATAAATTCAAAATACAATGACTTTCAAATCACACCAGCCAGTATTTTATTCATAATGGAACAGAGATAACTTAGCAAATGTTAAAACTGAGAAATTTTACAATTTTATCCACAAAATGATCACATTTCAAATTTGATGGCTGCTACAGGTCTCAAGAAATTTGGGACAGGGGCCTGTTTACCATGGTGTAGCATCCCCTCTTCTTTTTGACACAGAGTGGAGGCGTCTGGGCATTGAGGAGACAAGTTTCTTGAGTTTAGCCATTGGAATTTGATCCCACTCTTGTTTAATACAGGCTCCCAGCTGCTAGAGAGTTTGGGTTTCCTTTGACAGACTTTACGTTTAATGATGCGCCAAATGTTCTCAATCGGTGAAAGATCAGGACTGCAGGCAGGGCAGTTCAGCGCACGGACTCTTCTATTACAAAGCCATGCTGTTGTAATAGCTGCAAATGGCTTGGCCACGCCCTTTAAACAGCAGCCCCTACGGCACGTTTGACTGACATGCACGAAAATCAGCAGGCACATGGATCATAACCAGACATACTAAAAAGCCTCTTGGAGCCATGGGCTAAACCCAATAGGAAGTCGGCCATTTTCATTTTAGTGGTCATTTTTGGCGATTTGCACGCTTTGTATTTCAACGAACTCCTCCTGCTAGATTTATCAGATCCACTGCAAAATCGGCGTGAGACATCTAGACTAAGTTGTGACTAAAAGTTATTAAAAGATCTAGTCAGCGTTGAACAGCGTGGCTATGGCGTGGCGTCGAATTTTCAGTATTCACCATGAAACAGGAAGTTGCTGTACTTTTAATGTGTATTGTCCAATCTGCCCCAAACTTCATGTTTGATAAAAGTCCCGCTCTGAACTCGTCTACATGACAATATCCCGTCATAGTCATAGTGCCTCCCGGTGGTAACAGGAAGTGACCTTTTTCTACTCTACCATGTACTGATCCAACATAGTTGACCCCACAAACTTTATTCCACTTCTAAGACATGCAGAATAAGTTGGTGAAGCTACATTATGAACGCTGGGAAGCTACGAGCGATGACATCCGTCTGCCAGCGTGGCGACTACCGATCCCTCGCCATCAAGTTACGTTTGGCTTTTTCATAGCTTTAACGATGTCATAACCTCATGAAAATTGATATACACGTCAAGAATTGGGAGCACTTACAGTGCCGTGAAAAAGTATTTGCCCCCTTCCTGATTTCTTACTTTTTTGCACATTTTTCATACTTAAATGTTTCAGATCATCAAACAAATTTATATATAAGACAAAGATGACCCGAATAGATAAAAAATGCAGTTTTTAAATGATGATTTTATTTATTAAGGGGAAAAAGCTATCCAAACCTACCTGGCCCTTTGTGAAAAAGTAATTGCCCCCCTTGTTAAATCATGAATTAACTGTGATTAACCACATTTTTTGAGTCCAATTTCACTAGCCACACCCAGGCCTGATTACTGCCAAACCTGTTGAATCAAGAAATCACTTAAATAGACCCTGTTTGACAAAGTGAAGTAGGCTAAAAGATCTCAAAAAGCAACATGTCATGCTGCGAACTAAAGAAATTAAAGAACAGATGAGAAACAAAGAAATTGACATCTATCAGTCTGGAAAGGGTGGCAAAGCCATTTCTAAGGCTTTGGGACTCCGGTGAATCACAGTGAAAGCTATTATCCACGAATGGAGAAAACTTGGAACAGTGGTGAACCTTCCCAGGAGTGTCTGGCCTACCAGAATTACTCCAAAAGCGCACTGAAGACTCATCCAGGAGGTCACAAAAGAACCCAGAACAACATCTAAAGAACTGCAGGCCTCACTTACCTAATTTAAAGTCAGTATTCATGATTCAACAATAAGAAAGAGACTGGGCAAAAATGGCATCCATGGGAGGGTTCCAAGGTGAAAACTACTGCTGACCAAAAAGAAACAACAGGGCTCATCTCACATTTGCCAAAATACATCTTGATGATCCCCAAGACTTTTGGGAAAATATTCTGTGGACTGACGAGACAAAAGTTGAACTTTTTGGAAGGTGAACATCCCGTTACATCAGGTGTAAAACTAACATATCATTTCATAAGAAGAACATCATACCAAAAGTCAAACATGGTGGTGGAAGTGTGATGGTTTGGGGCTGCTTTGCTGCTTCAGAACCTGGACGACTTGTCGTAATTGATGGAACTATGAATTCTGCTCTCTACCGAAAAATCCTGAAGGAGAATGTCCAACCATCAGTTGGTGACCTCAAGTGCACTTGGGTTATGCAGCAGGACAATGATCCGAAACACACTAGCAAGTCCACCTCTGAATGGCTTAAAAAAAAACAAACTGAAGGTTTTGGAGCGGCCTAAGCAAAGTCCGGACTTAAATCCAATTGTGATGCTGTGGCATGACCTTAAACAGGCCGTTCATGCTGAAAAACCCTCCAATGTGGCTGAATTAAAACATTCTGCAAAGAAGAGTGGGCCACAATTCCTCCACAGCAATGTGAAAGACTCATTGCCAGTTATCACAAACGCTTGATTGCAGTTGTTTTCGCAGAGGGTGGCACAACCAGTTATTAGGTTTATGGGGCAATTACTTTTTCACACCAGGCCAGGTAGGTTTGGATAGCTTTTTCCCCTTAATAAATTAAATCATCATTTAAAAACTGCATTGTGTATTTACTCGAGTTGTCTTTGTCTTATATTAAAATTCATTTGCTGATCTGAAACATTTAAGTGTGACAAATATGCAATAAAATAAGGAATCAGGAAGGGGGCAAATACTTTTTAATGGCACTGTACATATGATAAGGGTGTTGCCCATGGGTGGGGGGGGCAAAATGGCTCCATAGCACCCCCTAGAAAATTTCAACAAAGCAGCCCTTGCAGCTTCTTTAACCAGGTTGCCACTATCCAATTGTTTTCAATGCACAGCTGCACCCATCAGGATCTCGCCACCACCCCCAAAGTGCGCAAGGGTGCGAGGGTCCATTCATCGCTGCTTGTAACTTTAATTATTATTATTTTACCAAAAGAATTGCATTTTTGGGGGCTTTATCATATTCAAAATCACGCCAATTTTGGTACATGCATCAGTCGTGGTGAAAATTTATGTGTATTATGCTCTTCCATGGTGCGTATGGCCACGCCCTCTAAACAGCTGCCCCCACGGCCCATTTTACCGACATGCACGAAAATCGGTACACATATATATCATGCTGAGACACACAAAAAAGTCTCTTGGAGCCATAGCCTAAACTCGACAGGAAGTCGGCCATTTCGACTTAAGTGGCCATTTTTGCCGTTTTGCACACTTCATATTTTAACAAACTCCTCCTACACGATTTATCAGAGTGACTTCAAAATCGATGTGTGTCATCCAGACTACTTGCTGACCAAAAGTTGTTAAAAGATCCAGTCATCGTTCAACGGTGTGGCCGTGGCGTGGCATCAACTTCTGATGTCTTGCCAAGAAACACGAAATTGCTATAACTTCTGTGTAAATGCTCCAATCTCTACCAACCTTCACATGTTAGATGAGAGTTTTGCCCTGAACACATCTATGACAATATCCCGTCATCTCCATACCGCCACCTGCTGGCAACAGGAAATGACATGTTTTACACTTTCATACGCTCCTGATAGGAGGTTCATGATATCCAGCTCAAACGTGGTCAGCTAAGCCTTAAGACGTTGATTATACTGTATTATGAAGATTGTGACCCATCGTCAAACAGCGTTGCCCTGGCGGCATGGGGAACATCGATGTTTCGTCATTACACAGGAAGTTGTTTTAACTACAGTGTACATAGTCAAATCTGCCTGAAACTTCACATGTATGAT
Source organism: Gymnothorax javanicus (assembly GCA_029692085.1). Classification (NCBI taxonomy): domain Eukaryota; kingdom Metazoa; phylum Chordata; class Actinopteri; order Anguilliformes; family Muraenidae; genus Gymnothorax; species Gymnothorax javanicus. The sequence goes on from CM056199.1 coordinate 69,644,639, forward strand.
GACAGTCAAACATGATATGTGTGATTCGTTTTTCGGCTACGGGGGGACCAAATGGCTTGGGCACGCCCTTTAAACAGCAGTCCCTAAGGCACGTTTGACCGACATGCACGAAAATCGGCACGCACATGGATCATGCCCAGACGTACTATAAAGCCTCTTGGACCAAAGGGGCTAAACCCAATAGGAAGTCGGCCATTTTTATTTTAGTGGTCATTTTTGGCGATTTGCACGCTTCGTATTTTAATGAACTCCTCCTGCTGGATTTATCATATCCACTGCAAAATCAGTGTGAGACATCTAGACTAAGTTGTGACCAAAAGTTATTAAAAGATCCAGTCAGCGTTGGATGATGTGGTCGTGGTGTCGAATTTCCAGTATTCGCCATGAAACAGGAAGTTGCTGTAACTTCAATGTTTATTGTCCAATCTGCCCCAAACTTCACGTTTGATAAATGTCCCGCTCTAAACAGGTCTACATGACAATATCTGGTCATAGTCATAGCGCCACCTTCTGGCAACAGGAAATGACGTTTTCCACTTTGATGCGCTACTCGTAGCAGGTTGAGCAGATCCAACTAAAATGTGGTCAGAATAGCCTCAAGACCCTGATAATGCTGTATTATGAAGATTGTGACGTATCGTCAAATGGTGTTGCCCTGGCGGTACTGTGAACATCAATGTCTCACCATTACACAGGAAGTTGCTTTAACTTCAGTGTACAAGGTCGAATCTGCCTGACACTTCACATATTTCAAAGAGGTGGAGGCCGCTTCATGTCCCGACATGCATGGAGCTGCAAGGGCTCGTTCATTGCTGCTTGCAGCTTTAATTATTATCTTTTTTTTTTTTTGCAAAAGAATCGCATTTTTGGGTGCTTTATCATTTTCGAAAACGCGCCAATTTTGGTACATGCATCAGTCGTGGTAAAAATTTACATGTATTATGGTCTTCAAAGGTGGGCGTGGCCAAATGCCTGGCCAAGCCCTCTAAACAGCAGCCCCCACGGCCCATTTTATCGACATACACAAAAATCAGTACACACATAGGGCTGCCGGATAGCTCACTCGGTTAAGGCACTGCGTTGCAGTGCAGAAGTGACTCTCACGTCGCGGGTTCGAGCCCCGGTCGTACCAACCAGCAGTGGTCGGCAGCTTTTTCAGAGTAGCGCACAATTGGCCATCGCGCTACAGGGTTTCAAATTGGGAAGGGACTGCCGGGAAAGGGAAATAAATAAAATAGCTTTGTTCGTTGCTCAAGCGCCTCCTGTTGGCCGGACAGGCGCTTGTCAGGAAGATTCTAAGTCTGTTCATGTCCGGGTATCCTCCGCCCTCGTTCTGAACTTGCGGAGATTCAACCAATGAGTGTATAAGAGGCAGTGGCTGACAGGCACGTGCTTCGGAGGAGAGCCGTGAACTGTCTTCGGTCTCCTGAGTTGGCAGCAAGGGGTCACATACGAGCAAGCTTTGTACATAGTTCACCAATTGGGCATTCCAGATTAGGGTGGGATTGGAGATGCCAACTTTATTTAAAAAAAAAAAAAAAAATCAGTACACACATAAATCATGCCCAGATGCACATGGCTTTCGGAGCCACAGCCTAAACCTGACAGGAAGTCGGCCATTTTGATTTAAGTAGCCATTTTTGGCGTTTTGCACACTTTGTTTTTTAGCGAACTCCTCTTACAGGATTCGTCAGATAGACTTCAAAATCGGTATGTGTCATCCAGACTAGTTTCTGACCAAAACTTATTACAAGATCCAGTCATCGTTGAACGGCGTGGCCGTGGCGTGGCGTCGAATGTCCAGTATCCAACTCAAATATTGGTCAGAATAGCCTCAAAACCTTGATAATGCTGTGTTATGAAGATTGTGACGTATCCACAAACGGCGTAGCCCTGGCGATACTGGGAACATCAATGTCTCACCATTACAGAGGAAGTTGTTTTAACTTCAGTGTACAAGGTTGAATCTGCCTGAAACTTCATGTGTTTGAAAACAGTCAAACATGACACATGTCATATGGTTTTCAGCTTTGGGCGTGGCCAAATGGCTTAGCCACGCCGTTTAAACAGCAGCCCCCACAGCACGTTTCACCGACATGCACAAAAATCGGTACATACATGTACCATACCCGGACGCACTAAATGCCTCTTAGACCCATGGGCTAAACCCAACAGGAAGTCGGCCATTTTGATTTTAGTGGTAATTTTAGGTGATTTGCATGCCTTGTATTTCAACGAACTCCTGCAGGATTTATCAGATCCTGCCTTCTTTGATGTAGCGGACCACGATGCCTCTTGCCGTGGATCGGCGCACCCCTATAGTGTATCTGCGACTAAAATATAGTCCTCCATCTCACTTTCAAATGCCCTGACGATCCTCTCTCTGTGTTCGGAAGGAATTCTCCCTCTTTGTGGCATTTTCTGAATGGTATAAACACTTTGACGAACCGAATGAAGTAGACAAATTTTTCTGATGCTTTTATAGGCTGTTCTCAATGATAAAGATTACTCAACTAATTATCTAATTGAGAGGGCAATCCCTAATCTTACATTACACTGACAAAGCAATAATGAGCAAACTGTAGGCTACAGTTCAATTGAAAAAAGATTTTTGTGAATTGAATGTTAAAAACGTTCAATTGTTTGTACAATCGCGTGAATATTTGTGTTATCCGCACTAACGCAGTCCAGAAATGCTAAGTCAAACGGTGTGATAAAAAATCTACAGCAAAAGGTGTATAAACTATGATACTAAGTCAAACAAAACCCCTGAGACGAAGACAAAGTATGAGGAGAGAGTGTGAAACAGGAACTGGAAGCCTGACATGCCATGTTTTATCAGTAAGGCTTTTATTTTTTGCTCTTTTATTTGATTGCCCACTTAGTTGATGCACTGCTGATTGGTCGAAAATATTCACTACCCTGGCACAATATGACCCTTGGTCATTACCACAAGAAAATCCCTGTGCAATTTTGACCAATAGAATTTGATCCGTTTCAGAATTTAACAACTTAAGCCCTGTGCCTCTGGTTTGAAAATGGCATGCCCAAAATGAAATGAGTACATCTCTGCAACTACTCAGTCCATTTGAATAATCTTGGTAACACCATTTGGGATTTCTGTCGGCGAGTAAAAATCAGTGTGTCACTGAGTCAGAGTAAATGAAGATGAAACACAGCATAAATGAAAGATCTCATTTGCGCCTCACAAAGTTTTACTTCTATTCCTTGTGAACTCATTTAGTTGCAGTCTGAAACCTCTAAAAAATTAAAACCCAGAATCTCATCATTATCTGTGCCAAAGTTTATTCTAATCAAGTAAATCAGAGCAAACTTAGAGAGGAATATCCAGGTGGCTTTTCCAAATTGGCAATTCAGGTGCCTTGTGTGCCATTTCAGATTTCTCGGATACCAAACTGTAAAACTCATCTAATTTCACTTATATGTCACTACAAGCATGCATTCCATCCAAATACCACCACTTTTTTAATTTTTAAAATTGATTAAAAAAAAAATTATTAATATTTCTGCCAGTCCTGTATACATTTTCCCATTCAAAGAAAATACATACAAAATTAGATGAAGTTTTGACTCCACTGGAGCAGATTTATTGAAAAAAAAACAAGCAAATAAACAAAATTATTAATACAAAAATATAAATTTAAAATGATAAAAATTAAAAAGAACAAAAACCCCAGTAATTACTTGCACACGAATAATGCTTTTACTGCCTAAAGAAAAGCACACCATCAAGAGACTCGACCTTGGGATTTCCAGATGCAAGCTCTTCGCCCTAACCACTAGACTATTCAACTATCCAAAGAGTGAGTGAAAAATGTCATGCACTCTGATTTAGGGTTTGTATTGTTGCCTGTCTTAGTGCTTGTGCTTAATGGCACAAGGATTCTCAGTCAGAAAAGACTTTGTTAACGACTGTTGAATATTTAGCGGATAATCATACAGAAAATACTACAAATAAACCAGTTAAGAGTTTATATTGTTGCGCTCTTTAAGTACAAGTAAATGGCTAATGGACTCAGTTTGATGGACCGGGAACGTAAGACTCTATCTCAGGCTAGGTTTGTGCGATTAAGGTGGTTTAGGGCTCTTTGGAAACATCAGAGCCCATAGAATCAAATAGCCACCCGCAAAGTCTTACTGACAGCATCACAAGCCGATTCCAGAGGGGAAAATACATTGCGAGCAACCGGAATGCTCAGGAGCTGACATCAATGCCCCGGAAAAAAAAAATGCATGGAGTCTGGAAGATCTAGTTTCGATATAACACAAACACATTGGGCTAACAGTAGCAAGCACAGATTTACCCTCAAACAGTTTTTTATTTCAAAATATCAAAGGTAAGAAAAACTTTTTTCTCATCTCTGCAGAATGTAAAGTGTGTGCCTGCTGTTGTTTGAGTGTGATGTCGATTTAAAATGACAATGCTTATATCATTGGATTCTGTAGACTGTCCTCTTTCATTTGATTTATCATTTGTGAGCCTAGCACAAATTCAGTAGAAACACTAGCGACTGAGCACTGATATTCTTTTATCCTGTGTTTTTCTACATGCATATTTACTTGCTTGGTGCTTGAATTGTGTTTGGTTGAGGTAAAAATGGTCTATTAAGAAATATGCTGTTTTTATGATGTATAATGATCGCCCCTGGTACCGGGGGCATTCAGGTTTAAGAGGTCAAACAAAACTCGACTGAATAATTTGGACATAAAATCATTGTTTTCTTTTCTTTGTAATTTTTTATATTATATAAACATTTTTTTTCATTAAACGCTAAAGTTTAAGGCAGCAGTGTCACGATTACCACGCATGCTCAGAACTTTGAAAGCCTCCAGCTCCTTTTGGGCGTTTTCACTTAGAAACGACTGGGAGGTCTACCGAGCTGTAAGCATGCAGCTTATGTGGTGAATGGTTTGGAAGCTGCTACCAAATATTAAAGTTGCAGACAAATGCAAATCTCTACAATGACCTTTTATTTCACACACAAATTTTGTTGGCATAGTAACTAGCTGCTTAACACGCTTAATTTAAATAGCATCATCAGACAATTAGCCAACTTACTAGCTGGCTAAGGCTCCCTATGTGGCAATAGCGGCAACACTACATAGCTAGCTACACAGATATCCACATAAACCTTTTATTTCACGTGCAACTTTGTTAACGAAGTTAGCTAGCCAGCAGGCTAAATGTTTTCAGAATTCATTTGAAGAAAATCATCAGACAAATAGGCAAACAGCTAGCTAATGTTCCCTATGTGGCTATCACAGCCACACTATGTAGCTAGCTACACAGATATCCATATAAACCTTTTATTTCACAGGCAGCATTATTAGTGAAGTTAGCTAGCCAGCTAGACAAATGTTTTCTTAATTAATTTCCAGAAAATCATCAGACAAGCCAAATATCTAGCTAACGTTAACTACATTGCTATTGTGGCTATGGTACGTTGCTAGCTACACCAATATCCATGGTAACTTTTTATTTCACTGGCAAATTTTGTTGGTCAGTATTTACTTAGCTAGCGACTTCATTTTAAACTCCATCAGATGACTGGCCGAATTGCTTTATAACCAGGGCGGGAAATTAGCACCTGCCACTGGCCAAATGCGGTTAAATTTATGAAGTGGCGGGTGAATTTAATCAGCCCACAAGCCACTGTGGCAGATTAAAATTTGAATTGAAGATTCAAAGTTAGAGAGCACTCAGTTGAGTTATACAACTGACCTATGGGGGCAGCAATGCGCTTGTGCTACCGCTACGGCCTCCAAGATACCATTATTAATAGAAGAGGAAGAAATCCACAGTAAGCTCTTAAACCATTGAGTGTACTGACTACTGAGTCAAGAGTACAATGTGGTGCTTCATTCCTGGTGTGAAAAGGGTGGCAGATGGCAGCAAGCCTTCTCAGGAGGAGGCAACACCGAACGAACCAAAGGTTAAAAGGCGTTTTTTTAATGAAAAGTGGAAAAAGGCCGACAGTGGGGAATTATGTGACTGGCTAGTTTTTGATGAGAGCACCCAGTCAAAGTTTTGCTCCCACTGTCGGCAGCACGCTCCAGCCAGCAGCAAGGCAAATAGCTTTATTGTGGGCATAAGAAATTTAAAGTTGGAGGCTATCAAGGATCATGAAGGGTCCAAATGTCACATGGAGGTGTTACGCATGATAAAGGGAAAGACTGCACCAGAGAAAACTCCTGCAATGAGGGCACTGTCCAGCCTTAAAACAGCTCAGCTTGAAAAATTAAACGTACTTTTCAGAACTGCACACGCCATCGGTAAAAAGGCAAGACCCTTCCGCGACTACGAGCGGCTTTGCAAGTAAGTACGGCGTTTACTATTTACCGATTATTATTATATCTTAGCTCACTAAATATTTCAGCAACACTGGAAAGTCCCGCAGTGTAGCACTAGCCACATATTGTACTCAGTGTAAGTTAGCCAAATGTGCGCACACTTTCAGTAACTTTGCTCATATAATTGTTTAGTAACGATAGTTAGTGTGAAGATCTAATGATGCTATTTAATAAAGTATTTTTGTTTCATCGTAGATTAGACGAAAAAAAAAGGAATAAAGACAGGCAGCACCTACGTGAACAAGAAGCAAGCCAGAGAGTTAATTAAGTACATAGCCGAAGTTGAGAGGCGCTCCCTCAGAGCAGACATACAAGAAGCCAGTTTCCTGTCCATCATGTCAGATGAATCAACAGACACAGACGTGACAGAAAAGGAAATCTTACATGACTGTCTGTGTAAGCGAGGCAAGGTGGAGGTGCATTTTGTTGGCATACAGGCAGTGGAAAAGGCAGATGCAGAGAGCATCACCAGCGCCATAACAGCTTTGATGAGGGGAGCCTGTAAAGACGACAGGTGGCAAGACAAGCTGGTAGCACGTGTGACTGATGGAGCATCAGTGATGAAAGGGGAGCGAAGAGGTGTAGTCAGCAGGCTAAGAGCAGAGAGCAGCGAACATGTCCTGGGAATCCACTGCATGGCCCATCGCCTGGAGCTCGCCTTCAAAGCTTCAATCAAGAGCTGTGCTATAGCAAACCAAATAGAGGATCTATTATCAGGCTTGCATGTATTTTATCACAAAAGTGCCTTGAATAGGGCAAACCTTTGGCACAGTTTTAGGCTCCTACGCCAGACACCATTCATACCCACAATGGTTGGAGGTACCAGATGGATCACTCATGTATTGAGGGCCCTTGACCATTTTTTATGAGGCCACCAGGGTCTTATTCAGCACCTAGAACAGGTAGGCTAGGCTTATAACAGTGTCAGTTACGGTTTTTAAAACATTCGATTTCATTGTGAAATGAAATAATAATGATGAGTGAAATTAACCTGTCATTGTAATATTTTTTTTGCTTTTTATGCTACCTTCAAAGATTCAGTCACCAGATGCTGTAGCTGTGAACCCAGTGCAGAAGAGCAAAGCGGGCCATTTCTTCAAAACCGGCAAGGATCCTGCTGTATGGGTCTTCTCCAACTTCATGCATGCTTGACCCACCTGTGCAACCTCTCTCTTAGACTTCAGGTGTCAACAGTGACACTGGCTGAAGTGCATGGCTGTCTTGCCTCTACTAAATCGGTGCTGGCGAAATACAAAACCAAGTAGGAAATGGATACATTGTCTGAAACTAAGTTGTCAAGTGATGCCCATCTTAAATTAAATGTAATAATATGCCACAGGCCTGGGCCCAAACTAGCTGCCTGCGTGGACCAGCCATAGTGCAGTGTGAACACACTAAGCTCAGTGCGGACAGCGAAGGCTTTTCTACTTGACATACTGTGTGAGAACCTGCAGAGCTGATTTGCTGACATGCGCTCCTGTGTTCTCTGTGCAACCAAGTTGGTAGATCTGAACTGCTGGCCTGATGCACAAAACTCTGAGGGTACTGTTTTGACCTCAGTCAACATTTATATAATCTACTTATTTTGCGGATAGATGTACTGTAACTAAACATTCAGAGCATTATTTGTTTATCTTTCATCAGAGTTTGGGGAGGCAGAAGTAGAAGAACTAACAAGACATTTCAAGCAAGTCCTTCTGTCCTCAGGGGTGAAAACTGATCTCATCCTAGACCCTAGACTAGTGGACCATTCTGAAAAACAGGTTGTACCAAAAGGGTGACAATCTTTATTCCACAACCTGGCCTGAGATAAATCGAATGCTACACCACCAGTGCCCTAATTTTCTCAGTTTGGTGGACTTTGTCCTCTCTCTTCCAGCCTCCACTGCTGACTGCGAGAGAGGATTTAATGTGAAGAAGTTTGTGAAAAGTGACTGGAGGTCACGTCTTGCTGTAGCTACCCTCTCTGACCTCATGATGGTCCAGCTGGCAACTCCCTCAATTGAGGATTTTGACCCCACCTCTGCCATCCAGCTGTGGCACCAGGACAGCATTAGACCCCGTCGTCCGGATTTTATGGAAGAAGGGGACAGGAAACAATAATATCAGAATCTGAATCAGAGTCAGATAGTGATGAGGAATATTCAAGTCAGAAAGTGTAATGGTGACTTTATGCAGGTTGGGTAGATGGTCAGACAGATGTTAAGTGGTTTAAATGAAATAAGATAATCTGAAATGTCTTTATGCAATTCCATTGCTTCCAATGATCTTATTTCATTTAAACAGTTTTAACTATAATGAAACACATGCATTGCTTCCAAGCCCTGAGTAAAGAAAAGCGTGAGAAGTCCGGAGTCATAACGCAGGTGAAACTGATAAACCTCTTTGCACAAGGACTTCAATTCCGTGCGAGAATCTGTTACACACGCGTTGATTGAATAATTGCTGACTACAGCAGGGGAACGTAAATATACCCCTAAAACTCATGCGGAATGCGTGAGAGTTGACAGGTGTGCGTTATTAATGAAAACCGACCAGACCTAGTAATGTTGAGAGTTTTCGGAGATTTGTAATAGTAATTTAAACGAATGATTGAAAACAGGTCATGATCTATCATTATTTTCAACGGATGGGTTTGAGCCTCCCCTATCACCAGTTCACCAGCCGCCACTGAGGTTAAGAGTTATGACTCCACAGTGCACCACTGTTGAGGTTTTTAGCTTACCGGCCCTATAAGCTATTGTCATGGTGTGATGTCCGTCGTCTGTCGTCCAGAACATTTTAGATCTTCTTTTTTGGCTTTATGAATTTTTGTGTAAGTTTGCCATAACATACTACTTGATCATATCTCCAAACCTTTTTTCGGATTTTTGATTAAATCATTATTTTCTGTTTTGGCCCCAATGTTAAAGATAGGACTGAGAAATTTTAAAAATGTATGTATTTATTTATTTATTTCTGAAAAACTGCGTGATAAATTTTTTTCTAAATCAGGCAATGAACTTACCTTGGTACCGTCAATCTACAGTGCAAGTGCCATTTTGATTGAATCGACAGAAGTGGGTCTCGTGGGGGTGCTGTACTTTATGAATATGCAAGATGGCCTGTGGAGGCCAGATGGTTGCAGATAGAGATTAAAGAGTAATTAAACCCCAAAACCACTTTTTTCTGCTGAAAACAAATGTATATGGGTATGAAGTAGTGTTGTTGATTGATTCTGGTCCAACTGTTGACATTTTAGTCAAAGTATTTCAATTTGGCGTATTTTGTTATAAAACTGTAATAGTAGCTGCCCTCTATGGGTTGAAATCCGGCCATTATTATCGAATTTTGCCATTGGCTGAGAGGGAGGCCGATGATGTTTTAGAGGCAGCTTTCGTCACGAACCACCACTGTTCGCCCCGCCCCTCCTATAAAAACTAGCACCTGTCGACTCTGCAATAGTGATGGGATCGGCTGTTCTTTTGACGGTACTGAATCACTAGAATCCGTTCATTAAAAAGATTCGTTCAAAAAAAATCGCTCACCGGATCGTTCAGTGCTTAGCAGGAGTCCTGACTGCATAGTGCATAGTTCTACAACTCCCTGAACTGGTAAACAGCCAAACGATCCATCATTCAGTTCATGATTCAGCCCTGAGGTTCACATTCACTCTTTGTAACACGTTCACCGCAAGTACTGAGGGACGGTGCGTTCATGGACCATAGTACTCAGTCATTGGCGGGAGACGCAGCGCTACTTTGAGTGGTATACATGCATTAAACTTACTACACGATGAACGGAGTCCTCAGCTCTGTGCGCACTACATTCACTTAACGTGCAACACGGGTGTTAGCAAGTTGACAGGGCGCTAATTTCAGCAGTAGGCTACGGTTATGAACGTGAATGCGCAGTACGTGAACGTGAATCACGTTCTCAGCGACAGTTCTCTGTGTGCGAGTGAGTGACACAGAGCTCCACTGTCAGCAGTTTGTTCTTTGAACGAGAATCACTCCCCCGCCCTGACAGACTCCCCTCTCTGTGTGCAGTACATTCACGAGTGACACAACACTACTCTCAGCAGTACGTTCAGCAGTAAGATGTGTGTTTACGAATTTTTTTTTTTTTTTTGCTTTTGTGTGTGTTTTCGCACGTGTGAGTGTAGCGGGGGGGAGGGGAGGTGTGGGGGGGGTTGTGGCTGCTGTTCAAGACTGACTGGGCGTGTGTTAACTGCTCCAGGAGCCCCGCCCATAATCAAGGCATTTTTCGAATTTCACATCAGCCAAAACCTTGGGGTTTAGTTACTCTTTAAGTTTGTATTATCAACATATTGGAAGTCATATGTGACCTATATTTTGGCTGTGTTAAAGCTGACCTCAGATGTCCTTAAAAGGTCAAACTTGAGGTCAAGCAAAATGTTGCAATTTTCAAAGGCTTCTCGAAGGTCAAACGTCACATGGTGAAATTTCAATGACTTCTATTACCAAACCGATTACAGATAGAGCTTTGGTTTCTATTGTGGGCATATAGGAAGTTATGTATTAAGTTTCATTTGGTGACCTTGCACTTGACCTTCAGTGACCTTCAACGGCTAAACTTTAAAATGAAATTTCAATGACTTATATCGGCAAAATCGTAACATATAGAGTGTAGGTTTGTATTGGAGACGTATAGGAAGTGATATATGAACTTTAATTTGGTGACCTTCATTTTGACCTTCGAAGGTCAAACTTGACCTTGTGAAAATTCAATGACTTCTATCACTAAAAAGGTCACAGATAGAGCCTAAGTTTGTATCACAGACTTAAAGGAAGCCACACATGAACTTTCATTTGGTGACATTCAACTTGACTGTTGCTGACCTTTGAAGGTCAAACTTGACATAATACAATGACTTGTATTGCCAAAACGGTCACAGATGGAGCCTAGGTTTGTATTAGAGACTTATAGTAAGTCATATTTGAAGTGCATTTGCTGACCTCAACTTGACCGTCTGTGACCTTTAAAGTTCACAATTGACAAATTGAATTTTCAATGTTATGTGTCACCAAAACTGCTTCAGAGCTTAGGATTGTACGAAGTATTGTAGGAGGTCTTATAAATGTATGTGAACTTTTATTTAGTAACTTTGACATTGACCTTCAATGATTCAAAGGTCAAATTTCACATGAAACTTTCATAACTTGTATTATCACTATAAGATTGCTTGCCGGTAAGCTACAGGACCCTTGGTCCTATTTTTGCATTGTGGTTTTCTGAAAAGAGTCTGTATTGAAGCACACATGTACTGTTACATTTCTTTTTGTTAAATTTAAAACATTGTATACAGTAGTGCCCTGTCATTTGGGAGGAGGTGAGCAAGTTTGGACATGTATTTAGTAAAATTTAAAAAAATAATAATAATAATTTAATTCTGATACAGAGAATTGGATAGATAAATACTGGAAATTATTAAGAAAAAAATGAGGAACACTTCATGAATTTGTTTTTCAATCAAATATGGATAAACAAAGATTTTTCAATAAACATTTTTCATGTGATTGTATTGTGGAGTTTTTTTAAATATAGCCAATACATATTACAAACAAATTACACTGAACAAAAATATAAACACAACACTTCTTATTGTGAGAAATATGACCATGTTCAGAAGCTCATTGTACTTTCATTGAGTGTTGACAGATTGTATGACCATATTGCAATACATTTTGATCAATGATTTAAACAGATGAACAGGAATATCTCAATGGCATTATGATAAAGGGGATGGGGTCTATTGTCCAAATTTCACAAATCAATATTGGGTATGTCTGCCCTGTTGCCCTGTTACTCATATCTGCTGTATGGACTGTAACAAATGGTCAATGGTGACTTGGGGGACGTGTTCCCACTTCTCTTCAAGAGCTGTGCAGAGTCACAGGTATTGGCCGAAAATGGGAACCAGTGATGAACTTGTTGCTTGTGGACATCCCAAAGATGCCGGCAGGGGGACAAATCCGAGGAATAAGCCGACCATTCAAGCACACTAATGTCTTCAGGCTCAAGGACTTCTGTGCATACATGGGTGACGTGGGTCTGGCATGGTCATGCTGGATGGTAATGGTTTAGATGGATGAATGGTAGGACGATAGGCAGCAGCATCTCATCGTGAAATCACACTGCATTCAAGTTGTTGTTCATTAACTGCAGTTGGGTGCAATGTCCTTGGAATATTCCCACCCAAACCAGCACTCCACCACCATGTGCCACCATGCACACCATCACGTCAGCATAACGATCCCCCGTCCACTGCTCTGTGAAGTTGAAAATGTGGCTCGTCTAAAAACAGTCCTCCATTGTGCCATTGGCCATAAAACGTGTCTATTCACTCAGTCGAACCAATTTTTTCATCGAGCTGAGGAGAGGTCCAATCCACAAACAGCAAAACACATAAAGATATGGACTTCCTGGAGATTATTTTTCGCGGTTTTGGCAGAAATGGGGCGATGGTGGGAACCAACTGTCTCATCTGCAGTGGCACTTACAGGTCTCAGACAGTCACAGAGATGGAGAGTCCAGATATGGTGGTCTTGGGCTGGGGTTATCACACATAGTCCTCATGCATGTGGGCGGCGTGCCGTCTTGCCTCATTCCTCAAACAGGTGTTTTATGGGACTTATTGTTGAAACATGGACATTTAGAGCCCTTTCAACATCCCTGAGAAACATTCCTGCATTGAGCGTGGCAATGGCACGGTCCCTGATGGTTCGAGTCATTAATGGCATTTTGAACAATGGCAGAACTGGGACTTTTGAGGTGGCCTTTTATTGACCAGAGTACAGGATGTGCCTGGGCTGACTGTACCTGATTTCAATAGCTCTGGATCAGGCCCCACCTGTCTGACAGGCCAGTTTTGACAAAGGGCATGAACTTGACAATGATATGGAGAAGGTGACTGAAATGCACACAGACCAGTGGCACACAACCTTGGTCATATAACTAAACCAAACTAAGCCAACCTCAGAAATAATTATGAGGAATATTGAAAGGACTGAACTGTTGCGCTTATATTTTTGTTCAGTATATATAAAATTACAATTGCAAAATGGTGGCTGGTAAAAAATTTGAGTGGCTGGTAGAATTTATAATCCTCCAGCCACAGTGGCTGATGGAAAAAAAAAATTTAATTTCCCACCCAGTTTATAACCTTAGCTACATAGCCATCTTAGCTATGGCTTTCTTGGGTTGTAACTTCTGAGCGTGCGCAGTAACTGAGAAACAACTCCTTTAAGTCCGGATAGATGGCCCACCTGGAATAATGATAGATTGCCCAGCCACCTCAAAGAGACGATTATCACAGGATTGCGTGTACAAAACTGATGCAACACTCGCATGCCTAAATCATTAGCTTGGCCCCCCGAAAGGCCTATTCTATCAGGGGGCTGCACTTCTGTTCATTGCACTTTGTCGTGATGGGATGTCTTTGGGATTTATCCCTAATTGGGATAGAAGCCCTCAGAGGCTACAAACAACAGTAAACAGAATACTCATTAACATTAATTGACCTTTAATTGGACAAAAAAGAAAACATTGTTGCAACTGTAAACAGTCACTTAGGGAGTCCATCTTGAATCTTGTTTGCCATAACAAGACCCCAGGAGTCTCGCCTGGTGAAGGCATCCTGAGGGAAGACCATCCAACAAATCAGCTTGTGGGATCTAGCCTGTGTGATCACACGTGTAACAAAGTTGAGAAAATACATCAACAACACTTTACCCTGGGCAGTCGAAGATGAGAGAACCAAGAGCCAACATGTAATCCATTACTGCGACAGTGCAATAAAAAATTCATCTTGGTAACATCAATTATATCACAAAGCAGTAGATATTCAATTACCATGACAAATATTGGAGACTCAGGTAAAATTATTAATTTGGTGCGAAGGTGATCAACAATTCATAGCATGTCAGGTTCAATAAAAGCTCGCTATGATTACAAGTATAATTATGCATTGCACTTTTTAATTTCCACTTTTCATGCTTTGTTCTTATAGTCATGTTTTCCTTTCCCCATCTGTTTGGGAAGGGTGTAGGGGAGGGAAGAATAGAGACAAAGAGTGAGAGATGGAGCTCTTAGCTGAAATAGTGACAATCATTGTAATTTTTTCCCTCTTCTGTTGAAATTGACTTGCTTTGGCAATGGTTATTGCATTAATATTGTGCCAATAAAACTTACACACACAGAAAAAGTAAATACAAATTATCAAACCCAATTTACAATTTATTTGCTTTTAGGATACCTGCAGTGACAAGTTTATATCCTTTATAAGTATTATTTCTGTGAATGATCAGAGAAAACTGAAGATACTGAGACAGTATGGGGTTGGTGGAGGTGATGACAATACATTTGCGACTTTAGATGACCTGTCCTTCTCCTTCTGCCTTGCCTCCACGATTCAGGCCCTTTATTCCATATTAATACATAAACTTGATCTTTGCTCCCAATTCTGGATCTCATGCACATGCTTTAACAAGAGCTCAGGCTTCATTTGTTTCAGCCAGTTCTGTCTGAAGCAGGCCTGGACTGTGGACTATTGAGTTAGCTGGAAAACAGCCTTGAAACAGAATGAAACTCAGAATGGCTATTTTCACTTCAAACTATGCTCCAAATTTAGGCAAGTTCCAGGTTTTTACTCTGCACTGCTATTCAACTAACTTACAATTCCTATTTTTGAAAGAGCCGTTTTCAAACTGCCAGGCTCAGGACAAAGTGCGGCCTGCCACAGACTCGTTCTGGAGCACTTCTGGTTTGGGAATGTTTCCTTACAATTCTAAAGCACGTGGTAACTTATAATGAACTAATATTTTCAACTTGTGTGAGAAAAACTTGGAAGTCTCTAAATAAGATTTAATTACTTGCTAAGACGGACACTTTTTGCAGGGTAGGAGAATCGGCCTACTGTGCATGTCATTCAAACATTCCAATTTCTTTTACCGTTATCAAGGCCCGAATTGATGCTGAGGCAGTGTTTCTCCAACTACCAACTGCATACAGAGTCCTTAGTGCCCCTATTTGAATATGGCCTCTGCTATATTCATACGTACATATTAAGAGTATCATTTATTCATACATTTATGCAGCTTAAATGCTGTTCTTAGATTTAAGTTCAGCATTCAACACCATCAGCTAATCTGGAAACTGGACCGGCTGGGGCTCAGCACCTCTCTGTGTAATTGGTTGCTGGACTTCCTTAGTGAGAGGCTACAGGCATTGCAAGTCGGCAACAGCTTCTCAAGCACCATCACTTTGAGCACAGGGCTCCCCCAAGGTACTGTGCTCAGTCCCCCGCTCTTTACCCTGCTGACCCATTACTGCAGTCCGACTTTTAGCAACAATCACATTGTGAAGTTTGCACGACGACACATCAGTGGTGGGCCTCATCTCCAACAATGATGAGACCAACTACAGGAAGGGAGTCAGCCATCTTGCCACATGGTGCAGCGACAACAACCTCCTCCTGAATGTCAACAAGACCAAGGAGATTGTTATCGCCTTCCAAGAAGGCCGCACCCATCACCCCCCACTGACCATCAACAGTGCTGCTGTGGAGAGGGTGAGCACTACCAAATTCCTAGGGATACACATCAGTGAGGACCTTCCATGGACATTCAACCCCTCATCGTTGGCAAAGAAAGTCCAGTGGTGCCTTTACTTCCTCCACAAGCTGAAGAGAGCGCTAGCCCCCCCACCCATTATGTGCACCTTCTATCGTGGCACTATTGGCAGCATCCTGACCAGCTCCATCACTGTGTGGTAGGGGCGATGAACTGCCGACAACTGCAGGACCCTGCAGCGCATAGTGGACACAACTGGGAAAATCGTTGTCTCACTCCCCTCCTTCCTGGGCACTTACCCCACCTGGCTCACCTGAAAAGCAACCAGCATTGTGGGTGACCCCGGCCACCCTTCATCCAGTTTCTTCAGTCTCCTGCCTTCAGGGTGAAGGTACTGGAGCCTCTGCGCCCAGTCCAGTTTCATTAACCCAGCTGACAGGAAATGAACTCTGTCCCCTCTCTTCCACCTCTTCCCCATGCCCCACAAAATTCTGGACTCTGATTCCCCCCTAGGCTTGTGATATAAAACAAAAAAGCAACACTCAGCCACTTTATACAAAAACTCTGATGCTGTTTGGATCATAAATATTTGTATTTGACACTACAAACCCTTTTCTGCTGCTGTAACACTACATATAGGAAAGTATTTTCTTTTGCTTTGCTGTCCCTGTCTTTATTTATCTGTTGTCTGTAAATCGTCTATTTTTGTTTGTGTATTTTGTGTATATTTTGTATTATGTGTAAATGGTGTATTTGTATTTTTATACTTGAAATTTATTATTTATATTTTTACTTTTTTGTTTTTACAAATTTTATGTGCCCTTTGGATTGGAGGGCAACGCTGTGTCGATTCCTGTGTATGACTGGTATATACAGCAGAAATTGACAATAAAAATGACTTTGACTTGCACACATATGCCACATCAAAAATAAACCTGACCACCTGGTTGTGCAGTATGTGAATTTTGTGAATTTTTGACTGTATTGTTTGTCTCTAACTCCCATTGTAAATGTTTATTTTGTAATGAGGGCTCCCCTGTGAAAGAGACCCACAATAAAGGTTATAAATAAATAAATAAATAGTCTTTTTATACATTGTATTGATTTATCTACTATATCCAGGATTAATTTCCTTGATGTGTAGCCAGACGTGTATTGTATGAAGGCTAATCAAGTGAAGTACTTCTAAACTTTTGTACTGCTGCATTCACTTGCTACTCATTTCTTGTCTTGAAGAAGGTCTCTGACCGAAAGCTTGCAAATTAAAGATTTTTGCAGTATGTGGATGCTTCTTTTTCTTTTTTTGTGTGTTGTAAATATCGAACATTATGAGTGCATCTGGTATGGGTCAGTACTGGGTGACAGGGCAGACTTTCAACTTTCATTTGAAGGTATTTTTAAACCTTCACTCCGCGATTTGAAAACCTTAGGGCTTTCTGTACAGGGACCCCCTAACCCCCCCCCCCAACCAACAAAGGCTTCAGTAAAGGAGGACGAGAAGGACGATACAAAGGGCAACAAATTCCTCATGAGAAAATATATTTGAATTACAATACCTTCAAATGGAATTTGAATGCCTGACCTATCAGGCCATAGTGACCAAATAATTCCAAATTCAATTAAAATGATAGATATTCAGACATTTTACATGTTTTCAATGTATGTCAATGAGTTTTTATTGAAGTGTCCACACACTTTTGGCTGTTTAGTGTATGCATCCGGCTGTTATGCTGGGTCGCGTTGTGGTTCAGCCATGTTTTTAAACTGCTTTTGTTCTTTCTCATGTCTATATCCTGTGATGTCACACACACACAAGCATAATGCACACTGAGCAAGCATTTCAGGAGTCTTGGTGGTCTGTAAGACTCACCTAGAATACAAGGACATTTACTGAGGACTAATGACACAACCTCTGGCACATTCCCTCTGGAGGGTACTGTATTTAGCATGAAAACAACAGGCTAACTTAAGGTCAATTATTCATTTAAGGGTCCCCCATTAATTTTTCAGAATCACATCCATTCTCACTTTGGAGATGCCTCACAGCAGGGGCTTAAATTGTCATTGAATCCTGTGTTAAATGATCCTCATAGGACAAGGCAATTTGTACAGCCTCATTTACTGCTGTAAAGAGTTCCAAGGGTAAAACTGCTCGGGTAGGGAACGAAAAAATGATTCATTTTGACATGAATAGAAACCTGAGATTTGTTATGTGCACAGAGAGACAGAAACAGAGATTGCCCCTGGACAAAAGGTCAGGGGATTTGATTAAAAGTGCAGGGGCAGTTATTAGCTATTGTCATTTTTTGGAAGGTACACAACCCACCCCAGTCCAGCAACAAAATCGACCGTACATAATGTATGCAGATTATTTATCAACATAGTCACAGTACTTTGCTCACATTAATAGGAAACGTGCAAGGCTGACCGGAAGAAAACAGAAACTGCTGAAGCTGCCACTCTTTTTATTTAGCTGAACATATTTTTATTTTCCTTAAGCAAAATTATCTGGCTCAGACACTTTTTTGAAAATTTTCCCTCATAAAATTTTTATGGAGGGTGTGTGTGTGTCCAAAAGCATTTGAATTAAATATAAGTTATTTGAGCAGTGTAAAGTACTAATCTGCGTAAGTGCACCTTTGTAATTAGTGAGTGCGTTTACATGCACACTAGTTTTCCACCATTATTCGGAAAATGACAAAATTCCTACTTTGACTTAGGTCATGTAAACATCATATTCCGGATGGATTTTCAGAAGTAGGCCTTATTCCAAATGGAGCATTTTCTGATTAAGACGTGGGATTTTTCCGTATCATACAGGTTTTAGGAGCATTCTGTGGACATGTATATAGCGCATGTGGAAAATACGCCTCACTTAGGTTTTTTTCTGCAGTTTGCAATGGCTCTTTCTTTCCTTTTTCCTCTTGCCATCAGTTTGTAAGATCAGGGAGATGCATTTGTAGAGGAAAAGCACACATTTTTGGTAGGAAGGAGAAGCACACCAACTTCTAAAGAACATGAAAGACTTGGATGTCAACAGGTTTTTGGATATATGCACAAATATTGCAATGCCGACCTTTTCAGTAAGTTAGTTGAAGAAATGAAAGAGGGAGCCTGTGTTCGCATGGTCTGCCACCGGTGGAAAACTTTGAAAAAGTCAAACACACATAGTACATATGTGTGCAGGACTAGGAAAAGGGGTCACTTGGGATTTTTTTCCATTCTGAGATTAACGGGGTATCTCAGTGATATCCCAGTGAAAGTGATATCCCTGCACTACTGTACTGTCAATTTACAACACTTTGCTGTGCACAAATTCACCCAATTTTTTTCTCAAAATGAAAAACTTGGATCACTCTTTGATTTTGTTGGAAAATCTCAATTCTCAGAAAATGACCCAAGTGACCCCTTTTCCTAGCCCCACACACATATATTCAGTGGCGGCTCGTGAACTGGCAACAGGGGAGGCTCAAATAATCCCTTAAAATTAATGATTGGTCACAGCCTGTTTTCAGTCATTAATTTCAATTACCATTACAGAAACTCCGAAAACTCTCAACATTATCAGATGTGGCCAGTTTTCATTTATAATGCACACCGATTACGAATCCGGACTAATCACATTTTTCTTTGCTCAGGGGTTGGAAGCAATGCATGTGTTTCACGATCGTTCAAATGAAATAAGATCATTTGAAACGTTTTAATGCAATTCCATTGCTTCCAACCCCTCCATGCACAAGGATTTCTATTCTGCGCGAGAATCTCTTACATATGCGTTGATTGAATAATTGCTGACTACAGAAGAAGAACGTAAATATGCCACTTAAACTGCCACTTAAGGGGAGGAGAAACCCAAAAATCACTTCAATCTGCTCAAGAACAGGACAATCAATCAGAGGGAGCAGGAGGGAGAAGTTTAAGCTTCAGGGGCATTTTAATGTTCTAAGTTGACTGTTACAATGATTTGTAGGTGTACTTTGACTTTAACCTGGATTTTCTCAAAACCTGATTTTTGCCCCAATTGCTATCATTTAAGGCACTAAATCTCACTTATTTGTGAAGCTTTTCTCATGAAATTTTGAAAGAAGTCTGTGTACATATCAGGAAGTCTACTGAACTAAAAGTTTTGGTTTAGCACTTTGGGTCTGTGACTTATGGTGATTTATATTTCATATTGAGGGGGCGAAAAATGGCAAAATCCTCTTTTACCCCATTAAATCTCTAGTATTACGTGTAAATGCTTTATTCTAGTTCAGAAGAAGGTGTAAACATAGCTAAATCTAATTAAAAAAAACCTGATTCAAATATCTTGCTTCAGTCCTGAGATATAAGGCAAAGAAATAATGGTGAAATCGGGGTGGCGGCCATCTTGAATCACATGACCTAATTATGCAAATTCGGTCAAATTCATATTTTGTGTATTTCAGGTCATATACTGTCAATACACCAAGTATGAATGATTTCTATCCAAAAATGACAATTTTTTTCCAAAAGGTTTCTCCTCCCCTTAAAATGCATGAGAGTTGACAGGTATGCATTATAAATGAAAAGTGGCCACACCTGATAATGTTCACAAAAAGAAGAAATTGGACATGTTGTGAAGTCTATTTTTTAATCTGTATTTGTCCTAATATTGCCATTCCTCAGTCTAGATATGATTTTCAATCCTACTCACACATTAGTAATAGATCACTGCTTCGGCTAAGATGTCACTCTACTGTCTCTCAGTTTCTAAAGGAGAGAACTACTCAGGTGGAATACCTGATCGATTAATTAGCAGCGTAAATTTAATACAGCCAGTTCTCTGGAAGGTTCCGTTCCCTGGGTGAGTGGATGTTGACTCAATCTCAGTTTACGCAAACTGTTAAAAGGCCTAAAAGAGAGACACAAAATGTGCATGATTCAACTTTAGAAAGCCTAGTTACAGAAACTATAAGAACAAGCTCTTGGAATTTTTGAGATACTCAAAACCCCCCTCCCCACTCCACCTCCAAACCCCCTCCTCTCCCACCTGGCACCAACAATCATTCCCTGGGCATTCTCCTAAATTACATATCTTCCCTATTGTGATGTTTGGTCCGAGCAGCTAAAGAATCTCTTGGCTATGTCTGCAAGCTTTTATGCTTTAAGTAGGTACCAAATGATTGATTAGACATTTGCAATAATAGAAAAAGAACGTAGTGTGATATGCACATCCCAAAAAAAAACCTCTAGGCATCGGGTGCTGGATCCAAAAGAGAAAAAGTGCAAAAAGACAAAAAAAGAGATCCGCACACCAAAAAGCGCTCCTGTAGAAAAAGGTTTAATGGCGGTAACGTTTCAAGCCCGTAGGCTCTTCTTCAGACTCACACAATACAAGTGAGGATATGGGCAAGGCTCACGAAAATGACTCCACCCCCTTTTTCTTTGTCCAATGCCTATAATATTTTTAATATTGGGAGTTTTTTTATTATTACAGTCTCATCATAAAGAGCATGATGAGAGCTACACAGGAATGTATACTTTTATGGGTCTCTTACCATTTTTTGACCACATTATGGGCACCTAAAATCTTGCAAACCTTAAAATTTCCCACATTTTGGTATGTCCAAAACAGATATATGAATTTTGAATTATGTTTCATAGAATAAATTAAAATCTAAAAGTCTAAACTACTTTTAAATGTATAAAACACACACTGAACTATTATTTGGGAGCCAAGTCATTGTGTGCATCTCACTTGATCCATGTCATACAGGTATCAACAACTTGTCCCAAAAAACCGTTGTGTACATGATCCGATTACAACCAGTCATAAATAAATAATTAATTAGCATCTAGGGAACTATTAAGGGTCCACACCACCCGAAAATATTCATATTTTGACAAAATGAAACCATTTTTCATGTATTGTTGGCTCCCTGACCTTCACACTCACACAAACATCAACTTCCTTGCCGTATGGTTTAAGCTTGTTGTGTCCGTTATCGGTGTCATGGCGAGACTCAATGAATCACGCACTTCTAGTTTGTAAAATCCTTAAAAATACGTCCAAACTAGTTTGAAAAAAGTGTGAAAGACATAATTATATGAACCCTTTTTGAAATTATTACATGAAATCTCCATTTTGTGTTGTTTTATGCGGCATGCGTTGTGTACGTTATCGATGTTGTGTACGTTATCTGCTGTTTTTTCCATTATTAAACTTAAACTAAAGATTTATTTTCACTGATATCTCTTCTTTTCAGGTATTTGTGATAATTCTGGGGGGATTCACTGCTTATACATAAATTAGGTGTTGCTTATCATGAAATCCAAGCTGTTTTTCTTTGATTTCTTAGATTTAAGGTTGGAAAATAATATATGGAGGCTGGGAAGATAAAGGTAGGGGTACCTGTCAATGAAGTAATTTGTGTGGAGGAGAAAAACTTATAGCTCGGGCCAGTGGCATCACCAGACTTTTTATTCTGGGGGTGCACAAGGGGGGCACAAACAGAACATCCAAAAAAGATGGCCCGCAAATAAATAAATCACTGTGTTCATTGGATGTTCTGTTTGTTGTTAAAATGGTTTTTTTTTCTTTATTTCGTTATAAATCTGTTCTAATCGTCCTCTTTGTTTTTGGCTGTCGGACACGGAGCATTTAATGTCCGACCGCCATTGTACGGACTTCGTTGTATTTATAAAAATGGCCCAAATAAATTGATTGCAGTGCCCACTGGATGTTCTGATTGTTGGTGATATATTTTATTCTTTATTTCGTTATAAATCTGCTCTCATATCAATACTTTTACTTTCTGCTGGCTGCCGGGCATGGAGTATTTTGCATTTCACGTTCAACAGTCTTGATCGTCCATGCGATGTTTAATTCACAATGTCAATGGTCATGGAATTGATTTGCTGACTGACTACAAGCACTATTTTATCTCTGGTGTGGAAATAAAGCGTGAATCTGTTCGATCCATCTGACTAATTTTCAAGAGAGACCGAATAAAGACTGTTGTCTATCTTCAACGGAAGAAAACAGACGAATAAAAGACCAAGAAAAGTCGATAGCTATCAATTTGCATTTTGTGAAGGCCGAACAAAAACATGGCCAAGTTTGTACGTCTAATAATTGCTGGAATACTTGAAAAATCAGAACTTTAATAACTTTCGGACGCGGAGTATTTTAGGATCTCTGTCCGACAGTCGCTAATTCTTCGTAAATGCGCAAAGTCTCGCGCCAATGTCGCTTCACTCAGAGCTTAAACAGAAACATTGGTTGAAATTCTCGGTACTCATCTTGAAGAACTGAGCCCTCTTATCAAAACGATCACGTTTAATATCTAAAAGATTCAGTAGATTCGAAGAAATTAAAAACAATAATAGACCATCGGACGCGGAGTTAAACTGAAACCATCCGACTGTCGGACACGGAGTTATATTAAAACCCCGTCCGACTTTCGGACACGTAGACACTGCGTTATTTATTTATTTACGTATCCTAAATGGGGGGGGCGCATGGGGGGGCACGAGATGTCCGGGGGGGGGGGGGCACGTGCCCCCCCTTGGCGACGCCTCTGACTTGGGCCTCTGGACACTTGGAATTATCCGAAAAAGCTTTGTTTATGCAGATTCATTAAGACAGCATTTTGTGTTGTGTACGTTATCCGCTGACAGCCTTTGCAAATTGGACTCCTGCTACCACAATTTTTTATTATTACATGGATCATTATACACCAAAATGTGCAGAAAATAATGACGATTGTGGTAAGGTATTAGAAAATTCATTTAAACTGAGTGGGGAACTGCCACATGAAATGAAAGTATGCATTTAATCCATGTTTCACTTAAAATCCTGATGCTCATTTTCAAGACTTTTTTCACAAGCCTGCCAAAGGTCAAAAAATAGGTGGACATCTTTTTTGGGGTATGAATTCCTTTCTCAAAACATCATAAAGTATAAAAGAAGGAGCTAGAATTGATTAAAAAGAGATTTAGTATGTACCAGACCACTCTGAAGAGAGGTGTGTCAGTGGATAACGTACGCAACCGCGCCGAAAATGGATTCAGACATGCCGTTCTTTCATGATGCATTGCAGGATAAGTATTGGTGATTTGATGATAATTTTTTTTGCACATAAACTGTAAACATCTCTAATTTACACATATAAACTAATTATTTGATACTAGCAAAGCAATATTTTTTCAAATGAGGTCTGGGATGGAGTCATTTTCATGAGCCTTGCCCATATCCTCTTAAGTACCCACGTCAGTGCCACAGCAATGAGTGTAATTAACAACGGCTGCTCAAAGTAATAAAGGACATCACAATATTGCGATCAATATAAAAAGAAGACTTGTGCAAAGTTAAGTATATAGAGGAAGACCTCAATCATGTACACGCATAAAATACATATACATGAAAGGTATCCCCCCTCCATACACAACAGCCCAAAATCTATAAGTGCATTTACAAATATGAATTACATACATACAGAAGACTATACATACAATATGATATACATATAGAACACTTTTTTTTTTTATTTAGAAGTAAATTCTAAGTGTATAAAAACCGAAGTTAATACTCCTACATTAGGATTCAGGCAAAAACAGCCGTCATGCTGCATTAGCTATCAAGAGGCGCCTCTTGTCTTAACAAAGCTAATAGGAATAGCTAAGATTCACCATACAATTGCACTGAAGGAAAGAAATTTTCAGTTAAAGAAATTACAGGAAAGGTCTGATATCAAATTCTTCGTTTAGGCCCTTGGGAGCCAATGTATCCAGTGTATATATCCAAAATAACTAATAAGAGTTGATGTTCCTCCCTCTGCGTGGTTGTTTAACCATTTCAATGCCAAGGTATCTGAGAGTAGAGGTATTGTGTTTTGCTTTAGTGAAATGTAAAGCCACAGGACTAGATAAAACATTATTCATGATGCGAAGCCTGCGGAGCTAGTTCAGGCAGACAACTCAAAGCGGCGCCAAACCCTGATCAGTCACATGCTCTCTTCATCTAATAAAGCGGGTTATTTAAAACCTCCCCACCTACCTGATCATTCCCTGCGGCTCATTCTGCTCCGTGCTGCACTGCTGCTACTGATGCTCAGTACTGCTGCTCATTCTGCTTGTGCTGCTGCTGCTCCTTCTGCTTGTTCTGCTCCATACTGCTGCTGCTGCTGCTGCTGCTGCCCATGAAGTTTTGCAATCCCACCACCTCCCCAGCATCCACCTGTGGGCTCTGTTTCTATGATCCCCTGCGGGGGTCTTGCTATCATTCCCTGAAATGAATCTGGCAGATCATTTTCAGGGAATTAATAAATTGAGACAGAGCCTGTCGCCAAACTTGCTTCAATTCTGCAAAGTATTTATGCTCGATAAAAATATTGAATTCAATCCACAGTTGTCTGACTGAACTGGTGTTACTGCAATGTTCCGTAATACGAGTTTTAAGAGGTCTAGCGGTTTTTCCAATATAAGCCAAACCACATGGGCACTTCAACATGTAAATAACATTGGAAGTAGAACATGTTATAATACCTTTAATATTAAATTTCTTTCCTGTATGAGGGTGGTAAAAAAAAAGATTTGTAAGTAAAGTCGCACTGTTGACATTGTCCACATGGATAGTTACCGGAAGGAATATCACTCAAAAAATGAGGTGATTGGGGGGGCAAATCTGCTCTCACCAGTATGTTTCGCAAATTCGGAGGGCGTTTAAAAACAATTTGAGGAGGTTGAGAAAAGCAATTCTTCAAACCAGGATCTGTTTCCACTATATGCCAGTGTTTTTTGACAGTCTTTTCAATATCTCTAGATACAGGTGAGTATTGGATTGCACATACAACTCTATTAATTGACCTCTTAGGTCTGATGGTAGCAAGACAATCGGCTAGGGACACATTAGAAAAGCGTGAGGAAGCCCTGTTGATCCATACCTCTTTATAGCCTCGTTGTCTGAAGCGTTTTTCCAAATCATTGGCTTGTTTTAAAAAATCCTCTTCTGCACTACAGATCTGTCTTATACGATTGAATTGAGATAGCGGAATGCTTTTTTTGAGAGGGGTAGGGTGGTACGAGTCACCATGTAATAAAGAGTTTCTGTCTGTGAGTTTCCGAAAAAGGTCAGTTTTAAGACTTCCGTTTGCTTTAATAACCAAAATATCCAAGAAATTCATTTTTATAGTGTCAAATGACAATGTAAATGTAAGATGTTTATTTTTTAAATTGATAAAATTACGAAAGTCTTGTAACAAAGTCTCTGGGCGCGACCAAAGGAAGATACATCATCCAGATACCTCTTCCAATGCGAGATGAACGTCAAATAGGGGTTCTGCTGTGCATTGAAGATCAGTTCCTTTTCAAAAAAACCCACGTACAGAGAGGCGAAGTTAGGAGACATCTTGGATCCCATTGCTACTCCTGACACCTGGAGAAAAAAGTCACGGCCATAAAGAAACAAGTTAGAGGTAAGTATCTCCTGAATAAGATCCAGTATGCATTGTGCACTAGGGGTGCACTCCGATCTGTTATCTAGAAAATATTTTGTAGCCAGAAGACCCTCATCAAAAGGCACATTGGTATGTAAGGATTCAATATCCATAGTGGCCAATATATGGGAATCCTCCACTTGCTTGATAGAATTAATGATATTAATAAAGTCCATGGAATCCACAGTATATGAGAGCAGTTTAGTGACCAGACGTTGTAGAGAATGATCCGCGAAGGCTGAAATTTTTTCTGTTAATGATCCAATAGCTGCCACAATGGGTCTGACTGGGGGTATATCTGTGAAAGTTTTATGGATTTTAGGAAACGTATAAAACACAGGTGTAATAGGCGACTGAACAGTCATGAATGCATGCTCTGATGTGGTGATATCAACTTGTTCCAATAATACATTCAATTTATTGTGGACGCGTTTTTTAATTTCAGCCAAAGGGTTGAAATTCAACTTTCTGTAAAACTTGCCATTAGATAGTTGTCTCTTAACCTCCTGGTCATATGCATCCCAATCCAATATGACAACAGCTCCCCCTTTGTCTGCATTTTGGACAACCAGAGATTTATCATCTTTTAATTTTATGAGTTCATTGTTGTCTACTTTATATTTGCTCTTTTTTTGAGAATAATAGAAATGTCTCTTTCCACCAAACGGCAGTAGGTATCAAGGGAGGAATTTCTATGTTTGGGTGGAATAAATCTGTATTTACCTCGAAAACGTGAGGAATAAGTAGATGAAAAAGAATTGATTGTAGTTTGGCTCTGGTCGTCTCCGGTGGATTGATAAATATTTCTCTCCGCCTGTGAAGTAGAGGAGGTAGCGGTTGGATTAGACTGGATGGTTTGACCTCCAAAAAACTCCTTAAGTCTCAAGTTTCGAAGAATTTTTGCATGTCTATCACTGTATTGAATTCATCACATTGTGTAGTGGGCACAAATGATAATCCTTTACTCAGAGCAGACATGCAAGATTGTGAAATGGGCTTACTAGAGAGATTGTAGACGATCATTTCATTCTCCGGCGGGTCCAGTACGGTTCTCTTAGAAGGCTTTTTGCCGCACCTACATTTCCTCTTGTGCTTGGTTCGTCGCCCATTCCTAAAAAAACTTTGAGTGTCATCCGAAGTAAGGTTAGATTCGGAGTCCAACGAAGAGGAGCTGTGTGTTGATGCCATTGTGTAGTTCCTGGTTCTCCGTTTGTACGGCCGCGGTACTGCTGACGTCGTCTCTGGTTGGTCCGTGTTTGGCATACGCCATCTGTAGATGGCACCCCTCCTGTAATCCTCCACATCCCTCTCAAATTTTCTCCTTTTAAAAACCGTGATTTCCTTCTCCAGATCTTTCTTTTGTGCATCCAAATCTGCAAGTATTTGTGGAACTCTGTCTTTATCCCTACTATTTTCCATTAAAAGCTGCTTTTATGTTGTAATTTCCTCCTTAACTTTAGCAAGTTCGGTAGAAACCTCTTGTATGGTGAGAGCCATCAGATCGAATGAACATTTATTTAGGATCTCGCACCAGCTTTCACAGAAACTCTCGTTGTTTTTGCTCAGCATAGGGATCTTGTTAATCCTTAAACCCCTCGGAATCTTCCGGTTTCTCAAGTAGTCACTTAACGTGACTGCATGTAAAAAGAGTCTCGTTTCCCTCTCATACAATTTTTTTAGAGGTGCCGTGGAAATCCTAATTGAGCTATCCGCAACGCTGTCATTGAATAAAAAGTCTGTGAGTATGATGCGTGAATAGTCCTCCTCTGAAAATTAAAATGTTCTAGAATCAGCCATGATGGAGGTCTCACTGAGTAGCCTAGTGCAGCAGGTGAATCAGATAATCCTCTGATGAGGGAGTCAGCGTGGGAGTGCAATATCAAAATAAGCAAAAACTGAAAAAGAACGTAGTGTGATATGCACATCCCAAAAAAACCTCTAGGCATCGGGTGCTGGATCCAAAAGAGAAAAAGTGCAAAAAGACAAAAAAAAGATCCGCACACCAAAAAGCGCTCCCGTAGAAAAAGGTTTAATGGCGGTAACGTTTCCAGCCCGTTGGCTCTTCTTCAGACTCACACAATACAATACAAGTGAGGATATCCTCTTAAGTACCCACATTTGCAATAATAAGCAGGTGTAGAGGTGTACTTAATAAACTAAACAATGAGCGAATATTACAATGGGGTGCAAAAATTTGGGCACCCCCGGTTTAAATGTCTGTTACAATTAATTTCCAAGTGATTGAAAGCAAACCTGAACACTAAATGCTACAAAGTTAAACATGACACATTTCTTCACATTTTAAAGTAAGAATAATTTTTATTTTTAACTTTTTACAGTTTCAAAATAATAAAACAAGGAAAAAGGCCTTGTGCAAAAGTTTGGGACCCTGACAGCTAGTAATTTGTAACTCCTCCTTGGGTAGCTGTAGCCAGCTACGAGTCTTTCAATTCTCGTCTTTGGAATTGTTCCCCATTCTTCCTGACAGAACACCTCTAGCTCAAAAATATTCTTCGGCCTTCTTGCATGCATGGCATGTTTGAGGTCTATCCACAGATTTTCAGTAATATTCAAGTCTGGGGACTGTGATGGCCATTCCAAAACCTTCATCCGTCTTTCCTGGAGGTAGTTAATGGTGGATTTTGAGGTATGCTTCGAGTCATTTTCTTGCTGGAATACCCAACGTCTCTTCAACTTCAATTTCTGGACTGAGCTTTGAACATTAGTCTAACCCTTCTTTGCTCAATGAGATTTCAATTAGTAATAGATTGTGATATTCAGAAGACTCTTTTTCTGGGAACCCGTAATGTACAATGAAATTGTCCCACAGACACTTTGCCACAGTACGGGCCTTCTGGTTGGGCGTTAGAATGGCGACCGCAAATTTCGTGAAGTGATCTGTGATGATAAGGATGTCCTTCGTTCCCCTGCTGTTGGGTTCCAGAGAAAGGAAATCCATGCAAAGCAACTCAAGGGGCCTCGTAGTGTTGATGTTGACTAACGGTGCCACCTTTTCAGGCAAAATCTTTCGGCGCACACATCTGCCACAGGTCTTTACCTTCTTTTTGACATCTAAACCTACTTTGGGCCAATAAAACAGAGTTCTCACAAGATCTAGGGTACAGTCAGCCCCCATATGACCCATATGGTCACATATGCTCGTCAAAACCATGTCACAGAGCTCAGCTGGCAAGACCAGCTGATGAGATGTCTGCAAGCCGACCTGATGTCTCCGGTACAGCACATTATTGAGGAGTTCAAGATGCTGTAGCTCCCTCAACAAGAGTGGGAGTTCCGGGAGTTTGCTCCATACTGTGGGGGGTGGCTTCTCCCCACACTCAAGTTGGAAGATGGCATGTCTTAAACACTGATCTGATCTTTGTTTGCTTGCCAACTCGACCTCAGTTAAGTGAGGGATGCCTGGCAACCCTCCAAACTGATCCTCCTTCCCATAACTATCAGGTACAGCTCTTGTGGAGGTGGTAATAGTTTCAACCAAAGCGGCACCGCCGTGGACATCATGGTTGTCACTGTAGACAAAGTGCCTCTCACAAATTGCTTGAACGACAGCTTGGTCAACTGCATCGATAGTGTCTGGGTCAGAGAGATGGTCTTGAGTGAACTGACAAATCCGTTCTCTCTCTTTCTGCGATTTGGAGTCGTCCGATAGTTCGCCATGGGGTCTGCGGGACAGCCCGTCAGTGAACTATACCAGGTCTATACAAAAACTTGAAGGAGAAAGTGGACAATGTGGCCAGCCATTGGTAGCTTGTACCATCAAGCTTTGCAGTGGTAAGTATATATGTTAGCGGGTTACTGTCAGTAACTACAGTGAAACGATTACCATAAAGGAAATCACAAAACTTTTCAGTTACAGACCACTTAAGGGCCAAAAATTCTAGCTTCTGGGCTGGGTAGCGGCTTTCACTCCGAGATAGCCCTCTGCTGGCATAGGCTATGACCCGAAGCTGACCTTCCTGTTCTTGATAAAGAATGGCACTAAGTCCACTGGTGGTCACATCAGTGTGAAGTACATAAGGCTTTTGAGGATCCGCGAAGCCCAATACAGGAGCAGTGGTAAGTGCTTCAATGACCTGCTCAAATGCCTGCTGACAAGCAGGTGTCCACCGACCTCCGAAGGGTTCCTTCAGGTTGTGTTAAGTCTGATCAGTTTTTTCTTTCAAGTTGGGTTTCTTACGAGGAGGTGGGTACCCAGAAGTTAGGCTATGGAGGGGCTTCATGATACTGGAGTATCCTTTCACAAACCTCCTGTAGTACCCAGCAAAACCCAAGAATGACCTCAGCTCTCACAGGTTCTGTTGGATTGGCCAAGTTTTAAGAGAAGCGATTTTCTCCGGATCCGTCTCAACCCCGTCCCGGGAGACGACATGTTCAAGATACCCGACAGATGTCTGAAAGAAGGCACACTTTTCAGATGAGAGCTTCAAGCCAAACTCTTTTAGACGACCAAGAACCTTCATGAGTCAAGCTTCGTGCTCCTCCAGAGTCATTGAAAAGACTATCAAGACGTCAAGGAAAACTAGGACTTCTTTCAAATGTGTGTCACCCATGCATTTTTCCATTAATCTTTGAAAGGTAGTTGGTGCATTTGTCATGCCCTAAGCATCCGGTTGAACTCCCAAAACCTAAACGGGCATACGAACGCTGT
Organism: Gymnothorax javanicus; assembly: GCA_029692085.1. Classification (NCBI taxonomy): domain Eukaryota; kingdom Metazoa; phylum Chordata; class Actinopteri; order Anguilliformes; family Muraenidae; genus Gymnothorax; species Gymnothorax javanicus. The sequence goes on from CM056199.1 coordinate 69,675,709, forward strand.
CTTGGGTTTGTCTGACTCCTCGACTTCAATTTGGTAATAACCAGACTTTAAATCAAGAACCGAAAACCACTGAGAACCTGAAAGTGCAGAGAAGGTGTCTTCAAGCTTGGGAAGTGCATACGCATCCTTTATCGTCTGCAAGTTTAGCTTTCGATAATCAATGCACAGTCGGACAGTACCATTCTTTTTTCTAACCACCACAATCGGCGACGAAAAGGGTGACTCCGATTCTCTAAAATCCCCAGAATCGAGGAGCTCTTTAATGTGCTTACGCACAGCTCAACATCAGCTGGATGTATCGGCCGAGAGCGTTGCTTAAAAGTAGTCTCATCCAAAAGCTTTATGTGATGCGCCACTTTATCTGTTCGTCCAAAATCCAAGTTGTGCTGTGCAAAGACTTCTGGCATGCTATAAAGCTGGTGGACGATGCGCTCCTTCCACTCAGGTGGATTTGGAGACTTCCCGAAGTTGAAGTGCAAGTCAGACCTTTGAGGTGATTCAGCGTTGACTGGATTAGTTACGCAGTGCTGCTGAGACAAGACGGTAAGTACTGACGTCTGCAATTTTACACCCTGCAGAGAGGGTGACATCATAGATACATTACTAACAATGACTAGTAGTTTAAAGGGTCGCTGGTTGGGAAAGTCCACCAAGCAAGCCTTCACTATCAACCCACCAGGCAAGGAAGATGAAGATGAATGTTCAACAACAACAGTCTTCTCATTCTGGAAGTCATTTGCTACAGCGATACCCTCAATGACGATGGTCATTCCAGCCGGAATGACCTCAGAGGTCTTACCGCGTGGCCTTACCATGCCATAGCTACTGTTAGCCTGTTGGCGTTGGAGTTCAAGGACCTTGATCACAGCTTGATAGCCATAAGGAGCTGGCTGATAGTTGGCTGACGTAGCATCAGAATGAATGTTGTATAAGACATCCATAGTAGTGGTGCCTATCAGCACAAGAGACTGTGATTTGGCCCGGACATAAGGCATATCCAAAGCAAGGGTATGTACCTCAATCGGCATACCAAGTAAAGACTGTGGGAAAATAACTGTCATTTCAATGTAACCAAGGTAGGACACGGATTGTCCGTCTGCTCCCTCTACCTCTAAGAGATCATGCAGTGGTTTGATCTCCAGCTCGGACAAGTGCTGTTCATAAAATGAATGGGGAATGGTGGTGACCTGTGAACCTGTGTCAAGCAGACAATTAACTTGCTTATCTTTGATAGTCACCTGGGCTGAGCTTCTGGTACCAACCAACCCTGAGGGAAGCTTAAAAGGGTGGTTCTTGTTCAAGTATTCTGAAGTGACACACATTTGAGCTCTCCGTCTCCTCGAGGGACGTGATAGCTTCTCTTCAGCCCGTTTGCCCCACAACAGGGACTGAGTCTAGTTTAAAGATAAGTCGAGGTGGTTCTGTTGTCCCCACATGACCAGTTTCCCCTCTGTCTTCTCTTTTCAGTCATTAAAGTCGGGGTTGAGTCATTGGTGCAAACTGTTGCTATGTGCCCGTCTTCCCCGCAATTAAAACAATACCAAGGTCTGGGTTTGTTGGTGTAGTTCTTTTTTGGTTGCTTTGACATGTCTGGTTTTGTACTGTGTGATGCTAACACTCCACCCTGTGTTTCCCCTGTAGCACTCCTATCACTGAACCCCTTAGATTTCTTCTGAGCCATTAAACTGGTTAACTGACTCTGGAGGCTAGCTACCTGATTTTGGAGCTCATCAATATCACTAGGATTGGTCTCTGGGTTCACTGTTCGCTCAAGAACACAGCTGTTCTGCAACTGAAGTTGAACTCTCTGCTTTGTGGATCCTACATGTTTTCTCATGTGACTAGCTTTGGCTGCCTGTCTGTCCTCCTCAGTACGTAGCATTAGCAAAAGCTCTGGGAACAAATATGGAAAGCTTTTCTTCTGCTCAGATTGTAGACTAGAGAGAAGAGCAGCATCCCAGCACCCTCTACAAAACTGCTTAAGAAGGTGTTTACCCACTTGCCCAGTACGACCCCCCCCCCCCCTTTTGACGACCTGGTTAAGTGCGAGTTGTAACCGCTGCAGGTAAGTAGATGGCTTCTCGCCTGGAGCCTGGAGAGTATTCATGAACTGAGCAAATAGCTCTTCGCCATCCTCAACTGCAACAAAAGCCAAATCTAGCAGTTGCAGGTAAGCGGGAGGCAGTGAATTGGAGCGCAGGCCTTTAACCACGTCTGCTGCAGGCAAGAGCAAATCTCCAGGATCCTTCAAGACACTTGAAGAAGAGACATGCCAGGATCATTCAAGAGAAGTTCAATGTGTGAGCGCCAAGTGTCGAAATCTGCTTCGTTATTGGGCTTGGGAATTTTCCCAGAGAAGGAGCAAAGTCGGACAGGAGGTGACAAGAAAGAACTTGTGTCCTCCTTCCTCACAATGTGTTTGACTACAACTTTCTGAACCTCTTGTTGATTTACATCATGCATAGAAAGGGATGGAACTCGTCTCTCACCAGTGACTGGTGCTTGGTTGTGGTGACTCTACAGGGCCCTCACTGGCGGCTAAAGGGGATGACTCATCTGCAGATTGCATGCTTTCAACATCACTACTGATCTGCATAATCTTTTCTCTTAAGACTGCCTCGTAGCCTTTACCACTTAGCTTTGCTAGGTCTTTTAGCTCTGTTAGATAAGTTTTAGTGGCACTGCTACCTAGCTTGGAAGTTTAAACACTACTTAATTTCTCAACATGGTACACAACATTGGGATTATCTTTAAGTTTGTGCTCGTACGGTAAAAGTGGCTCCAAATCTTTTACAGCTAAGCCACTGGAGTACTCAACGATCAGGTTTTTGTGATACTCAGAAGACTCATCATCAAATAAAACAGTGTGCTGAATAGAACCATACATCTTAAGGAAGTCGATCACCTCTCCATCTTGAACTGATTCAGTTATTACATCAACAATGACAGCGTTTGGTATTTTGATACCGGACCTCTGGATAAAATCCATGATGCAAATGTTCAATACTGATATTCCTTATTCTGGTCTCCTGGCTGCGCTCGCCACATTTACTGTAACCCTTCTTTGCTCAATGAGATTTCAATTAGTAATAGATTGCAGTTCACCTTTTGGACCAGTCATCAGAATTCTAAGAATTCGCTCATGGAGCCCAGGATGGAATATCAATATTGAAAACACACACACAAAGACTTGAGTTTACGAGAGATATATTGTAAACCTTTCAGTAACACAAAAAAAAACGGCGACAGGCCATCAACATTAATCAGGTAAGAAAATAATAAAACCCGCACAAAAAAAAATAGAAAATAAAAATTAAATGTGTCCTCTGTTGTTACACTTTTGTGTTTGTTTGTTTTTATGAGCTCGTTTTTTTTTCCACCTCCATGCTTAACAGTTGGCAGCGTGTTCTTCTCTAGGAATGCTTCACCCTTTTTTTTCCAAACATACCTTCTTTGGTAGTTGCCAAAAAGTTCAATTTTGTTTTCGTCAGTCCAAAGCACATTGTTCCAATAAGCTTGAGGTTTCTCAAGGTTCTCTTTTGCATACTTCAGACACTTAATTTTGTGTTGAGGTCGTAGGAAAGGCTTCTTTCTTGCAACTCTGCCATGTGGGTCTTTGTTGTTTAAGGTATGCTGTATTGTTTTCCTGTGAACAACTAGACCTGTGTCTGCCACTCTTTTTTGCAGCTCTTTTGCAGTGATGTGTGGGTTCTTCTGAGCATTTCTCACCAGATCTCGGGCCATTCTATCTGAAATTTTTCTTGGTCTTCCAGATCTTGCCTTGACTTCAATTGTTCCATTTATTTTCCATTTTCTTACAATGTTTCTGACAGTAGAATTGGGTAGTTTGAAACGTTGCGAGAGTTTTTTGTAGCCCTCTCTTTGTTGGTGGAAGTGAATTTTCTTGATTTTGGCATCCTTGGACAAATGTTTAGAGAAACACATGGTTTTTAACACCAGACACAACAGCCACCACAGTCGGATACTTTAGAAGGGATGGAGTTACTTCAGAATATATACTGTAGTTCAACCCTGGAATTATATTCACCTGACTCATTGAAGCTCTATCGAGTAAATTACCTGGGTCTGGGCCTTAGTAATCATCTTCTTAAAAGGTAACAAAGAATAATCCAAATGGGATCCCAAACTTTTGCTCAGGGCCCTTTTTCCTTTCTTATCATTTAAAAACTAAACGCCCAAGGAAGAGTTAGGAAGTACTAGCTGACAGGGTTCCCAAACTTTTGCACAAGGCCTTTTTCCTTGTTTTATTATTTTGAAACTATAAAAAATTCAAATAAAAAGAAACCTTGCTTTTAAATTTGCAAAAAGGTGTCATGTTTAACTTTGTAGCATTTATTGTTCAGGTTTGCTTTCAATCATATGAAGATTAATTGTAACAGACATTTAAAACAGGGGTGCCAAAATTTTTGTACCCCACTGAATATGAGTAATTGAAGTCTTCAATTGTACATTATAAAGTAGAAAAGCAATGCATTTGACTTTGCCAGAAACGACTAACTCTCAGTTGGCCGGGGCCTATTAATTAAAATCAGCAAATGAAGCACACGGGGGGGAAAGGATTTATTGGCTGTCACCAGTCCCGTGGCCTTAGCCGTGGTGCAGATGAGATTAATCCAATCTCCAGTGTAATTACGCCACAGATATGTCTTTAGTCACAGAGCAGATCTCTTAGCTGTATATAGTTTCACAACAACCCCAATGTCAAGGGTTATGTGATGTCATGATGTTAACTCCCAAAGTCCAACATCCCCCTGGCGGCAACTCCAGCGTTACGGGATATTCAGATGAAGAACTGTGAGTCTCTGACCCTTATAATCATAATTGCTTTCAAGCTGACTCGGTTCAAGATTGCTTGATCAATAATCACACAATGCATTTACTGAATAATCAAGACCTATATGTAAGCCTGTGATTATTGAGAAAGTATTACGAAATGAAAGATCACTGAAGAGCTACATTGGCAACAGACTTAATAGTGATATTGTATAAATGAAAAAAACAAAATAATAATAATAATAAAAAAATTAATTAACCCAGTGCCTTCCCTGAATTCCATCTCCCGTTCGAGGATTTTTTTAACAGTGCAACCTATTGTATTTTAAGATTGCATTTAATCATAATGTTTTCAGCGTTCAAAAGAATAGATTGCATTTGCAGGGAAGCATAGTTGCACACTGGTTGCCGCAAAGGATTATTATTAATTTACGTCAAAGCCTTGGTTGGATTGAATGATTTAATAGATTGGATATTAGCGCATCGTGAAAGTTCGACGTATGGCATGCATTTAAAGTCATTTCAAGGTAGCAAAGTCAATCATTAGGTCTGAGCAGTTTGGCTTCTGGGAAAGTTGTACGAAGGCCATAATATGAGATTCTATGAACGACAATGATCTAATTAAACAAAATCTAAACCTTATCTGCAGTTGCAATCAAAATTGTTCTACCCCCATTGCAAATTGGGTTTACTGCCAAAATTTACAAATTTTTAGCTGTTTGTAAACAGATAAACAGATTAAACAAGAACATTTTAAAAAGCTTAAAACAACTAAAATACAAGTAGTTCTCCAAATTTAATGCAAAATGCCACTTTTAATGACTACTGCAGTCACAAAATTATTCAACCCCCTGAATAGAATCTGACATAAGAGCATATGTGAAAATCATGTGTTGTCTCAATCACACCTAATGCAGCTAATGAAGAGCTTTATAAGTTGCATCAGGACCCGTATTCACAAAGCATCTTAGCGCTAAAAGTAGGTCCTAACTGCCGGATTTAGGAGAAACTCCTAAAAAAAAATGGGCGTGCCAGTCGTAAATTTAGGACTCCTAATTATTTTTACTAAGTGTAGCTCACAAAGCATTTTAGGCCTAAAAGTAGCTCCTAAGTCTGGGAGAGCTTAAAAGTAGTCAAGAGGACTCCTAACTCGCTAAAACCTATTCACAAAGCATCGGAAAATGGCTGCTGCTGTTGAAAGATGGAATGACTTGGAAATTCTGAATGATGTGCAGTTGTTGAAAAGATATTGGATCGACCGTGAAGGGATTTTATTTGCTGTTGACTTGGTGAGGGAGAGAATTACGTCTTCAACCATGAGAAACAACCCAATAAGCCTCGAAATTAAATGTTTGGTAACACTTCGTTACTTGGCCACCAGAAAAATGCAACTTTGCAACGTGGACAATTTAGGGATTTCATAATCATCAGTCAGTCGCTCATATCAACAAACAATCAATGCGCTCTGTGAACCCCATATCATCTGACAGTTTATCCGGTTTCCAATGGACATTCGCCAACAACACAGAATCAAACTTGAATTCATGCACATCTCAGGTATGCCCAGTATCATCGGTGCTATTGGCGAGACCAATATTCGAATTATTTCTCCAACCCAAGATGAAGAGGTATTTGTAAATAGAAAAAAAGTTCATTCCATCAACACCCAGATAGTATTTGATGCCGAATACAATAGTTTGGTCATTGTTGTGAAATGGCCAGGATCCACGCACGACTCGCATTTTAATGGAATGCAGCTTATGCCAATTATTTGACAGGCATTATGTGCCTGTGGGATGCCACTTGCTCGGGCACAGTAGCTTTGGTGCTGTACCTCCTCCTGCTATGCATGATTTATTTTATTAGGCTATTGAGCGAGGGTTACATTTAATAGGTCATCATAATAATATAATACCAGCCTATGTCATATTTTGTATGCATATTTAAATTTTAAGCTATAAATTACAAACCAAGCTTAGTATGCTTTCCTGTTTGAACGATAGCCCGTTTATAGGCTGCAATCTCGGACCTCCCCTGCGATTGCAGCTAATACCACCGCTTCTCGCAGTCGTCTGCCGTCCGGGGGAATGCAGCATTGATCTGTAGGCTGATATTATCCCACGCATCCCGCTTGGATTTGCTGTTCAACCCCGAGCCAAATTTCCCTTTGATTACATACTTTCGCTCCAGCATCAACTGGGCCAGCAGCAGTAACTGGTCGTGGCTCCAGTTGGGCTTTCTCATCCTTTTTGAACTTTCATCCATGACAGTTTAGAGCAAACAAACTTGAACAGCCCGACATTTAAATGATCACTACATATTCGCATGGGGTAATATGTTGCTAATTATTGGGGCAAATGACGCATTTTATTATTGACTCGTTTTATGCTACTGGCGTTTCTACAACTATCTCTTTCCTATGTATGTTTATTTGCCTTGGGCGTGATTTGTGAGGACTGCGCATAGTGCATTTTCAGGAGTGCTCCACATGTTATTATTTTATGGGACAAACCAGCCGCTTGGACTATTTCCTAATTTTTTCCTCCATGGGTTGTATGTGGGATATTTTTTCAATGGGCCGCCCTGTCACCAAACAACCAATCACCGTGCTCATTGTCCAAAGACTCGTGCATGAGAATTGACGTCATCCATAGCAACTGAGATTTACTCCCACCTGTCTCAGAGCTACTCCTAGTCTAGGAGTAACCAGTTTTCTTAACTAAAAGTTGCTCTCAGCGGCTTCATGAATAACTTTTAAGATTTTACTCCGACATAAAATGTTTTAGCGCGACTTAGGAGTACTCCTAGCGGTAAGATAAGATGCTTTGTGAATACGGGCCCAGGTTTGCTTGAGATAGTACACATCAAATACTTGCACTGGCTAGGGGTTTGTTGACAGTTACTGCGTTTACATGCACACCATATTCCTGTATTAATCGGAATATGAGAATATTCCGATTGCGTACCTTTCATGTATACGCGTGCAATAACCCAATTAAGGTCATTTTCCAATTCAAAATATTCCGAATAAGACCCCTGGCATATGCCTGTTTTAATCGGAGTATTGGGTCATGTATACACCTTAATCGAAAAATGCCCCTGAACAGAATATTCAATTATGTCTGCGCTTGTTCAATTCGCAAGGAATTAGCCTTTTTAGAGCGAAGAGGAGACGACTGTGTGCATTCAGATAATGAAAGACATGAATATAAATGGAATAGATCGATGGGCGAAAGCACCGTAACAACGATATCTTTAAGGTGTGCAAGAAGGAGAGAGGCTGGTTTTGTGTGAACTGCCAACCAAGTTAAGCATCGCTGGAAAACTCTGAAGGCGGCATATTCCCAAGCAAAAAAACATAGGCAGATGCTACGGGTACGGCAGTTTTCCAGTGCATTTCAATGTACAGAGGTACAGCAGTCCCCATTTCAAACCCTGCCCTAACCTAACCCTGACCCTAACCCTAACCCTAACCATAATCCCTAATCTTTATCCTTATCCCTTCAAATCGACAGCCGTATCCATAAAACTGCCGTATCTCTAGACACTGCGTAGACAGAAGGGCGAGCCCGCATAGTCTCTCCTGCGACATGGAGGTCCGAAAATAGTTTTAAATAACTTTGAAAAGCTTTGCTACCCCGAAGCCAATTATTGATATCGTCAATAAGACCCTGAGAGCAATCTCACAGTTAGGAAAGGCGAGTGAGCAGCGAGACAGAGCATGTTACGTATGAACACATTAAAAAAAAAAAAAATCTGGGTAAGCTGTTATCGAGATGAAATAGTAAATAATGAAACTGACGCAGATAATTGTCATTTAAGGAGCATGATGAATCAAGTGCAGTGATGTAAAATATGTAGGCTATTAATTTATTAAAACAAAAAATCACACACCAGCCGCAAGGCCCCCTAAAGGCGCGAGGCCCTGTGCGGTCGTGCATTTCGCACAGCCCTTGCGACGGCTCTGATTCTATCACTAGATGGCACCCCCGGATCAGTTATTGAATATTCACACGAACACGGTTTAAAATATGGACGAGCTCTCTCCTATCCCTGTTTTTCAGGAATTGCCTGAATTTAACTCCTCAGCTAAGCCTGATGTGCAAACTGCTCAGTGTACAGTACCTGTCAAAAGTTTGGACATACCCACATTTCTCTAACAATACATGTTAAATAGCCACTCTTTATTTTGCAAAAAAAGGAAAAAGATCAAATTCTTAAATCCATCCAACTAACCAGCATTTTGTCGTCATATTTACAGGGCATACTCACTTTTTGTTTTTGTTTTTTTTTTACTAGACTAGTTATATGGCTATAATATGTTTGCTGCTGAGCGGCCATCTAAGTTGCCAAAGATGTGCTGCACTTGTAGTTTGCTCTTCGTCAACCTTTTTTTGCCCAATTAGTCCCAAAACAGCTTGTCTTTAATTTGGCTGTTGGAAAATGTAAGGAGCTTGTTTGTCTGCTTACTTTGCAAAATATGGCTTCTTTTAGAATTCTAAAATTTTGGACACTACTCAGACAAGAATATTGTTCTCTTTTAATTTCTGACTGTTCACCTCTTACCAGATTCAATTTGAGATTACATAGAGAAGTTAAGCCATTTACATTTCTCTAAAAACAGAGTGCTGTGACAATAGCGAAGTGTGTCCAAACCTTTGACTGGTACTGAACTTGCCCTTTGTATCTATCCAGCAGTTCAAAAAAATTATCTCTTGCAGAAACAATCGTTGTCCTCTGTATCAACCACTTCAGCTACAGTGAGCCAATGGTATCTAAATTAGTAGTTCAGAGAAATCAGTCTTCTGAAGCAAAAATTCGGCATGGTATTGATCCTATGTCATTCTACTATTAAAGGTGCACTATGCAAGTTTGTTTACTTTCACTTCTGTTGACATTCAAACTCAAACAAAACAGAGGTAGCCCGCCCCTCCCTCCCATAGTTCCCTCCTTCCCATGCTTCCATAACTGTCAACTCTTGTCGGTGATTGGCCAGGACAGTTTGTTATGTTGTGGGGCACAGCCTGTGCCCCTTGTGTTTATTTGCAGTTTGTGATGCCCGTGCGGCCTCCAGAGCCCGGGTTTTTTTTTCAGTGAATTTAGGGGCAGGCAGCTAGCGGATCGTGGAGAGATGTCGGCGAATTGAGACAAAAATATAATCGTGCAGAAAATAAACAAACTTGCATAGTGCACCTTTAATTCTAGTCAATTATTGTGGTTTTTTTAAACCGCCAGTAAACTCGAAGAAAAAGAAGAAGAGGTATGTAAAGCAGAGACTGCTTGTTTGTTTTTTGAATAGCCTACTTTCATTCACCTGAAAGTTGATAAAAGAAAACAAGGAGAGGACAATGTGTGGTTGTTTTGCTTCTTTCTAAGCATAATATGAAAAATACTGTAGTATATTTTTTTACAAAATACTTTTGGTACTTAAGTACATTAAATGTGAGCTACTTTAAGACTTCCACTCAAAATTTAACTCAAAATTTTCTTATGGGTGACTTCAACTTTTACCCAAGTAACTTTCAGTTATGGTACTTCTACTTTTACTTAGTTATTTTTTTCAAGTACATTATACACCTCTGCTAATTCTTTCTGAGGAGTGTTAAATACATCCATGAATTTTAATACATATTAAAGCTTTGTATTTAATTATTAAGCTTTGTATTTAACAATTAAATTGTTATTCTAATAATTAAAAACAATTTCCTGTATTTATTCATACTGTATAATGCAAAGTAACTTATCTGCTGGCATTCTGTTTCTGGTGCCACACACCAAACTGGAGCTATACTCTATCATGAAGATATGATGTAATGTCACCACAGCTCTGTATAGCAACAATTTAATGTGTCTAATTCATTCTTCATCATGCAAAAAAATGTCATGATGGTTAGACCTGAGGTAAGTGCTCTGATAATGGTCTTGTGTTCAGAAAACAGCAACCAAAAATAGAATTTAAGCAAGTTACTGCCTTTTGCCTTTGCACGACTCCTTAATTTTAGGACATGATACAAAGGCAGAGTACAGTAAGTGACAAATAAGGGTCAAAGGTCAGACTTGAGCACAAGATTTTTTGTATATGCACTTTTCTTCATTATAACAACTACTTGCCAGATTTTGAGTATGCTACCTACAATACTTTTGTCTGGACAAAGCAGAAACTTTAAAGTCATTTTTCTCAGTTTCACACTCTGGCAAGTTAAGGTCTTTTGCCTTTGTAGGGCAGTTATTGTGTCTCAATGTTCCGCTTGTAAGAACAGAGCTTGGTAAGACAGCTTTTTGTTATAATGTCCCCCACACCTGGAACCGGTTGCAAGCTGAACTGAAATTGAAAGGACTGGTTCCTTTTGGACATTTTAAAACTCCGATCAAATCATTTTATCAGGAGAATTGTTATTATTTTGGTTAATGTTTTCCCTTTAATAATGGCATTGTTTTTTTGTTTTTTTTTTTTGTTCTACAAATGTCCTTGTAAACTGTGTTATTTTAATTGTTTGTAATGCAGGGCCCAGCTGAAAAGGAGACATGGTCTCAGTCAGGCCCCCTGCTTAAATAAATCTAAATATGATACTGATACAAATACCCTTGTCAAACCCTTGTGACTGCATGTAAAACCCATGCAAATTCCTGTGTGAAACCCATAGAAATACCCATGTTCAACCCATGTGAATGCATGTAAAACCTTTTGGAGTACATGTGCAACCCATGGGATTAAATGTGAAACCCATGAGATTACACATTAACCCCTTTGTGCAGAAGCAAAATCTGGCTATTTATGTGTTACCTTATTTAAGGCTTTATCATTCAAGATTAACAGACAGGAAAGGAATGGCTCGACTGAGTCAGGACACTTGAAACATTTAGAATGCCATCGTATTTCAGTTTATTTTCATGATTTTGGTAGAGAAAAAGGGCCGCAAACACAAAAAATCTTCATGAAAATTCAGCATTGAAATTGTAAAAAAAAACAAAAAAAAAACCGAGAATTCAAAAATTGCTAGGTTTTAAAACTATACATTTCAAGGATCATAAACTCCAAAAGTACTATTTTCTCTTTTGGATATTTCTTCATTACACCACATGCAATGGCAGGACAGACATTGAAAAATCCGCATTTTATCGCCATAGTAGCCTGGGATTTATCACTGCCAACAGGCATGGCTGCCATTTTGAAACTAGCTGTTTGGAATGTGTGTCAAGTGTCAATAACAGGGGCAGTCCAACACTGCTGCTCCCGTGGAGCCAGTTGAAAAGCGGGTGCGAGGTGGTGGTTGGGGCTGCTTAGATGGGGAATGACCTTGACTTGCCTCTTTATGGGCTAGCAGGCATTTTTAAGTTATCTGTGGTTATTTCTAATCACAAAACATGGTATTATGGCTTGTGGACAACTATAAAGACATGGGGTCAATCAAAGTGCCCCTTATCAAAACCGAAATGAGCGGAAAGAAATTTAATTTATTTGAATGATCAAATGACACTTGAACTGGCTCCTTTGGGAAAACCGTTGCCCAACTCCCTGTGGCAGTTGGGATATTGGAGTGTAAATATGGCATTATTTTATGATTCTGAGGGGTTAACCTTTTTGAAGGGGTTAATATACTCATAAAGCCTTGCAGTAGGCAACATTTTATTTTTTTTATAAAAAGGCTAGGATGTCTGTTGCAGTTTACCCATAAGCAAAGTCTGTCTTTATTGTCAAATATTGTGCCAAAAATTGGCAAACTTAGTCAATTTCATCAAAATTTGCATAGGAAATTGCATTGGAAGGGTTAATTGCCCCTTACTCTTGAACAGAGTGATTGTTCACTGAACGGTTTTACCTGCATTCATTCTAGCCCAGGACCAGTCTATGGTAGGAATTTGAACCAAATCCGTTGACCTCGCAGGTTATCACTTTTTGCAGATTTTGCATGGTCTATCTCTGCAATGACACCTAAGTGATTTCTTGATTCAGCAGGTCTGACAGTAATCAGCCTGGGTGTGGCTAGTGAAACTGAACTCAAAAAATGTGGTTAATCACAGTTAATTCATGATTTAACAAGGGGTGGCAATTACTTTTTCACATAGGGCCAGGTAGGTTTGGATAGCTTTCTTCCCTTAATAAATGAAATCATCATTTAAAAACTGCATTATGCATTTACTTGGGTTATCTTTGTCTAATTTTACAAGCCCAATTCCGAAATAGTTGGGACAAACTGTAAATTGTGAATAAAATCAAAATGCAATGAACTTTCAGATCACATGAGCCAATATGTTATTTACAATAGAACATAGATATTATTTCACATGTTGAAACTGAGATATTTTACATTTTTATCCACAAAATGAGCTTATTTCAAATTTTCTGGCTGCAACAGGTCTCAAAGAAGTTGGGACACAGGCAAAAAAGGGCTGAAAAAGCAATTAATATATAAGAGAATCAGCTGAAAGAACATTTAGCAAGTAATTAAGTTAACTGGCATCAGATGTGTAACATAATTGGCTATAAAAGGGATGTCTTAGAGAGGCCGAGTCTCTCAGAAGTAAAGATGGCCAGAGGCTCTCCAACTTGTGAAGGCTTGCGTAAAAAAATTGTGGAATACTTTAAAAACAAATTCCTCAACGTCAAATTGCATAGGCTTTGAAGGTCTCATCATTGACAGTGCATAACATCCAGTGGCGGCTGGCCCATAGAGAGTGCTCAGGTGCCGCCCCCCTGGTATTTTTGGATTTTTTTTTTTTATGAACATTTTTAAAATGAACAATAATCACTCATTTTGAGTATGAATGTGTTTAAAAGGCACCAAAATATGTCGTATATGAAATAAAAATCATCATATTTGAGGGGAAAATAGCTTCCTGGTCATCTCCTAACCTCTTCGGAGCTTCTGGGCCGATAGATACAGCGCCCAGTCAGTGCAGCAGCGCAGCCAATTGCTGACCTATTGCTGACATGAGATATGTGCATAGCAACAGAAATTTATCCAATTAGCATCATCTAATCTGATGCCTAAAGGCCGATTAATTTATCGCCCCCAGCCGAGTCTGTTGGTGACAGAGTAGATATTTGAAGACATTGACAATGATGGGCGCGGCCACTCAAGACAGAGGATTTCAGCAGGAGCCCCCTAATTCAATCAGGTCTCTTCTTCAAAATCCATGTGAGAGGAGAACATTGGTGGAAAAATTACAAATAAAATGGCTCGGCCCAAATCAACCGGACATCAAAATTAGCCAACAAGCCAGCGAAAAAGGTAAAGTGTATACAAGAGGTTTCTCGCATAATTGGTACAACAGGAAGGCTTGGCTAGCTGGATGCAGTCATGTAAATGCGGTATTTTGCTTCCCATGCTTAATTTTTAAAACGGCGGGGACAGATACGACATGGACTGTTACAGGAGTGAGGGACATGAAGCATTTATCTAAGAAGATTAAGAAACATGAGTGTACGAGGGCACATATGTAGAGCACCGTCAAGCTAGCCATGCTAGGCAGAGCTAACATTGCTATAATTTTATGTTATTGTATATAGTCTACTTTGCACTTTGCTCTGGTGGCGTGTCTCTTGCGTTGCCTATTTACTACTAACGCACCGTTTCATGTGCTCAGCTGTGAACCTCCGCCACAAGGGGGCATTGGGGTAACAGTCAACAGCCTTGTGTGTAAAAATGTGTCATTTGTTTACATGTTCAGTTTCAAATGCAAAACTTGTGTTTGTGCAATATGCTGTTTATGTTTTTGTGCAAGAATGCCTCAACTTTTTAATACTGGCATTAAATGATAACTATTTCACAGAGCACTGGTATCCTGCCGTTTGTGTTAAATTATATTGGGATAGTCACTGAAACTGGCTTAATATGGCACAGCCCCACCTAGAATATTTTTCACCAGTCGCCACTCATAACATCATCAAAAGATTCAGAGAAACTGGAAAAATCTCTGTGCGTAAGGGACAAGGCTGAAGACCTTTACTGGATGCCCGTGATCTTTGGGCCCTCAGACGCCACTGCATCACTCACCGGCAAGATTCTGTCGTTGACATTACTAAATGGGCCCAGGAATACTTCAAGAAACCACTGTCAGTAAACACAGTCTGCCGTGCCATCCACAGATGCCACCTAAAACTCTATCATGCAAAAAAGGAAGCCATTGTTGAGCATGATCCAGAAGCGCCGCCATGTTCTGTGGGCCAAGGCTCATTTGAAATGGACTGCAGCAAAGTGGCAAAGTGTCCTGTGGTCAGACGAGTCCAAATTTGACATTCTTGTTGGAAATCATGGGCGTTGTGTCCTCCGGGCTAAAGAGGAGGAAGACCACCCCTCCTGTTATCAGCGTTCAGTTCAAAAGCCAGCATCTCTGATGGCATGGGGATGCATTAGTGCATATGGTGTGGGACACTTGCATGTTTTAAAAAGCACCATGAATGCTGAAAGGTATATAAAGGTTTTAGAGCAACATATGCTCCCCTCCAGACGACATCTATTCCAGAAAAGGCCTTATGTATTTCAGCAGGACAATGCAAAACCACATACTGCAGCTATTACAACAGCATGGCTTCGTAGTAGAAGAGTCCGTGTGCTGAACTGGCCTGCCTGCAGTCCTGATCTTTTACCAATTGAGAACATTTGGTGCATAATTAAATGAAAAGTCCGTCAAAGGAGACCCAAAACTCTTCAGCAGCTGGAAGCCTGTATTAAACAAGAGTGGGATCAAATTCTAATGGCTAACCTCAAGAATCTTGTCTCCTCAATGCCCAGACACCTCCACTCTGTGTTAAAAAGAAGAGGGGATGCTACACCATGGTAAACAGGCCCCTGTCCCAACTTTTTTGAGACCTGTAGCAGCCATCAAATTTGAAATGAGCTCACTCTGTGGATAAAATTGTTAAATTTCTCAATTTCAACATTTGCTATGTTATGTCTGTTCTATTGTGAATAAAATACTGGCTGGTGTGATTTGAAAGTCATTGCGTTTTGATTTTATTCACAATTTACACTTTGTCCCAACTATTTCAGAATTGGGGTTGTAAAATCTGTTTGATGATCTGAAACATTTGTGTGCGACAAATATGCAAAAAAATAAGAAATCAGGAAGGGGGAAAATACTTTTTTACAGCACTGTACATACATAGATTTTACATGTATCACCGCAGGTTTTGCATGGGAATCTCTATGGGTTTCATGCAGATAGTTGCATGAGTTTAAACAGGCCGTTCATGCTCGAAAACCCTCCAATGTGGCTGAATTAAAACAATTCTACAAAGAAGAGTGGGCCAAAATTCCTCCACAGCGATGTGAAAGACTCATTGCCAGTTATCGCAAACGCTTGATTGCAGTTGTTGTCGCGAGGGTAGGTTTGGGGGTAATTACTTTTTCACATAGGGCCAGGTAGGTTTGGATAGCTTTTTCCCACAATAATTGAAATCATCATTTAAAAACTGCATTTTGTATTTACTCGGGTTATTTTTGTCTAATATTAAAATTTGTTTGATGATCTGAAACATGTTAGTGTGACAAATATGCAAAATAAATAAATAAATAAATAAATCAGGAAGGGGGCATATACTTTTTCACAGCACTGTCTATAAATATATATACATACAGTTTGTGCAGTGCTTAACAAATTCATTAGACCACCACCCAATGTAAGGTTTATGCCACAGCTGCCCTAAATTAACAGTGTTGGTAATTACCAAAATAATTTTTATGTTTCTGTAATGGTTAATCCACCAGTATGCACAAGCTCTTTAACTGAAATGATATTTTTAATACTTAAATATAATTATTGTTGTTATCCATGAATTCTCAAATTTACTGTTTTACAAAAAAGCAGAAAAAAAAATAGTTAAGCACATGATTATTTTTTGATTAAGATGCCAAACAGTTATTTTCTTGCATTCCTAAACATAAAGATTAGTTTTAGTGGTTGAATGCAAGAATCCAAACTGCTATCAAGGCCAAAGGAGGCAATACAATATATAGGTTTTTTTTTTTTTTTGGTTTTTTTTACATGTGAATAAGGACTATTTAGTGATTTCAGTTGGTTTGCCAAAGAAATAACAAAATAATTTTCAATTTTAAACAAGTTTTTGACAAATTTCTTAAATATTTGTGTTTTCTCATTTTTTAATGACAGGTGGTATAATAAATTTGTTAAGCTCTGTATGTATCTCACACTGATGAGCCAAAACATTAAAACCACTCAGAGATGTAGCGAATAATGTTGATTGTCTCACATCGTCTTATGTCAAGGTCAGCAGACAGATCTCAGACATTCCTCCATGGACACGGGCCGAGCAGGGGGTGGTTGATGGCGGTTATGGACCAGAATTTACATTCTTCCAACTTGGGACTTCTGCTTTGCGCCTACATGCCAGTAATCATTCATTCTAATGAAGAAGGAAGAAAATCGGAAAGAAGCTGAGCTGAAGGAAAAAATAACCATAGTGTCATACAAAGACGATAATGAGAATAAAACAAAATGAAAATTTGAATTGTTTTATTCTCAGTATCGTTGTCGGATGAATCATCGGTATGGTTCCACACCATAAAAGATCGGTCGTCAGAAAACCACTTTTTGAGCATTTAATTTAGGGCTGTGAGCAGCAGGGGGCACATTATGGCATTTAAAGTTAAAACCAAAGCAGAAATTTGTATGGAGATAAGGCACAAA
Source organism: Gymnothorax javanicus (assembly GCA_029692085.1). Taxonomy (NCBI): domain Eukaryota; kingdom Metazoa; phylum Chordata; class Actinopteri; order Anguilliformes; family Muraenidae; genus Gymnothorax; species Gymnothorax javanicus. The sequence goes on from CM056199.1 coordinate 69,693,154, forward strand.
CATAATCTGGTGCACAGGTGGTATTACCCATTTTGAATCAATTTTCAGCTTTCCAAAGACTTTCAGGATTAAAATGAGTGCTTGTAATTAGCACAGATAGTTGTATGAATTGGCTTTCCTGACATGTATCAAAACTCTTTGACTCTGTCACTCAGCCTATATGTTGTACAGAAGTGAGATATGGGGTCCACTCAGTCAACAGTATAGATGGGTTGATAGTAGATGGGAGAAGAGTCCAGCTAAAACCCTCTCTAAAGAATTTTGTAAAAACTTATTACTCGCCCACCAAAATTCCCCTGGCAATGCATGCAGGGCTGAATGAGGCAGAGTTCCAATTCTCATCTAAATTCATATTGATTGTTTATTTAACAACACTGTCGGTAATTTTTCAGCTATCTTATGTCAACATACAATTCATTCTTACCAATGGGAAATTTAGAGTCTCAACTTAGCCCAACAGGCAAAATTCAAATGTAGCCAATAATTAATGCTTGAATCAGCCAATATGATTACAAACGTTGATGGGCCCGACATTAAAGCCTAGAGTTTGCGGAAAGATCAGCAAAAATGCAATAAAAGACAAAGTACAAAATGAAAAATAGTCTGTTTTTTCAGATGGATCTCTTACTCATTTTTTGCAGCAAAATCTGTGGCAAGGCTCGTTTTCATCTGATTGGCGTAAGATCGGAAATTACCCAACTCGGTGAAAACAAACGGCTGTCTCAATCGGTGATTGACTTTTCTTTATCGCCATCTGTTTTGTAATCTGTCGTGCGAAAAATTCATTTCACGTCCAGTGTGCAAGCAGCTTAATACTATTATTGTCACTTAGGTTTTATCATTTTTAGGGGGGGAAAGGATTACTGCCGGATTGCGATGATCTCGTGCTGAGCTAAGATCACATATTGAAAATAAATGTGTAACGTATCTTGCATTGTTGTCCATGCATGTTAATCCCAAAATTTTAAGCAGCAACAGGGTGTAATAATAGGAACACGCTATCCATCGTTTCTCTTCCCAATGATGCAGGCAGAAGAAATAAATGGGCAATACCGTCGTATTTCATTCCAACTTCATAAGTTTGAATGATCTGATGTAGTTTCGTTTTGAAATTCCATTCAAGTTTGCTAATGGTAATAATTCACAAATGCCCTAGCCAGCCAGCTAACTCATATTTGTAATGCTTAATATAGACGTAAGCGGTGCAGAAAACATGCCTTAAACAGCAAAGTAAAATGCAGATATAGGACAGAGGCTTCTTTCAACATTTTTAAAGGTGAGGAGAGGAGCTAATTTGTTTGAAGATTTGACTCGGCTGTGTTAAACCCACTCACGCCTTCTCTCCTCCCTCTTTGCCACTTGCGCCGGCAGGAGGGACAGAGGCGGGACAGGAGTGCTTGCGCCGGGCATGAAATTGCAAAATACGCCTGGATACACCCTGTTGGTGCGACGCTCCCCCCATTCACCACGCCTGTGCCGCGCCTGCGCCTGGTCAACGAGTTATGATGTTTCCAAGGGGAGTCATGTACAGTGAATAAAGGAAAGGGCCCTGACAGTTCCTTACGGTATTCAAAAGTTTACCTTTGAAAATTCTGAAGACTTGTTAGTCACCCTGACAAACTGAGGTCTGTCTAAGAGAAGACAACGAAAGTGCAAGTCCAGAAATACCAATTGATTTTTCTTGCCTACAAAGAAGAATGTGGTGGTCTATAATGGAAGCATATAGTGAACAAAATTAAAATGAGAATTCAATGTCAGAAATGCATTTTCAAGATACAAGTGCATTATTTGTTTCATAATGAAAATGCAAATGTAATCCTCCACTTTGCATTTTCAAGTCCATGTATGCAATCTTTATGACAAATTGAAATACATTCTTCATTTACATTTGTGAGAAGTGCCCTGCAATATCACTAACAAAATGAAAACGCTAATTGTATAAAGCAAATATTTTCTCAGAAATGCTTTTTCCTTCTCGAGGAGCATGCGCATTATTTGTATCAACACGAAAATGCTAAAGTAATCCTCCACTTGGCATTTTCAAGTCCATGTATGCAATCTTTATGACAAATTGAAATACATTCTGCATTTTCGAGAAGTGCCCGGCGATATTACTAACAAAACGAAAATGAAAACGCTAATCGTATAAAGCAAATACATTCTCAGAAATGCTTTTTCCTTTTCGAGGAGCACGTGCATTATTTGTATCACCACGAAAATGCTAAAGTTATCCTCCACTTTGCATTTGCATTTTCAAGTCCATGTAGGCACTGTTTTCATTTGCAAGAAGTACCCCTCAATATCACTAACAAAATGAAATCGAAAATGCTAATCTCATAAAGCAAACACATTCTCAGAAATGCTTTTGCTTTTTTTAAGAAGCAGAAGCGATATCTGTCTCATAATTAGATCGCTAAAGCAGTTCGCCACTTTTCTTTTTCACTTTAATGAGAGACTGCCATGCCTTGCTTTGCATTTTCGATTTCAAGGTCCCACGCGTTTTTCGTAACATAATTCAAATGTTAATGCATTCTGTTGTTGGCTGTGTGAAAAGGCAGGACTTCCCTTCTCAATTTGGTATGGATTGGATATTGACAAATACAAGCGATCTCATTGGTTATCAATCAGAGGGAAATTCCTGCTGTACAAGCTTGTTTGCTGAAGCACGAATGCTAACTTACATAGTTGGAGGCATAGACTGCATGGACGCACCCCTGGACATAAGGGAGTTTCATTGAGAGTATAACTAAAGTTTTCCCCCAAAAGATCCTGCTCTCGCACTCAACTAGCCCCTGTGTGCGCTTGGATTAGCGCTGCTTCCACTCAAACCGTGTGCTATGTTCGTTGCAAATTAATGGATAATGTACATTTTGGACACCATTCGATCAATTTTCACATAACTTGGCTCATTCTGTATTGTGTTGTCTTCAAAGCATTCTACATTGGACCCCGTGTGAATAAGTCTGAAATTTTAAAGAGGATGCTACTGAAGCTATAGCGGTGCAGCTCTGCACGTTTTCAGTATATTACCCAAATAAAATTTTTTTAAAATCACCCCAGGCTAAAGAAAATAATATGTCCTGACGACAAAGTCACTGCTCGAAAAGTGTACTCTTTGTACACTTGTGAAAATTCATAGCTTTTCGTGCAACAGATTGCATTCAAAGTCAATGCAAAGCTGTGAATACACGCGAGATCATATGTGAATGGTACCCAACTCTACCAATGAGTACCCATAAGTGAAGGTTAAGATCAGCGTGAAGGCTTATTCGCGGGACTGTGTGTTTGCGGAGGGGAAAAAGGAGGGAGCTAAATATAGATCCGGGTGTATAGCAGGGGGCTTAAACGTTTTACAGCTGCGAGAGATGAAGCAAGGACATCCACTATATATTGTATAAAATTGTGTTGTAGATTAAACTTTTTCATAGATGGCTGTACGGACTTGTTTGACAGCACGGTCATCAGTGTTGTGTCAATTCATGTTTTGCTTGTTGTTGGTTTGTTTAAAACCACTTAAACCCTCAATACTTTGTAACAAATTTGTCTGTGTAATTGGGGCAAAGGCCTGGGCCTACATTAAGTGGGTAGTATGGGTACCTTATTATTATTATTTGTACCTTGATCTTCTTCTGCCATGGGAGTCTAGTGCGCGACAGCTGAGGGAAGTGCATGCACATCCAAAGAGGAAATATCCGACAGGCGCAGGACAAAAATACATACGAGAAGAGAGGAAAAAGGATATGTCTGCACACTGTTCCATATGCTCCCAAAAAATGTTTTTATTATTGTATTTTTGTGTGATCCCCCTGATTGTAATTGTTGATCTTCATGTGTTTGACACTTGTAAAGTGTTCTCAGGAGTGACTTATACTTCCTGATTACTATACCTGCCCACTTCCGTGCTGTATTTATACCCCACCCCTGACACATGTTCTTATTTTAAATAGGCATGGGCAATACAAATGAATAAAATGACAAAATTTCTTGAGTTGCTGAGAAAAAAGTTTTTATTATTTTCTAATGATTTTTTGCAGGTAAGTACAGAAGACACAGACGAAGAGTTTGCCACAAGTCCAACGCCTTTACAGGAAAGGGTCTCAGAGCCACAGGGTCCCAAAAATGGCTGATTTCGGCATTTATCAACAAAACCCATTGTGAAAATTGGGGGGTGAAGCCTGAGGTCATTTTCGAAAATGCAGTCTACTCAGAAATAAACCTGGCCAAATTATCCATTAGGGTACCCTAACAGAAATAATTGATGCTGAAGTCATCAACCCCTTTTCTGAAGTACAGCAGCGCCCCCTAGGCCCTTTTTAATGGAAAATGCTTTGAATTTCACCCAATTATGTTCTTTTGCATTGATATTAAAAAAATGGTATGAATGGGTTGCCTGTGAAGTTTTTTTTGGATCAATGGCCTGCAAAAATGTCAAAATTATCGGTGGGAGGGCAAACATTAACGCTACTCGCCCATTACTGTATAAAATGCAGTGAAGTCGCTGATGCCGGCAGTTGTTTGCCCTCCCACTGCTATGAAACGTTCCCCTTCAATAACCCGTGGTGATTTAAAAAAAAAAAAAACACTGTTTTTATAATGTCCATATACCCTCCTCCCATGATAGTTTCAATGAGCTACTGTGAATAATTCATAGTAAAACACAGTGACGTGCAGTCGGAGGTTAGTTTGGCGAGGCAGAAACCTCCCCTTTGCTTGATTAACAATCAGGCGATTAACTAGTTTAGTAAGACTATTCGCAGAATGACCCAGGCCAGTTTAGGTTTCATGGCGTTATTACTCAGTATATCGAACCTGAAATGCTCACAGGACAGCAGATTTGTGCGTGCTTGCTTCCAGGAAGCCCGAAGCAATGTCATCAACAAATATTAAAACAGTTCGACTTATGCAGAGTTCAATGCTTAATCAATATACAATGTTATTCTCCTTTAAATACGCGCTTTTACACCCAAACAAAAAGCGGGCGCTTCTTTCAGTCTTCTTTCATAATCCGATTAACAAAATGTTTAAACGATATACAGAATTACCGAGAGCCGAGAATTTTTCCTAATTGATTATTCAGATTTCCATCTTCGCAGTCTCGAATTAGGCGTATAAGTGAATGAATCTTGTGACCGGTGTTCGCGAGGTGGCATAGGTAGCAAAATTTGTCAGAACACTGGTAGGTTTTGAGCATACAGCTGGTTTATTCCTTCGTATATTTTACTGAAACTTCACAAATAGGGTCACAGGATATTCTGTCAACTAACTATGTAGGTTCACAGTAAAAATACACTCACCTTTCTTGCTATTGTTGAGAAGAAGTCACGGCGAACTTCGACGAACTTCAACAACTTCTGTCGAACTAATTTCACATCCCTGGAGGTCTAGACTGGACGAACAGACTCGTAATTTCTCAAATTAGATGGCTGTAATTCAATCAGGGCCGTAGCTGGGATATCATGTCATCGCGGGCTATTTGAAATCTACCTCCAAAATGGATATTTTTGCCATGCCGTGCACTTGACAGTTTGTAAACACGGCGCAAATTGAGGTCACGCATTCATCCAACAGGCGAATAATAGCGCTGTTCAAATCGCGTTATTGGCGTATCGCAGAGTTCATGTATGAAATGCGGGTATCCTATTGAAAAGGTTGCTTTTAATCAAACCATGGTGTTCTTTTTGTATGAAAATGGTATTTACATCATTTTTTTATAAGTTTTCTGAGGCTTGTTTACCGCCCCAGTTCAGCTATTACGCATTCCATTAGAGTTTATGCAGAGCGTTGCCCATGCCTATTTTAAACACCTGATGAAGACCCGTTGAAACGTTGTGAGTCTAGTGCGCCTGCGCACGTGCACACACATACATACACACGATCAAAAGGTTCAGGTCATTGTTTTAATATGACACTTTTTTGTTCTTTTACAGGGTCACTTTAAGGAGGAGCCAGTGCTGTGGACAGGTTCACATTAAGGAGGAGCCAGTGCTGTGGACAGGGTCACTTTAAGGAGGAGCTGGTGCTGTGGACAGGGTCACTTTTAGGAGGAGCCAGTGCTGTGGACAGGGTCACTTTTAGGAGGAGCCAGTGCTGTGGACAGTTAATTTCTCTTTTTTTCATGGTATATTTCGAAGTATTGTTGTTGTTGAGTGTAGAACAGTTTTTTTTCACAGCATAACATATTGTTCAATTAGATCACCATTTTTTTTTATTTAGAAATGATGGAGACTTAAACAGGTCAAGATTGACTGAACAATGCTATGAGATGGTCATGCAAAAGTTGCAATTTTAGGACATCAACACGTTTAGAGCTCTTAAAGCATTATAGATTGAAACATTTGCACACTCGGTCACTTCCCTCTTTGTACTCTGATTGTCCTTGTTCCTTTAAAACTTGGGGTGCACTTAAAACACATTTGTCTCGAGATCATACAGAATCTGAACAGTTAGGGAAAATTGTTTCTTTTACATGTCTTGTTTGTAATTTATGTGATTTTCACACAGAGAAACAATATTTTGAACACCTTGGGAATCATTTGAAAAAGCACGAAACTATCCAGTGTGTTTTTAAAGGGTGTGACTATAGCACTTATATATATACAACCTTTGCCTCACATAAAAGTAGGAAGCACACTCCTCACTGCCTGGAGGATTTTAAGCAAACTATACTCCAGACGTTTCCAAGTCAGGCAGCAGATGATGATGGTTCATTGGTAGATGAAAGTTACGTTTCTTCTAATGGAACACTTGTAGGGCAGGGTGAAGACTTGGTTAAAGTCATTGTAGATGAGCTTGGTTGCTTATTGCTTAAATTAGACTGCATCTTCAATGTGCCAAGTAGATGCATAGATGAGATTATAGGGGAGCTTCAATTTATCACTTCCTCAGCATCTGCACCCGTAATAAAAAACATTGTCCCTAAGACACTAGAGGACCATAATTGCACTGTCGGAGAACAGGTGAGCACAGATTTGGTAAATAACATTCGCCAGTTAAATCCTCTTAGTTCAGCCTTTAGTGAAGAAGGTCCTCTTGGCACAGCATACCAGAGAAAAAGTTACTTAAAGGAACATTTCTCTATTGTTGAGCCAGTAGAGTACATACTTAATAGGAAAGAAGGAAAGTCATTCCAATACGTCCCAATTTTAAAATCCTTGTCAGAAATTTTGAAAGATAGTGACATTCAGGAGCAGGTGTTGACTCCAAACTATTCTCGTTCTTGTGACTATAGTAGTTTTCATGACGGTTCCCATTTCTAGGAAAATAGTTTTCTATCTGGAGAGGAGTTTAGACTTTCACTGCTACTCTACTGTGACGAGTTTGAAATATGTAACCCATTAGGAACCTCTCGTAAGAAGCACAAAGTAACCGGTGTCTACTGGGTGTTGGCTGATATTCCTGCTTTATTAAGGTCTACTTTATTGTCTATTTACTTGGCAATTTCACGTAAGGCAGATGACGTTAAGCAGTAAACCTCACAGATCTCACACAACCCTGTTTATCAGAGAATACATCAAGCACTCTAGCGAGAGGCCAGGAACCACGAGGAGCCGAGGCGTCTATTATTACAACGATGTCTCCAACTTTCAAGCTCCTACGCTTCTGGTTCCACTTCTGTCTTTCTTGAAGTAGAGGCAAGTACTCCCGCACCCATCTCTTCCAGAAAAGATCTGAGAGATAGTGAACTTGTCTCCACCTCCGTTTCACATACATGTCATGAGACGAAAACACTCATGGTGGCAAGGCCGGTTTTCCCTTTAGTAAAAGCAAATGGTTGGGAGACAATGGCTCTAAATCATTTGGATCATCTGAGAGCTTAGTGATCGGCCGGTCATTCAAAATGGCCTCCACCTCGCAAAACAAAGTCTGAAGCCCATCATCGTCCAAGAGCTGCTGCCTTAAGACAGAACTAAGGACTCTTCTCACCAGGCGGATCATTCGTTCCCAGACGCCTCCATGATGAGAGCCTGCTGGAGGGTTAAAGTTTCATCTAATTCCAACCAGTACCAGTGCTCCGCCTATCCGACTGTGATCCAGAGCAGCAAGGGCCTCCTTCAATTCCCTGTCTGCCCCAATGAAATTGGTTCCGTTATTAGATATCAAGCATGCCACTTGTCCTCTTCTACTAATAAAGCGCCGAGGAACGTTGATGCAGGCATCGGTTTCCAATGAAGCTGCCACCTCCAGGTGGACTGCTCTGCTTGCCAGGCAAGTGAATATTGCGCCGTAACGCTTACATTTTCCTCTTCCTTTTCGAACTTCCACGGGCCCAAAGTAGTCGACACCTGTGTTGGTGAATGGTGGTAAGTCAGGAAGGACTCTCACTTGCGGAAGGTCTGCCATCTTCTGTTCTAACGGTCTGCCATTGTAGCGTTTACAAAAATTACATTCTGCAATTAGTTTCCGCACAGCAGTATTGGCTCGTGTAATCCAGAACCTCCTCCTTATAGATGATAATGTGTGAGTGCGACCAGCATGTCCCAGGCTCTGATATACGTGCCTAAGGATGAGCTTTGATATGTGCTGCTCTTTAGAGAGAATCAACGGATGCTTAGTCTCCTCTGGCAAAGCTCCTTTACTGAGCCTTCTTCCAACTCTCAAAAGGCCGTCATCCAAGACAGGATCAAGCTTGAAGAGGGAACTTTGGCGACTCACTTTGCCTTTCAGAGAGGACAATGAAGCAATGTCCTCCTTAAACTGCTGATGTTGACAATAGCGAATGATGGCCATTTCCGCTTTCATGAGATCATCCAGATCCAAAAATGTCCTGCTTGGTTCTGTGCCAGCATCATTTCCAGCCTGCCTGATGCTCTTGCTGTTGTTGTTCAGAAGACCAGCTGTGGTTGCCTCCAATTGCTTTTTCTTGCGGACCCTACTTAACAAGATATCTCTTAATCTTAGAAGCCAGGCAGTGGACCTCTTCAACTTTTTCCAATCAGGGAAGTAACTAATGAACTGGTCAGTAGGTGAGAAGACATCACATGCACTGATGGCATCTATAGCTACCTCTTTTCGAACCTCCTGGTCATCCAAACTCAATGACATATCCACCACAATGTTAGGCCATTCCTTCTCATGCTTCCAAAGAAAGGCTGGATCCTTCAGCCATCTCTTATTCTTCAGAAAGTCCATCACCTTCAAACCGCGGGAAGCATCATCAGCGGGATTATGTTTGGAACCAATATGCCTCCATTGGCATGGCTCGGAAGCCTCTCTGATGGTGGACACTCTGTTTGCCACACAGGTGTGAAATCTTCTGTCCTCATTGTTGATATACTTAAGAACAGAAGTACTATCTGTCCAAAAGACAGAATTTTCTAACTGGAAGGCAAGCTCCCTTTTCAGCAGTAAATCCATTCGCACTGCAAGAACAGCTGCTGTTAATTCAAGACGTGGAATGGTTACCATTTTCAGAGGTGTTACTCTTGACTTGCCAAACAGAAAGGACACTTGAACACAGTTCTCATAATTCAGCAATCTCAAATAAGTGACTGTGCCATAACCATCTTCGCTTGCATCAGCAAAGTGATGAAGCTGAGCAACTCTGATCTTTCCATAATCAACGGGCTTAATGCATCTGGCCACTTTAAATGCAGCAAGCTGATCCAGGTCTTCTAACCACCCCTTCCACTTGCGGAGAATGTCAGGTGGCAATAAATCATCCCAAGCACAACTTCTCCTACAAAGTTCCTGCTGCAAGATTTTAGCAGGTAAAGTCACTGGGGCCAAGAAACCCCAAGGATCATAAACAGAGCAAATCAGTGACAGCATACCTCGGCGTGAGAAAGGCTGTTTCTTCATCTGCAACTTGAATGTAAATGAATCACTTTCCACACACCACTGTAGGCCTAATGCCCGCTCAAGTGGAAGTTGGTCATTATCCAAGTCCAGATCCTTGAAGTCTTTAGCCCTCTGCTTCACTGCAGTAGCCTGCAACACAGATGGACTGATGCTGATCCACTTCTCCAATGTAAAACCTCCCTTCTGACATAAAGCAGTAAGCTGCCTGATCATCTCAATGGCTTCCCCTTCTGTGGCTGAGCTCTTCAGAAAATCATCCACATAACAGTTTAGCTTTACTGCTTGTATTACCTCAGTAGTGAACTCCGTCTAATGGTCATCCGCAGTTCTCCTCAGTGCATAACTCACACAACTGGGAGAGGAAGTTGCACCAAACAAATGTACTGTCATTCTGTATTCCACTAGATCTTTAGTAACATCTCCCTTTGGCCACCACAGAAAGCGCAAAAAATCTTTGTCTTCCTCAGCAACCTTCACTTGGTGGAACATGGCCTGAATATCACCCATGAATGCCACAGGCTCTTCCCTGAAGCGAAGAAGAACACCAAGCAAAGAGCTGGTAAGATTGGGACCTGGAAGAAGTTGTTTATTCAATGAAAGACCCTGATAAGTGGAAGCACAATCAAATACCACATGGAGGTTACCCTTACGGGGATGGTAAACAGGGTGATGGGGAATATACCAAACCTTTCCTGCTTGGCACTGCAACTGAGTCTGAGGGACCTGCTCGGCATAGGAGTTCATGATAAGCTGATCTATATATGCAGAGTAGTCCTTATGTAAATGCTCATTTTGAAGGAACCTTTTTCTCAAGCCTTGCATTCGTTGCTTCACAACAGCCATATTGTTAGGTAATGAAACATCTTCCTTCTTGAAAGGCAATTTCAATGAGTACCTCCCATCTTTCAATGCAGCTGAATGTTCCATGATTTCTAGAAATCTGATGTCATCTCTAGACATTTCCTTCTCCTCATTTTTTGAGTCACAGAAGTCATGCTGGTATTGAGAGGCCAACATTTTCTCCAATGTACAGACAGAGATCCTGTTCACTGTGACAGAGGGCAACTGTGCACCATTGTTCCCATTCAGTGGGCCATTAACAACCCATCCCAGTACTGTTCTAATAGCGTATGGGCCATTCCCACTGATATTGATGACCTCCCATGGTTCTCACAACTTTGGTGCGTTTGCTCCTATTAGCAGATCCACGTTTGCCTCTATACTTGGGATGTGCACCTCTGACAGGTAAGGCCATCTAGTCAGGTCCTTTACTGTGATCATGTTATCCACAGTGACTGGCATTTCTCTCTGCGTAAGAACTTCAGGAAGAGGGTAAAAATTATTGCTGTTCAATTCGGACACCTCCAAACCGGTTAAAGAATACGACACGACCCTTTCTTGCCCCATAGTTCGCAACAGAAAGCTGGTTCTTTTGCCTGTCCTGTTCAGCTTCTACATCAGACGTTCGGAACAGAAAGTGGCTGAGCTACCTGAATCTAGAAAGGCATGAGTTGTTATAATGTGACTGCCTGTTGCAGATTTTATTTTAACAGGAACAATAGATAAAACACATTTGTCATTACCGGCCCCTGTATGACCACATTTTTGAGATGAGGATGGCTGGCCATCAGAGGGCTGCTTTGTCTGCTCCTGAGCTACTTGCCTCTTGATATGAAGCACAGTGGGATGACCTTTACTACAAACTTTACATTTCAAACGCTTGTCACAGTCCTTACTCATGTGGCCAACACATTAACATGCAAAGCAAACCCCCTTTTCTCTTAGGAAAGAAATTTTATCCTTGTGCATTCTTTTCTTAAACTGCTGGCAGTCTTCCAATGAGTGTTGGCGAGCACAGCAAAGACAGTGGTCATCAGCAGCCCTTTGCTGCCCTTGTCCATTTTCATTTACATCTGCAGATGCTACAGCAGTGGCTACAATGTTTCCCTTCACATGACTTCTTGATTTTGACTTCAATTTATTTAGTGGCTTTACACCAGCTACACCAGAGGTTTCCTGTATGTCACCGAACAAAGGGTCAGAAAGAATTTTTACTCGCTGCTCAATAAACTGAACTAAATCTAAAAAGTGAGCTCGGTCATTGTTGGCTTCCATTATATTATGTGCAAAAGTTCTCCAATGCTCCCTCATTTTAAATGGCAACTTAGACACAATTGATCTCATATTTACAGGCATGTCAAGTTCTTGCATATACTGAAGTTCTGCCATAACGTTACTGCAGCCACGTAAGAACAAGGAATATGCTTGGAGTGCTTTAACATCCTCAGATTTAATGTTTTGCCAAGCCAGCGCTTTTTCCATGTAAGCAGTTGCAATTTTATATGGATTACCAAAATGTTCCAGCAATAGACCCTTTGCCACTGTGTAGCCATGCCCGGGTGCCATGTGCTGACAGCTGCGCACTAATTCCTGCAGCTGTCCTCGAGTAAACTGCTCCAAGTAATAAAGAGAGTCTGCACTTCCTGCCTTCTGCTCTACTCCTTGCTCAAAGGCTCTAATGAATGCTCTGTACTGTAAAGGGTCTCCATCAAACACAGGAATATCTCGTGGAGGCAGAGATGTTAGGTTTTGTTGCTGTACAAGGGCTGCCGTGATGTCATTTTGCCTCTGCATAATAGCAAGCATATCCCTGGATGGAGTTTTCCCAATTTGATTGGTAATGTGCTGTCTTTCATTTGTCACTTGTTGCAATACTCCTTGCTGCTGTTGAACATCATTGCCTTCATGACAAGACTGGTCAAAATTGGGCTGATGCCTTAAAGAATCTGCACACCACTGCCTTGTTTGCTTTGTACGTGCATCCAGTGAAAGAGAATTGTTAGGTAGTGAAGGTCCTTTACTTATGTCAAGCTGACATGTAGACTTTGGCAACCCAGGAACAAATTCCTTAGTCTTAGCATTCAGAACACCGACTGACTCCATTTTATGTTTCTCCCTTTCCAGGTACGAATTCATTCCATTGGAGAGGGCTGATGAGCCCTTCTGCTCTGAAGCTTCCAAAACAGCCAGCCTTGCAGCTGATTCAGCCAATTCAGTCTCCATATCCAACTGTTCTCTTTTCCTCCTCAGTTGCTGCTCTTGCTCCTCAAGTTCATGCTTCTGTTTTAAAGCTGAAGCTCTAGCCATCAGTGCAGCTCTATTGGCCTCGGCCTTTACTCTAGCAGAGGAGAGGCTGCTTCTCCCACTGCTCCCACTCTCTCAACCAGAATGTCTACTACCAGCATTAGAAATGCTATCATTTGGATTTACATCATTTTCAACATGATCAAATGAATTCATGACATTGGAACCCTTATTTAAAACCTCAGCATTTGAAACATTTGAAACATTAACATTTGCAGTACATGATAAAATCCAAGATTTGGTTTCAGCAATACATTCATCATTAGAAATCATTTTTGCTTTAAACCAAGTTTCATGTTTTTCCTTTTCATCAACAGGCAACATACTCAACAGTGATTCATTAATACGTTTTGCATCATTACACGTCATTCAATTCTTTAAGAGCACTCTGAACTTTTTCTTTATCTCTCTGTAAACCTTGCATCGATTTTCTAATGCTGGACGCTTTATCCAGCTTGGCCTTTCTGTCAGCTTGTAACGAAATTATTTTATCAACCAGGTCATTTGCACGCTTATGAGTCTGTGTTTCAACACCGTTTGCCACACTGGCTTTACTTGTGGTTTGCACATTAGTCTCTGTAGACAAGTTTAATACGCGAGTTTCCATGACAGTCAATCAACGACAGTTCGCAATAGTAACGAGATGACGACGCAGTTGTTTCAACGCAAATCCATGAATTGCCGGCCGGCTTACAAACTTAGAACCCAGGATTGTGTGCACACATTTTTTTATGGCCATATAATGTAGCGCTACAATACCTTGCTTTCAAAGTTGGGCGCCATGCAGTTGAGTCGAGTCAGATGTTAAGAACGATCCACTTGTGTGCGTTGCAAACTCAAACCTCCAGTAACGTGCTTCCAGTAATCCACAGCAATCCAAAGGCTTAGCGGTTCCAATGTGCCAAGTACTGCAGCCAATTCCCCAAGTGTCCACGAACGATTCCAGTGAGGCGCGGTTTTCGACTTATATTAAAGAAGGTTCGGCCCAATACTAAACCCACTGAAGTGTCTGTTCTCCCCGGCAATGACTAGGTACGACGCGCTTGTTTCAAAAGTTAAAATGTCACATTTATTAAGCATCACTTTAAAAACTACTACAAAAGGCAAATCAATTAAACACTGTGAAGGCCTACTGCGGAGCAAGGCAAAGCAAAGCATAGAGACAAGCGAGAAGCAGGAAGCGGTCGAAAACCGTTTGCCCTTCCGGGGTCACACACCTGCCCCGGCACTGCATAGGCCTACCTAATATACCTGTTTGGCTCACATACAGTGCCACCCAGTGTATAAACAAAAAAAAATTCAATACACAATATATATGCAACATTTGGCTCCTACAGTTCCTTTATTAGGTAAAATAAGACAAGATTTAGAATGATGGAACTCACTTCCTGTTTCTTGGCTGGGACGTGTAGCCTTGATAAAGATGATTGTATTACCCAGACTGCTTTATCCCATTCAAATGATCCCTGTATTGTTCTCAAAAAGGGTTCTTTAGGATTTGAACAGCTGGCTGAGTTCTTTTATTTGGAATAAGCGCAGGCCAAGAATCAAATTGGCTGTTTTACAACTGCCAAGTGCAATGAGTGGTTTGGATTTGCCAAACATTAAAATATACCAATTGTGTGCTCACTTAAAGTTCATATCTGAATGGATAAAAAACAAATCCTCTTGTATCTGGCTGCATATTGATTCATCCTTATCAAAGTATAAACTGCAAAACATGTTGTTCATTAAGAGCTTTAAGAATATTACAGATAACTGTTCTAATCCAATAATACTTAATGCTTTAAAGGCATGGAGGTCAGTGCGATCTCTAGAGGGAAGGTCTAAATTAACTTCAATGTTTACTCCTATAATTAATAATCCAGATTTTCTACCAGGCATACTGGATTCTGGTTTTCAGCATTGGTGTGACAAAAATATAAGTATATTTGGGGACTTATTTCAGAACAATGGTCTGATGTCATTTGAACAATTAAGAAATGTACACCAACTCTCAAAACAGAATTTTTTCCGTTACTTACAGTTAAGGCATTATATTAGTCAGAGTACTACCCTTATAGAACATCCAGAAGTATCTGTAATTGAGAAAATGTTACTATAGCAACCAGAAAAAGTGTCTTTGAGCTCTCTCTACAAGGTAATGTCTGATATTTCACCTACTGACACGCAGAGGGTTAAGGGTGTATGGGAGAAGGAATTATCAGTGGCTATTAATGACGAGGTGTGGGAAAGTATTTGGAAATATGCAAAGAAGATTTCAATATGCTCACAGACTAAGTCAATTCAAGTCAGAATTATACATCGAACTCATATATCTCCCAGCCGCAGGCATTCCTTTAACCCCTCACTTTCCCCTCTGTGTGTTAAATGCAAAACAGAAATTGGCACTCTAAATCACTGTTTATGGTCATATCGTATTGTGCAGAAGTGTTGGTCAGAAATACTTTTTGAAATGGATAAAATATTTCATAAAAACTTTGAGATGGATGCCATGTCTCTGATTTTGGGTCTGCCAAGTCAGATTTGACTAAAAGAAAAATTCTATTTTTGCTGCAATGGAAAAAATATATTGATAAATGGATTAGTGTTAAAGGTTGGCGATGGCGTCAACTTGTGTTTGACTTAGTTCCCCTTGAATATCTCACAAACATATTACATGCAAAGAAAGATCACTTTTACAAAGTCTGGCAGCCTTATTTCAATTACATTGGACCTGATCTCTCTGCCATTATTGTTAAGGGAGTTTCTTGAACCTGTATTTTGACCTGCTACAAACATACAATGGTTATTGCCTGTACCTCTGTTGATAATGGATCCCACTTGAGCTGTTTGTTTAGGTTTTGTTTTTGTTTTGATCTGTATGTTGTTGTGTATACTTGTTGACTTATTGAGTCATTTCCAATTTTTGTGATATTTTGTTTCATGTATAAACTAAGAAAATCAAATAAACATATATGGAAGAAAAAAAAACAGCTTGGTTATCCTCAAGTGCTGGAGCCCTTATTAACGGATCTGAAAAGCTTTGAAGAGCATGGTCTTTTTGTGCCCTGTCTGGGAAAAGTAATTAAGGGCACCATATTTTCTGTGATTGCCGACACCTTGGTGCCCATTCATTGGCGGGGTTTGTTGAAAGTTTCTCTGGGTCGTATGTTTGTAGAGTTTGTATTGGACAGCGATCCCAGTTTCAGGAGCTAGAAGTCAGGACAGGTGCATTCCCTTGTAGGACAAAACAGCAACACCAGTTGGACGTTGAAGCAGCAGCAGCAGCCGGTGACACCCCTAGCCACGGAGTTAAAAGGCAGTGTGCAATTACAGAAAGGTTGGATCAGTTTCATGTGACAACAGGTTACCCACCTGACGTACTGCACGATTTACTTGAGGGAATTGTACCTGTAGAATTAGCATTGTGTTTGGATATCTTGATAAAGAAAAAGTACTTCTCTCTTGAGGAGCTGAATGCAATAATCAAGAAATTCCCGTACAAGGGGAAAGACAAGACAAATTGTCCCACACGTATAGCACCAACCTTTGCTTCCCGTAAAACCATAGTTGACAACGCACATGAAAATTGGTGCCTACTGAGGCTGCTTCCGCTTATGGTTGGCTCCAGAGTACATGAAGAGGACCAGGCATGGCAGTTGTTAATGACACTCAAAGATGTTGTTGAGTTGTGCATGTCACCTACCCACACAGTTGAAAGCATTGGTCTCCTAGATAGCCTAATTGCTGAGCATAGATGTAGATTTTTCACTGTTTTTCACAAGGGAAGTTGATCCCTAAACACCATTTTGTAAAGCATTACCCACAGCTTATTAAAGCATTTGGCCCACTAGTGCTCTTATGGACGATGAGGTTCGAAGCCAAGCACCACTTCTTTAAGAAGATAGTGAGACAGACTTGCTGCTTCCGCAACATTGTGAAGTCCATGGCAACAAAACACCAGTATATGATTGCATACCATCTCCATAGTTCGAATGTCAAAAAACCAGCTGTCTCTGTATCAAGGATGACAAGAGTTCCATTTGAGGTTGTAAATGAGAACATTCAAGAATTTCTATCGCAGAGATTTCCTGAAGAGAAGACTGTTCATTTGACAAACAACGTAGACTGTCAGGGCACCAGCTATGGTATTGGAATGATGGTGGCATATGACTCCACTGGGGGGTTGCCTGACTTTGCTGAAATACTGCAAATCATGATTTTTCGAGACAGTGTAGTGTTTGTACTAAAACTGCAGGGTGCATGGTACTGGGAGCATTTTAGATGTTTCAAGTTGGAGTCCACAAGCACAGTCATAGTAATTGAGCAGTCTGAACTCACTGACACATACCCATTGGCTGCCTATGCAGTGGGAGGCAGTCGAATGGTTTCTCTGAAACACCACATCTGCTTGTCGAACTAGGTGAAGTATCATTGTAATAGCTTCTTGAACCCATTTTGTACCTTGTCAAAACATTTTTGTTTTTTTCTGTCAACAGCATGCATACAAGAGGCTCGACTGTGACCCTCTCACTCACAGGCCATCATAGCCTATTGTGAGAAAATATTTGCTCTGTCTAATCAAATTGTCCTCTTTTTATACTGCAGTTCTGCTTGCACACGTCTGTGATGATGTCTGCCCCGGCTCAACTTTGTGTTATTATTGAAGAGGATCAAGTCCACAAGCTAACCCTACCAAGTGGAATCCCTGGCACTGTGGATGAACTTTTGGCAGCAGCAAATGAACATTTTCAACTCCAAGGCAGTCTTACCGTGATGTACATGGACAAAGAATTTGATGGCCAGTTCTTCACTTTACTGTCAACCGAATCAATCAAGGACAAAGACACAATCAAACTAGTGAAAAGAGAAGAACCTGTTGTTATTACTTTCACTCCTTTTGATGAGCCAGGTGCTTCCTTCCATCCAGAGCCACTGGAATCATCTTACCTGGATGACAGTTCCTCATCTAGTTCAGCCGCCATCACTGTCATTTTACCACAGTCACCAGAGTATCGATCCAAACTGTGGCCATCCGACTTTCTGATACCCACCTTTTCTCCTCATGTTGCGATGTGCCTTCAAGCAGGTAACAAGGCTTATGAAAGTGATGGCTCTCTGCTCCAAAATCCAAGTATGAACTCTGATGTATTAGAGAAACTTGCTGAGGAGATATTTCACTACACAGTCTACCCCACTGGTCTGCAAATATCGGCAGTTACAGAAGCCCTGGTGAAAAGGCATCCTTGCCTGAGCGAGCCTGGGACCTCATTTTCCAGCTTGTACGGGTGGCAGTAGCGACTCAAATATAAGATGGCCAACTACCAATCAAAAATAAGAAGGTGTGATGTGCCATGTCTGGAGCTGGATATCAATTCCTTGAAGAGGAAGCCCAATGGAGAGCAACAAGCGGTGAAGAACTGCAAGAGACTGAGGAGGGCTACCTGCCTCCACATCCCAGTGGAGAGACTGGAGACAGTCTGGAGGTATGTTGGTCTGGGTGTGTGGGTGCGAGTGTGTTGGTCTGGGAGTGGGGGCAGATGTGTGTGTGTTGGTCTGAGTCTGGGCATGTAGGTGAGTCTGTGTGTGGGGGTACGGGTCTGGTCTAATTCCCCTCTTGTCCACTTGGAGGTCGAGAGACAAGAGCTTCTGAACAAAATGAAGAAGAAGGACAACAAAAAAGTAATTCAAGAGAAAATGGCTAAAACCTTCTCCGTTCGACAGCTCGAGGTGGTGACAAGTAGCCCAGCTGTCGCTGAATTCAAAGAGAGATGGCCTGCTTTGTTCTGTGAAACTGAGGTAAGCACTGGCAGATATAAAAATGTTAATTTCTCCACTAACCATTTGTTTTTAGAATACATATATTGAGTACTGCTGGAATGGATCACATTAACAATAATCTTGAAATACTCTTCTCTCAATGTTGAAATTGGAAGCTTAGTGTGCCTCGTTTTACACGGCGGCAACAGCAGCTACACCATGTCTAGCTGCTGGTTTTAGGTCATATGTAAGTAATGGACGCTGTCTGAGGATGCTGTAAGCGAGCTACAAGGGGCACCAGACAGTCATGTCAATATGCACAGTTTGCACTTATTGAGATAATAATTGTAAACAAGCTCAAATTACGCATATAGACATGGCGAGCTGGCGCCTTCTATGGGTCAATCACATAGTGTCCACATGTCACATAAATAAGTGAATGATCCCCTTAAATTGGCAGTGTTTGTCCGGTAATATCTATACAGTTCCTCATCATGATCTTAAACCTTGTAAATGTCTCTGTCATGTCTGCCTGTCATTGCCTGTCTGTCATCTTATGTCAATTCAGATCAAGGAGGAGTTTAGGAGGATTACAACAATTCCCCTGGAGCATAGATTCCTGTCCAAACTGGACCTGTACACACCAAAGCTCATTGCCTTGATGAAACCAAGGGAACCAAGTTGAGGCCACTCCTGAGTAAACTGAGTCAGGTGTGTTTTCTCTCTGTCACTCACTCACTCTCTCTGTCTGTCTCTCTGTCACTCACTCAATCACTCACTCACTCTGTCTCTCACTCTGTCTCTCTGTCACTCACTCACTCACTCACTTACTCACTCTGTCTCTCTGTCACTCAGTCTGTCTCTCAGTCACTCGCTCACTCTGTCTCTCTCTCTGTCACTCACTCTGTCTCTCTGTCTCTTTTCTGTCTCTCACTCACTCACTCACTCACTCTGTCTCTCAGTCTTTCTTTCTATCTCTCACTCAGTCTCTCTGCCTCTCTCTCTGTCACTCACTCTGTCTCTATCTCTGTCTCTCAGTCTCTCAGTCTGTCTCTCTGTCACTCACTCACTCACTCACTCACTCTGTCTCTCTGCCACTCACTCTGTCTCTTTGTCTGTCACTCACTCACTCACTCTGTCTCTCTGTCTCTCAGTCTGTCTCTCTCCGTCTCTCTGTCACTCACTCTGTCTCTCTGTCTCTCACTCTGTCTCTTTGTCTGTCACTCACTCTCACTCTGTCTCTCTGTCTCTCACTCACTCACACACACACACTCTTGCCCTGTACATACAGTATACTTATATGGCCAATCCTGGCAAATCATGGCACATACTCCTATGTACTCACCCAACAGTGCATTGTATTTGAAAAATGATTTAGTATTGACACAATATTAATCTGTCCACAGAACCTAAGCACTGAAGCAAGACGTGAAGCAGTTATCCGCGCTCTCATACTGTACCTTGGCGAGAAGGAGGAGGACCTTTTCGAAGATTGCTGGGTAAAGCATTATTTTTTTTTAACAGGCACAAGTACATTTAGTGAAGGCAACTGGTGTGCAGACCGACACCACTCAACTGGCATGTCATTCATCAGTGACGCCATTAGTCTGGTGCCATCTAATGGCCATGGCAACCCATCCCACTAGCCCTCCGATTTTTCATGCATCCACAGCACAACTGGCCAGATGATGCTGGTTCATTTGAAAATAGTTCTGACTCCATTAAGCTTGTTTTGTGCCACCTTGATGGTCTATCTAAGTATATATTCATTGTACCCTGATGATGAAAGAGTAGTAACTTCAAATGATTGAAACTATTTATTCTTTGCTGTCTTGATACAATTTTGTCATTTTTCTTGTTAATTGTATGCAGCAGGACAACCGCAGTGATGTCACTGTACATATCATCAAGGTCCTGGTCATCCATGGTGCTGATGGAGAGGACCCGGTGGACGCATCCATCATCCTTGAAGGCGTGGAGATGCTGTCTGGATGTCGCAACACTGCCAATGCGTGCGCGCTGCTTATGGGACTGGTCTACGCCCTCAATCTCGCATACCCAACAACACTGCGCTACACTTTTGAGGTATTCCAGAAACTTTTCCTTGAAATGGATGGGATCAAGCTCTCCCCAAAAGTCCACACTTTGAAGGTTAAGTTGCTGTCTTGAATGGTGCTAATACACACCCACACTCATCTGTTCCCTTTTTTTCTTCTCTTTTTGACACTTGTTGGTTGGAAGATAGTCTTGAAAAGAAAATGCATTGTTGAATCAATGCATTATGGTTTTACTCCAAAGTGATTGTTCAAATGTTGCAGTGGTACTTGTTATAATGTTGTCTTTCTGAAATGTGTTGTGGCACTTGTTTGCACTTGCTTCTCAAATTAAGATTTCATGGGAAAAATGCATCATTGGTGACAATGTTGTGATTGCGCAGTTTGAATGCATCAGTGTTTTAATACGCTTTTTACAAAGACTGTTTTACTTTAGCACTATTCCAGATGTAACAAACCACATTGGACATATTGACACTGTGTTCTGATACTGAACAGCAGGCATGTTTTTTTTTGTTTTGTTTTTTACATTCCATTGCATTTTATGTGAAATGAGTTGAGGCACTTAAGTTGTTGAGGTGGAGGAACAAAAGTAAAAATTCTGGCAGACATTTGTATTCATTTAATGTCAGGAATTGTGTTCCCATAATCTTGTTTGTTTAGTGGTGTGCACTGATCACATAGTAATTCTTTGCTTCACACAGTGTAAATGTGATTTTATATGATAGTAATTAGTAGATAGTCTATGTTGTAGTTTTGGGGTTTATTGAAGTTTTTGGAGGTATTTGACCTCATGTACAAAACATAGATGTGAGCATCTATCACCCATACCAATAAAGCCTTTTGAAAGCCTCAGACTAAGAAAATGAGTGAACCTTTCGTTGGGATGTTTGTCAAATTATTTCAAAGGTGAAGACTAACCAAAAACCTAATCAAGGTTGTTTTTTTTTAAAAAAATAAAAAAGTAATCATTAAATGCATGAAAGATTTACTTAGTATTTGGATGAGAGTAACTTGATTACTGTAACTAAATAGAACTAAACTCAAATATGTAATGGAGTAGGAGTTGCTTACTGTAATGTAGTAAGAGTTACTAAATATCTTCAAAAATGTTGCTTACTGTAATGTAGTAAGAGTTACTTAATATCCTCAAAAATATTGCTTACTGTAATGTAGTAAGAGTTACTTAATATCCTCAAAAATGTTGCTTACTGTAATGTGGTAAGAGTTATTTAATATCCTCAAAAATGTTAGGTTTAGTGGCAAGTATATTTTACTTGATACTGGTGAGTGAATTATACTTGATATTACAGCAGTAAAATTTACTTACCTAGTGTGAGTGCAAATAGTTAGGAGGATTTTATTAAGTATATCTTACAAGTTATTTTTTTCAGTGTTGTTTTGGGGGTTATTTTGTTTGTTATGAAAATGATATGGTTGTAATGTTTGGTTTCTGTCTGCTTGGCAGCTCTTACGGTGCATTTGTGTCAAAGGAAACGGACAGATCTACGAAAATAAAGGATCACAAACAATAAGTGACAAAGAGTCATGCTCATTCTAGCTGGGAATGCTACACAGAATTCTTAATCTCGCCATCTGGACTCAAAATATACGCTGCACACCCTAGAATGTTTTTGAACAAAAAATATTCCTGTTTATAGTCCGAATCCACACTGTGAGCTGCCTTTTACCACAGGGAAAGTGAAAGAACTTAGAATTCCTCCCCTTTTCAATGCGATTTCTTCATATTCTGCCCCACATAGTATGCAACAGTGCCATGAAAAAGTATTTGCCCCCTTCCTGATTTCTTATTTTTTTGCATATTTGTCGCGCTTAAATGTTTCAGATTTTAATATTAGACAAAGATAACCCGAGTAAATACAAAATGCAGCTTTTAAATGATGATTTCATTTATTGAGGGAAAAACCTATCCAAACCTACCTGGCCCTATGTGAAAAAGTAATTGCCCCCTAAATCCTAATAACTGGTTGTGCCACCCTCGGCGACAAGAACTGCAATCAAACGTTTGCGATAACTGGCAATGAGTCTTTCACATCGCTGTGGAAGAATTTTGGCCCACTCTTCTTTGCAGAATTGTTTTAATTCAGCCACATTGGAGGGTTTTTGAGCATGAATGGCCTGTTTAAGGTCATGCTACTGCATCTCAAGCAGATTTTAGTCCGGACTTTGACTAGGCCTCTCCAAAATCTTCATTTTGATTTTATTAAGCCATTCAGAGGTGGACTTACTGGTGTGTTTCGGATCATTGTCCTGCTGCATAACCCAAGTGCGCTTGAGCTTGAGGTCACAAACTGATGCTTGGACATCCTCCTTCAGGATTTTTCGGTAGAGAGCAGAATTCATAGTTCCATCAATTTTGACAAGTTGTCCAGGTCCTGAAGCAGCAAAGCACCCCCTAACCATCACACTACCACCGCCATGTTTGACTTTTGGTATGATGTTCTTTTTATGAAATGCTGTGTTAGTTTTACGTCTGATGTAACGGGACGCACACCTTCCAGAAATTTCAACTTCTGCCTCGTCAGTCCACAGAATATTTTCCCAAAAACCTGGGGATCATCAAGATGTTTTTTGGCAAATGTGAGACGAGCCTTTGTGTTCTTTTTGATCGGCAGTAGTTTTCGCCTTGGAACTCTCCCATGGATGCCATTTTTGCCCTGTCTCTTCCATACTGTTGAATCATGAACACTGACTTTAACTGAGGCACGTGAGACCTGCAATTCTTTAGATGTTGTTCCGTGCTCTTTTGTGTCATCGATGCACTCTTGGAGTAATTTTGGGAGGCCAGCCACTCCTGGGAAGGTTCACCACTGTTCCAAGTTTTCTCCATTTACAGGTAATGGCTCTCACCATGATTCGCCGGAGTCCCAAAGCCTTAGAAATGGCTTTGCAACCCTTTCCAGACTGATAGATGTCAATTTCTTTGTTTCTCATCTGTTATTGAATTTCTTTAGTTCACAGCATGACATATTGCTTTTTGAGATCTTTTAGCCTACCTCACTTTGTCAGACAGGTTCTATTAAAGTGATTTCTTGATTCAACAGGTCAGGCAGTAGTCAGGCCTGGGTGTGGCTAGCGAAATTGGACTCAAAAAATGTGGTTGATCACAGTTAATTCATGATATAAGAAGGGGGGGCAATTACTTTTTCACATAGGTCCAGGTAGGTTTGGACAGCTTTTTCCCCTTAATTAAATGAAATCATCATTTAAAAACTGCATTTTGTATTTACTCAGGCTGTCTTTGATTAATATTAAAATTTGTTTGATGATCTGAAACATTTAAGTGTGAAAAATATGCAAAAAAGTAAGAAATCAGGAAGGGGGCAAATACTTTTTCATGGCACTGTAGTATGCAAAGAGCATGCGCACTCCAAATCTCGCTTTTTCACGCCCTTAAACCGAAAGGGTCTATTAAGTTGTGAGGTTCAGGTGCGGCCCAATTGTAGAGTATCCCTTTTTATCAATTTGTAAACCCCAGGACCAATCAGCGACAACTGCTGATAACATTAAAGAAGTCGTATGCAAATGTCTGTACTTTAACATGTATAAAGTTTCCCATGAAATTAAAGAATTTTGAACTCTGCATCATGCTATTGTTCCCACGGCCGGCTGTGTAATAAACTTTTTCCTGCTTTTGCTACGAACATCGGAGTCTGCTTCTTCATCGAGACAACGTTCTTGGTTTTTTATTAATTAACCAACAGTGTGTGAACCTAAACCTCATTTGAAGCTAACTTTTTATACTTGTTTGTAATTTGGATGCTTGGTACAACTATTCAAGGTAACGGAACCTACTGTCTGTAAAACCTGTATTGCAGGGTAACGTTTGTCTCTGTTGTTATGATGACCGCTTGGTTACTACTGTATGTTAGTTTGCATTCCATGCTACTTAAAAAATGCTCCCGGTTAATTTATACGCCGTAATTCAGATTGGTATGCTTGTGTTACTTTGGTTAGCATTAATGTGGTAGTTTCATCATAACGTTACCTGACCGTAGCCGCTACAGTTGAAGCTAACCAGAGAGGTGCTGTGCATGTCTGGAAAGTTGGGCTGATAAGGCTGCAGTTAGACCAGTCGTGGGCTTTGCAGAGCTTAGGGTATATGTTTGGGTTTGTTTACTGCTGCTGGGAAACGATTGTTTTACTTATCCATGATCGGGGTCAGCCGGGTACTTTGCCGTGGTGTGGGCTAGCTCTCTGATCCTACCGCGGTGAAAGCAATCGCGAAACACTCTATGACGTGTCTGGTATAACAAACAATTTCTCTGCATTGCCGTGGCGGAATTTCATCCACCTTTGAAAATTGTTCTGGCTAATAAAAAGCCGAAAAAGAAGTGGAGGTCGGATACGGATTTCCGGTAGAAGTTATGGATTCGCTAGCTCCACTTAAGCAACACTTACACAGTTTGTGTGTTTTTGCTATGAACTCATTTAGTGGCTTGGTGTCGGAATAGTGTTTTGTTTTGGTAGAAATGGTTAACAAGAGCAAAGTTTTAGCAAAGTTTCCTCTGAATAGCTAAGCGAGTATATAACATGACTGTATAACAGTACAACTACAATCACATGCATGCAAGGTGAGACAGTACAAGCAAAACTATGGAATCAGGTTTGTGTCAAAAGTCGCGAGCGCAAATTATATTACTCCGCGCGCATAGAATAGCATATCCGCACAAAAAAATTGGCAGCGAGCGCACAAAGCAGCCAGCACGCGCGAGGAAACTTCTGCTTCGCGCGCGCTGGAGGGAATGCATTCTCTCGCAAATTCATATTTCCCTCACGATGCTCATTTCTGCTTGCGTGAGAAAGCATGCACGCTCGTGCAGGCCATATCTCCTCGTTCAAAACTGATTTCTGCTCGCGCAGGCCATATCTCCTCGCGCGAAACTCATTTCTGCTCGCGCGGAACAGACTTTTGATATTTAGGGGTGGAGACCAAGGGAGGCCGCTTGCCCTCTTATGATTGGTCACTTTCAATACGATCACACCCACACAACCTCCGGCAACACCTTCCATTATCTAATGTAAAAAAGCCAGATATAATTGGCAACATGTTCGGCGCTGAAGATTAATGAGGTTATCAATCAGTAAACTGTTAATATTGGTGGACTAACTTAATGGCTTACTTACCGATTATGCCACGATGGACCGTTATTCTGCAATGTGTGCAATCGCATATCATTTTTTAGATTAGTAGCCAGCTAGCTAGCTAACTTTAGCGAGGGAAAATCTTAGCAAATAATCATCATATGTTTGCGATATTGTTTTGTTTTTGCTGAACGTTATTAGCCAGACCCTATCTGTCATAGGCAGGAACCTTATGGCTATACTTTGCGACGCTGTCTGCCCCCAACTCGTTTGTTTAAATTCTTGGGACGTCGGAGCAATCGCTATTTTACACGTATTTCAATCCAGGTGGCTTCACCATCATGCTGAAACAGGCTGACTGCTGGTCAGCTTATATTCTGCCAATTACCGTGAAGGAAATGTCAGTATGATTATGGACTGCCTGTACTAATATCTATTGCTAACTGATTGTGTAATGAGGTTATCAGTAAACTGTTAATATAGGTAGACTAACCGAATGGGTCACTTACCACATATCTTTTTTTTTTATTATTTTAGCAGCTAGCTAGCTAGCTAAAGTTAGCGAGGGAAAATCTTAGCAAATAATCATCATATATTAGCGATATGGTTTTGTTTTTGCCCTTATGTTATTAGCTAGCCCTGATCTGTAATAGGCAGAAACTTAGCTGATTGCTATGCTTTGCGGCGCTGTCGTGCCTATCCCCACTTGTTATGATTTTTGGGAGGTGGGAGGAATCGCTATTTTACACGTATTTAAAACCGGTTGCTTCACCATAAAGCCGAAACAGATTGACAGTTGGTCGGTCTATTTTCTGCCTATCAACGTGAACGGAAACAGCAATATGAATGAGCAGCCAACTCAAAGCTGATTTTATTTACACTGGTTTTATTAATGCGCTGCCATCACTACTGTCGTTTTCAAAAGGTCTTCAGTCCGTAAAGGTGTCCCAACCGGGTTTTTTTTTTCTTTTTAACAGCCAACAGCACACCTAGCCTGTTTAAACGTGCTTCACTGTACTGAACAGAAATTTCACCTGAATAAATGCATCAAATAATAGACTCAGCCAACATGCATGCGACCCAAGGTTCCCGAATATTATGTCTGAAATAAAAATCGAAGTGACGGCAATTCGTCAGTGTGAGAAGGAAATTAAATCAAAGAACAGTGTTAACGCTAAATAATAAGAAAGACCTAAGGTGCGGCATTACTTCGTTAATTTATCATACAGACAAGATTCTGGTTGTATAACTTAACCAGTAATTATTCTAATCGCCATTGTTAAGAGTGATGGGCAGTTTTTTAAATGATCAAATTTGATGGCATGAATTATCCCAGGTTAAATATAAAATTGACTTTAGGTCTTTCCTGTCATTTGACATTGAAATGGTTCTTTGGCTGATTTAATTTCTTTCCCATTCCGGTAACGTTTTTTCCATTTTTGTTTCAGACCTCACATCTGGGAACCTGCGCGCACGTTGGCTGTATAATCTATTGTTCAATCTTTTATTTGATGCATCTATTTAGGTTAAATTTCCTGTAAGACAAACAGTGTCCATATAGGGGTGCTGTTGTCTGCAAAAAAAAAAAAAAAAAAATCGATTCAGGCAAATAATACGCTCGTCGTTTACGGACTGAGGTAAGATCTTTTGAAAATGACAATGGTGTTGGAGATGCATCAAATCTTACATGGGCTGATAATGCAAATACAATCAGTTAGCTATAGATAGTAGTACAGACTGTCCACATTCATATTGACATTTCCTTCATGTTAATTGGCAGAATATAAGCTGACCAGCAGTCAGACTGTTTCAGCTTGATGGTGAAGCCACCTGGATTGAAATACGTGCAAAATAGCGATTCCTCCCACGTCCCAAGAATTTAAACAAACAAGATGGGGGCAGACAGCGTCGCAAAGTATAGCCATCTGCTAGGTTCCTGCCTATGACAGATAGGGTCTGGCTAATAACGTTACGGCAAAAACAAAACAATATCGCAAACATATGATGATTATTTGCTAAGATTTTCCCTCGCTAAAGTTAGCTAGCTAGCTGGCTACTAATCTAAAAAATGATATGCGATTGCACACATTGCAGAATAACGGTCCATCGTGGCATAATCGGTAATTGAGCCATTAAGTTAGTCCAACAATATTAACAGTTTACTGATTGATAACCTCATTAATCTTCAGCGTCGAACGTGTTGCCAAAAGCTTATATTGGCTATGAAATTATATCTGGCTTTTTTACATTAGATCACGGAAGCTGTTGCCGGAGGTTGTGTGGGTGTGATCGTATTGAGAGTGACCAATCATAAGAGGGCAAGCGGCCTCCCTTGGTCTCCGCCCCTAAATGTCAAAAGTCTGTGTTCCGCGCGAGCAGAAATGAGTTTCGAGCGAGGAGATATGGCCCGCGTGAGCAGAAATGAATTTCGCTCAAGGAGATATGGCCCGCGCGAGCAGAAATCAGTTTCAAGCGAGGAGATTTGGCCCGCGCAAGCGTGCATGCCTTCTCACGCGAGCAGAAATGAACTTCGCGAGGGAAATATGAATTTGCGAGAGAATGCATTCCCTCCAGCGCGCGAAGCAGAAGTTTCCTCGTGCGTGCTGGCTGTTTTGTGCGCTCGCTGCCAATTTTTTTGTGCGGAGATGCCATTCTATGTGCACGGAGTAATATAATTTGCGCTCGCGACTTTTGACACAAATCTTACAAAATACAAATACAATACACTAAAATTTCAACTTGCCACTCATTGACATCTTACTGTGAACGTTGCTGCAATACTTCAATTGCTTCCTCCTCCCGTTCGGGGTCGGATTCGGGATCAAACAAGTACAGTCTTACAGCATTAGATGCCGCGGAGTGCTGTCCTGAAAAGCCTGCCATCTTGGTTTCCTTGTTTTTCGGGTCTGCATCCTCCCCCGGAATCGAAGATGCCAGGCAGACAATCAGAGCAATGCCTCATTAGCATAGCCTCCCCGCCCACTCAAAACAGCTCGTGTTTCAGGCCGGCACAAACGGGGTGAGAGAAGAGGTCTCACTAGGCCTGGATGTGTGTGGGGTTTTTTTTGTAAGTGAATTCTTAACATTATTTTAAAGACCCATTGGACATATTTTACACAACTAAACACAGCATAATAGGGGCCCTTTAAAAATGCACGTTTTTAAATGAAAAGAAAATAGAGCAATACTGCTAACTTCACAAACTGCACTGATTTCGTTCAGAGATTTACTGACACACAGACGCAGTGTTGTGAATCAGCCTGCGCAGGTTCCATACCAATTGTGTTATGTATAACACGGTTATATAAATATAATGTAGCCTATAAAACCTATAAAACGACAGTATGAAAAGTCGAATTTGGGCTTTGAAATGAACAGGAATACCTTTGGAATACTTCGACAAGATCATGTATTCTGTATGTATTCTGTATGCTGTATTCTGATGCCATTTTCTCATACTTGCTGTGGACAGACTATCTTCTTGCTGTTATATGCCAGTCTTATAGCATTAAAGAATCAAATAAAGTTGGTTTTCTGTTCTTTGAATGATTTTGAAATTTTCATGTTTGTGTCACACTTTTGTTACCCAGTATTGTGAAAAGACACACACACACACACACACACGTGTGTGTGTGTGTGTGTATATATGCGTGTATATATATATATATATATATACACATACAGTTAGATATAAAGTCTATTGAGCAAATATTTTGATTAGGGGTCAAAAAGTGAATAAAATGCAACATCTGCCAACCGTTTTTGGTGTTATACCTTTATTGTTTTAGCTGCAGTACTTTTACTACCAAAAAGAGAGAGGGAAAAAAACATGCCACATGGCTTGCCTTGGAAATTCAGTGACCAGTGACCTTCTCAAATTTTGGCTCTGCCCATCCTAGTAATTGCAGACAAAAAAAAAAAAGATTATTTAATATAAAAGATATAACGTGGCAACAATACAATATCATGTTTGGTGATTGGCTGCAAATATATTTAAAGAGCCAAAGGTATAAAACCTTATTAATCCCAGTTTACCTGATGTCCCAAATTACCTGACTTACATGTATTAATATAAATGTTCTCACTCTTTTGGACTCATAAATTACTAAATTAAACATTATAGCAAGTTATTGTAATAAAGTCAGTGACAAAAGTGAGCACCACAGAGGCTTTATGCAGTGATGACAAGCAATCTACAATGGGAGACAGGACACATGAACATGAACACTGAATTTTATATAGCGCCTTCTTATAGACACTCAAAATGCTGTACAGTCATATGGGGCAATCGCCTATAAACAAAACAAAGATTGTACAAATTAGGATTGTGAAACTTGTGACCTCTGGTGGTAATAATCCAGAACTGTGAGAACCTCTGCTGATGCAAACTTTTTTAGAATTCCTCAATTAGAGAAAGTGAAAAAAATAATTAATTAATGAGTAGAAGTAAATAGAGCTAAAATGTTGGGGCTGTCCATATACACTTTTTTTTAGTATTGGTGCAATAGCCCCCGTTTATCTTCATCTGATTTGGAGGAAGTGAACACTTAATGCACCCAGATTCACGGAATCAACTTTAACAAAGGAACATCTGAACCATCTTAAAATTGTGGTTACATACTGCACTGTATGTTAGCAGTTCTATTTAGGGTTGTGATTTGTAACATATTCGGTCATTTTTCCGAAAACCCGTAGTCTGTTCATTTTTGGCGGATAACCTGCCCCACTGATATATAGAAATCTGATTAACCAGGATAAAATGATTATATGATTCACTATAGAAAGACCCTGTAATGTTGGCAGCCCTGATTGTACTAAATCTATAAAGCTGAATGATTCGTTACTTTAATGATATGTTCTCACATTTGTTATTGTCGATTTTAATTTTTTTGCAAAGGTTTCCTCTCGTTGAACCATTTCACCGTACTATACACCATACTATTCACCAATGCATTCAAAATCAATACAAAACAGTTTCAATAGAACATGTAAATAAAAATGAGTTCGGCAGCATCGAATTTTTCTCTACTTGAGCCGGTGCTATTTTGTTAGATTAAGTTGGGCTTGACATGATAATATCGCAAGAGCATCCTTTTTGCTAGTTGAGTGCAGGTTTGTTATAAAGCGTAATGATTCCCTTGACCTCTCTTATGGGGCCTGCAGTAACAATGAAGTTTTAGAATTGAGACGAAGATGTGATTTATAATGCATTTTGTCTGCCCACGCGTGAAAGTGTCTTCCGCTTTAATCTGGAGGGCAGAATATGAAACTCAATTATTTGGCTGCCTCAAATTCAGCTAAATGGCCAAAGCAATTCGATGATTTACGTTTAAATTTACGTAATTCACTGACCACCTTCGGCTACATAGAAATGGCAGAATAGGTATGGTGCCCAACAGAAATGGATGTTAATTTTCCTGTCCACAACACAGCAAGTCTTATGTAGCAATAGTAAGCAAAAAGTGAAATGAATACGCAAAGCAGAGAAAGAGCAAATTAACAAAATAGATCAACATATTTCGAAGTAATGGAAGTGGGTTGAGTTTATACAGCTGTATACTATAAACAGTGATGTGCTGCCATCTTGTGGTCATATGATGGAAAATGTACTTCAGCCTCCAAATTAATCTTTTTTTTTTTACCTCCTCCAAGGAGGTTATGTTTTTGCTGGCGTCTGTCTGTTTGTGTTCAAGATACTCAAAAAGTAATGAACAGATATCTCTGAAATTTTGTGGGTGGGTTGCCATTACATAAGGGATGGACCCTATTGATTTTGACCATGATCAGTCAAACAATTGGCATGGCGGAGATATGCGCGCTACCAAGTGCCCTACTAGTGTTTTTTTTAATCACCCAGAAATTGCAAGAAAATAGAGCTGTAGAGGAGATTAAGCTGTACAATATATGACTTAATCTGGGCAATAATGAGCTGAACAACCGTGTAAAACAGCAGATATCTGCATTAACACAAAATGTACAATGTTGCCACAGTGCAAGCAGATGTTTCTGTTAACAAATGCTGACTGCCTGATTGCAGTGTCCCTGGAAAGGTTTTGCTGACCTTGTGCTTGTCTCAACAGGAAACAGGAAATATGCCTCTCTGGGTTTCACAAGCACTGGAGGGGGAAGCAAAGTTGTTGCCTGAGCCAAGAAAAACTGGGAGGAAGTGAAAGTAGAGGGCAAACTACATGACACAATGTAACACAAAGATGCCAAACTATTTCTCCTTCAAGTAATCTCTGTCCAGGGTAACTTAGACTGCTCACAGACACCTGGACTTGGAGCACGTGGCACAGTTATGTCTTCCCAGAAAGTGCAGCTTGGAATTTAGGAATTGTGGCTCCTCTCAGCCCGCCCCCCCAGGCTCTTCAGGGCTGCGAATCCACTGCAGGCAGCCAGCCAAAAATCTGATCCTACTCGAGCAGGGAAACAATGCTCTAACAGCCTCCAATAGGGTGAGGGGCTGACCATTTCACAACTGAAAAGAGAAACTGGAATCCCTTCACTGGGATTTTTAGCTGCGTATTTCAAAAGTGAACCTACCATAGATTCAGGAATTCAGGGCCTCATGAATAGATCTCACACTGGGAACCACAAGACCCCAAAAATCTTTGGTCAGTTTTCCTGTGATTCTCCATGCAAAACTAAGTTTTATCAAGGACTTAGCTTGACTTGTGTCTGTGAGTTCAGTCCCCCTCCTCCCCACACCCTAAAATATTTTCAAGGACCCCGTCTGGGATTTGAGTGTCCAAAAAAAAAAATTAATAAGAATT
The DNA here is from genome assembly GCA_029692085.1 of Gymnothorax javanicus. NCBI lineage: Eukaryota > Metazoa > Chordata > Actinopteri > Anguilliformes > Muraenidae > Gymnothorax > Gymnothorax javanicus. The sequence goes on from CM056199.1 coordinate 69,725,771, forward strand.
GTAAAAACATCCTAAAAATTCACATGCCTTGGTTGTTTTGTTTGCTGTTCCATTACCAGATTTGTACTTTATGAGGATAAAATAAAAAAATAAATGTATCATGAATAGAACCCAACAATGCCCAGGTTAGAATCGGCAGAGTGACTGACTGGTAACAGCTGAGCTTATTATCATTCTAAATGTGTTGCCTGCTACATTTTAATGCATGCACTTTCGCCCCATTTTACACAGAGGTGCACCTCTGTTGAGTAATTCTGTTGCAGGCTTAAATTCTAGACGGGCCATAATTATTGTAAGGTGTAAGACTGACAGCTATATATTTGAATGTGAATAACAAATTCAGGGAGCATAACAAGCGCAGTCATTTCAGCAACTTGCTGAAATAAACTGTATACATTTATGGTTCTGCATATAGTAAATAACATGCTTCAAGGATGTGTTCTTTCTAAATACATTAATGTATATACAGAGGCCATGTGTCTTTCCAGTAAATAAAAATTTATTTAAAGATTCTGATTCTATCCTTTAGTTGGTAACTTAAGTTCTTCCTGGAATGAGGTGAAAAGTTTTTGGGTTTCAATTTCAATGTGAGCAAGCTATTTTTATTTCTCTCTGATGCCAAAAACAAATCCCTTCTGGACAACCACTGAAACCTTACACAGCCCCAAGATATGCTACAAAGCAAGACAGAAATATCTTAAACACCAATGTTTTACTTGTCAGTAGAGGAGACTTTAGGTCGGGATTGTGAAAATGAGGCAAATTTTTCTTGCTAAGTTCTTATTGGAAAATTCACTGTGGAGCAAAACTGTTCCCCAAAATGTAGTATTTACTGTTAGCACTACAACTGCCCCACATGAGTGCCCCACTTAAAGTCCATCCCCTGCGAAAGTTTCTTTAAATTCTTAAAACCAGTTAATGTGATGGGCAAGTGTTCTTTTTTTCCCAGACCACTGCAGTTCAGCAAACAACAAGTCAGTATCTTCCTTGTGAAAGATTATCAGCTTTGTAAGTTATTTGTAACCTCTAAGGATAGTTAAATGCAGAAATACTTTTACAAGTCTTACTAATTGGAACAAGCTACCATGCCTTTCTCTCGGTCTGCAGGATTAGGACCTTGCTCCTTATAATCACTCATTAGTCTGCAGTCTGTTCCTCTGCCTTGTTTATTAGGAACATCTCCCAAGCTTTCTGCAGTCATCGAGATTGGGACTGCTTTCCTGTTAAACACCCCAGTCCTGCCATCTGATAGTTCTGCTCTGGCGAGTGTGTACTCCTTCTGGCTACTGCCTCGGGATGCCTCTGGCCACACCCGTACACTCAAGCATGCTCCATCTGAAGTGAACTGTCCCATTCTTTTCTGAGCTTCATCCCTCTGTCATTACAATACAAAGCCCAGTTCCAATGAAGTTGGGACGTTGTGTAAAACGTGAATAAAAACAAGATGCAATGATTTGCAAATCTCATAAACCCACATTTTATTCACAATAGGACAGAGACAACATATCGGGCTCTAATTTCTTGGCGCAGCGTGGTGTAGCCCACGCAGTGGTAATTTTGTCCAGTGCAGCCCTCGCAGTGGTGATTTCGTGCGGTGCAACACCGTGCGCAGCCACCTTGGCAATTTGGTAGACGGACGTGTGCCGAGATGGGTGTGGCGGTGTAGTAGGGGGAGGTGTCACATATTCATCATGACGCAGTGACAATTTCGTGGATCAAGGCTCCGCCGAAATTGCGCAGACAGCTCGCCAGCTCCAACCTGGTTTACTTTCTATGCAGTGGTAATTTGGCTGACCGGCGCACAGTGCACACACGTCACCGAAACCTCACAGACAGGTTTCCAGAATGTCAGGCACATTTCAATGCAATAAATAATTACAGCAAACACCATTTAATGTAACTATCTGAATCAGGACATATAGTATCTATATCGATTGTCCTGATGTCAGATAAAAGGCGGTTGGTACGAGTAATGGAAACTCGACCTGGCTTAATCAACGCAGCTGAATCTGTGATGCAAACTAACGACTTAACATCCTTCTCAGCCAACCACAAACTGCCTCGGCATCAGGCAGTGTGTATAATGCTTGCGTTCTATGCTCAGTAAAGCCGCTTGCACACTGGACGCGAAACAAATTTTTCGCACGACTGATTACAGTCAAAGTCAATGCAAAGACGTGATTACACGCGTGTATTTGCATCTTTGCATTGACTTTGGATGTAAGCAGTGTCTACGTGTCCGAAAGTTGGACAGGGTTTTAATATATCTGTGTCCACCAGTCGGATGGTTTCAATATAACTCCGTGTCCGACAGTCGATTATTGTTTTTAATTTCTTCAAATCTACTGCATCTTTTAGATATTAAACGTGAATGTTTTGATAAGAGGGCTTAGTTCTTCAAGATGAGTACCGAGAATTTCAATGAATGTTTCTGTTTAAGCTCTGCTCAAAAAAGTGAGTCGACATTGGCGCGGGACTTCGTGCATTTATGACGAATTTAGCGACTGTCGGACAGAGATCCTAAAATACTCCGTGTCCGAAAGTCGTAAAAGTTCTAATTTTTCGAGTATTCCAGGAATTATTAGATGTACAAACTTGGCCATGTTTGTGTTCGACCTTCACAGAATGCAAATTGATAGCTATCGACTTTTTCTTGGTCTTTTTACTCGTCTGTTTTCTTCCGTTGAAGATAGACAACAGACTTTATTCGGTCTCTCTTTTGAAGATTAGTCAGATGGATCGAACAGATTCACGCTTTATTTCCACACCAGAGATAAAATAGTGCTTGTAGTCAGTGAGCAAATCAATTCCATGACCATTGACATTGTGAATTAAATATAGCATGCACGATCAAGACTGTCCGACGCAAAATGCAAAATACTCCATGTCCGGTAGCCAGCAAAAAGTAAAAGTATTGATATGAGAACAGATTTATAACGAAATAAAGAATAAAAATATATCACCAACAAACAACATCCAAAAAAGATGGCCTGCAAATAAATAAATAAATCGCAGTGTTCATTGGATGTTCTGTTTGTTGTTAAAATGTTTCTTTTTATTCTTTATTTCGTTATCAATCTGTTCTAATCGTCCTCTTTTTTTTTTCATTTTGCATTTAATATTCGACAGGCATTGTACTTTGTCCCCGCCAATGTCGACTCACTTTATTGAGCAGAGCTTAAGCAGAAACATCGATTGAAATTCTCGGTACTCATCTTGAAGAACTGAGCCCTCTTATCAAAACATTCATGTTTAATATCTAAAAGATTCAGTAGATTTTGAGAAATTAAAAACAATAATCGACTGTCGGACACGGAGTTATATTGAAACCAACCCTGTCCGACTTTCGGACACTGTCGTGCGAAAAGTTCGTTTCGCGTCCAATGTGCGAGCGGCTTAGTACTACTATTATTGTCACTTAGGTTTTGTCGTTTTTAGTGGGGGAAAGGAATACAGCTTGATTGCTATGATCTCGTACTGAGTTAAGATCACATGTTGAAAATAAATGTGTAACGTATCTTGCATTGTTGTCCATGCATGTTAATCCCAAAATTTTAAGCAGCAACAGGGTGTAATAATAGGAACACGCTGTCCATTGTTTTACTTCCCAAGGATGCGGGCAGAAGAAATAAATGAGCAACCGTCGTATTTCATTCCAACTTCATAAGTTTGAATGATATGACGTAGTTTCGTTTTGAAATTCCATTCATGTTCGCTAATGGTAATAATTCGAGAATGCCCTAGCGAGCCAGCTAACTCATATTCGTAATGCTTAATATAGACGTAAGCGGTGCAGAAAACATGCCTGAAGCAGCAAAGTAAAATGCAACATTAACGCATCATGCAGATATAGGACAGAGGCTTCTTTATTTCAACACTTTAAAGGTGAGGAGAGGAGTTCATTTTATTGGTGAAGATTTGACTCGGCTTTGTTAAACCCACTTACGCCTTCTCTTCTCCCTCTTTGCCACTTGCGCCGGCAGGAGGGACAGAGGCGGAACAAAGGAGTACTTGCGCCAGGCTACGCCGGACACAAAATTGCAGCATATGCCTGGACACACCCCGTTGGCGCGGCGCTCCCCCATTCGCCGCGCCTGCGCCTGGTCTACGAATTTAGAGCCCATCATGTTGAAAGTCAGACAAACCTACCATTTCATGCAAGATATTAGCTCATTTTGAAATTGATGTCAGCAACACATTTAAAAAAAGTTGGGACAGGGGCAACAAAAGGCTGGAAAAGTAAGTGGTACTAATAAAAAATAACTGGAGAAGCATTTCGCATCTAATTTAGTTAATTGGCAACAGGTCAATAACATGACTGGGTGTAAAAAGAGCATTTTGGAAAGGCAGAGTCTCTCAGAAGTAAAGATAGACAGAGATTCACCAATCTGCGAAAAACTGCGTCTAAAAATTGTGGAACAATTTCAGAGAAATGTCCCTCGATGTAAAATTGCGAAGACTTTGAATATCCCATAATCTGCAGTACAGAATATCATCAAAAGATTCAGAGAATCTGGGGAACTGTCTGTGCGCAAGGGACTAGGCCAAAGGTCAATATTGGATGCTTGTGATTTTTGGGCTGTCAGGTGGCACTGCATAAAAAACAGGCCTGACTCTGCTCTGGAATTCACCGCATGGGCTCAGGAGCACTTCCAAAATCATTGTCTGCGAACACAGTCCACCATGCAACCCATATGCAAGTTAAAGCTGTATCATGCAAAGAAGAAGCCATATGTGAACACGATTCAGAAATGCCGCTATCTTCTCTGGGCCATAGCTTATTTAAAATGGACTGAGGCAAAATGGAAAACTGTTCTGCGGTCAGATGAATCAAAATTTGAAATTCTTTTTGGAAACCATGGACGCTGTGTCGTGCAGACTAAAGAGGAGAGAGACCATCCAGCTCGTTATCAGTGCTCAGTTCGAAAGCCTGCATCTCTGATGCTATCAGGTTGCATTACTGTCTATGGTGTGGGCAGCTTACACATCTGGAAAGGCACTATCAATGTTGAAAAGGATTTTCAGTGCCGTGAAAAAGTGTTTGCCCCCTTCCTGATTTCTTATTTTTTTGCATATTTGTCACACTTAAATATTTCAGATCATCAAACAAATTTTAATATTAATCAAAGACAACCCGAGTAAATACAAAATGCAGTTTTTAAATGATGATTTTATTTATTAAGGGGAAAAAGCTATCCAACCCTACCTGGCCCTATGTGAAAAAGTAATTGCCCCCTAAATCTTAATAACTGGTTGTGCTACCCTCGGCGACAACAACTGCAATCAAACGTTTGCGGTAACTAGCAATGAGTCTTTCACATCGCTGTGGAAGAATTTTAGCCCACTCTTCTTTGCAGAATTGTTTTAATTCAGCTACATTGGAGGGTTTTTGAGCCTGAACGGCCTGTTTAAGGTCATGCAACTGCATCTCGAGTGGATTTAAGTCCAAGCTTTGACTAGGCCACTCCAAAATCTTCATTTTCTATTTTTTAAGCCATTCAGAGGTGGACTGGTGCCAGCGTGTTTCGGATCATTGTCCTGCTGCATAACCCAAGTGCGCCTGAGCTTGAGCTCACGAACTGATGGTTGGACATTCTCCTTCAGGATTTTCCGGTAGAGAGCAGAATTCATAGTTCCATCAATTTTGGCAAGTTGTCCAGGTCCTGAAGCAGCAAAGCAGCCCCAAACCATCACACTACCACCACCATGTTTGATTTTTGGTATGATGTTCTTTTTATGCAATGATGTGTTAATTTAACGCCTGATGTAACGGGATGCACACCTTCCAAAAAGTTCAACTTTTGTCTCGTCAGTCCACAGAATATTTTCTCAAAAGTCTAGGGGATCATCAAGATGCATTTTGGCAAATGTGAGGCGATCCTTTGTTCTTTTTGGTCAGCCGTGGTTTTCGCCTTGGAACTCTCCCATGGATGCCATTTTTGCCCAGTCTCTTTCTTATTGTTGAATCATGAACACTGACTTTAACTGAGGCAAGTGAGGCCTGCAGTTCTTTAGATGTTGTTTTGGGTTCTTTTGTGACCTCCTGGATGAGTCGTCAATGCGCTTTTGGAGTAATTTTGGTTGGCCAGCCACTCCTGGGAAGGTTCACCACTGTTCCTAGTTTTCTCCATTTGTTGATAATGGCTCTCACCATGATTCACCACAGTCCCAAAGCCTTAGAAATGGCTTTGCAACCCTTTCCAGACTGATAGATGTCAATTTCTTTGTTTCTCATCTGTTCTTGAATTTCTTCAGTTCGCGGCATGACGTGTTGCTTTTTGAGACCTTCTAGCCTACTTCACTTTGTCAAACAGGTTCTATTGAAGTGATTTCTTGATTCAACAGGTCTGGCAGTAATCAGGCCTGGGTGTGGCTAGTGAAATTGGACTCAAAAAATGTGGTTAATTACAGTTAATTCATGATTTGAGAATGGGGGGCAATTACTTTTTCACATCAGGCCAGGTAGGTTTGGATAGCTCTTTCCCCTTAATAAATGAAATCATCATTTAAAAACTGCATTTTGTATTTACTCGGGTTATCTTTGTTTTATATAAAAATTTTTTGATGATCTGTGTAACGGAGCTGCTGGCCCGTTACTGAGACTGTGGTGATTATTGAACTCTGTCCAGAAAATGTACGCCTCCCTGTCAGTTACGCGCCTGTGACTGCTGTTGTAAGTCGGCGAAAGCTGGGACAAGCGTCTTTTTAATATAATGGCATGCATGTGAACGTGTAGAGCTAAGTTTTTAAAAACTGTTTTTACTTTGCGCTCACCATTAGTTTGGCCAACTAATGGGAGGGGGTGAAGCTATGGTCAAAACAACATCTAGCCACAGTTTTACTTTGTTCAGAATGTTTTAATGTGATGCTAAAGCAGAGGAAAAATAAGCGCTTGCTACCTGTTTGTTCGGTCAGACAGCGGGATGGTGATTTCCGGGGTGGACGGGAAACCAAACAGAGCACTCGTACACCAGTGCACATGTAAGCAGTAAACTGTGGGGTGGAATATTCCAGTTCAGGGAATGAGCAGAAAATGCTGTAAATTGCTCGGTCTGCTGCAATAATAATTGTTTATGTTTTTGATGCTTGAAATACTACTATTCGTATGTATGTCCAAATGAATACTTAAATTATAAGTACTGTGCTGTATAATGGATGGCAAATGTTTTGGTTTCTCCCATTAAGGGGAAAAGTATTTAAAGGGCTGCTAAGCATTCAGTTGGGGTTGGTTGGGTGGAAGGTTGGTCCTGCAGTGTTTTTTTTTAAAGATAGGAATTATTGGACCCATTGAAAAAAAATGAACTGTTATTTGTTTTTATTTTTTTTCCTTAAAAGTCTATCTTAGTTTTTTTTATTTTTGATCGCTTGCACTGTAAATAGCCTTCACCTTCACCAGCACCTCTGGGGAAAATAAAATACAATTTTTGCACATATTTTGGTTTGGTTGACTCCATTTTTGGATTTAGACCTTGGCTGCTTTGGGTTCCCCCTACAATCTGAAACATTTAAGTTTGACAAATATGCAAAAAAAATAAGAAATCAGGAAGGGGGCAAATACTTTTTCACGGCACTGTAGAGGTTTTACAACAACATATGCTCCCATCCAGACAATGTGTCTTTCAGGGCAGTTCTTCCATATTGCAGCAAGACAATGCTAAACCACACACTGCATCCATCACAACAGCATGGCTTTGCAGTGGAAGAGTCCGGGTGCTGAACTGGCCTGCCAGCCGTCCAGACCTGTCATCACTGATAGAAAACATTTGGCCCATCATAAAATGAAAAATCTGGCAAAGAAGACCCAGGACTGTTGAGCAGCTAGAATCATTCATCAGACAAGAGTGGGACAACATTGCCCTCCCAAAACTCAAGCAATTGGTCTCCTCACTTCCCAGACGTTTACAAGCTGTTGTTATAAGAACAGGGGATGCTACACAATGGTAAACATGGCCCTGTCCCAACTTTTTTGAGGTGTGTTGTTGCCATCAAATTCAAAATGAGCTAATATTTTTCATAAAATGGTAAAATGTCTCACTTTCAACATCTGATATGTTGTCTATGTTATATTGTGAATGAAATACGGGTTTATGAGATTTGCAAATCATTGTATTCTGTTTTTATGCACATTTTACACAACGTCCCAACTTCATTGGAATTGGGGGTGTATTACCATCAATAAACCCCACTACTGGATTGTATTCAGTCTCTGCATTTGTTTCCTGGTATGGATCGTAACAGTACAGTCTACACCAAGGAATGGAACCAGCAGAGATGCCTAGCCCAGTTGACACCCTGTACCAAAGCATGCTAACTGGTCAGCAGGGGGAAGAACTCCACCAGCTTTGCCGGTCTATTGGAGCCCTCTCGAAATCAACTTGTGGTTATCAAGATATTTCCTGGGACTCTGCCGCCGCCGCACAAGCAGCCAGCTCTACTCTGCAGCAAACCCTTCACGGGACGTTCCAGAGTGGTTTTTGTCGTGACCCGCCTCTCTTAACATGCCAGGGATGGGGCTGCTATCTGTTGGGAGGCAGGAGATCCTGCAGTCTAAACCTATGCTGCTTTCGCTGAGAAGGTGAGGAAGATGTTTGACCGGTCCTGTTCCAGCCATGCTGCTAGCCGGTAGTTGCTTCAGCTGCACCAAGGCAGCTTGTCAGTATCGGAATACCTCATCTGCTGACAAACTCTGGCTGTCTCTACGTGCTAGGACTCCTGGGCACTTCATGGCAACTATTTATTCAGCTTGGCAGAGCGAGTCCAGGACAAATTAACCACCGGTGGCCTTCACCCAGACCTGGACAGCCTCATCAACTTGGCACTCAGAATAGATGTCTGTCCACAAGAGAGGTGGCTAGAATGGTGGGCGAGGTTATTGACGCCTGCCCTGCTGGCTTCCCAAGATGCTCAACCCGAAGCTTCATCCCACCTGACTTCTTCAGTACCCATGGCTGTTGACCGGGCCTGGCTTCAGAGGCAGACCCCTGAAGAACAACTGCATAAAATTAAATAGAATCCATGCCTGTACTGTGGAAGTACCAACCACACCATTAATGAATCCCCTGCTCGGCAGACACGAGTCCCATCTGAGTGAGAGGTGCTGTCTGGTGCTGCTCACTCATTCTCTAATCCACTCCTTCTTACCTGACTTAGCAGGGTTGTCCCATCTCCACCTGAGCTTTAGTTGACTCGTGAGGGTCCCAAATGAACCACTGCCAATACCCCTCCAGTCCCAAGGTCTCATGGGGATTGCCCTTTCTGACGTCTCAGTGGTAACCCGGCCGGTGCCCATGCTGACCTCCGGTAGCCACTCTTAAAGAGTTGGCATTTCTCATCATGGAGTCACTGCATGCCCTGGTGGAATCGGGAGGGCTCTGGCTTGAGTGTCACAACCCTCCTATGGACTGGCCCTTGGGATCCATCCTGGAGTAGAGTTTTGTAATGATCGCCGTCTGAGTACTGTGCCTTTAAATTACAATTTTTTTTTGTGTTTGGTTTCCTTGGTAACGCGAGGTCAGAGTTGAGACTGATCATTTTTTTCCGGGCTGGACAGAACGCATGGACTACGCCAAGAGCTGTTTTTTCTTTTTGTCTTTGAGTGTGAACGACATATACCTAATGTTTGAGCTTCCCCTGCATACAATAAACGTGCAGTGTGACGGTAACGAGTTGTTTTGAGTCCTGTTTGCAACTTTATCGACCCGTGGAGAGCCCTCGGATCTCTACAAATGGCGCCCGAACCGTGTCTGTATTTCTGGCATCTTCGGATATAAAGTCATTCCCGTGAGTTTTTTTCGTTCTCGGGGTTATTCTTGGGTGCTGCCGCATGCTTCTTCGTTAGACACTGGGACTTTTATGGGAGTTTCTGCGTGCTTGTGCATTGAAGACGGATTGTGTGCTGCCGGACAGTGAGTGATAGAACTGATTCTCCGCGCTGCGGTCTGCTGTGCAAGACGGAGTCAAGCTGGAACATTCGGACGAACACGGCTGCGGTAGACGTTTCTGAACGGTCACGGACTTTAGAGTCGTATGTCAGCTAAGTAAACAATTAAAGAGACACTGAGTTTGTTTTCTAACTGGACAGAAACTATTTTGCTCCTTTTAGTTGTATTTTTATTAAGAAAACACGCTTGTCTAAGTGTTTTTTTGTTTTTGGAGAATTTCAATATTGATTCTATCAGTTAAAGTTTTTGACACAATTTTTGTTTTTACTAAGGCTTCTTAAGGTCTTATTGTTTTAATAACAATTAAGTGGAAAAATATTATTTGGTTTAAGTTTATATCAGAAGTGTGATATGGCAAATCAGGATTCATTTTGGTTTGAAAGAGAGGTGGGAAATGATGATGTTACTGGGGCAGTAGGATCTAACGAGAGAAGTGTGCAACACCTTACTGAGCAGGTTAACCACTTAAGGTTACAGGTAGCTGCATTACAGTCAGGTTTGGATCAGTCACTTCAGTTACAGAGTGCCCTGCTACAGCGTTTAGAAAATCAGACACACCCCTTGCCTTTACCTGACACACATGCCACGCCTAAGTTTTTCACCTCCACACCAGGGCCACAACACATGACCCACCAGAACCATGCATACCAGTCAGCCTCCAGCCCTAACGTCAGCTCCATTGTGCATCATCCAAGACTTATGCCTGAAAGATTTGGTGCTGAGGGTGATATTCAGCATGATGACTGGCTTCAGTCTGTGTTTATCTACAAGAATACATGCGGACTTTCTGATGCCCAACTTTTCTTAGAGCTACCCAGACTGCTTGATAAAGAGCCAAAGAAGTGGTTTGCCGCCATGCCGCCTCATCTAACTACTTGGGCACAGTTTACTGAGCTTTTTTCGCCTTTTGCTTTCTCACCTGTTGGCAATCAGGAAATGATATGGCGTGGCATCTTGGATCGGGTTCAGAGACCAGATGAGCCCCTCCCCACCTTTGTTACTCACCTAGTTGGGGAGTTCAAAAGTTGAAAAAATCCCCTCCTGAAGTTGAACAAGTTGAAATAATACTCTGCCATGTGTCCGACCGATATAGGCTGGCACTTTATGGTTGTGCTGTGATGTCCATTGCTGACCTCCTTTTAAAAGCTCATGAGCTACACTCAGCTTTGGGTCCAATGCCCCCTTCGAGACAAGTTTCAATCCCTGCTGCACCCATGCGTCAAAACCTTCGCTGCTTTAACTGTTCAGCTCCTGGTGTCACAACCAAGAATTGCCAGAACTGTGCGGAAAGACAACGATACAGGGAGAAGGGACGGGACATGCTTGACCCTGAGTTGGGAGATGGTGCCACAGGAGCAGATGGAAAGAGTGCAAAATATGACCCTGGGGCTCGCCCTCGTAGTTAACAAAAACACAGTCGGAGTCATAACTATCAGGCTGGTGACAGTGAAAAACATCCCCCTGAGGGCCCACCCACTGCTAAGCTTCTGCAACGCCGGCCCAGGAAGCCAGTTACCTGCGACATCAGCATCAAAGATGTTCAGATAGTGGGGGTCGTCGACACTGGTGCCTCCATGTCGGCCGTTCGTGCTTCTACCCTGGTTGACCGTGGTACTGGACTTGACGCAGTGTTGCCATATAACTTTCGTGACCTTGAACTTGCAGATTCTACATGCTGTACCCCGACTGGACTTGTCTGGCTGCCCTTTCAACTGTTGGGACAATCATTTATTCATCGCTTTGCTGTGATCCCAAATCTTTCTTGCTCTCTTCTGCTTGCGACTGACTTCATGATCCCTGCTGACGTGCACATTCACCCAGCTTCAGGCAGGGTTTGGTTGGGAGACAATGCGTCGCCAACCTCAAATCTCGATGTTGGGGACATCGAAGAACTAGAGGGTCACATTACCTGCTTGTGGTCAAAAGACTCTGCAGTCGATTTTCGAGGAAAGGTGGAGGATGCCGCTCTACCTGAAGATGAAAAGACTCAACTGGCGCAGAAGTTGAGCAGCTTCTCTCACCTCTTTGAAGGTAAACTTGTACAGACTTCCCTGGTGGAACACAGTGTTGATACTGGGGAGGCCAAACCTGTTTGTCTACCTCCATATCGTGCCTCTCCAGGGAAAAGAAAGATAATAGAGGAGCAAATCGAAGAGATGTTGAAAAATGGCATTATTGAGCCAGCATCTGGACCATGGGCGTCACCTGTAGTAATAGTGGAGGTGCCGTCTAAGGAACCACGGTTCTGTGTTGACTTTCGTAAAGTCAGTAAGTCTACAGTCAAAGATTCATATCCTCTTCCAAGAGTGGATGAGTCCCTCGACTTTCTGGCACGCGGAAAATACATCTCAACCTTGGACTTAGCCCGGGGGTACTGGCAAGTGTCTATGGCCCCTGAGTCCCGTCCAAAGACAGCATTCATCTCACACAAAGGCTTGTACCAGTTCAAGGTCATGCCGTTTGAGCTGTCAAATGCGCCTGCGACGTTCCAGCGGCTCATGAACACGGTGCTGGCAGGCCTTATTTACAACTGTTGTGTGGTCTACTTAGACGATATCGTAGTGGTCTCACCAACCTTTGAGCAACACTTGAAAGACCTCAGCAGAGTGCTGTCCCGCTTATCAGATGCAGGTCTCTCCCTCAAGCTCGAGAAGTGCCATTTCTGTAAACCTTCTCTTCACTATCTGGGCTACGTTGTCACCCCTGAGGGCTTGAGTCCTGATGAGGGCAAAATAAGCGCCATCAAAGACTTTCTTCCACCATCTACAGTTAAACAAGTCGAGCAGTTCCTGGGGATGACAGGTTATTACAGGCGCTTTGTGTCTGGGTACTCAAAGGTCGCAGAACCTCTCATCTCTCTAACTAGAGAGGGCACCCCCTTCATTTGGACTGAAGAATGTCAAAATGCCCTGGACCTGCTTAAGTCTAAGATGTGCACAGCACCTATCTTGGTCCTCCCAGATTTTGAGAGACAGTTTGCCATTCACACTGATGCTTGTGATGTTGGTCTGGGGGCGGCATTGGTTCAGTGTGACACTGAGGGCCGGGAGAGAGCGGTGGCATTCGCGAGCCGCACTTTGCACATCTCAGAGCGGGCCTACTCTATATCTGAAAAAGAGTGCTTGGGTGTGATTTGGGCACTTGAACACTTCCGCCCCTACTTTGAAGGTTCTCATGTTAAGGTTGTTACAGATCATAACAGCCTAAGATGGCTAATGTCATACCCATCCCCTTCCGGCCGCCTGGCCCGTTGGTGTCTGAGACTGCAGGATTTTGATTTTGAGATTTTACACAAACCAGGTGTTTCAAACTCAGTCCCCGATGCACTCTCCCGCAACCCAACTTCGTTAGATGACCCTGTGGACCTGCTTCCCCCTTATGCCACTGTGGGTTCTCTGAATGTTCGTCACCAGCCTCTGCTGATACTAGATGACAAGGAACAGCTACGCTTTCTCCAGGATGGCGATGAGATCATCAGTACTCTACGCGAGAAACTGGAAAATGAGTCCTGTGTTGACTCTTCTGAGTTTTGTCTTCATAATGACATGGTTTACTTCAGAGACCAGAGATCCTCCTGTCGTCTTCATCCATACAAAGATCTTCGTTACTATGTCCCTTGCTCACTCCGCAACACACTCTTACAGTACTTCCATGACCACCCGACAGCAGGACACTTAGGTGTTACCAAGACTCTCTCTCGTCTTCAAAGGCGTGTTTATTGGCCAGGGATGAGAGGAGAGGTGAAGAAATATGTCCTCTCATGTGAGACATGCCAGCTCACAAAGCCGACCAATCGCAAGCCTGCAGGTTACATGCAGCCAGTTGTAGCCTCATATCCCTGGGAGTTTGCTGGTGTAGACTTTGTGGGCCCTCTGCCGAGATCAACACGTGGAAATGAGTACATTCTCGTTTTCATTGATTATTTTACAAAGTGGGTTGAAATATGCCCAGTTCGAGAAGCTTCAGCAGATGTTGCTGCAAGGAAATTTGTGTCGGAGGTCTTCGCAAGACACGGGGCTCCCAGGTACCTAGTGTCTGACAGAGGAGTGCAGTTTGTCAGTGGTTTCTTTGACTCAGTACTTGAATCACTGGGCTCTGTTCACCGGCTGACTACTGCTTACCACCCACAGTCGAACCAAACAGAAAGAGTCAATCGAACAATCAAAACTGCCATCAGGGCTTATGTGGGGACTAAGCACAGAGAATGGGACCTCTTCCTCCCGCATATCTCCTTCGCACTTCGAACAGCCCCATATCAGAGCACAGGAGACACTCCTGCTTTTCTCCTTTATGGCAGAGATCTCAACACTCCACTGCATTTGTGGCTTCAGCCAGATGAAGAGTGTGCTCCAGAGTCCATGGACAACTACAAATCCGAGTTGACTTCTATCCTACAGGATGCTTACGACCATGTACGACAAACTATGGCCCTAAGTCATGACACACAAAAGAGGCACTATGACAAAAAACGTCGCCACATGACATTCAAGGTCGGTGACCTGGTACGGCTGAAAGCTCATCCAAGATCCAACGCAGCTGTTGGCTTTGCTGCTAAGCTGGCACCAGTATTCAAGGGTCCCTACAGGGTTCTTCAGGTGATGTCGGATCTGGACTACAGGCTTGTGGATAATTTGTCAGGGGAGGACGTCGGTGTCCATCATGTCAGCAACTTACTACCCTTCCTCTCCTGGGACAGTGGCGCTCGGGCTTCACACAGCGTCCCACATGGCAGTACAGAGGTGGTTCCAGTGGGCCCTGACTTAGAGGAGCCTGAGGAGGTGGAGGAGTATGGATTCGACTTCCTTTTCGAGGATCCCCGTCATCTTCCTGACGGTGGTGCATCGGGCTCCTACATTTCACATGAACATTCCTGCCTTACACCTAAAACTCATACCTCACGCTATTTTCTTCGTCCTAGACACAAGTAGCTCCAGGTTGGTAGTTCACTAGGTGGCCCCTCCCTTATGTTAACCAAGGTCAGGGGTCCTGGTGGTTTTTGTTTGATCTGTTATGGTTCTTTAAACCACCTCTAAAGTATTACGATGTGGGGATGTTGTAGATCCCTTGTGGTCTGTGTTAATACGTTTTTGTGTTGTGTTATTTTATCATACGCATTCTAGTTTTAAGTTGTGAAATGAAAAGTGATACCGGTCAGTGTATAGTAACTTGCAGGCTGTGATGCATTTCATGTATGTCTTCATTCTGTTTCAACTGATGTTTGCTTCCGGTTTTGAAATGAACTCAAATATTATCTTTTTTGTGGCCGAGGACGGCCCATTTTTTTTTTAGGGGGGATATGTAATGATCGCCGTCTGAGTACTGTGCCTTTAAATTACAATTTTTTTTTGTGTTTGGTTTCCTTGGTAACGCGAGGTCAGAGTTGAGACTGATCATTTTTTTCCGGGCTGGACAGAACGCATGGACTACGTCAAGAGCTGTTTTTCTTTTGTCTTTGAGTGTGAACGACATATACCTAATGTTTGAGCTTCCCCTGCATACAATAAACGTGCAGTGTGACGGTAACGAGTTGTTTTGAGTCCTGTTTGCAACTTTATCGACCCGTGGAGAGCCCTCGGATCTCTACAGTTTGTCATAATCTCAGTCCTGCCTTTACAAAGCTTCCAGTCACACTCCACTTCCTTTCTCTGACCACCAGCAGGAGCCTCCAAACCTGAAGAAAGTTCCCCCAATTTACCAAGATCTCCATCTGTCATTCAGCAAAGCCCGAGCGACGTTACTTCCTCGACACTGACCTCAAGCCCGTAGCTAGGGGGGTTCAGAGGGTTTGAATGAACCCCCCCAGGGCCAAAGGTCCAGAAGTCCATTTTGTGTCCCCCTTTTACATAATGGTCAATAATTCTAAACTAATTCAACAAAATAAAATAAAAAATTCTAAACGAAACAACTTTAAAACATGTTTAACCCCTTTGCGCAGAGGCCAATATAATTCAAGATCTGAGCTTCACAGAGGGGGTGGAAAATGGTTTAAATGAAACGAGAGACTTGAAGGGTTTAGAATTTTATCATATTTCAGTTTCTTTTCATAATTTTTGTTCAGAGCAGGGGCCACAAACACAAAAAAACTTCATGAAAATTTTGCCAAGAAATTCCTTTTAAAAAACTGAGAGCTGAAAAATGGCTGGGAGTTAAAACAATACATTTCTGGGGTCATATATTCCTTGACCACAAGTGTACTTCATCTGGCAGTGGTTTTTTAAATTATCTACCATTTGTGAGCCAAATAAGTTGGTTCTCCATGTGGCTCCCCAAGCTGTCAGAGCCCTCAAAATTACACACTGTCAAATTATAAAATAATCAAATGTTTAACCAAAATCAACTTTTGGCTCATAAAGTTCAATATGAATTAATCACTTTCCAGTGGAATTTAGCAAGAGTTAATCACTGTAGGCGTGGATGGACATCAATAGTTGCCAATAACCTCTCCAATCCAAAAACATGCCTTCTCTCCATGAGAAAGTTCAGTTTGCAAAGCCGCATCAGCCAGAACACATACTCATTAAAGGAGCTGAATATTTTACGGTCAGAATGTTCACCCTCCGGTGAACAGCTTGCTATTTACAACCCCAATTCCAAAATAGTTGGGACAAAGTGTAAATTGTGAATAAAATCAAAATGCAATGACTTGTAAATCACACCAGCCAGTATTTTATTCACAATAGAACAAAGGTAACATAGTAAATGTTGAAACTGAGAAATTTTACAATTTTATCCACAAAATTAGCTCATTTCAAATTTGATGGCTGCTACAGGTCACAAAAAAGTTGGGACAGGGGCCTGTTTGTCATGGCGTAGCATCCCCTCTTCTTTTTAACACAGAGTGGAGGCGTCTGGACATTGAGGAGACAAGTCTCTTGACTTTAGTCATTGGAATTTGATCCCACTCTTGTTTAATACAGGCTTCCAGCTGCTGGAGAGTTTTGGGTCTCCTTTGACGGACTTTTTGTTTCATTATGTGCCAAATGTTCTCAATTGGTAAAAGATCAGGACTGCAGGCAGGCCAGTTCAGCACGCGGACTCTTCCACTATGAAGACATGCTGTTGTAATAGCTGCAGTATGTGGTTTTGCATTGTCCTGCTGAAATACACAAGGCCTTCCCTGGAATAGATGTCATCTGGAGGGGAGCGTGTGTTGCTCTAAAACTTTTAAATACATTTCAGCATTCATGGTGCTTTTTAAAACATGCAAGTGTCCCACACCATATGCACTAATGCATCCTCATACCATCAGAGATGCTGGCTTTTGAACTGAACGCTAATAACAGGTGGTCTTTCTCCTCTTCAGCCCAGAGGACACAAAGCCCATGATTTCCAACAAGAATGTCAAATTTGGACTCGTCTGACCGCAGGACACTTTGCCACTTTACTACAGTCCATTTTAAAAGAGCCTTGCCCCAGAGAACATGGCGGCGCTTCTGGATCATCATCAACAATGGCTTCCTTTTTGCATGATAGAGTTTTAGGTGGCATCTGTGGATGGCACAGCAGACTGTGTTTACAGACAGTGGTTTCTTGAAGTATTCCTGGGCCCATTTATTAATGTCAATGACAGAATCATGCTGTTGAGTGATGCAGTGGTGTCTGAGGGCCCAAAGATCACAGGCATCCAGTAAAGGTCTTCGGCCTTGTCCCATACACACAGAGATTCTTCCAGTTTCTCTGAATCTTTTGATGATGTTATGCACTGTCGATGATGAGACCTTCAAAGCCTTTGCAATTTGACGTTGAGGAACATTGTTTTTTAAGTATTCCACAATTTTTTTTATGCAAGCCTTCACAGGTTGGAGAGCCTCTGGCCATCTTTACTTCTGAGAGACTCAGCCTCTCTAAGACATCCCTTTTATAGCCAATCATGTTACACACTTGATGCCAGTTAACTTAATTACTTGCTAAATGTTCTTTCAGCTGATTTTCTTATATATGAATTGCTTTCTCAGCCCTTTTTTGCCTGTGTCCCAACTTTTTTGAGACCTGTTGCAGCCAGAAAATTTGAAATAAGCTCATTTTGTGGATAAAAATGTAAAATGTCTCAGTTTCAACATTTGAAATGTTATCTATGTTCTATTGTAAATAACATATTGGCTCGTGATCTGAAAGTCATTGCATTTTGATTTTATTCACAATTTACACTTAGTCCCAATTATTTCGGAACTGGGGTTGTATCCATATTAGGGGCGGGAACGTGTACAAAAAATTCTAAATGTGTTCACGCTCCATGTAATTGCGTGTACACATGTACACGTCTCTTCAGAGTTTGTGGATTTTGACCGCTATAGTACAACCGTTGGAGGGCACTTTCACCATTCCAATAACACAGTCCGCGCATCCATTAACGCAGTTATCAGCCAGATACGTTTATTAAATCAATAGACGGTAACAGTGAATTTGTAGGTTACTCCAATACAAAATTACAGCCTACATCAGATTGGCATAAAATCACAACTAAATGAATCATGTTAGGCCCTTTCACCATTGTAAATGAATTAACCATGAACGAAAATCATCATTTTGACAAGCAAGAACATGGACATGAATGAATTCTAACAGTTTAGCTCTGCTTTTTTGTCATTGTCCTTATTATTGTTCCTTGTTTTTGAACTATTTGATTTGTAAACTTAAACAGCGAACTGCATCCCTCACTCATAGCGGGAGCTGCGTCTCACTATCGTTAAGTTTCATAGCGTCATTAAAGTGAATTGTAATTGAGGAGGAAAAGCAGCTGGGTAAAGTGAAACTAAATCGAGATACACTTTTTACATCCACAAAGCTAAAACAAAAAGAAATGTAAACTGCGTTTTACATGTTCTCATTAAAATAACAAAATGAATATGCTTTTCTTTTAACGAGCAGACCCGAAGATGACATTGTGCATGCAAATATAGGCTATTATCCGACAGAACGTCCACCAAGAATGTAAAAAAAAAAAAAAAAAAAAAACAGTGAACAGTATTTGAGATAAAATAATGCGCTATTAACTAATCGTGCTTTAAAGCAACATAGAGAGGAATTGAATGTGGAGACGATGGCTGCGTCTGAAGAGTTGTTTTTCTAAGGAAAGTTTCTAACTCCAAGAAAACGATCTGGAAGTATTTACATGGCAGTCATGATAAGTGTGTTCGGATTCTTTAAATGTAAAGGAAAGGTGCTACAATGCTTCCTAATTTATCACCTTTAGCATACAGTACACTGAACCATCCTTTTCGAAAAGAAAGGAGGAAATGCTTTTCCGCTATTCCGCGATGACCGTCCATCCAGCCAATCACGAAAACGAGCAAACATGACGGGCAGGAGGAGGGTGATCCCTGTGCCTAGTGTAAGTGCATTCGGATTCTCTTATTAGCGCGGTTCTCTTCCTAAGCTGTAAAAGAGTCCCCTTTACACCTTTCCTTTACCTCATGACGTTTTACACAGGTTAAAGAAAAGTGGTTAGGAATTAGACGATAGGACTTTATTTTTTTTACTTTTCGGACGCAGCCGATGACTACCGTGTACACGATTAGTGTTTTTTCAGAAACGTTTATGATTGACTAACTGTGTACACGTGTACACGTTTACAAGTCCCACCCCTAATATATCCAATCTTTACATTGGTTTTATTGAAACAAAGATGTTGAAATGACACTGATAAAACAATATTTTAATGTTGCCAACAGCTGAACGACTGTCAGGAGGTTCAAAATATTCCTGCACTGAAAGACAAAGTGTATCTGACCCCTATGGCAAAAGGAAGTGGCCGGTTTGATCCAGAATTCAAATCAGTTCAAATTAAATACTATGTGTATATGTGTCACAAGAATACTTTATGGGGGATCAGTAGTCAAGAAAACAATCAAAATGTTGATGAAGCATTTTTAAAAACATTTCTTGAACAGTGAAGCATTTTGAAAAAGTAAAAAAACATACTTCTCAAAAGGTTAAATAAACAGTTGCAAAGCTTATTTAATAATTACCCCCCGTATCCTTTCCCATTGGATTTGCGCGTCCACGTCAGGGGAAGGGGTATCCCAATTCTCTGAATCAAGGGCTAGAGCTAAGGTCTAGGGCCGCACAGTCCTTGAAAAAAAAGATTTCTCAGGACCTCACTTGAAACGGAGGGGTATGAGGAATTTCCCATCATGCACTGCGTTCACCTAAAATATGGCGGAATGGATTCATATAAATGTAAGTATTTTCAGCATTAATAATTAATTTTACAAATACAACACTCATGTTTTCTCATATCAGGGTTCAAAATTTGCGGTATTCCGCTTGTCCGCACACTAGTAAAACTTATGGCGGACGATTAAACTTGTCTTCAAACTAGTCTGAGAGTCAAGTAAAATACTGTCGACTACCAATGAAATGTAAGTGGAAAGAATTCCGGATTCAACCTCCACTTTTTTTGGCTTTTTATTTGCCAGATTGATTTTAAAAGAGGGCGCCAATATATTTTGGGGGGTTTTATTAGTGAGAAGGGGGTTTAGAATCATATTTAATATTGCAAATGCATATCTAATATTGTGAATGTGTATGCCCTGGCAATCTGATGTGTCATCAGTAACATGACTGCTGCCATTATATGCTGTTACCACATACAGCAGCTTCAAAAATGAAACTCTACATTTTATTGGCTGGATGTATGCTTGACGTTTTTTTACGCGCACAAATGTTTCTCTGGGTACCCAAAAATCAAGGTCAGCCGAAAAAGTACTGATTTCATTCGATATTGGTGGAGGTTGAATATGGAATTCTTGCCATTGCAAATATGTTTCTGCTCACACTGCTGCATTGCGGACAAAGGTCAACTTCAGGAGATATCATATAATACATGGCGTAATTTGAAATCACTGTACACTTTTGTTTCTGATGTTTGTTTTTGTGATCATTCAATCACTTAGCCATGTGTCCTCTGACACACACATTAAATATAAAAGTAACGATGTCAAGGAAGATTTCAAGATGTGCTAATTGCACAAAAAACTGCAAATTATTTTGTGATGGTCGAGGTCCAGACCGTCCCTTGTTGTTATTATAGGATCGATCGGCGGTCAACGAGACGATCAGAACATTGCTTACATTTTCAGAATCTAAAAAATTAGTGATTGAGTGTAAATTAGAGCATTGTCTCAACTCTTCAGCGATGTATGGACTTTAACCCGTTATTAACAGTGAACACAAACAGCAGATGGATGTTGAAAAATTTGACATTAACTTTAGCAAAAGAACTGCCAAGTATTGCTGAACTTTGTAACTTATTTCGAATAATGTGAAAGCATCAACTTTAGATGAATAGCAATTATATACTACGCTTTAATTATTGTTTTGAAAATAATTAGAAATGGACAAACCAGTATTTTAGATCATGTCAATACTTGGCTCGGGATTTTTCCTTGTCCAAGGTACTGAAGGCTTTGAAATTTGAAGTTTTTATCATTTGCTCTTAATTATTAAGAAAAAGTTACTTTCTGTTTTACTCAAGGGCTTGTGTCATCTGTCTCTCATGTTTATTGGCATGACTGATTATTAATTAGAATTAGAACGTAATTGGAGTTAAACTAGCATCGGTGTGAGTTTCAGCTGTAAAAACCAAATAAAAAAGATTTGAGATACAGATATCTTATTGGTGCTGTAAATTACGCCGCAAACAGGCATAAAAAGATTACAAAGACCCAAGCAATCAACATTACCACACTTGGCAACGGCATCTTGATTGTTTGTATGTGTGATCACTTGTCGCCTCTGTTGACGTAGCAACTAGCTAGCGGCAATGAGTGATGACATAACGGTAATCAAGTGGCGTCTTGTTTCTTAGGGGAACGTTTTCACCCCTACCCCTCTCCACTCTGTTTCGAGGGGCAAGGGGAAGGTGAAGATGAAGGGGTAGACAAAGGGGAAGGGGTAAGAATGAAAATTGGGATCGGCATTAAAAGAGGAGACTGCACCTCGGCAAAGTATATTTCAGCGGAAAGTAGAATTCTTGAAGTGTCTAAAACACATAGTTTAATTTTAATTTGGTAATGATCCAGTGCGACACATTTTTAAACCGGCAAGTCTTCAAGTCGGCGTCAATATCAGGGGGCAGACATTTTTACTTGGGGAATCTAAGGCTGCGTTCGTAATGCACACTTGTCCACTCGCTCACTCATTCTCTATATTGTTTTCAACGTAGAACATTCACTACATAGTGCCCTTATATAGTGGGTGAGTGTGCATTTCGAACGCATTATCCAATCAAACACGAGTGCCGCGGTGCTTGTGGCGTCAGTTATTCTCTTTCGTGACGTAGTTGTTCTCTTTTTTTTCATCCGGGCCATGGAGTTGTTCAGAGGGCCTTCAGTAAGCTCTCCCTTTACGGCTTGACTGCCCGCAAGCTGTTTTTATTTAAGCTGCCCTGACTAACAATCAAACGACTGAGCGACCAAGACCAATACAAGACCTATAATTAGAAATGATGATGAAAAGGTGAATTCCCATTGCCTATATTTATATAATTGAGATGGCATTGTAAATCCAAAACTTTCGCTGACTTTGCAGCATTCATTTTCGCCATCCTTAGGATTGTCACACCCTGCGCAACTTGCCTTACAGAGCCCTTTAGCCGTGACAGCATTCAGAATAAAGAACGGACTCTTGCAGCCTCGCAAAATAATTTATGCAAATCTGTGCTGCTTAACGAGCAACACAAGCGCTGAAACTATAAAGACATATTGACATTTTACGTCGTCATTTATGCGCAGAAGAAGACGCCTCATAATTTTGTGGTGTAATGCACAACAATGCTATCAAAAGTAAATTAGTGTCGTCGGTTTTTATCAATTAGTCTGAGCAACTGTGGCTAATCGGGAGATGTAAACTGCGAGAGGTTTAGGTTATTCAGCATTTTTTAAAGGTGAGGTTTCCGAGGATCAAATTAAAAATCAGAAGATTCCCCAAGTAAAAATGTCTGCCCCCTGATATTGAAGCCAATTTGAAGGCTCGCTGGTTTAAAAATGCGTCGCACTGGATTATTATCAAATTTAAATATGCGTTTTAGACACTTCAAGAATTCTACTTTCCGCTGAAATATACTTTGGTGAAGTGCGGTCTCCTCCTTTAAGTCAAGGAGTGATCAGGAATTCACCTCATCCAGTTATCTCATGGGCTGCGGTTTTAAAACGGCCATTTGGCCTGGAGCCAATGAACACTTGTCATCAACTTTAAATTTAAGAGTTTCCTTTTTTTGGTTTTTAGAGATTCTCCAGTACTTTAGTGACCTCCTGAACTTCCTAAACTTGCAGAGCACCACTTCTGGAAGTGGGGGTAGGGCTGAAACACTTGAATTCATGAGTTTGACAAAGGGCAACTGTTGAGTTTATTCAGACATTTTGTCAGGCAGAATAAACTCAGGCCCCAAACAGTTCACAGTTGTGTAACTAAATACAAGCTCAGGAAAAAAAGCAGGCAAAAAAACCCTCTGATCTTCACATCATCATCACAGTTCTTTTTTTCCCGATGAGGATGTTCAATTCACAGATTTGGAGCATTTAATACATAAAGCCAAGAAAAAATCTATATGCAATAATTCAATGACATTTCAGTGGGTGGAGCATAATATTTTTCATAATGCCCCAAGAGTCAAGTGCTTATTGTCATCAAAATGTATTCATAACATACAGCACATGATTTGGAAACAGTTTTAACGTAGTACAGTTGAGCTTGGGAAAAGCAGTCTTCTCTATGAGGCACATCGCATTGCAGTTCACCTTTTCAAACAATGCAAAAGGGCAGAATCTTCTAATTCTGCCATTTGGTCACGCTGTACTTACAAATATTAATGGAAATATCTGCTGTATAGGCAACAGTCACACTATTACATGCAAACCAAATAACATTCACAATCAATAGACACTGGTGGGTGACAAACACAAAAGGTACATGACTCTTAAAGGTGTAAGGAAATGGCTTCGAGCATTGAAATGGCTACCAAAAGACATGATAAACACAGAAATACCAAAATGCAGATACACAAAATTCAGAGGAAGGAGAAGAGCCACTGTCTGAGTTACTGTACACTTTTTAGTTTGATTGGTGAAGCAGTAGATATCACATGTAACATTGATTTTTTTTTTGAAAACCCTGTACTCGTTTTGAAATGTGGGCCTGCAATCATAAGAAACTAGTTTTTGTTTTTGTTTTTTTTTTTTTGTGTTTAGAGTTGCTAAAATGCATAAGGCGAAACTGTCTCATCTCTGGGAAATCAAATTTCCGAGAGACGCATAGTTAACTTCCTGTCAGAATTCAGGTTGGTGCATTGTTTTCAGCTGAGAGTATTCATATGGTTTGATTTTTTTTTATTTGCTCCAAGACACAGGCTTCTCTCTAGCTGGAAACAAATCAAAGTACAGACAGTACCTGCATCTTTGCCAGTTTGGCTGACTAGGTTGGAAAGCATGCCACTTCATCTGACTAGACAGCTTAGATTCAACAATAATAGATAATGACATTTACTAAGTTATATTTCGGAGAGATCCAGTTATGCTACTTATGTAATGCATCAATTAGTTTACAATGGTGTTATGAGATGGGCCGCAACAGGTCCAATGATCTTTTCAAAACCTTGTTACCTCCGCCAAGGAGGTTATAAAATCACTTGCATTTATTTGTTTGTCTGTTAGCAGGATTACTCAAAAACTACTGAGCGGATTATCATGAAAATTGGTACACAGGTGTATCTTGATCCAAGGAAGAACCCATTAAATTTTGGTGGCGATCCTCTTGTCTGTCTGTCCGTCTGTCTGTTAGCAGGATATCTCAAAAACGGCCGCATAGATTTTAACCGAACTTGTGCTACTCTAACATCCTGCAAAGAGGAACAAGTGATGAAACTTTGGCATATCTAGGCCAAGGTACAGCTGAGATATAGGCCAAAGTTCAAATCCATTTATGCTGGCAGAGATTTCGAGTCTTTCCAATAGGCCGATTTCCAATCGGCGTGCTTTTGGGTTTTGCTGCCACCTGGCAGTGGAATGCAACAATACCCTACATCAGCCAACGAAAATCACTAATGCACAGAGTTGCCTTGGCGTGGCGGAGGTGCTGCGCTCTCTGAGTGCTCTTGTTATTTGTTGTGTTTTTGAATGAAGTGTGCCAATTCATCTTTGGAGCAACCAATATTTAGTGCAATAAGGGGCGCATAAATGTTTCACTGCTTTCAGTATTTTTGCTATTCTTTTGAATGATGAACACAGCTAGGCTTTTGTGATTAATTCATTTATTATCCATACACCTATCCATTGTATATGATATTCCAGTCTCTGAATAATATTAATAATAACAACAACAATAATAATGATTATTATTATTATTAATCAATAAATTAATTAATTACTTTATTTATTTATTTAATCCACATCTAACCTTCTGAAATCTTCTGCTCAATCTGGGAACAAAAGGTACTCATTAACCTAGACCTTAAATTGTGAAATTGTGTTACTTTGATATTGCATTATATTAATAAATATATATACTGTATCATGATAAACTATTTCAGCCATTTGAGTCAGCTCTTTTCAGGGATTTATTTAATTATTTAATTATTGATAAATTTGTTTATTTGTTCATTTATTCATTCATTCATTGCTCTTGGGTTTCCTATCTCTTTTGAGGCAAGCCGCTGCATCCCATTATTTTAGTCATAAATTTTCTTCCCTCCATCTTATGGCCATTCTGCACCTCAAGAAACATTTGGACTGCCCTCGCTTTCACGTTGCAACAGTTTGGAAGTGTTAGCATTAACATCTTCAACTTTCTCTCCCTCAAGCAGCTGTCTTGTCTGTCGTCTTCTGAGGACCAAGAAGGACATTAAAAAGCAGACAAAGCCCCCACATAAGAAAAGGGCCTGAAGACCCAGGTACCTGTAAGAAAGACAGTTGAGGTTGAAATAGGCATGATGACACTTTTGTCTGCCTTTTACCTTGATGTCAAGCTGTCTGAAGAGACACAGCTTGGATGGCATGGTAAATATTGTCCTGACCCCTTAATTTAAGAGTGGGCCCTCTCTTGCTACATGCACCCAAAGAAGTGAGGCTTCATTACTTGTTTTCACACCACTAATGGCAGCCCTGACCGTTGAGCACAAGAATAATGTGTCTAAGGCTCAATAATGGGCAGGGAAAATAATGGACAGGGTAAATATGAGCAAAAACTATATTATTCACTTATCATGATGTCATTTCCATGAAGAGAGAGCAATATTACCTGCGTCGTAACATGTCCAGGTTGTAGTAGAGACAGGAAGTCTTGCTGTTGCACTTTTCCCCCCACAGGATACAAGCTGAGTCAATGGCACTTCCGTATATCACAGGCGCTGGAAGGAAGGCTGAGGAAACAAAATGGCTACCAACTACAAACAGCACCGTGGACTGCAGCCATCACTTCTCAGAAAATATCCAATACCCCAGCTGAACTTGTGAAATGTTGCCATTTATTTTGAAAATATGTCTCATCATGCAAAAAACTTATCTTTAATTTAAGAATAGTGATCATGCGAAGTCATTTATCATCACATAGGTGTTTGGCTCCTTTTAAAATCATAATGATAACTGAACTCACCCAAACAGCCCTGATCGTAAGTTTACGTACCCTTGAATGTTTGACCTTGTTATATAGACACAAGGTGACTCACTCAAGTTTAAATGGCTATTAAGGGTTCCACAACTGCGGCTTTTTAAATTGTCACTAGTGTCTGTGTGTAGTAAATGAGTTTTTTAGCTCCCAAGAGGACGCACTGATCTGGCTAGACACTGAGCCATGGAGAGCGAAAAAGAACTGTCTAAGGACCTAAGTAACAAGTTAGTTCAACTTTTTAAAGATGGGAGAGCATATAAAAAGATATCCAAAGACTTGAAAATACCGGACAGTACTGATCAGTCCGTGATTAAGAGGTGGAAAATTAGGGGATATATTGATACCAAGCTAAGGTCAGGTAGGCCAAGAAAGATTTCAGCCCAAACTGCCAGGAGAATTGTTCTGGACACAAAGAAAAATCCACAAGCCACATCAAATGAAATACAGGATGTTCTGGAAAAAGATGGTGTGGTCATTTCAAGGAGCGCAATAAGGAGGTACTTAAACAACAGTGAGCTGCATGGTCGAGTCACTAGATGAAAGCCATTATTGAGCCAATCCCACAAAAAGCCCCCCTTAAATATTCCAGACAGCACCTTCTCACACCTCACTGACAAATAGACCAAAATAGAACTTTATGCTCACAACCATCAGTGTTATGTTTGGAGAGCAGTCAACAAGGCCCACGGCGAAAAATATATCATTCCCATTGTAAAGCATGGTGGTGGCTGTCTGATGTTTTGGGGGCGTGTGAGCTCTTAAGGCACAGGGAATCTCATGAAAATTGATGGCAAGATGAATGCAGCATGCTATTAGAAAATACTGGCAGATAATTTGTATTCTTCAGCACAAAAGTAAGTAAGTAAGTAAAACTTTATTTATAAAGCGCTCCTCACAGCACGAATGCATGGAGCGCTGTACAAAGGTTAAAATAAAAAAAAGCAAAAAGGATAAAAAAGTAAATAAATAAAAAAGACAATAAGAACATGGTAGAGCAAACAAAAGTCAACCGGATACACTAATACGCGGAATGTAACACACTAAAATGGGGTAGTATACCTATCACGAGAGATTACATCTGCCCAAAGGCCTGCCTAAAAGGGTGTGTTTTTAATAGTTTTTTGAAGCGCAGTACTGAGGGCGTGGAACTCAGGTCCAAAGGAAGGGTGTTCCAAAGTTTTGGAGCTACAGCTGCAAAAGCTCTATCACCTTTTGTTTTCAACCGGGTCTGAGGTACAGCCAACAGTTGCTGATTTGAGGACCTCAGACACCGGTTTGAGCTGTGGAGTTGAATGAGATCACAGATGTATGATGGGGAGTGACCATGGAGGGCTCTGAAGGTGAAAACCAGGACCTTGAATCAGATTCTGTACTGAATTGGGAGCCAGTGCAAGGTGAAGAGGATGGGAGTGATATGACAAGATTTTTTGGACCTGGTGAGCAGTCTGGCAGCGGCATTGTGAACACGCTGGAGCTGATCAATAGAGGATTTATTGAGACAGGTGAACAGGGCATTACAATAGTCTAGTCGTGATGAAATGAAGGCGTGTATAGCCATTTCCAGTTCTGTGTGGGAGAGGATGGACCGTAATTTAGCGAGGTTCCTTAGGTGGTAAAAACAGGAACGGGTTAGAGATTTTATGTGATTATCCAGGAGCATGGCTTGGTCAAAAAGAACCCCTAGGTTCCTGATGACAAGACGAACATTTCCCTTTAGGGACCCTAGGTGGTTTGCCACTCTGGAGGCAGTGGTGTTGTTAGCAATGACCAGTACCTCTGTTTTACTAGTGTTTAATTGGAGGCAATTGCCTGCCAACCATTGCTCAATGGCAGACAGACAATTGAAAAGGGTGGAGAGGCTATTGAGGTTTTCGGTATTAAATGGGAAGAGGAGTTGAATGTCGTCGGCAAACAGGTGGTATGAGATGCCCTTAAAGGAACTGATAAGTTGTGTAAGGGGGAGCATGTACATGTTGAACAGAATTGGTGCCAGCACCCAGCCCTGCGGGACCCTGCATGACAGAGGGGAGGGGCCAGATGTAAAGGGACCAACAGCCACTGAGAATGTTCTCCCACTGAGGTAGGAAGCAAAGCAACTCAGTGCGCTCCCAGAGATGTCAATCCATTCCTTGAGCTGGTGCAGCAGGATGCTATGGCCCACTGTATCAAAGGCAGCACTGAGGTCTAGCATGACTAAGACAGAGCAGTCACCGACATCAGCGGCCATCAGGATGTCATTAGTGACTCTGAGGAGAGCCAATTCAGTGGAGTGACGCATGCGGAAGCCAGATTGGTATTTGTTGGAGATATTATGCTTATTCAGGTATGTGGTGAGCTGATTGGCCACTATTTTTTCCAGTATCTTTGCAATGAAGGGGAGTTTGCTGATGGGTCTGTAGTTAAGGTGTAGGGAGGGGTCTAGGTTGGGTTTTTTAAGGAGGGGCTGGACAATCGCCTGCTTGAAATGGGCCGGCACAATACCTGAAACAAGGGAGCAGTTTATTATATTGAGCAAGCTAGGGGCAAGAGAAGTTAGAATTCCTTCAGCATAGAGGTTGGGAGTGTGTCTAGGGGACAGGAGGATGAGAACATGGAGCCTACTGTCTCAATGAGGGTTTTGAGGGAGATGGCTCAGAAACATGTCAGTGATGCAAGATTGTTTGGACAGAGGGGAATGGAGGTGGAGGTGGCTATGGGGGTGATGTTTGCTCTCAAAGCTGCCACCTTTTTAACAAAAAATGACAGGAAGTGGTCACAATCATCCATACAAGACACAGGAATAGATGGAGGGGGTGGACTGACAATGCAATTTATTGTGTTGAATATTATTTTGGGGTTGTGTTTGCTGGAGGAGATAAGTTCAGAAAAATAAGCCTCTCTGGCATTCCTAATCCGTTCATTTAGCTTTGACATCAGTTTTTTTAGATGTAGCTGATGTACATGTAGCGAAGAGGATTTCCAAAGCCTCTCTATTTTACAGCATTCACGTTTTAAATAGCGGATATCCCCATTCAGCCAGGGGAATGAATTGCAGCATTTGCTAGTGCGAGCTGTTAGGGGCACTACATCAACAAGGATGGCAATGCACAATGAATTGAAAGAGTTAACCAGGGAGTCGACTTCATCAGTGGGGGACAGCAAAACATTAGAATCAAAACAGGCTCTGAAGTTATCAACCGCTTGACTGTTTACAACTCGCGAACTCTTTAACTGTTTCAGTGGGACAAAATCATTGTCGAAGGATACATTGAACAGGATGCAGTTATGGTCAGAGATAAACAAATCATCAATACGGAGATTTGTAATTTTTAAGCCTAATGAAAACACCAGATCAAGCGTGTTCCCTTTGTTGTGTGTAGGACCAGTTACATGCTGTATGAAATGGAAGGATTCAGTAACCCCTAGGAAGTTCTTCGCAAGGACATCAGAGTCGTCATTTATATGGATATTAAAATCCCCGGCCAAAATGATTCCGTCCAGACAAATAATGGAGGAGAGAAAATCCCCGAGATCGGCCAGGAACATACTGTTTCTACCCGGTGGGCGGTATATTACTACAAAGTAGAAGGGGTAAGTGCGACCAATTTTGGACATAAACTTCAAATGAAGAATAGGATCCAGTGCTTACCGTCCATGGGGAGAAACAGTTTCTGTACACCATGGCTAGACCGCCACCTCGCCCGGAGGCTCTCGGGGCGCAGGAGAAGGCACAGTTTGGAAGGCAGAGTTCATTCAGGAGGACATAATCGTCAACTCTCTGCCAGGTTTCAGATAGCACCAAGTAGTCCATGTCTTTTGATGTAAAAGAGTCATTTAAAAAAAAGATTTATTCGCTATAGATCTAGCGTTCAGTAGACCACAGCAAATTGTGTCAGATTCTGCTCTGCCGAACGTAGAGGCTCGGGGGAGGGGACGCAGGTCCCTGGCCCGGGAGCCAGCTCTCCTACACGCAGGCACCGAAGCCACACGCTGGGGAGAGACATCCACTGGGTCGGTGATCCGCACCGCAAACACTCAGGCACCCAAGCCGCTCTCGTGTGCAATTGGCGATGGTTCACAGAGCTGAAGGCCGGATGATTAAGGGCAGATCTCGGTCGGATGGGCTCGGAGCAGGGCACCCTCAAGTCGGTCGTGCGCGATGAGGACAACAGACGAGGCCAGGACAGGTTTTTGGCTCGGGAGAGCCACCGGAGCTTCACTGCCACTCCAGCTCGCTTTCCCTGTCTCCTGGATTGTTTCATCCGGGGGCAACAGCAGGCTGGAGCCCAAATGGACCCAGGAATCTCGTGACGGAGGACCCGGTGGGAATTACATTTACTCGACCGATGAGATAGGTGTAACGTCGCCGATTCATGGATGTTTAAGAGGGTAAGTCAATCAAAAGATATCTTTGGAGTTGCACTGCACGCACATACTGTTAAACACACACACAAGATGAACAGATAGATTAGCCTGCTCAGATGACAAGCTGCCGATAGAGGCACGGCCATCTTCACACAATGACTTCTGAAGCTGCGCATGGGACGCACTTGGACTTTCCAGCATGATAATGATCCAAGTTTTCCTTCAAGTGGTTACAGAAGAGAGAGATGAAGGTTCTGGAGTGGCCATCACAGTCGCCTAACCTCAAAATCACCAAGCTGCTTTGGGGAGATATGAAATGTGCTGTTCTTGCAAGATGATCAAAGAATTTTCAGAGCTGGAGGCATTTTGCAAGGTAGAATGAGAATTAGGGGCCTCATTGATAACTATAACAAAAGAATACATGTTGTTATTGATGCTAAAGGGAGCAATACACAGTATTAACCCCTTTGTGCAGATGTGTCCTCCAGCGGACACGGAGCTGAAAATTTATGCACGCAGTTATAATATTCTATCACTAGATGGTTACCCGGATCAGGTATTGAATATTTACAAGCAAGCCGAGTTTGAACACGGTTTCGAATATGGACGAGTCTACTCCAATCCCTGTTTTTCTGGAGTTGCCTGAATTAAACTCCTCAGCTAAGCCTGATTTGCAAACTGCTCAATATACTTGCCCATAGTATCTATCCAGCAGTTAAAAAAAAAGATCTCTTGCTACAGAAAAAACTGTAGTCCTCTGTAGCAACCACTTCAGCTACAGTGAGCCAATGGTATCCCAATTAGTAGTAACTAAAAATCAGCTTTCTGAAGCGAAAATTCAACATGGTTTTGATACTATGTCATTCTACAATCAATTATAGTTATCACATATCAAAAACACGTAGTTCCCTACCGTGGATTTAAGTGAAGACTCCTCTATCGACAAATTCAGCGCTCCGTTATATCCCCCTAAGTACTCATGTTCATAGCCAATCACTCAATTATTTACTAAGGCACATCTGCGTAACGCACACTTAAAGTTCAAGCCCACAAGAAACTTTCGCGGTAATATTGTATTGATTGACCCATTTCTTATCTAATTCCAGAGAGTATAAACTTTCCACAGTAACTGAAAGACATTGATTGGACAATCAGAATAGTATACAAACCTGTGCGTAAAAGCAAGGTAGGTTGTATTCTCCTAATGTTGGGCATGGTTGCGCAGCTGAAAATGACGCAATTTCAAAGAAAAAAGTCATCCAAAACTGGCCTGAAGTGTTCGGTTTCATTTATGGAACTTAAATGAGGTACGGCCATAGTCAATGGGAAATATTCTGAATGAACCAGGACTGGAGGGTTCCTTTTACCCGATACACCTGTCTCTGGAGGAGGGATTCAATTAAGAAAGGTTATACTGCTACTGTGTTTGCATTTTGTGCAATGTGGTTTTGGTTTGTTCAAAACACAAGCAGCTCATGCACTTCGGTAGACCCCCCGGTACCTTCATTGCACCATTCTCTGCAATCTGGGGCAGAATAATGCCTGATTTTTCCTGATAATGGAATGTCTATTTTGTCAAAATAAGGTATATATATAAGGTCACGAGTTCGGAAGCGGGAACTGCTAGTTTTTCATTGCAGGGTGAATGTTCTGACCATTAAATAAGAAGTTCCTTTAATGAGTATGTGTGCTGGCTTGTGAGACTCTGAAGAAAAATTGACAAAATTCTGAACTGCATCATGTAGAAAAGGCATGTTTTGTGTTTGGAGAGGTTACTGGTGACCAATGATGTCCAACTGCACCAATATTGATAGACTATGCTAAATTCAACGAGAAAATCATTACTTCATATTGAATTTCATGTGTCAAAAGTTGATTTGTGTTAAATATATGATTATTTTATGATTTGACAATGCACCATTTTGGGCATGTTAGAGTTTGGGAAGCCACCTGGAGAGCTGTCTAATTTGGCTCCAAGAGAGTTGGTGATTTAGAATTTAATGCTGAGATTAATTATGCTTGTGGTCAAGGAATTTATGATCCCAGAAATGTATAGTTTTAGCCCCCAGGCATTTTTCAATTCTTAGTTTTTGTTTTTGTTTTTTTTACTATTTCAATGCTGAATTGTCATGAAGATTTTTTTATGTTTGCAGCCCTTTTTCTCCACTAAAATCATGACAGTAAACTGTAATACGATGTAATTCTAGATGCTACAACTGTCTTGACTCAGTTGTGCGACACCCTTCCTCTCTGTGAAACTGCAATCTTGAATTATTAAGCCTTAAATAAGGTAACACAAAATAGCCAGATTTGGCTTGGTTAAAATGGTTAAGAACTAAGGGTGTGCAGACTTTTGAAAAGAGTTCATTTTATTTTTTTCCCCAATGGGCATGTTTTATTTGATGACTGTGTCATTCAACATGACCTACAGTTGGATATGAATCCGATAAGAAATAAAAGAAATGTGTTTTGCTTGGCCATTCATGTTTTCTTTAAAAAATGTTATCTATTTTACAAATTAAGCCAGGGTATACAAATATTTTAGCCCAACTGTATATTTAATCTACAGTTTATTACTCTATATCAATCTTCCTCCAGTGAATATTATCATAGGTGGCCCTGCATTGGGTTATATGTGAGGTTGTAATTGGCTAAGCATGCTTTTCATTATGATGAATATCGCTCAAAGTACGAAGTATGATACTCTCACATCGTCTCTCAAGCCAGACTGCCTCTTCTGCAATTTTAGAAAGCCATATAGAGAAGTCCGTAATTCAGCACGTTAAAATTTGAGAAGAGGAAGCCGTCATCTTACACCAAAAAACTCCTTGTACCAGAAGAGTATTCCACCATGCACAACACAGTGTTTGCAAAATTGTATTCCTCTAGGAAACATAACCAAGACAGCCAATTGGCATGGATGGTGCGCTGACAATACCAGAGACAACACCAGAGGACAAAAAAAGATGTCTCCACAGTGAGGAGGAACTTTGCCCGAGCTCTGGCCTACTACCACATGTCAGTGAAAGACAAGCAAATAATTCGGAAAGTTAACTGCCAACATTATTGAGCTTATTTGCGTTTGTCTGACTAGCTGGCCACTGACATTGTCAGCTAGCGGTAGCTTCTTGTTATGGCTTTTCTCTGCATGTCAGAATGTGCACTGAAAAATAGCAAAAAAAGGAAGGCAGGATCCAAATGCAAAGAAGCGCTTAGCTTTACTTACCTTTGTAGCACAGCCACAAAGGTTAAAAGATGAGTACAAAGCAAATAGGAAACATGTTTCCAAAAATAGGCAACAATGAGATGATTTCAGCAATATTAAGTGGTTTACATTTAAATACTCGAAAATGCTATGGCAAAAGCCTTAGAAGACATGAGCTTAACAAGACTTCGAACTGTAATGGTGCGAAGTCAGGGTTTATACACGGTAACTAATGATTATCGGATAATCACAGACAGGTGGAGCTGATAAGTGGTAATGGTGGGAGCAGGTCGGTTCCTCAGAATTCTGCAGATACGGACCGTTGGGGGCATGGGATGACAGTACAAACCACCCCCCCGAGGCACGACTCCCGGCGTGCTTCTGCGGTTGCAAGGAGGGCGACCCCAGGGTCAAGGAGCAGGCCGAATTCCGTGAAGAGTTGGGAGTCCAGGACATATTGCTTGGGTACCCAACTCCTCTTCTCTGGACCATACCCCTCCAAGTCCACCAGGTACACCAGTCGGCCTCCGTGTCATCAGTAGTCAAGCAGGGTGCATGCTCGGTAGGCTGGGGTTCCCTGGACCTCCAGGGCAGGGGAAGGGTCTTCGGAGGGGACTGTCTCCGCCAGCAGACTCGCAATCACTGGTCTGAGGAGAGATACATGAAATTTGTTAGCAATTTTGTATTGTGGTGGCAACTGGAGGGAGTTGGCAGAATCATTGACCCTCCGGAGGACTTTGAAAGGGCCAATGAACTGTAGGCTCACTTTGCGACAGAGCAAGCGGATGTCCCTGGTTGAGAGCCAGACTTGATCCCCTGGTTGGTAGTCTAGGGTGTCCCGACGTCGCTTTTCTGTCTGCATCTTCTGACAGCGGCGGGCTCTTTGGATCTGCATGCTGGTGCCTGTCCACACCTTCTCCGCCTGTCTGACCCAGGCGTCCACCATTGGGACTTCGGTCTGGCTCGAGTCCCACAGGCACAGGGGAGGTTGCCGACCGAGCGCACACTGGAATGGGGTTAGACCAGTGGAGGCGCTCCTGAGAGAGTTCTGGGTGTACTTTGCCCAATTCTGCTGTCAGCGTTGGCAATGTGCACAAAGGAATCTCCCCAGATCCTGGATGGCTCTATCCGCCTGCCCGTTTGACTCAGGATGGTATCCCAAGGTGAGGCTTACCGATGCTCCCAGCTTTTGGAAAAAGGCTCGCCACACTTGGGAAGTGAACTGCCACCCACGGTTTAAAAGGATGTCCTCTGGAAGGCCGAAGTTTCTCAAATAAGGCCTCTGCCATCTGGAAGGTAAAAGGCAAACTGGGGAATGGGATAAATTTTCAAAATTTTGAGAATCAATCAATTATCACCAAAACGAACGAAGGTCTTCCCCGCAGGCACCAAGGCAGGAGCTGGTTCCTTCTTAGACTCCCTCTGGATATGACAATCCAGCTGCCATCAGATCAAGGCGATGATGCTGGTAGGTGTGAGAATCGGTTATTTCGCCTCCGAGTCGGTCTCCACCTCTTATCTCCATGATAGGGCATCTGCCTTGATGTTCTTTGACCCAGCATGATATGTTACGGTAAAGTTGAAATGTGTAAAGAAAAGAGCTCACCTGGCTTGACCTGGATTAAGTCGCTTGACCTTCTGCAAGTACTCCAAATTGCTTTAGTTGGTCAGCACTGTGAATGGGTAGACAGCTTTCTCCAACTAATGCCTCCACTCCTCGAGAGCCAACTACACCACCAGCAATTCCTGGTTGCCCACATCATAATTAGCCTCCGCTGATGTGAGTCTGCCAGAAAAGAAAGCACAAGGGTAAAGCTTTTCTGGTGAACCATGTTGTTGGGATAAGACAGCCCCCACCCCAACATTGGAGGCGTCCACTTCCATGACATAGGGCTTTTCTGAGTCTGGTAACTTGAGTATGGGAGCTGCTGTGAACAGCTGCCTCAGAGAATCAAAGGCGGGTTGTGTTTCAGGATTCGACACCAGCCCCTTTGGCTTTGCCTTGCATACGGCAGTAAGGGGCTGGGCAATCGTGCTGAATTTCTTGAAAAAGCGGCAGTAGAAGTTGGCAAACCCCAGGAAGCGCCTGAGCTCCTTCAGGGATCGGGGGACTGGCCATACTGCTACCGCATCCACCTTCTGTTTCTCCATTGCCACCCCCTCTGGGCTAATCACCTATCCCAGAAAGAAGATGGCAGTGGGGTGGAAGACGCACTTCTTGGCCTTAACGTAGAGTTGGTGATCCAGGAGGCGGGTGAACACCTTCTTCACATGCTTGACATGCACTCAAAAAAATGAAGTGGTAGATTTAATTAATAATGTTATGTCAACTGGTTCCCCAAAATTGAGTTAAGTACATTCCACTCAATGCAATTAATCAAACTGGCCAAAAATGTTAGAAGTCAAATAAAGGTTACACAAAGAAATTGTGTGGAACCAGTTGACATAACATTAAGTAAATCTAACATTTCATCTTTTTGAGTGTGCTCGTCATAAGTTGAAGAATATACTAGGATATCATCAATGTTGGTGATGATGAATCTCCCAAGCATGTCTCTCAGCACATCATTTATGAAGGATTGGAACACAGATGAAACGTTAACAAGGCCATAAGGCATCACACTGTACTCGTAGTAGCTGGAGGTGGTGCTGAAGGCCGTCTCCCCCTTGTCTCCCTTACGGATATGGACTAGGTTGTATGCGCTGCGGAGGTCGAGTTTGGATGAAGAACTTTGCACCTCAAAGCTGCTCCACAGCGCTGGGGACCAGAGGGTGTGGGTACCAGTACCTCACCGTGACTTTGTTCAGTCCTCGGTATTCGATGCAGGGATGGAGACCACCATCTTTCTTCTGGACGAGGAAGAACCTGGCTGAAGCTGGTGTGGTGGGGGGACCGATGAAACCCTGCTGGAGTGCTTCTTGAATGTATTGTTCCATAGCTTGAGTTTCAACCACTGAAAGGCGGTACACTTCGCCTCTGGGAGGTGAGGTACCGGACAGAAGTTCAATGGCACAATTGTATGGGCGATGCAGAGGAAGCTTGGTCGCTCTGGTCTTGCTGAAGACCGCCTGTAGCTTCCAAGATTCCCTGGGAATCTAAAGGTTGGTCTTGATGTTGGGGCTTTCCACTGGAGTGAAGGCAATGGCAAGGGGGCTACAGTGCTGCCGACAATATCTGGACTGGTATGTGAGACGATGGTTGTGCCAGGGGATGACGCGGTTGTGCTGTCATGGCCATGGAAGGCCGAGGATTATCGAATGATTGGAGAGGGGGCCCTTCTGGAAACAAAGGGAGATTGGAGCTGCCTGATGGAGGATGCTTCTGTTCCCCAGAGGTTTCCCAATCAGTGCTGCCACGGTGATAGGGGTGTTGAGCCAATGAGAGGGGAGCTGGAGCTGTCGTACCAGCCGTGTGGAGATGAAGTTCCCCCCTGCGCCGGGGTCGATCACAGCTTCTGTACGGAGGTGCAGATCATTATATGCCACATGCACTGGGATCAGGAACGTTTGAGCAGATATGGTGGATGGAGACACAGTTATCTTGACTGGCTGTGGTTGATGCCCTCCACAGTGGATGCATAGCCCTGACTTCTTCCAGTCACGATGGTCGGCTGATCTGAAAGAGCCGATCTCCATCCGCTCCGGTTCTGGACCTGGCAGCTGGATGGGGTACCTGGGGTACCTCTGTCTCTCTTGCAGCAGCTGGTCAAGACGGATGGAGATGTCTATGTACAAGTCCAGGGAAGCAGCGTGGTCCCGGCATGCCATCTCTGCTTTCAGGTCTGGTTGCAGCCCATTGTGGTAGATGGTAAGGAGCGCTGGTTCGTTCCAGCCGCTGCCTGCAGCCAGGGTCCTGAAAGCAAGGGCATACTCCGCTGCTGACCTAGACCCCTGACGCAGATCCAGCAGGCGGTCCCCAGCCTTCTCCACCGGGTGGTCAAAGACTGCCTTGACCTGCGAGATGAAGCTGTCATAGGTGGGGAAGACAGTCTGATCCCTAACGGCAGTAGCCCATTCTAGGGCTTTGCCTGACAGACAAGTGATGACCGTGACGATCTTCTCAGCATCACTGAGGGAGGAATGGTAGGCAAAGTAGAGGGAGCATTGAAGCAGGAATCCTCTGCAAGCAGTAGGGGAGACCTCATAGCGGTTTGGCAATAGTACTGTTGAATCATCCCGGGGAGGGGCTGAGTAAGCCTGTGGATGAGCAGGAGAGACTGGGGCAGTGGGCGGCGGGGACAAGCGGGATACTGAGCTCACGGAAGCCATGGACAAGTTCCTCCAGGGTGGCTTTAGTCGGAAAATCTCCTTCTGTTGCGCTGCCACAACACTGATTATATCCAGAGGACAGTGAATGTTGTTGAAGTCTCCTTCATCTGGGACTGGTATCTTTGCTGAATCCATGATCTTTAGTGAAGTCTTCTGTAATGGTTTTTCTGTGCATGTCAGTACGTGCACTGAAAAATAGCAAAAGAGGAAGGCAGGATGCAAATGCAAAGAAGTGCTTGGCTTTATTTACCTTTGTAGCACAGCCACAAAGGTTAAAAGGCAAGTTCAAAGCAAATAAGAAACGCGGCTCCAAAAACAGAATCATCTATGAGCTGATTTAACAAAGTCAGCGATAGTAAGTGGTTTACATTTAAATATGTGAAAAAGCTACGGCAAAAGCCTTGGAAGACATGAGCTTAACGAGTCGGGGCTTATATGCGGTAACTAATGATAATGGGATAATTACAGATAGGCGAGACAGGTTTGAAATTTTGCGCGACATGTTAAAAAAATTGGTGACATGTTTAAAATCATGAGCAACAGGTTACGATATGGGAGTTAGGCCGACTGTGTGCGTACACGGATTGGACTCATAGAACTCTGGATCATGGTGTTCTATGTGTCAAATCTGACGAACAGTCAGATCGATATAATTTTAAAAGTACAAGTACACCGTACACGTGCGTAGGTAAAGCTAGCTATTTAACTGCGCTACCGCTCAGAGTGACTCACCACGAATGTGACGCTACCAACGGGCCGTCCCTTTTCTCCTCAAGAACCCCGATGCAGCTTGGAGTACCGGCACGGTAGCATTCCAGTGCCCGACGTGTCCGGCTATCTTGTCGGCCACATGTCCGCTAACGTGAACTGGAGCCCCGAGATAAAGCATGCACATTTGAGCTATTTGTTTTCTCGATTTCTTTTGACCTTTCGTCACTTCTGCCTTACCTAACGTGACTGAAACTTAGCTGTATGTTTTTTTGTATGCTATAACGGTTTTAGTATGTTTGGATTGTGAAAATTTGCGAGCTAGTCAGTGTTGATGACCTATTTAAAATCATTATTTTGTAACCTGTCACTCATGATTTTAAACATGTCGCCAATTTACAACATTTCGCGCAAAATTTCAAACCTGTCTCGCTTACATGTTAAAAGTTGTCGTGGAAAACACTGGTCTAGAGCCATTTTAGACCACATGCCACAATGCCAGAGAGTGCATTTTTGCTCTCACGAGATCAAATCCAGGTCTATGTGATCATGCAAAAATCATCTTTTTTTTTCGTGGTTGGCTGCGATGTAGTGCTCATTTTTACAATCTCATTCGTTGCAGGAGATATGAACGCAACCTGAAAACTGCCTCTAGGCCTTTTATGTTTGTGAATATGTGACGAATCTGCCAACAGTGACACACCACAACCGCAGCTGTCAGGTGAACACAGTGCGTGCACGAGCAAGGGAACCAGTTGGGACATAACACAACGTAAGCCTGGCCTGTAAACAAATTAGGTAAACTGGGAGCTGCAGTTTTTCCTGGATGAAAGAACTATAATGTTTACATTTCTCGACCAATTTCAATGCATTGTGTTTATATTCAAGGGTTTATAATATCCGTGGAGTACAAAAGTTTTTTTCCCCCCAGCAATTTATCAGGTAGAATCAAAGTTATAATCACTGCTAGATGCTCCAAAGAGGAATGTTTATCAATGTCAGGAAACTGAAGACAGATTGTTTAGCTATATCCCTGATCCTAGACAGTCTGACATTTCCTATCTTGTCAAAGTCGTCTGGCTTAAAGCACTCACTGCAGAACACACTGGACTCAGATGCGGAAAAACCGGTGACAGGTTTGGCGGGTAAACTATGTTCTTTTGAACAACTGTCATGCCACGCCCCAATGGTCTGCATCTGTGGAATTCTGAGGAAGTGGCCTGCTCTCACAATTACCACTAATAAGCTCCACCTGTCTAAACTTGATCATCAAATCATGGAAAAAAGCAGAAGCAGCTCACTTTAACAACCATTTTCAAGCGAAATGACCAGCAATGTCCAGATCCTCCTGAACGTCCTGGTACATCTGGAACTGCCGGTGATCAAATTTTGCTACCTATCAAAATATGCTACCTCTCGGTTCTGCGCTTGCTCAAACCTAAAATTTCGGGCTGTTTCTTCGCTCATATCTCAAGTATCTTCAAAAATCATAAATAGATTTTTTTACAGTGTGCCTTTCGACCTAGAAGCGTGAATATATTTGCATGTACATGCTGGGTTTTCCTGTAAATGCAACAATTAGATGATAATGGCGTATATGGGCATATATCTTCAAACAAACTTATCCAACTCATTATAACATCTGCTTATGTTACAATAAGCTAACAAATAACAAAGTTACTACTGTAAGCTGATTCATATTGCAATATTAAGACAAAAACAAAGACTTTGCGATCGCTTTGCATTACAGTAGCACAAATTGTCAGAACACTGGCACTGAGTCTATTTGAAGAGGCAAAGGGTGGATTTTTCGAAATCCTGGCTCAGTCGATATGCCTGGCTAGAATACGAGGAGGAAGCTGGTAAGTTTTTTTTTCTTCAAATTATCACAATTCATAAAAAGATTAATATCATTGTGCCTATTGAGCTGATAAAGGCCAAAGAATACTCAAAGAAAAACACCACCTCGCCCCGTGAAAAAAGTAAGACGAGACAGATAATCAATTTAGGCATTATTTATAAAGTTAGGAAAAAACTAGTTTAAGTGATAGAGAGAGAGAGAGAGAGGCAAAATTGTCTGAAAAGCAGGCACTAATGGCTTTGCAGCTTCATATCCAGGCCAATATTTAAAATCTAATTATCCAAATTTGACCAAATATTAGCTGAATATTTTCAAGTAAGCAATACGCATCAGATCTTACACATTAATTTGAACGAGATCGGACCACGGGAATTAAGCGTGAGCTGCCCAACCTTCAAACGAAAAAATAATTAATGTAGCCTATCCCAACACTTACGCACGTGAGGGGTTACAGCACAGTTGACCAAAGGTCCGCGAGACCGAAAGTGTCCACTTTAAACAAAAATAAAGTTATTAGATACCGCATTCATCATTTCCATTTTCAAATTCGAATGGATATGGGGTAATATTTCAACACTTTGCCGCATACATTACCTCGCCCCATTATCTTAGCGAGCTGCTGGAAGCAAAAATTTCATGAAAGTTATGCCTATCGTTTTTATGCAGACCTTCGGTCTCGTGGACCTTCTATTATTATTATTATTATTACTGAACTAGTTGCAACAAACGTCAACAAATGTTTCTGTGACAGAGATCTTTTTTATTGACTGCTGGATAGATACTATGGGTAAGTATATTAGGCAGTTTGCACATAAGGCTTGGCTGAGGAGTTTAATTCCTGGGAAGCAGGGATGGAACTTAACTTGTCCATAATCGTAACCTTGTTCGAACTCGGCTTGCTAGTGAATATTCAATAACTGATCCGGGTGTGCCATCTAGTGATAGAATAGTGCGACTGCATGCATAAATAGAGCAGCTGCATGTCCGCTGTTGTCTACATCTGCAAAGAGGGGTTATAAGAATGTGTATGCTGCCACAAAGTCGGAGGTTGTTGTCAATTCTTACTGGAAGAACCTGGCTATCATTGCAGCCCCAGTGACATATGATTTTGTGTGTCCCTGACGGAGGGGTTCACAGTGAGGCTGGACTTTTGTCTGCTAAGATGCGGTAATGGCACTATCCATTGCGATAATTAAATTGATGAGAAAAAACATTCAGAGGGTCAAATGAATCAAATAACATTATGGGCTTTATTTTATATTACTCCTCAACAGTGCACAGCGTTTTCACTGACTGTGATAGGATTCCTTTAACCAAAAATGGTGTGACATTTGATGATTGCTTGACAGAGCCCACATTTTGTAAACAATTAAAATAAAATTAAAATGCAACACAGCATAACAGCAACCCCTAGCCCTAACCTGTGTGTGCAAGGGAAAGGAAAAACTCACTTAAACCAAAACACGAGTGAGAAAGTGAAGAATATCCAGGAAAGGCATTATAAGACAGATCAGAACACTCTTTATAATAAGAACGACTTTTACAAGAACTTTGAAGCTGAAAAGTGCTTTAAAATTAAGCATATGATAAAAACATCCACAGACTGGGAATGAGTACTCAAGTACGGAACCTTTATTGTGATAATAGAATGGAAAGACCCGTACAAAAAATTGTAATGTTCTTGAGTGATTTCAGTTGCTTAAAATGCTAATTATGCAAAACGACTATGTCTTAAGCCATTATTACTGAAAAAAATTAAACAAATTTCTAAATGTAAAAATCTGAATATTTTAAGAAGATTTGAAGCTGTTATCATAAAAAATACTTTCAAGCTCAATTCCAAAAATAGGCATTTTTATCTACAAACCCCAATTCCAGTGAAGTTGGGACATTCTGTAAAACGTGAATAAAAACAGAATGCAATGATTTGCAAATCCCATAAACCCACATTTTGTTCACAATAGAACATAGACAACGTATCTGATGTTGAAAGTGAGACATTTTACCATTTCATGAAAAATATTAGCTCATTTTGAATTTGATGGCAGCCACATATCTCAAAAGAGTTGGGACAGGGCCATGTTTACCATTGTGTAGCATCCCCTCTTCTTTTAACAACAGTCTGTAAACGTCTGGTAAGTGAAGAGACCCATTGCTGGAGTTTTGGAAGAAGGATGTTGCCCCACTCTTGTCTGGTGTAGGATTCTAGCTGCTCAACAGTCCTCGGTCTTCTTTGCCAGATTTTTCGTTTTATGATGCGCCAAATGTTTTCTAGTGGTGAAAGGGCTGGACTGCAGGCAGAACATTTCAGCACCTGGCCTCTTCTACAGCGAAGCCATGCTGTTGTGATGGATGCAGTATGTGGTTTAGCATTGTCTTGCTGAAATATGCAAGACCTTCCCTGAAAGAGACGTTGTTGTAAAACCTGTATATAC
This sequence comes from Gymnothorax javanicus, assembly GCA_029692085.1. Taxonomy (NCBI): domain Eukaryota; kingdom Metazoa; phylum Chordata; class Actinopteri; order Anguilliformes; family Muraenidae; genus Gymnothorax; species Gymnothorax javanicus. Next base: position 69,769,136 of record CM056199.1, read on the forward strand.
TTTTCAGCATTGATAATGCCTATCCAAATGTGTAAGCTGCCCATGCCTTAGGCACTAATGCAACCCCATTCCATCAGAGGTGCAAGCTTTTGAACTGAGCGCTGATAACAAGCTGGATGGTCCCTCTCCTCTTTACCCGCACGACACGGTGTCCGTGTTTTCCAATAATAATTTAAAATTTTGACTCAACTGACCACAGAACAGTTTTCCATTTTGCCTCAGTCCATTTTAAATGAGCTATGGCCCAGAGAAGACGATGGCATTTCTGGATCCTGTTCACATATGGCTTATTCTTTACATGATACAGATTTAACTTACATTTGTGGATTGCACGGCAAACTGTGTTCACAGACAATGATTTCTGGAAGTGTTCCTTAACTTTTGCAGTAAATTCCAGTGCAGAATTATGCCTGTTTTAATGCAGTGCCGCCTGAGGGCCTAAAGATCACGAGCATCCAATATTGACCTTCGGCCTTGTCCCTTACGTACAGAGATTTCGCCAGATTCTCTGAATCTTTTGATGATATCATGTATTGTTGCTGGTGGGATATTCAAAATCTTCACAATTTTACATTGAGGAACATTTTTCTGAAATTCCACAATTTTTATATTCAGTTTTTCACAGATTGTTGTGCCTCTGCCAATCTTTACTTCAGATAGACTATGCCTCTCTAAAATACTCTTTTTATACCCAGTCATTTTACTGACCTGTTGCCAATTAACCTTATTAGTTGTGAAATGCTCCTCCAGCTGTTTTTAGCTTACTGGCCCTATGGGCCGATAAGCTATGGTCGTGGTGTGGGGTCCGTTGTCCGGAACATTTTTTATCTTTTTTTGGCCTGATGAATTTTAGCATAAATTTGCCATAACGTACTAATGGACCATATCTCAAGATGTTTTTTTTTTTAATTTTTTGATTGAATCATTTTTGTCCGTTTTATGGGCCCTTGAAATTTTGGCCCCAGTGTTAAAGATAGGACTGAGAAATTTTAAAAAATTATTTCTCAAAAACTGCGTGATAAATTTTTTTCTAAATCAGGCAATCAACTTAGCTTCATACCATCAATGTACACTGCGAGTGCAATTTTGATTGAATCGAAGGAAGTGGGTCTAGTGGGGGCGCTGTACTTCATGAATATGCAAGATGGCCTGTGGAGGCCAAAGGGTTGCAGATAGAGGTTAAGTTTGTATTATCGATGTATAGGAAGTCATATACGACCTGTATTTTGACTTTGTTCAAGTTGACCGCAGACGACTTTGAAAGGTCAAACTCGAGGTCAAAGAAAATATTTACAATGTTAAAAGATAGGACTTGAAATTTCAAAAAATTATTTCTCAAAAACTGTGTGATAACTTTTTTCCAAAATCTGGCAATCAACTCAACTTGATGCACTTTATGTTTATTGCTAGTCCCATTTTGATTGAATCGATGGAAGTGGGTCTAGTGGGGGCGCTGTACTTTAACATTGGGTCTCATGGAGAATAGGCAAAATCACCTCTAGAAGGTAAATGGTTGCAGATAGAGATGAAGTTTGTATTGACATACAGGAAGTAATATACAATGCCCTCCATAATTATTGGCACCCCTGGTTAAGATGTGTTCTTTAGCTTCTAATAAATTCAGTTTTTTTCTAAATAATATAGGACCGCAATGAAAAAAAGAGGAAAATCCAACCTTTAATTCAAGAACATGTATTCAGTGGGAAAAAAATCCCACATTAAGAAATAATTCTTTTACATCAAATCATGTGTGCCACAATTATTAGCACCCCTGATGTTAATACTTTGTAAAACCCCCTTTTGCCGACAAAACAGCACCTAATCTTCTTGTATAATGTTTTACAAGATGGGAGAATACAGAAAGAGGGATCTTCGACCATTCCTCTTTGCACAATCTCTCTAAATCATCCAGCGACCTGGGTCCTCTCCTCTGCACTCTCCTCTTCAGCTCACTCCACAGGTTTTCAATGGGGTTGAGGTCTGGGGACTGAGATGGCCATGGGAGGAGCTTGATTCTGTGTCTGGTGAACCATATCTGTGTAGAATTGGCCTCATGTTTAGGGTCATTATCTTGCTGAAAGACCCAGTGACGACCCATCTTCAGCTTTCAGGCAGAGGCCACCAGATTTTGATTTAAAATGTCCTGGTATTTCAAAGCGTTCATGATGCCATGCACCCTAACAAGGTTCCCAGGGCCTCTGGAAGAGAAACAGGCCCACAGCATCACCAATCCTCCCCCATACTTCACAGTGGGCATGAGGTGCTTTTCTGCATACTCATCTTTTGTGTTCCACCAGACCCACTTAGTGTTTGTTGCCAAAAAACTCTATCTTGGTCTCATCTGACCAAAGCACATGGTCCCATTTGAAGTCCCAGTACCGCTTAGCGAACTCCAGACGTTTGCGTTTATGATTGTGAGTGAGAAAAGGTTTTTTCTGTGCATGCCTCCCAAATAGCTTGTTGGCATGTAGATAGTGCCTGATGGTTGTTTTGGAGACTTTGTGACCCCAAGATGCTATCATTTGTTGCAATTCTTTAACTGTGAGCCTTGGAGAACTTTTTGTTTCTCTTACCATCCTCCTCACTGTGCGTGGTGGCAAAATAACCTTGCGCCCTCGTCCAGGCTTGTTTACCACTGTTCCAGTTGTTTTAAACTTCTTAATGATTCCTATGACAGTAGATATGGGCAGGTGCAGGCGAGTGGCTATTTTCTTGTAGCCATTGCCTGACTTATGCCGGTCGACACACATTTGCCTTCCTTGAATGGTGTGTTCCTTTGTCTTTCCCATGTTGAAGAGTGGATAAGAGAAATGGCCTCTGTGTCACGTCATATTTATACCCAGGGAAACAGGAAGTGATGAATTACTAATTAAATGTTCCTAGATACTCTGATCAACTTTGTAAACTACTGTAGAAATGACAGAAATACTTCAATTACATTTATTTCTTAGGAATTGTTAGGGGTGCCAATAATTGTGGAACAGGTGATTTTATGAAAAATAATTATTTCTTAGTCAGGTATTTTTTTTTTCCCTTAAAATTCACTTGAGTTGAAGGTTACATTTTTCTACAATTTTCAGTGTGAGAGTATGCTTCTGCAATAAAAATTGAATTTATTTTAAGGCTTTTAACACATCTTAACCAGGGGTGCCAATAATTATGGAGGGCGCTGTATGTCCTATATTTTGGCTGTGTTAAAGTTGACCTCAGATGACCTTGAAAGGTCAAACTTGAGGTTAAGCAAAATGCTACAATTTTTCAACGGCTTCTAGGCTTGAAAATACTAAAGATTGGGAACATATGTGTATTGAACACTTATAGGAAGTCATATATGAACTTTCATTTGGTGGCCTCGAACTTGACCTTCGGTGAACTTCGAAGGTCAAACTTCACATAGTGAAATTTCAATAACTTCTATCATCAAAACTAGTACAGATAGAGCTTAGGGTTGTATTCTTGGCATATAGGAAGTCATGAATGAAGTTTCAGTTGCTGACCTTCAACTTGACCTTCAGTAACCTTCAGCAGCAAAACTTTACAGTGAAATTTCAATGACTTTCTGTGACCTTTAAAGTTCACAACTGACATATTGAATTTTAAATGACTAGTATCACTAAAACTACTTCAGAGCTTAGGACTGTATTACAGGAGGTCTTATAAATGTATGTGAACTTTTATGTAGTGACCTTGACATTGACCTTCAATGATTTGAAGGTCAAACTTCACATCAAATTTTCATAACTTGTATCATCACTGGAAGATTGCTTGCTGGTAAGCTACAGGACCCTTGGTCCTATTTTTTATTAGTACCTTTTACTTTTCCAGCCTTTTGTTGCACCCCCCAACGTTTTTGAGATGTGTTGCTGCCATCAAATTCAAAATGAGCTAATATTTTTCATGAAATGGTAAAATGTCTCACTTTCAACATCAGATATGTTGTCTATGTTTTATTGTGAATGAAATGTGGGTTTATAAGATTTGCAAATTATTTTATTGTTTTTATTCACATTTTGCAAAACATCCCAACTTCACAGGAATCGGGGTTTGTAAAAAAAAAAAAAAAAAAAAAAGGGTAGCCTGCTATGGGTAGAATATTTCCATAATATTCGGTTCTTCCAGTGGCTCAGTTTTGGCAATAGGGGGGCCTAGTCTCGTTTGGCCCCTGGTTAAAAATTATTTGCCTTTACCTCCGGAGACAGGCTGTAGGGGTTGTATAGGCAGCTGAACAGAGAAAACTCTTTGAAACACATGCTGATAAACAACACTAAAACCGGAAAGGCAATATTTGCTGTTCCCTACACTTGCTGATCACTGGGTGGAGACCGTGACTAACGAAGGCAGGTTTACTGTCAAATCCCTACATTTCTGGTGAAGGATAACAGCAAAAAAGACTGCTTGGCTGGACTGCTTTTTGAGGACATTTCCGAAGGGCAGAAATCTGACATTCAAAAAGTGGTCACGCGGGATATATTATTCGGCCCAATTATTTAGCTTATTTTGACAGTATTGTCTTAGATTGACACAGTTCAAAAGCATTCATTTGTCATAATGTGTCGGGTTGTAGAGGGCTGTCATGTAGTGGTCATTATGACCATAGCCTTGAGAAAAAAACCTTCATAATTATGTTCGAGTAGTTCCACTGATAAGCCAAAGTTCACTAGTTGTTTCAGATCAACCCAAAACAAAATGTTACCTAGATGCTGACATAGTTAATCAACACACACCTGGAAACTGGTTTTGGCTGGCAGTAAAGAGCAAGTCAATTAAACTTTCGGAATATCAGTCTGTTCAATTAGGAAGTACAAGTGATTGCGGATCAATTTCACCTGCTTTGGCGCAAATGAAATTGAAAACAGATGCAGTGGAGAGGCAAAAGCAAGACAACCCCCAAAAAGTCAATGGTTGTGCATGTGGTGGCCACAGACAATCGCTGTCTTCTTATCCTTCATGACAGATCATTCTTTAGTTTCGTGTTCGGGTAATTTCCTTGTCACAACAGGTAGCGTGAGGTGGTACCTGCAGCCCAATCAGGTTTCAAGGTAGTCCAGCCCCTCCATGATGGTACATCCATACGTGCAGTTGCAAGAAGGTTTGCTGTGCCTCCCGGCACAGTCTCCAGAACATGAAGGAGATACCAGGAAACCAGCTGTTACACAAGGAGAGCTGAGCAGGGCTGTAAAAGGGCATCAACCCAGCAGCAGGACTGCATCTGCTCCTTTGTGCGAGAAGGAATGGGAGGTCCACAACCAGAACACTACGAAATTACCTCCAGCAGGCTACTGGTGAGCATGTTTCCGACCAAACTGCCAGAATACGACTCCATGAGGGTGTCATGAGGGCCGACGTCCTCTAGTGCTCACAGCCAGCACCATGCAGTCTGGCTGGCATTTGTGAGAGAACACCAGAATTGGCAGATTTTTTGGAAAGTGTTGCAGGCATCAAATTCAAAATGAGTGAATTTTTCCAAAAAAACAATAAAGGTTATCAGTTTGAACAATAGTTATTTTGTTTTTGTAGTGTACACAATTGAATATAAGTTGAAAAGGATTTGCGAATCATTGTATTCTGTTTTTATTCACGTTTTACACAATGTCCCAACTTCATTGGAATTGGGGTTTGTAATTGGAGGAAAGCTTTTGGACTGGTACAGCAATATATATAAGCGATTTAAAGGGGCTATGTCAATAGCTGGGCGTGTGCTCAAGGACGCAACCATAAGTAAAAAACATGGTAAAACATGGTATACCATACTATACATGGTAATGGCAAAAGGTAAATTCTTGTTTCCATATCTCGAACTGCCCCTGACTGAAAGAACCTCGGAACTAACTAACGCTGTGGTGTTACATTATTTAGCTGGCTGAGTAGCTACGCGGCTTGCTATTAGACATAAGTGATATATCTAGCAACCAACCTGAATGAGCCATCTGACTAAGCAAGTCCATTACTTCCTATAGAAACACAAATCACAGTTTAGCTATAACATAAACAATGCTACCAGACAAGTCAAATGCAAATTATAGAGCTAGCTAGGTAGATGGCTTTCACAGTGAGGTCGTGGGCTAAATGGAATCCTGCAATGTGGCCATACGCTAGCAAGGCTGGCTGAGTAAGCAGACTATTTCAAGCACTAGCTGCAGCCAGCTAGACAACATGTCAAAGGTTATTTGGAGAAATTGAAATAAGGGAACATGGCAAGATAAAGCACCGTGCAGTTGAAATTTGTGAAATGATCGATATGCTGAAGGGACAGTTTGATGTATTTGTTTGCGCAGTTTGCGCAGCATATGCATTTGCGATATCAACATTCAATATTAATATTCTAAACCCCTTTTCACTTATAAAACCCCTGATATACAGTGCCATGAAAAAGTATTTGCCCCCTTCCTGATTTCTTACTTTTTTCCATATTTTTTACACTTAAATGTTTCAGATCATCAAACAAATTTTAATATAAGACAAAGATAATCCAAGTAAATACAAAATGCAGTGTTTAAATTATGATTTCATTTATTAAAGGGAAAAAGCTATCCAAACCTTCCTGGCCCTCTTTGTAAAAGTAATTGCCCCCCCCTTTAAATCATGAATTAACTGTGATAAACCACATTTTTTGAGTCCAATTTCATTAGCCACACCCAGGCCTGATTACTGCCAGACCTGTTGAATCAAGAAATCACTTCAATAGAACCTGTTTCACAAAGTGAAGTAAGCTAAAAGATCTCAAAAAGCAACACATCATGCCACGATCTTAAGAAATTCAAGAACAGATGAGAAACAAAGTAATTGACATCTGTCAGTCTGGAAAGGGTTACAAAGCCATTTCTAAGGCTTTGGGACTCCAGGGAACCATGGTGAGAGCCATTATCCACAAATGGAGAAAACTTGGAACAGTGGTGAACCTTCCCAAAAGTGATCGGCCTACCAAAATTACTCCAAGAGCGCATCGACAACTCATCCAGGAGGTCACAAAAGAAGCCAGAAATACATTTACAGAACTGCAGACCTCACTTGCCTCAATTTAAGTCAGTGTTCATGATTCAACAATAAAAAAGAGACTGGGCAAAAATGGCATACATGGAAAAGTTCCAAGGTGAAAACCACTGCTGACCAAATAGAACACAAAGGCTTGTCTTACATTCGCCAGAAAACATCTTGATGATCCCCAAGACTTTTGTAAAAATATTCTGTAGACTGACGAGACAAAAGTTGAACTTTATGGAAAGTGCGCGCCCCGTTACATCTGCCGTAAAACTAACATAGCATTTCATTAAAAGAACATCATACCAAAAGTCAAACATGGTGGTGGTAATGCGATGGTTTGGGGCTGCTTTGCTGCTTCAGAACCTGGAGGACCGGTAATAATTGATGGAACCATGAATTCTGCTCTCTACTGGAAAATCCTGAAGGAGAATGCCCAACCATCAGTTCATGACCTCAAGCTCAAGCGCACTTGGGTTATGCAGCAGGACAATGATCCGAAACACACTAGCAAGTCCACCTCTGAATGGCTTAAAAAAACAAAACAAGATTTTGGAGTGGCCTACACTTAAATCCGCTAGAGATGCAGTGGCATGACCTTTAACAGGCCGTTCATGCTCAAAAACCCTCCAATGTGGCCGAATTGAAACCATTCTGCAAAGAGGAGTGGGCCAAAATTCTTCCACAGCGATGTGAAAGACTCCTTGCCAGTTATAGCAAATGTTTGATTGCAGTTGATGTCGCTGAGGATGGCACAACCAGTTATTAGGATTTAGGGGGCAATTACTTTTTCACATAGGGCCAGGTGGGTTTGGATAGCTTTTTCCCCTTAATAAATGAAATCATCATTTCAAAACTGCGTTTTGTATTTACTCGGGTTATCTTTGTCTTATATTAGAATTTGTTTAATGATCTGAAACATTTAAATGTGAAAAATGTGCAAAAAAGTAAGAAATCAGGAAGGGGGCAAATACTTTTTCACGGCACTGCACATTTCTGCCCCTTATTGAAACCTTGCGGCAAATAAAAAGCCATAAAAAATGGAGGTTGTACATGGAAATGTCTTCTCACTCACCTCTCTCTTCTCCTTAACTCCAGCGAGAGCAAATAGCTGGCAAACAAGGAATCAGTGCTGTACAACCAGGTCTTTTTGAGGTTTTGCCAAGTTGTGAATACTTCCTTTTCAATCCATATCCTTTTGTGTCTATCTTCCCAAGCTTTCCTAGTTTGTAAGGGTGATCAGGTGAAAGCATCGGTCTGCCAATAATGCCCTGTCTAACATTTGGATTCCTCAAAGCCATATTTTGGCCTAGGGAAGTTAAAAATAACCTAAATTTCCTTCCCACGACATTGCCTAACAATGCGGCACTCTACTTTTATAGATATTTTGTGCAGATGACATGAAAAAAACTAGATTTGTTTAGATTGTCGCGCTCCCCTTTGTAATGGCGAACGCTAGACTTTCCCTGCGGCCCACGGAAAAGGTAAATTTCGCAACCAAACTACGCATGCCCTGCTATTGACATGGCCGCTTTAATACAGCTAACATGTAAGCACAGAGTCAATGCATATATCTCTATCAAGTTTCATCTACCTTTATATTCTCATCAAAATATCAATTTCACTAAGTAAATTAACTATATGTCTAAAATTTCATTGTCCAATCACAAGCTGTCTGTGTTAAGCAATAACACTATTCATGCTCAACAAAGCATTCAAACCTTCCTGTGGTGGGTAAGGACTTTTTTCTTCTGGGACGGATGCTACATGGTCACGAGACTGGAGTTTCAAAAAGTCTTTGGTGTTTTAAATCCGTGCTGATACTGGAAGTGTTGAACGTTTTTGAAATGAGTCGAACGTAAGTGTCGAAATTGCCATCACAACTTACAGTATTACCCCCTTTTCATATGTTCAGCTACCGTGACCCGTCATTGCATGCCTAACATACATCAAAGATGGAATCGCTATTTGAGGCATGTTCAAGTTCTTGCTTCTTGAACTTTTTAAGATGGCGTCCAGTATTTTCACAGCTTGTTCAATGGAATGTGATGCAAACCTTAGTAGGCAGCCCTGTTGAAAAACACGCAAGAACTTGCGAGTGGTTCAAAACACAAAAGCCTTCCCTCGTGAGGCTAAGGCCTGTGATTCTTCGATCTTAAACATGCCCCAGGAGCATATTTGTTGCAGTTGAACAGCTGAGCGGACAAGGAATTCCCCACCCTGAAGTCATTTCCTCTGGGATTTCCAGACTACTGTTGAAAAGTGTTTTCGAAGTGATGCAGAAATATTTTTCTTCTTCAAATAACATGCAATGCAGAGTAATATTGTGGTATCCATGGCATTAATTGAAGAAAAGCTAGCCCAGATGGACTTCTCTAATATATACAGCCGTTTGGCATAAATCCTGGCTGAAAACAACGTACATATGGAAAGAAGATGGACACATCATGCCTTAATGGATGACGGACAAGTGACGGACTCTGACTGACCCTGACGCCATATAGAAAGCCAGCTTAACTTTCACACGTCCTTGTGCGAAGAAACACATTGATAAAGAGGTTGCCCTGGTAAATGCTAACTGGGTAGCTTTTAATTCAAGAGAGCACTATAACAGCCAATGGGGCAGTTCACACAGGAGACGTGTCCGTTTTTCGGCACATTGTTTTTTAATGAACTGTTCATTGTAACATGCGCTAAATGCGCGTCTTTTTACCTCGCGTCTATTTTACAGTGTTTAAAAACGCTGAGCACTCGCGTTTTTAAGATGAAATGCTGTCATAGAAACATTTCAATGGTTCTCCTTTTCTCCCCGCTTTCAGAGGACGTGCATGTTTCGTCACGTCTCGCATTTTTCACACGTAAGCATGTCTCCTGTGTGAACAAACACCATCAGTTTTTATGATTTCTCTTTAATTAGTTAGTAAATTCAATCATGTTTTCATTTCATATCTGTACAAGTGCATACTAAAGCCACAGTTTCCCTATGCATCTTAGGGACTTAACTGCTTTAAATAGACACCTCGACTTTAATTATCCCGAGCCAAAGATTTTGCATGTGCTTGCAGAGGAGTAATCTACTCATTTTGGGCCAGTGGTTCCCAGGTAAAGGTTGGGTTTGACAAGTAGGGTAATTATTTGTTTTCTGTTTACCAAGGGGAGGAGAAAGAAGAGGAGAAAGAGAGGAATGGCTTTTTCACTCACCCAAAACTCTGAAGAGCATATACTCGACTCCAACAGCAAAAGACTTATCCTCTGGCCTCACTGTCCTGAAGCAGCGGGAGTTGCATCAAACATATTGTGAACTTTTCTGTCTAGAACTACTTAATTATCACTTTTTGCTTGAAGGTAACACATTCCAAGTTACAAATGACATGGGCATAACTCCAAACATCTATAGGACACATTACAGCACTGTTAAGCATTCCAAAATAAGGGGCAGGCATCCTGCCATAAAATAATTTGTGGCCTCGACAGCTCCTACCTCTAACCACCAAACTCTGGATTTGTGGAACATGCTCCAACTTGCTTTGACATGTTAACTGCGGTGGTCCCAATTGTACAATGCTCAATTTCAGGAGTTAAAATGGCTCCAGCAAACTCCTTTTGAGTTAGGAATTATTTAGATGAGGGTGTGGTGGGGGTTTGATTTTGGAGCATCCTACAGGTATCGAGTAAGCCATGTACCTCAGGAGGGGTCTGGGTGGCAACATGAATTCTGGGGTACTCTGCATGAGTACACTAAGACAAACATACCTCTTGATCAGCTGATGGTGTATTTGGAGTTTGGGGGAGCAAAACAAAGTTTGGGGCTCCACACTGATAAACACCAATCAGCCACAACATTAAATTCACTAATAGGTGGATTTAATATAATTAATTATCTTGTTACATCCGCATCTGTTAAGGGGTGGGATATATTAGGCAGCATGTATAAAGTCAGATCTAGGAGTTGATATATTGCACAGTAAGAAAAAAAAAGAAAAGTTGACTAAGCTTTAACTAGCGATTAAGCCTTTTTCAGTTAACTAAACTTCAAATTATAATAGTTGCAAATCATTTTTGAAAGAACTTGGAACTTGACGTTGAGTCAACTTAAAAATGCTTTTCAGCTGGATGCCTTACTTTATTAATTCGAGTCAAATTTTTATTTTTCACGGTGTGAAAGCAGGAAAAAATGGGCAAGCAGAAGGATCTGAGAGACTTTGATAAAGGCGAAGCCAAACAAAATGTGGTCCATAGACGGACAACTAGTGAACCAGCATAAGGGTCAGGGTACCTCATTGATGTGGAGCAAAGGCTGGCCTGTCCGGTCCACAGAAGAGCTACTCTAGCACAAATTATTGAAAAAGTAATTGCAGGTTTTGTTAGAAAGGTGTCAGAAAACTTTTTGCATCAGAGCTTGCTGCGTATGGGCTTGCCCAGCCACAGACTGGTTACAGTGCCCATGCTGACCCGTCTCCTGCTCAAAGTGCCAACTATAGGTATGCGAGCATCAGAAATGCATCATGGAGCAAAGGGAGAAAGTGGCCTGGTCCAATGAATCATGATTTCTCTTACATGAGAAAAACTCTCCGACATGGATGACATTGGATGACATTGGTTTGGCGCATGTACATTTTTTACCTGGGGAAGGGATGGCACCAGGATGCACTATGGCATCCTGGCCCGCCAGATGATTCTGATCACAGTTTTTTTTTCTCTCCAAGCGTTTTTTTTTTTTTTTTTCGAACGTAGGCTATTCCTGCGACTCCTGCCTATAGCCTACCAGGCACCTGATGTTAAGCAGAAACGAGAGAATACCAGAGCCAGGATTTGCATTCTTAATCTTAGTTGTCTAATTTCACTTTCTTCAACTAAAAAAGAAAAGTTGCGTTTTTGACATAATGGGGCGGCCTATGACAGGATGCGCTGTCTTTAACTGAACTTCAGGCCAACAGTCGTGCTGCAACAAAATATTTGTGTCAGAGCGACACAGGAAACTAGGTTTATATTTTATTTAACAAGCCAGTAACTGTGGCATAAGCCAGAAGGCTTTTACGCAAACTAAAATAAAATAAAACGATGATCAGGCAGTCACACAATGGCAGAGGTGGTGGGCACGGATGCTCCTGAAACGAAACGCACGAGAGAAAAAAAAAAAGCAACCAAGACGCTTTTAAGGACACACTTGTGGCTTTTTCTCGGGATGTTAGACCTCGCACTAGGATGCTGCTGCTCTTTGTATAACCATCTGTCAGCGCTTCAATTTTGCGTTTTCGTGCCACAGACCGGAGCGGATAAGCAACGTTGAAGGAGCCGTGCTTCGTTTCGTGATGCCACCTGACATTATACATAATACAAAACCGCGATAACTTCCTTGCATATGAGGCACATGGGCTTTCCATTACTACAACTGGGTAAGATGAACGCAAATTTGTCTCTCCATTTCTCTTTGTAGGCTCTGTTTTCGCTGTCAACTTTCCTCTTTAGACCTTTTGACAGGGACATCTTTTTAATTCACTTACTCCTCTCTGCACGCTATTTCCACCAAAACAGCAAACATTATATTATTGTAAGGAGGCAGTCAACAAAGTATTTCAAAATAAAAGTAGCCCAAGATAGACTAATATTACTAGTAGCCTAATAGACCTAACCTGTGCCTATCATTGCCATCATTGCCTTTTTCACAATTGCAGATGACTCAATATTGAAAGAGATGCTAAGTCCATTAAGATTATTAAATTATCAAAAGAGACTGCCGATGGGCTTGTGCACAGTCCACATGGTTTATTTATTGTCATTAGTTATTTTTATTAGACTCACCATTCTCCATGTAGGCCTGGTTTTTGTGAGTGGGCATTAGGGGCACCTATCCCAGTGTCTAAATAGGCCGTAGGCCTCTAGCCTGCCACCTTGTGGCGAGGAAAAATCTTGGCCCGCAGCCCAAGTTACTTGCTGACCCCCACACTATGGGAATGTCCTGGAGGTAAATCTGCCTCAAATCACCACACTTCAGAAAATTTTCCTGACTGGCCACCTCAAATTTGCTTCATACTTTCACAAATTAACCTCATTAGTCCCAATAAACTATCTGCAAAATTTCAGCCTTGTATCTTTTATAGGTTTTGACATAGGGGCTTAAATAGGTGGGGCTTGGCTCGGATTCCAAATGGTACTTGCATTCACCCTCAGACGTCTCAGACCCCTCATCTCATGATCAGTTTGGGTTGCTGTCCGGAATCTGTCACATACAGGCTGTAACCAGATGTGGTGCTCTTGAGCTACCGTAGTCACTCGTGGCTGTGGGGTCAGTCAGCGACAGTGCCTGTTTTCCATTCTTGGACAGACAGACTGATTTTTGACCGGTGACAGTGCAGATGACGGGCTGCCTCTCAGCGGCTGAAACCTGCCCATAACATGCCAATAGCTCTTCTTCCTCTCCTGTGCCGTAAGCCGTTCCATTTTCTTAATGTCGTAGCATTTTTTTTTTTTTGTTGACATTATGTAGGCTATTGATCACACCCAAAAGAACAAGTCAAGCGTCACTGTTCACATCACAAACAGCTTAAAATTCATCATTACTGAAGTGCTCGGCGTGTTCACGTGGCACGCGTCAGCATTACAATACCACGTGCTTTTCTTTATTTCCACTCGTACCTTACAAGCAATGAAAAATGAACGATTTTTCAGTTTGCCGCAAATACAGGATATACCTCATCGTTGCATTTTTGTGGCACTAAGTAAATTCTGTAGCATGAGCCATCACTAACCAACAATTTCAAAGAACTTTTTTAACATTTGCATTTTTTCTTTTCATAACAAATATAAGGTTTTCATACAGATTTTTGAGCTGCATCAAAGCGTGGTTTCTTATTTTACATGACCTTTATCAAACTTGGTCATTCAGATGTAAAGGTTTGAAAGTTAAAATGGCCGATATCTTAAAATGCCTTCCATGTGGATTGGTTCAGTCTGGCTGCTGGTATCCAAATATGCCAAGTATGCCCCTCAGCTTGCATTATTGTTCATTGCAAAAATTAGCAAGCATTTTCCTATCCAAATTAATGGTAAAATGTCAATGTCTTTTGAAGGTTCTGAATTCCTGTAGCTCACAAAACGGCATATGTTTTTCTGCGTCCACGTCCTATCAGTTCGATACACCTGAGAAAAAGTTTCTTAAAATGCGGTTTTGCCGACTCAGGTCAATGTGTTAAGTTTGCTTAACCCCCTGTCACACCAGAGTTGCGTTCTCACGGAGTTGGTGCGGCATTCACAAAAATTGTAGAACGCTGCGGTGAGCGCAGTGGGATCACCTAGAGCGCAGCGGCATCTCTGTGGCATCTCCACTAAACGCAGTGGGATCACCTAGAGCGCAGCGGCATCTCTGTGGCATCTCCACTAAACGCAGTGGGGTCTCCTAGAATGCTGAGCTACGGCGTTTGTTTTATGCATGCACAAAACAAACGCTGTGGCTCTGCGTTCTGATTTGAACGCAGTTGGAACTCCATAGGATCGTTGTAGCAGCTCAGTGAGGTCTCCTACAGTGCCACGGGAGCACTATGGGCACGCCCCAAGGTATATGAACGCCATACGAACGCAGCCAATAGTGATGGCATTCACTCGGAGACTTCACGGAGTCCACTGAGATGTCATGGCTTTTACACCATCTGGGAAAACGCAGTATGGACGCTTTGGGGACGCAGTGAACTCAGCGTGCACGCAGTGGGTGTGCAGTGAAAACGCCTAGCTCGCAGTGGATACGGAACAAGAACTCCGTGACAACGCCATCGATCCCAAACGAGAACGGTGTGGGAATGCATCAGCACGCAACGGGAACTCCGTACGAACGCCACAATCCCCGTGAGAACGCCCTGAGATCTCCAGCTTGTGTAAATTTCAAATAATTTGCAAAACGATTTCCAAATTTCTCTGCGATCCCACGGTGTTCTGATAAGTTTCAGATCGCGGTGACAACTCCGTGTGAATTCTGTCTGGTGTGACAGGGGTATTATGTAAAATAAAAGTCTTTTTGCAACCAGTGATATTGCCATAATGCAGGTTAACACTCGACCTGTTTCTGAGTAAGAATTGGATAATTAATTGAGTTAATTTACTTAGCAAATAGACTTCCAATAAGCTGTGTTGCCATTAACGATTAAGACATACAGTTTTCCATCGAAGAGATAGGCTACAAAATGAGATTGCATGGACGGCAATTAAGTGAGATTTCTCAGAGTAGAATGTGATGAAGTAAATGCTGCTGAAGATGGTATTCAGACAAGATTTAGATTTTGTCTCTAATTAATTAATAAGATAATTACCGTTCATACAATCTCATATTATAGCCTTCCTAAAACTTTCCCAGAAGCTATGTAGACTATTAAGAGCTCATGAATGACTTTGCTACCTTGAAAATTCAACGCATGGCATGCATTGTCTGTCAAACTTTCACGATGCACTCATATACAATTTTTGAAATTATTCAATTACCAACACCTCAAAGTAAGAAGCGCTGGCAATTTAATAATTAATAACCATCGCTTCTTGCAGCAACCACTGTGCAACTAAGCTTCCCCAAATGCTGCCTATGCTTTTAAATGCCAAAAGCAATTTGATTAAGTGCAATCTTTAAAAAAATTAGGTTGCACTGCTGAAAAAAAATCCTAGAACGGGAGATAGAATCCAGGGAAAGCACTGGGTTAATTATTTTTTACTAGTGTTTTGTTCCCCCCATCCATACAATATCATTATTAAGAACGTTGTCCATGAAGCCCTTCAGTGACCTGTCATTTCTTAATACTGTCTTAATAATTACAGGCTTGTAAATTGGTCTTGATTATTCAGTAAATAAAGCGTGATTATTAATCAAGCGATCTTAATCCCTTAGTGCGAAGGCCAAATCTTTTGTAGCTATTTTTGTGTTACTTTATTTAAGGCTTTATAATTCAAGATTGCAGCCTCACAGAGAGGAAGGCAATGGCTCAACTGAGTCAAGACACTTTAAACATTTAGAATTTCGTCATATTTCAGTTTATTTTCATGATTTTGGTAGAGAAAAAGGACCGCAAACATAAAAAAATCTTCCTGAAAAATTCAGCATTGAAGCTGTAAAAATAAGAGTCATCAGGGGATGACATATCCTCCCGGCCCCTGATTATTTGCGAAAGTCATGTCAATTCTATATTTTTCTAAGAAATTCAAACAAGAATGTTGAGGTGATTTTCCTCTGGAATTATCTGGAAGTATGTACTGGCAACATCTACCAAAGACTATGAACCACATGTTGACAAAGGCAACAATAAAACAAGAGTCATTAATGAACAGTGTTTTAGTTCTGCTCCGGAAACAAACCCAGCCCTGTGACTGAGTCCAAACCCATGTTGCTTCCATGGAAAGGAAAAAGAAAATAATTTCAGAAATTATAAAATAGTTAAAGGCACCACTTGAGTACTTGGGTAATGCACATACAAAGTTTGAGAAAGATATAATAAACGGTTTTTGAGTTCTGCTCCAGAAATGAACCCATCTCTGTACAGCCCAAATCCAACTCGATTTCATGGACACGAAAAAAAAAAAAATTTCAGAAATCTGAAAATATCAAATGGCTCCACTTCAATATGTGGGTAATACAAATGCAAAGTTTCAGAAAGATATAATGAACGGTTTTTGAGTTGAGCTCCGGAAACGAACCTATCTCTGTACACAGTCCAAATCCAACTCGTTTCCATGGAAATGAAAAAAAAATTTTTTTTCAGAAATCTGAAAATATCAAAAGGCACCACTTCAGTATGAGGGTAATACATATGCAAAATTACAGAAAGATATAATGAACGGTTTTTGAGTTGTGCTCCAGAAACGAACCTATCTCTGTACAGAGTCCAAATGCAATTGGTTTCCATGGAAACGAAAAAAATTAGATTCTCAGAAATCTGAAAATATGAAAAGGCACTACTTCAGTAAGTGGGTAATACACGTGCAAAGTTTAAGTCAGATATATTGAACGGTTTTTGAGTTGTGCTCCGGAAACAAACTTATCTCTGTACACAATCCAAATCTAACTCGTTTCCATGGAAACAAAAAATAAAAAATTTTCAGAAATCTGTAAATATGAAAAGGCACCACTTAAGTACATGGGTAATACACATGCAAAGTTTCAAAAAGATATTATGAACGGTTTTTGAGTTTTGCTCCGGAAACGAACTTATCTCTGTACAGAGTCCAAATGCAACTGGCTTCCATGGAAACGAAAAAAATAAGATTTTCAGAAATCGGAAAATATAAAAAGGCACCACTTCAGTATGTGAGTAATACACATGCAAAGTTTCAGATAGATATATTGAACGGTTTTTGAGTTCTGCTCCAGAAACGAACTAGGCCTGATGTGCACTAAGTCAAGATTCGTTTCCATGGAAAAGACAAAAATAGAAATCCAGAAATTTCCAAAGTAGCAAAAGGCACATCTAGACTGTACATAGAATACATGTACCAAGTTCCGTGCTGATATCTTGCATAGTTTATAGTATATTGAGCAGTTTAAACATCAGGCTTAGCTGAGGAGTTTAATTCATGTAACTCCTGAAAAACAAGGATAGGAGTGAACTTGTCCATATTCTAAATTGTGTTCGAGCTCGGCTTGTGAATGAATATTCAATAACTGAGCCAAGTGTGCTATCTAGTGATAGAATAGTGCAACTGCGTGCATAAATAGAGCAGCTCCATGTCTGCTGGCGTCTACATCTGCACAGAGGGGTTAAACTGAAACAGCTTGAAAGCAATTATTTGTTTTAGGGTCAGAGGCTCACGGCACAATCCTGCAATGCTAGCGTTACTGCCAGGGGGACGTTAGGCTTTAGGAAGTTAATTTGTGAATGAATGAAGCAAATCTGAGATGGTTGGTATGGAGGTCTTCGATGATATCACATGGATTGACCCCTGGAAAAGTAAGTCCAACCCATGGAGGCCCTACTTTGCAACTTACGGGACTTAGAGGATTGGCAGCCACTTTCTTGGCACCAGATGCTACAGGGTAGAGCTGTTTTGGGGATAAAAGAGGGACCCACATAATATAAGGCAGGTGGTTTTAATGTTGTGACTGATTGGTGTAGATAGCATTATACAAACATATTTAATTGAAGATCATCCAGCAGGAACGGGCTGTTTGGAGGAACAGGGCAGATGTTGAAGCACCATGTTAATACAGACTTACCTGAGGACTATCATGAACGAGGGTGTCTGGGAGACAGGCAGGACAAAGCAGGTCAGGGTGGATGCAATGAGGAAGGGAATAAAGAGATGGGCGCAGCGGCTGCCGCAGGTGCCATGAGCAGCGTGGTCCTGAGTCTTGTTCAGCCCAGTTATGCAGCTACAGCCACTGTAATTCTGGGAAGAATGGAGGAAGCATAAAGGCATTACACACTGCCAGGCCAAAAAAAAAGATGCTTGAATTTTAATAAGAAAATTCTTCAGACCTTACTGAATCATGATTGCAATGATTAATATGTATCAGCTGACAACAATACTTTTAAGCCAGACTGATGCATTGTGCAGCCTCTCATTTCCTAAATAACCATACCGGAAGGTAGGGACGCTCTGATCAGGGTTTTTGGGGCCAATCGCCAATTGCCGATCACTGAAATCAGTATCGCCAATACCGATACCGATCACACGGCATCTATTTGAAATAGAAGCTTGCTTTTTATAGTGTAGCATTAACTATTCATTTATTTATTTAAGTCATTCTTAAGACTGTACATTCAGCATTATTAAATGAAGAGATTAGAGAGTATCATGAATTGACAAATCTTTTATTTGCAAGAATATGCAACTGACAACTAACCAAATAAAGAGCAGGGCAAGAAACAAAAAACTATAAGCTAACTATAACCTATAACTATTACATCTTGTAGTACCTCTTTATCTGTAGGCCATCTACATCCAGCTATCTGTAACATTTTCTCAGCTGAGGTAGTTTGTATGGCCTTTTATAGGGGAGAGAGGAAGTGTGTTTGTGTGTGTGTGTGTGTGTGTGTGGGGGGGGGGGCGGTGTCCAGAGTTCAGACTTTAATCTTCTGTCCGATCCTTCTCAAGCAGCAACACTGGCAGATTTATCTTCAGAAATATGAGCATCTCGGGGTGCCCCGGTGGCTCATCGGTCTAAGCGTGCGTACCATAAAGGCTGTGTCCTTCCCGCAGCGACCTGGGTTCGATTCCAGCTCAGGTCATTTGCTGCATGTCTTCCCCCATTCTTCCCCCCAACTTTCCTGTCTCTCTACACTGTATAACTGTCGAATAAAGGAAAAATTCCCAAAAAATAATCAAAAAAAAAAAAAAATATGAGCATCTCTGCATGTTAGCTGTTAGCTTGTTCCTTGTCAACTACCATATTTCCTGCTGCACTAAAAACTCGTTCACTGTCTAAACTTGTGCACGGTGCAGAGAGGTTGGCTCATGCTGCTTGTGCCAGAGATGGAAAGCGACTTTTATTGTCCTGCCAAAAAGCATGTTCCCATGCCTCATTCTGTTTAAACCAGTTATTTTTTCTGCACAATTAGTGACGAAGATTTAACTACATAGTAATCCGAATAATAGGCCCACCAGGCTAATTTCATTAGCCTATTATTAGTAGACTATCTTGACTTTTAAGTTACATTAACTTCACATCATTATAAAATCCAACAGTCAAAATTTCCAAAAAAAAGATGGATGTAATAACTTCCTGAATTCATGACATATTTTTATTAGAGGTAGGACGCGATGAAAAAAATTAATTAATTAGAGGCTTTGTAATTAATTAATCTCGATTAATCGCATTTTTCTCAAACAGCAATATTTGACTCAATAAGCAAAGTTTTTCAATTCAAATAAATTTTGGTTGATGACTGAATCAGTGAATAGACATATACGTGAACTTAAATAACAAAAATGTTTATTTTTCATCTATATTTATCTGTGCATTTTTCATCTGTCATTCACAGATTAGTGCAAACTCAAAGTTCAATTATAGTCATTATATTCATTATCTTAAGACTTTAGGTGCATTACTGCCACCTACCGGTCTGAAGTGTGTGCATCAGTGTTACCGGTGTGCCAGAAATTAGGGAACTGAGAAGGGTGCAAATAAATGCGGTTTTTTTTTTATGCGTTACTGTTTCTGTAATTAATTAATCGAAATGAACGCGTTAAAGTCCCAGCCTTAATTTTTATCTAACGAATTATTGTGCTCCAGTCCATATTTGTTAGCGTTTGGCCTGTTAGAAGCCACATTTTCACTGCGTGCAGTGAAATGCTTTTTGCTCTGTACACCTTAGCAAAGCAGTCTAGCTCTGACAGCCATAATGGTGTACTTGTTTCAGCAAAGTAGCACACTTTATTGTCTTACTTCTTCTTCTTATTTTTCATCTTCCGCCTAAATTTGGCCAACTAACTCCTCCTACACCATGTAAGCTATTGATTCCGTTCAAACTTTTAAAAATTCAGCTTGTTCTAAATTATGTTGCATCTTTACAGATTTTAGATTTTTTTTTTTTTTTTTAGTTTTTAGACATTTAATTTTAAATTTTTTTTTTTGGGTCTTATTAAATCAAGCCATTTTTGTGCTGATTCAGTAGATTCAGCTATATTCTGCTATTTTTTTACTCTGTCATACTTTTAGCTAGAAATGTCATTCAAACTGCAAAATGTGAAGTTAAGCTTGGATAATTTCTTCACTGTTGAAATTTATCGTAACTTCTATAATTTTTTAATTATAATTTTTTGAAATAATTTTTGTTACAATAAATTCTGGGAACTTACAGTTGTGACTTCACTGTTAGAGTGGCGAACAGCTGTAAAATCATCAAGAAGTCTCCTCTTCAACTTGCTCTAACTTCCACACTTTTCACTCCACATAAATGTTTTTATATCCAAATTGTAGCAAAAGTTGTGCTGGTTAAGAAAGTGTAACTATGGAGGTAATCGGACAGACGGTTTTGGCTGTATGAGCCGAAAACCAACGGGAGCACTAACTGAAACTCCATTAACTCCTATTTAAATGAGAGAAGAAAATTCCGGTTGAGAAGCTGAAAAAGTTTTCAGTTTTCTACCATGCTCGTGTTCCCACATTTTTGGAACCACACACGCAATTTTGACATATTTTGCTCAGCAGACTCTCCTCTTCAGTGTGGTACCTCCATTTTGTAGATTGGACTTACATACTACTGCCCCTACCTCAAATATAGTACGAGACGCCTTAGCTAAAATCTCCGTTGGACCAAATGCTTTAGCCATTAACTCAAGTGGCTCAGAGTGACTCAGCGAAATTGTGGCATTTTTATTGGCATATTACGGTTCAATTCTGCTCTCTGCTGGACTTTTTCCTAGCCTCAGCATTATCATTCTTCGGATTAAGATTGACTCAACTGTTAGACAAATCTCATTCTTCTGTGTCAAACTCAGTGAAAGAATTTTTCGGTATTGTCGTTTATATAGTTGCTCAAACCAGCTCCAAGAGAGCACATTTAGAGCAGCAAAGACCAGTCTTTTTGTAGGGCGGGTCCATTAGAACACGTTACAGTAAAAAATTGCAAAGCAGAAAGAATAGCTCACGCTCCTATTCCAGTATATACAAGCAACTGTGCGCACTAGCTAGATATATATATATATATATATATATATATATATATATATATATATATATATATTCATATCTAAAACAGGCAAAATAATGTATCAAAATAGAGCCTGTTAAGTACTAAGAAATGAAAGTGATGTCCCCAATTGCTATCTGTTCATCGCTCTACATTACTTTTTCCTGCCTTTGAAAATAGCAGGGTTTAAGGCCGGGAGTAAGCAGTAGCCCCTAGTAGTTTGGCTTTCCATTAATGGATCAATGACGCCATCTAATGTTACTTGCCAAATTATTATTTTATTATTATTATTATTATTATTATTATAAGTAGTAGTAGGAATATATATATTTTTTGCATTATCGCATGACTGGCTGGAACACGAGATCACGTTATGGAAATTTATATTGATAAATAATGACACCCCAATTTACAGCGCTGCTCGTTGTTTTGGTCATCTTGCCTATTCCTAGGATAACGTTACCTAAAATAAATTGATTTAATTGTATGCTTGCTTCAGCGAAGCAGCACACTCTATTCTCTTACTTCTTTTCTTTTTCCACCTAAATTTGGCCCACTAACTCCTCCTGCATTGTTTAAGCTATTGACTTTTAAAAAATTCAGCTTGTTCTGAATTACATTGCATCCAAACAGATTTTTGATTGTTTTTGTTTTTAGTTTTTGAGATATTTAATTTTAAATTTCATTTGTTGGGGTCTTATTAAATCAAGCCATTTTTGTGCTGATTCAGTAGATTCAGCACAGGGGAGCAGCAATACGCCTACGCTGTGTCATTCCTGCAAAATCAAGAGAAGAAGAAGAGCCTGTTGGCGTTATTCAGAAGTGTTTGGCCTATTTAAAACCATATCTGTGCGTAAAACACTGTTAAAGGCTAATGTTAAGGTTGGCCAACGTAAGGCTAACAACCTTAGCAATAGCCAGTCACTAATGGCAGCTAGTAGCCGTTAGTCCATCATAATATATGCCTGTTGCCATTGCTTGGAAGGGTTGATGTTTGCTAATATACAGTGCCTGACAAAAGTCTTGTCACTTATCCAAGTTGTAGGAACAACAAATAATAACCTGACTTGTAGTTGATCAATTGGAATCAAAAATGGCTTATATGAAAGGCAAAGCCCTCTAGATTATGCGAAATATACCAAAATAGAGTTTTGTGTCATTGATTGAGTTTTATAATTTAATTTGTACAGAAAGGCCAGATTTTGCTTGGACAAAAGTCTTGTCGCATTGAAAAAAAATGTGGAAATTATACATACACTTTATTTTGAATACACAAATATGCCACTATAATTTCAGAACATAAAGCCATGGTGTCTTGGAAAAAAAAAGAATTAATATTGCGTATGACTCCCATTAGCTTGGAGGACTGCATCCATACGTCTTGGCAATGACTGAGATAACTTGATGATGAAATCATCTGGAATGGCATAGAAAGCAGTCTTGCAGGACTCCCAGAGTTCATCAAGATTCTATAGTTTCATCTTCCAAGCCTCATCTTACCCCTGAAATGCTCAATAATGTTCATGTCAGGTGACTGGGTTGGCCAATCCGGGAGTACCTTCACCTTCTTCCTTTCAGGAACTGTGACATGGAGGCAGAAGAATGAGAAGGACCAGCAGTATAAGTAGGGCAGCAAGAAGATATTTCAGGCTGTTGATGTTGCCATCCACTCTGCAGATCTTTCTCACACCCCCATGCTGGATTTAACAACAAACCATGATTTTTCCTCCACCAAACATGATTGTTTTCTGGGAGAATCTTGGGTCCATGAGGGTTCCAACAGGTCTTGTACGGCGACCTGGATGCAGTTCAATGGATGATTCACCAGAAAAATAAACTTTCAGCCACTTTTCCAGCATCAATCCTTTCTGCGAGCTGTGGGCCTTGGCAAATGCAATGCCGGTTTTTTGTTTTCTGTTTAATGCAGACTTCTGTGTACTAATTTGGCTATGAAAACCACTTCGAGAGAGAATTTGACAAACTCTTCTTGTAGATACGGGGATTTTTGGTGACATTTCCTCATGTAGCTTCGCTGTAGTTGAAGAAGGGCTAGCCTTGTACAGTTGAAGCAACAAACGGTCCTTTCAAACAGTTGTCATACCGGGGTCTGTCTGACCTGCGCTTGCCATGAACGTCACCAGTTTCTTCAAATCTTTTTCTCATCCCCTCCACTTGACATTTGGATACATTAAAGATGTCTGCCACCTCAGCGGCAGACTCAGTCTTTAGGCTCTTGATGATCAGCACTTTGGTCTGTGGTTGAATCTTTGGTATGTTGTCAGAGGTCTAGTCGCACCTCATATGAAAGTCTGGTGTGCTGAGGTTATTTCTATACACATCTGGGAATGTGTTAATTACAGTATTTGTCATAGGTTAAACTCTAATCTGCGATTTGTTGCATCATCTGAAGAGACGACAAGACTTTTGTCCTAGCAAAAACAGATGTTATGGGCTAAGCCAAGCTGTGAACATCAGAACACTTTTTTACGGTTTCATTTTGCACCAAATTATTAATGTGAAAGCCCTTGACATTAAAATGGACCATTTATTGTAACAATTGATTGGTTAGAAATAAACTTATATGCTATTTTTAGTTACTTTGTCCTTATGCGACAAGACTTTTGTCAGGCACTGTAGTAGCGTTAGGGTTGGTCAATCACTCAGCTACCATGATGGCTAGTAGAGTCAGCCAGACAATCACTCTGCTATCATGATGCTAGCCAGTTAGCTGTCAGGCTAACAGCTAACTGCCAGCTCATGGTTATAGTAGGCCTAATTAGTTTTCAAGCATGGTTAGTTTATTTAAGACATATGCTTTGTAATTGTATCTTGAAGGGTTAGCAGATAATGTCTAGCGTTTTTAGCGAGCTAGCCACTGAATTTACCTTAAATCTCATACAAATGTGAATAGGTGAGCAATGCTAGCGGCACATATTGGGAGAAATTTGCATCGCAATAATATTTACAGGCTTTGACCCACCTAATCTTGTTTTGCCAGAGTCAATGAAGGACACATGTTGATAGGAACAAATTGAGTTCAGTTTGAGAGAATAGTGCAGTCATTACACATTGAATGTTGGGTAACTGTTGCTACAATGCCTATGCTACCCACGGATCAAATTTTTAAGACCGTAATTGCCATCCTTGCAAAGCCGGCAGATGTAACTTTTCCATACTCATTGAGTTGTTTAATTGTTAACCTTGGCTAGCTATTGATTATGTCATCGGCAGTGATGTCAATTTCAATGCTCAAGTTCGACCCGTTTCGAACACATTCTGTGCACTGTGTGTTCCCGAGCTAACTAGCTAATAATAGCACAGAAATAAAAAGAGAGCCATAAATAATATTGTTACATGTGTTAATGGTATTTTGCAGCTTGCTATTATTAGCTGTTTGGCTAGCGAACGCACAGTGCACAGAAATGAACAGAGAGCCGCGAATAGTAGCATTTCCTTACCTGGCCATGTCAGTGTTGTACAGTTCGGGACTGGGGGAGACACTGACAATGAGCTATAAGCAACAACAGCTGCAGCAGTCGGCCTATGTTTGCCCCACCATAAAGCAAATTTCTCAGCATGCACTACATTGACCTAGATACACACAGAGCCATAGAGAGAGATGCGTCAATCTCATTCACTCCAATTGACCATTTTTTTACAGCTAGGTTGAAGCGGAGTAGACTCGGTCATGATGCAGCTGAAAAGTCAGAATTCCTTAAACAACTACTTTCAGCTTTAAATTCTTGTGTTTACATTTCAGCAGTTTTTTAACATTTCTTCAGCAATTTCCTTAGCCTCTCAGTTTCCAAGCACCTTCATTTTATAAGCCAACCTCTTCAACTTTTCTCGCTGAAGCAAGCACACAAATTTTCTTCAGAAAATTTTGCCTTTTCTAGTATTTCAGTTATACAACTACAGTGACTAAAATCATTTTCAGCATTATCATTAGTAGCCGACTCAACTTTTTAAAAAAGATAATTGGCTGTATCGCTTTTATTTGGTGCTAGCGCACCGTCATCGATTCGGTCATCATCAAGTGCATCAAGGACTCAGAAAGGACTTACCAAGACAAAATGTCGAAGGAATCGGTGGTTTGGCAGCATTTTAAGATATATGATGATACCAAAAAAAAAGTGCAGTGCCAGTTATGCAAGATAAAACTGGTGTTCTATCATTTTTCAGCGAACATAGTGACTCATTTGAGAAATGTAAGTTTTCTGAATTCGCTCTGCTTAGCTTAAGTAGTAAACGAGATTATGTAATCTATTAGGCTACTGGTAAAGTTGTTAGTATCCAAAATAGCAAGCCTGTGATGAATAAATAGACTAACTCTGCATTGGAGTAGCAAAATAAAGTTAGCAAGTAAAAGTTAGCAAGTTTTACGAAACATGGGTGCGTTGCTTGCAACAGACTGCACCTGCGACAACGAGCCAACAGACCCTGGCGCAGGTGATGAAAAAATCTTGTTTGCTGAAGAAGAGGAGAAAGAAAATGACGGATGCGCTTTTGATTGCGATAGACATCCAGCCAGTGAATATTGTGCAGGTGAAGGTTTTATACATTGTATGAACAAGTAAGAGCCAGGGAACACAATTCCAAATCGCGAATAAAAAAATAATTGAAGGGCTAATCCAGAATAGACAGCACTGAGAGAAATTCTCAGTGATTTTATTAAAAACTCTGTTATACGCTTTACTATAGACCTTTGGACAACCCAACAAATCAAAGCTTATATGACTGTGCCAGCCCATCTGATTACAGAAGACTGGGAACAAAGCAATAATGTACGTTAAAAAACAGCTAAAATGTCACACCGCGGCAAATTTAGCGCATTAACTAGTAGAGTTCACTGATACTTTTCAGATATCGGAGTCTTGAAAAGACACTGAAGTTTATGACAGCACAGCCAGCATGATTGTCGGCTTCTAAATTGGTTATATATGCATTAAAAAATATATAAAACGTAAATTTGTTATTTAGCTTGATTAGCTTGTTTGGAAAAAGTAAAGTTTTATTTCACCATTTTCTAGATGGGCCACAGTAGGCTTTGCATTATGCACTCGTCCCTTTCATGACCTGTGTATGTTTGTCACGCATGTTCTGTGCCTCACTGTTTGAATTAAAAACACTTAAGAAATGTTCTGATATATTTTATTTCTTAGTTACCATTTTTGTCGTAGTACAATTGCATACAGCTAAGCCTCTGAGGACAGCGCATTATTAAAGCGCATCTGTTGCATCTCGGGTCCGTATATGTTTGTGGGGGTGATGCTTCATTCGAATATCTCTCAAAAAATACAGCCCTAGCGTTAATTATCTTGCACGTTTTGTGTCATACAGTCGGCACTTTTTTATTGGCCTAAATGACAACTTAATTTCGATAGTATTCGAATTGGCTGAGGCTGATCGGGTCGCCGATCGATCGGAGCACCCCTACCGGAAGGCGTATCCCATGGTGGTGTAAAAGATGTTACTATGTTTTGAGACGGGCAAATTATTGGACTGCATCAAGCAAAGATAACGATAAAGGAGATTGCTGGAAATCACTGGAATGGGGTTCAGAACTGTCCAACGCATGATTAAAGCTTGGAATGAAAGTGGTGAACCGTCAACTTTGCAGAAGAAATGCGTTAGAAAAAAAAAATCAATAATGATTCTGATCGGAGATTGTAAAATGTTTGGTGACAGCCGTATGGCCACAAGAAAGCCACTTGTTAGTGAGGCTAGTCGGGGAAAAAACGACTTCAATTTCCTTGGACTGTGGAGCAGTGGAAGAAGGTCATGTGGTCTGTTGAGTCCAGATTTACTCTAGTTCCAAACAATGGATGCATCAGGTAAAGAAAAGAAGCCAATGAAGCGATGCACCCCTCATTTATAGTGTACTGTAGTGTCTGGAAGAAGTGTTTTGATCAGGGGTTACTTTAATTGGTCAGGTCTAAGCTCAGCAATGTTGTACTGCACCAAAAATGCTGCAGACAGCAGACTACCTGAATGTACTGAATGACCAGGTTATCCAATTAATGGATTTTTTTATGGCACAGGCATATTCCAGGATAACAATGCTCAGATTCATTAGGCTCAAATTGTGAAAGTGTGGTTCAGCCAGCATGACAAATAATTTTTCACATGAATTGACCACCTGAATAAGTCCTGGCCTTAATCAACTGAACGTCTATGGGATGTGCAGAAGGCTTTTTGGAATGGCTTGACTGACTCGTCATCAGTACAAGATCGTTGCCAAAAACTGTGGTCAGAAATAAATGCTGTAACATTGCATGAGATTTTCAAAGCAGTTTCGCAACAAATGCAAGCCACAATTCAAAAATAACTGCAGTCCAACAAAATATTTCAGTGCAAAACTTTTTTCTTTTTTTTGGCCAGGCAGTGTATCAGCACTAAGCTTCAGAGTTTGAATCTTAGTCGGCTTCCAAGAGGTAACATATTTTTTGTTCCAGTCCTCGCCAGCTCTTAAGAGTCAAGAGGCTTTGGGTTGGATTCCCAAGCGGCTAGTTCTTCTCTGCATGGGCCTCTATGCTACCCATGTTTACTGTATAGCCTATAGGTTTCCTCGCAATACTCTGAATTCCTCAGACAGTCCAGACATGGATGCCAGTTTGGGCATAGTCCCATTTCCGATGACCGATGCACTGGACCAGAATTGTAGGATCGGTTGCCAGGCATTTTTCTCACAAAGATATGAGAATCCAGAGGGGAAGATTGAGCAGAGTTTTAAGCAGAAACTGTGAGCTCACCAAGGCACACAAGGTAATGAAAAAGTGCCACAGTTCACACAAGGACTTGAAAACCCAACATGAAATGAGGGAGAAGCCAATGCAGAATTTACTTTCATTGCAGCTAATTATTTAATTAATTAACCCCATATCCAAAATTAGAGTTTATTGGTTTAATTACGATAGGGGAGGATGTATAGTACAAATATCTACTGATGCTGACTCTAGCCAGGTCAAGAATTAGTGGCAGTGGCACACTTGATAAAAATTAAGGGAAATGGCTTGCATATAAACAGCACATATGAAAACCAATATTTTAAGTTCAAACAAGGGAAAACTACATCTTTTAATTTCAAAAGCTACATCTATTCACTTATATCAATGCTTTTCTGTGTAAATTAATATATTTTGTTTTGCCATACTGAGTGTATTATTGCCACCGATTTGCAGAGGTGCTTTCATACAGATGGGGGTGGGGGGGACTGGCAGGGTGCTAAGAAGGCTGCAAATAAAGTGACCTCTGACTCAGGTCTGTGGAAGCTCCACTTGGAAACTGAACTGATCTATGTCTGCACTCCCCCAAATTGACAGCAGAGGGTGCAGGGATAGATGTCGTGTGAGGTGGATATTCTAACTTTGAGAGTGCAGTTGGGTTCGGGCCAGCAGAGGGAAACAGCGAAATTCACGATCGAGGCTTATTGGTTCATTAAACATGCAAACCTAGGTTGCGTCTGATCATGCCAGGGCATGAGAGAGGGTGATTCACTCTTTCCCCAGTGGGACTATGTCAGAATCAGTGCACTTGGGTATTATGGGAAAATAACTGTGAGAAGACCGAGAGAGGAAAACAAAGTGAAAGAGAGTGGCATTATCTCAACCTGTTGTGACAAGTTAGACTTTTCAAAGTGAAACTTGGGTTAGCCTTGGATGATTCATGCATAGGGTTTGTCAGAAGTAGCACAGGGATTATACTCCAGATGAGCACACAGATAAATGGGCTATTGTCGTGCTTCTAAAGAGTTCAGAGGCTTAATTCACTATTTAAACGTATATCCAAATGGCAAGGTTACAAATATCAAAAGTTAATTTCTTTGAGGTCAGAATAATATATGCTTCGCCTGTATGTTAGAACCACATTTTGAGAAATTTGCATTTTGAACTAGTGAGCTCCAAAATTACTGGCACCCCTGGCTGTCAATGCGCGAACAATACTTCAAAAAATTCTAAAAAAAAAAAACACGTTTAAGGAGAAACTCTAAATGACAACAAGAGAAAAATACTGCTCAATATTAATGTTCCAATGGAACCAATCAAAATCATTGGCTGGTTTAATTAAAAATCAATTCCCTCCAAATCAATTATTGGCACCCTAAAAGATTATTGTAAATTACATCTACCAAAATTAAATCAAGGATTAAATTCCACTCATTTAAGTTTTATCTATGTGTTAAGGAATGATATAGAGTCATTAAATCACTTCCTGTTGCACGAGGGTATAACAATGAGGTAACACACATTCAATATCCCATTGTCATTCAACGCCATGAAGAAAAAACAACTGTCAGTTCAAAAGAGGCAGATGGTCATGGACCTTCACAAATCTGGTAATGACTACAAGAAGATTCACACATGATTGAATATGCCACTGAGCAGTGTAAGAGCAATTACTAAAAAGTCCAAAGATACAGAACAGTCGAAAACCTCACAATTAGGGACACAACTGCATTTTGACCCCAGTATACTGACCAGGATGGCAAGAGAAGCAACAAAATCCCCAAGAAACACTGTGAAGGAGTTGCAGGCCTTGGTGGCATCTCGGGGTCAACAGGTTTCAGAAAGCACCATTGGGCACCACCTCTACAACCGCAGGTTCTCTGTGAAGGGTTGCCAGAGGAAAGCCTTTTCTGACCAGAATATACAGAAGCATGTGCATGGAGTTTGCCAAACGGCATTTAAATTATGACAGGAACAAGGTGCTTTGATCAGATGAGACCAAAATTGTACCTTTCAGTCAGATACGTCATTGGCATGTTCGGCATCGAAACAGAGATGCATACAAGGAGAAGCACCTCACATCCACGGTGAAATATGATGGTGGGTCAGTCATGCTTTGGGGCTGTTTTAAATCCAGAGGTCCAAGGGCCCTGGTTAGGATTAATGGCATAAGGGATACCATCAAGTGTCAGGATATTTTGGCTGAAAGTCTGGTTGCCTCCACCAGAAGGCTGGGACTTGGCAGTAGGTTGACTTTCCACCAAGACAAAGACCCAAAGCTTACCTCAAGACCCACACAGAATTGTTTCCCTGACAACAAAATCAACGTTCTGCAATGGAAATCTTAGTTGTCAGACCTCAATCCAGTTGAAAACCTGGGGGCTGAGTTGACGAGGACAGTTGATAAACGCAAAGAAAGTGAAGGATCTTGAAAGGACCCGCTCATAGGAGCATACATGTCAACTCTACCGCTTTTGGCGGTAGACTACCGCTTTCGGGGCATTTACAGGGGCGGCGTTAGACCTGGGCTAATATCCCTCCCTTTATTAACAATTAGTCCTGGCTAGTTCTAGATGGTTTTCCTTTATTAACACGTTTTCCATTTCAAGAATAATCAAGTGGCAATTGATGACACGGCTTCTCTCCCCCATGCAATCTAAAAGCGACAAAATAATGGCCTGCATTCAGTAAAGAAAAATAATTTAATTGTAATTAGGTCTTTGCACCGGCACTCGGCGACGGCATTTCAGAACTCTTCAGCAAATGAAGGTAATTTTGGTGATTAGTACATGGTTTTGTCCGTTTACATTTTTCAATCAGACAGCTGTCCATTTTTTACAGCGAGTTGTGTGACCGTGCTGCAAAAACAGGTATACGCGCTTGTCTCCAAAATTACCTTCATTCGCTGAAGAGTTCTGAAATGCCGTCGCCGAGTGCCGGTGCATAGACCTACTTATAATTAAATTATTTTTCTGTACTGAATGTAGCCCATTATTTTGTCGCTTTTAGATCGCATGGGGGAGAGAAGCTGTGTCTTCAATTGCCACTTGATTATTCTTAAATTGGAAAACGTGTTAATAAAGGAAAACCATCCAGAATTAGCCAGGACAAATTGTTGTCAATAAAGGGTGGGATAATAGCCAATAATTTTCGGGTCTAACACCGCCTCTGGGGCGTTTCATTCTGAAAAAAAAGCCCCAAAAGCGGTAGATAGTTGGCATGTATGTAGGAGTGATCCGA
Source organism: Gymnothorax javanicus (assembly GCA_029692085.1). Classification (NCBI taxonomy): domain Eukaryota; kingdom Metazoa; phylum Chordata; class Actinopteri; order Anguilliformes; family Muraenidae; genus Gymnothorax; species Gymnothorax javanicus. Next base: position 69,800,682 of record CM056199.1, read on the forward strand.
AACCCCCCCAAATGTGAGCCTTAACCTTGTCAAAAATTAAAAAGACCCCATGCTTGCTGTTATGCTTGCCAGAGGTGATTCTATTAAGTACTAAAAGCAGGGTGCCAATTATTATGAAACCTTGTTTTTGTTGAAATTTATTTTGTATTAAATGATTGTTATGATTTTGATTACTTTATTAATGTTTTGATGGAAACAAAGTATTTCACACATGTTGGTATATTCCGTTTCTCTATAATTATATTGTTCATTTTTTTTTGTATTGTTTGCATTGCCCGCCAGAGTTGCCAGTAATTTTGGAGCCCACTTTAAATCTTTTTATTGAGTGATTCCTGTGGTTCAGTCTTCAGTGGTTACGTGGCTGAATGATAGCCAATGGTGGGTAGGATGCTTCAAACAATACAATCCAGAGAAGCATGAAGTAGAAGTTACCTTCTTTCACCCACATGGAATGTCCCCATAATTCATGCTTCCAGACCCACCAGACTTTCTCATCATAGACCACCAGTGAGTTTTAACTTCTGCACAGCCAACCACAGCAGCAGGAAGAACATACGCCATTTCAAAGAAAGAAACTACAGCTGTTCTTTCAGCATTGATTTTTATTAGGCCAGAGGGCATTTCCAATACTCAAAATTATTTAGCAGAAATTGTGGTCAGGGTTAATGAAGTATTAGAAAAGTTGTATAAACCAAAGAAAGATAACGTGGCAGGCCCTAATGGATTACACCCAAGAGTGGTCAGGGAAGTTAGTGAGATCATCTCTAAACCAATCTCAGTTATTTCAGAAACTGGAGAAATACCAAATGATTGGAAGCAGGGCAATATAATACCATTATATTGGAAAGGGGATCGTACTGAGCCAGAAAATGACAGCCCAGTCAGTTTAACTTGCATTGCATGCAAAATACTGGAATCTATCATAAATGACAAGCTGGAATTATTTCTTGAACGTAATAATATCTTGAAGGACAGCCAACCTGGTTTCCATAAGGGAAGGTCATGCCTAAAAAACCTTCTGGAATTCTTTGAAGAGGCCTCCAAGACTAATGCTCAGACCAGGGCTTACGACAACATATAATTGAATTTTCAGAAAGCATTTGATACAGTACCTGATGAGAGAATAATTTTTAAAACGAGATCCATTGGAATTACAGGAGGTATTCTGGAGTGGACTCAGAACTGGTTACAGGACAGAACGCAAAGAGTTGTGGTCAGAGGGATCTCATCTGAGCTCGGTATGGTGGGGAGTGGAGTCCCTCAGGGATCAGTGGTGGGACCCCTGCTCTTCCACATCTACGTTAATGACCTTAATAGGAATACTGAAAGCAAATTAATGAAATTTGCGGATGATTCTAAATTGAGAGGTTTGGCGAACAGTAAAGAGTCCACTAAAGTGATTCGGGATGATTTAGATAGAATTCAGAATTGCGCAGAAATGTGGCAAATGAAATTCAATGTAGCAATGTAGGTCATAAAAACGTTAGACAGGATTACTTCATGGGAGGTTTATAACTGGAATGTGCTCCACATGAAAAAGATCTGGGAGTGATTGTTGACCGAGCGCTTCCAGGTTCTAGCCACTGTGCCATGGCAGTTTAAAAAGGCCAACAGGATGCTGGGATATATAGCCAAAAGTATTGAGTATAAATCAAAGGAGGTTATGCTTGTACAATGCATTCGTCAGACCACATCTAGAGTATTGTGTGCAGTTCTGGGGACCATACTTTAAAGGTAATCAATTCGTTCCTTATCCTCAACTTTTTTTTCGCATAATTTGCCGGGCTGTTCCAATAAAAAGATTTGTGTGTAAGTTTTAATGTCCTCTTCGACCCCTAACAAGGAAAATTTCAAAGGAAAGCAATCATTCGACCGTTCCTGTCAGCCATTGTGGCTGCTGGACCGCGGCCATTTCGACGTGCCTACTACTTAAAATGCATGGACGATTTGGATGAAAAGTCACGTCAGATCAGTCATCAGATTCGACTGCTAGTAAATAAATTACGTTGATGCATGAGAAATTGATTACTATAAATATGTCTAGTTACAAATATGGGACGATTTCAAGTACATTAACAATCTGAAAGTGCTAGGAAACTGGGAAATCGGGCATTTTGCACCAGGAACCAAATTTTCTTACATACCCAGGGCAAGTTTGGCCACATCTTCATCGGAAATATCTCCAAACCTGGCTTTAAAAGTTTGCCAGCGATCACTTTGGCCAGTTATATTTATCCTGGCCTTCAATCAATCTTCTCCCTGGCATTTTCTATCACTTTTACGGGCAGAATCAGTCAGATATTTCTTTGGCCGCGACATTTTGCTGTTGGCCAACTTCTCTTCATTTCTGCATCCACCGCACACATCCGCTTTCGCGTGACATCATTTTTGCATACTCATGAATACTAATGAGGTATTTCAAATGGCGCAGGAAGTTTTTGCGGGTTGCAAAAACTATTTTTACATTCAATATTTGGGGGATTGCAAGCGTTCTCGGAGAAAACATTTATTTATTCCCATTTGTTTTGGTCATATCTATTAAATTATTTAAAAAAAGAACAGATTGGTTACCTTTAACAAAGATGTAGAGGCTCTCGAAAAAGAAGAAGAGCCACCAAGTTCATACCAGGTATAGAAGATGAAAGCCATGAAAAGAAGCTGAAGATCCTTAGTCTCTTAAAAGCGATCTGATTGAGATGTTTGGAGGAAAAGAAAACCCTTTTTTAAGCTCTTAGCCAAAAAAAGCACATTCTTTTTCGTTCCATAAATATTTTTTTTTTAGAATTTTTGCAATTGTTATGTACCGAGTAATCAAACCTCAAACAATACAACTAATTAGCACAAGTTGATGAATACCGCCATTCCGTATATTTTAGCCAATCCAAAAATACTTCGTGTGGCAATGTCTCGGATGTTTTGACGTGCTTGGACACCAAGAAATCAGCTGATCAATATAAAGTGTAAACAAATCAGTCTTGCTTATCACTCGTGCTGCAGCATTGTTTCATGCTGAATGATCAAGGTCCGATATTCGCAATCATTATGAGAACCTGGGGTGCATTTCCCAAAATCACAGATGCTAACTTACATAGTTGGACCCATTGACTGTGAATGGAAAAACTATGTAAGTTGCTGGAAACGCACCCCTGAGCGACAAAATCAGTGGTGATGCTGCTGCGTGCGGTGGTTGATTGCCCCAACAAAATGGGAAACTGGGTACCAATAGGCATAAGCTTGCACTGATTTCCATTGGTGAAGCCTTACTTGTTAAGACAGTGGTTGCACAACATAGAGTGCACAGAACATCCCTTTATAACAACAATTATTCCTGGCTAATTCACAATCATTTTCCTTTTTTGACATGTTTTCCAATTATAGTAATAATCCATTGGCAATTGAAGACACGGCTTCTCTCCCTGTGCAATCTAACAGCGACAAAATAATGGGCTAAATTCAGTACAGGAAAATAATTTACTCAAAAATAAGCCGATGCTTTACAAAAGACAAACTGCTCTGAAACTTCCGTGCTACCTTTTCTGCACATTAGGCGATTACACTTCGTGATCAGTTAAATTGTTTGAATGAAATAAACAACCATTTGAAACTTCTTCATGCAATTTGATACTGTAACTTCTGACCCCTGAGAAAAAAGAAACGTGAGAAATCCGGAGTCATAATCAGTTTCCCTGTTACTTGAGGAGAAATCTACCGAAATGCATGTGAAACTGAAAAACTTCCATGCTCAAGGACTTCAAATCTGGCGACAATCTTTTAAATGAGCCATATGCGTGTGAGTTGACAGGTATACAATTTTGATGATTTAAAGGCACCAAATTACACTTCTAAATGAATGATTGTTGTGAACGGGGAGAACTAGCAACACCTGATAGTGTGGAGTGCTCTCGAAGTGAATCTATTGTTAATTATGAAAATGACTGAGAATGAGTCAGGACTAATAGTATTTTAAAAGGACATTCTGTGCCCCACCAAATTTTCAGTTCTTGCGACGCCACTGGTTTTATTTAATTTATGACCTCCAAACGCTCAAGAGTTCTGGTGTCCAGGTGATGCGGCAAGCTACCCCAATTCCAATAAACATGGCGCACCGCAGACAACGTGTAAATCTGATCTTCTCAAGCTTATTTAGTCCTTAAAATTTTTTTAAAAATACCCAAGAACATATTTGAACAGTAGGGGCAGTGTACTTTTTTTGGGTAAGAGGTGAAAAAAGGGTTTTCTTTTCCTATAACCCCTCTGCACAGATGTAGATGCCAGTGGACACTGGGTGGCACACCTGGATCAGTTATTGAATATTCACTAGCAAGCTGAGCTGAAACACAGTTTAGAATATGGAAGAGCTAAGTCCCATCCCTGTTTCCCAGTAGTGGCATGAGTTAATCTCCTCAGCTAAGCATGATGTGCAAACTGCTCAATATAGTACTTGCCCATAGTATCTATCCAGAAGTTCAAAAAATGATCTCTTGTGGCAGTAAAAATCGTTTTTGTTTGTAGCAACCACTTCAGCTATCGTGAGCCAATGGTATCCCAATAAAGTAGTAAAGTAAATCTGTTTTCTGAAGCAAATATTCAACATGGTATTTATACTGTCATTCAGCAATCAATTATAGCCATCATACATCAAAAACGCGTAATTCCCTCCAATTGATTTACGCGTAGATTCTTCCATCGACAAATTCAGTGCTCCCTTATATCCTCCTAAGTACTGTCATTGATAGCCACTCACTCAATACTTAGTAATGCTTACTTAGGCTGATCTGCGTAAAGCACAGTGATAGTTCACGCCCCAGTGAAACTTCCTCAGGAATGATCTATTGATTGACAGGTTTCTCATCCAATTCAAGTAATTATAAACTTTCCACGTAACTGAAAGACATTGATGGGACAATCAGAAAAGTATATAAACCTTTACGTAACAGCAAGTTAGGTCGTATTCTCTTAACTTTACGCAGTGGAAAAAGACCTGATTGTATGGAAAAAAGACTTCCAAAACCGGCTTGAAGTGTTCTGTTACATTTACCAAATTTAACTGAGCTACGGACATGGTCAATGGGAATTATTCTGAATGAAACAGGACTGGAGGGTTCCTTCTACCAGATAGATCAATGTATCTGGAGTACAAATTCAGTGAAGAAAGGTTTTTCTATATTTTATGAGTAAGCGCAATTGCATATTTTGTACTTATGGCTGGCTGGCTAGCAGTTTTTTATTCTCGGTTTACCATAGCATGAATGAATGAATGAATGAATTATTTATTTATTTACGTGTCTTGCCACAACTGTGGCCCATCCCACAAAGGAATTATAAGACACCAAATAAAAAAAAATATATATATATATATATATATATATATATCAACATCCGTAACCAAACAAAAAAACACTGTTTGACACAACAAAACAAAGGAAGCAAACAAGCAATAGTACAACAAACTCCAGGCACTCAATGGAACATTGCCATCTTCCTCTTATCCCAGGCCTTCTCAGTAAAGTCAGCAACTGCATGTGTTTTATATTTAAATAACCAGGTTAACATCTCTTTGTCCTGCATTAGGTGGATTGTCTGTACCTTAACTGGATTAAACAACTTAAATCTTAAATCATGGTAAAATGGGCAGTAAAAAAGAAAATGCATTTCATTTTCTATTTCTCCAAGGTCACACATATGACAGAGCCTGTCCTCCTTACTGGTTCCCACCCAACGGCCTGTTTCAACATGTAGGGGGAGGATACCTGATCGTAACTGGGCACACAAAGACCTCTTTTTCTTTGTGAGATAATACTTTACATAATTTTCAGTTCCAAATTGTGTTTTTTCTTCCCTAAATGTACGTAGTTTAGGCTTGCTTACTAGTCCACAAAGCCAATTCTCGCTGTTATTGAGAGATAACCTGTCTTTAACCACGTTGAGATCAATCTTCATCATATTATCCAGTACATCTTCACAACCTAGTCTATTGCAAAACTCACGAAACTCTCTTGTCCATACACCATTATTATCTATATCCCAATAAAACACCCTTTTGTTTAGTCTACTGTCCTCCATTCCTAACAGCCTGTTCCATAGCCTCATCATCGAGATATTCCGGCGACCCTCACACGACTCCCACCCCATATCTCCCATAATGGCTTGGGTTGGGGCGAACCTGTGTACCCCCAGGAAATATCGCCTAGCTCTATTATGGATGGTTTCTAAAGCTGGGAAATTCTTGAAACCCCAGACCCCTGCCGCATAATCCAGTACCGGGCACACACATGCATTGTAGAGTTTGGTGTATGTGGAAAACCCCATACTTCTCAGCATCTTGGTTTTACCAATGACCCCACCAAGAGCCCTACTGGCTGACTCGGAGAGAACTGTTGTACCTTTTATAAAGTTCATATGTTCATCAAGGAGTAGACCTAGATATTTATAGTATTTTGTGTAATTCAGCTTTTTCCCACCAAAACAAAATTGAAACTCACTGATAGTTGTACATGGATTTCTAAAATGCATTATCTCAGTTTTCTTTTCATTAATGGTCATTCTCCACTGGTTGCACCACCTCTCTGCACATGTGAGCATCTTCTGCAGATCTACTTCTGACTCAGCCAGCAGGAGTAAATCGTCCGCGTATAGGAGGACACAGATGTTCTCCCCTCCACACTGTACTCCACATTGCAGAGATTTAATTTTAACGGCCAATTCATTTATATACATAGCAAACAGGGTCGGAGACAGGGCGTCACCCTGCTTGACCACTGAGGGAGTAGGAAACCAGTTGGTTAGAGTTTCATTCACCCTCACACAGGCTTCTGGTGCACTGTACAGAGAACGTATTGCATGATAGAATTTTCCACTTACACCTATTTTAATGAGCATGTAGGCAAGAAGGTCTCTATTAACCAAATCAAAAGCTTTCTTGAAATCAATGTAGCAGGCGAAAGTAAACTTATTTTCTAGCTGTCTGTTTCTAACTATTGAACAAATAGTAAAAATATGGTCAATACATGCCCTCTGCTTACGAAAACCATTCTGTTCATCCACCAGGAGGCGTTCTTTTTCAAGGAATGTGGTTAGCCTTTCATTCAGGAGTGTGGAATACAACTTATACACTGTGCTCATTAGACTTAATCCTCTGTAATTGAGGGGCACCCTTGAGTCTTCCTTTTGAGATTTAGGAATGGGGTTTATAATGGATTTGAGCCAGGGGGATGGTATCCTACTAGAGTCAAAGCAGTTCTTGCATAGGTCATAGAGAATTGGGGCCAACTGGGGTGATTTCAGAACCTCATTTGGGCTATCTTCAATACCAGTGGCTTTCCCTAATTTGGCTCTACTAATCACTCTCATAACCTCTGGCATGGAGATCTCTGTGTTGAGATCCTCATTGCCCTGAAACCCTTCCTCGAGCATTTCTGCTTCTAACTTGATTTTCACTTGACATGCCTCCTCAAGGAACCCCTCATCAAATCCCTTAGTTCCTTCCAAAAATAAACCTGAAAAATCTTTCTCCCATTTGTTAAGCACTTGTGCACAGTCAACCACCAAACCTCCGTCTTCCCCCCATACCTCCATTGGAATTTTCTTAGACCGCCTGGGCCCCAATTTGTTGATCTCATTCCAAAAACCCTGTGGATTTGATGTATGAATCTGTTCCAAATGCAGCACTTGGCCTCTCTCATATCTTCATTTAAACATACGATATCTTTTATCAAAAGCATGTTGACTCTTCCTGAAATTATTCAAAAGATGTTGTCCATCCCCCCCTTTGCATTTTATAAATAATCGTTCGGACTTATGCATATCATACCAAAGATCTTGTAACTCCTTATTCCAATAGGGTTTATTTATTTTATGAATCTTCTTTGATTTAAAGGAGTGGCACTTAACTTGACTGAGTTTACCCATTTCGTCATTTATCAGTTTACAAAAATCGTCATACCACCTGTCTAGTTCTTCCTGTGTTCTATGGCAGGCCTGCAATCTGTCAATCAGATCTGATAAAGCTGAGCGTCTTAACACTGAGCATAAGAAATCATCCGGGATCTGTCTACATAGTCTTTTCTTTTTAATTTCATTACACTCTACAGAAACCGCATTTGGTGGACTGTCACCTCCCACACAGAAGGTCATATGTAATAGAGAGTGGTCTGGCAATTTACTATGATCCCCTATTAGGTCAAAACAACCCACAGATTCCATCACCTGATTGAGTGTTATCACTTTGAATGAAATACAGTTTTCTAGACCATTATGCGCGGCCATAATGTAGTCTACCACTGCTTTTCCCTTTGTAGAGATAGATGTATAGTTGTCATCCAAAGGGCAAATCCACCCATTTAGAAGACACATTTTGGCATCTCTAAGAAACTCAATTAAAGATTCACCATGTTTATTAACATGCTCGTCTAGTGCCACTCTCAATGGGACCTCCTCAACCTCCTTAAGATAATCATCCAGGTTACCCACCCTACCATTGAAATCTCCACATATATAAACAGCATCAGCTTGTGAACAAAGATACATTTGACTCAAAAGGTGAGCAAAAAACCTGGATGCGTCTCTACCCCAAGGAGACGTCTCTGGCGGCAGATAGCAAGTATAAATAACAAAATGGTAACCTGACGATAAATGAATAAATTGTAAGCCCAGAATTCCACAGACATCTCTATCCAGGACCTCAATTTTATACAATTTAAATAAATTCGATCTCACACAAAATCCAACCTCCCCTGAACCTTTGGGTGCATTTACATTCTTTATCCTATTATTGCCAAACCATACATAGTCCTCGAGTTCAACACAGTCCTGTCCCTTCAGATGAGTTTCATTAAGGGAAATAATGTCCCGTCGCAAATAATTCAGAATAACAGATCTCAACTTACAATTCCTTGTAGTCCATCCGTTGACGTTCCAATGCACAAGGCAGAGCGACTCCCTGGTACCTGTGGGCTGGGCCGGAGAGTCTCAATCCGTAAGGCCAGTAGTATGCCCCTTTCTGCGGACATCTGGCCCGCTGTCAGCTGTTGGTCGCTCCATTACTCGCCCGCTCCCCGAGATGTAGTAGTTCTTCCCATTCGGAATCTCCCTGAGAAGAGTCCTAAAGTTCAGATCGATGAGATGCTCCGCATGGGACTTGGCTGATTGGAGATAGACCCTGCTGAGCTTTTCGTCACTCTTCAACCGATGTCTCTGCCGTAAGACAGACACTTTATCTTGAACCGATTTTAGCTCTAGCTTGATCACTCCTGGGCCCCGGCCTCTTGGTGTCATCCGCACTGCGGCTACCAACTCCGGCATTGGGTCACACCGGATCCCGTCTTTCAACAGAGCCCTCGATCTGTCCATCGGAACCTCCCCCTCCTCGAACGGTAGGCCAACTATGATTAGGGTGACGTCTGGATCGAATCTTTTAGATGGGTTAGGGTTGGCTTTGGATACCTTAGTTTCCACCTGTTCAATTTTTGCAACCATAATGCCAATCTCCCGGTCTAGGTCCTCTCTCAGATCTTTTGCTGTAGATTCAATCTCAGCCTTAAGATCATTTTTGTTCTTGTCGATGGTAATTTCCAGGGATTTCTGCAGAGCGTCAACTTTCTTAATCAGCTGTTTCTCAAAGTTAGAGCTCATGCCATCTATTTTCGTATTGATCAATTTCAGCTCATTCATAATGCCAGCCAAGTCAAGATCAGAGCCAGGCTTATCCTTAAATTTAGTCGACTGTAGATCCCTTTCCCTTGCTTCTTCCCTATCCTTACTCATATTGACGGCGTATATGTTCCAATGTTGTTAAGCGGCTGGATAGGTTAAGTTGTAAGAATTTAAGCGCGTATTTACAAATTGTTTGTCAAACAAAAGCCAACGCACCGTGTCAAGTGCACTAAAACCCAGGAAGTGGAAATAGCAATGATGATCACAGAGAACTTGTTTGCCACATTGGTTGGTAAGAGTAACCCTTAGACCTTGGTAATAATATTGCATGTAGGGGCATTTTACTCAATGTGGCTTTTAGTTTTAGAATTTATACCATATTTAACTAAATCGAATGCAGAGGTTTTGGCTCGTTTAAAATAAGAACAGCTCAAGCATTTCGGTAGACCCCTTGCAATGTTCATTGCACCTTGTTTGTGAGGCGTGCGTGTGTTTTGACTTTTCTTTGTGGCTCTCGTCCTGGGACATGATCGAATTCCTTTTCAATCGGATTCTTTTCCCAGCTGGCTGATTGAACTGGGGCGGCGCTTCCCCGGACTCTATATAAGCCGGAAGTCCGCCACGCTTCCTTTGCTAGAGTGTCTGTTTGCAGCTAAGCACTATAGCCGAAGATATCTCTAGTCAGGATTTGTGTGACTTTATATCTTCCAGTTATTATTGGAGTTCCTTCCGCTTTAGGAATTTTCCCTTTTCTACTTTTGTTCTCTCTCGCATTGCTTCCGTTTCGTCGGACTATTATACGTCCTTTTGAAGCGCGAGTACTTTCTGGTGGTCTGTATAATTCTCTGTGTTTGTATTCTGTCTGTACTGCTCGTTCTCTCTCTGGCCGCTGCACTTAGCCTCTCAATTTTACCAGCCATTACAATAACGCATGGAAAGTGTTTATATAAGCTTGCGAGCTTGGATGTGGGAATTGCTAGCGTTAAATAAGCAATTCTTTTAATGAGTATGTTGGCTGGCTTGTGGGACTCTGAAGAAAAACAGTCAAAATTCTAAACTTTATCATGGAGAAAAGGCATGTTTTAGGTTTGGAGAGGTTACTGGTGACCATCCTGCACCTATATTGATAAACTCATGCTAAATCAACCAGAAAATCATTAATTCATATTGAATTTAAAGCGTCAAAAGTTGATTTGTGTTAAAAATATGATTATTTAATGAGCAGTGCGCCATTTTGAGGGTTCTGAGAGTTTGGGGAGCCACCTGGAGAGCTGTCTTCTTTGGCTCCAAAAGAGTTGATAATTTTGAATTTTATGGTCAGATGAAGAATACTTGTGGTCAAGGAGTTTATGATCCCAGAAATGTATTGTTTTAACTCCCAGCCATTTTCACTCCTCAGTATTTGTTTATTTATTTATTTTACAATTGCAATGCTGAATAGTTTTAGTTCCTTTTTTAGCTTACCGGCCCTATTGGCCGAAAAGCTATTGTCGTGGTGTGGCGTCCGTGTTCCGGAACATTTATAATCTTTTTTTTGGCCCAATGAATTTTTGTGTAAATTTGCCGTAACATACTACTAGACCATATCTCCAGAAATTTTTTGGATTTTTGATTGAATTATTTTTGTCTGTTTTATAGGCCCCTGAAATTTTGGCCCCAATGATAATGATATGACTTACTTATAATAATTTTTAAAAAATTATTTCTCAAAAACTGCCAAATAATTTTTTTTTTCTAAATCACGCCATCAACTTACCTTGGTACCCTAAAATTACAGTGCAACCATCATTTTGATTGAATCAACGGAAGTGGATCTAGTGGGGGTGCTGTACTTTAACATTGGGTCTTATGGAGAATAGGCAAAATGGCCTGTGAAGGCCAAATAGTCGCAGATAGAGATTAAAATTGTATTATTGACATATAGGAAGTCATTTATGACCTATATTTTGGCAATGTTAAATTTGACCTCAGATAACTTTAAAAGATCAAACTCGAGGTCAAGGAAAATATTAACAATATTAAAAGATAGGACTTCAGATTTATAAAAATTATTTCGCAATAACTGTCTGATAACTTTTTTCTAAATCTGGCAATTAACTGATCTTAGTACACTTGATAAACAGTGCGAGTGCCATTTTGATTGAATCAACGGAAGTGCGTCTAGTGTGGGCACTGTACTTTAACATTGGGTCTTATGGAGAGTGGGCAAAATGGCCTGTGGAATCTAAATGGTTGCAGACAGAGATGAAGTTTTTATAATCAACATATGGAAAGTCATATATGACCTATATTTTGACAATGTTAAATTTGACTTTGAAAGGTCAAACTCGAGGTCAAGGAAAATACTAACAATGTTAACAATTGTTAACTGATGGAAGTGGGTCTAGGGGGGTGCTGTACTTTAACATTGGGTCTTATGGTGAATGGGAAAAATGGCCTGAGGAAGCTAAATGGCTGCAGACAGAGATTAAGTTTGTATTATTGTATTAATGAAGTCCATTTGGTGGCCTCAACTTGACCGTCTGTGACCTTTAAAGTTCACAATTGACATAATGCATTTTCAATGACTTATATCACCAAAACCGCTTCAGAGCATAGGATGCTATTACAGACATATAGGTCTTATAACTGTACGTGAACTTTTCAAGGTCATGGTCAAGATCAAGGTCAGCTTTTTTTAACTCCAAAGGGCAAATTTTTGTACAGCAAGCAACAAGCACACAATAAATAATAAATAACAAACCATGACAATTACATGCTATCAGCATACAGTCACTCATTTAAAACATTAATAGCAGCAGTTACAAAAAAATTCTTAAATCTATTCATCCTGCACCTGGGCATTCTGTACCTGCGACCAGATGGAAGCAACTCAAACTCCACTGCCAGAGGGTGAGTGGGGTCAGCAAGAATTGACCGTACCTTACATGAGACTCTTGACTTGTAAAGTTGGGAAAGATCATTTTATTTTTTTTAGTGACCTTGACATTGACCTTCAATGATTTTAAGGTCAAACTCCACATGAAATTTCATAACTTGTATCATCACTATAAGATCACTTGCCGATAAGCCACAGGACCCTTGGTCCTATTTTTTTAATACTTTCATCTTTCACTGCTGTAATTGGAGCGAATACATCATTTCCATTGTGTACTAGGAGATGTAGGCTATCACCCGCATATCTAAGGTTGTTTATGTGTCCATTTATTTTAAATCCACAATTTTCATTATTTAGTTCAGCTTCCCTGATTGTGTTCTACATATTGGTCAAAGAGAAATGGACATAAGAGCCATCTTTTTGTCCTCTCTCTGTTCGCATTGTGCTTCCTCATCTGTATATAGGTTTTTCATTTCAGCAATAAGATGAACTGGTACATCCATTCTCCTCAGAACATTCTATAATTTTGAGTGGTCAACACAGCTAAAGGCTTTGCTATTGTAAATTAAACGCAAACTGTCCTCTTTCTTAAATCCTTTAGCTTTTTTGATGGAAGCATGTTGGAGTATGTCAACGATTACATCCTCGGTTCCTCTGCCCTTTCTAACACCTGCTTGCAGTTAGAGTAGCTTTCTTTCCAGGTGGGGCTCCAAACTGTATTGCAAGATTTTGAACATTATTTGCTGGCATGCAATATGAGGGCGATAGTACAGTAGTTTGGACATTCCTTTATATACTTAGCACCATTTAAAATGCACATGTGAGTTAATGTACTGTGTTTACTGCAAATTGAAGAATAAAATTGGTTTTTATTGTTTTTCCATTGAGATATGAGTGAAATAAAGAAATGCGTGTAGTATTGTAATCACAATGCCGCTGCGTGGACGTGCACTGCACATCTGTTAACACGAACATTGAGTTGTCTGTACTTTATGAATAAGTAAGATGGCCTGTGGAGGCCAAATGGTTGCAGATAGAGATTGTTTGTATTATCGACATATAGGAAGTCATATATGAGCTATACATTGGCTATGTTAAAGTTGACCTCAGATGACCTTGAAAGGTCAAACTTGAGGTCAAAGCAAAATGTTACAATTTTCAAAGGCTTCTAGATGAGAAAATATTGAAGAATAGGAACATCTGTGTATTAAACACTTATAGGGGCATATATAAAATTTATTTTGGTGGCCTTGAACTTGAACTTGGGTGACCTTTGAAGGCCAAACGTCACATAGCAAAATTATAATGACTTCTATCACCAAAACTATTATAGATAGAGCTTTGTATTGTGCGTGTATAGAGAGTTATGTATGAAGTTTCATTTGGTGACCTTGAACTTGACCTTCAGTGACCTTCAACAGCCAAACTTTACAGTGAAATTTCAATGACTTATATCATCAAAATCGTTACAGATAGAGTGTAGGTTTGTATTCGAGACATATAGGAAGTCAAATATGAACTTTCATTTGGTGACCTTCATATTGACCTTTGAAGGTCAGACTTGACCGAGTGAAAATTCTATGACTTCTATCACTAAAAAGGTCACCGATTTTGCCTAAGCTTGTATCACAGACTTAAAGAAAGTCACACATGAACTTTCATTTGGTGACATTCAACTTGATTTGGTGACCTTTGAAGGTCAAACTTGACATAATACAATTACAATGACTTGTATTTCCAAAACGGTCACAAATGGAGCCTAGGTTTGGATTAGAGATGTATAGGAAGTCATGTATGAGCTTTCATTTGGTGACCTTCATATTGACCTTCGAAGGTCAAATGTGACCTAGGGAAGATTCAGTGACTTATATCTCTAAAATGGTCACAGATGGAGCCTAGGTTTGTGTTACTGACATCTAGGAAGTCACATGAACTTTCATTTGGTGACATTCAACTTGACTGTCAGTGACCTTAGAGATTCAAACTCGACAGTGAAATTACAATGACTTCTATCACCAAAATCGTCACAGATTGAGCCAAGGTTTGTGTAGAGACATTTAGAAATTTGTATATGAAGTCCATTTACTGACCTATACTTTACCTTCTGTGACCTTTAAAGTTCACAATTGTCATATTGAATTTTCAATGACTTGTATCACCAAAACTGATTCAGAGTTTAGGATTATATTTAGGACTTATTAATGTTATGAACTTTTATTTGGTGACCTTGGCATTGACTTTTAATGATTCGAATGTCAAACTTCACATGAAATTGTCATAACTTGTATCATCACTATAAGATTACTTGCCGGTAAGCTACAGGACCCCTGGTCCTGTTTTTACTATTTGAAATTCCTAGTACAAACCCCAATTCCAGTGAAGTTGGGACGTTGTGTAAAACGTGAATAAAAACAGAATACAATGATGTGCAAATCTCATAAACCCATATTTTATTCAAAATGGAACATAGACAACATATCAGATGTTGAATGTGAGACATTTGAAAATTTCATGAAAAATATTAGCTCAATGTGAATTTGATTGCAGCAACACATCTCAAAGAAGTTGGGACAGGGCTGTGTTTACCATTGTGTAACATCCCTTCTTCTTTTAACAACAGTCCCTTAACATCTGGGAAGTAAGGAGACCAATTGCTGGAGTTTTGGGAAATGTTGTCCCACCCTTGTCAGATATAGGATTCTAGCTGCTCAAAAGTCCCAGGTCTTCTTTGCCAGATTTTCCATTTTATGATGTGCCAAATGTTTTCTATTGATGAAAAGTCTGGACTGCTGGCGGGCCATTTCAGCACCCAGACTGTTGTACTATGAAGCCATGCTGTTGTGATGGATGCAGTATGTGGTTTGGCATTGTCTTGCTGAGATGTGCAAGGCCTTCTCTGAAAGAAAAGTTGTCTGGATGGGAGCATACGTTGTTGTAAAACCTCTATATACTTTTCTGCACTGATAATGCCTTTCCAGATGTGTATGCTGCCCACGCCATAGGCACTAATGCTACCCGATACCATCAGAGATGTAGGCATTTGATCTGTGCGCTGATAACAGTCAGGATGGTCCTTCTCCTCTTTAGACCACACAACACGGCATCTGTAGTTTCCAAAAGGAATTTCAAATTTTGATTCACCTGATCACAGAACAGTTTTGTATTCTGCCTCAGTCCGTTTTCAATGAGCTTTGGCCCAGAGAAGGCGGCGGCGTTTCTGGATCGTGTTCACATATGGCTTCTTCTTTGCATGATACAACTTTAACTTGCATTTTTAGATTCCACAGTAAACTGTGTTCACAGACAATGATTTGTGAAAGTGTTTCTGAGCCCATGCAGTGAATTCCAGGGCAGAATCATGCCTGTTTTTAATGCAGCGCCGCCTGGAGGCCCGAAGATTACGAGCATCCAATATTGACTTGTCCTTTGTGCACAGAGATTTCTCCAGATTTTCTGAATCTTTTAACAACATTATGTACTGTAGATGGTGGGATATTCAAAGTGTTTGCAATTTTACATTGAGGCACATTTTTCTGAAAGTGTTCTACAATTCATGGAGTTTTTCACAGATATGCAAATCATTGTATTCTGTTTATAGCCTGGAATCCATCCATATCAAGCTTTGGTCGCTCCCAACGGTCGCTTCCTTGTATGTCTGGCCTCGGTCGGTAGGCCAGCGTTTGACTTTCAAATATTCCTACAAAATCCATGCGAGATCTGTGATTGGCTCACAGTCGCAAGGGTGCCCCCCTCCCCCCTTTAGACAGACTTAAAAATAAATAAAAATACCACAGTTCTGCATTCAACGGAAGTCCCGCCTCCCGGCTCGTGTTTATACAAGTATTCATCTGAGTGCCAGCAGAGTCTCTGAGCAATGAACGAGCCGGGAGGCAGGACTTCCGTTGAATGCGCGAGCTTACTTGAAGCAGAACTGTGGAATTTTATTATTTTTTTATTATTTTAAATAACCGCGTTTATAGTGTTCTGAGGATACGAGTGGACAAAGCTGACTTGGATTATACTGGACGATGCGTTGGACGATGGTTTGAAAGTTTGTCAACAGATGTTTTGTGGAGTTTTCCCATTGCTACTGCGTGACCCCATTTGTTTCCAGCAAAAAAGGAATTTGGATAATTTTTCAAAACTCTCCAGTGGCCATAAATTTGCGCCAGGTGAAGAACAACTTTGTCCATTCAAGACATCTAATGGTGAGTAATTGATATACAAATTATAGTTTTTGGGTGGAGTATCACTTTAACTTGCTGATGCAATCATGCCCTTCGAGCTATAGCTAATGCCACTTACAGTGAAATACGTTATGTAGTTTGAGTATTATTTAATTTAGCCTTTATTATACCGGGGAATCCCACTGAAATAAACAAAATGCAGATATGGCCAAACATTATCCTGTTCAAAACCTAACAATCACTCCAAGAGTAAACGCAAGCAAGCCACAATCTAATTTTTAAGCTCGTGTCAAATAACATTCACGAATGCCGTTGCTGGCCAGCTAACTCATATTCGATTGGTGGTTCTTGCCAAGAGCAGAAAACATGAATATTCATATATTCACTTCATTAGACAGCCGACTGATTGTTGATCGGTAACAGAGCAAATGACACACCACCTCTCGGCGGCTGAGACCTGCCCATTTTATTATTCATTATTTGACATGAGCTTAAAAATTAGATTGTGGCTTGCTTGCGTAGGTTGTCTAGTTTCATATGATGTGTGTATCTTCACGGTAGCTGAAAGTGAGCCCACTACAGCTACAGAAATACGGCATGTCAGGCGAGCCCCCGGCTGTCAGAGAAACGTTTACATATTGGGTACGACCTAAGTACATCTAAGTTCCATGATCATATAATTAAGAGTAACACACTGCGTTTGGACAGCATGAAAAGACAACAATATAGCTACAGCAACCCATCAACAAATTAACAGAATGTGCACGGTTATTGCTGGCCTAAAGTATCTTGGATTACTAATGTTAGCTTTTTGCTAGCGGAAATTTAGCATTTGTCTGGAGCATTATTTCGCCTGCTTACCGACATCATGGAATAGCATTTTTCATCTATAGATTCCTTAGGTTGTCTACTTTCATATGATGTGTGTATCTTCACTGTAGCTGAAAGTGAGCCTGCTACAGCTACAGAAATACTGCATGTCAGGCGAGTCCTCGGGCTGTGAGAGAAACGTTTACGTATTGGGTACAACCTAAGTACATCTAAGGTCCATGATCATATAATCAAGAGTAACACACTGCGTTTGGACAGCATGAAAAGACAATACTATAGCTACAGCAACCCAGCAACAAATTAACAGAATGTGTACAGTTATTGCTGGCCAAAATTAACTTGGATAGCTAACGTTAGCTTTTTGCTAGCAGAAATTTAGCATATGTTTGGAGCGTTATTTCGCCTGCTTACCGACAACATAGCATAGCGTTTTTCATCTATGGATTTCTTAGGCTGTCTAGTTTCATATGATGTGTGTATCTTCACTGTAGCTGAAAGTGAGCCTGCTACAGCTATGGAAATATGGCATGTCAGGCGAGCCTGTGGGCTGTGAGGGTAATGTTTACGTATTGGGTATACTACCAAGTTTCTTTTGAATGCAACACACTCCATCCAATAGCTTTTAGAAATGTAATGATAACATTTAAGTTGGGGGAACAAAGTTGTCAGCTAATACGAAAGTTGACATTTACATACAATATTAAAGTGGCGGGTTCCGTAGTGTTGGAAAAATACCTTTCTGGAGGCACAGGATTTTAGCTAAGCCAGCTTTGTACTGGCCCAAGTTGGAGAAAGAGTCCGACGTGAAATGAGCATGCAGGAATAGGTTTGTGGCAGGGGCTGCAGGAACATTATCAGCAAAAATAAATGCAATCCACTTGTTCCTCTGCGATTCATTGATTGATGGAATGTTAAAAACGTTTTTATGTGGATTCTGGCAGCCAACTACAGAGCATTCGTGTGCACCAGAACCTTTAGCTCTTGTCTCCAATATTTGTCTTGGGCGTGTTTGCGGAAAACAGTGGGCACGGTTTGCTACTCCCAAGCCACACCTCGACTCCTCCTCCTCTGTGCTGTACACGTCATCAGGGTGCCCAAACTGAAATCTCCAATTTTCATGCCTCCGGAGTAGAAAGCCTCCGGATGAGGAAAAAAGGGAGGAAGGAAGCTGCTTTGACTTTAAAACTTTTCAGATTTTGTCAGAGTGAGGAATGACTAATGTATACATGCAATAACTGGGAAAAATGTGCTTTCCCGAGTAGTGGATCCCTTATGTCATTTTCTTACATTTTCATCTGAAAATTAACCCTCTTTTAGGGCTCATTAACCATTCTCAACATTTTCACAAGTGTAAAGAGAGTGCCTTTTTTCAGATCCCCCTTCCCCAAAAATGTACTGTAAAAATATTCAGTTTTACCTCAATATTTCCTCTTTTTTAAATATAAGAAGTGTACAAAGATAACCCCACCCCCACCGCAGTGATGCTGAAAATTTTGAATGGCTCCTTAAACTGCTTCAGTACTTACCAGTACCATTGCAATAGTCACTAGTTTCTAAACCACTTGGTGATTCTGTCAAACTCATAATCAGAAAGAGTGTACTGCCTTCCAGATCCAGTAGTACATGGTGCAGAGGTGATTAAGAAATGGTTCAGGGGAACATGACAAATGTCATCTTTATTCAATAAAAGGGTTAAAAGTACTTTGATTGGCAATAAAGTGTAGTACAGTGCCTTGAGAACAAGTCCAGAAAAAATCATGAGGTTAGCTTTATTACTTTCAGTGTTGCAGCCTGTTAAAAATGGAAAAGAATCAAATTTCGCCGACCGGGGTGCTACGCCAACTTTTTTGACCCCCCAGAAAATCAAAACTAGCAAGCCGATTGGATTAAAACTGGGTATGTCTTCATTTGGCACCCAAAGCAACATTCTAACAAAGTTTGAAGAAAATCCATGACTATGCCCATGGGAGCCCTGGTTGACTTCATGTGGAATGACCCACCCATCAAAAGGTTACTGACAGCATCTGCCCACTGAAAGTAATACTATGTGTGCACTGCTCGGAAAAATGGTGTAACGTCACATTCACTATACTTTCATGTAAGTTATTTGTAGGTATTTAGCAACATCTTACCCAGCATTGGGGTACAGCAGTGTCCTTCAGCAAGTGTCGACCTGGCGTATTTGGCTGTGGTTTTACATAATCGTCTTCATAAAAATGATCGCTGTAAACACAGAGTTGTGCCAAGGCTGCCCGTAGAGTGTTGATGTCCATGTCACATGCGTTTGTCCAATCTGTGCGTTTTACCAAATGCGCTGTGCGATTGATCATTTGGATATTAGCGTGGCAATTGGTAAATCGACAAAACACGTTTCATTATGCAAAAATAATTTCACCATGTATACTGTACTGAGACTGCTGAAAAGAGGGAAAATTTGATCTTGTACCTACAGGCTGTTAAGTGCGCCTCATAAACTGAAAATAACATCATTGTGCTGTGTATGGACGCCACACATTTGATATCAAATTGGACAGAGGCTCAGAGCGATTGACCATCGCGCAGATTGGATAAAAGTGCGTGACATCCATACTAAGTGCAACTAGCCACAGCTGTCGAATGGCCAGGGTCAAAAAAGTGAAGCCTTTTTGTGACATTGCACAACATTTGATTTTTAGCAATGTTTTTGTTTTATGTGATAACAAACATGCCATGTATATCCAGTAAGAACATATCAATATGAGTATAGACAAATGGTACTCTGTCCAAATACTACTCTTTGAATTTTACATCAATTTTAACAAAAAATGCGTTACATTCCTGACACATCAAAAAGGGCAATTGGTATAATGCTCTTAGCGAGTAGCGTGAATGTACCCATAAATGGACACTTGAGCTGTTTACTTGGAGAAGTTATGTTTCTGGGTCATTCTCAGTCTCACAACCGAAAATAAACGGGTCTTGAAACCTCAAAAAACGACAGGAATGCAGAAATAAATTTGATATTAAGAAAATATGAATATACTTTTAAAAAATTCACCTGCCCATGTCACATTTTTCAGATTAAAAGAATAAGAAACTTGTATATATATATATATATACTCAGCGCCATTAAAAACGGACAGGTGAGGTATGTACTGTATTCAGGGTTTCCCACACATAGACCATTCCGTGGCGGGGTGCCACAGCTTCAATGTGGAACGCCACAAGTTGATGCGGAATTGCCGGGTGTTGATAATGTATGCGCAAGTTCGCTAAGGGAAAAAACCTGGGAAACTTTAAAAGGTACTGGGTGATGTGTAATTTGCCCCCGCCCTCGCCCCCCTGCTAAACAGAATTAGAGTAATCTCTCCCCCCCCTCAACAAAATGGAAATCATCTCTGTTTAAAAGAATTGGTCTGCTACCACACATTACTTGCTGGTCTGTGGGAAACACTGGTATTTGCGGCAAATTGAGGAATCGATTGATTTTTATTGCTGTTCCAGTGAGGCACAAGAGGAAATAAGGAAAAGCGCGTGGTATTGTAATCCTGATGCGCACCACGTGGACGCCAAGCACTGCAATAATACAAACATTGAGCTGTTCGTGATGTGTACAGTGACACTTGACTTGTTCTTTTTGGTGTGGTCAATAGCCTACATAAAGCCAATGAAAAGTGCTACTGCATCAAGAACATAGAACGACTTGTGACACAGGAGAGAGAAAAAGAGCCATTGGCATGTTACGGGCAGATCTCAGCCGCCGAGAGGTGGTGCGTCATTTGCACTGTCACCGTTCAACAATCAGTGGACTGTCTATCCGAGAATGGAACACAGGCACTGTCACTGACCGACCCTGCTTAGGGCGGCCACGAGTGACAATGGCAGCTCAAGAGCGCCACATCTGGTTACAGCCTGTACGTGACAGATTCCGGACAGCAACCAAAATTGATCATGAGATGAGGGGTCTGAGACGATTGAGGGTGAGCACAAGTACCGTTTGACGCCGTCTACGTGAGCAAAACATACATGCACACGGCCCCTTCAGAAAACCCATTTTTCGCCCATCAACAGGAGTAGGAACTCTTCACTTCTGACTGTGGGCACCTGCCTCTGTGTAATTTTTTGGCGCTTTATTTCCCTGTTTCTGTCTGAAAATGGAAAACAGGGACTGTCACTGACCGACCACGGTAAGACCAGCCATGCGTAAATGGGCAAAAACTGGGTTTTCTGTAGGGCCCGTGCGCACGCATGTGTTGCTCACATAGACGGCGTCAAACGGTACTTGCGCTCACCCTCAATCGTCTCGGATCCAATACCACGTGCTTTTCTAGTTATGCGTTTATATATACATATAGCAAGGGCCTTGCTTTAGAGACGTCGCCATCTTGCACCGCCATGTTGGCACAGCAGCCCGACCGGACAATCCAGCCAGCTAGAGAACGCGTTTCACGTATATAAATCCCAGTCGTGGAAAACGCCATTTCCGCAAAAGTGTTTTGGGCGTCGGAGGCCACCGTCTTTTTGCCGACGGGAGGGGTGAGCGTGAGTGATTAGTGAGCGCTGCAGTCTAGAATCTGAACGCTGGATGTCACTGTTCCCCCCCATTTTACACACTGGTCCTTCAAGCGTGTTCTATTATATATTTTTTTTTTATGTGCATAATAGACATGTGTAGGCTATGTCTGACAGTCGGCATACGTCCCTATCGTCTTTTTGTGTATTGCGGTGACATTTAATAAATTGTCCACAAGGTACTGGTATCTGACTAAGATATTACAT
This sequence comes from Gymnothorax javanicus, assembly GCA_029692085.1. Classification (NCBI taxonomy): domain Eukaryota; kingdom Metazoa; phylum Chordata; class Actinopteri; order Anguilliformes; family Muraenidae; genus Gymnothorax; species Gymnothorax javanicus. The sequence goes on from CM056199.1 coordinate 69,822,987, forward strand.
TTAGCACTCTAGAAAAATAAAGAAAGGTCCCTACACCCTAATAATCCTTCAGGATGAAGCAAATATATAGTGCATTAGGTAAAAAAAAAAAAAACTCCAACCTACAGGGATTGAGTGGGATTTTTGTGTCCCCAAAAAAATGACCTTTTTAAGAAAAGTTTCTGACTTCGATGTATTTTTAAAAAACTGTAAAAAATATAGCCAAATGCAATTCAGGTATTGTTGTTGGCCTAAATCAAAGTGGAAATCACTGTTTAGATCAAATTATTTATTGAATAATGACATAGCTACAGCGCGCGAAGCATTTTGGTTGGTTTCTGACTTAGGGTTTCTGCCTTAGGTTTCTAAGTCAGAAACCGGGCATCTCAGGCAGAAACCAGGCGTATTCGGCCAAATGTGGCCCCAGTCGTTACACAGGTGGTCAGGGACATGATATTCCATGTTGGTTTGACATGTTAACATGTATTTTAGCCGATTTGATCAAAAATACAACCCCAATTCCAAAATAGTTGGGACAAAGTGTAAATTGTGAATAAAATCAAAACGCAATGACTTTCAAATCACACCAGCCAGTATTATATTCACAACAGAACAGAGATAACATAGCAAATGTTGAAACTGATAAATTTAACAATTTTATCCACAAAATGAGCTCCGCTGTGGCCGCAATCGGTGGCCGATCAGTCATAAACTTGTTCAAATAACATGCATAGGTGGTCGGGGACACCAGACAACACCTACAACAAAATAACAATAACTAAAAGACAGAAACATGCAATCATCATAAAAAACTCCCGGGGCTCAGGCTAGGGGAACCTAGGACCCAAAATTTAAAAAAAAAATGAACACAGCCTGTCCACCAGCCTACAAGTGGCATCTTCCATTGGTAAGTGATCAATTACCTACTTGAGACTCTTATTCTATCTATTAGTTAAGTATTATCGCAATAGCAAGTCAGTCGGGTTGAGTTTGGTACACTTTGACAGGTTTCTGACTTAGTCGCGGTTTCTGACTTAGATTCGGTTTCTGACTGATATACCGATATTTTGAGCTAATAGACACCTGTTCTGGCTTGGTAATGCCCAGGCTACATACTTTTAAGCCATAAGGAGTGTTTCTAGGAGATTTTTGAGTTTTGATATAGGTTTTTATAACATTTTTCAGGTATTTGCAGACCAGAATTTCTTTTTTTCAGCAGCGACGGGATCCCGAGGGGAAAAAAATCACTGTATGGTTTCTAATTTCAGGTGATATACCTCTGGACATCACTTATATACAATTATAACACTGATTGGAGGCTTAAATAACTTTATTATCACTAGTTATAGGCCTCTGGATGGATTATAGGCAAACAGTAGGTTTTCGTGTTTCTGACTTAGACGAGCAAGGGGATAGGGAAATGTGTATAACTGACCAAATATTCCACCAATGACCATGATATTTGGTATTCAGAGAGTAGACATATACCTTTATCACATACAATTACCACTGAGAGCATAGGGTTGCCTGAATTAATTTTACACATTGTGTTAGAGAGAAGTTTGCACTCGCGCAGCAATTTTGCAGCCGCACGCAAAACTTACCCCGACTTCAGGGCCATGGCAGGGTTGACAATCCCAACAGCATATTACCTATATACCATTTTTCCATCAGCTGTCCTATCCTTCTATACATATCAGGGCATTTTGAGAAGATATAGCTGTATGTATGCCTGTACGAGGCTTTAGAAGATATGCATGTCTTGAAACTAAGGCAGAAACCCGGCCCAAAAAATGAGTTGACGGACCCAACTTTGACCAGGTACTACAAAAAAAATGAAAAACGTTGCCGTCGCATGGCTTTGGAATATAATCCCACAACATCTATAGATTAAAAAACCACTCACAGCTAAGCTCTATGGGTACTTTCATTATTTTTCACTACCCAGGGGGGGTGGTGCACATTTCGTGAGCCTGGCCCATATATATATATATATATATATATATATATATATATTTCTTTCTTTCTTTAAGGAGCATAATTTATATTGCCTCAGTATGAAAAATTACATCGCAAAATTGTACATTGACCTCCAAGTGGAGTGTTGGGGGTCAAGGGGGTTTTGGGGCTCATGGGTATGTGGAGTCATGGGTAAACACCAAAATAATGAACAACCAGGTTATACAGAGGGTGGGAAATTAATCATTACCTTAATGACTGTTGGTTCAATTCCAAGCATTGGTATTACACCTTTGAGGGAGTTACTTTACTTGAATATTTCCTTTTAAAAATGTGGAATTGTGGCTGTTGAACTGGAACTTACATAAGATTTATGACCATGAGCTGAGTGGGTATGCCAGGAAAAGAAGAGCTTCTGCTAAATGTTGAAAGAGAAAAAGGGAGTATGCATTTCTGGGGGAGGACGGGGTTGCTCACCTGATGTTTTACAGTCTTCCCAGCATGATATAGAACTTGCATGGTGCAACCGGCATGGCATGGTGACCTGTACTCCACCCCGTTCGTGCCACACACTGGATCAAAGGCCTCCGCATCACAGGCACATTTCAAGCTACAATCCTGGGGTTCTTGCTGCCTGTAGCTCACACCAGTACCAGAAAGCCAAAATTTTTGCTGTCAGTCCCTATGTAAAACAAATCAAATGCTTAAGCCAATTTGGGTCTTTGCATCAAAGGCTGGCCCCTAGTTACCAAGGTCACTGAATGGCTATGGCACCACTAAAGTCCAGAGCCCGTATTCACAAAGCATCTTAGCGCTAAAAGTTGATCCTAACTGCCGGATTTAGGAGAAACTCCTAAGAAAAATGGGTGTGTCAGTCGTAAATTTAGGACTCCTAATTATTTTTACTAAGTGTTATTCACAAAGCATTTTTGGCCTTAAAGTAACTCCTAAGTCTGGGAGAGCTTAAAAGTAGCCAAGAGGACTCCTAACTCGCTAAAACCTATTCACAAAGAATCGGAAAATGAATGCTGCTGTTGAAAGACGGAATGAATTGGAAATTCTGAATGATGTGCAGTAGTTGAAAAGATATCGGATCGACCGTGAAGGGATTTTATTTTTTGTTGACTTGGTGAGAGAGAGAATTACGTCTCCAACCATGAGAAACAACCCAATAAGCCCCGAAATAAAATGTTTGACAACACTTCGTCACTTGGCCACCGGAAAACTGCAACGCGGACAATTTAGGGATTTCACAATCATCTGTCAGTTGCTCAATTCAACAAACAATGCACTCTGTGAACCCCATATCATCTGACAGTTTATCCGGTTTCCAATGGACATTCGTCTGCAACACAGAATCAAACTTGAATTCATGCACATCTCAGGTATGCCCGGTATCATCGATGCTATTGACGGGACCCATTTTTGAATTATTTCTCGGACCCAAGATGAAGAGATATTTGGAAACAGAAAAAAGTTCATACCATCAACATCCAGATAGTATTTGATTTGATGCTGAACACAATATTTTGGACATTGTTTCGAAATGCCCAGGATCCACGTACGACTCCCGCATTTTAATGGAAAGCGGCTTATGCCAATTATTTGACAGGCATTATGTGCCTGCGGGATGCCACTTGCTAGGGGACAGTTGCCTCCCCTGCAAACGTTGGCCCTTGACCCCTTTGCTGAATCCACAACCGGAACCATAACAAAATTATAAGAGGTAGGTCATTGTTGCTATAGCCTATATTGGCATAGCCTATTACATGTGAAGATGGCATAATACTGTAAATTACAAATATACTGAAAACAAAAGAAATGCAAGTTAATTAAAGACAGACCAGAAAATAAGTAGACGCGCAATTATTATAGAAACTCAAATTTATTACCAGCGTGTGAACATTTACACTCATTTCACCAAACTTTTCTTTGTTTTGCGGTCACTTTGACTCAGTAACCATAAGAGTACATTAATTAACTAGCAAACTTGCATTTCTTTTGTTGCTCGGTATATTTAGTCTGCTGTTGTCTTTTTCATGGTGCATGTTAGAGCACACAAGACGACACGCAGTGTGGTGGAGCGTGGTATTGGGCAGCTGAAGCGCTGTTTCATGTGCTGCGTGCGTCTCAGCCCAGAGAAAGCCAGCAAAGTAATTAGCTACAACATATGCCATCCTTCACAATTTATGCCAACAAAGAAACATACCTCAACCGGATGATGATGGTTCTGCCGACAGCAGTGATGATGATGATGATAATGTCGAGGAGGATGACGATATTTGCGACGTTGCTGAACAAAGTGGACTGACAGTTTATGACAAACAAATTTGAACGGCCCAACATTTAAATGATTGCAGCATATTCCCATTGGGTAATAAGTTGCCAGTTATTGGGGCAAATGACGCGTTTCATTATTGCCTCGTTTTATGCTATTGGCGTTTTTAAAACTATCTCTTTCCTATGTATGTTTATTTGCCTAGTACGTGATATGTGGGTACTGCGCATAGTGCATTTTCAGGATTGCTCAACGTGTTATTATTTAATGGGACAGACCAGCTGCTCGGACGATTTCCTCATTTTTTTTCTCCGTAGGTTGTATGTGGGATACTTTTTCAATGGGCTGCCCTGTCACCAAACAACCAATCACCGTGCTTATTGTCCCAAGGCTCGTGCATGAGAATTGATGTCATCGATAGCAACGGAGATTTACTCCCACCTATCTCAGAGCTACTCCTAGTTTAGGCTTTACCAGTTTTCTTAACTAAAAGTTGCTCTCAGCGGCTTTGTGAATAACTTTTAAGATTTTATTCCAACATAAAATATTTAACGTGACTTCGGAGTACTCCTAGCGGTAAGATAAGATGCTTTGAGAATACGGGCCCAGGATTGTCAGTAAATCTTGGAGCACAGCACCAAAAGCTGATCTTCTGCATGTGAATATGAGGCTCTGATCCACCAGTCATTCTGACTGATTACAAGAAGTTCAATTATAAAGCAGATTTGCACTTAAATTGCTGATAAGAATATACCAGTTGTCCCGGGCTCTGGGTCAGGGGGGCCCTAAAATTGTGCCATCTGGGCCCATATTCACAAAGCATCTTAGCGCTAAAAGTAGGTCCTAACTGCCAGATTTAGAATAAACTCCTAAAAAAAATGGGCGTGTCAGTCGTAAATTTAGGACTCCTAATTATTTTTACTAAGTGTTATTCACAAAGCATTTTAGGCCTAAAAGTAGCTCCTAAGTCTGGGAGAGCTTAAAAGTAGTCTAGAGGACTCCCAACTCGCTAAAACCTATTCACAAAGAATCGGAAAATAGGTGCTGCTGTTGAAAGACGGAATGACTTGGAAATTCTGAATGATGCGCAGTTGTTGAAAAGATATCGGGTCGACCGTGAAGGGATTTTATTTGTTGTTGACTTGGTGAGGGAGAGAATTACGTCTACAACCATGAGAAACAACCCAATAAGCCCCGAAATAAAATGTTTGACAACACTTTGTTACTTGGTCTCTGGGAAAATGTAACTTTGCAACGCGGACAATTTAGGGATTTCACAATCATCTGTCAGTCGCTCAATTCAACAGTCAATGCCCTCTGTGAACCCCATATCATCCGACAGTTTATCCGGTTTCCAATGGACATTCGCCAACAACACAGAATCAGACTTGAATTCGTGCACATCTTGTTGAGGATTATACCTCAATATTTCTCATTATATTCATCAGTAGATCAACTGCTATGTTGAATAACCATATTCAATAATCATAATCAATAACCATACTATGTAAGAAGCAGTAACACACACACACATAACATAACACACACACACATGCAAGTAGTTCACATACGCGTCGGGAGGGGATGAGCAGTGCAAACACACACGCACAGGCACACGCACACGTACACATGCATATACACACACAGACACACATAAAACACACACTCACACACATACAAGCAGTTCACACACGCGAGCAGTGCACACAGACACATACACACACACACACACGCAGCACACGTACACATGTACACACACATACACACACACACACACACACAAAGCAGTTCACACACAGTCACACACACATGCAAGCAACTCAATTCACATATGCATAAGCAGCTCACACACATAAGCAGCTGGCTTCTGTAGCTTCAATTAGAAAGCAGGCTTCTGTTTAGTTGATTCGAAAACATAATAAGGTGATGTTTTGATTTCTGTAGCTTTGATCAATATTTGTTCAGTAAAATCATAAGTTGTAACTGAAAACATAATCAATTGAATCATTTGTGTATCTACTTGTGTCCTGTTCATCTGACTGTGTTTTTCCACTCTTAAACTGTAATTTTCCACGCCTTTTAAGCATATATTCTTTCATTTTTTATGAAACAAGTGCTTCTGTGCGCCACCAATATTTCTCAGAGAATCCAAGGGAAAGAAAAAAACTTGAGAGATAACCCAAGAATTGTGATTGGAGCAAAGTTGGTTAAAAAACTTTAGAGATGAAGGTGGGTACAACCCATGTATTTTGATTGGAGCAAAGTTGATTGAGTTTTTCCCATAAATATTGCTCTGTAAAGAACGCCGAGTTAGCACTTCTTGGCCAGGGACTGCTCTCCGGGTTTAAATTATTGCTTGATTCAAGGCTGGAATAAAGATGGCTTCTGAAGATTTTGTCTCTCTCTCCCAATTATTCACGAACAAGGGGATCTCAAAAATATGCAAAAATCTAGTCGGGAAGACACGACAACCTCAGGTATGCCCGGTATCATCGGTGCTATTGACGGGACCCATATTCGAATTATTTCTCCAACCCAAGTTTGAAGACGAGGTATTTGTAAACAGCAAACACCCAGATAGTATTTGATGCCGAATACAATATTTTGGACACTGTTGCGAAATGGTCAGGATCCACGCATAACTCTCGCCTTTTAATGGAAAGCAGCTTATGCCAATTATTTGACCGGCATTATGTGCCAGCGGGATGCCACTTGCTGGGGTACAGTGGCTGTGGCGCTGTACCTCCTCCTGCTATTCAGGAATTATGTTATTAGGCTATTGAGCGAGGGCTACATTAAGATCATCATAATAATACCAGCCTATGTCATATTTTGTATACATATTTAAATTGTAGGCTATTAATTACAAACCAAGCTTAGTATGCCTTCCTGTTTGAACGATAGCCCGTTGATAGGCTGCAATCTTGGACCTCCCCTGCGATTGCAGCCCATACCTCCTTCTCGCAGTCATCTTCTGTCCGAGACAACGAGGGGCATGCAGCATTGATCTGTAGGCTGATATTATCCCACGCATCCTGCTCGGATTTTCTGTTCACCTCTGGGCCAAATTTCCCATTGATTAGATGCTTTCGCTCCAGCACCAACTGGGCCAGCAGCAGTAACTGGTCGTGGCTCCAGTTGGGCTTTCGCGTCCTTTTTGAACTTTCATCCATAACAGTTTAAGGCAAACACACTTGAACGGCCCGACATTTAAATGATCGCATATTCTCATTGGGTAATAAGTTGCTAATTATCGGGGCAAATGATATGTGTGGACTGTGCATAGTTCATTTTATGGAGTGCTCAATGTTTTATTATTTTATGGGACAGACCAGCTGCTTGAAGTATTTTCTCATGTTTTTCTCCACTCATGTTTTTCTCCATGGCCTGTATGTGGGATATTTTTTTCAATGGGCCGCCCAGTCACCAAACACATTTTACTCTTACATAAAATGTTTTAGCGCAACTTAGGAGTAAGTAAGGTAAGATACAATGCTTTGTGAATACGGGCCCTGATCATTAAAACATCTGCCGGAATAATTTGTCAAAAATGTTTTTTTTTTTTTTTTTTTTTTTAAGGAATTTATTTCACAAATGATGCTTAAGCTTGTTTTTAATTTTCCTAATTTTCCTTGAAATTGTGGTCGAGAACAGTTTTATTACTTTCCCTCCAAGCAAAAATGGTTTGGCCTATTACACAGCGTAAATTCAAAAGTTCTATTAGCAAACCCCTGCCCGCCGGATTATTTTTCATAATCAAGCTAAGGAAAAAATCCAGTTAAGTACAATCTGATTGTTTTACAATTCCAGTTAGGTACAACCTGATTGGCTCAGAGCGGAAGTGGTACCACAACCTGGTTTGGAGAAATACTAAGCATGCCCCCCGCCCTCCTCTTGAGACTGTAAGCAGTCAAAATGGCCAGCTGCCAAAAATTAGGAGTACAGAAAAGACAGGAGAAAATAAAAAGAGAGAATGAAGCAAGAGGCGCAAGGGATTTTATTACCAAATTTTTAAAAAGTTGTGAATGACTACAAAGTCACCAAATGCAGATGATGATAAGGTAAGACTGTTCAAGCCCTGCTCTTAGCTCTCCGTAAAGTGTATTATGTCTCCAAACTCATTCCCATTAACGTCTCCTGATCAGCATCTTGGTGTTAATTTGTTCAGTTGTGAGGTTTTAGAATTACTGGCCATTTCAATTTTTTCTGGCATTATTGCTCATTGCAATAATGTTAGTTATCAAGCATTTTCCTATCCACAAATGGTGACATGAATTCCTGTAGCTCACAAAACGGTACATATTTCTTTTTCTGCGTCAGTGTTCACTTGGCTTTGATACACCTTTAGAAAATGTTTAAAAACATGCGGTTTTGCCAGATCAGGCCTGCGTGTTAAGTTTGCTTAAGTAAAAATAAAACTGTATACAACCAGTGACATCACTAGAACGCAGGTTAACTGTCAACCTGTTAAAGGTTAAGAATTAGACAAATAATTTAATGAATGTACTGAGCAAACAGGCTACCAATAAGTTGTGTTTCCAATGAGACATATATCCCAGCGTCAGAGAGGAGGCCACAATATGAGATTGCATGGATGGCAATTAACTGAAATTTCTCGGAATTTCTTTTAGGAGTACAATGCTATGTAGCAAATGCTGCTGAAGATGGTATGTGGATAAGCTTTAGATTTCATTTCTGATAAATTAATTAGATAATTGCCGTCCATGCAATCTCATATCGTAGTCCTCCAACAATTTTACTTGCGCAGTACCGTGTCTCAGGAGAGGTCCAACGCTCTCCATTGAGCGTCAGCTTTCCCAGAAACTGGACTTTTAAAGACCACAACAATGATTTTGGTACCATGATAGTTCGACACATAACATGGATTTAGAGTTCAAACCTAAAAATGTAAACACCAACAAAATTCAAAGACACTGGAACTATTGGGTCATGATTCTGACAGCTTCTTTGTTACGTTGAAATTTCATGTTATGATATGTTATGGGTTACATTTGTTAATCACTATAACGTGCCTGTTTTGCTCAGTAATACTGTACGTATAAGTCTATGAGCATAGCATATGTAACACAACCAGTATTTGTTTTATATATTTACATCTGAAAAAAACTGACTAAAAACAAAGGTGGTTTATTAACAGTCATTGATTACATGTAAGAAAATGTGTTTAATGTCAATGTCTGGGGGATAGGGTGTGTGTGTCAGTTGGGACAGGGCGTGGTGGGGGGGGAGGGGGTTCTGGGGTCACCTTGTCCCAGGCCCAGGCAAACCTGTCAACTGGCCTGACCCTGGGCTGTAACTTGAAAAAGTATCTAAACAAATGCAAAGAAAAACAAACCATGTCAGCAACTGCCTCAGCAAGTCAATTGACCGATCCCAAGCCCCACCTCCCATTGTTACTGTTGCTAGGTCGGAAAACTAACCAGGAAACTTCAGCCTTGCCTGAGTTTAAAACGACAAGCATAGCGGCGCCAGTTCCGTTCACTGATGTGTTGCATGCGAGTCGGTGTTATTTTGGCATCGACATTTTGTCTCCCGAAATATGTGCTTTTTGGAGGATGAAAAGCGGCACACTTACTAATGGGAAGATTGAAATGTGACTCGATGTCAACGTTTAAGTGCGAGCAGAGAAGTTCAGTTAACGTGACCGAGGCTTTTAATAACCCTCTGATAAGATATGTGCTTGGAAGTTTTCGCCGTTATAAGGAATGTCGATGAATGTCCGTGTACGTTATCAAATTACTCTCTGATTTCCTCACTTCATTGTACCCTGGTTGAGCATATTTGCCGTCAACCGAATTGTTCATATTGAATCATATGGCTAATGCCAACGTTGTTAAAAGGAAGCGTTAGTGAACTCTGGCTACTCCTTTACTAAACGTCATCTTTGCCCCAGTCCCGTTAAAACTGTCTGCTCTCAAAAATGATCACTGCACAGCACAGATCGAGGGGACAGAGAAAACTTTTTCTCCTGATTTCTAACTAACAGCCAAGCCTTTCTCCCCTCCTTGTCTTTTTGAACTCTGTATAAAAAGACAAAGCGACTTGTCCACTGTTTTAAATATTATGCAGGGAAGAAGTATTGTCGTTGAATGTCAGTTACAAGCAGCTAGCTTGTGAGCCACCTTGTTAATTTTATTATCTGCCCAGTTAATGCAGTCCCCACGACGGTAAGGGTACCAAGGTAGCTCGCTGGTGACCGTTATCAATCGCTAGCGTTTGTTGTTAGTCAGCGGTCTATTCAAGTCAATGGGACGGCTAATTAGCTAGCTAGCATGAAACGTTTTATTACAGCCCTTCAAATGAATATTGCTGCAAAAGGAATGAGAATACAACTGCGTAGGTTTGTTTGATGAAAGTGCCTTCTGTAATATTCTTGTGTCGTAAATTGTAATTATCTTGTGAGATTTATCACCAATGAAAAAGACACTAATTTCACAGCTGTTTCAGATCTTTCTTAAATTAGTTTAGGAATACATTAAAAAGCTGCTTATGGTTTTGGAAGTGGAATTTAAAAAAAAACACGCCTTTAACACGGTCGGCATATCGAGTGTCTGTTACATGTTACATCGTTTTACCATCGTTAGAAACCCAAAATTCTTGGTTTGACGGCTGTCTAAGGTGAAAGTTGTCCGAGGTTCGGTCAGACGTCTGCTCGCCCCATTGTGACGTAGCCGAAAGTGGGCGGGGCTTGGGATCGTCAATTGAACCAAAGAGAAACGAAAGTTTCGCAAGGCAAAAATGAATAAATGAACAAAGGACAATCTGGTTCCATGATAACTGTTGGCAGCTTTCTTTAAGAGTGACTTTTTCTAAGATCAGCCTAAAACGGACACAAGTGGACTTCTCACCTGCTCCAAATCTTTTCATACCTAATGATTATTGTGCTTGGGACCGGGAATAGGGAAAACAGTTATTGACATGCGATTAAGCCCTTCCTTGCCAAGTTGGCCACGCCCCTTTCGGAGGGCCTTGATGATACATACCACTTTTGACGGCTCCTAACCTCAACCTGCATGGAGGTCCTAGGTTTGTGTCAATTTCATATGAAACTACTGCTGGTGGACTACAACTTTTAAATTGGGAAAGATCATGGGACCTCCATGTAGGCTGATGCGAGCCCCACCTGAAGTTGCAACCAAGTCCATACCTGGCAGTTGGAAACAGGGTGCTAGTTGTACCCTACACAAAGTTATACCCTACACAAAGATCCCAAGCACATTCCATTGACTATGGGCCAAAGTCAGCATGCGACACTGTTACACTTTACAACATTTTAGCTCATTAATCTTTAACAAATAATGATATCAGCATATGTAATATGTCATTAGTTAGATCCTGGTGAGTACTTTAAGAAACACTAATGAGGTTTTTTATTTATGGGGGGAAAAGGGGGTCAAGGGGAAAAATGCTGCACGACACTGTTACAGAATTAGGACACAGGTTTTCACATGAATATTTCAACCCAGCAGAAAGTGCTGTTCATATTAAAATTTTTATGATTTTTTTTTACATGTTTAGAAATATTGTTAATCATAAAAAAAAGTTTGGTGACAAAATTTTGAAAAATAAATTTTTTATGGGGGTTTAAGTGAAAGAAGGTTGCGCGACACTGTGACCACGACACTGTTACACAATTGTTCACCACTAATTTCTATTGAAATCTGAATGAAAAAACAATCAAAATTAAAGCTGCAAGCAGCGTTGAACGGGCCCTTGCACCCTTGCGCACGTTGGAGGTAGCGGTGAGATCCTGACGGGTGCAGCTGTGCACTCACGACCATTGGACAGGTCAAGTGCAGGCCCCAACCTGTGAGAAAGTGTCGAACGAATTGGACAAAGCCGAAGGAGTTATGACAAGTTGATAATTCATCCACCAGGGGGTGCTCGGAGCGTAACCAAACATGGGCAGGTGCATTGAGGGGCAGACCCTCAGCACAAATGTGAAGTTTCGAGCAAATCGGCCAATGTCAATGTCAAATATGGCACTTCCTATTTCCACAAGGGGGCGCCATGAGCGAGATTGCCAACGAGCATATGGAGGCATTCAGGGCAGGGCTCTTATCATGTACAGGAATTTTGAAGCCATTTGGATGAAGTATGAGGGAGAGAGAGCTGCTCGAATGTGCATGGCGAGGCATCAGAAATGGGGAGGCCATAGCGGCCAGGTCCATTGAGCTACAGACATGCAGAGCACATTAAAAACAATGTTCCTCAATGTCAAATTGAAAAGGCTTTGAAGGTCTCATCATCGACAGTGCACAACATCATCAAAAGATTCAGAGAAACTAGAAAAATCTCTGTGCGTAAGGGACAGGGCCGAAGACTTTCACTGGATGCCCGTGATCTTCGGGCCCTCAGATGCCACTGCATCACTCACCGGCATGATTCTGTCGTTGACATTTCTAAATGGGCCCAGGAATAATTCAAGAAACCACTGTCTGTAAACACAGTCCACAGATGCCACCTAAAACTCTATCATACAAAAAGGAAGCCATTGTTGAGCATGATTCAGAAGCGCTGCCATGTTCTGTGGGCCAAGGCGCATTTAAAATGGACCGTAGCAAAGTGGCAAAGTGTCCTGTGGTCAGACGAGTCCAAATTTGACATTCTTGTTGGAAATCATGGGTGTCGTGTCCTCCGGGATTAAGAGGAGAAAGACCACACCTCCTGTTATCAGCGTTCACTTCAAGAGCCAGCATCTGTGATGGTATGGGGATGCATTAGTGCATGTGGTGTGGGACACTTGCATGTTTGAAAAAGGCCCCTGAATGCTGAAAGGTATATAAAGGTTTTAGAGCAAGATATGCTCCCCTCCAGATGACATCTATTCCAGGGAAGGCCTTGTGTATTTCAGCAGGACAATGCAAAATCACATACTGCAGCTATTACAACAGCATGGCTTCGTAGTAGAAGAGTCCTTGTTCTGAACTGGCCTGCCTGCAGTCCTGATCTTTCACCAATTGAGAACATTTGGCACATAATTAAATTAAAAAGTCCGTCAAAGGAGACCCAAAACTCTCCAGCAGCTGGAAGCCTGTATTAAATAAGAGTGGGATCAAATTCCAATGGCTAAACTCAAGAAACTTGTCTCCTCAATGCCCAGACGCCTCCACTCTGTGTTAAAAAGAAGAGGGGTTGCTACACCATGGTAAACAGGCCTGTTTTTTGAGACCTGTAGCAGCCATCAAATTTGAAATAAGCTCATTTTGTGGATAAAATTGTAAAATTTCTCAGTTTCAACATTTGCTATGTTATCTCTGTTCTATTGTGAATAAAATAGTGGCTGGTGTGATTTGAAAGTCATTGCATTTTGATTTTATTCACAATTTACACTTTGTCCCAACTATTTCGGAATTGGGGTTGTAGTTCAAAGCTTTGAGGGGTGGCTTCATCTTGTTTGTAAAATGAAATGTACCACCAGGTGTAAATCATCTTCTTAATAGTTCCTAGTTTGCAGCTTGGTCTAAGTGTAATTAAACATAAGACACAAAATCTGCTTAACCTCTGAGGGGGCTTCATTAAAATTAATAAATTAATAAATACATTTATTGAGATATTCATGTCTATAACAATCTATATTATAATAGCCAAGTGGCCTCTGTGTGCGTGCGTGCGTGTGTGTCCGGCCACTCAGTACTAGATTCCACCGGGCGCGTATTTGCAGCATAGCGGGAGCGACGCTATTTGGCTCCGTCTTACAGGCGACTGTGTCCGGCCAATCAGTGCTTGACTCCGCCGGGCGTGTATCTTTGCTAGATTCCACCGGGCACATATCTGCAGCATAGTGGGAGCGACGCTGTTTGGCTCCGTCTTGCAGGCGACTGTGTCCGGCCAATCAGTGCTAGACTCCGCCGGGCGCATATCTGCAGCATAACGTGAGCGACGCTTTTATAATATAGACGTAGAGGGGGGATTCCCCCTTTGTCCTCTCCTGGGGATTCCCCCTGTATGTCCTCTCCTGGGGATTCCCCCTTTTGAACCCAAGCCAATTCATCCACAGGAGTCCAGAATCCCAAAAAAACAGATGCCAGACCGCAAGAGAAAGTAACGCATCATCTGCAGCAGATTGTGAGCGACGCTATTTTGCTCCGTCTTGCAGGCGACTTCGTGTTCCACTGAGCGCGGAATTTCAGCGCAGCGTATTCCCCTTGATGGTTACTTAGTTTTAGTTACTATAAAAACATCGGTCGCGTGACAGCCACCTTGGTTTTTATGGAAACGCCATAGCAACACCATAGCAACGTGATGACATCATAGAGGTGCATGTGATGAAATCATAATGCTGCATGAAGCTACATAAAATAGAACCCGTGGATCCCCACAGGCAGAGTGCTAGTTAATAACTTAATATCTCAAAACAAATATAATTAAAGAATAATATACTCAGTCAAAAAAGAAACTTCACACTCAAAATTTCTAAATATTTTCTGGAAACTTAATACAAGAGATATTATTATTATTATTATGGGTAAATGCGTTGTCAAAGACATCATGACACACAGCAACTCCGACGTGCAGAAGCATGCAGCACGTGCGAGCATACATCAAAGTAAAAGCATGTTTCCTCGTGTTCCTAGTCACGTGACCTTATGAGACACGTGCAATTGAGCCCACGTTAGCATGGTAGAGTGACATCTCGGAAAAACAAGTTCTTACAGTCGATTATCCGTTGATTTGCAATGCCACGACTGTCAAACATTCAACATGAACGTGCATTGGCATGCTGAATACGGAACGCCGGTCACTGACGTTGCCAGGGTTATGGGATGCAGTCGACGGACTATCCATGATCTTCGGACACGTCTCCAACAAACTGCCACCACAGCAGACCGACCTTGTTCGGGTAGACCACGTGTGACGACACAAGCAGAAGACCGACAAATCGCTCTTCGCCATTTGGCGTCGATTTCTCACTGCAACGCCCACTAGGAATGAATTGTTTAGAGGTCGTGTGACTGCCCAAACCATACGTGAATCGCCGCGCACTGCTCGCCTCCATGCACATCGGCCATATCGTGGACCAATTTTAACCCAGTTACACCGACGTCAACGGCTTCTCTGGGCACAACAACATCTGAGATGGACTCAGCGTGATTGGAATAGGGTCGTTTTTAGCGACGAATCCAGATTCACTTTGCACTTCGCTGATGGGAGAGTAAGAGTTTGGAGGAGACGCGGTGAACGCAACGGCCAGTGTTGCGTGCAGGAAGTGGACCGTTTTGGGGGCGGTAGTGTTATGGTTTGGGGTGCCTTTAATGGTCCTGCCCGTTCCCGCCTGATGGTCATTCAAGGAAACCTAACTGCTGCAGGATACAGAGCTTTTGCCATTCATGGCAGCTCATGGCCCAGGTCTGACATTCCAACACGATAATGCCAGACCTCATACGACCAATTTAACGCGGAATATTCTTAGGAATGCTGGCATCAATGTCATGGAGTGGCCCTCAAGGTCTCCCGACCTTAATCCCATAGAACATGTATGGGATGTGTTGGGCAGAAGACTCCGTCAAGTAAGGAACCCTCCGCAGAATTTGCAGGAACTTGGTGCCATGTTGGTTCAATTATGGCGACGCATCCCCCAAGCTGTGTTCAGACGCATCATTCAATCCATGAGGAGACGTTGCGTCGCAGTTGTGAATGCTCATGGAGGGCATACGCGCTATTGACATGCTTTCATCAAGTTGTAACTTACCATTTTTACTCTCTTACATTTCCGTAGCATTTCCGGTGGAACTGGTTATATTATGAACATGATTTTTATGGTAGACCGTCCTTAATGGGTACAGAATGGAATTAAATCATTATTTAAAACCACTTTCCTTGTATGTTCAACTTATCGACCTCCAAACGAGTGTGAAGTTTCTTTTTTGACTGAGTATATTCTGCTTTCGTTATTTTAATTAGTCACAATGTAACTGCACCAAACTCAATGACGCCAAAAACGCGACACTTAAACAACTTTTCAAAAACTCATAATTTTTTTTTTTATTTTCAAAAAAGTAATGAAACATTTTTCCTTATAGTATAAAGCCTTTTTTCTGAGAATATGGATTTTTTTTTCTCAAATATAAATATTGAAAATATTGAAAAGTTTTTTCCCGACACTGTTACATGTACATCTTTTGGCGACCTTTTATCTTTAAGTGACCTAAAATTGTACTGTTTAAGCTATATATAAAGTAGTAGAAAATCAGTAGAAATGACTCTGAGATTATTATATCATGGTACTGGTGTACAAAAATTATTTGATATCAAAATCTTACATTTGAGCCGTCCTGTAAAATCACAAAGCATTAACTCTAACCATTAACTCTATTTTGCTATTTTTCCAAGTTTATATTTTGGTCTTTGACTCCCCTAGAGCAGTGGTTCCCAAAGTCGGTCCTGGGGACCCACTGCGTATGTCGGTTTTTGCTCCAACCACAATTACGATCCCAGAGTTTTAACAAGCTGTTCATTTTTAATTAGCAGTTGCTTGTCAGATACGAGGACATTTTAAACAGAAATGGCTACGCATTCCATGAAATTTCAAACCCAACATTCATATTTTTTATTTTGATGTATTCCACGTAAGATAATTCAAAGTATTTTCATGTGATCAAATGCAAGACTGCAATCAGTCAGTTAATCTGGTGATTAGGGTTCTGAATGCAGGTGCTCAGGTTCTTTCCTGAAACCAATCAAGTGACATTTAACAGGTTTGACTCATCGTTTGCTTTGTCTTTGAATTTTAATTGCCTAATAATTGTTAGCTTTAATGACCTTGGGTCCACAATTTTATCTACTAGAAGCCCATTTATAGATTCATGTCATCAGTTGCAAATTTCCATTTTTTTATGTTAGAGACGTAATTTCCAATTTAGCACACTATGAAATGATTTTCATCATGGCCATTTTTGACATGTGGTTTAAAAGGATAAATAATCAGCGTGAACAAGAATAGTGCAATCAAGAGCAATGAGCAACTCATTAGCATTCTAAGATTGGAGCTGTGGTTGACACAAAAAACTCATACACAGTGGGTCCCCAGGACCGAGTTTGGGAACCACTGCCCTAGAGTACTCCTGATCACGCAAAGTAAAAAAAGGGTATTTATTTCGCTCATACTGCCATCCTCAAAAAACTGCATTTGTAGTACATTGTAGTCTCTGCCTGAAACGCCTCACTGGGGTGGCTCTTCCGCTATGGCCCCCACTCCCCGTGTACCCACTTTCTTCTGACTGGCCAGCTCTGTGGAGGGCGGAGTTGGGCTGGACGAGGCTTCAGAACGCAGTTTTCCGTGTCCGGCTCCCCAGAGTGAAACCTGAGACACGTCTGCAATCTGATAAGGAAGCGGCGGGCAAATTCCGCAATCTAACGATATACTTGAATATAGATCTAATGACATGATCTTGTTCTAACAAACGAGCGGGCGAAAGTGGAGGACGCAGTGCGAATATCTGTCAGCGCAAGCTCAAATTTTCTATCGGCTACAGTTTGCTACAGCAACAGTTGGTGAGTACCGCGGTTCTTCTACTCCTAGCTAGGATGCAGGGGAAGATAGAATCCACCCCATATAGACACATTTGTAGAACGGGTCGACATGCCCAAGTGTAGACCGGAGACCGTAGAAATCCGGTGGGTCTGAGTTTAGAGGGAAACATGGACAGTGAGGAGCAGCTAAAAGTGGACCAACAGCTTATGGACTGCTTCGGTGTGTATTAGGACCTGCTGGGTCATATGCATAGCTGTGGTGTGTTGTTAGCGTGGAGCAACGAACAGCTTCTGCGCTGGTATATGACGGAGGGGCGAAAGCTCCAGGCTTAACGGCCTTTTCGGAAAATGGCCGTGGTAATGGTTTACTTATTGCCTCGGAATGACAAGCATTTCCTCGCGGAGAATGGGCGCGTTATGGATTGTGCGCGAGAGCAAGCTAGAGCTCCGGTTATGTTATGAGCATAATACAGGTTTTACAGACTGTAAGTTCCGTCTGCGTGAACCGTTGCTTATGTGGAGCTAGCGAATCGATCACTTTTACAGGAAATAATTTAATATTCAGTCGCCGATTTAATATTCAGTCGACAGCAATGCAGATAAATCGTTTGTGATACCATACACGTTATAGCCTGTGCTTTTCCCTATCGCTTTCACCGGTAGCATCAGAGAGCTTGCCCAGACATTGGGGATGTATCAGGCTGACCCCGGTCATGGATAAGTAAAGCGATCGTTTCACAAGCACCCAAAAACTCACCCCAAGCTTTGCAAAACCTACGTCTGGTCTAACTGCAGCCCAACGCGGCAGACACATACAGCACCTCTCCGGTTAGCTTTATCTGTAGTGGCTACAATCAGGCAAGGTTATGATGAAACTGCCACATTGATGCTTACTGAAGTAACACAAGCATACCAATCAGAATCGCTGCATATAAGTTAACCAGGAGCGTTTTTAATTAGCAGAGCAGGGGAACCAACATGCAGTAGCTGATAAGTGGTCATGACTTTGAATGTAATCTGTCGCGCTGAAAAAATTCGTTTTCAAGGTCCACTGTGAAAGCGGCTTGACATGCCCGCATTCGCGTCTTTGCATTGACTTTGAATGTAATCTGTCGCGCGAAAAATTCCTTTCGTGTCCGATGTGAAAGCAGCTTTATGGATAGTACGCGACAGCTAGAGAGAGCTCGGTTATGTTATGAACATAATACAGGTTTTGCAAACCGTACGTTCCGTTAGCGCGGACAAGTTGCTTATGTGGAGCTAGCGAATCGATCACTTCTACAGGAAAGAATTACTTATTTAATCTCCGCCTTTTTCGGCTTTTTATTAGCCACAAAAATTTCTAAAGGGGGATGAAATTATGTCAAGGTAGCGCAGAGAAATCATTTGTAAACCGGTAGAGCTTCTGCGTTTCGCATTGCTTTCATGGTAGCACCAGAGAGCTTGCTCAGACATTTGTGAAGTATTCTGCTGATCCCAGTCATGGACAAGTGAAGCGATCACTAACTGTAGAGGCTACAATCAGGCAACCTTATGATGAAACTGCCACGTTGATGCTTACCGAAGTAACATAAGCATACCGATCAGAATTACTGCATGTAAGTTAACCAGGAGCATTTTTAATTAGCACGACAGGCAAACTAACATGCAGTAGCTGGTAACCGAGCGGTCATAACCACAGAGACAAACCCTTGCAATACAGGTTTTACAGACAGCAAGTTCTGTTACTGTGAACAGTTGTACCAAGCATCCAAATTACAAACAAGTATTAAAAGTTAGCTTCAAATGAGGTTTATGTTCACACACCTTCTGTAGAATTTCCCCTGATATCACTCTTGCATATTTAGGACACAAACATTAGCAACAGTAACTTGGCTGCGTTAGCCGTTGTGCTACAGCCACAATCAACTGGCTATCACGTCAGGTTGGCTTATGCAGTAAAAGCAACTTACAGCTTCTGTGTCTGTGAGTCAAGGACAGTCGCGACCGATACAGGCTTTATCTTCAGATATTTTAGAAAGCCTGCACTTGAGGCCAGTTGTTAGTGCTAACTATCGCTAGCGGTCCTGCTAGCCACCCGCAACACGTTAGCTTCACTTACATTATTTGCTGTTATATCGTTACTTACAGCGTGTGGCTCCGAGCGCCTGATGCAACTGCTTCAGGTTTGAGAAGCAGCTGAAACGCTTATCCTGTGTCGAATTATCCTTTATTGATAAAGCTGTCTTTGGTGAAATGCTGAGCACAATCAGCTAACGTTCCCTTTGGCTGTGGCTTTTTGCTGCCAGCAAACAAAAAAAGCTACCCACTGATTTCTGGTGGCATTGTCTTTTGAAAGAAAATCGTTGTTTTTCTTCGCGTCCAAAAGTAAACGGACAAGCAGCTTTGGGAGAGATACTGACAAAATTGCACCTCAAGTGATCTGCGGTTCTTCTTTTGTATTTCCAAAAGTGAAGATGCTACTAAGGCATAGTATGATCTGCCGTTGTTAGTGCCTGCTAGAATAGTTTCCGGTGTTGGTAGGTCCAGCGCCATGATTGGCTCTGGCTAGGTCTGTACTAAATGGATGGCACAACCTGACGTCAGGTTTTACCCAGATCTCGTGAAGATCTCGGGAGGAGCTGTTCAGAGAGGAAATCACGCTCACGAAATCACGTTCTTGGATTACGGCAAAACCCCTGTATCTTATGTTTAGAAACTTTTCAGAGGTTGAGCATGGACAACCAACATTATAACATTACTAATATGTATTAAAAGAAGGATCAGCATAATGGGTCCCCTTTAAGAAGTCATATTGGCATTTATTTTTTTTTAATTTTTTACCCCTAATGTGCAGTTTGGCTGACTTTGGCCCATGTGCAAACATAACACACAGACCTGATTTGGCAACATCAAATTTTTTTAAAAACATTTTGTTAGGTATATCAAGCCAATTGGACACTGACGCAGGGAAAAAATACACCGTTTTGTGAGTTACATGAATTCAGAAACTTCAAAAGACATTGATGCCAGATAGCTCGCTCGGTAAAATTATTGCGTTGCGAAGCAGAAGTGACTATCACATCGCGGGTTCGATCCCCACCTTGTACCAGCCGGCAGTGGTCAGCAGCTTTTTCAGAGTAGCGCACAATTGGCTATTGCGCTACAGGGTTGCAAATTGGGAGGGGACTGCCGGGGAGGGAAAATAATAGTTGCCTTGTTCGTTGCTCAAGCGCCTCCTGTTGGCCAGTTGGGCGCTCGTCAGGAAGATTCTAAGCCTGTTCATGTCCAGGTATCCTCCGCCCTCGTTCTGAACTTGCGATGATTCAACCAATGAGTGTATAAGAAGCGGTGGTTGACGAGCGCGTGCTTCGGAGGAGAGCCGTGAACTGTCTACACTTCTCCTGAATTGGCAGCAAGGGGTCGCATACGAGCAAGCCTTGTGCCTTGTACATAGTTCACCAATTGACCTATGGCTAAGCCCCGCCCCCTCCACTGACTCGGACAAACAATCAACATTTTAGAACAGGTGCTAATGGCTGGTATCACAGTCAGAGATATTTTTCAGGATGCTATCGATCATTTTTGGCAATAGAAGGCTCAAATATCATCAAGAAGTCAGCAAAAAGGGTTACACTATGCATTGGAGGGATACATTAATGAATTTAGAGTGGAGAAGGTCAACGAAAAGTTTAAATTAGAAGCTAAAATTTTCAGGTCTCAATGCAAACGCGATCAACCACATCGCGTTTCCGTCACCCTCTCACACAACAAGATAGAGGATCAGCATTGTTCGTGCACTGCAGGGTAATAAATTTAATTTACGTATTATTGTTGCTAGCTACCGAATTTAAGAAATCTAACCTGACGTGACTGACTCTCCTTTTAAGTAAACAAGCTAACTTAGCGATGTAAAAGATAACTTTACATTAATCTCCAGCAAAGTGACAAGATGTCGCCTTAAACACAATGTTGACTTCGCTTGGAACAAATGTAGACATCCTTGTTGACCTTTGTTAGCTACATTAAGCTGATAGTGGGGTCTTCCACAAAGCTTTAACACTAGAAGCGCCGAGATTTTATCACTACTAGAACCGCCATGAACGGTCATTTGGACCGCTAGGTTCAAAACATTCTAATCCGTCTCTCTGAGCACTTAATTAAGCAATTAATGCATCTTGTATGTTAGCATGTATCTCAAAAGAACGAAACAACACCAGCATTACGTTTTAACAAGTTTAATAACACATTTATGAATATTTAGGCAATAGAATTATATATAATGAACATGAATTAAGCTGCTTTCACACCGGACGCGAAACGAATTTTTCGCACGACAGATTACATTCAAAGTCAATGCAAAGACGCAAATACGCGCATTTCGGAACCAAAAGATACATATTACAAAAAAAAAATAACAGCCGGAAAACTGTACGCTCAGTGAGACCGCTAATGGCAGAAATAGGTAGATTTGGTGATATTTTATGCTCCGTAGGTGTAATCTGTATAAAATCAACTGCACTTTAAAATATAGACACTTTTAGGAAAAGTCAGTGACCCTCAAGGTTGTATTCTTTTATTTTGAAAAGTTATGACACAAACAAATTTCAAAACAATCTAAATGACTATCATGGCGGTTCTAGTGTTAAGCTGCTTTCACACCGGACGCAAAACGAATTTTTCGCACGACAGATTGCATTCAAAGTCAATACAAACACGCCAATACGCGCGTATTCGCGTCTTTGCATTGACTTTGATGTAATCTGTCGTGCAAAAAATTTGTTTCGCGTCCGGTGTGGAAGCAGCTTTATTCAAAGGAGCCCCTTCTCTCGCTTATGATGTGGCTTTGGGAAGGGTATAAAATACACCCCAATCGCCCAGCCTCTCGGGATACCTTGTATCGGAGTTACAGCACAGCGTTTGACCATTTTTTTAACTTAAGAACATTTTGAAACCCCATAAAACCGAATGATTCGGAGTTTCTGTAATGCATTTCAATGGAAGTTCAGGCTCAGAATGTCTGAGTATATGGGGAGAGAATACGCACTGTTATTGGCTCATCGCATTTGAGGGCGGGGCTTAGCCATAGGTCAATTGGGCATTCCAGATTCGGGTGGGATTGGAGATGCCAAATTAAAAAAAAAAAAAAAAAGACATTGACGCTTTAAGTCACCATTAATGTGGACAGGAAAATGCTTGATGATGTTTGCAATTAACAATACAGCAAGCTGAGGGGAAATTGTCAGTAATTCTACCAATCTACCAATACTCGCAACTGAATGAATTAACACTTATTATCCCCCGCCGCGCGTTTAGCGCGAAGCGGGGGATATAGCATTGGGCTCCGTCCGTACGTCCGTACAGACACATATCGTACGGACGGCGGGGGATATTGCCATGTTAGTGGCAAACACTTGTTTGCTAATTAGGAATTATAACTGGAAAAAGCTTTGGAGATATAACGCACTTTAAGGCAAGGTGAGAGCAGAGATGTAATCCCTCCGATGGCAAATCCTGTGTGGAAGAGATTAATACAAGTTTGCAATCAATATAAATGCACACACCATACACACACACACACACACACACACACACACACCAATCAGCCATAACATTATGACCACATGCTGAATATTGTGTAGGTCCCCTTTTTCCCATCAAAACAGCCCCGACCCATCGAGGCTTGGACTCCACGAGACCTGAGAAAGTATGCTGTGGTATCTGGCACCAAGAGGTTGGAAGCAGATCCTTTAAGTCGTTTAAGCTCCTTTAAGGTGGAGCCTCCATGGATAGGACCAGCGCATCCCACAGATATTTAATGGAATAGAGATTTAGGGAATTTGGAAGCCAAGTCAACACCTCGAACGTATTGTTGTGTTCCTAAAACCATTCCTGAACCATTTTTGCAAAGTGGCAGGGCGCATTATCCTGCAGGAAGAGGCCACTGCCATTCGCAAATTCTGTCTCCATGATGAGGTGCACTTCGTCTGTAACACTGTTTTGGTAGGAGATACATTTCAAAGCAAAATGCACATGAATTGCAGGACCCAAGGTTTCCCAGCAGAATATTGCCCGAACCATCACAGTATCTCTGCCGGCTTACCTTCTTCCCAGAATGCATCAAGGTCCCATGCATTCCCCAGGTAAGTGATGCACACGCACCTGGCCATCCACAATGTTAAATAAAATGTGATTCATCAGACCAGGCATTGCTCCATGGTCCAGTTCGGATGCTCATGCGCCCATTGTGGGCACATTCGGCGGTGGACTGTTGTCAGTAAGGGCACCCTGACCGGTCTGCAGCTATGCAGCACCATACACAACAAGCAGCAATGCACTGTGTTCTCATACCTTTCTATCTGAACCAGCATTAACTTTTAAGCGTAGCTGATCTGTTAGATCAGACCACAGAAGCCAGCTTTTGCTCCCCACAGGAATCAATGAACCTTGGCTGCCTATAACCTCATCGCCGGTTCACTGGTTTTCCTTTCTTGAATCACTTTTGGTAGGCGCTGACCACTGCAGCCCGGGAACACCCCTCAACAGCTGCAATGCCATTGCAACAAGATTATCAATGTTATTCTCTTCATCTGTCAGTGGTCATAATGTTATAACAGATCAGTGCAGCCCAAGTTTGTTTCCAAAACACAGTAAGTGCCAAAATGCCAAAAATTAAGATAATGTCATAGGGCGATAGCCCTGTACTTCTAACACATGGTGCACAAATCCGTTTTTAGAAATTCATGCTATAAGGTGTATTTTTTCATGGTCAAAATTTGTGTTTTTCAATAGAATGCAATAGGCACCAACATAGAAAAAGCTGACTTACTCAAAATAAGTGAAATGGATATACTGCCTTTTGGAAACAAACTCTTCATATACGTGTGTGTGTATACATAAGTATTTATGTATATAATACAAGTTGTAAATAAAAGAATATACACTACAGGCCAAAAGTTTGTAAGCAAGATCAAATTTGTACAAAAAAAATCATAGTTTCATTGGCATACTTTGCAACAAAATAAACATGATTATTATATAAAGAGTCACATCTCATAATACATTTTTACTCAAATTATCAGGCCCATATTACTAGGCCCATGGTCGTAGTGCCCGCCGGATTGCCGTTGGCATGCAGTGGGCTGTAAACCATGACATAAAGTGAATAAAGCAAACTGTGATTTGGTTTTTACTTTTTCACTGAAGTTGTGACTCTTGCAAATCTTCTCAACCCAAAAACTAGGCCCCTCCTGTCTTTTGTTAACATTTATTCAGCAATGGTTTGGTAACACCAATGTATACAGTATCTAAAGGTAAATAGAAGAAAATGGTGCATATGAAAGAAAAGAAAATGAAAGAAAAGTCTAATCATGCAGTAAATACATGGCAAAATCCATAGATTTCATACTGGTTTTTAAGAAAGGCATTGTGAACAGAAACTTGAAGTTGCTTCCAAATTTTTGACATGTATTGGCCTTGCTTCCAAACTTCTGGCCTGTAGTGTATAATAAAATATAAATACAAAATTATGTAATTTTATTTGAAATACTTGAATAATTGGCTGCAATTATGCTGAGGATTCAGAGTAGGAGGAGGACAAGTGGTTGGGGACAGGTATTTGAAAGCTTACATGGTCCTGCCACCTGGGGGGTATACTACGAAGCAAGATTAGTGGGTTAGCGAGGTACAGTATGTGGAGCCTAAAGCTATGATTTTCAAAGTCACGAAGGTAGCTCTCTTTTAACATGGCTAGATCACCATGGTAACTTATGCTGAAAACTTAACCTGGTTGTGAGCAGGTTATGTGCCGAGTTTCGGCTTAAATCGGCAATAAATGTCCTTTTCACAAAGCACCTCCTTTGAAGATGGCATCACCTTTCTTAGATGATCTTGTGGACCTTGGTGCCTGAATCGCATATGGTTTTCTTTGGAGGGAGAAAGTCTTCAGAGACCGGCATGACCCATTCACTTTTTCAGACGATATTCTCTATGAACACTACAGAGGGAATTCGTTACTTATGCGATCTACTGGAGCCACATGTTGGCAATATAACAAAGAGAAGCTGTGCACTTACAGTTGCGCAAATGGTGTACATAGCGTGCGGTTTTTTGCCACCGGAACCTACATGCATTCAGTTGGTGATGCAGAAAATCTGAGCAAGAATACTGTATGCTGCGCTCTATATTTTACACAGCATACCATTAAAATAATTATGGAAACAAAGCAACATAGGGTCTATGACTTTGAAGAATGTTCTTATGCTTTGTTTTACCTAGTTGCCATGTCCTCTTGACAATGCTGGTACTGCAACTATTTAAGCACCAATTACAAAATTAATTTGCCCTCTATCATTCTTACCATTGTCTTGATATGCCATAGGCACATTGTAAATCTGTAATGGTGCAATAGGTTAGGGTTATTGGTGGGATGGGATTTCATTAAAATGTACCATGCTGTATTAAAAAAAGTGATGGAAAAAATACTTTCAACCAAAAATAAATAAGTAAAATTGAGTATACTACTGGTAGTTATCACAGTCATTTAATATTCAATCTCTACATTAATTTCACTTTATGGCCTTGAAACCAAAGCAATTTCAACTAATCCTTTGCAATTTTCTGCCAGAATTCCACTGTGGCCTTATTAGCAGCAAGAGTGTTTGTTTTTGCTGTTACTATTTTTTTATATTCTTCATAACTCTCCATTATTATGACCTGCTCCTCCTGGGAGAAATATACAGCATGCAATCAGTCCATTTTTGGACAGAAGATGAGTTAAATAACGAGTGGAACGCCCTTTTTATGGGAGCCCGCACAAAGCCCAAAGCACAAAGCCAAGGTTACCAAAGAAAGATAATAATCACCGTTGTGGTACCAGTTATCTCTGATTGTTCAGGGTTTGTTGAGCTGCCTATATTGAACTTCCTTCATACTATACCCCCCTGGTCAGCTCTTTCCTTTATGACAAGATCTGTTCTCTATTAATGGAAATCGAAACAGATTTTTCTAAAAAAAAAAAAAAGCCCAACTAGAGAGCAGCACTCACATTTTATCTTGATGAAGACAGGAAATGCCACAGTCTTCCGTTAGGCAGATACTGCATTGTATCATAACATCAAGCAGCTATTTCAAAATATTTTGTTCCCTCTCCAGATGGAGTCAAACTGTGAGCTAGGATTACTTTTAGGACACGGTCTGCAGATGTTTATCAATCACAACTGCTTTGGAATAGATATAGAACCACTTTTATTTATTGCTTAATATTTGTTTTTAGCCCAGGCCCCCAAGCAGCGAAGGTGACAAGCTGTTGTGCCAAGTGGTCACCACCGCTTGAGCATTGTTGACACACATCTGAAATACAGCTATGTAATTGAATTGTAATAATTGAATGCTTAAAGTTAAAAAAGCCTTTATTTTGAAATTATTTCACTGTGTCACAACAAATTTCTTCACAAAGAGAAAACTTTTTTGACCACTTATAAACTGATATGTGAAATCAAGAGGATTCTAACTGGCAGAGGCACATGATAGATAGATACATAGAGAGATAGATACACTTTATTGAATCCCTTGGGGTAATTTCTCCTCTGCATTTGACCCATCCTGTAGTTAGGAGCAGTGGGCAGCCACAGAACAGCGCCCAGGGACCAGCTCCAGTTCTAAAGCCAGTTCCTTGGTTCATGGGTAGTGGTTGGAGTGTTTATATGATGCATGTTTTAGTGGGTGGGGGAAACCGGAGTGCCTGGAGAAAACCCACACGAACAGGGGGAGAACATGCAAACTCCACACAGAAAGGCCCCAGGCTGGAATTGAACCCACAACCTTCTTGCTGTGATGCAACAGTGCTAATCACTATGCCACCATGCCACCCATGGTTACTGACACAAAGCACCTCTGATCATAAAGTGAATTTACATCGTGTGAAAATAACTTGAGCCACTATGGCCAACGTGCTCTGATAGCTGAACAGCATTGCACTGGTAATATTAATAAGAAGTAGCTTATGTGTGAGTGGGGAACTGGGGCACAACAATCAAAATTTTATGGTGGCGAGATCTGAACATTTATGGCTCACCTGTCTTGGTAAACTCCTGCTATTTTCTGTGTGGGACAGCCGAGGAAAAGGAGGGGGATGGCGAAAAGGATGCCGAGGAGAACGGCGATGGTGCACATCTGGGCCATGGCCTTGATGGACAGGTTCTTCCTCTTCATCACCGCCCCACCCAGCAGGATCCCCAACGTCGCTGCAGGAATATTCAAAGCCCCTGGGATGAGAAAGGGGTGTCGGAAACCCATTTCAGAGGATTGGAGGCGTAATTCAGGTCACTCAGAAGGAAGAGTATCATCTCCAATTACCTTGTGCAGATGTGTGCATTCATACTAGTTCTACTTTTACTCTGCAATACTTTGTTTTCCTTTTCTTTTGTTTGCCTTCAGCCAGCCCTTATCAAGAGATTCTTGGAGTCAGACTTCAGAGAACGCATTTTTTATTTTCTGTTTTCCTGCCTACCCACCCACTAACTAAGATGTCAATTTATTCCTACAATTGTGTTGAAGCTTAATTTTGTAAATCACATATGTAATTCGTAGATGAGTAATAAACTGCACACCAAGAGAAATGTATTCTCTCTGTAGATTTAGCTCAGATTCGTTTAGTTTGCCATGATTTACTTTCACAGCTTGTTTTCCTGCATGTTTATGATCTGAGGAGTCCACTGGCAAAACTTGCTAAGTCAAGTTTTGAAAATAAATGAGTTATCTCCCTTAGCCTCTCTTTCAGGCACCTGCGCATGTCCCACTGATAGCTACACTTTCAAAACCTACTAAATCATGTCATAAATTGTAACAGAAAAAGCAAAACTCTGTCAAAACCCGCAAAGTCAAGGAGGAAAACTGTCAAATTCTGTTAAGTCATCAGCCAATGTGGAAACATGATTCCGTTTTCATTCGCTAAAAGGAACCAATCACAGTTGAGCTTTTACAGCCTGTTCAGCTTTTGCTTTCAATAACTCAAGATGGGGGATGCAGACTCAAGTTTCCTTTTGATCGCAGAAAAAGCAAACAAATCTCCTCGTAAGGGTTCAAAAAGGAAGCTCTCCAAGCTTGAAAGGTAAGGAACACTATTATGTGTTCGAATAATATCCTTGCATGTCTTAAAATGCATTATTTTTAGTGCCAAAGCCACTATTATGGAATACACAAGCACATTGACCCACATTGAACAACGGGGCTGGTTTAAACACTGTCGAAACCTGCTAAATTTCCACTCCACTTTGAAAACCTGCTAAGTCAAAACTTTCTGTTGCAAAATCAAAGTCATTTCCAAAAAAAAAAAAATGAATTGCCTCATGAATTATGTCTGCAAGGCTAATAGTTTCAGTATGGTGAAAATTGGTATCTGTGGAAGATAATTACTATGCCTACCAAAAAATTTGATTTTCCTTAAAAAAATGGACCAACTTAACCTAGAAGGCTTTGCAAGTGGACTCCTCATCTTATTTAGTCAATCAGCCAGCTCTTTTCCACAGCTGACGGCAACAGTACCATCTGAGCGTATAGACATATCATATAAACAGAGCCGATTTAGATCAATGTTCTAGTCAAGGTGTGAGCAATCTTATACGAAAAATTTAAAACGTTAGCCTCTTAAATCTCTCCTTGCTTAAAAAAAGCTCAACAGCGGAACATAATCCACAACCTAGAATTGCAACTCAGTTTCTTATCCACAAGAACGTGTAAAGCCAGAGGTGTATTATGAAAATTCGGGGTCCATCCCATGACTATAGCTGGGATAGTCTTTGGATCCTCTGCCATACCTCAACAAAAGCAGTTAAGCCAAAATATGTAAATTAGGAACAACACACTTCCTGGATAAATTTCATGGTGGACAGATCGTTACAACAAAAGCTTTAGTATTTAGTATTTATTGAATGGTTTATCACCTACCTATGACCATGTTTGAAAAAGACGCAGTCTTTGTGAACTGTTTCTCGATGAACTTTGCCATGAAGGTCGCCACACCTGCTGCAATGGCAGCCAGGTTAACTTGAGCCAAAACAACTAGGAGGAGAATTGGGCTCTTCAGAAGCCTCAGGAAAATTCTCGGAAAATCTGATGAATGAATGAACGAATGAGTGAATGAATGAATGAAATGCCATTGTATAGTTCTTGCTGAACACAAAAATATTACTATACATTTAATGCACTCTAATTTATGAAAAAAAACTATAATGGACCACATGGTGTACTGTGTAAGAAAGTGAACAAAAATATACAGTATAAATAAACAAAAAATAGTTGCTTTGATTACTTTCACATAAGCAGAGGAAAAAAACGGCATATTCCATCATTTTGTGTCAAGAGGTAGGTAAAATTTTCAATTCACTAGCTAGGGCAGTTATGGAAGAAAACTGCACACCTTAAATTTATTTTCAGGTCAGCTGTCTTAAGCAAAAAGCACGTCAGAGAAAACACATAGAAAATCAATGGCCACAAAGTAAATTGCGGGGTTTCACAATGCAATCACATTGAAACCTGTTATGATTGAGAAAAGGAACCAGATGCAGATTCAGGGTACCATCCAAAGAGGGTGTTGATTGGTAGGAATAAGGTAACAACAGAGGAAGGAAAGAAAGGCTCACTTAAGGTGATGGGTGCCAGCCAATGAAAAGAAGCATTAAAAATATTGAAATTGGCTGCACACTCCTTGCTCCGATGCAAATTTTTTAAATTATTTATCATGACATTAATTAAACCAACATTTTAGCTGACAAGAGGAAGGGCGAAAGCCCAGAACAGGGAATGCACAGTTTTGGGTGGGTGTCATAGTATGTTGAGGGGAATGGGCATGTCCACCCCCAGCCAGTGGCATCCAAAGAGTAGTTTCTAATTTCATCACCATAAAGGTTACGTTAATTCTGAAGACAATTACAAAATTTTAAACTACAAGACATAAACCAACTGGTAGCTTAAGGGCTAAAAGCAGGACGGTTCAGCAACTCCGCAACACAAAATTAAAGCTTACACTGATCAGACACATAATTAACCCCTTTGCACAGAGGCCAAATATGGCTATTTATGCATGACCAAATTTAAGGATTTATAATTCAAGATCTGACCTTCACAGAGAGGAAAGGAAATGGCTGAAATGATTCAAGATACTTGTAGCATTTAGCATTCTGTCATATATCACTTTCTTTTTTTTTCCTTTAAATTTGGCATCTCCAATCCCACCCGAATCTGGAATGTCCAGTTGGGGAACTGTGTACAAGGCTTTTGCATATGCGACCCCCTGTTGCCAATTCAGGAGAGTGAAGACAGTTCGCGGCTCTCCTACGAAGCACGCGCCTGTCAGCCACTGCTTCTTATACACTAATTGGTTGAATCCTCACAAGTTCAGAACGAGGGCGGAGGATACCCGAACATGAACAAGCTTATGAATTTTACCGTGGTTTACAAAAACAAGCCCCAGCGATTTCAATCCAAGATGAGAAACACTGAAGGAATTGGCAAACCATGTGCAAGGATCTGATGTTGATCCCCTGGGTAAACAGGATTCATGCTTTAAAGGCAATAGTTTTTCACCAAAGTAACTAGCAACTGTGTTCATCTTAAATCTCGGGGATAATAACTGCGGAACTGGCAAGCTAAACAAGGCAGTGACTACTACACCACTGGATTTATATAGCTAAATCAAGTTCAAGTACAGAAGAATGACATTTTATGACAGAGTACAGTTAACTTCATTCAAATGCTTATCTTCATAGGTATTCTTGATATGAAAACGCTAGATATGACTGGCTACCTATCACTGTTTTCCCCCACAATACATGTTAACGTTACACTGCTTGCTATTAAACATTAGCCAAGTTAGCTAGCTACCTAGATGATAACTTTGATAACTAGGCTGACCGTTCAACGTAGGTTAAAGAAATAGAAATTTGACTTACCAAATAAAACTGCAAAGATCATTTAGATCGGTCAGGTAGGTTAGCACAGTTCACTCCAGAACAACTAATTTCGTAGTTTTTTTAAATCAATCTGAGGGGCTGAAAACACACAATCATGGTTAGCCAGCCCTCTGAAAAATTGCAGTGAACGCAAATCTCCTGTCTACATTCCTACTACAGCTATGTAAATGCGGTATTCTCAAAAAAAAGTCTTCAGTGGGCAGGGGCCATCGCAACTCCATCACGTACAGCAGCTGTCAACCACACCCCTTTTTATGGTATCAAATAAATAGGTAACTGCAAACTTATTCGAAAAATGAACACTTGAACAAACATCAGCATGGTATGAAACTCTTAAGAAGGCAGAGACCATTTTCAGAAAAAAATTATTTTGCATGTACTTGATTTTTTTTGTGTAGGCTGTGACCCATCCACTAACATGGAGGGGGCAAGGCTTATAAATTGTAATGCAGCCAGCCACTGGATGGTGATTGAGATGTTTTGGCTTCACTTTTCAGTGAGCTGTTCGGCTGTCTATATTTATATACGGTCCATGGTCAGAACGTTCATTCTGAGACGAAAAGCTTGCTGTTTACAATTCCAATCATTCAAGCGAAACGCAAGCTTGTATAAATGCTTTTCACACTCTATAAGGAGCAAGTATAACTCACCAACACAGTAATATCTGAAATATACCTTATTTTAACAAAACAGACGATATGCTACCCTAGATTGAACAGAGTCATCGATGCAACAAACAGATTCACCAAAGTCTTTGAGCTGTTCGCATTTTAAACGAGCCTAAATCCAAGGCATTCTATTTCATTGAATGCGGCATAAATTCTAAAACAGATCGCCACATTAAGCAAAATGCCAGCACACGCAGTATTATTAGCCAAGGCTATTGGCTACTCTAGTTAACCAATGTGGCAATCTAGCTGTGATCACAGTGGTAAACTGAAAATAAGAAATAGCTGGCTTGTTAGCAAGCTGGCTAGAAGGAAGAGAGCTACTACTCCATCCAAAGACAGTTCAACTCACATTGCAAGAGGAAAAACTCTCCATCATTGAATTTCTCCTCCAAAGAATCAATGCTCTCAGCCCTCCAGTCTGTTCCATTCAGAATAACTGCCATTTTCCATCTCTGATTACATTTCTATCCCGCAAATATAAACTCAGCACTCTAGGGTTGGTTCTGGAAGTCTTTTTTTCATGCAATCACGTCATTCTCAGCTGCGCAAAGTTGAGAGAATACAATCAAACTGCTATGATGAAAGTGTTTAAATACTTTTCTGAGGGTTTAATCAATGTCTTCCAATTACTGAGGAATGCTTATACTGTCTGGAATTGGATTTAAAAAAAATGTGTCAATCAATAGGTAATAAACAAGAGAGTTTCACCTGGGCATGAACCATAACTGTGGTTTACGCAGATAAGCCTGAGTAACCATTGAAGTGACTGCATTTCCGTGAGGGATTGTATGAGGCTCTAAAATAACACCTGAATTCTTCGAGAGTTGGATCTTCGTGAAAATCCATGGTAGTGAATTACGCATTTTTAATATGTGATCACTATAATTGATAGTAGAATGACAAAGTATCAATACCATGGTGAATTTTTCGCTTCAGAAAACAGATTTTTTTAATGATGTAATTGGGATACCATTGGTTCACTGTAGCTGAAGTGGTTGCTACAAAGGACAACAATCTTTTCTGTCGAAAGAGATCATTTTTTGAATGGTTGGATAGATATTATGGGCAAGTATATTAAGCAGCTTGCACATCAGGCTTAGCTGAGGAGTTTAATTCATGCAACTCATGGAAAACTGGGATGGGACTTAACTCGTCCATATTCTAAACCGTGTTCAAGCTCGGCTTGCTAGTGAATATTCAAAAGCTGATCCGGGTGTGCTATCTAGTGATAGAATAGTGTAACTTTGTGCATAAATAGAGCAGCTCCATGTCTGCTGGCATCTACATCTGCGCAGAGGGGTTAAAACTGCCTGCCGTATAGGCTGAAGGAAGACCCCCTTGTGCTGCCAGTTATTCAGCTGTAATCTGAAACCTCAAAAAAATAACAACACAGAATCTCACCATTATCTGTGCCAAAGTTTATTCTATGCAAGCAAATCAGGGCAAAATTAGAGAGGTTTTAGTTTGGAAATGTCTAGGTGGCCTCTCCAAACTGGCAGTGTGCCACTTCATATTTCTCAGGTACCAAACTGTAAAACTCATTTAATTTCACTTACATGTCACTACAGGCGTACATTCCATCCAAATACAACCACTTTTTAATTCTTAGATTTTTAAAATATTTTTTTATACAACCCCAGTTCTGAAATAGTTGGGACGAAGTGTAAATTGCGAAAAAATCTAAATGCAATGACTTTCAGATCACGAGCCATTTTACATTTTTATCCACAAAATGAGGTCATTTCAAATTTTCGGGCTGCAACAGGTCTCAAAAAAGTTGAGAAACAAGCAAAAAAGGGCTGAAAAAGCAATTAATATATAAGAGAATCAGCTGAAAGAACATTTTGCAAGTAATAACGTTAACTGGAAACAGGTGTGTAACATGACTGGCTATAAAAGGGATGTCTTGGAGAGGCTGAGTCTCTCAGAAGATGGCCAGAGGCTCTCCAACCTGTGAAGGCTTGCGTAAAAAAATTGTGGAATACTTTAAAAACAATGTTCCTCAACGTCAAATTGCATAGGCTTTGAAGGTGTCATCATCGACAGTGCATAACATCACCAAAAGATTCAGAGAAACTGGAAAAATCTCTGTGCGTAAGGGACAAGGCCGAAGACCTTTACTGGATGCCCGTGATCTTTGGGCCCTCAGACGCCACTGCATCACTCACTGGCATGATTCTGTCATTGACATTACTAAATGGGCCCAGGAATACTTAAAGAAACCACTGTCTGTAAAGACAGTCCACAATGCCATCCACAGATGCCACCTAAAACTCTATCATGCAAAAAGGAAGCCGTTGTTCAGCATGCGTACATGTTTGTTTAGATTAGGGCTGAACGATATATCGTTATTGTATCTATATCTAGATATGAACATTCAAGATATTAATATCGCAAAAACAACAATATCAACGACATAGATTTTCCCCACGCGCCCTGCATGTACAGCTCAGGCAGTCGCAAACATTTTTTTTTTTTTTAAGTGTTTTACTGTTTTACCTGCTACTGGATGCTTGAATCTGTTTTATGTTGCTGCCTTGTGAAGCACTTTGTAATGTGAATTTTGAAAAGTGCTCTATAAATAAAGATTATTATTATTATTATTATTATTATTATTTTACGCTTGCCCTTAAATGTACAGCTAAGGCCAGCCAACCACAAACCTCATTTCACGCTTGCCGTGGATCGACAGCTGAAGCCAGCCAATGACAAACATCCGAGGGAGGGAGCAAGGGAGACGGAGAGACACACATACACAGTGGGGAAATTATAAAGAGAAACATGAGTGCGGAAGATAAGGCCGGTGCAGAATCTGCACATTTGACGGATTTAGTGGCAAAAAATAAGTCATCCTCCATTATTTGGAGGTATTTTGGATTCAAAAAAGAGGATCTAAACCAGAGCAAGGTGTTGTGCAGGTCGTGCTTGGCAAAAATTGCGACGAAGCAAGGCAGCACAATAAACATGTTCCACCACCTGAAACAACACCACTGCGTACTGCACGAAGAATGTATTGCAATGAGAGAAACGGCGGCGACTTCTCAGTCATCCCAAGTGAAGCCCAAGCAAAGTTTGATTGCTGATGCGTTCAGTAGTGTTACGCCATATGAGTCGACGTCCACCAGGCACAAAGACATTACAGTTGCTATAACATACCACATTGCAAAAGACATGGTACCCGTGTACACAGTCACAAAAGATGGCTTTTAGAAAATGGTTCGGACGCTGGACAAACGTTACAAAATACCATCCCGAACATATTTTAATCAAGTGGCCAGTCCCAAACTCTATAACAAATGTAAAATGAATGTTGAATCCGAGCTCCGTGAAATTGATCATTTTGCCACAACCATGGACCTGTGGTCAAGCCAGAAGACCGAACCTTACATCAGTTTAACGGTTCATTTTATAACAACAAACTTCGAACTCAAGACCCGATGTCTGCAGACGTCCTTCTGCCCTGGGGAGCATACTGGGGATAATATAGCACATGAGATGAGAGGTGCATTAGCGGACTGGGACTTGAAGGAGGACCAACAGGTTTGCGTGACCACCAATAACGCAGCCAACATGATAAAGGCTTTGGAGGTGAATGGCTGGACGCAGCTTCAGTGCTTTGGACACAGGCTACACCTGGTGATTGGTACGTTTTGCTATGTTCATTTTAAATATAGGGCAGTGGCAGCCCCAGAAGCTCCCGCTGTTAAGATAAACAAAATGTCGAGGTTTTTGTTGACAGACGCATGCATGGACGGACGCACGCACGAATGGAGCCTGATACCATAGCTCCTGTGCCACTCGGGCGGCGGGAGCTAATGAGGAGCCTGTAACTGAAAATGTTGATGAGATTAAGCAAAATGTCGAAATTTTTGGTGATATGTGGTGATATGTTTGGGCCAGGGACCTTGAAAAAATAAGCCAAGGTCACCTTTAGGCACGTCATTTGTAGGCCTTTATGAGATGCATGTCAAGTAAAAATTAGGAGCCTGTAACTGAAATAGTTGATGAGATAAAGCGAAATATTGAAATTTTTGGTGATATTTTTAGGCCAGTGACCTTGAAAAATAGGCCAAGGTCACCTTTAGGCACGACATTTGTAGGCCTTTGTGAGATGCATGTCCGGTAAGAATTAGGAGCCTGTAACTGAAATAGTGGATGAGATACAGCAAAATGTCAAAGTTTTTGGAGATATTTTTAGGCCAGTGACCTTGAAAAAATAGGCCAAAGGTCACCTTTAGGCAGGTCATTTGTAGGGCTTTATGAGATGCATGTCCAGTAAAAATTTGGAGCCTGTAACTGAAATCGTTGATGAGATAAAGCAAAATGTGTTTTTTGGACCAGGACCTTGATTTTTTATGCAGTGACCCTATAAATATAGCTCCAGCAAAATGTCAAAGGTGGAGGCTAATAACAATAACTTTTTTAGAAGTCCAGTAAAAATTTGGAGCCTGTAGAGAGAGAGAGATAAAAGGGGAGGGTGTGTGTGAGTGTGTGAAAGAGAGAGAGAGAGAGAGACAGAGAGAGAGATGGAACAATCTGCATTAATATGAGGTTATTTAGCTATGTTGTAATTTATTTATGCATTATTTTGTACATCTATTTTTTTCTAGAAAATGCAGTGAAAGGTGACAACCGATCCGGTTGTCAACAGGTTCTGCAAAAAGTTGGTGTGCCACTTCTCACACAGCTGGAAAAAGAGAGTGGCACTTGAGCAAGCCCAGAAGTGCCTCAACCTTCCAGTCCATGAACTCATAACTGAGTGTCAAACTAAATGGGGGTCTAGGCTGCTCATGATTGGAATCTGGAGCAGCAGAAAGCACTGTCAGAGGTCCTCTCAGAGGACAGAAGCACCCGGCACCCAATTCTTGGATATCAAGATCTGGATGTGCTGGAGTCAGTCAGCAAGGCACTGGGACCACTGCTTGAATTCATGCAGGCTCTATCAGGGGAGGATTATGTTAGTGTTTCACACATCAAGCCAGTACTCAGCCTGTTTAACACAACCATCTTGGCACCAAAGGAGGATGACACTGACATGACCAAGTCCTTAAAAAAGAAAATGTTGGAGTACATGAATAGCAAGTATGAAGATAGAGACACACAAGAGCTCCTGGATGTGGCATCCTTCTTAGATCCAAGATACAAGACACAGTACATCAGTGTTAACGACGTCCCCATCATCAAAGCCAGACTGGTGTCAGAGATGAAGACGGTGGAACACAAGGTAACTATAATGGTTAGAATGGATTAAATGAGAACAGTTCCTTCCATTTAAATGCATTATCTTACATTTCAGTAAATGTTTAATTTTAAATTGAGCTGAACATTGTTCTTCATACAGTGATGATCATTATTACATTATGATACTGTATTATAATATTTCAACATATAAATAATTCAATTTATTTCTTTTTTTTTTTTTTTTTTTTTTTACTATTTTCTAGAATTCTGCTGAGTGCACCAGAGTGGAAGAAGTTTCACCCCCACCCACCAAAAAGGCTAAGAAGTCGTTGGCAAGCTTCTTCAAAAGAATCACTGCCAGTGCCACAGCACCAGTGGATCCCACTGCTGCCATAAAGGCTGAGCTGAGTGCCTATATGCAGTCCTCCACAATTGACAACGAAGAGGACCCCCCTCTGTGGTGGAGAACACACAAAATCAACTTTCCCCGGCTCAGCAACATGGCAAGAAAATACTTGTGCATGCAGGTCACCAGCTCTCCCTCAGAGAGAATTTTCAGTACATCGGGCAACATCGTAAGTTGTGAGAGGTCCTGTAAGCTAGTGTTCCCGGCAAATAATCTGTAGAAGTTGCACTGTAATGCTAATGAGCCACACATTGATACAGTACAACACACACACACACACACACACACACACACACACACACACACCTACCTACCTGGTTCTGTAAGTAATGCATTTTCTGCATACAGTTGTTATGTTGTCTTTTGAAGACTATAAGATATTGCACTGTTGTTTCACCTTCCACCAGTTGCAGCATAATATATTTGTTATTTATTGTTAAAGCAGAGCTGCAGTTAAATGTTTGATTTCTACTTTATTTATTGGTGACTTTATGTTAATGTTGATGACTGACAGTGAGTCCTAATCAATAAAACTGCACTTTCCACATCCTTTTGTTTTTATTTTTCTGAAAAATGCTTAGTTTTCACTGAACCCATAGTCATACCGTATCGTATCGATATCGAGATATCTGGCATGAGTATCGAGATATGAAATTTTGTCCATATCGTTCAGCCCTAGTTTAGATTGCACTGCAGTTCATTGTGGCATTGAGTGCACTACAACTCAGTTTTTGATGTTTATTTTTATTTAGTATTTGCATATAATTTATATATTTTTGCTTTATTTTCATTTATTTTTGTCAGTTTAATTCTTATTAAAAATTAACATCATTGTGTTAGAAAGAAAAACCTTATAAAGTTCGGTAAATGCAAATTCTCAAATCACTGAATAATTGTTTTGAATAATCTTGATTTCAATATGAATCAAAGTAATCATGATTATGATTTTTGCCATAATCAAGCAGCCCTAGATTCTTCTTATGTACTTTATAATTCTGATGGACATCTGGTGTCATTTAGATGCTCCACTGAAAATAGGCCAGCCATCAATTAGGATTTCCTTTTCAATGAGTAATAAGTGTTCACTGTGTGGCATGGTTCTTTTGAGCATGGGTGCATGTACTGGTACAATACTTTCAAGGCGTAGGCATGATGGGGCTTGAGAATGTTATTTATAGTATTACGAAAATTTGTGCTAGAAGTCTCTGGATGGGCATAGAAAGGTGCCCAATTTGCCGTAATGTTTTTCATGTATCACTGTACATAGTGTTTCATTTGGAGTTCATATTTTTAACATTATTTTAAAAGTTTTACTGGTTTAGTATTCTGAAGATTTGCACAGAAATTCCCAAGATGGGCAAAGAAAGAGCCCATTTTGCAGTAAAGTGTTCAGTGCATCATTGTACATAGTAGTGAGTGTT
Source organism: Gymnothorax javanicus (assembly GCA_029692085.1). NCBI lineage: Eukaryota > Metazoa > Chordata > Actinopteri > Anguilliformes > Muraenidae > Gymnothorax > Gymnothorax javanicus. The sequence goes on from CM056199.1 coordinate 69,862,325, forward strand.
GTTCCATTTGGAGTTCATATTTTCAACATTTTAAAAAGTTCTACTTGGTTAGTATTATGGGAATAGGCACATCAGACATGCCTATTCTGAAGCACTGGGGACTTATTTCACCCGCCCAGGGAGTGCAAATGTTCATTATGGGCCGTCCAATTCAAGAATAATCTCCTGAACTGTTAATTATGATCTCTACTGTATCTATCAGTATCCTACCCTGGCTTCCTACACTGTTAGAAACTTGCACCTTTTTTGCCAGTTATTTTAACTGTAAGTGGAGTCCTGCATGCATTTAACTGTGGTTTACACTTTATTGATTTAAAAAGCCTTGTTCGCCCATAAGTTATGATAGTCTGTCAAATAGAACATGCGTCAATGTCCCCCAGATGATTGTGATTTTGCTTCTTGAGGGTCTTGTGTTTTGTTAGAGGTTTTATGATATGGTCCCAAATACAAGTTTGATGCCATCTCTGTAGCTGTATTTGCCAAAATCTGTGTTAGTCCGTTGGATAGAGGATATATGCAGACAGACGGCTCATATAAGTTAATGCACTAGGGTCATAGATCAGCTATATGTACTTCCAACATCCTGTTTGGACTTTTTTGAATTAGTGAACATAAAAATACTTGTGAAAATGTCTTCCCTCGCCTGAAAATGGTGCCACAAGCCAAAAGCAGCAGAAAACACACCATTTAGTCTGTCAAACAATAACCCACCCATCTCTGGTGAAAAAAAATCACTTTTTAAAAAAAACTGGGTAAATAACTATATTTTCTTTACCAAATTAACTGTGTTCAGTAGTTCAGCTTTTATAAAACAGAAAATAAATGATTGAAGAAATCTCTATTTTGACGTTAGTGTTACAGTTTATTACACCTTAGCTGATTGAGGCTCAATCATCTCTAAAAGGGAATGATTGCTCACTTTTTAAGAACTGGCCAAGGGGGAGGTCTTTTAGAGGGTCAGATCTGAGCTTTTCCTGTCTGGTCTTGTCTTCCAGTTCCACAACCAGTTCTGTCCCAGTGGTGTCCTGTGAAGATGAAACAGAAGGGCATCAGTGCATCCTGGTTTTCTGGTGTAAGTGTAAACAGAGGCTGGCCGCCACACAATTTTTTCACTCCCAAGCTGAATTCCATTCCTCACCAACGAGCCAAGATCTCCGTCTATGCCATGCTACACCCCCATTTCCAAAATTGTTGTGATGCTGTGTAAAATATGAATAAAAACAGAATGCAATGATTTGAAAATCATTTAAACTCAATACTTGATTGAAAATAGTACAAAGACAACATGTTTAAACTGAGAAATTATATTGTTTTTTGGAAAAAGTCTTCTTATTTTGAATTTGATGCCATGAACGTTTCAAAAAAGTTGGTAAGGGTGCAAGAAAAGACGTGAAAAGTTGCTTTATGCTAAAAAATACACCAAGCGGATCATCTAAGAGCTAATTAGCTTAATTGACAACAGGTCAGCAGCATGATTGGGTATAAAAAGAGCATCCCAGAAGGGCTGGGTCTCTCAGAAGTAAAGATGGCGAGGGCTTCACCACTCTGTGAAAGACTGTGAATAACAATTGAAGAGCCTTGTGCTAAAAGTTCTTAAGTCACATTTTCACACACCAAGGGGATGGGAAAACATCCTAGTTACCACTGTATATATCCACTGCCTCAATTTTCTAAAAATATACATTATGTGACTTAACTCATTCTCTACGGCAAGCCGCTGCCACCGGCGCGGCAAATTCTACCATTCCCTATGGTAAGCCGGTGCCAGCGGCATGGATGACCATTCGCAGTCAGATGAAAACATGAAATCAGTGGATGATCGCGGTCATAGGCCACCTGTACTTCAATACTTTATATTATGTAATTTTTGGAAAAAGTATTCCGTACAAACGCAACAATTTTATATATACTTAGCTCCATTAAAAATGCACGGGTGAGGTATGTACTGTATTTGCAGCAAATTGAAGAATTGATTGATTTTTATTGCTTTTCTAGTGAGGCATTAGAGGAAATAAAGAAAAGCGTGTGGTATTGTAATCCTGACGCGCGCCACGTGAACGTGCCAAGCACTTCAGTAATAACAAACATTGAGCTGTTCGTGATGTGTACAGTGACACTTGACTTGTTCTTTTTGGTGTGGTCAATAGCCTACATAAAGCCAACAAAAAAAAAAAAAAAATGCTACTGCATCAAGAAAATGCAACGGCTTGTGACACAGGGGAGAGAAAAAGAGCCTTTGGCATGTTACGGGCAGATCTCAGCCGCCGAGAGGTGGTGCGTCATTTGCACTGTCACCGTTCAACAATCAGTCAGCTGTCTATCCGAGAATGGAACACAGGCACTGTCACTGACCGACCCCGCTTAGGGCAGCCACGAGTGACAATGGCGGCTCAAGAGCGCCACATCTGGTTACAGCCTGTACGTGACAGATTCCGGACAGCAAGCAAAAGTAATCATGAGATGAGGGGTCCGAGACGATTGAGGGTGAGCGCAAGTATCGTTTGACACCGTCTATGTGAGCAACACATGCGTGCACACGGGCCCAACGGAAAACCCAGTTTTACAACATATACAACTAAACTCCCTTTAGAACTAATGTAACAAAAATGAATATGTGGGTGATTTCCTTCAATGGCTGATTTTTCACAGTTCCTCAAAGTTTCAAACTGAATTTACACAAAAAGTAACACAATGTAACTTGCGACCTTGTGTTATTCATGGGACGATATACTACCACCCAGATGGGACGGCCTGGCTTATTTCAGCGATGCAACTGCAAACATCATACTCTGCATGCATTTCAAAATTGTGACTCCATGGTAAAAAAGTCTGGGTGTTAAACTGGCCTGCCTGCAGTCAAGACCTGTCACCCACTAAAAATATTGGGCACATTATAAACCAAAATTATGACAAAAGAGGCCATGAAGTGTTGAGCAGCTGAAATTCTACATCAAGCAAAAATGGGAAAACATTTTACTTCAAAACTACAGCAGTTGGTCCCCTCAATTCCCAAATCCTTACAGTGTTGTTAGGCTGGAAACACACTTACTGTTCAACCATGTACTCGCATTGTAAACTGGGAAACATTGTGAGCGTATTTGTTTGAATTCTTGCCAGTAAACTTCACATGTTACCAGAGGATTCCAGTAAGGAGTACCCTGCAGAATTCAATCAGACAGTTTTGTGTTAGGTAAACATACATGGTGACACTCGAGGAGTTTATGAATAATGACACTACACTGCCCCTACCATTTAGATGCATACGCACACGACACACTTATTTTTGAGGATGTACACAAGCTACACGTCAAACGAATGCAGGATACGTGTGGCACCCTTTTTGCGTATGCATAGGTGTACTTAAAAGCAAGAATGTTTCCAGCCCTAAAAGAAGAGTTGATCCAATGCAGTGGTAAACATAACTCTATACCAACTTTCTTCAAAATGTGCTGCTGGAATCAAATTCAAAATGAGCATATATTTTCCAAAAAACAAAACATTTCTCAGTTTCAACGTTTAATATGTTCTCTTTTTACTATTTTCAATTAAATATAGAGTTTTTAATGATTTGCAAATAATTGCATTCAGATTTTATTCACATTCCACACAGCATCCCACATCTGTTTTCTAGAAACAGCCTCATAAATGTTACAAACAAATTCTGGCCTCTGGTCCAGGGGTTTCACAATGAATGATCATTTTCAGGATGTTGAGCCCACTTCTGCTTTTACTTATTTCATTAGTTCAAGAATATAGTGATGTAACGTTTGCTTGAACGCCAGCATCTGCCATGGACTGTGAGTAGTTTGTACAGCTGCCAGAAAACTAAAACTAAAACATCAGAACCCTTTGAAAGGGCCTCCAGGCTCAGCTATAGTCTTAAGCCAAAAAGTCAACAGGTAATAAATATAGAGGAGAATTGATCAATGACCAAATGATCAAGAATCATAAATTACGCAATTCTACTCTATTTTACATAATTATATTGTATTGCAAGAAGCTATTTTAATTGATGGATCTTGCATCACTTTGATCTTTTGCAAGATTCTAGTCACAAATCTTGGTGAGGGTACTCAACATTTGCAGTTGCCAGACTGCTCTGTCTCATTTGCCATCACACAATTAATCATGGGATATTCAGTCCAGTCTTTCTGGGAAAGATATTTCAGGGGAATAACAAATAATTATTGGAACTTTTATCTGTGCTTGTTTCTTTTGGGTTCTTGGTTTTGGAGCATATCTGGCGCTGGGGAAAAAAAAAAAGTGATTATTACATTAGTTCAATGCCAGAACAAAAACGGAGTTTCTGAATATCTGAGTCTTGTCTGTTCTTGTATTTTTTTTCTACAAATTATCAGCTCAATGATACGCTTAGCCAAAAATGTAAAACTACAAGACCTTGCAAAAGCAGAGCTGGGCAGCCCATGTAGTGTGTTACTGGATGTTCACGGACGAGAGACCACGCACAGATGCCACTTTCATTCAGACGGAACTGGCATTTGCGGAGGGATGCACTAAGTACAACATGCTGAATCTTTGTCAGTTATGCAATTTGAATGAAGTTGAAAGGTAAGCTTGTTTTCAAAATTCTTGGCATTCAAGAATTTACATTCTGAGCATTACAAAACTAGCTGTAACATGTTTGCTCGCCTGCTATGCCTAGAGCTCTCCCTTGGCTGACTTTCAAAGCTGTATGCCGAGATAACAAAATTCTTGAGAGCAATATAAACTAAATCTCTCCATAAAGGTGCTTGTTTACATTATTCATAACCTCCGATCCAAAGCATTCAGATTAAACTAAGATAAACTTCTCAGAAGAGGTAGACAATCTAGGCACAGACAGTAAAAGACCACCCCAGACTTTTTAATTCAACAACCGGAATTGTGGTCTTTTGCTGAATTCTTCCGCTAGGATGTAAAGCTATTTAGTTAAATCAGTTAATGGATATGTGAAATTTACCCCACTGTTAAATTAAAAAAATACAACCCCAATTACGAAATAGTTTGGACGAAGAGTAAATTGTAAATAAAATTAAAATGCAATGACTTTCAGATCACGAGCCAATATGTTATTTGCAAAAGAACATAGATAACATTTCAAATGTTGAAACTGAGACATTATACATTTTCATCCACAAAATGAGCTTATTTCAAATTTTCTGGCTGCAACAGGTTTCAAAAAAATTGGGACACAGGCAAAAAAGGGCTGAAAAAGCAATTAATATATAAGAGAATCAGCTGAAAGAACATTTAGCAACATTTAGCAAGTAATTAAGTTAACTGGCATCAGGTGTGTAACATGATTGGCTATGAAAGGGATGTCTTAGAGAGGCTGAGTCTCTCAGAAGTAAAGATGGCCAGAGGCTCTCCAACCTGTGAAGGCTTGCACAAAAAAATTTTGGAATACTTTAAAAACAATGTTCCTCAACGTCAAATTGCAAAGGCTTTGAAGGTGTCATCATCGACAGTGCATAACATCACCAAAAGATTCAGAGAATCTCTGTGCGTAAGGGACATGGCCGAAGACCTTTACTGGATGCCCGTGATCTTCGGGGCCCTCAGACGCCACTGCATCACTCACCGGCATGATTCTGTCATTGACATTACTAAATGGGCACAGGAATACTTCAAGAAACCACTGTCTGCCGTGCCATCCACAGATGCCACCTAAAACTCTATCATGCAAATAGGAAGCCATTGTTGAGCATGACCCAGAAGCGCCGCCATATTCTGTGGGCCAAGGCTCATTTAAAATGGACTGTAGCAAAGTGGCAAAGTGTCCTGTGGTCCGACGAGTCCAAATTTGACATTCTTGTTGGAAATCATGGGCGTCTTGTCCTCCGGGCTAAAGAGGAGAAAGACCACCCCTCCTGTTATCAGCGTTCAGTTCAATAGCCAGCATCTGTGATGGTATGGGGATGCATTAGTGCATATGGTGTGGGACACTTGTATGTTTTAAAAGCACCATGAATACTGAAAGGTATGTAAAGGTTTTAGAGCAACATCTGCCCCTCTCCAGATGACTTCTATTCCAGGGAAGGCCTTGTGTATTTCAGCAGGACAATGCAAAACCACATACTGCAGCTATTAAAACAACATGGCTTCGTAGTAGAAGAGTCCGTGTGCTAAACTGGCCTGCCTGCAGTCCTGATCTTTCACCGATTGAGAACATCTGGCGCATAATTAAACGAAAAGTCCGTCAAAGGAGACCCAAAACTCTCCAGCAGCTGGAAGCCTGTATTAAACAAGAGTGGGATCAAATTCCAATGGCTAAACTCAAGAAACTTGCCTTCTCAATGCCCAGACGCCTCCACTCTATGTTAAAAAGAAGAGGGGATGCTACACAATGGTAAACAGGCCCCGGTCCCAACTTTTCTGAGACCTGTAGCAGCCATCAAATTTGAAAGGCGCTCATTTTGTGGATAAAATTGTAAAATTTCTCAGTTTCAACATTTGGTATGTTATCTCTGTTCTATTGTGAATAAAATACTTGCTGGTGTGATTTGAAAGTCATTGCGTTTTGTTTTTATTCATAATTTACACTTTGTCCCAACTACTTCAGAATTGAGGTTGTAATATAATCAAGTTCTTAAGGTCTGAACATGAGACTTTAAAACCCTCAGAGAATGGCTTTTCTTATTATCCCACTGACTAACGATCAAACTTTTCCTACCTCTTTCAGCATCTCACGGGGGAAGAAAAAGTAGGGTATAGAGGTGAGGAAGAGGAAGCCAGCAGCCACCAGTAAGCCTAACCACCAGGCACCCACCCAGCGGGGGTCTTTATTAGTCAACTCTGGCCCCTTACCTGAGAAAGAAAGGGAACAGGTACACAACCCTCTTCACCCGAAAGCTAGAATAATTTAACATATTCTTTACTTTCAGTCACGTAACATTTTGCTTGAGATTTCACTTCCCGATTCCAGATGGTGGTCAACCAAACCTAAACGTAAGAGACAGACGACGCAAGCCCTTAATATACCAGGCAATGATTAGATCTTGTTTAGATTAGGGATCTTTTGTGTATGGATCAGCTTCAAAAAGACATCTTAAGGAACTGGATGTTGCTCAAGCCAAAGCACTGCGGCTTATTAGTGAAGCATTTGGGACAACTCCTATATCGGCAATGCAAGTTGACATGGGGGAAATGCTGCTATAGATGAGAAGAATTAAATTGGGTTTACAGTATTGGGCCAAGATAAAAGGCATGAGGTCCAACTTCCCAGCTAAGTGCCTAATATTAGATTCAAAAGAAAGTGATGCAAGGATTAAGAGCAAACATTTTCTGTTTAAAGTTGAGGAATGGGTTAAGAAAGTTGGACTGGATAATAGTCTGATATCAGATCAAATGTGCAGGTCCCCTGTTCCCTTTTGGCTGCATCCTGAGATAGAAATAGATCTATCCTTGTTGGAAATTGCTAAGAATAAAGAGGATATCAAGGTGCATGTAAAATCCCATGTTGAGCAGGTGTGGGGAACGTACTTAAAAATCTTTACAGATGGATCAAAGGATCCAGTTAACGGAAGGGCAGGATTTGTGGTATATGAAGATGGATCAAAGGATCCAGTTAACGGAAGGGCAGGATTTGTGGTATATGTCAAGGAATATGATCTTAAGATGGGATTACGGGTCTCTGATTATGTTTCAGTCTTTGCTACTGAGCTTCTGGCAATACTTTGGGCTTTGTGGTTGGTGGAGGCATTTAACCCACAAAAAGTGTTTGTATGTTCTGACTCTGCTGCAGCCTTAATGGCCGTGGAAAAGGGAGGTTTAAGTGGGAGGGAAGATATAATACTAGACATTATGAATATTCTATTCAAACTGCAAAACATGGTAACAGAAGTGGTCATGTGCTGGGTCCCTGGACATAAGGGTGTGGCAGGTAATGAGATGGCAGATAAAGTTGCCAAAACTACTCTGAAAAGGGAAAATGTTGAATTTGAATTAACTTATGTAAAAGTGAATATAGGAGTAAAATTAAGGAAGGTATTAAAACGATATGGCAGGAAGAATGGCAAAATGAGACAAAAGGGAGACATTTCTTTTCTATACGGTCAAGGATTGGTGGGATGAGTGGGGATTGTATTAGAGGGTCAGAAGGGAGGAGTAATGTGGTGAAATTATCCAGATTAAGGTTCGGTCACTGTGGGTTAAATTATTATCTGTATTTGATTGGGAAACACCCTTCTGGAAAATGTCAGTGTAGGGAAGATGAAACCATAATACATGTTACGTTCTGGTGTAATATTTACCAAGCAGAAAGGACAACATTGTTTAAGTCAGGCATAGATTTGGGGGTTTCCTGTTTTTCTTTCCATTATTTTTTTGGTAATCAAGTCAACCGCTCCCTCCTGAACAAAGCATTAGTACTATTCCTCTGCGCAACAGGATTTTACTCTTGCATATGAGCTCAATAGTGCATTGGGAATACTATCTAGCGGCTGGCAGTAATACGCCTGGATGCATCTATACTGCCGTAAATTTCAAAGGAAGAAGAAGAAGAAGACACAAGCCCTTCAGTCAACGGAACATAAATTTTTCTTCACAAATCATAGCAAACGATAAAAACTTCAAATTTCAAAGCCCTTCAGTACCTTGGACAAAGAGAAATCCCTGGCCAAGTACTGACCTGATCTAAAATGCTGGCTTGTCAATTTGTTGGTTTAGAATCAATGTTGTCAGTGCTCACGTGCTTGAGCACTGCTCAATATTAGCAAAACAGTACACTATACAGCGATACAAAAATACAGCGAAGTGCCAAAAATCCCATCATAATAATGGGTTTAAGTCAATACATCGCTTCAGACTTAAGACTGTTCTCTACTTTACACAGAATCACTGTTTTTTTTAGATTCTGAAAGAGTAAGCAATGTTCTGATCGTCTACTCCAACGACGGTCGATCCTCTAATTCCAACGAGGGACGGTCCGGACCTCGACCATCATTTGCAGGTTTTTTGTGTAATTAGCACATCTGGAAATCCTTGTTGTCATAGTTGTTGTCATATTTAATATCTGTGTTAGAGGACGCCTTGCTACACTGTTATAAACTTGCACCTTTTTTGTCAGGTATTTAAACTTTAATTTTACAATTAGTTTATGAAAGAGTTTTCGTGTATGTTAACTGTAAACTACAATTAAATGCACGCAGAACGCTACTTACAGTTAAAATAACAAGGAGACAATGCATTAATTTAACTGCTAAATTCATTCAATTCATAATAGTGTAAGTGATTGAGCAATACCAAAAACAAACGTCGGAAACACGAGAATACGGTGACAAAGTGATTTCAAATTATGCCGTGTATTATATAATCTCCCCAGAAGTTGAACTATGTTTGCAATGTGGCCATGCGAGCACAAACATATTTACAATTTATTGGGGAAAGAATTCTGTGTTCAACCTCCACCAGTGTGAATGAAACCAGTGATTTTTACCTTGATGTTTAGGTACAGGAAACATTCTGGTGAGTAAAAAAATCAAGCGTACATCCAGTCAAGGAAATTTGGTTCAATTTCTGGTGCTACTATACGAGGAAATAACACATAACAACGGAAGCCATGTTTCTGACACACCGGGTTGCTTGGGCATGCGCAGCATTTGCATGTACAATATTAAATATTACTATTAAATTATAAATGTATAATCTTATAAATTTATGACTGTATCCTTCTCTCGATTAGAACGATTTGAACAACCCAGTACAATGCACGCATAAGGCATTTTAAAATGAAGCTCTGGGAAAAACCAACAGCAAGTACACTGAGCTTTTCGATCATGCAAGCTGACCACCGTCTGAAAATTTTAAGTCCCGGATAAAGCAGAAGTAGCGTCACGTGAAAGTAAAGAATAGCCTTAAAATCCTTGATAGACATCGATTAAGCATGTGCAATCAATAAGTTTGAACACAGTGTTCAGTATAGTGATATAAATCCAGCAGCAAAGCAAAGAATAGGTCCAAAAAACTGATTGTACATGCTTGTTGATTTTTCCTGAGATTAACATATTAACATACTTATACAGAAAACTTTTCTGATCAAATCACTTATAAAGTGATATGTGAAATAAGAAGGATACTGATTGCTAAAGGCACAAGAGCAAACTAAGAGAAGGGTGAAACACCAGAAGCTGTCATTTTTAGAAAATTCTCTCTAAATTAACTCCCCAACCAGCCCAGTACAAACACCAGAAATTTGTCCTTTCATAAAATCTAAAAATTTCAACTCTTCAACCAGGCCTCATCAGAGTTTCAAGCACTCCACATTACTGATTCCTTTATAAGATTTCAAAGTGATTTGGCTACGGCTCTGACACTGTTATAGCTGTTTATATGCCTGGTTGAGAATAATCATCTCAACGCTTTTGCAACACAAACAAAATGCTAATTTGAATTAGCATGGTAGCACTGTAACACCTACAAGTTTGTTATCGTAAATTTGAGTTAAATGCCATAATTATGCATCTGTATAACAACAGTGGAGATATTTTAACATTTAGCCCCTCACCATGCATGATGTCGCATTATGTCTATTTTGAATACAAACCACTGGCTATCTTAGTAGCGGTCCAAAGTTTGTTTGAAACTGATGGTCCAATAATTAAATGGCAAACAGTGTAGTCTGTTGAGGCACTGGAAAAATATTTCATTCTGGAGGACCCAAACCTTTATGTAACTTAGAAGAGAAATGCAAAATCATCACCAAGCTTGTCAATGTCCACGTAGAAACGAAGCATCAAGGACCCCAGAATAAAACCGGCAGCAGGACCGGCTGTTGTAATGGCAAAGACGATACCTGCAAGCAAAGGAACATCTGAAGCACAGGCACTCAAAAACTGGACTTGCAGACCCACTGTGACAGCTGATTTTAATTTTTTATATAAAATCACCCTTACAGAAACATAAATGCAAAAAATGCAGATGTATTAATATTAGCAGTTCATTACCCGTAAAAATCCTGCAATTTTTATTGAAAATTTGGGAGAAAAAAGTTTCAGACCATAGAATTCTTTGTAGTGATTTACATTTTAGCACAAATTTACGCATGGGAAAATATTCAATTTAATCCAGCAATAAATAACTCAGGATTGCACCTTGTATAGCCTTCAGTCATTGCGTTGACTAAAATCGCTGATATGTTCACCCACATTCAATAACAGAAATGTTGCATTTGACTTGAAAATATGTCAACAGGTTGCTTGGAACAAACAGTCAAGGAACTTCTCAGCAACTTGATTTATGAATTGGGCTTTGGAGTCACTTCACACTGTTGTATTGAAACTGTTGACGTACCATTTTTAAGTGAATCCAACATTTCAGTTTTGTTGAATCCAGGTGAAGAATGTGTATCTCCCCAATTCATAAATGTTACATACTTCATGCAACTTAGTGCTTCAGAAATATCATTATCAGTTAATTATTTGCAGTTCTGTTCCCACCAAGATACATTGGGGAGTTCCTCTTGCTGGCGTAGTCGTCTATGTAGGAGATGCCAAAGGGTTGTATAGGCACACATCCAACGCCCAGCAGCAGTTGACCCAGAAGCAGTATTGGCATCACTGTCTGGTGCTCATTACTCTCTTTCTGGGTGCAGTTTTGGTGGAGAGATGCCCGGTGACAAAGGCCCGTAAAGTTGTCCTTAGCACCTGCGGCCATTTACAATAATAATTTACCATTTCAAACTAAAAATAATAATAATTATCATCATCATCATCATCATCATTGCAAAAACTGATAAAAAATGAAACATTTTATTCAAATTAAAAAGTGTGCTGGCTTCTATAGGAAAGATTTGAAGGATATATCTTTTACTTGTCATTTCAATTGTCCACTCAGCCTACCAATGTAATGTATAAAGGTTGTGTATTACACAATTTTGGGGCTTACTGAGCTAAAGCAGCCTTCCTGTATCATATTTTGACAACCATGGGGACATTTAAAAGACCAGAAACTGACTATTTCAACAACCTAAAGACTCCCAAAAAGTCAAAGTTCATATTAAACAAAATCAATAAGAATGTACATGTTTAATAAGTAAAATAATGACAAACGAATGTGAAGTAACATTTTTTATGATGGTGTCCTGTGAGGTAATTCCATAATACTGTCAAGCACGGTGAGTTCAGTTGAGTGTCAATGTTGATTAATATAGGCTATTAATTTTACACCCCCTGGATGTGGTAAGTTCTGGATTAGTCCTGTCAAGGGGATTTTATTTGACAGCTGCTTCAGCAATTGTTGGGTACTGTATCTTTATCGGATCACTTTCCAATCGGATGCTAATTGCATGAATTTTATTGAGAACTGAATGACAAGACTAGCATCAAATTCTTTCTTCTTCACAGTGATACCAAACACATAGTGAGAGGTTTTTTGTATTTGCACAGAAAATAGTTTTTTGTTGAGCTACCGTTTTAGCTGGAGTGGATCAAATTTAGTATTATCACATCACTCAATCTGGTGACATTCCATCACTATGCAACTCGCCAAGAAAGGCCCACATAAAAACATCTTACATATTTATGATTTCAGAAATGATTTTTGATACAAACAACAAACCACATCTTGTTTAGCACTGCTTATACCACCAAAATTTCAATGATGATACTAAACAGCAAAAGCAGATGAAAATAACAAAAACATCAAATTCCCTCTCAGTAAATTAGGCCTAAGTGTTGACTAGAGAAGAAATTATCATTGCAACCCAACAAGAGCACATTTTGCATTGTATATATCTACTGGGGGGGTGGGGGGGAGCATTGTCCGTACATAAACCATGGTTTGAAGGTAGCTTTATCGTATCCCTCCATCCATCCATTCATCTATTTTCTTCCTCTTATTTCAGGCCGGGTCGCAGGGTAGCAGGCTAAGCGAAGTGGCCCAGACGTCCCACTCCCCAGCCACATCCATCAACTCATCCTGCAGGATTCCAAGTCGTTTCCAAGCCAGCCAGGAGATATAATCCCTCCAGTGTGTCCCAGGTCTGCCTTGGGGCTTCCTCCCAGACGGACATGCCTGGAACACCTCTAAGGGAAGGCGACCAGGAGGCATCTGAACCAGATGCCCGAACCACCTCAACTGACTCCTCTCAATGCGGATGAGCGGCAGTTCTACTCTGAGCCTCTCCCGGATGTCCGAGCTCCTCACCCTATCCTGAAGGGTCAATCTCGCCACCCAGCAAACAAAGCTCATTTCGGCCACTTGCATTTGCGATTTTGTTCTTTCCGTCAGTACCCAAAACTTGTGACCATAGATGAGGGTTGGAACGTACATTGACCACTAAAACGATAGCTTTGCATGTAAGCTCAGCCCCTTCTTCACTATGACGGACCAGTACAACGCCCGATCGACAGGCCTTATTATACAAGTATTTAAGAGCCAGTTTTTCTAAGAATCAGGCAGAGGGTGATATATGATGGTCTCAGATTTGCCTAAAATTTTTGTTGGTGAAAGATGGTTAGTTCAATAGAAAAACTGCAAATTTGTAGGCGCCAATACCCTTCGGTTTCTTTACTAGGGGTGCCAGAAGAGCCAAAGATTCCAAGATGAGAAATGAGTGCTGAAAAAAATTCAGTTTTGAAATGCAATTATATCATTGCACCGACAACAGCCCACAATCATTTTTACAAATATCAATCTACTGTGTGTAGGGCTCGCAGTAATCTGAAAATTTTTGTAGGCTGTTGGGGCGAGTCCTAAAGGGGGCGCTGCAAGATGCTACTTTTGGCCATTTGAGCATTAATATCAGGGGCATTTCCAGACTGTGCCTTCGACAGCCAGATGGTTAATTCATAATATGATACCATGGGAAGTCCTTTACATAATCAACACAAATTAAGCATGGGATGTTGAGGGTATACATACTCATTTCCACCCATAAAAAATTTCATATTTGAGAGGCCAATATCGTGAAAATGAAAAGAGATAGATACATTTTGAGAAGAGATTATGAAAGCCTGGACCCAAATTACCCTAGATAGCCATTTTTAGCTCATACCTATGATTTGCTCCAAAGTTATTGGCCTCCACAATCACGCTAAATTATCGCGCACAATTCACGGGGGCAAAAAGGGGGTGTGACCTCCCTTTTTGGGGGGCCATATCTTGGAAACACCTTGGAGTAGGACGCAAAAATTTGCATGTGTTCATTATGAAAATATAAGTACTCCCAAAATAAATTTGAGCCAAATCTGAGTCGTTGACCTAGGGAGCTCTGGTTGACTTCATATGGAATGACCCATCTTTAAAGGGTTAATGCAGCAGAAAACCAGAGTAATCTTCGCACCACAGCTAATAGACATGTAGGGCTATCCAAAGAAAAGGTTTCCTCAAAATCAGATGAAGGCGCGTGAAGAACTTTGACCTCTCAAAATGCCAAATTTTCACTTTTTCTCTGATTGAAGCACCACCCTTACTCTTGCGCCCTCAACATCCCATGCTTAATTTGTGTTGATTATGTAAAGGACTTCCCATGGTATCATATTATGAATAAACCATGTAGGGCTGTCGAGGGCACAGTCTGGAAATGCCCCTGATATTACTGCTCAAATGGCCAAAAGTAGCATCTTGCAGCGCCCCCTTTAGGACACGCCCTTGACTGCCCACAAAAATGTTCAGATTAATGTGAGTCCTACGCACAGTAGATTAACATATGTGAAAATGAATGTGGGCTGTTGTCGGCGCAATGATATAATTGCATTTCAAAACTGAATTTATTTCAGCGCTCATTTCCCATCTTGGAATCTTGGCCCTTCTGGTGCCCCTAAATAAGAAACCTAAGGGTATTGGCACCTAAAACTTCACAGTTTTTCTACTGAACCAACCATCTTTCGCCAACAAAAATTTTAGGCAAATCTGAGGCCATCATATATCACTCCCTAATGGTTAATTGCCTGATTCTTAGAAAAACTGGCTCTTAATTAACAAATTGAATTGGATCCAAGAAAGTTATAAAGTGATTGCTTAATATCATGTGGACATTATGGTCCTCAGTGAATGCACATGTAGCCCACATGAGAGAATAAAACAAATCGCGCTGTTTATGTTACAGCAGAAGTCCGAAACACTATCTGATGAAAGACTGACAAATTGCATTTTTAAAAATGCATGCTTTACCACAAATTAACTAAAAACGGCAGCCATGCTTCTCCTCAAACCAGAAAAACAATTTTCTTTCGTGCCAGTCCGATCACATTTTCATGCCACCCATGCTATGAAATGTCAAAAACAGCAACGAAAAATCCATTTGTCACATCGTTTGGCATTAGCTTGTTTGCAGTAAACACACCTTTTATTTAAGTGCTAAAATGCCTAAAATGGCATCAGTTCTGAGGGGCATGCAACATATTTTAAACAAATTATCCTTGGCAGTTGTCAGTTGTTAAGATCAGACGAATTTCAAAATTCTTACAGTCAAAAATTGAATGGCTTGCCAACACCAACGCAACTCCACTGGATATTAGAAACTGTTTGCTGGCTGAAGATGAGATTTCTGTCACAACTAGAGTGATAAGACTTTGACTAGACGGAAGTCTGAATTAACAAACATAAATAAGACTTTTCTTAACTTTTGTTATTTCTTAACATTGGAGAGAGCAAATTAATCCATGGCGTTTGAAAAATAATTCAATGTGTCACCTTTGTGACAAAGTATGAACTACATATCGTAGCTCGTTGTCAAGCATGTGGCATTTGATAATCTAGGTGAAGCTGGTTAGCACCGGCATATTTATTTATTTATGTGTTTATTTAATGTTGACTTAAATGGCGTTCCATACTGGGCACACTCCAGTGCCTCTGTTAAAGTGGAACAGTGCGATCGCAGGGAAGGCAAAGGTGAACAAAAGGAGAATTGTGATTGATCTCCGTGAGAAGGGAGTGTGATGACAGCTGGAGAACAACTGGATAAGACAAGCAGCTAATTTGCCTTTTCAGTTTAGCGGCCCAGTGTGGCCCCAACATAGAAACTTGTGCCACACCATGTTCAATACTAACCGTTTCTGAGGTATGTTTACCAATGTTCTCATATAATGTTCTTTTCGTGGCATAAGAGAAAATAACTGATTTACAACAGTACAAGAAAGACAAACATATTTCCAACATTAATATTTTACATTGATCTGGGTTTAAGGCTCATTCCACCTACTACGCCATTTCAAAAAATGCCAAAAAAAAAAAATGGGCGTGACTGAGGGGACATCTCAGGTTGACCAGAATTGCATGGTGGGACCTAGGTAAAGTTGAAATGAAAAGTTACTGGATGGTATTATGACACAAACAAGGTTTGGTGCCATTGAACAGTAGGATACTTGACAGACAATGATGGATCTTGATGGGCAGGGTAGTGTTATGTGTTAGTGCTATGTGTTAATTAGGTAGGGACAGTACCATTTGATTGCCAAGACTGAGGTAATCAGAATTTACTACCACTTATTTACATACAAATTTTGACTGAAATTCCATGTCAAGGCTTGACATTTGAACTAGAGTAAAGGTTAGGGATTTGACCTCAATCCCTATGCACTTGCAACTCACTGTTGACATGGGTATTTTTCTAGTCTTAGCCTAAAAAATCCCCTCCTCGCTGTAACATAAGCCTTCAGAAGATGGCAACTGTGAGGATACTCACGATGTATGGAGTTGCTGTAGTCATAGGGCCCTGTGAGGAAGTGCGGCAGGGCCATCAGGAGTCCCGCCAGGCCAGCAATCACAGCGCCCCCTCCGATGAACCTAGGACGGTGAACCCGGCTCCCAAGAAAGCTAACGAACAGGATCAGAACCGTGTTTCCTACCTGCACATGTAGGAGATTGTAAAAATTCACTCCCCAAAATCAAATGCCAGGTTTACTTTAAAAAGCATATGTTAAACGGTTCCACACAACTGCGTTAAGTCACTACAATGTAATTTCAGTCATTCTTAGCCAAATCAATGCACCATGTTAATTAATGCAGTAGCGTGAATAGAGATACATCTAAAGCAAGAGTGCAGTGTTCTAGATCCATTATTGGTGTGTGCCTACCTCATTGAAGGCCCCAAGAAGACCTAATGTCTGGCTGGAGAAGCCATATCTTTTTTCTATGGTTGATAGTGAGCTCTTCAGATAGCCTGACAAGAGTAGGTGACCCAGCTGGAGGAGTCCATGGCAGAACACAAAAAACTAAAAAAAAAAAAAAAAAACACAATGCTCTGGTGAATTTAAAAAATCCAACTTGTCTAATACTTGTGGGGCCAGGGAATTAGAGTTAAGTCCCAGATAACCAATGTTTGGCGCTTTCGGGTGTATTTCTGGTTTTAAGTGCCTATGTGATGTCACTGGCAGATTGATGAGTTCAAATAAACGGTCTCCAAGCTGTAGTTATACAATTTATCGAAAGAAAATAAAATCCTACAGCCCCTCCAGAACTGTTTTTACACATGGAAATATTGTGGTTCTCAAGGACAGGAGTTCAACCTGAAGACACAGCAGCCCCAAGACCAGAGATACTGAGGCCCTCCAAAACTGGAGTTCAACTCACAAACAAGGCAGCCCTCCTGGCCTGGAGTTGAACCTGTTGACATTGCAGCCCTCCAGGATTGGAGTTGACCCAACAGACACTGTGGCCCTTGAGGACGAGAGTTAAACCTGAAAACACTGCAGTCTTTCAGGGCTGGAGAAAAACCTGCCAATGCTGTACCAACCCAGAACTGGAGTTTAACTTGATCATGCCAAGTTTTTGCAAGCATTTGCCACATACAGGAAACAATTTGCCTGAATTTCTCTCCAAGTGTTGTCATGATTCTGGTTTTGCCCATGTCTTTTGTTTATTGATTTTGGTTATTATACATCCTGATTTTTCTGTTTATGCCATTTCTGTATTCATTGCACTTTTGTAACCCCTGTCTTGTGATCAGTATGGTACAGTCCGTCCTCCCAGTCTGCGTGCCTACATGCTTCAGGTGATTTCAGTGGTTTCTGGTGTTTCACATTATTACTTCAATTCTCGTTTACTTCCTTCGCCCTGCTTTCCTTGATTACTAATATACTAACATTTATATTTTGTATTATATTTACTAACCTAACTAACCCATGTGCATACTACTAACTAACTAACGAGCACTTGGGTTAATTTGTAAAGTTGCACCGTTACTAATTACTACTGACGCAATCTCAGCTCTCGCCCTGTTCTAGTCTCCGCCCCTTGCTTTACTTTCCCTGTATCTCCCTGTGCTTCCGCGAAATCTTTCGCACGTGCTTAATCGCTATCGTGCACTCCTTGATCTGTGAACGTAGAACTCCTTGACCAGAGCCGTTTATCTGTCATAGGTTGTCTATGTGAGTCCTGACCATGTCTGGCACCTGCCTATTATTGTGTTTAGGACTTCCCCATGTGTATTTCCCTTTGTTATTAGTTCTTATCCAATTAACCTGGCCCTGCATAGCATGTGACTTCCCTCTCGTCTATTTAAGGTCTTCACTGCAGCTTTTACCCTGTCAGAACGTTGATCAATTTTCACTAGTGCAGAGAGCCTCATATGCCTTTTGATTATTGCTTCTAACTACGACATTTTTTGTACGACCTTGTTATTGCCTTGGCCCTTCTTGTTTGCTACTTTCTGGATTCTGACCCTTTTTCTGTATGACCACGATTCTTGTTATTGATGCCCTGTGTATGACCAACCGTTCTGGATTTTGACCACGATTTTTGTATTACTGTTTTATGTACCGTTGCACATCTGCTTCTCTGGGTTCGACCCCTGCCTGTTTATCGACTTCGTTTTTGGATTTTGACCTTGGCTTGGCAATTCCTGTGTTTTCTGGTTTTGACCCATTTTGTAATAAAGGCTTATGATTTTTGGAATTTTGGTACTCGCGTGTGGTTCCTCTACGCACCATAACAAGTGTGGTCTTTAGTACAGAGGATATATCTAGCCCATTGGCTTGCCCATGTTTAGGGGTCAGACAATGTGCACCACTTATTGCCTTGCGAAGCATCTTAAAAACATATGGGTAGGTTATGTGAATAATTTAGATCCTCTTCCCATAGGGTGGGTAAGCTAAAAATGCACAGATATAGTGATCAAAAGTCCTTTAGTACAGAATGAATGATCAATTCAATGAGTAAACATGCAGATAAAAACACAAAGATGGCCACTTAAATATATAAAACGGACCTTATCATGAATGTACATAATATGTCAATAGAGAATGTTAAAAGATGGGAAAAGGAGGGCTCAGGGTTAAAAAGTCAAACCTCAACAAAATCACAGAAAAATATTCAGACCAATTCATCAATAAGCCCTTTTAGAGCAAGAGTTTGGAGAGTATAAATCCAATGGGCTTCATGCTGTTTGAGCAATTTATCAAGATCTCCCCCTCTATAAGGAAGGGGAAACTTATTCAATTCCACAGAACTGTAGTGAGATGTCATGATGTACATTGTTAAAATGTACAGCAATACGGTAATCTTGATCATTCCAACGAATATTGCTTTTGTGCTCACTAATTCTGTGTAAGTTTTCTGGTTGTTTTCCCTACATAAGCTAACCCACAGGGGCAGCGTGTAATAAAAACATCATGTATGGGTGCACAAGTGATGACACTGTTGATGAAAAATCTTTTACCTGTATGAGAATGAGAAAAATGATCAGTTTTCCTTGTATTATTACACTGAGCACAACTGCTACAGGGATAATTTCCATTTGGAAATTTTATTAATGATTTCATTAAGCCCTATCTCCAAGCATTACCAGCTTATATTAAGGACTCCACTGATTTCATTAATAAAATTTCTGATCTTAGTGATTTACCAGAAAATTTCCTTCAATTAACTCTCTTGTGTTCCAACCTCAACATGGTAGCAGTTGGGGACAGCGTCCTAGTAATACAGGTGGAATTTCCATTTCAAGCTTTCGGCTCCATAAAATGACGTTTGGGCAGATGTCCTCGGCATCAGTATTGATATGGTAAAGAAGCCTTTTGCGACAGTTTTGATCCCAAAGGTATCTTCATTGACTTCAAAACAAAACCAACAGTAGCCTGTTTGATGACACTGGTAAATATGAGAGAAAAATATAACTAGCGGAGAAGGAACCCAGACCAGGGGTTCCCAAACTCGGTCCTGGGGCCTTCTTGTGTATGCTGGTTTTTGCTCCATCTTGGTTTGCAATCACAGGATTTTAACAAGCTGTTAATTTGTCTTAATTAGGTGCATTTTTGTTCAGAGAAGCAATTTATCCTCTCTTGACAAACAGTAATTTGACAGATACGCATACAAACAGTGAGGAATAAATTCCGCATCCACATTGCAATATATGAGTAACAACTGCATAAAAAGAGGGAAAAAATGTACCCAATCAAAGGAAAAAAATCAATGGATTCCTAATTGGTGAAACTGTGGGCACATGGTTGCAAAAACTAACAATTTGCTAAACAAGCAAATGACAGAGTCAAACCTGTTTTATGTTATGCTATTGTTAATGGGTCTCATTCATGAAACGTGAGCAGAACGAATTTGTGTGTAAACTGTTGCCGACGGAAATTTACGTGCATCTCCATATTCATCAATATTTTACTAACTCCGATCTTTTCGTATCTACTATCAAAATCTACACATGCTGCTGACCACGCGTAGTGCTTGTGTAATTTTAAGAATGCACATGAATAATGCTTGTCACTATTTGAAATTACAATTTTAATTCATATTGTGCTCTGTTATGTACACAATACGCAGATGCCTTTGAAACACGTGATATAGCCTAAACGAGACAAACGATTAAAAATATAACACATTTAGTTAAATTAGTTGGCAATTGGCAGGTTTAAGATCCCGATTAGGTTCATGATTGTGAATTATCTATGCGAATCGACTCAATAGATTACACATTCTTTCTACATGTTGAATGATGGTAATAAAAAAATATAAGTGGAGGCATGTCGCTGTCTCCGTCAGGTATAATTCCTGACGGAGAGGTCTTCCCAATTATGCCAGCGATGCGCTCGTCTGCAGTTCGTCCCATGAATAACAAAAGGTCACAAGTGACATTCCTGATGAAACCTGTTTTTCTGCACTACGCTGTAGTACTTCGTGGTGCAGCAAAACAGGTTTCATCAGGAATGTTACTTGCGACTTTTTGTTATCCATGGGACGAGTTGTGACTGTGAGCCTCCTCCTCCTGTGGCTGATGTATTTTTTTTTTGTGTGCGCTTATGCATTTCTTTGCCTCAAGTTTCATGTCAAACCGTTTATCCTTCACCTCGGACATGGTTCTTTGGACTACAGAGACAACATTAATGGCATCTGTCACCTCCCTCCAGGCCTTCGCTTTGCCTGTCCCTGTCAAACCACTGCTAAGAGATGAAAATAAAATGTTTTTTCTTAACTCCACTTCACCCAAAATTATTTCTCTCTCTGCTTCGGAATAATTCTTTTTTCTTCCTCTCTCTTTCTTTGTTTGCGCCATGACTGATAGGTCGACTGGATGCATCTACACCTCCTTATGGTGGTCATAGGCAATTCATGGGTGGGGATTTATGCTAATAGCTGATAACCAGAAGCACGCTGTCACTTTACGATGGATTGGCATTCATGATCATACACGTGTGTTTATGATCAGATCTGAGTTTCCCGCGGCATTCATGAATCCAGAGTAGGTTTTTTAGTAGCGTAGGCTTTTATGTGCAAATCAACGCACAAATTTATTAACGTTTCATGACTGAGACCCAGTGATTGCAAGCAAATTATTTTGAAAGAACTCTAATTACCTGTCTTCAGCAACCTAATTTGGAGGTTACTGATTTTCTCAGTACCTGATTTGATCTGTTTAAATGTTATTACCTGAAATTGCTTGCCGCACAGAAAGAAAAAAAAAAAAAAACTTGATATGCAAGGGTCTTTTATTCGGTCTTTTATTCTTCATGGCACAAATGGATATTTCCATCAAAATTTGGGTTAAAACAGCAAATAACATATTTAAACAGAAAATGCACCCAATTTGGACAAATTAACAGCTTTTTAAAGTCCTGGCAATTATGGTTGGGACAAAAACCAGCATACACGGGGAGGCCCCAGGACTGAGTTTGGGAACGCCTGACCTAGACCATTTCACTCACAAGACTGTTGCTCCAACCAGCACCCCACCATGCCTTTGCTGACATCAGTTGTCTAAGTTGTATTCAAACCCCTAATGCCTACACCAGTCCAAAGCTTAAACTTAACCAAGAAATTTTGGTGTCTAACCAAGTAGTTTTGAACTTAAACTTAACCATAATCCTAACCTCAACCCTAAACATGACCAAGTAGTTTCAGTGCCTAAACCTAATCCTAACCCCGACCCTGCGCATGTCAAAACAGAGGAGCCAGTCAAATAGCGCTCATATTATTGAACCGCCTGACAGCTAAATATCCGCTGCATTTATAGGGTGCATCTCAAAGCGTAAGTTATATCCTTCGAAGGCTGCACTTTGAGGGTTCATCATTTAATTCCATTCACCAAATTGACATGATGTCATTTAATCTCCGTTAAACAGCTTTGGTTTAAGCGAGTCCTCACTGGTTTCCCGAGCCTTAACTTTTATTCTAACCCCTAACCCTAAACCTAGCCCCAAACCTGACCCTCGCCATAAATTCAACCTTATCCCTAACCCTAAATGTTAGTTTGACGGATGGAAATATGTGAAGACCCCTAAAAATGCAGCCCTCGAAGGCTGCAGCCTACGCTTTGAGATGCACCCCTTGAATGCAGGATAAGTCCGCGTAAAATAGCATCAAATTGAGTATCTTTCAGACTTATTAATTTGAAACAGGCACCCAAAAAGTTTTCCAGCATTTAGCAAGTCAACCACACAACATGATGTGCCTTTACGTTAGAATATGCAGCATGCAGTAATCTGCCGGCAATACGTCAGAACAGGGGTGTTGTTAGGATTTGAAAACATTGGGGGCTTCAGCCCCCTTGACCCAACCATTTTTTGGGGTCCGGGGGTTTCTCCCCCGGGAAAATTTTGAAAATCTCGCTGTTAAAGACGCAGTTTTAACGTAGCTGGACAAGGATAGAGAGCACTCCTATACATCACTATGTCTTTCTCTGCTTCCTCGTCTTGTTATCTAGGTTGCTGTGGGTGCAATAAAGAAGAGATAGTAATTGTAAGTTATTGTTATTTTATGACACACATAAAAAGTCAACGAAGAACCTATATAGCAATGGGTTGGTTAAATTGATATCCATGTATACCGTAAAGACCGCCTGACAGGGCCAGTTTTAGCCTGCTATATTAGGGTGGGCTGGTAGAAATAATGGGTGGGCAACTTCGGCAGTGGGTAGCCCAAAGGTTAGGCATGTAAAGTAGTATCCCTTGGGTTTCCAGTTCACATCCCTGGCCAGATGGCACAAAAATCTAGCAAAATGACAGCAACTGGAAGATGAGATGCAGGCTCCTGCCATGGAGAATGCAGGCCTCTCCAGCTTGCAGCTGTGTGTTCAGGCAAGTTTAATACAGATTAATTTCCCCATGGGGATTGATGCACCATTATTCTAATTTGAAGCAGGGACATTGGGAGGTAGTAAAGCAGGATTTCTGCAAGTTTTCTGCTGCACCATGAATTGAGTCAGAGGAGGGCAGTTCCACTCACACTAAAATAAAAAAAAAAAAAAAAAAAAAAAGAATCCTTCATCCAGATTTTAACATAACACCAGTATCATGCCTGGACCTACATTGCCAGGAACTATGTAGTATCCTTTAAAGCATGTACAAAAATGCCAAAGTTTAACAAATGGAAACTTTGGCCAAAACTAAACCAAAACTTCAAAAGAGGAGGTGTATATCACCAGTATATGCTCAATAGTTGTGTCAAAACTGAACAAAATTAAACCAAAACTCAGGAAGGTAGATATTACACAAACTGTGTAGCATGCCTTAAACCACATCCAAAAATTACAAAGCTCAATAAACCGAAACATGTACTAAAAGTACACCAAACCTTGATGCAAATTAAGTAACCCGATCAGATGCTTCTCTGGCATGGAATTACATACAAACCTAATCATTATGGACAAATTCTCAACGTTACACCTGTCCCTCATCCCATCACTTTTCATGCAAAACCCAGCAGAGTCAGCATTTGCATACCTTTTCCTGATTTCTCCTAGAACCATGTTCACCAGGGTTTCAATTATCTCGTTTTGAATATCCTTACAGGTGTACTCAGCATTTTTGGGTATACCCTTAGCAATACTGGCTAGCTTGCCGCCCTTTTCTAAGATACATTCAAACAATTAAAAAAAAAAAAAAACTCGAGGCAATGTCATCAGTGTCCGGATTGTCACGCTGTAAGTTTTCAGTTGTTCCACGGAGCCCTAACTCGTTTATGCACAGAAACTTTATTGCACCACCAATGCTCTTGACGTAATATTGGTTCTTCTCAGGCTGTGTTTTACCTACCAGCATACAATTGATGGTTTCCCCTGTTGCCTCTCTGATTTTGTGCTCAGCCTAAGCCGAAGCCTGCATATGACTGTGGCTGGATGTATGTTTCTGTAAACCCCCTGTCACGCTCGAGTGCTGCTTTCCAGTTGGTAAAACCACGCAAGGTAAAAACAGCATCCCTCTCACCAGCAGTAACATATTTCCAGCAGGGAAAGCAAAAGCATGCATCCCGCTGAACTGTGTACTCCAGCCACGGTCGTGTATGATACCAGGCTGGATTGAATGATCGCCATAAAGCACCGAATGCACGCTCCGGGTAGCTAGCTAATATTGGCTGGGTTGGAGCATCACCATGCAAGTCACTAACCGCTTGAAATGGGGCTGAGGCAGCAGAGAGAGGGAACTGGTTTGGGGCAGTGCTTGTGGAGGGCACTGGAGCCGGAGCCGGGGCCATAGCCATAGCTTCTGGCGTGCAAGCTACAGCATCGCTTGAGGTTGAAGCAGCACAAGGATTGCTAATAGGTTTTAAAAAACAATACATGGCCGGCCCTGCCGCCCGATGTTGAACTTGGAAATTGTAATAATTTATCCTCATGATTCTGCGCCTCTGCCCATATATGGGCATGCCCCATATGGCTGGCCTTTGTGATCATGCCTCACATTTATTCCTGCTGCTGCTACTACCGCATCAGTGTGTCAGCCACTCAAAGTGATTTGACACTACTAGGCAAGGCTACTGTTGTTGATTGCGTGGGGTTGGGCGGGCTTCGGGAGATCCGGGGCTATTGGCCAATCATTCGGGGCTTCAGCCAGGAATGCCCGGGGCTAACGATGCCCCTGCTTCAGAATATCTATGAGACATATCGAGGGTTTGGAGCACAATGGTGATATGTCCAAATTTTGTGATTTTAAGATTTTTACCTTCTGTCACACATTTCTATCAGCTAATTCTTGGAGCATAATAATTATATGTCCATGCACCTCAGTTTTAAACAGAATTCACATTTTCATTTTGTGGTATGTCCAACAAAATCTGCTTATATGAATTAAACATCGATATTTTGATGAATAAACATGAATAGTATTACAGAATCATTTGTCTTCCATTGCAAACAAACTTAACACAATAGTTATGTCACATCAAGTGCTAGAATTGTTGGAGCACGAAGGTGACATGTCCATTTTGGCAATTTTGGCCATGATGTTGCTGTACCACACTTATGAAAACTTACATGTTCATTATACTTCTGAACCATGCAGTAAAAGAATGACTGACATAAAAATGATGTAAATGATGTACCTGATTTAATAGAACATTTGCAAACCTAGAAATCAATGTATCTCAAAACCTCTAAAATGGACATATAACCATTGTGCTCGAAACCCTCGATATCTATGTTAAAAAACAGACTCGCCTCCATCTAAATAATTCAACGTTATAGACGAGTTTTCTAGCACGATAGAAACTAAAATGTGTTTTTACTCGAAAAACGTACGTCTGCCCCCCGGCCCCCCTTCCCTGCCAAACCGACCGGACGGACGGACAGGCAGACAGGCAGACAGGCACATACGAAAAGGCACCACTGCAGGACCTGAGTAGTAAGTATGCAGAGTTTCGTGAAGATCCTGCAAACGGGTGTGGAGTTATGCTCTGGACAAGAATTGATGATATCTGGACGGACAGACAGACAGTCGGACAGACAGGCACATACCAAAAGGCAGCACTTCAGGACCTGAGTAGTAAGTAT
This sequence comes from Gymnothorax javanicus, assembly GCA_029692085.1. Lineage (NCBI taxonomy): Eukaryota > Metazoa > Chordata > Actinopteri > Anguilliformes > Muraenidae > Gymnothorax > Gymnothorax javanicus. The sequence continues at coordinate 69,888,471 of CM056199.1, forward strand.
GCAATGTTTCGTTAAGATCATGCAAATGATTTTGGAGTCACGCTCTAGAAACGAATTGGGAACGCCGATGGGAACGCGAACGGGAACCGAGCCTAAAACAATATGTCTCCCATCTCCCTCTGGGGGGGAGACATAGGCTCAAAAGTCCTCTATAGTGAAATGTGTAGGTTCTCGTATATTGAAACGACCACAGATCCACTGCCCCATAAGTTCCTGGATCTTTACTGACACTTGCAATGCACTACAGATTCGAGTACCATACGTAGGTTTATGTATATTTCAACACATTTTCATCTTGACTTGTCATATGGTGATCTACTTGAAGAAGAGTCGATGTACAAACCCCAATTCCAATGAAGTTGGGTCGTTGTGTAAAACATGAAAAATAGGACCAAGGGTCCTGTAGCTTACCGGCAAGCAGTCTTATAGTGAAAATTATTACAAGTTATGAAAATTTCATGTGAAGTTTGACATTTGAATCAATGAAATCAATGTCAAGGTCACTAAATAAAATTTCACATATATTTATGAGACCTCCTGTAATACAAACACAATCCTAAGCTCTGAGGCAGTTTTGGTGATACAAGTCATTGAAAATTCAATATGTCAATTTTGAACTTTAAAGGTCACACAAGGTCAAGTTGTGGTCAGGAAATGGACTTCATATATGACTTTCTAAATGTCTCTATACAAACCCTGGCTCAATCTGCAGCTGTGCTTCCATCCACCTATTTTAATGCGCAGTTTTGATTTTGCGCTTAAAAAAACCTGAGTGGAAACGGCCAAAATGCGCATCAACTCGAAATATTGCATTTTTTTTTTTTTTTTTTAAGGAGGGGGTGGAAAATTTTCCAAATCGATAAAAATAAATGCGCTTTAGTGCAGTGAAAATGGGTTAGCGAACAAGTTATGCGAATAAATGATGACGTTTAGTATCTATGTCATTTTTGATTGCCTATGTTGGCAAGCTAGCTAGCTAGTTTGCTACCTCATGCTAGCTATAATGTTAGAGTTCGTTATCACTTTAGCTAGCTAGCTAGTGGATAATACAGTAGAAGCGAACTGTAACCTTACACTACTGTGCTGGCTGTAACATTAAAAAGACTTCGTAACCATTAGCTTAAGTGATCACTTTCATTTGTTTTCGCCACCAGCTTTCCCGTTTGTTTTCCTTTCTGTTCGTCACGCTTATTGACGTCATAGCATGCACCGTCTTCTTCTGCAGAAGTAATGGCAATTGAATCGAGAATTAGCGCCACCTAACGGCACGTACGGCTTATCCCGTGAAACAAATGTGTATAACTGAAGTGGATGGAAACGTGCACAAATGCACTTTTCCTTTTGCCGCATTAACGGAAATTTGCTTAAGATTTGTGATACAAGTTAGATGGAAACACAGCTTGTGACCATTTTGGTGATACAAGTCATTGTACTTTCACTGTCGTGTTTGACTCTCTGGTCACTGACAGTCAAGTTGAATGACACTAAATGAAAGTTCATATGTGACTTCCTAGATGTCAGTAACACAAACTTAGGCTCCTTCGGTGACCATTTTAGTGATACAAGTCATTGAATTTTCACTAGGTCACATTTGACCTTTGAAGGTCCATACAAAGGTCACCAAATGGAAGTTCATATATGACTTCTTATATGTCTCCAATACAAACCTACGCTCCATCTGTAACCGTTTTGCAATATGAGTCATTGAAATTTCATTATATCAAGTTTGGTCCTTCAAAGGTCACCGACAGTCAAGTTGAATGTCACCAACTTAAAGTTCATATGTGACTTCCTAGATGTCAGTAACACAAACCTAGGCTCTATCTGTGACCTTTTTAAAGATAGAAGTCATTGAATTTTCACTAGGTCAAGTTTGACCTTCAAGTCACAATATCCAGTTCACCCAAATGAAAGTTCATATATGACTTCCTCTATATATCTCCAATACAAACCTACACTCTATCTGTAATGATTTTGCTGATATGAGTCATTGAAATTTCACTGTATAGTTTGGTCGTTGAAGGTCACTGAAGGTCAAGTTCAAGGTCACCCAATGAAACTTCATACATGACTTCCTATATACCCACAATACAAACCTAATCTCTATCTGTAATAGTTTTGGTGATAGAAGTCATTGAAATTTTACTATATGAAGTTTGACCTTCGGAAGTCACCGAAGGTCCAGTTCAAGGTGACCAAATGAAAGTTCATATATGACTTCCTATATATCTCCAATACAAACCTACACTCTATTTGTTGCGATTTTGCTGATATAAGTCATTGAAATTTCACTGAGAAGTTTGGCCATTGAAGGTCACTGAAGGTCAAGTTCAATGTCACCAACCGAAACTTCATACATAGTTTCCTATATGCCCACAATACAAACCTACGCTCTATCTGTAATAGTTTTGGTGATTGAGGTCATTGAAATTTCACCATGTGAAGTTTGACCTTCGAAGGTCACCGAAGGTCAAGTTCAAGGCCACCAAATGAGAGTTCATATATGACTTCCTATAAGAGTTCAATACTCATATGTTCTCAATCTTCAATATTCTCAAGCCTAGAAGCCTTTAAAAATTTTAACATTTTGCTTGACCACAAGTTTGACCTTTCAAGGTCATCTGAGGTCAAATTTAACACATCCAAAATATAGGATGTTCATTCAGTCCACTCGTTTAGCCTGTCTTTTAATTTCTTGTAATATTTTCAGTTCCCTATCACAGTTCAGCAAACTTAAAATAGGCGGTGATTTCTTTGAGTGCGGTTTCGTCAATCGTTTGTGTGGGTGATTGACGAACTCATTCACTGCAACCAGAATAATTCTCCTATCCGATACTCATTCTGCCTGACCGGTTGACAAGCGTAAAGCGCAGCGGCACTGGAGTCATGCAGGTAAAATACATGGAATACTGTCAAGAAAATGAATCAAAATAAAACATTTTATTCATTAAGACGGTGCCATTATCCGCTGTTGTCCAAGAACCTCAAAAAGAAGCCTTCTTTAAGATTTTTTTGCATGAGCCATTCAGATTTTCCGTTCATCGCCACTCTGTTTCAATGTTTGGTCTAACCAGTGGCGCCACTCACTAAGCAACCCTGTCATGGCGCCTCCCATGAATTTTTTGCGTGGACTTTATTTCATCACTACAGCAAAATGGTGGGTATTAGATCAAAAATTAATCGGAACTTCAGTTTATGAACGCATCCTTCAGATGCACTGAAAATGTTCTGCTGTTGCGTGTCCCTTAAGTCGCCAGAAATGTCTTTCCAATGCTCTAAATTGGAATTTAAAAGACGCTTTCCTGCCACCTTGAGGTGTCTGATTCAATAAAATTGAAATACCGCGATTGCTCATGTTTAAAAAGTGACCACAGGTTTGACCAAAAAAAGTGTCCAAACCAACCCAATGTTTCAGATGAGGGCCAAGATACATCAAACAACTTAGGCCTCAGTCTGTCAGCAGAATGCCAAAATCTGGTCTTCCCTCATTTAAAATTTTGGGCAGGGACACTCTTTCTAACCCACTATGTAAAATGTGATCGTGTAGTTAACTTGCTATTTGAAATGCACATATCAAAATGCAGTATAAACAGATGAATGTTTCAGAAACATTCTTGCATTAAAACAGTGCTGTATCTTGCAGTGCAGTAAGAACTCTCTCTGAAAGGATTTGTTGATGTGGGGCAATTGCGGACACCTGTCTGCAATTACCCCGTGATGACCTTGATGAGGGAAACCGCCCTTCCCATGCATACGGCGTACAGTACATGCATTTGTTCCATGGGAACGTGAGAAGTGACATTTACTGAATCTATGCAGCCTATACTATCAGTGTGTCACACATTTAGTTTTCATCAACAAAACAATCTATTTATACTTAAAACCAGAGTTTGAGGGTCAGATTTACCTTTCCAGAGGATATTATTGTCTTTGAGACACAAATCAACAAAACGCGGCTACCGTGCAAACACGTCCCATCCTCAATTACCTTGCGTAGGAATGAGAACGCCATTTATCGGGAAATAGGAGAAATGGGCATGTCTGTTATTACCCAAGTCCGTTATTACCCTGTTCTCCCCTAATTTACCGAGGCATTCGTGTCAAAAGTTTGAAAGTTGTTTGGATAGTTTTCATAATTTAATACCATCGACACCAAGCCAAGCTAGGCTACTGACAGTTCGAAATTTCAACCAGTAAGCAACAACTGTGGTAAACGGGTTTGATTTTTATCATTTCGTTAGCTTCATGGCACAATGGCCTTAGTTATATTTTTGCCAAATTGCGATATCGGCGGCCTGTTCTTTTGTGTCAGCAAAAAAATTGTTCTTTTTTTTCCTTTTCTCTCAAAATATTAAGAAATAAATTAAATAAAATCCATTGTCTTAAATAATAAATAAACAAATAAATAAATAAACCTCAAAAAATGAGATGGGCAATTATGCTATGAGGCTAACGATATCATAGCTTGGGGAAACGTTTGAAGCTTCCAGGTAACACCAGAAAAAAGGGGGGCGGGGTCTGTTCAGTAACCGCAGCATAAACTGAAACCTTTCATTTTTGATTAACTGATGACGCAAACATCGGGTCACGCAAACTGTATTCCCGCGAACGGCAAATCGTTCACGCAAAGATTTGAAAAATTAAAGCCTGCTTTTCTAAGTCGCCAGGAGAAAGGAATTACGTGATTTTGATAAATTCTCTCAGTTGAGCAAAGCATGACGGCGTAACTTTGGTCACCTGAGTATCAAAAGAGAGGTCTGAGTCAAAAATTACCCCAAGGTTGCGGGCCTCTTTGTGAACATTACTTAATACAGCATCTGGACTGGAGGAGAGATTATTAATGCAATGAAAACTGGGGCCCGAGGGGGTAATTACAATGACTTCAGATTTGTAAAAAATCATCAGACATCCAATTTTAGATATCAGCCACACAGGACATAATGTGAGAAACATTAGCGGCACCAGGTTTTAACGGGGCATACAACTGAGTCTCAACTGAGTAACAATGAATGTATGCGCCATGTCTATGCAGGATTTGCCCACGGGGAAGCATGTAAACAGTGAACAATAGGGGACCCAAAATGGACCCCTTGGGGATCCCGCAATAGAGAGGGGCACAGGAAGAGGTGGCATCTCAGGGCGTTACTGAAAAAGGCCTGTTTGACAGATAGGAGATGAACCAATCCAGCACCACACCTCTGATGCCAACAGTGTACTTCAAACAGCTGATCAAGACATTGTTGTCTACTGTGTCAAAGGCAGAACTGAGGATGAGAAGAATTAAAATAGAGTACAACCCAGAGTCAGCTGTATGTAGTAAATCATTGGAGACCTTGAGCTGAGCCGTCTCAGTGATATGTTGGGGACAGAAACTAGACTGAATTTTTTCAAAGATCAGATTGTTGTTCAAGAAAGAAACAACCTGAGTGGAATTTTTTTTCTAAAATCTTAGACAAAAATGGCAGTTTAGAGATGGGTCTGAAATGCCTTGATTTTGTTGATATCTAAGGGACTAGAGATCAAATGGCTTTAATTTTCATTTTCAAAACAACACCAGGTCTTATATTTTGGGTGATTTCATGTCAACATATCTTTTTAAAAAATGCAACAACATTTTGAAAAACATAATTTTCATTGTTCAGAACCTTCAAAAATACCAACCAAAAAGTAAGAATTGGGTGAATAATTGTCCTGACCAGCACATAACATCAGAGGTGACAAAGAATTGAATGAACCTTGTAATATTTAGACAGGGTTGTAGATGGGCTGAAATAGCTTTTTTGGCATTTCTGATCAAAAGAGCATCTAGATCAAATTAATTTATGCTGCTAGCTGCCTCTATGGGGCCACAGGGAAGTTGAAAAGGGAGTCCTGGGCAGATGATTAGAAGGGGTAGAGTATTTGTATGAAATCTTGAAAAATATCAATGAAAATTTTGCCCAGCGGTTCTGTTTATAGGGGTGGACACTGATCTGGAAAACCAGCAAATTAATCATAATAACAAGCAAATAAATAAAACTGTTTATTTTATAAAGATTGCGGTGCCAAGTTCATTAAGTAAATTTTCTCAGCTGCAACATACCTAAAAAAATCAAAATGTATGCCAAGCCTTATTTTTGATGCAAAGAGGCACACTGAGTCCGGTTCTTCATTTACAGCTTTAATACTCTGAACACAAATCATGAACTTTAATCCTTTTACCCTGATAGCAGCAACCTAAACTGTCATATGTACCTAAAGATACTAACACAACTCTTGTATCCTTTTCTTTTCGTCTTTTGTTTTTCATCTACACACTTGAATTGTACTGAAGCAATTTAGTTTGAGTGCCTTGCTTAAAGGTCCTACAGTCTGCTGCCACAAGGAAACTTGAATCCAGGGTTCTCACCAGAAATTTTTGACAGCGTAGTGGGGTGGGACATCACCCAAACTGGCTGGGGGTTTGGGGGCCGCGGAGGCCCCCAACGGGGTCCAAGGGCAGAGCCGTGGTGGAAGCTCTGCCAATTTATGGTTTTTTGAGGCCTATTTGACAGTCTAGATGGCCCAATTGAAGGATATGCTGTATATACTCACCTAGAATACAAATATTGTAATATTGAAAATCTCTTGAAATAATACCTGGGATCACTGTAGCTAAAGGTAAACTTGCAAAGGCTTTGGTTCTGATGTGAACTCAGGGGTTATGCTAATGCAGGGCTCTTAAGTCTCACGCAATGTGCGTGATTGTCACTCATTTCAGTCAGATGTCACGCACTTACGCCACAAAGTATTACTCACGCAAAAAAATTATTAAAACGAAAACAAATTCCAACAGTAGGCCTATATGCGCAGCACCACCGCTATAACTGTGGAAACCGGCAGGGATAAAACATATCTCCCCGGAGTTCTCGGTGGCAGCTTGCTACCTGCCAGCCAATCAAAAAAAGGAAAGGGGCTACAATACAATAGCCAATCAGATAATAGCACAATCGTATCTGGGTAAGATTTAGAGCAACAACCATTTGAAAAAAAACACAGTTATCATGGAATTATTTACGCGATCCTGCTACAACAACGTTCTGAAAGCTGCATTATTCATCCACTCAAGGTGGAAAAAGGAGTATCAAGCACCCCCCCATTCTTTCCTCAACAATCTCATATCACGATGTGCACATGGTTGTTTCCGTCAAAACAAACCATACGCTATTCGTTTGCAGCAAAGACGACAGTAGAGAAACAAGTTTTTTAGGAAAAGGATATTTCCTGTTTTCCAATCATTCCAGCCCACTTTTGTAAACTAGCCCAAAGTTCTTCCAATTTTGTGTTAGAATGAGCAATACATGTTGAAAGATCATATTTTGACTTTTTAATCTCATACAAAGTCTCTTTTCTTCTAATCTTTGATATATGTTGTACATACAACCCCAATTCCGAAATAGTCAGGACGAAGAATAAATTGTGAATAAAATCAAAATGCAATGACTTTCAGATCACATGAGCCAATATGTTATTTAAAATGGAACATAAATAACATTTCAAATGTTGACACTGAGACATTTTACATTTTATTCCACAAAATGCGCTTATTTCAAATTTTCCGGCTGCAACAGATCTCAAAAAAGTTTGGACACAGGCAAAAAAAGGGCTGAAAAAGCAATTAAAATATGAGAGAATCAGCTGAAAGAACATTTAGCAAGTAAGTAAGTTAACTGGCATCAGGTGTGTAACATGATTGGCTATGAAAGGGATGTCTAAGAGAGGCTGAGTCTCTCAGAAGTAAAGATGGCCAGAGGCTCTCCAACCTGTGAAGGCTTGTGTAAAAAAATTGTGGAATACTTTAAAAACAATGTTCCTCAATGTCAAATTGCAAAGGCTTTGAAGATCTCATCATCGACAATGCATAACAGCATCAAAAGATTCAGAGAAACTGGAAAAATCTCTCTGCGTAAGGGACAAGGCCGAAGACCTTTACTGGATGCCCATGATCTTCGGGCCCTAAGACGCCACTGCATCACTCACCGGCATGATTCTGTCATTGACATTACTAAATGGGCCCAGGAATACTTCATGAAACTACTGTCTGTAAACACAGTCCGCCGTGCCATCCACAGATGCCACCTAAAACTCTATCATGCAAAAAGGAAGCTATTGTTGAGCATGATCCAGAAGCACCGCTGTATTCTGTGGGCCAAGGCTCATTTAAAATGGACTGTAGCAAAGTGGCAAAGTGTCCTGTGGTCAGACGAGTCCAAATTTGACATTCTTGTTGGAAATCATGGGCGTCGTGTCCTCCGTGCTAAAGAGGAGAAAGACCACCCCTCCTGTTATCAGAGTTCAGTTCAAAAGCCAGCATCTCTGATGGTATGACAGTGAACGACAAATCGGTTGCCCGAGCGCCCCGGACAATCAGTTTTTCACGCGGACAAGTAAAAACGAAAAATCAGTTGCCCATCGGACAACTGCCTCTGCGCGCTTGAAACATTTCTTCTCGCACTCGAAACATGCTGCTCGCGGTCGGATTTTTTCTGCAGTACATTCCTATCAGAGCCATGTGATTCCTTTCAAAAATCGCCAACCAATAGAATGCCAGGTTCCGTGTTGACCAATGAAATTATCGCTGCCTCGCTGCAGGCCCATTCGTTTAACTTCATATAGTGTACTGTGGGGGCGGTGATATTTACACAAACCCACTCCGAAGATACCGTAGAATCTGTGGCTATGCAGTGCGAAAGCGCGTCTGCTTATTAAGCTGTTACTCTGTAGATTATGTAGCCATCTAGCTAACTTGCTAACGTTAACTATGGAGAATCTTTGTAAATAATCTTCATAATTAAGCGGTGTCATATGTTTTTTCCCTAACTTCACTAACTAGTTTGCAGTACCAGTGATTGCTTTTGAGCTAGCTTGCTAGCTAGCCAATGTCCCAAAAATGTGACATGCAGTTTGAACACACGGAAGCTAGCAAAGATAGTAAAGTCATGGCCAAATCAAATCATATCGCTTAAACAGGATTTTCCACAGTTAATGTTAGTGTGACAGAGTGGTTTTTAAATCCATCGACTCTCAGCAGAAGACCATTATTGCCCTGCAGTTCCCTGTAATGTTTGCCGTTTTTTCCCAAGCTATGTCTGTAATGCAGCTTGTAGCAATTTGTATTGAAGTTGCTTCCATGTGAGACAAAGTTGTTCAAGTTTTGAAACATTTGATTGGACTTGAAGATACCCACTGAGTTATATGTTAATTGGAACAATTGCGTTTACTCTCTCGATAGTCAGTCTGCCATGGATGCAATGAGAGCAGGAGTTTTCCGTGAGGTTGAGAGACCGTTTTATCTAATGCCTTCATGTTGATATGGCATATGCAGCACTGAATGTGCACCTCGGGGCCGTGTTTGTAATTAAAGCCGCAACATATCTTGTCTTTGCCACAGAGGTGCAAATAACAGTCTACTGTATGCATCTGAAGTGGCTGGCATCCATCTGAGTCCGTCACATTAGCTAACTAGATGGCAAAATAATCAAGAGTACCGTAGTTTAATCAGCGATGGGTCACACAGCATATAGCCAAAGATACTGCAGTGTCTTCGGGAGTGGGTCTGCAAGTCACCTCCCCCAGCCCCCATGGTATGCTACCTCAAGAGCAATCACTGGTACAGCTAACAAGCTGGTTAAATTAGGGCAAAAACAAATGATGTCACTTAATTAGGATGATCATTCACAAAGATTCTCCATAGTTAACGTTAGTTAGCTAGCTAGATGGCTACATAATCTACAGAGTAACATAGTTTAATAAGCGATTGCGCATTCGCGGCATAGCCACACATTCTGCAGAATCTTCGGAGTAGGTCTGTGAAAACGTCACCGCCCCCACGGTGCACTGTATGAAGTTAAACAAATGGACCCTTCAAAGTAAAAATCAAATCACCCCAAGAGGGAAATTTTATGGAACTCCCATTTGGAAGATATTAGGTAAAAGCCATGCTTTTTTCCAGTTTATAAGTTTTGTATTCCTACCAAAGTCAAAGAAATCCATTTTAAAATTTTGCATAAAATTTATCCTGTGAACTCTATAATTTCCAAATACGTGGACAGTATTAACTCTTGTTCATTTTGTGGGCATGCTGATGAAACATCTGTCCATCTATTTTTTCAATGTACAATAACAAAAAATTTTTGGGCTGACCTAAACTGTCATTTCTTCTCATTGTTTCACGCTTAAAGATATAATTTGTTATTATGATAATAGGAGAAACAAATCTTTAAACCATGTTGTCAACTTCTTTATTTTAGTGGGTAAATTTAATATTCATAAGCGGAAGTTTTTAGGTTGTCAACCTTCTTTCCACCTCTTTTTGATTGAATTTAATTCATTGCTGGACTCCCTTGCCCTTACAAACAACAAAAAAAGCAACAGGTTCTTGGAAGATTACAGAAACATATTTGATGTAACTCCTTGAAGAGTAAATTTTCTGTCTGCCCTTAATTACTTTTTGATTCTGAATTATTGTTGTATTGTGTGTGGGTGTTTTTTTTCCCCATTTATTTATTTATTCTATTATTGAATCTCTCAAGTCCCTTAGTATAGGGGCTTGTCTGTCATTGCATTGTCATTGTCACATCCTTTCTTTCTTTTGCATAATTTGATGTTATTAGCTCTCACGTTTTGTCGTGTATTGGTTTGTACCTGACTTGATTTGTATACTCGTAACTTTGCTAAAGAAAGTTTTGTTAATTAAAAAAAAGTTAAATAAATGGGCCTGCAGCGAGGCAGCGATAATTTCATTGGTCAACACGGAACCTGGCATTCTATTGGTTGGCGATTTGATATACGGACAACCACCATTCCAGACGGGCAACTGATTTTCATTGAAGAGCTTGTCCGTGGACAACCAGTCAAAAAATTGATTTGTCGTTCACTGTATGGGGATGCATTAGTGCATATGGTGCGGGACACTTGCATGTTTTAAAAAGCACCATGAATGCTGAAAAGTATGCAAGGGTTTTAGAGCAACATATGCTCCCCTCCAGACAACACTTATTCCAGGGAAGGCCTTGTGTATTTCAGCAGGACAATGCAAAACCACATACTGCAGCTATTAAAACAGCATGGCTTCGTAGTAGAAGAGTCCGTGTGCTGAACTGGCCTGCCTGCAGTCCTGATCTTTCACCGATTGAGAACACTTGGCGCATAATTAAACGAAAAGTCTGTCAAAGGAGACCCAAAACTCTCCAGCAGCTGGAAGCCTGTATTAAACAAGAGTGGGATCAAATTCCAATGGCCAAACTCAAGGAACTTGTCTCCTCAATGCCCAGACGCCTCCACTCTGTGTTAAAAAAGAAGAGGGGGTGCTACACCATGGTAAACAGGCCCCTGTCCCAACTTTTTTGAGACCTGTAGCAGCCATCAAATTTGAAATGAGCTCATTTTGTTGATTAAATTGTAAAATTTCTAAGTTTCAACATTTGCTATGCTATCTCTGTTCTACTGTGAATAAATAGTGGCTGGTGTGATTTGAAAGTCATTGCGTTTTGATTTTATTTACAATTTACACTTTGTCCCAACTATTTCAGAATTGGGGTTGTACTTATCATATCAAAAATGTATTTCAAGCAATAGAATCCTAGAAAAGGGCAAGGTTGATGTTTTTAACTTTGAAAGTGCATGATGAAGTGACTTCTGTCAGCTGTTGTTAACTGTATCTAGGTCAGAAGTCATGTAATAAAATGTGATACTTTTGCCTATTTTTCATTGATTATTATGTGTAGATATTGCCATATGAGTTTTGGATACGTTATTGCAATAATAGGTAAGAAAATTCTAATGAGGTTTTTTTTGGAGAGTTTCAACTGACATGAGATCTGCTAAAAAGGGGTGTCTTTCACTGTCTCTCATTCTTTGTCAACACTTTGTAAGAGACAAAAAAAGTGAAAATATTATCTTTCAACATGTATTGCTCATTCTAACTCAAAATTGGAAGAACTTTGGGCAAGTTTACAAAAGTGGGCTGGAATGATCGGAAAACAGGACATATCCTTTGTGCATATTTTACTGGAAAATGTGTCAAATTTTGCAAGCACACAGCTTGACAGACAGCGTAGCGGGCCAAGACACAGCATATTTTTTCAGGTAATGAAATATGCTGGTGAGAACACTGGAATCTGGTTGCATCTATTCTTTTTCAAGATCAATTCCCTTACTATTGCATGGCACTGCCAACCACACATCCGCAATTATATACTACATACCTTGATGTTGTGAAAGGGGCTTCTGCATCTTCTTGGAAGCCTTGTCGACTGAGCCGAGGTCAGCTGCTGACGATCGAAAACTGTCATAATAATTCAAGTTCTTATGCTTTTTCACAAATCTGGAAGAAGTGAAGCAATTGTTGTACAGTTAGTCACTCTTCTTGTTTGCAAGGCCTTACTAAGCTTCACACCTTCAGACTTTGGCTTGATGGCCAAGTAATGTCATGAAATCATTTTCAAGTATTAATTTTGGATTGAATACAAATTGCATTAAGCCCCACTCATCATCAGGGTTTGATTTATGAAGGCTAAACAGGGTTTCATTGGGTGGGAAAAGGCACTGTTTCTGTAAGTTTTTACATTTAAATCAATAGGCATGACATTCATATGCTTAACACATTATAATTATTGCTCATGGTGGTCAGCCAACCAGATGTAGCAATACAGGGGGGGATGTACTCATGTTTTTATTGTAGTGCATGTTCGTCACAGTAAATACTGGGCAGTAATTCCCCAACTGTACAGTATGGAAGCCGAGAGCGGCCACATATTTACTTTTTTATTTTACTGCCGTTTTCTCGTGATAACGACGTATTATTTTGTTATCTCGATATAACAAAGTCCGTTTTCTTGTGATAACACATTGATTTATTTCGTTATCTCAATAAAACAGAAACTTTTGTTTCCGTGGGATCGGCTAATTATCTCAGATGCTTGCGCGCTGGTTGCATCCTGATTTCAGCCTTCAACAGATGCCACTGGCTGTAGCTGTAGCCTAGCGGCAAGTTACACTAAACCTTATGTCTATGAGCTAAACGTTAGTTTGTTTATGACTGGGCTGGGTTTGTTTAGGACAGACCGGTTTGCCTAAACAGATGAGAGGTTGACCAACCAGCGCGCAAGCATCTGAGATAATTGGCCGATCCCACGGAAACAAGTTTCTGTTATACTGAGATAACAAAATAAATCAATGCGTTATCATGAGAAAACAGGCTTTTTCATATCGAGATAGCGAAATAATAAGTCGTTATCATGAGAAAACAGACTTTGTTATATCGAGATAACAAAATAATAAGTCGTTATCACTAGAAAACGGACTTTGTGATATTGAGATAACGAAATAATAAGTCGTTATCACGAGAAAACGGCAGTAAAATAAAAAAGTAAAAATGTGGCTGTTCTCGGCTTCCGTACTACTGTCTATCCATAAAGGACATTTTTTTTCACAGATTGATAACATGAAAAGATGAGAGAGGTGATGCCAGAAAATTACATGAATCTTACAAATTAAAAGTCTAATTACCAAGTTTTTCTTTAGGCAGCTACCTCCTCACAACCAACAGTCAGAGTGCAGTCACCGATCTATCCTCTAATTGCCTGCAACTGGGATAAGATATGAATGTCTGAAACAATACTTGGAAACAAAAATCCTACCTCTAATTTGTTACAATCAAAACAACAATAGTTCAGATTTTTATTAATATTTTAAAGCAATAAAGTTGATATCTATGTAATTATGTCCTTACCAAATGTGAAAAACAATGAAATGGCAATGCTATGGCACCAAACCGAGTTATACTGACCATATTTTCTTGGTGGCATGTTGTCATAATTTGTCCACAAAATCCTGTTTTTTACAGTATCCTATTTGTAGGAACCATTAGGCATCGAAATACAGGCCCAATAACAAGAAATAAATGTTCAATTTGTTGCAGAACATCCACATATCAGGCAAAAATATAGGGCACTGGCGGCCCCAGAAGCTCCCGCTGTTATGATAAACAAAATGTCAAAGTTTTTGTTGACGGACTCACGCATAGACAGACGCAGGCACGGATGGAGCCCGATACCATAGCTCCCGTGCCACTCGGGCGGCAGGAGCTAATTAGGAGCCTGTGACTGAAAATGTTGATAAGATAAAGCAAAACGTTAAAGTTTTTGGTGATATTTTTAGGCCAGTGACCTTGAAAAAATAGGCCAAGGTCACCTTTAGGCATGTCATTTGTAGGACTTTATGAAATGCATGTCCAAAAAAAATTAGGAGCCTGTAACTGAAATAGTTGATCAGATAAAGAAAAATGTCGAAATTTTTGGTGATATTTTTAGGCCAGTGACCTTGAAATATAGGCCAAGGTCACCTTTAGGCACGTCATTTGTAGGCCTTTATGAGATGCATGTCCAGTAAAAATGAGGAGCCTGTAACTGAAATAGTTGATGAGATACAGCAAAATGTTGAAGTTTTTGGTGATATTTTTAGGCCAGTGACCTTGAAAAAATAGGCCAAGGTCACCTTTAGGCATGTCATTTGTAGGACTTTATGAGATGCATGTCCAGTAAAAATTTGGAGCCTGTAACTGAAATCATTGATGAGATAAAGTAAAATGTGTTGACGGACGCACGCAAGCACGCACGCATGGACGGAGCCCGATACCATAGCTCCCGCACCGTAAGCGGCGGGAGCGAATAATCTGAAATCCAAATCTTGGGGCACTGTTTTCTTTGAGACCACTGATTTTAGTAAAATTCCGAACTTAGGGTTTAAGGGCGTTTTTTTAATAAGAGCATTCAATGTTTTCTGAAGAGTGTTTTACAGTATCCATGTTTTTTTTTTTACAGGATCTGATATGTTTTGTTCCCCATTGATTGAGATAATGGGCTTTTAAAATGACTGTAATATGCTGAAGAAACCGTCACATACAATGTAGTGGGAAAAGTGGAGAGAAAAAAATGGATGCTGTTTTTGGTGAGATTTTGTCCTTTGGTGGCAATTTCAACCTATCAAAGGTCTTGGAAAGATTCATTGTTGTAGGTAGGATAAAAATAAACATTTTCAACACACTTGTAATGGGCATGCACAATGCCAATTCCAAACAAGAGTCATCAGGGGATGACATATCCCCCCAGCCCGATTATTTGCGAAAGTCATGTCAATCCTACACCTTCAAAGAAATTCAAACAAGAATGTTGAGGTGATTTTCCTCTGGAATTATCTGGAAGTATGTACTGGCAACATCTACCAAAGACTATGAACCACATGTTGACAAAGGCAATAATAAAACAAGAGTCATTAATGAACAGTGTTTTAGTTCTGCTCCAGAAACAAACCTATCCCTGCAACTGAGCCCAAATCCATCCCGCTTCCATGAAAAGGAAAAAAAAAAAAAAATTTCAGAAATTTGAAAATATGAAAAGGCACCACTTCAGTATGTGGGTAATGCACATACAAAGTTTCAGAAAGATATAATGAACGGTTTTTGACTTGTACTCCGGAAACGAACCTATCTCTGTGCAAATGCAACTGGTTTCCATGGAAATGAAAAAAAAGATTTTCAGAAATCTGAAAATATCAAAAGGCACCACTTCAGTATGTGGGTAATACACATGCAAAGTTTCAGTAAGATATATTGAACGTTTTTGAGTTCTGCTCCGGAAACGAACTAGGCCTGATGTGCACTAAGTCCAGATTCGTTTCCATGGGAATGGCAAAAATAGGAATCCTGAAATTTCCAAAGTAGCAAAAGGCACATCTAGACTATACGTAGAATACATGTACAAAGTTTGGTGCTGATATCTTATATAGTTTTTCAGCTCTGCTCAGGAAACCAACACAGTCTAATTTGCACTAAGTCCAGATTTGTTTCCATGGAAACAACAAAAATAGGAATCCCAAAATTTCCAAAGTAGCAAAAGGCACATCTAGACTATACATAGAATACATGTACCAACTTTGGTGCTGATACCTTGCATAGTTTCCGAGTTCTGCTCCGGAAACAAAATGATTACGAATGGGCGGACAGACGGACAGACGTACGGACAGACAGATGGACGAGGCAATGCCTATAATCCCCCGCATTTTATGCCAGGGGGATAATAATAAAAAGTTGGGATGCTGTGTAAAATAATAAAAACAGAATGCAATGATTTGCAAATTCATAAACTGACATTTTATTCACAATAGAACATAGACAACATATCAGATGTTGAAAGTAAGACATTTTACCAATTCATGAAAAATATTATCTCATTTTGAATTTGATGGCAGCAACACGTCTCAAAAAAGTTGCGATAGGGCCATGTTTACCATTGTTTAGTATCCGTTCTTCTGTTAACAACAGTCTGTAAATGTCTGGGAAGTGAGGAGACCAATTGCTGAAGTTTTGGGAGAGGAATGTTGTTTCACTGTTGTCAGATGTAGGATGTAGGATGTAGTCTAGCTGCTCAACAGTCCTGGGTCTTCTTTACCGGATTTTTTGTTTTATGATGCGCCAAATGTTTTCTGTTAGTGAATGGTCTGTACTGCAGGTAGGCCAGTTCAGCACTCAGACTCTTCTCCTGCGAAGCCATGCTGCTGTGATGGATGCTGTATGTGGTTTGGCATTGTTTTGCTGAAATATACAAGGCCGTCCCTGAAAGAGACTTTGTCTGGATGGGAGCATGAGTTGTTGTAAAACGTCTATATACTTTTCAGTATTGATAATACCTTTCCAGATGTGTAAGCTCCCCATGCCATAGGCGCTAATACAACCCGATACCATCAGAGATGTAGGCTTTTGAACTGTGCGCCGATAACAAGCTGGATGATATCTTTAGACTGCACGACACGGCGTCCATGGTTACCAAAATGAATTTCAAATTTTGATTTTCTGACCACAGAACAGTTTTCCATTCTGCCTCAGTCATTTTTAAAAGAACTTTGGCCCAGAGAAGATGGCGGCGTTTCTGGATCGTGTTCACATATGCATGATACAGTTTTAGCTTGCATTTGTAGATTGCACGGCGAACTGTGTTCACAGACGATGATTTCTGGAAGGGTTCCTCAGTCCATGCAGTGTATTCTAGTGCAGAATCATCCCTGTTTTTAATGTAGTGCCACCTGAGGGCCCGAAGATGACACAGATCCAATATTGACCTTTGGCCTTGTCCCTTGTGCACAGATTTCTCCTGATACTCTGAATTTTTTTAATGATATCATGTACTGTAGATTCAAAGTCATTCCCATTTCACATTGAGGAACATTTGTCTGAAATTGTTCCACAAATTTTTGATGCAGTTTTTTGCAGATTGGTGAATCGCTGTCCATCTTTACTTCTGAGAGAGACTGCCTCTTTAAAATGCTCTTTTTATATCTAGCCATGTTACTGACCTGTTGCCAATGAAGCTAATAAAGTGCAAAATTCTCCTCCAGCTGTTTTTTATTAGTACCACTTACTTTTCCAGCCTTTTGTTGCCCCATCCCAACTTTTTTTTAGATTTGTTGCTGCCATCATATTCAAAATGAGCTAATATTTTTCATGAAATGGTAAAATGTCTCTCTTTCAACATCTAATACAGTTGTGGTCAAAAGTTTACATACACTTGTTAAGAGCATAATGTCATGGCCGTCTTGACTTTCCAATAATTTCTTTAACTCTTATTTTTCTGTGATAGAGTGATTGGAGCACATACTTGTTTGTCACAAAAAATTCATGAAGTTTGGTTTTTTTATGAATTTATTATGGGTCTACTGAAAATGTGACCGAATCTGCTGGGTCAAAAATATACATACATCAATGCTAATATTTGGTTACATGTGCCTTGGCCATTTTTACTTCAATTAGGTGCTTTTGGTAGCCATCCACAAGCTTCTGGCAAGCTTCTGGTTGAATCTTTGACCACTCCTCTTGACAGAATCGGTGCAGTTCAGCTAAATTTGTTGGCTTTCTGACACGGACTTGTTTCTTCAGCATTGTCTACATGTTCTCGATGGGGTTTAAGTCAGGACTCTGGGAAGGCCATTCTAAAACCTTAATTCTAGCCTGATTTAGCCGTTGCATTACCACTTTTGATGTGTGTTTGGGGTCATTGTCCTGTTGGAACACCCAACTGCGCCCAAGACCCAACCTTCTGGCTGATGATTTTAGGTTATCCTGAAGAATTTGGAGGTAATCCTCCTCCTTCATTATCCCATTTACTCTCTGTAAAGCACCAGTTCCATTGGCAGCAAAACAGGCCCAGAGCATAATACTACCACCACTATGCTTGACGGTAGGCATGATGTTCTTTGGGTTAAAGGCTTCACCTTTTCTCCTCCAAACATATTGCTGGGCATTGTGGCCAAACAGCTCAAGTTTTGTTTCATCTGACCACAGAACTTTCCTCCAGAAGGTCTTATCTTTGTCCATGTGATCAGCAGCAAACTTCAGTCGAGCTTTAAGGTGCCGCTTCTGGAGGAAGGGCTTCCTTCTTGCACGGCAGCCTCTCAGTCCATGGCGATGTAAAACACGCTTGACTGTGGACACTGACACCTGTGTTCCAGCAGCTTCTAATTCATTGCAGACCTGCTTTTTGGTGGTTCTCAGTTGACTCCTGACCATCCTGACCAATTTTCTCTCAGCAGCAGATGATAGCTTGCATTTTCTTCCTGATCGTGGCAGTGACACAACTGTGCCATGCACTTTATACTTACAAACAATTGTTTGCACAGTTGCTCTTGGGACCTGTAGCTGCTTTGAAATGGTTCCGAGTGACTTCCCTGACTTGTTCAAGTCAATGATTCACTTTTTCAGATCCGTGCTGAGCTCCTTTGACTTTCTGTAGTGTTTGTGGCCGAGTCTAATGATTGTATCAAATGAGCCCTATTTAAATGGGCTCAGAGAAGTCACCAGCTGTGGTCAATCATAATCTCTCACAAGATGTTAAGAGGCCATGCCACAAAGCTAATTTGATTGACACTACTTTCTACATCACCAAAATTGATAATTCATGCTGCTGTACGTATATTTTTGACCCATCAGATTTGGTCACATTTTCAGTAGACCCATAATAAATTCATAAAAGAACCAAACTTCGTGAAAGTTTTTTGTGACAAAGAGGTATGAGTTCCAATCACTCTATCACAGAAAAATAAGAGTTGTAGAAATTACTGGAAACTCAAAACGGCCATGACATTATGTTCTTTACAAGTGTATGTAAACTTTTGACCACAACTGTATGTTGTCTATGTTCTATTGTAAATAAGATGTGGGTTTCTGAGATTTGCAAATCATTGCATCCTGTTTTTTATTTACAATTTACACAGCATTCCAACTTTTTTTGGAATTGGGATAGTATTTAATCAAATGGTACCTGGCACTTCCAAATCGTATAAAACTTCACAGAAGCTTCTTTTATGCAGTACACAGAGATAGGACAGAAATTTGTTTTACGGTATCCATAAGTATGATTCAGAAATAATGCCCCTGCTCTTGAGATTTTCCCACAACACAGATCATAAGCCATCTAATTCTTCAGATGAACCTCTCCATTGTTCTAAACCACATAAAACATGTCTTTCCTTGCGTGCATAAGTACAAGAAAAAGTGGAGGTGAGCACTTTAGATGTGATAGACATAAAACTCAGGTGCACATTTTCAAGCTTAATTCCAGAGGTCTGGCATATGACACAAAAGAGG
Source organism: Gymnothorax javanicus (assembly GCA_029692085.1). Taxonomy (NCBI): domain Eukaryota; kingdom Metazoa; phylum Chordata; class Actinopteri; order Anguilliformes; family Muraenidae; genus Gymnothorax; species Gymnothorax javanicus. The sequence goes on from CM056199.1 coordinate 69,908,125, forward strand.
TGTGGTTGAGTGGTCTTTATATGATTTTGACTGTTGGACTGTTTATCTTGTGCCATCTAACTTCAAAATTGTTTCACCAATCATTACTTGGGTTTTTTGCTTATTTTAAAAGATGGTAGTCACTGGATACTGTAAAAAATCGGACCCAAAATTGACTTCTGACATCCTAACATTCAATGTCACACCACAAAAAAACTATTGCCATTGAGCAATATTGCTCATTTGCTCACATAAAGAATGAATACTTCTACTTTCCAGATGGAAATTAGCATTGGAATGCAAGGGGATATATCATTTTCAAATTCCAGAACTGACTGAGGTCATTTTCGTGAGCTTTACTCATATACTGCTTTATTTCATATGAAAACATCATTAAGTTTATTTCTGTTAAGTTAAATTTGACCTTTAGGTGCTGTTTTCGGTGAATCTCTTATTTATGTGAAAACTGCTTGTTAGTACATCAGTTTTAATATGAATCCAGTTTATCAGCTAATATAGAAATATCTCAGTGTCTGCAATAAATACTGTGCAATTGTAAAAAATCTAACTTGCACGCATTGAAACTGCTCTGCTTACATATTTTGTGCTAGTTTCATAGTTTATTTACAAATTTCTTGTACATCACAGGTGAATTTTAAGAAGAAAGTTGAAATAATTTGAAAGGAGTGGAATGAAACTTACATTTTGCAGCAGGAAAGATTGTCTTTTCACTCCAAAGTTTTCTCTCAACAAGTCCAGCACTGAATGAGACAAGCAGTGGTTTTTTTTTCAGCAAAGGGGGAAGGGCTTTGCTAGTGCTGACAGTTGTGCTCAGGAAAAGCTCCTGCCTTGTTTGGAATGAAACAAGGATCAGTGTACAATTCATACACAAATTAAGATTACAGAAATAGGGTGTTATGTAATATATATTAGAGCTGTGAGCCTGTGTATAGTGTGCCTGAACTGTTTAGCTTTGAAAACTACTTAAATCCACTCGCTTTTGAGACAGAGGAACCTGATCTGCTTAGTGGTTGATGCATTGAATACAGCCAGCCAGAATGTGCAAACATTTCAGGAGAAGGGCAAATTAAAAGCTGGCCCCAGAATTGGTCTTGCTCAGATTCATTTAAAACAGGTCATACCTGCTTTATGCAGTTGTAGTTTTAGGTATAGTATAACCAGACACAGGTAGGTGATGTTACTTACTTGTAAAGATGTATAATATCGCAGTTTCTTTCTTTTACTTATTGGATAATATGGTTTGGAAATCAGGCAACAATGTATACAGCTTTGGTGCAAGTCCATTCAGTAGTTATAGAAAATAAGACAAAATAATTGAAATTGTTGAGAAATGTAATTCTGGAAGGTTTAATCACCAAACTTCCAATTACATTTCAATCAAACAAAGGATACATTTCTAGATAATTATCAATTTTATTCTTAATGAATGATGATACGGTACAGAAAACGACTGGGTGTTATTATTTAAAGGAATGTTGCAGATATGTGTTGGGAATCGGAAACCACTAGGGTTTTGTCGTTCTGCTTGAGAGTGCAATAATACCAGTTGACCACAAGGTAGCAATATAACTATTTGCATGACATTCTATTGTAGCATCTTTAAAATTTCGCAGGGGTAACCTCCGATGTTTCAGTTCATGGATTTCTTTGGTGAATGAAAAAAATGGAAAAACTTCCTTTGCCAGACGCTAGACAGTATATTATTTATAATTTATTAGTGTGCATATCTTTTTGGGGGGAGAAAAAGATATTGAAGGGTACCTAAGGTGCAATAGCAAAACTTTACCTAGGTTTTACACCTAAATAAAAGTGGAATGTAATTTTCCAGTTCATTAAGCCAGGTTTGCACAGGCACACAGAAAATCATTAATCTTTTACTGAATACCTAGACTTCATGGCGAGAGATAATATTATTCGCCTCCTGTCAAAAACCAATAGATGGGTTTTGATGGGGTCAAAGGTCATATTTAAATTTGCCTCCTGTCAAAAAATGATTGATGGCTTTTTGATGAGTTGATGAGTTCCAATGAGTTCATATTTAAATGAGGTTATTATAGTTTATTCTGTATCGCCCCCCTCCTCCTCCTCCTCGCCCTTCTCTCATTCTTTCTTGGCTGCATGTGAGTGATTCAGCACCGTTCCCAAGCCCCCCTCCCTCTCACCCTCCCCTTTCTGCTCTAGCGATTTAATTTTATACATTTTAGTGTGTTTAACGTTTTTTTTTTGTGGGGATAACCCTTTTAAAGCATTTATTTAATTGTATTATTAATATTATTGTTTAGTGCTTTTTAAACGTGTATTATTTGAGTGGTTGGGGAAGTGGATGTGATAAGTGGTAAAACTTTATTTCAAGCGTTTTATTGGTCGTGGGGTAACGAAACAGAGTTAAAATCCGGAGAGTGTTTTAAAGTTGCTGGCGACATGTTGGTAAAATAGTGTTTTTAAGTGAAAAAATGAAAGCAAGAAGTGTTAAAACTGGAAAATAATGTGATGGTGAAAGCATGCTGAAAATAGCGGTGCATGCGGTGAATAAGTGAGCAGAAAGAAAGATAAAATTATTTACCAGTGAAGTTTTTCGGCGAGATGTGAGTGGAAAGATGAAAGATGATGCAAAATAAGGATGGTTATGGAGTAACCAAAGTCTTCTCATTCCGTAGGTCTTCTTTATTCTCTCTGTCTCTGTGCAAAGGCTCAGTGAGTGAGTGAGGGAAGTCAAAGGGGGCGGGGTTTGCTCTGTGTGTGTGTGTGTTCGTGTGAGTTGGCAGGGCTTGCAGGGCAGCCAATGAATGATTGATTGAATAGATGAATGAAAATATACTTTCAAGAATAATAATAGTATAATGAAACTAACCCAGGGGTGGGGCGGGTGTGTGGTGATGGGTGGTGTTCAAAGCGCATGCGTTGATAGAAAAATTGGAGTCAAAGCCGGCCTTCAGGACTTGTATAAAACATGGCTTTTAAGCTCATCTAACTTGTAGTGGTCTTTGCGCTGATCCAATTTGGCGCACTGAGAAAACTGACAGCTTTTAAACCAAAAAATATGTCTTCGACTTCAACGCCTGAGTCTGCGGGGTCCAAGGTACAACTGCACACTGTGCCACGGGGTCCAAAGAAACCTTTTGCTACAATGTAAAGAGCCCTTTCGCGGGTGATGCACCATGAGTGGGGTGGCTCTGCTCATCCGAAAGAGCCCCGCTGCGGCTACCACGTTTACACGGATGCCGATGTTCCAGAAATTCTTATTTGTAATTTGTATGCGGACGAGGACTTTGACTCTTTTGGAAAACATGGTGTATTTGCTGACATTCATGACTGGAATAATTTGAAAACAGCCTACGCGCATGTCACCTCCGGTTATCAGAAGTGCTTCGCATTTTTTTCGGAATCACCTATTCGTCCAAGCAGGCGTATGATGAGTGTGTTGGCGTCGACAGAGGATGTAGAGGATGGAAAACTGGAAAGGCTGATTATAAGGGAAAGTCTTTACACGGCGGTGAACTCAGAACTGTGCGCCAATTGTAACGAGTTTTACTGCTGTAAAAAAGATGAATCTTTGATGTTGGATGTGCTGGTTCAAGCTGATAAAGTGTTTGAGGATTTTGAACACTGGCAGGCCATGGAGACAGTGAGGATACGCCTGAGCGAGAAGTTTGAGGGAAACTCAGGGGGAGCCTCTCTTCAGGTCGAAGAGGATGCCGAACACATCTCCCTGAATTCATAAAGGGTGTTTTTCCCTTGATCACGGTTAACTTGGCTAAACAGTGTATAAACAGGTGATGATCGAGCGGACAAATTTAGGCCCGAATTCATAAAGAGAGATCAGATCAGCTGCTGTTTATCCAATGTACATGGTTAGTCACACCTGTCTAAGTAACAATAGAAATTTTAATCGTCCCAAGGGGCTTGTTTTTCTCGTGTACAAGCTACCAATTCTCTGTTGGCTTGCTTGTGTGGCTGGACGTATGACCATGGATCTCTTTCGCATAATTGAAATAGCGCAGGAAGAGATGGCTGACCAAAGGCAAGGTGCCGGATTGAGGGTTTTCAAAGACAGGACGAATCCTTTAGAAGAGTATAGTGACACGAAATTTGTCAAGCGATACAGAATTTCCAAAGAATCATACCGCTATATTCTAGACCTAATCGAAGCAGACATTGACCATCCCACAAGACGAAACCATGCCCGTCTTCCAGTACACCAACTATGTACTGTCCTGCGCTTTTATGCATGTGGTGCATTCCAAATGGTTGTTGGTGACACGTGTGGTGTATCACAGGCTACCTGCTGTCAAGTAGTATATATGCCAGGAAAAACCACTTCATAAGATTTCCCCAGGAAGAGAATGAAAGACGAGCAGTTATTCAAGGATTTCATGTCGTAGATAATTTTCCAGGAGTGATCGGTGCTATTGACGGCACCCACGTCGCAATCGTTAACCCAGGAGGCATTAATGCTGCACGTTTTTATAACAGAAAACACTATTTCAGTCTCAACTGTCAATTTGTCTGCAACCACCTGATGCAGTTCAGTTTTCTTTCGATTAGCATCGGTGTCACGCTTTTTATCCTCTATAACTGTTCTCCTACCTTTTACACACTCAGACCCATTTTCTGGTCATGGGTGGAATTGTCAGTGCGTTTTTTCGACATTTTGGTCCTGACTTTCTCAATTGAGCAGAAATCAGCAGAGCACATGTGCCGCGATCTCCCGGTTTCTTCAGATAGGCATGCCCTTTTGGTACACATATTACGTAATACCATGCACATGACACCACTACACATCAGCTAAGCGGGGACTTGTACACGGATGGGTAAACACCCGATTATGTTCTACCTGAATTGCGCTAGTCACAGGAGTCTATCCACACGCGTTCTTCTCTGTTTTAGCCACCGTACAGTAGTTGTGCGTGACTAAAATAATTGGGTGATCATCACCCTTTATGAATTGGGGGGATCATGCGGGAATCAAACCCAGTTGACCAGTTCAAAGAAGAACCGCTGAGGCCTGCGGATGAAATCGACGGATGTCTCACAGCCCCGATGATAAAAGTCCTGAAGATGATCATGGCATGCCTTCTGGACACTGCAATTGAAGAGTTGCTGATTAGCGAGTGCCAGGTGTTCAAGTATGACCACCCCAGCCAAATCAGGCACAGCTGTCTGTTTGAGTCTGATTCTTTTTATTTTCAACATAGCTTTGAAAAACTGTGCAGCAAAGTGAAAATGCCATGGTTTTGTGTCCTACTCTCCAAGGCGCTCAAAGTGCTGGGGCTTAGGCCGAGCCCCACGCGTGTCGAAATGGCTGTTGACACTACTCTTTCGGACCTCAAGGACGAGCCGTACATCAGGGGGAAGCTGCAGGAAATTAAACACCATGACTTGGGGCACGTTGGCAACAAGATTGTTGATGAGGTCCGGAGAGATTTCTGGGAGATTTTGGGGGCGATGCAAGAAAGCTTGTGGGATGACAATAAAGTATAAGATAACTAAAGTTTGCAAATTTTTGTCTGTTTTGCATCAATTTTTTTATAAAATGAAGATATTAAATGCACTTTTTTGTGAGGCCATGCGTCATTTTTGCTTTAGTGATGAAGATGGATGTTCAGCAAATTTTTGTCTGTTTTGCATCAATTTTTAATAAAATGATGATAATATTAAATGAACTGTTTTGTGAGGCCATGTGTCATTTTTGCTTTAGTGGTGAAGATGGATGTTCAGGAGTGTTTGAAGTCTGTTTATTATTCCCCTGAGAATCCAGGGTCTTTTGGTGGGAAAGAAAGATTGCAAAGGGGTTTGCTGGAAACTATAGGGTTAAGAATTTCGAACAAGAAACTTACAGAGTGGCTGTCTGGGGAAGATACATACACCTTACACAAGACAGCCAGAGTTCATTTCAAGAGAAACAAGGTTTTGGTCTCAAATATTGATGCGCAATGGCAAGCCGATTTAGTCAGCATGTCAAGTTTATCCCAGCATAATGATAATATTAAATTTATGCTGACCTGTATAGATGTCTGATCAAAATTTGCATGGGTTTGTCTTCTTAAGAACAAAAGCAGCAAGGAAGTGACTCGGGCCTTCCAAGACATACTTGCACAAGGCCGCAGGCCCAAAAAACTACAAACTGACAAAGACACGGAATTTTTCAACAGGGATTTTCAGAAGTTGATGAAACAATATCAAATAACGCATTTTGCCCAAGCAATGACAAGAAAGCTTCAGTAGTGGAACGATTTAACAGGACTCTTAAAACCAGGATGTGGAGATACTTCAACGCGCATAATACGCACAAGTACAATGATGTAATACAGCACTTGGTCCTATCGTATAATAAAAACTACCATAATACTATTAAAATGAAACCTGTTGATGTAAATGAAGCTAATGCCTTTAATGTTTTTAAAACCATATACGGGCCCTTTCCAAAAAGGCTTAAAAAGCAAAAATTTAAATTTGAGAAGGGTGTTACAGTCCGTGTTTCAAAAGTACGAGGGACGTTTGCAAAAGGTTATGAGCAGACGTATAAGGCTGAATATTTCACAGTGGCTGAACAGGTTCACAGAATTCCACCCATATACAAGTTTAAGGATTGCTATGGTGAAGACATTGACGGTACATTTTATGAGGCTGAATTACAGAGGGTTACTGTGAGTAAAGATAAAGCATTTAAGGTTGAAAAGATTATCTAGCAGAAGAGTGTAAAGGGTAAAAAGCTGGTCTTAGTAAAATAGGTTGGGTGGCCTGAAAAATTTAACAGCTAGATACCAGCAAGTCACCTGGTTGACATTTAATCTTAAAATTTTTTTAAAGCTTGCACTACAACAGACAGTAAATGACCATGGAGGAGATAGATTTCTACGTTACTCTCTCGAGTAATGCATCCTTGCAAACTTACCCTGAAAACAAAATTTCAAGCTATACAACCAAGTTTGTTAGGCCTATTGAACTACGCGGCAAGTGGGAGGTTGGCTTGGCAGAAATACAGTACCCGCATACTTGGGACATCTTATCAAAAAAAGACTGTCTTTTTATCACATGTAACATATAAATCAAGGCATAAAATATAATGAAATTTCCCCAGGTTATTATAAGGCTATAGCCAATATAGTTAACGGTTGAACAACCACTCTACATTAAGCACGGAGGGCATTGAAATGATTTACTCAAGCGTTAAAAATAGTTACAATTACGGTCCCACCAGGATTGTCAGGACAGGACAGGAAAACTAGCTGAAATTCTCGGCCTCGAGCCAGGTGCCGAATTGAACCATGAAAATCCAGTTGCACCACATCCGGCAGATATTCATGCCGGTTTCTACACAATTTTCATTTACACAGACGTTATCCACCACCATAGAGCCGGAGATAGCTTTGTTCCCCTCTTGCGTTGTGTTGAAATATCAGGAACACTATGTACCGGTGAGCAAACAGCACATTGATGACATAACCATTGAACTAAAAATAGATCAAAACCAGAACATAAACTTTCGTTATGGAAAAGTTATTACAAAGCTGCACTTCAGGCCGGTAAAGCATCGCTATCACAAGTAAAATATGAAGAGCCCCGTACTCTACACTGACCTGCACAGATACGCTGAATATTACACGACGCAGGCGGGCAATGGGTTGCCCGGCTTTAGAGGCGGTACTGTCATGTATGGCGGTGGCCTTGGAGGAATTTTCAGAGGTTTATTCCGGATGGCTCTACCACTACTTAAGACAGGGTTCAATATAGCCAAACCATATTTGACCTCGGCTGCTAAAAACATAGCTAAAGACGTGATAAATAAAGTTGCATCGAGCCGCTTACAAACTGATGGTCAGGAAGGGTCAGGTCTCATGGTGATGGCACGACGATGGCACGCAGTTCGGGAATACTACAGCCTGGTCCAGGCCTCTGGGCGCCATTTGAAGGACCAACCCCTGTTGATAAACCGTCAGGAATATACAGACGGTTACACCCTCTATGCTTGCAACCTTGCACCCGATGAAGGCTGTGGACAGCATCTGTCATTAATTAAAAGCGGTAACATGCGGCTGGAGATGCAATTCAGGGTGCCGCTTCCTAGAACTGTAAATTTAATTGTCGATGCTGTTTTTGATAACATTATTGCGGTGAACCAGAGGAGAAACGTGTTGTACGATTATTATTAATCAGGAACACCAAAGAACTTAAAGCGATTTTGAGTAACAATCCATGTACGGGAAAATTTTTTAAAGGAGTTGTAGCCAGTGATGAGCTACCTGGTAACAAATTACGTGATTTTCCCGCATCATATGTTGTGAATACACATCCCCGAAACAAGCCTGGAGAACACTGGTTGGCTCTCTACTTGGACGATGACAAAACAGGAGAATTTTTACATTTATTTCCCGGACAGTATCAATATTTTTCTGCAAAAGAACTGTGATAGAATTGTCTACAACGCTGTACAGGTGCAAGACCCCCTCAGCGCCATGTGCGGGTAACACTGTTTTTTTTTGACTGACACCATAGGCCCAATGGAATACCATTTAGTAGAATTATAGCTCTGTACTCTGATAATTTAAAAATGAATGACTTTATGGTTTCCAAGTGTCATGGATTGGTCCCGCCGGCTGAAAACTACAAGCCGGCGGGCACTGGGACCATGGGCCCAAAAGCAGGGAAAAGGACCCACTCGCACAGGCTGGAAAAAAAAAGTAGAAAGTTTTTAATGAAAAATTACAAAAATAAACAAACCTTCCATAAAAACATAGGGGAGCAGCAGCAAAAGAGAACGCCCAGGCTAACAACCTTCACCTCCACTTCAACGAGCAACAGGTGTGGCTCGTTGAAGTGGAGGCGAAGACAGCTGGAAGGCAAGGGACCGCAGGGCAGAACCATCACACCAAGTATGTTAATAAAATACATTTAGATAAATGTGTAAAAAATATGTTCTCATCTGTTCAGACTGCAAATTCTTTTATAACTTTTAAATCATGTCATGCTTGTAAGTGAAGAGATGCTTGAGCAAAAGTATAATTTTATGTATTTTATTTTTAAAAAAAACAATAAAAGTAATTAAAAATAACTTTTTTGTCACAGCGCGTCATTTATTGCATTGAAGCTATACATTAAAAACTTAGCCATGCATCACGGTCTAATAGGGGACTTGAAAAGGCTGGTGAAGGAAACTCGTGGCCCGTCGCTTTACCGCTTGTTTCCATTGATTTCAAAAATGACTTGCTTGGCTTTTTTTTATGAGTACTTATTTTCTTGTGGACCTGCTGATTTGGCACGACAGAAAGAGGCATATTAATTATAGCTAAAGCTCAATAAATTTCTGCCATCCAAGTGGTCTTCGATCATCAGAAACCTGGTGCTGTAGGTGCTGTAATGTTTTTCTTAAGATCCAACATATGTGATCCGCTCACAGCTTTCCCTTGGGAAACAAATTCCCCTATATCATTCCATGTTGCAACATCTCCCGATTTGGCAATTTTTTCCAAGACACGTGGCATTTTTTTTTTTTGCTTCTTGACGGAACACTTTTTATCACATCTTGAACCAAGGTGTTGGGCCCATGCGTCTGATCATCTTTGGTATCGGATTCTTCCACACCATCAGTGGGTAGAGATAATGTCAAATTGTTTGATTCTTTTTCACCTTGCTTAATAATGGCGATGAATCTCTGTAAAGCCACCACGTACTGTTTCGCCTTCTCATGCGGACCCACATCAGTCCTTGATAGGATTTCGCGTATGGATTGATCCAATTCATTTTCCACAGTTTGTCGTATGGGGGCGGGTGTAAATGAAAGGTTTATTAATTTATCCAGTTGATGTTGAGGTACAAGAAACATTTTTGGGCATGATCCATTTCAGCTATTATGTGATGCTCTCAAGCTGGTCAGGAAGGGTATTGCCATGCTGAGAAGCGGAAGAAGAAATCCTCCCTTTTGGATCACAGCTCTTTTATGTTTAATCGAGCGTTTTTTGTTAGCCAGCATCTTGTTTCGGGACCGCTGCCTCTTTAGCCTTTTCAGTTGATGCCTTGTTAGAGGTATATTGCCGTGTAAAATATTGAGAGCAATTTCACAAATAGTTTTCATCAGTTCTGGGCTGGCAGAGTGAAGAATGGCGCTTTCCTGACATGCATGGCATTCAAATAGCACTTTTAGAAGCGACAAATGTCGCAGGATTTGGTCTGACATCACTTTTTTTCCTTTGGTAGATAAACCACAATCCACTCTGGAGGGAACAAACCGGTTCTATCACGATACTGCTCTGGTGTTTGAGCTTTGAGATCCACCGATACGTACCTGTAAGGGCTCTTGGTTGCGTCTTCAAAAGACTCCAAAAAAAAAAAAAAATGGAATGTCTGGGGTACATCTGCCGAGCTAAAACATTAATTTGTAATTTATCCTGAGGGTTTTTAAACAAAATCATATCGTTGGCATTTAGATTTATTGTGCGGCTCTTTTTACCCTGGAAAAAATGGTTTTGCATCAGGTAAATAATGCTCATATTTCTGTGATGTGTATACTTGACAAAGGCCTTTTCGATTTCAGAGCTATTACTGGCAGCTTCCATGAGATCATCAATAATTACCAAGTTGGTTTTATGCAAAGGAAGCAGTGTTTCATCAGTCAATGACTTAGGAAGACCTTCAACAAAATGTAAATTCTTTATTTTCTGGCGCAAATCATCATACATAGGTTGCCAGCATGAATAAAACCATACAATATTCTGCGGCACACATGACAGTACATAGAGGGCATTTTCCAGCAACTTTTTGACAAAGACACTTTTGCCGCAGTTTGATGGTCCTGATACAATGCAAGAAAACGAATGTTGAAGACGGTTGTCAAACCCCTCATCCCCAAACACCGTTTTAGAAGCCATATGGTAAAGTTTTGAAATCCGGTTGCAGAACTCTTTTGTTGTACACCACTCTAAATTTTTTAAGAACTGAGCGGTTTGTGAGCGTAAAGCCTCTTTTATTGCATCCAATTTGCTGCGTGGTTGTTGAAATTTCACGAGCTGGAGCCGACTGATTCTGCACATAATGGCTCACCAAATCTGTGAGGGATGAAAGATTGACAACCTGTTAGTACTGTGGAGGGTTACACCTTTAACTTTCATGCAAGCTTTACCAAGCATTGTCTTATAACCGTATGTTTTTGGGCCTCCAGACGCAAATTCAACAATTTGATCACCTGGGTCCAGCTCGCTCGTTAGCTCACCTAGAAAATCTCCGAAAAGAGGTATCCAGTCACCGGGTCGACACACAACGATTACTGAATCAGTGTCATGATACAAAACCCTGTCAGACAATTTCCTCATGACAGAGTACAATTCCAGGCGAGCATAGGCCGTAGTAAACGCTGTGATAATCACATTACTATATTTGGGGGGTACTGGGAAGCCCTTTGCCTGTTTCCACTGGACAAGAGCGACATCTTCTGTAAGAAATGAAAAATGTGAGATGTCATACTCATCTGAAAAAATTAGTTCTAAAAAATGCTCAGAATCACGAACCAAGGTTGTGTTCATTTGGTTAACTCTCTGGCCAAATTTCCCCCAAAGACTGTTTAAAAATAATTTCGATATTTGTCTTTTGCCTTTGTTGACCATAATGTTGTTTGGATCCAGTCTAACCCCCTCTTTCTCCCAGAACATTTTGATGTAAGCCTCTTCGTCAGCATCACTGAGTATGATGCCTCTTGTTTACCCTTTAAATGCATTTTGATGTATTCGCTGAATAGAGAATCAGAGCGCAGTGAAAAATGCCAAATTTCAAAAATCTTGTCAATTTTGTAACCCTTCTCCACCGCTTTGATTAGTTCAACGGTGCACCAGACGCCGCTGAGAATCAAAATGTTCACAAAGACCTTGGTACCCAGATTCCGCGCACTTCCTGCAAAGTGGATACATTAACTTTCCCGACACCCTAAAAGGCAACACTGGAAGGTAAAGCTGCCGTGGGGGAATTAACCTCACTTTGACCAAGCTGAAATAGTTTTCGAGTGGGCCAAAGTCCCAGAAGATGATTGAGGGGTGGCCTGTAGGGTAAATTTTTGTTTTATTCACAAACGGGTACAGGCTGGTAAAATCAAAATAATGGATTTGCTCACCTTCTTGGGCTTTGTAATAAAGTTGAAGTGCATTAGTTCTACCGCCAAACAGAGCATCACGCAGATTCATTCGTTCAGGGTAGTCGTGATTTTTAAGAAACGCGCAAACATCGTCAATTTCCCTTTTAAGCCTTACGCATTCATGCTCCCACATCACAATCACCTGCAGATTGTGTTACGCAGATTTTCAACTTTTTCCAGAAATTGGGCATACAGGGTGCCAAAATTCAAATTAGTCTGCGCTTGAATTGTGCTAGGATTGTAGCAGACTGGATAGCCATGCCAGTAACACCCAGCCAGTTTGTATGCCGTGCGTACACTGGATGACTTGGAATAACCATCCATATAATAAGGCCCCATCTTAACCTCCCCCTGATTCAGAGCATGCTGGATGAAAATACTGTCGCGGTAGATCAAATATTCTAACCATTGAATGCCCGGTGTGGGAAACAACTTTCTGTTGCCGGATGTAATTGTCTGATGATGTTATAGCAATTGTGTTTTTGGGTAAAAAGCTCGTGCAGTATTGTTTCATGCATGCAGAGGCAATGGTCACACACTGGAAGGGATCCAGGCCTGTGCTCCTAAGAACCTCTGCATGGAATCTCAAACCAGCTTCTCGCAGTACGACAATGTCATTCTGGCAGTACTCGGCCATTTCTTTTAAAAAGTCAAACACCCCTCCAGCCACGCTGTTGTACCATTGCATGAATTCCGTCCTCTCCTTTTCCATCATTGTGTCAACACCATAATAAACGGGAGGCAGGTACGGCCCGATGCAATTTTGGTTTTCAATTTTATTCCAAAAATGGGTAAAGTAGCCTTTCTTTGAATTTTCAAAACCTTAGGCGGATGGCATGGCGCTCAATTTCATTGTGAGGAAAGAAAGAGAATCAATACACCGCTGCTCAAAAGCCTTATCAGTAATACAAAAAAGCTTACTACCCTGTGTGATTAAATGGGATGTTACGCCTTGTTTAATTAAATATTGCACCAGCAGGTAACCATCATACCCTTTCGAGTTGTGCGCAATGAATGTATAATTCTTGTACTTGGGGGTCTTCAACTTGCAAAAAAAGGCCTCAACGCATTTCTCACCGATGAAAGACCAGGAATTTCCTTCAAATTCCATACAACAAATGTAATTTGCGACGTGTTCACCATGGTTCTGACGACACTCAAAATCATAAAACACATAACGCTGATGCGGTTGTTCGCTCTTCACCTCCTGAATGAAACAAGCATGTACACTTTCAGGGCAGGGCTACTCAACCTTATCCAGAAAGGGCAAGTGAGGGTGCAGGCTTTCATTCCAACCAAGCAGTTGCACGCCTGATTCTTCTAGGCAACCCCAATACTCTTTTCTAAAGAGCTTGATTAGTGGTGTCAGGTGTGTAAGTGCTTGGCTGGAATGAAAGCCTGCACCCTCACTGGCCCTTTCTGGAGAAGGTTGAATAGCCCTGCTTTCAGGGTTCAAAATTGCATTGCAGGTATGACAGCGTTGCGGGGCACACCTGTGTGGTTTCGGGTCTCTGTCACTGGTACTATATTGTCTCAAGCATTTAGTGCAGAACTTCACCGCAAAGCAAACTGTCAAGTTTTTGGTGATATTTTTAGGCCAGTGACCTTGAAAAATAGGGCGAGGTCACCTTTTGGCACATCATTTGTAGGCCTTCATGAGATGCATGTCTAGTGAAAATTAGGAGCCTGTAACTAAAATTATTGATGAGATAAAGCAAAATGTTGAAGTTTTTGGTGATATTTTTAGGCCAGTGACCTTGAAGAAATAGACCAAGGTCACCTTTAGGCACGTCATTTGTAGGCCTTGATGAGATAAAGCAAAATGTCGAAATTTTTGGTGATATGTTTAGGCCAGTGACCTTGAAAAAAATAGGCCAAGGTCACCTTTAGGCACGTCATTTGTAGGACTTTATGAGTTGCATGTCCAGTAAAAATTAGGAGCCTGTAACTGAAATAGTTGATGAGATAACGCAAAATGTCAAAATTTTTGGTGATATTTTTAGGCCAGTGACCTTGAAAAATAGGCCAAAGTCACCTTTAGGCATGTCATTTGTAGGCCTTTATGAGATGCATGTCCAGTAAAAATTAGGAGCCTGTAACTGAAACAGTTGATGAGATAAAGCAAACTGTCAAAGTTTTTGGTGATATTTTTAGGCCAGTGACCTTGAAAAATAGGGCGAGGTCACCTTTAGGCACATCTTTTGTAGGCCTTCATGAGATGTGTGTCCAGTGAAAATTAGGAGCCCGTAACTGATATAGTTGATGAGATAAAGCAAAATGTAGAAGTCTTTGGTGATATTTTAGGCCAGTGACCTTAGAAAAATAGTGCAAGGTCACCTTTAGGCACGTCATTTGTAGGACTTGAGATGCATGTCCAGTGAAAATTAGGAGCCTGTAACTGAAATAGTTGATGAGATAAAGCAAAATGTCAAAGTTTTTGGTGATATTTTTTTTGGCCAGTGACCTTGAAAAAATAGGCCAGGGTCACCTTTAAGCAAGTCATTTGTAGGCCTTTATGAGATGCATGTCCAGTAAAAATTAGGAGCCTGTAACTGAAACAGTTGATGAGATAAAGCAAAATGCCAAAGTTTTTGGTGATATTTTTAGGTCAGTTACCTTGAAAAAATAAGCCAAGGTCAACTTTACGCACGTCATTTGTAGGGCTTTATGAGATACATGTCCAGTAAATATTAGGAGCCTGTAACTGAAATAGTTGATGAGATAAAGCAAAATTTGTTGAAGGACGCATGCACGCACACACGCTCGCACGCACGGATGGAGCCCGATACCATAGCTCCCGCACCGTGAGCGGCGGGAGCTTACAAGTTTTTTAAAATCTATTTTATCAGATTCGTAAAATGCCTATATCTATCATGTGTATTTTTTAGATAAAATAATTCATTCAACTACATTTTTCAAAAATATTTTACCTCTGAATGGGCTTATCTGTCTGCAATTGGCATGAAAGGTATGGTATCGTTCGTGCTGTAATCTGTTGGTTTAGCTGAAGTCCCCCAATTGCAAACATTCTTCGATAATCCAGGCTGATCGGCACCATTTCTTGATTTGTTGAATGTCAATCCTATGGGTTAGTTGGACCAACGATGAGCTACAGATCTGTAATTTATCAAATCATTACAGAACATGCACAGGGCCTTTGCAGCCAAGTCCATTTTCTTCACAAAACCTGACAGTGTTTCCACAATAGTTTGAGTGCTTTTGCCAATTTTAACATCCAACGTGACTTTTTTTTTTTATCCACTTGAACTTGTTTTTAACGGCCTTATCAATCTCTATCAATCTACTATACGCGATTCCTCATCTTTACCTTTCAGCACATTTATCGTGTTTCGCGAACTATGTGCTCCGCCATTGTCTGCATTTGCACGTATGAAATTATACAATGCCCGGCCAAAAAAAAGTCGCGCACTCAAATATTTAATTGGAACCCCTGTAGCTTTGATTACTGTGCATATTCGTCTTGTCCTTGTTTTGACAACTATACGCAATGCCAGAACATTTATTTTCGATCAGAAATGCCATAATTTTTGGCCGAGATCTTGTCTTCTCGACATAATGGTTGAACCACTCGGTGGTCTTTCTTGAGCACATCCCAATAACTTTTAATGTGTTTAAGGTCAGGACTTTGTGCTGGCAAATTGGTTTGTGAAAATGATTCCTCATACTTGTTTTTGTCATTCATGGTTTTCTTTGCTAAATACAGGCCAATAACTTGCCCGTTCTGAAATACTGTAACATCTTTTCCACCATCAAAGGATGTGTCTTCCGACATGATTTTTTAAGAAATGAGTAGCGACGCGCTTCATCAGTAAGGGTAAAAATGATTATTGCCAGCTGAAACATATTAATAACCACAATAATGATCCAATTATAGAATTAGTTCATTAATTTCCAAACGGTGACTTTTTTTTTGGCCAGGCAGTGTATAAGGTCACTTTTGATTTTTTTTACTTCCCACAAATATGTCCAGTCATTGCCCGTATTACTAAATGCGAAAAACTTGCTAAATATGCCTCATATCGGTTTACTTTAGCGCTCAATTCCGCGGGAATGAAAATTGGAGGTGAACTGTTGCACACGCTCACCTGTTAGTGTCCGCGTAGTTGTAGACCCCACTATATACCCATTACATTTTCTCATCATATTTAGACGATAGGAGAACGACCAAAAATGATTTAAAAACGCGGAAATCCGCAGATCGGCGGAACATTGTCATCCCTGCTATTATTTCCACGCAAGTTATCGTCAGGAGCTATGTCCGATGTCATGTCATAGTTAGTGCTATTACTTCCATGCAAGTTTTCATCAGGAGCTATGTCCAGTGTTATTTCAGGGTCAACATAACTATCAACAGCATGGTTCAACACATCTAATGCCTGTAACAAGCCTCCAAAGACATCGTCCTGTGCAGATTCACCAGCTGTATGTGCTTTAAAAATACCGCTATTAATATCACCGATCATTTGTAATAGATGCGGATTAACAACATTATCTTGAGGCTGTTGCAAATTGTCAGAGTTAGAATTCAACATCCGATTTCTTGCATCATTGTTACCCTCTGATTCAGAGTCCGGGCTCCGGAGTCGCTTCAGTGCCATTGATGATTTGTTCCAAAGACCTCACCAATCGCTCAAGACAACACAGCTCACGACGAATTTGATCAAGCGTCGCTGCAATTCTTGTTGATTGAGCTTTCTTCCGTCTTTGCTCCCCGAAGTCAGTCTACGTGGATCCATGTTTGAACCGTGAGGCCTCAGATGTTTCAGCTACACGCGCCCCCTGGAGGATGTCTTCGCCTAATTCAATGGCCAACAGCTCAGAGATGCTGTCTTCTATTATACATAAGCACACACACACACACACACACACAAACAAAAAGAATTACGGTCATTTTGTTTGAATATATTTTTTACCTTATATGGAACAATCGCACATACAAGCGCACGCACTCACACACACACACAAAAATTATGGTAATTTTGTTTGAATACATTTTTTTACCTTATATGACACAATCTCCAAAGACTCACCGCGTGTCACAGTGGGCTGTTGAGTATGCGGGTCCTCCTGAAGTCCACTGTCTGCTTGTCTTTCGGGAGCTTTAAAAATAAAACATCAAAAATTAACAAGACATTTTTTAAAATTATGGTTAATCAAGAAAATTAAATCACTTACTTTTAAGGTCTGGTACATCTCTATCGAATGGAGCATGTACTTGTGCGGTAACTGAAAGAGTTGACCGCAAAGTACGCTCTGGTGATCTTTCAAAACCTAAAAAATAAACGCAAAAAGTTTGAAAATAAAAAGCTCTCCAGCCAGCGACTGTTCACGCAAGCATATATGGAGCACTTACTTTGGTCTTGAAAGTAATTTTCTAAAGTTTCAAGATCTCTAGGGTCGGCCGCCACATCGGGTGTGTTTTCCGCAGGGCCTGAGGTTAAAATTTCTTCAATATCTGAAAACAAATGACAAACCAGGAGATTACGAAGTTACTATTATGAAGTTAATCGTAAAATATAAATAGTAGCAATATTTTACGAACCTTCCAAGTCGAGCGAAGCTTGATATTCTTCGATGGAGCGATAATAGGATATTTCTTCTGAAGCTTGGACGGGTGTTGTGATGAGTCAGAACTATGGTGGCCCTGAAGTGCAAAACGCAAATGCAAAAACCGAAACACAACGGCAATTCCAAAGCATAACTGCGAAAACCAAAACGCAACTGCAAAAAACAAAACGCAACAGCAAAAAGCTAAACGAAACTGCAGAAACCAAAACGCCACGGCAAAAATGACAACACATGAACAAATTATAGAACACAACTGCAAATAACAAAACGCATCGGCAAAGCTGACAATGCAACGACAATTCAGAAAACACAACACATTAACTCAAAACAGAAATGGTGGTTTCTACTAGGTTTCTACGGTACTTTCCACAGTCAAAAAACAACTTCTGTCGTAGCTATGGATCCATTGGAGATTGGACGGTGGACGGATATGCTCTTTTGGCGCAAGAAGGTAATAAGAAGTGACTGTGATAAGAAAGAATAAGGAGTGACTATAATGTTTTGCTGTAACTGCGGACAGAAAATAAATGAGGTCAGAGCCCGAATTACAGCTTTAATTGCGGGACAAAGCTCAGGGATCCTAGGGAAAATGATTTTGACCCAGCACCTTCTGGTAAGTCGTGAAGTAACACATTATGAGATGTTGTTTAATGTTAACGTTACCAACATGCTAGTGACCAGCTCGAAGGTTAGTAAGCACTGATGTTTACAAGCATCTCATATAAAGTTAACAGGTTAGCCAAGTTATTAGGGCCCGAGCCGACTGCAAGTCGTCTGCGGAGGACCCTACTGAAATCGCGCTGTTTATTATTATTATTATTATTATTAGGGCCCGGGCTGACTGAAAGTCGTCCGAGGACCCTATTGAAATCGCGCTGTTTATTTTTATTAGGGCCCGAGCGACGACTGCAAGTCGTCCGCGGAGGACCCTATTGAAATCGCGCTGTTTATTTTTATTAGGGCCCGAGCGACGACTGCAAGTCGTCCACGGAGGACCCTATTGAAATCGCACTGTTTATTATTATTATTATTATTATTCCTCCGACATTTCATGCCCCAATTTTGCCCCTTTCCCAATGGTGAAAACGCGTCTAACTTTCCACATTCGTCCGGCCACATCCGAAATTCGATATTTTTGTGCGCTCGCATGTGATCGACGTGAATTGCCGAAATAGCACCCCCTAAACACGTTTCAAAATTCCCATAGGGAAATTCGGTTACTTTCTCGTAGGCAGTCAAATTTCGGCAGACTTATGTATCATACCCAGATATACAAAAAATTTCATTGGAGCCACACGCTAAACGCAAAAGGAATTCGGCCATTTTGATTTGAATTTTTGCATTTTAGAACAAACTCCTCCTAGGGATTTCGCCAGATCTACTTCAAATTTGGTACAGATCATTCAGAGACCAAGCTGATCAAAAGTTGTGCTCTGCATGTCTGTAGGTCAAAGGGCGTGGCTGCTAGGGCATGACAAAGTTTGGCGACTTGCAAAAAAAATTTCAAAATGCTATCATGCCCACATACTTGATCGTAGCAGCTTTAAACTTGCTGGACATGATGATGGCTCCACCCTGAATGCCCGAATTTATTCACTTCCCACTTTACTCATAGCGCCCCCCTGTGGTAACAGGAAGTGACCAGTTTTTACTTTCACTTATACTGATAACACATAGTTGAACCCATCAACTTCATTCAACTTCTAAAACATGCAAAACAAGTTGGTGAAGCTAAATTATGAATGCTGTGAATCAACGAGTAATGGCGTCCGTGTGGCGATGCGGCGACTATGGATCCCTCGCCATGAAAATACGTTTGGGTTTTTGATGTCTTTAATGAACTTGTATAATCATGAAAATTAATACACAGGTCAAGGGTGGCGAGCTCTTACAATTCAATTCAATTCAATTCAATTCAATTCAATTCAAAACAACTTTATTTGTCCCCAAGGGGCAATTCAGTTCAACGGTTCACCAAGGCAACACATGTCCACACACAATCATACATCCATATCAGCATAGTTAGTAGTCAATGAGGCCTCATGGAGACAAAGGAAGTGCACAGCGATAATGTAGTCAATGATACTACAGGAGACGTGTGCACAAGTACCCAAAATACATACACACACAATAAAAAAAATAAATAAATAATAAGAAACTAAAATAGAATAAGTCAGCAATAACTCCATCAGAATAAAATAAATTCCAAGTTAAGCCAAATTCCATAAACTAGGATCAAGATTTAAAAGACTGATAGCAGACGGGATAAAAGACCTGGAAAAGCGGTTCGTTGTCCTAGGTGGAGCTCTAAAGCGACGCCCTGAGGGCATAAGCGAAAACTCTATAGACAGTATGTGGTCATGCTGATCAATAATTGCTTTAGCTTTTTTTGACCATGCGTTTGTCCCAAAGGGAATTCAAGTCTTCCTGCTTCACACCTATGATCTTAGAACAGGTCTTCACAATACTATTTAGGCGGTTCTTATCTTTTACACCCAGGCCGTTGAACCAACAGATAAAACGAAAAGTCAGCAGGCTTTCAATAAAGGACTTGTAAAATAGACACTGAATCTTCTTACTGACGTTGAAGGAGCTCAACTTCCTAAGTAAATAAATCCTCTGTTGACCCTTTTTTACAATAGTGTCTGTGTTAACCTCAAATTTTAACTCTGAGTCAAATGTTGTTCCTAAGTAATTATAGGAATCAACAATCTCCACCTCCCTACCATGAATAAAATGAGCAACAGGCTCAGTACGATTCTTGCCAAAATCGATAATAAGCTCCTTAGTTTTTGACACATTAAGGTCCAGATAGTTATCGTCACACCAGCTGATGAAGGCAGGGAGAGCACTGCCGTGACCTGCAGCTGGACCATGGAGAAGAGAGAGAAGAACAGTGTCATCGGAAAATTTGACTTAAAAGCTGTCCTCTTTGACAGACCTGCAGCTGTCAGTGTATAAAATAAAAAGGAGGGGAGAAAGAACACACCCTTGGGGGGAGCCTGTGTTAGATGTCATTACATCTGACATGACTCCATTTACTAAAACACGCTGTTTCCTCTCTGTTAAAAAGTGAAGAATCAATAGTAAAAGCTGGTGAGGTAGGTTAAAGAACACACTAAGGTGATCAATTAAAATGTGCGGTTGCATCTTGTTAAAGGCCAATGAGAAGTCGGCAAACAGAAGTCTCACGTGAGAGTTAGGTTTTTCAAGATGCTTATAAATCTTATTGAGGATGAAAAGTTTGGCATCATCCACCCCCCTCCCAGCCTGATAAGCAAATTGCAAGGGGTCCAGTTTACCAGCAACCCAGGACCCAATCTCATCCTTTAAGATTCGCTCAAAATGCTTCATGACTAGAGAAGTCAAGGCGACGGGCCTAAAGTCATTTAAATCCCTAGCCTTTTTTAAT
Organism: Gymnothorax javanicus; assembly: GCA_029692085.1. NCBI lineage: Eukaryota > Metazoa > Chordata > Actinopteri > Anguilliformes > Muraenidae > Gymnothorax > Gymnothorax javanicus. Next base: position 69,929,244 of record CM056199.1, read on the forward strand.
TTGGGGATAGGAATTAATGTAGAAGTGTTCCTATTTGGGGATAGGAATGTGTTGGCAACACACAGCCATCTGCACATAACTGGAAGATTCTTGAGAAGACTCCACTGAGCTGATCGGCACAGTGATGTAAAGTCCGCCCACAAATGGCATCCGGGCCTGCAGCTTTCCTAGTATTGGTTTTTTCTTAAATAAGGCTGCAACATGCTCTTGTGATATCACTAAGGAGTTGTGGTGCACAAGAGAATTCCTAACTCTAGAGACATCATGACCGATATCAGACCTTTCAAAACGAGAAAAGAAAGAGTTACAACAGTTGGGTAGATCAGCATCAGCCACCCCAATAATTCTAATGGGGTCCTTAGCTGCACTAGTATGGTGATCAATAGATGCCATTGCCTTGATACCCTGCCATGCAGCCCTCATATTATTGCTGCTGAATTGCATTTCTATTTCCTTTTTATACTCCGTTTTGGCTTTGCAAATTTCACTTCTAACTTCCCTATCAACATTTTTCTTCTCCAAAGGATTCCCTGAGTAAAATGTCCTTTTCTTTTTGTTAAGCACCGATTTAAGCTTTTTTGTTACCCAAGGTTTATTATTACAAAACCCAAAACCAGTGAAGTTGGCACGTTATGTAAATCGTAGATAAAAACAGAATACAATGATTTGCAAATCCTTTTCAACTTATATTCAATTGAATACACTGCAAAGACAAGATGTTTAATGTTCAAACTGAGAAACTTTATTTTTTTTTGCAAATAATCATTAACTTAGAATTTAAAGGCAGCAACACATTGCAAAAAAAAAAAAGCTGGCACAGGGGCCTTTTTTACCACTGTGTTACATCACCTTTCCTTTTCACGACACTCAGTAAACGTTTGGGAACTGAGGAGACCAATTTTTGAAACTTTTCAGGTGGAACTCTTTCCCATTCTTGCTTGATGTACAGCTTAAGTTGTTCAACAGTCCGGGGTCTCCGTTGTCGTATTTTACGCTTCATAATGCGCCACACATTTTCAATGGGAGACAGGTCTGGACTACAGGCAGGCCAGTCTAGTACACGCACTCTTTTACTACGGAGCCATGCTGTTGTAACACGTGCAGAATGTGGCTCGGCCTTGTCTTGCTGAAATAAGCAGGGGCGTCCATGAAAAAGACGTTGCTTGGATGGCAACATATGTTGCTCCAAAACCTGTATGTACCTTTCAGCATTAATGGTGCCTTCACATATGTGTAAGTTGCCCATGCCTTGGGCACTAATACACCCCTATACCATCACAGATGCTGGCTTTTGAACTTTGCGCCTATAACAGTCCGGATGGTTCTTTTCCTCTTTGGTCCGGAGGACACGACGTCCACAGTTTCCAAAAGCAATTTGAAATGTGGACTCGTCAGACCACAGAACACTTTTCCACTTTGCATCAGTCCATCTTAGATGAGCTTGGGCCCAGCGAAGCCGGCGGCGTTTCTGGGTGCTGTTGATAAATGGCTTTCGCTTTGCATTGTAGAGTTTTAACTTGCACTTGCAGATGTAGCGACGAACTGTAGTTACTGACAGTGGTTTTCTGAAGTGTTCCTGAGCCCATGTGGTGATGTCTTTTACACACTGATGTCGGTTTTTGATGCAGTACCGCCTGAGGGATCGAAGGTCACGGGCATTCAATGTTGGTTTTCGGCCTTGTCGCTTACGTGCAGTGATTTCTCCAGATTCTCTGAACCTTTTGACGATATTACGGACCGTAGATGATGAAATCCCTAAATTTCTTGCAATAGCTCGTTGAGGAATGTTGTTTTTAAACTGTTCGACAATCAGCTCACGCATTTGTTCACTAAGTGGTGACCCTCGCCCCATCCTTGTTTGTGAATGACTGAGCATTTCAGGAAGCTGCTTTTATACCCAATCATGGCACCCACCTGTTCCCAATTAGCCCGTTCACCTGTGGATGTTCCAAATAAGTGTTTGATGAGCATTCCTCAACTCTCTCAGTCTTTTTTTTTTCACTTGTGCCAGCTTTTTTGAAACATGTTGCAGGCATCAAATTCCAAATGAGCTAATATTTGCAAAAAATTACAAAGTTTACCTGTTCGAACATTAAGTAACTTGTCTTTGCAGTGTATTCAATTGAATATAGGTTGAAAAGGATTTGCAAATCATTGTATTCTGTTTTTATTTACGATTTACACAACGTGCCAACTTCACTGGTTTTGGGTTTTGTAGGATATATAATGACCTTTTTGGTGGATATCGTTGAGTCTACACAAAAAGCAATATAGGATGACACTACATCAGAGACTTCATCAATATTATTAACATCACAGGTGTCGAAGAAGCAGTCCCAATCATTACAGTCCAAACAAGCTTTAAGAGATAAGACAGCATCCTCGGACCAAGTTTTAACTATCTTCTCAGTGCGCTCTTGGCGCCTGAAGCAAGGCTTGTAGGTGGGCATTAGGTAAACACCATTATGGTACGACGCCCCAAAGACGGCATTGAAAAGATTTGTAGGCGCCGCCCACCGAGCCATAACACAAGTCCAGCATAGAGTTCCTCTTAGTTCTTGCACAAGTTACATATTGTTCATATGTCTTGAAGGACTTTTCCAGGGAGCAGTGATTAAAATCCCCCAGTATGAATTTTGGCGCTTCTGCACAGATTGAGTCAAGCCTGTGAGTAACGCCAGCGATCAGCTGTGTGGCCGTAGTAGCGTTTGCCTTTGGATGAATGTAAACAATAGTGAAGAAGAGTTGCTGAAACTCACGGGGCAGGTAGTGTGGACGAAGAGATACGGACAACAGTTCAATGTCAGGTGTACAGAGTGTCTCTCGGACAACAACAGTGTTGCAGTACCTCCGATTGACGACAGACATACGCCTCCTCCCGGCTCTTCCCGTAATGTCAGGCAACCGATCCAGCCAAGTGGGCTTCCAAACCCGCTTATCGTGAGATCCTCGCGTCGATCCGAGTCACTGAGCCATGTTTCAGTGAAAGCCAAAAGACAGGTTTCTCCTATTTCCGCTTATATTTGGCCCAAGCTTCCAACTCGTCTACTTTATTTCTAATAGACTGTACGTTGGCAAATAATATTGTGGGCAGCGGGGAGCCTGCGCCGGGTTGTCGAGGCTGAGATTTCTCAGTCTCCTCCGTATTCTTATTCCACGTTTCGGCGGAGTCTCGAGGAGGAAATGTCTTTTTGAGCTGCGTGGTACGAACAGCTCAGCCGGTAATCCAGTTGGCACATTTCCAGCAGTAGGTGAAAACCGCAGTGAGAGGAGCAGCTCCCGCTGAGCGAGCCCCGACTCGGCCACCATCCACACCGTCCACCTCATGCAACAAGAACGCCAGTGAGAGCGCGCTTCATTTAATAAAAACGCCAGCAGAGCTGTGTAGAATAGCCGAAAGTCCACATGATGCCTCCTTGACAACCAATCTTTCATTCAGCAGCGATAACAACGGTGCAAAACGCATTGAAAAACGTAACAAACAGCACACAGGCTGAACTTCCGAATTAATTCACTTGCCACTTTACTTATAGCAACCCCCTGTGGTAACAGGAAGTGAACAGTTTTTACTTTCACTTGTACTGATGACACATACTTGAACCCATCAACTTCATTCAACTTCTACAACATGCGGAACAAGTTGGTGAGGCTACATTATGAATGCTGTGAAGCTACGAGTAATAGCGTCTGTGTGGTAACGCAGCGACTATGGATCCCTCGCCATGAAAATACGTTTGGGTTTTTGATGTCTTTAATGAACTCATATCATCTTGAAAATTCATACACAAGTCAAGGGTGGCGAGTTCTTACATCTGATAGGGGCGTTGCCCATAAGGGGAGCAAAATGCCTCTATAGCGCCCCCTTGAAATTTTCAAAAACCCCTCCCCATTGTGGTTTTTTTGGAATAGGACAATGAAAATTGGTACACATGTATGTTGCCTAGACGCACAAAAAAGTGACTTACCCCATTCGTCTACTCCAAACAGGAAGTTGGTCATTTACATTTTAACGTGTCATTTTGGCTTGATTTCCACACAATGTATTTTAACGAACTCCTCCTAGAGATTTTGTCCAATCAACCTCAGATTTATTACAGATCATCAAGAGACCATGCTGATCAAAAGTTGGGCTCTGCATGTCTGTAGGTCAGTGGGCGTGGCCGCTATGGCGTCCCCATTTCTGATGCCTCGGCATGCATATTCGAGCAGCTCTCTCTCCCTCATACTTCATCCAAACGGCTTCAGCATTACCGTACATGATAAGAGCCCCGCCCTGAATGCCTCCATATGCTCGTAGGCAATCTCGATCATGGCGCCCCCTTCTGGAAACAGGAAATACCATATTTTACTTTGACATTGGCCCATTTGCTCAAAACTTCACATTTGTCCTCAGGGTCTGCCCCTGAATGCACCTGCCTATGTTTGGTTATGCTCCAAGCACCCCCTGGTGGATGAACTATCAACTTGTCATAACTCCTTTGTGCTTTGTCCGATTCGCTCAAAAATTTATCACAGGTTGGTGCCTGTACTTAACCTGTCCAATGGTTGTAAGTGCACACCTGCACCCGTCAGGATCTCACCACTACCCCCGAACGTGCACAAGGGTGCGAGGGCCCGTTCAACGCTGCTTGCAGCTTTAATTTATATAGCACTCCAAAGTGCTTTATTGTCACAGCAAGATTAAAAACGAGATTGATACCTTTCTCAAGAGGTGGAAGCGGGGAGACAGATTGAAAAAAAAAATTTGTTAAATTAGGCGAGGTAAGTAAGCTTGACAGGCATCAGTCTTTATTTGGCTACCCTCTCAAAGGCAGCCGCCAGTCATATTGCCAAAAATAAGGCCTTAATTACACTTATCAGGACTTAATTTTTGTGATGAGGTCTTATATATTTTGAATTGTGGATTGTATTGATTTATTTAAATGTCTCTGGTGTCGCCTGTCCACAAATGTTCTAATCTAGAATATTACTTAGGCTATGCGCCAACATAAAGGCACCAGTTTTAAAAAGTTGTCGAAAAGACATCTAGGTTCAGCTCGTCAGTAGCAGGCGCCCATAGCCCAGTTCTGTTCATGGAGTACTATAATGTTGGGCTCTAACATATTTCTTGTTTGTTTATAGCAACACACTCAAGGGCTACAGCATTACCCAAGGCAACAACCCCGTTTCCAAACCTCGGGACTTTTCTCGATCATCGGAAAAGGAAGGCGGAGGAGAGGATGATGTTCACCAGTGGCAAGATGCACAAGAAAACCGCAAAAAGAAATGTCCAGGTTAGTAGATTATGTTTCTGAGTTCGGGGCTTGGTGATAGGTTGATAGTCTATCTTTCTTCTTTTTTAAATGTGCCCTTCAGGTATGGTATGTTCTAAAGACATTTTCCGAATCCTGGGTTGTCGTATATGTGTATTTCAAATAAAAAACGCTTGATTTTGGGCATGCGTTTTTCTCAAATACCAATTGCTGTGACGTATCCCCATTTTAAGTTCCTTTTTTTGCTTTTGCAGATAAACATAGGCTTCATGGACATTGACAGAGGTGGACTTAAGCCTCAACGTGGAAAAGGCATCCCATTATCCACGGATCCTGATGTTAATGCAGCGAGTTTGCTGGAGCAGGCAACAAAAAAAATGAAGGTCTTCAATCAAGGTTTCGCAGAAGGACCCTGCTCTGTTGCTGTACCCTGATGGGTCAGAAGTTGTGAATGTTCCAGGGACAGACAACAGGATTTACCCTATCGCACAATAAATCTGCGATAGGAAAGTCATATCAGAGGATTACCCTGTTTATTTGTCTGAGAACAACTTTTGAAGAAGGTAAGCACTGTAGCTCTACGTCAAGTGGAAAGTGTCTTTGATTTGCGATACAGGGACAAAGATCCATAGGGACTTGGTGTATTTGTCTGGCTTGCTGAGAGACGGAGAGATTTAGTTTCAGTATATGGTTTTGAAAAGGTTAAGTGTGGTCATCAAAACAAATATGCATTTTAAATTGATTGCAGCTGAGCTATAACTCAACATTGCTTTGTGTTGGGGTTTTGCAGTTGGAAAATTGTCAGACTTGTCTGATTCAGACAATGAAAATGTGATCCGTACTCCAGAAAGCTTTGACTACGATCTGGATGACACCCTGGTGGGTACAACTAATACATTTTTGGGTTATCTGTTGTGGGTTAATAAGTTGTCAGTCATTTTTTACCATCTTCTTTTTAATGCATTAATTTTCGAATCAAGTATTTATTTGCATTCAAATATTTTGTATCCTTAATACAGCCAGTTCAACGTCCTTGTGGCAGCACTCCAAAGCAAAAAGAGCCACAAACAATGTAGGTGTCATTTGCCTTTCATGATGTGTGTGTGTGTGTGTGTGTGTGTGTGTGTGTGTGGGGGTACAGTTTTCCTTTTCTACTCCAGTGTGCTTGGTTTTTGCACAACTAAAAGTAATTTGCTCAGAAAACTATGATGCTGTTTGTTGCCCCTACAGGAACGATGCTGGTTTTCCAGAACAACCGGTAATGTGACAGTTTCAATATTGGCAGTGATTTCCCCATGAGTTTTATATATGAATTACATTATTGTAACCAGATATTTGGTATTTTGTATTTAATAATATTTAGCTATAAGAAAACAAAACAGGAAATGTTTCTGTCATTGAACAATTTTTTTCTTCATATTTGATGTCTAGGGTATTATTTCTCTTCTTTCCTTGAGTTAAGAGGCACTTTTTTTAAGAGCAGCATAGTTTTGGCATAAGGTGAAAACTCACCATCTCCAAATTTGTTCATATTTCACAGTTTTGAAGTTCTGTATATAAAGAAGCAAACTCACCCATCTTTACACTGATTAACCCCTCCTGTGCCGGCTGGGCCACGCCCATTTTTTGTGTAATTTAATAACCTAAGCATTTTGATAGTATTGATTTCGAAACAGAACTGTTTTCCCATAGTTTTCACTGTTACAGGTCACTACCATGGTTAAGGTGTGTCATCTCCACCAATAATATGTGTGGGCAAGTGTTTGTTTGATGGTAGTGCCACCTGGATTGCCAAGAAATACAAATTCCGCAGACTGTTCAAAGGCTTGTACATTCAGACAGAATTGAGTGCCCATGTAACGACTATTCTTCAATTAGAAAGGGTCCCTAAACAATAATAATCAAGAAGTACTTCGGGCCTTCCATTCTGCAAGTAGAAAAAGGGTCTGGCACCCTTTTCCAGCTGATGGAAGAAGACCGTTTTCAAGAGTAGCCCTGTACGTGACCTGGTTCATTCGCCCTTCGCACAATTGCATTTGCCCTGTTCCACCCACGCTGAAACAACCCCAGATCATCACTGATCCACCCCCATGTTTCACCGTTTTACTGCTTGACTGTCTTGCCCCTACAGTAAAACATGGGGGTGGATCAGTGATGATCTGGGGTTGTTTCAGTATGGGTGGAACAGGGCAAATGCAATTGTGTGAAATGCGAATGAACCAGGTCACGTACAGGGCTACTCTTGAGGACGGTCTTCTTCCATCAGCTGGAAAACTCTTTCCTGCCTCGAATGACTGGATTTTCCAACAAGACAATGCCCCTTGCTACACGGCAAGGTCAGTTAAGCCTGGATGGAGAAGCAGAACATTCGAACCATGCCTTGGCCTGCTTAAGGACCAGAACTAAATCCAATTGAAAACCTGCGGAAAAACATCAAACTCAAAATGGAGAACCACAAGCCCAAAAAACAAAGCAAATTTGCTTGAATTTTTGCAACAGGAATGGGCTGCTGTGACAGCAGAACAATGTCAGAAGCTGGTGGAGAGCATGCCAAGACGCATGGCTGCAGTCATCAAAAACAATGGTTATGCAATCAAGTACTAACTCCTGTGTGTATCATGTGACTAAAACAGACAGAAAAGAAAACATGGAATGTCCAAAAGCACTGTTTTTGGCATTACAATCCCATAGCTATTGAAAGAACTTAAGTAATTTTGGTTATTATCAAGAAAACCATGGAAAATGGCTAGATACCAGCGCGTAAATTAAACTCATATGAGCCATTTTTGTTATTATATTTTCCAAACAAATGTACCTTTAGTTGTACCAGGCATTAAAATGAACAAGAAATTGAAGAAAACAAGGGTGGTCTAATAATTTTTTCCATGACTGTAAGTTGTCAGAAAAATCTCAGTTTATGTCTGAAATGTGTAATATTTTTGATGGCATCTTTTAACAAGACTGAATTTTAGTACTCTCCAATTAAGTCTTGCTTTTAGGCAAAACAATGAAAGGTACAATCTGAAGCTTGTAATTTGTTAAGCATTTTGCGACTGGCATCGGGTTTACATTCCTGGAAGCATTTCTTCCAAATAATTCTTTAAGTCCAATCTAAAAAGTCATTGAGAGTGTATTTTCTTATTAGTTGGAGTTTGAATTTGCAAGGAAACACATTTCAATATTGCCAAAGTAAGCTACAATGCCTCATGTTTGTTTGTACAAGGCAGATAACTTCTATATTTGTGGTGAAGTGACTTTTGCATCGCAAAAGCGCAGTATAACTGCTGTGGTTAAGAAAGCCTACCACCTATACTCTGGATGCAAAATTGGAAATCAGGACAAGAGCTGAGCTCCACACATATGCTGCAACACTTGTGCAACTAATCTTCGCTAGTGGTTGAATAGGAAAAGGAAATCAATGCCTTTTGCTGCGCCAATGATATTTCTGTAATTCTGTGGCTATTTATTATGTATGCAAGCCAGAAGTAGTTTGACTGTTACTATTATCTACACAATATACATAGTTGTAAAATGTAAAATATTAAATTTCATAGAAACCAGAGCCAATCATTAATTTTGGTTGTAATTTTTGAATTCAGCACTACAAAATCAACATTAACAGGGCCGGCTCTAGCTCTTTGGTTGCCCTAGGCGAGATTGAGTTTTGCCGCCCCCCCACCTCCTTTCCCATAACAAGCGTTGCCCTGATAATTGACATTACTGTACTTAACATCACTGAAGACACATATTAACTGCTTTACTTTGGATAGCAGTTTTTTCACCCACTTATAGTTCTAGTATACTACTTTGCAATTAAACAATGTGTGATACATGGACAATAAACGACAGAAAAGTTTCAGACTCCAACACTTCAACAAGCAAATTATGACTTGAAGAATCAACCTAAAAAATTGCACATACAGAAATGCTACAAAGAATGTTGAAGGATAATTAACAAATTATGATACTATGGGCAAGTATATTGAGCAGTTTGCACATCAGGTTTTAGCTGAGGAGTTTTACCCTGGCAGCTCCTGAAAAACAGGGATTGGAGTGAACTCGTCCATATTTAAACTGTGTTCCAGCTCGGCTTGCTTGTGAATATTCAATAACTGATCCGGGTGTGCTATCTAGTGATGGAATATTGTAACTGCGTGCATAAATTTGCAGCTCCATGTCCGCTGGCAGACACATCTGCACAAAGTGGTTAAGATGCCTTGCCGAGCACTGCTGTTCTTCTCGAACGCGCCACATCCAGATAATCCGTAAATGATCAATTAAGTTCAAATTTTAATTTGAAACGAGTAATTAAGTTGCCAGTGTCAAAGTAACGAAGTGAAAGTATACTTTTTATCGTTTAAAGGTAGTAGAGTAAAAGTCCCGGTTAAAAAAAAATCTTAAGTAAAGTACAAATCCTCCAAAAAAAACGAGAAAAAAAAAACTACTGTACTGTGGCGAAGTACATGTACTTCGTTACTATGCACCTTTGAAAACGGGAGTATCATGCATCTCTCTCTCTCTCTCTCACCCACACACACATACACACACACACACGATTTGCTGAATAAACGGGCACAGTGAGGGGAAAAATAGGTGGGGGAAAAAAACGCATATTCTGGGACAATTAACCGAGGTCCAGACCTCGGTGTCCTCAATGGTGGTTATGGCCATGATTTTAGTAAAGTTATATAGTTATCAGTGAAGTTACTTTAGCTAGCAATACGTACCAGCAAGCTAGCAAAGCAACAGTTGCTAGCTAGCAATAGCTGAGTGGCAGCAATGAAACGTCCAATATTAGGTAATGCACAATACTATTTCATTTGACACTATAATGGCTGAGATGAGACTTATCTCTATACTGGGCTTTCTTTTCCTCTTCTTCTTTTCTCTGTTTTCATCCCTGCGCACCAGAGGGTTTAGCCCTCTTCACTTTGAGAATCAACGTTAAGCTGATCAATGCAGGTATTACTTATTGTGCAGGTATTACTTATGGTGGGAAAGTAGGATCTGTAGCCGTTTAGAATAATTACACTGCGGTGGTCCCAGGATACGTTTTATGGCATCATACTTTTGGAACAATTGGCTGGCCTGGAATACAATATTGCTTAAATTAACCCAATCTGTTGTTGTTTAAAAGAATAATGACACCCCATTAGTCTAAACTTTAACCGTGGTGCCTGAAAGCCTAATAATGAAACGTCCTGAGACCTATGACCTCAGAGAACAATATCACACCCATAGTTGCGCACATTCTCATACCCTTCAAAACTGAGACTACCAACCAGCACATTCCCATGCCCCTTTTAGAATAATATCTCATCCCATGTTGGCTCTTTCACCTTTGTGAGTCCCCATACCTTCAGAAACTTAGGAATGTGAATACCCAGTGACCTTGACCTTCTCAAACCTTTTTAAATTCAGATTGTGAATGCTGCAGATGTCCTTTTCAAAAATAATTATTCAGCCATGTTGGTGTGCACCCTTTCATATTTCTGAACAATTTCACACACCCCCCCATTCAAAAACTTAACATTGTGAATGTGGGAGATCTATGATCTTCTCACACCTTTTCAAAATCAACTATGTAAAGGCCTAAGACATAGCAATGACTGTCACGAACAATCTCACAAACGCTGGCACCCATACCGTTTAGCCCCGCCCCCCTGGGTAAGTTTCATATACTATTATTATTTTTGACAGAAGATTTTCATTCATCTATTTAATCAATCATTCATTAGTTGCCCCGCAAGCCCCGCCTCACACACACACACACACACACACACACACAGCAAACCCCACCCCCAATGACTGCCACTCACTCACTCTGCCTTTAGAGAGAGAGAGAGAGAAAGAAGAAGACCTACGGAATGAGAAGACTTTGGATAGAGTACACAACCCGTGTGTGACGTCTCGGAATATGAGACTGTCGGCGGACTGGTTACGGTTGAAAAAGAGCAACATTTTGAAAGCGAATATCAAGTAGCATGAGACTTTTTCTCTTGTTATATGAGTGAATACCTTCAACATGTCATGAAATTGCCATAGCGGACCAATTTTATGGGTACTTATTTTCTTTGAATCCCTACTTTAAAACACTATTTTACCAACATGTTGCCAGCAACTTTAAAACACTCTTCGGATTTTAACTCTCTTTCGTTACCCCACGACCAACAAAACGCTTGAAATAAAGTTTTACCACTTATCACATCCACTTCCCAAACCACTCAAATAATACACGTTTAAAAAGCACTAAACAATAATATTGATAATACAATTAAATAAATGCTTTAAAAGGGTTATCCCCAAAAAAAAAAGTAAAAACACGCTAAAATGTATAAAATTAAATCACTCGAGCAAAACGGGGAGGGTGAGAGAGGGGGACTTGGGAATGGTGCTGAATCACGTACACGCAGCCAGGAGAGAGTGAGAGAAGGGTGAGGAGGAGGAGGGGGGCGATACAGAATAAACTATAATAACCTCATTTAAATCTGAACTCATTTGAACTCATCAACTCATCAAAAAGCCATCAATCATTTTTTGACAGGAGGCGAATGATATTATCTTTCTCTGTGGTGGGTCCTGGATGGCGCCATTTCGAGGGGTTCTGCGCCTCTTGGAAGTAGAGCCGTGATGTAGGCTTGTTGATATATCTTTCTGGGCCATCCAGATCAGTCAGTGTCGTGGGAAATCTGGTCCCCCCCCCAAAAAATTGGTTCCCCCAGGTCAAGGGAGTAGGTTTAATCCGAGAGTTGGTCGGGACATATGTAATGCAAGCGTGCACAAGCACGTAAGTTGGAAAAATCTTTGCAATAATTTGAATGCAAATATTACCGTCTCTGTCAACAGTGTTCCTTTCATGTTTTCTATAGTGCTTTATGAGATGCCTCAGTAATTTTCAAAGATAGATGCCATTTTCATAAAATTGTTATTCTATTTTGTATCTAAATACGGTTGATTAGGTTTCTGAATATTACTTGACAAGTGTTATTTATGCTGTTATTTATTCAAACATTTCTAATGAAGCTTAACAATACTGAACAATTGAAAAAACTTTTAACAATTTATAACTAACTTAATTACGTGATATTATGTAGTATTATTACCTCTGCCAACGAAGTTGGGGGCGGAGGTTATGTTTTCGCCCCTGTCTGTTTGTCTGTGTGTCTGTCTGTCTGTTTGTGAACAACATAACTCGAAAAGTCATGCACGGATTCGTCTGAAATTTTGTGGGTGCATTGCTATTACATCAAGGATGGACCGTATCGTTTTTCACTGCAATCAGTGAAACAATATGGCTGCCACAGCAGCCATCTTGAAATCGTATGACATGCGATAACTCAACTTTGCTCCCACTCATGAAGATTTGGATTGTGCTGCCATGGCGGAGGTTTGCACTCTACGAGTGCCTCTAGTTAGCAACTGTTGTAATCATTATATGGAGTTCTAAACTTAGGTTAGTGAACCAGACCATGCCTAAATACGTCACTCCACCTATCCATGTCCTCCAACCATCCTATTTTTACCACCTTTCAACAATCCTCGTCTGTGCTTAAGGCGATATAAAGAAGGCTTAACTTGAAACCGAGAGTTTGTCGGTATTGTAAGAATTTGAGAATGATTTGCCGGATCGGGTGATGATCGATGATGTAACTTACAGGGTGAGGGCATATGAAAGGGCTCCATTAAGGTGTTTTGGAGTCAGGAATACGGTCACGTAGCAGCAGTGCGCATGAAAAGAGAGTTCAGGTGTAGAGGATGTGGTAAGGAGGGATGTACAGAAAGGACTGTGAATTGCCGGAAGAAAGAGCTGTGTGCTATCACTGTGGGGGAAATCACAAGATGGGTGCAAAGGACTGTGAAAGAAGGAAATTCGAAAATGAGGTGGAGCGGACACGGGTTCAAGACAAAATATCATTTGCGGAAGCCTGTAAGGGTGGAAAGGGGAACGGTTAGGGAAGCAGTAAGCACAGCAGGGATAGTTGGGGCAGAGAATAAAAATAAAAAAGAACTCATTCTGGATAGGAGACGGTTCTTAGCTTTTATAGAGATGGTGTTGAACTCTGCCAGTGAAATAACGCCAAAAACAGAAAGAACTTGAGGCACTCATAGAGTGCAAACCTCCGCCAAGGCAGCACAGTCCAAATCTTCATGAGTGGGAGCAAAGTTGAGTTATCGCGTGTCATACGATTTAAAGATGGCTGCTGTGGCGGCCATATTGTTTCACTGATCGCGGTGAAAATCAATAGGGTCCTTCCTTGATGTAATAGCAATGCACCCACAAAATTTCAGACAAATCTGTGCATCACTTTTTGAGTTATGTTGTTTACAAACAGACAGACAGACAAACCGGCGCAAAAACATAACCTACGCCCCAACTTCGTTGGTGGAGGCAATTAAAATGGTGGTATATGCAGCTCGGGAGTTAGTGGATATAACAGATGCAAAAGGAGAAGATATTCAAGCAATTCTGGGGGAAGTGTTTGGAGGGATCCAGATGATTAGTTGATAGATGAGTGATAAAAGTAAATACTAGAGGCACTCGTAGAGTGCAAACCTCCGCCAAGGCAGCACAGTCCAAATATTCACGAGTGGGAGCAAAGTTGAGTTATCGCATGTCAAACGATTTCAAGATGGCTGCCGTGGCGGCCATATTGTTTCACTGATCGCAGTGAAAATCAATAGGATCCTTTCTTGATGTAATAGCAATGCACTCACAAAATTTCAGACAAATTTGTGTATTACTTTTTGGATTATGTTGTTCGCAGGCAGGCAGACAGACAGACAGACAGACAAACGGGCAAAAACATAAACTCCGCCCCAACTTCGTTGGCGGAGGTAATAAAAGTGAATAGGATTGGGAAGTTTAGTGAGGCTTTTTTTTGCACAATAATGGACCGTAAATAATTATTTTTGAACGCACAGAAGGTGGCAGTAATACACCATTTGGTATGTCAACCACCATAAAACCATAAGAATACTGGTCGGTCTCGTTTGATGTGATCAGCATTCTCCGCGACCAGCATTCTATCGGACCTGGGGCCTCATTTATCATTGTGCATACACCTTTTTTTTACACCCTTTTCCCCCCATTTTGAGCGTACGCACTTTTCTCTGCCAAATTTGGGATCTATCAAACCCAAACCTGACGGGAAAAAGTGCGGACATTTACACCCATTTTGACCATGGCGTACCGTGATTTACACCCTTTTTTGAAGAACAGGAGGAATTGGCCACGAGCTGCTGAGTCAGAGAATTGCAGTGTGCGAGGGAGAGAGGAGCGCGGATTATAACCTATTTAAAAGAACATTCAAAGCCGCAGCAATGTCCGGTTTTCCTAACATAATTGGAGCCATTGACTGCACTCACGTCATGATTAGGGCACCATCGGTGAATTAATTCGTATATGTGAATCGCAAAAAGGTGCATACGATCAATACCCAAATCATATGTGACGCCGCCATGCTCATAACGAATGTAGTGGCACGGTGGCCTGGCTCTAAACATGATTCATTCATCCTGACGCACAGCAGTGTGGGGGCGAGACTGGGGGCAGGCGCTGCGCGTGACGGCTGGCTCCTTGATGAGTGCATGTAGGCTACACAGTATACTCATTCATTGAAAGCTGCTGCTTATAATCATCAATTCAAGGCTGATACTCATCCCATCGTTGTGACTTACAGGTGATAGTGGCTACTTCTTGAGGGAGTGGCTGGTAGTTCCCATCCCGGACCTACAGGATGGCCAGGAAACCCAGTATAATGAGGTCCATGCCCGTGCGCGCTGCATCGTGGAGCGCGCTATCAGGCTCCTAAAAGGCCGTTGGCGCTGCCTGGTTGCGTCGGGTGGTAGGCTCTTCTACCACCAGAAAAAGGTCAGCAGGATCATCTGGGCCTGTGCCATCCTGCACAATGTGGCAGTGAGGCGTGGGGTTGCGCTGCCGCCGGGCCTCCCTCCACCCCAGCATATGCACCCGGACCCACAGCCCCCTCCCCGTCATGAGGGTTTTCAACGGGGACTAAGGGCACAAGCTGCGGTGATGCAGCGGCTATGAAGCCGCCCCCCCACCTCTCACCCCTCATGTTGAGCTAAAGAATGTGTGTATATAGCCTACGAGTTTCTCAGTTTCAGTCTTGCAAAGTTGTGTTTAGTTTTCAGTATTGCAAGAACCTCATATTTCATTTCTTGTACATTCGATTTGCACAAGTTGAGACAGAAATAAATTCATGTATATCAAACACGACATTGTAATTTTTGTCCCTCTGTGCAACTGAAACAAAACACACACCTCCTGCATTTGACAAAAGATTCGACAAGAAGGTTTATTTATTTATTTATTTATTGCCTCTGTATGACTTGTGACCGCAGCACTTGGCGGTTTTACACTTGTTGGTGAGGTCGGGGCTGTGGCAGATTAGATGAGATTGTTTTAATTTCCGGGGGAGAAATTGTTTGGTCCAACATTATGTGTTCATTTCTGTTGTGATTCTCTATGTGTTCTTAGTTATATGTTCTTGTTCCTAAATAAACCACAAGATGAAGTGATCATACAGAATTAGTGCAAATACCTGCCGAAGAGGACTTTTTTCCTCGCCTGCACCTCACTAACAAGCACGTGTATCTCACTCTCTGAGAAGTTTCGCTTCTTTCCGCGTTTCTCATCCATGTTTCACCGTCTTCCACTGACGTCACTCCACAAATCCCCAGAGGACACATGGCTACTTTATATGCAAGTGCTCATTTGCATTGACCATATATGGTTGTGTCTGGGCGTGTAGAGGGCGGGATATGAGGCATGTTCACGTCCGCACTTTTCGTGGGTCCGGTGTGATTTATCAATGGAAACTGCGGAGAGCTGTGCGTATGCGCAGTTTGATAGATCTGAAAAGGGTGTAAATATTTTGGTTATACGGCATTTTTGGCTTTTCACCGTACGTGAAAATTTAGTAGCACTTTTACACCCTTTTTGATAAATGAGGCCCCTGCATTCTCCACGACTAGCATGCTATCGGACTCGCATTCTAACAGACCCGCATTCTCCCCGACAAGCATTCTACCAAACCCGTATTCTCCCATGCCAGCTTCTCCCAAAGTCAACGTTTTCTCTTGTTATTTAGCCCCCCACGACCCCCCTCTTTGGAGGTCAGTGTTGTGTTTCCAGGTTCTGTGCCGTTTGCCAGGACACTGTGTGAGGTTTTAACAGTTTATTGTACCAGGTTTCACAGTTCATTGTTCATGATCATGTGTTTTTATTATGTCCATGTTAGGGATGTCCCGATCACGTTTTTTGGGTCCCGATCCGATTCCGATCTTTTAATTTTGATGATTGGCCGATTCCCGATTTTTCCCGATCCGATTTCACTTTCTTTGAGTGGGCAAACAGAGTTTAATTTCCTATGCATTTTATTTCCTGTGTACATTAATAAATAGGCCTGCGTCCAAGCTGAGATTAATAGCTTTTATTATCTCATAAACAAGAACTTATTTAAACACTCTTCTTTCTTTCTTTTTTCTTTGGGAGAATTTTATGAAACACATTTAGTTATAGAACAGTGACTGTTCAACAGTCTCAGTACTAAGAACATAGCACTTCCATTTAAATAGCATCAGGTAAACTTGGCTAGCAGTTTAAGGCAATGAAAACACTAGCAGAAGCCTTACAATCAATGAAATCACATTAGAGTAAAAATAAATAACATAAAATATTAACTTAACAAACGTAGTGCCAAATAAAGCTGCCATTTTCTCCTATTATTCTCCACCTACTGCATTCACTTCAAAGTGTAGTGAAGGTTCTTTTTAATGAACACCAACATCTGTACCATCTCAGGTGACAACCTGTTTCTTTGCTCATCCAGCACATGTGAAACAGCACTAAAGAGTCTCTCACTGTCCACTCGCGTGCAGAACCACTTGATGCAGAGTTAGGTTTGAGTCGATCCAGTGGACCGTCAGACTTAGCAGTGACATCGGTGAAACATCCGAACTCCACAGGTCAGTTGTGAAGGAAATAGAAGTCGCTTCTTTCAAGACCCGCTGCACATGTTCGCGCACCTTTGTGTCCAGGGCTGGCAGTCCTTTGTCGTGCATGTAATGACGGGAGGGCATCTCGTAACGAGGCTCGAGGTAATTAATGAGCCGGTTAAATGCCCTGTATTCCACATACTGAATGGGCTGGTCGTCCTCGGCAATACATTCCGCGATTAGCTCAGTGATTTTTCTGTATTTCTCCGAGTCTTTCGGGAGCTTGTCCTTTCTTTTCAAAGTTTCACGGAGCGTTTGCTGCTGTAGTGCATCCGGCTTCAAAGCTGCTGCCGATGCCCGACAGAAGGCAGCATGCTCGGTAGGATGGTGATTTTTTAAGTGTCTGATTAGATTGGTGGTGTTGTAAGCTCCCTTCTTACTTCCCCCTCGTGATATCTCAGCCTTACACACGTTGCAAGTTGCAGTTGAAGCGTCGGTCTTTGTAATTTTATAGTGCTGCCACACTGCTGACATTTTTGCTAAAGTTTAGCCTAACACCGCCAGTCCGCCACTGCTAACAAGCTCACCGCGCGAGCTAATGGCGACTGACGCTGCATCAAGTTTTAAGGTGGATACAAGAAAGGGCAGCTGGGAAACTTCATTTCAGTACAAATTATTAAATGTATATAGTTTAAAAAAATATTTTCGTTTGTGCAATATGATTACTTTATTAATTTGTGTTAATCAGGATCACTTTTTGAGAAAAAATAATGAAAAAAGATCTGTGTGTTAAAATAAGGTTGATCGGCCGATCCGATCCACCTTAAAATTTTAAGATCGAAGCTCGATCCGATCAGGGGATCGGGATCGGGACACCCTTAGTCCATGTGTCATGACTTGAAAATCACAACAAAGAAAACCAGCAATGACAACTTAAACAAATTTATTCTTCATTGATAAAAAAAAAACTTCTACAAATAATCCACTGTTTGATCTTATAATAACACTCTAATGCCACTATGTAACCCTGTTGCCAAAACAAAAACTCTGCCTCCACTGACCAAAATCACAGCATTTATATAGACTAGCAACATTCTGGAAAGATCTACAGGATTCCTTGGGTAATACCGCCCCCTCCAGGCAGGAAGATGCCAGAAGCTTCTAGAACGCACTAGTCTATTTCTTCACAAAGAAGTGGTATTGCATCAGATCGTGTTTTTTGACAGTCATACCACCAGAGAGTGCCAAATGATAACCAAAATAAACAAATTGCTGACCAGTCATAATGGGCATTTAAATAGTGTCTAACAAATCTCCATTTACAAATGATATACAGTGCTGTACACAAAATACTCATACATAACACCACGTCTTGTTTCTTGCCCAGGTCTTGTTCCCCGTCTGCCCAGCCAATCTGCCTCTCCAGTGTCTGCGTGGCCATATCCATGTTTTTATTCTCGCACTACATTCGGGAGTGGCTTATGGTTTCAACCTTCCTTCTTATGTTTCTTTCTTCCGGGTATACATGATTTGCAAATCCTTTTTGACCTATACTCAATTGAGTACGTTACCAAGACAAGATATTTAATGTTCAAACTGATAAACTTTATTGGGTTTTTTTTTAAATATTCACACATTTTGAATTTGATGCTTGCAACATATTCCAAAAAAGCTAAGACAGGGGAAACAAAATACTGGGAAAGTTGAGGAATGCTCAGAAAACACCTGTTTGGAAAATTCCACAGGTGAAGAGGTAAATTGGAAACAAGTGAGTGTCATGATTAGGTATAAAAGGAGCATCCCCGAAAGGCTCAGTTGTTCACAAGCAAGGATGGGCGAGGCTCACCACTTTGAACAACTGTGTAGGCAGATAGTCCAGCAGGTTAAGAACAATGTTTCTCAATGGGCAATTGCAAGAAATTTAGGGATTTCATCATCTACAGTCCATAATATCCTCAAAAGATTCAAAGAATCTGGAGAAATCTCTACACGTAAGTGGCAAGGCTGAAAACCAACATTGAATGCCTGTGAACCTCAGTCCCTCAGGCGGCACTGCATTAAAAACCGACATAATTCTTTAAAAGATATTACCATGTGGGCTCAGGAAACTTCAGAAAACCATTGTCGGTTCACACAGTTCATCGCTACATCTACCAGTGCAAGTTAAAACTCTAGCATACAAAGTGAAAGCCAAATATCAACAACACCTAGAAACGCCGCCGGCTTCTCTGGGCCTGGGCTCATCTGAGATGGACTGATGCAAAGTGGTAATGTGAGCTGTGGTCTGACGAGTCCACATTTCAAATTGTTTTTGGAAATCATGGACGTTGTGTCCTCCGGGCTAAAGAGGAAAAGGACCATCCAGATTGTTATCAGCGCAAAGTTCAAAAGTCAGCATCTGTGATGGTATGGGCATGTATTAGTGCCCATGGCATGGGTAACTTGCACATCTGTGAAGGCACCATTAATGCTAAAAGGTACATACAGGTTTTGGAGCAACATATGCTGCCATCGAAGCAACGTCTTTTTCAGGGACGTCCCTGCTTATTTCAGCAGGGCAATGCCAAGCCACATTTTGCAAGTGTTACAGCAGCATGGCTTCGTAGTAAAAGAATGCGGGTAATAGACTGGCCTGCCTGCAGTCCAGACCTGTCTCCCATTGAAAATGTGTGGTGCATGATGAAGCGCAAAATACGACAACAGAGACCCCAGACTGTTGAGCAACTGAAGTCATACATCAAGCAAGAATGGGAAAGAATTCCACCTACAAAGCTTCTATAATTAGTGTCCTCAGTTCCCAAATGATTATTTAGTGTTGTTAAAAGGAAAGGTGATGTAACACAGTGGTAAACATCCCCCTGTCCCAGCTTTTTTGGAACGTGTTGCAGGCATCAAATTCAAAATGAGTGAATATTTCCAAAAAAAATGAAGTTTATCAGTTTGAACATTGAATATCTTGTCTTTGTAGTGTACGCAATTGAATATAGGTCGAAAAGGATTCGCAAATCATTGTATTCTGTTTTTTATTCACGTTTTACACAATGCCCCAACTTCATTGGAATTGGGGTTTGTAGTTTTTTTTCATGAACTTTTTTTCAAGTTCAATGCCAGTGCATCCGTGGGCAGGCAGACGCTGTCGACGCCATCCCAGAGGATGTACCTGTATAAAGTTGACCTGACTCTGACCTCCTGTATCAAACTGATAGAAGTAGCCGGAACTTAAGACATGATTAACCAAATTAGAAGGACTCGCAAGACAGAAGAATAATTAATTGTTGAAGTAGTTTGTGACAAAATTGATGTCCTGTCATAAGTTTCAGACAGAGAAGCCAGAACGGGTGATTAATAATGTCAGGACATATTTTTTTTGTCCCCAAAACAGTTATCATCAGAGGGAGATGAAAGAACACAAGAAGCGTTATGTGAGGTGGGATGTGTCAATCCATCAGAAAAACTGATGAGTCGCCTAAAAAAATGGGAGAGATCCCTGGACAAAATGAGTGCCTACTGCCATTTTTTTTGGTGTAAGGTCCTCACTGTCTGTTTGTGTGTGGGGTGTGTGATTCTTTTATGATCTGTGCAGATCAGCCTGGGTTCTTGTATGTTACTTCTGAGTTACAATAAACCCAAATCATATCAGACACTTTTTGATTTGCTTTCTGTTATTCAGGGTAAATTCTAATTTGGTGTGGGGGAGGCCCGTAGTCAGCTGGACCTGATTGAGGCGAGCAAAAACGACAGAAAAATTTTTTTTTTTCCACAAATTGCCCATCCACCAGCAAGGTAAGACTTTGCTGACTGCTATAATTGTCATTGAACCATTTCTGTGTGGATTTTGAGGTACGCTTCGGGTAATTGTCTTGTTGGAAAGTCCACCCACGGCCAAGTCCCTGCCTTCTGGCGGAGGCAACCAGATTGTCTGCCAAAATATCTTGATACTTGATGGAATTCATTATGCCATTAAACTTAACCAAGTAAGTAAGTCAAGTTTATTTCTATAGCACATTTCAGAGATATAAATCACAAAGTGCTTCACAGCAGAATAAAGTACAGAAGATGAAACAAAGTTTAGAGATAAGTAAAAAACAACATAGAGAAACAATCACAGTAGGGATGGTAAGCATAAAGCAATCAGAAAACAATCACAGTAAGAAGCAGTTCAACTCACGTTAAAAGCCTGTATAAAAAGATGAGCTTTCAGTTCTTTCTTAAAAGAGTCAATGGACTCTATACAACGTAGCGGGAGAGGAAGTTCATTCCATACCCGTGGTGCTGCGGCCTGGAAGGAGCGATCTGTTCGGGTTTTAAAATGTGTGCGGGGTGCCACCAAGAGTCTCTGGTCTGAAGACCTTAATGATTGTGCAGGAGAGTAAGGCGTGAAAAGGTTAGAAATATAGGACGAGGGCTTGCCCATGAAGAGCTCTAAAAGTCAGCACTAAAATCTTAAAATGAATTCTAAAATTGACTGGCAGCCAATGAAGGGAAGATAAAACCAGGGTGATGTGTTCCCTTTGTTCCAGTTAAAAGCTTATTGAAACACATAAAAACAGCATTTCTGTATAAATATATGCTGTATGATATAAAAGCTTGAATGATAATTTCCAGATCTGGCTTTATAACCAAGCACCATAGCTTTGAGATATTTCACAAATGGAAAAAGCAGTTATACACAACCTGCTTCCTGTGGCAACCCAGCGACATGGCTTGGTCGAAAATGACTTCCAGGTTTCGTGGGCTTGTCTGTACAGAGGAGCCTAGGAGACCTAAATGTTAGTTTATCAGCAATATTGCATTATCTGGGGCAATGATCAATGTCTCAGTCTTTGCAAGGTTCAGTTGGAGGAAACTGCTATTCAACCATTCCTTGATGGCCGTCAAGCAATCGGTTAGAATAGATAATTTGTAGAGCTCATTCTCTTTAAAGGAGCAGCAAATGTCATGTCATCAGCATAAAAATGGAATGAAATGTTATTAAACTGACTAATAATCCGTCCAAGGCGGGTCAAGTACAATAAAAACAGAACAGGGCCCAGGACTGAGCCCTGCGGCACCCCACATGATAGGCCAGTCATGTCTGACATGACCAGATTAATGGAGACAGAAAAACCCTCTGTCAGTCAGATATGATGATAGCCAGTTTAGTACAATTCCAGAGATTCCAAAATGATCCTTTAACCTGTTTATCAGTATTTTATGATTCACTGTGTCAAATGCCGCAGTGAGATCCAGTAACACTAAGACTGTGTGCTGCCCAGAGTCTGCTGCCACCAAAATGTCATTGGATATTGTGATTATGGCTGTCTCAGTGGAATAAAATTTATGAAAGCTCGCTTGGAAAGTATCCAAAAAGTTGTTACTATTTATGAAGGATGTTAATTGCTCAGCCACCACTTTTTCTAGGATTTTAGATAAAAAGGGGAGTTTTGAGATAGGCCTGTAGGTGTTAAATTCAGCTGGATCCAAGTTTGGCTTCTTTAATTTGGGTTCAACCACTGCCTGTTTAAAAAAGATGGGGACAATGCCAGTTAAAAGTGACTGGTTTATAATCTGAACAATATATGGCCCAATGGCGTCAAATGTTTTCAAAAACAGTGATGCTGGAAGGATATCCAAAGGGCTTGAAGATGGTTTTGTAGTGGCTATCAGACCACTGATATCTGGTAACATAACTGAAGAAAATACAGACCTTTGATTTTAGGGGGGCTGATTGATGTTCATGTTTTCGTCAGATGGTAAGATGTTAGCTCTAAAATTATTCACCTTATTTACAATAAAGTTAGCAAAGATATCGCAATCAGCCTTTGAATGGGCCGGGGGAGTGGGATTATCAGGGGAGATAATGGAATTTACTTTGTCAAATAAAATCTTAGGGTTTCCCTTATTGGAGGATATTAGGCGGGCAAAGTAAGTTGATCTTGCATTTTTTAATCATATCATTTAATGACGAAATAAGGTCCTTAAGGTGTAGTCTATGCACCTCAAGCTTGGTGGTCTTCCACAAACACTCTGTCTTACGACATCTTTTACTTAAATTCTGGATATCTTCATTTATCCAAGGGCAGGGTTTCTTAAAGTAGGGATTCAAAGAAAATAAGTATCTATAAAATTGGTCCGTTATGGCAATTTCATGATAGGTTGAAGGTATTCACTCATATAACAAGAGAACAAAAGTTTCACGCGACTTGATATTCGCTTTCCAAATGTTGCTCCTTTTCCACCGTAACCAGTCCGCCGACAGTCTCATTTTCTGTGACGTCACATACGGGTTGTGTACTCTGAAAGTACCCAGATGTTCCATAGTTATAATACAGGGAACACTGTGAAAACTGTTTTCAATTTTGTTTTTAAAGCCTGACGAGTCAGAACTCTTAATAGATTTCTTCCAGATCTTCCAGTAGTTCATAGTTTTAAATCCCATGTTTAAATCTTTATTTTTTTTAAGCTACTGTCGCAAGAAGGTGATTTCTTTCATCGATGCATGTTAGTTTTACTGCTTATTTTGGTTCGTTCCATGCCTGCAAAAAGTCCTGTCGCCGCGCTGTTTATACGCTATACAAGTACACGTTGTCTAGTTTAGAAAGAAAATTATGTTTTTACTGGAGTCATGCTACCATTCGAACGAAGGTTGGATAAGCCAAAGCTGGGCTACAAAAAAAGATAGTATTTTATGAACACGATCAAGTGGACTCTGATAACAGTGATTGACTGATATAGAAACATGGAGTGACGAGGTCGGTGCCATTTAGAACACAATCGTACCCCTCAAATATCTCCACCCAATACCTCAAAAGCAGCCTGAATCGTCCGCCTGTACTTCTCATGCACTCAAGCTTAATTTCAGGCCTTAATTGCTTTTTTATAGTTGTTGTATCTCTTCCCATGGTTCTTTGTTCAACTTCTGGTCCTTCCTCTTCCATGATGGCCAAAACGAAACAAAACCTCAAATCTAATAACATTTGATAGTTACAGTATACGCAATAGAAAGATCTGACGACAGGCACCTGCAAGTGCATGAACAATATGTATTCCTGCACGAGTTAAGAGAGAGAATACATTCTAAAAATTTTCCTTTCTTGTTTTGTCGTTGCTCTAATCAAGTCTACTCATTGAAAAAATATCATAATAAATTATCAGTCCTTCCCCCAGGGTTTCCACTACATGTAACTGATCGTGGCGCACCGCCATGGCAAAATAAAAACCGCCACTTCTTGACCTGTTGTCAGTCATTTTGCTCGATGAACACGTTTTCCAATGAATAAAAATTAGCCATCGGCAGTGAAATGCACTGCTTTCTTCTTAATGCAATGATTCCATGATGGCGCCGGTGGTGGCAAGCCATCAGCCTCATCTCCCTCGTCTGCTCAGCATATTATTTGCAGCTACCCGACTGCTATGTGTATTTTGCCAAGATGTCTCCACGTTAATTATTTACAGCCAGGCTCTTTTTAACATTAAAGCTCTCAGTGAGTTGCTGTCACTGTCAAAGTCCAGACTGGGAAAGCAACACACTAGTCTCCCACCTGTGTTTGCTGAAATACCATTGCACCTGCTCTGTTTCCCCTGCACTCTTCCTCGGAAAAGGCGCTTCAGAAGATGCGGAAAATGAGGTGGTGTGATTGTGAAATTCAAGTCGTACCTGGCGGCTTCCTTTGAAGGGTCTGATCCTCGTCTCCCCCATGACAGACGCTATTTCCCCGCCGTGAAGCGCTCACTGCACATGAGGGGCCGCTGGATCCGTCCTATCCTCCCTGAGCCACTGCCCCCGCTGACGGGAGTGACTCCTCCGATCGCAGGCTTCCCAACGCTGCCCAACCTGTGCCGGGCCCCGCGGAAGTTTCCTGCTACTCCCTCTGGCCTGGCTGTGAAGGTTCCATACCGGTGCTGTCGGCTCCGGGCTCGGAGAGGCGGCGTTACACCTGAGTTCTTTCGGCCGCTGAAACGTGCTGTGTCACCGGCAACAGAGGAGCTCAATCTTTGCATGGCTTTACTAAATGCTAGGTCACTAGTAAACGAAACGTTTTTATTGAATGACTTCTTCGCTTCACAGGATTTGGACTTTATGCTCCTGACAGAGACTTGGCTTCGGGATGGTGAGTGCACACTGCTTTCTGAACTCCTTCCTCTCGGCTGTTTATTCCTTAGCTCCCCTCGGAGCCCCGGCAGAGGTAGCGGTTTGGCCTCAGTGTTTAAATCCAGCTTTCAGTGCCGTCTTATTCCATCTGCTACCTACTCCAGCTTTGAACTGCAAACGTTTGAGCTTCAACTTTCCTCTTTCTCCGCTATGTTTGCGGTTGCTTATCGCCCTCCAAAATTTAATAAGGATTTCATTCGTGACTTTGCAGATTTTCTGTCAGGCGCCATTGTGAAATATGATCCTTTTCTAATTTCTGGAGATTTTAATATTCATGTCTGTTATGAATCAAGACCATTGGTCACTGATTTCTTAAACCTCATTGAATCTTTTAATCTTGTTCAATGTGTTAAAGACCTGACTCATGAGAAAGGGCACATTTTAGATTTGGTTTTATCATATGACTTATCTGTGTGTGTAAATGAAATTTGTGAATCAGCGTGTATCTCTGACCATCTGCCTGTGCTTTTCACTGTTACAATCCCTTGTTTGAGGGCTAAAACCTGTGCTTCTACGCACCGTTTCCGCACAATTAGCCCTCAAACTGCATCACAGTTTTCAGCCATGTATAATGACTCTACAATTTCTAGTGATACACTTAGCACTTTGGATGATAATTACGCTTTCAACACTGAAGAACTTTTAAGCAATTTTAATTCTACATGCGCGGACATCCTTGATTCTGTTGCACCTTTTAGAATAAGGCGCACAAAAGCTCTCTCAGAACCATGGCTTAACGACTCCATACGTGCTCTCAGGCGCTCATGTCGGCGCACTGAAAGAAAGTGGAAAAAAGATAAGCTCCATGTCTCTAAAGAAGCTCTTCGTGAAAGCCTGTCTGTCTACCAGAGTGCTGTTAAGGCCGCTAAAATGGAATATTTTTCCAATCTTGTTTCTTTCTAATAGTCACAAGCCCCAGGTTCTTTTTAAAGGGGACCTATTTTGCTATTTTTCCAAGTTTATATTTTGGTCTTTGACTCCCCTAGAGTACTCCTGATCGCCACGCAAAGTAAAAAAAAAAAGGTATTTATTTCGCTCATACTGCCATCCTCAAAAAACTGCATTTGTAGTACATTGTAGTCTCTGCCTGAAACGCCTCACTGGGGTGGCTCTTCCGCTATGGCCCCCCCTCCCCGTGTGCCCACTTTCTTCTGACTGGCCAGCTCTGTGGAGGGCGGAGTTGGGCGGACGAGGCTGCAGAACGCAGTTTTCCCTGTCCGCCTCCCCAGAGTGAAACCTGAGACACGCCTGCAATCTGATAAGGAAGCAGCGGGCAAATTCCGCAATCTAACGTTATACTTGAATATAGATCTAATGACATGATCTTGTTCTAACAAACGCAGCGGCGAAAGTGGAGGACGAGTCACGAATATCTCTCAGCGCAAGCTCAAATTTGCTATCGGCTACAGTTTGCTACGGCAACAGTTGGTGAGTACCGCAGTTTTTCTAGTCCTAGCTAGGATGCAGGGGAAGCTAGAATCCACCCCATATAGACACATTTGTAGAACGGGTCGACATGCCCAAGTGTAGACCGGAGACCGTGAAAATCGTGGGTCTGAGTTTAGAGGGAAACATGGACAGTGAGGAGCAGCTAAAAGTGGACCAACAGCTTATGGACTGCTTCGGTGTGTATTAGGACCTGCTGGGTCATGTGCATAGCTGTGGTGTGTTGTTAGCGTGGAGCAACGAACAGCTTCCGCGCTGGTATATGACGGAGGGGCGAAAGCTCCAGGCTAAACGGTCTTTTCGGAAATTGCCCGTGGTAATGGTTTACTTACTGCGTCGGAATGACAAGCGTTTCCTCGCGGAGAATGGGCGCGTTATGGATTGTGCGCGAGAGCAAGCTAGAGCTCCGGTATTGTTATGAGCATAATACAGGTTTTACAGACCGCAAGTTCTGTCTGCGTGAACCGTTGCTTATGTAGAGCTAGCGAATCGATCACTTTTACAGGAAATAATTTAATATTCAGTCGCCGATTTAATATTCAATCGACAGCAATGCAGAGAAATTGTTTGTGATAACCATACACGTTATAGCCTGTGCTTTTCCCTATTGCTTTCACCGGTAGCATCAGAGAGCTTGCTCAGACATTGGGGATGTATCAGGCTGACCCCGGTCATGGATAAGTAAAGCGATCGTTTCACAAGCACCCAAAAACTCACCCCAAGCTTTGCAAAACCTACGTCTGGTCTAACTGCAGCCCAACTCGGCAGACACATACAGCACCTCTCCGGTTAGCTTCAACTGTAGTGGCTACAATCAGGCAACGTTATGATGAAACTGTCACATTGATGCTTACCGGTAACACAAGCATACCGATCAGAATCGCTGCATATAAGTTAACCAGGAGCGTTTTAATTAGCAGAGCAGGGGAACTAACATGCAGTAGCTGATAAGTGGCCATGACTTTGAATGTAATCTGTCGCGCTTAAAAATTTGTTTCAAGGTCCGTGTGAAAGCGGCTTGACATGCCCGTATTCGCGTCTTTTTTGCATTGACTTTGAATGTAATCTGTCGCGCGAAAAAATTCGCTTTCGTGTCCGATGTGAAAGCAGCTTTATGGATAGTACGCGACAGCTAGAGAGAGCTCAGTTATGTTAGGAACATACTACAGGTTTTGCAAACCGTACATTCCGTTAGGGTGGACAAGTTGCTTATGTGGAGCTAGCGAATCGATCACTTCTACAGGAAAGAATTACCTATTTAATCTCCGCCTTTTTCGGCTTTTTATTAGCTACAACAATTTCTAAAGGGGGATGAAATTATGTCAAGGTAGTGCAGAGAATTCATTTGTAAACCGGTAGAGCTTCTGCGTTTCGCATTGCTTTCATGGTAGCACCAGAGAGCTTGCTCAGACATTTGTGAAGTATCCTGCTGATCCCGGTCATGGACAAGTGAAGCGATCACTAACTGTAGAGCCTACAATCGGGCAACGTTATGATGAAACTGCCACATTGATGCTTACCGAAGTAACACAAGCATACCGATCAGAATTACTGCATATAAGTTAACCAGGAGCATTTTTAATTAGCAGGACACGCAAACTAACATGCAGTAGCTGGTAACCGAGCGGTCATAACCACAGAGACAAACCCTTGCAATACAGGTTTTACAGACAGCAAGTTCTGTTACTGTGAACAGTTGTACCAAGCATCCAAATTACAAACAAGTATTAAAAGTTAGCTTCAAATGAGGTTTATGTTCACACACCTTCTGTAGAATTTCTCCTGATATCACTCTTGCATATTTAGGACACAAGTATTAGCAACAGTAACTTGGCTACGTTAGCCGCTGTGCTACAGCCACAATCAACTGGCTATCACGTCAGGTTGGCTTATGCAGTAAAAGCAACTTACAGCTTCTGTGTCTGTTAGTCATGGACAGTCGCGACCGATACAGGCTTTATCTTCAGATATTTTACCAAGCCTGCCTTTGAGGCCAGTTGTTAGTGCTAACTATCGCTAGCGGTCCTGCTAGCCACCCGTAACACGTTAGCTTCACTTACATTATTTGCTGTTATATGGTTACTTACAGCTTGTGGCTCCGAAAGCGCTTGATCGATGCAGCTGCTTCAGGTTTGAGGAGCAGCTGAAACGCTTATCCTGTGGGAATTATCCTTTATTGGCAAAGCTGTCTTTGGTGAAATGCTGAGCACAAACAGCTCACGCCCATTTGGCGTGGGCTGTTTGCTGCCAGCAAACAAAAAAAAAGCTACCCACTGATTTCTGGTGGCATCGCCTTCAAGAGAAATATTTGTTTTTCTTCGCGTCCAAAAAGTAAACGGACAAGTAGCTTTGGGAGAGATACTAACAAAATTGCAGCTCAAATGATCTGCGGTTCTTCTTTTGTATTTCCAAAAGTGTCAACGGTACTGAGGCATAGTATGATCTGCCGTTGTTAGTGCCTGCTAGAATAGTTTCCGGTGTGGGCAGGTCCAGCGCCATGATTGGCTCTGGCTAGGTCTGTACTAATTGCATGGCACAACCTGACGTCAGGTTTTACCCAGATCTCGTGAAGATCTCGGGAGGAGCTGTTCAGAGAGGAAATCATGCTCACGAAATCACGTTCTTGGATTACGGCAAAACCCCTGTATCTTATGTTTAGAAACTTTTCAGAGGTTGAGCATGGACAACCAACATTATAACATTACTAATATGTATTAAAAGAAGGATCAGCATAATAGGTCCCCTTTAACATTTTTAACTCTCCTGTAAATCCTTGTGACAACTCTCCAGTAGTACCCTCGCTCACCCTCTGTCAGAGTTCTCTCAAATTTTTTATTGAAAAAATCTCTGCTCTTAGGCCATCTGCCTTCTCTTCTGCTGGCCCTAGCTCTGATCTCACCGTTCCTCCTTTACATGCTGTTTTTAGCTTACCGGCCCTATGGGCCGATAAGCTATTTTCGTGGTGTGGCATCCGTCGTCCGGAACATTTTTTATCTTTTTTTTGGCCTGATGAATTTTCGTGTAAATTTGCAATAACATACTATTAGACCATATGTCCAGAAGTTTTTCTCGGATTTTTGATTGAATCATTTTTGTCTGTTTTATGGGCCCTTGAAATTTTGGCTCCAATGTTAAAGATAGGACTGAGAAATTTTAAAAAATTATTTCTCAAAAACCGCGTGATAAATTTTTTTCAAAAACAGGCAATTGACTTACCTTGGTACCATCAATGTACAGTGCGAGCGCCATTTTGATTGAATCGACGGAAGTGGGTCTATTGAGGGCTGTGTACTTTATGAATATGCAAGATGGCCTGTGGAGGCCAAATGGTTGCAGATAGAGATTAAGTTTGCATTATTGACATATAGGAAGTCATATACAAAAATGACCTATATTTTGGCAATATTAAATTTGACCACAGATGACTTTGAAAGGTCAAACTTGAGGTCAGGGGATATATTAACAATGTTAAAAGATATGACTTGAAATTTCAAAAAAATTGTTTCTCAAAAACTGTCTAATAACTTTTTTTCTAAATCTAGCAATCAACTCACCTTGATACACTTTATGTACAGTGCGAGTGCCATTTCGATTTAAGCGACGGAAGTGGGTCTAGTGGAGGCCCTGTACTTTAACATTGGGTCTTATGGAAAATAGGCCAAATCGCCTGTGGAAGCTAAATGGTTGCAGATGGAGATTAAGTTTGTATTACTGACATACAGGAAGTAATATATGACCTACATTTTGGCTGTGTTAAAGCTGACCTCAGATGAGATTGAAAGGTCAAACTTGAGGTCAAGCAAAATGTTACAATTTTCAAATGTTTCTAGGCTTGAAAATATTGAAGATATATGCATTGAACACTTATAGGAAGTCATGCATGAACTTTCATTTGGTGGCATTGAACTTGACCTTCAGCGACCTTCGAAGGTCACACTTCACATAGTGAAATTTCAATGACTTCTATCACCAAAACTATTACAAATAGAGCTTAGGTTTGTATTGCGGGCATATAGGAAGTCATGTTTGAAGATTCATTTGGTGACATTGAACTTGACCTTTAGTGACCTTGAATGCCCAAACTTCACTGCAAAATTTCAATGACTTATACCAGCAAAATGGTTACAGATAGTTTCGGTTTGTACTGGAGATGTACAGGAAGTCATACATGAACTCTCATTTCATGGCCTTGAACTTGACCTTTGGTGACCTTTGAAGGTCAAACTTCACAAAGTGAAATTTCAATTACTTATATCACCAAAACTATTACAGATAGAGATTAGGTTTGTATTGTGGCCATATAGGAAGTCATGTATGAAGTTTCATTGGGTGACCTTGAACTTGACCTTCAGTGACCTTCAACGGCCAAACTATACAGTGAAATTTCAATGACTCATATCAGCAAAATCATTACAGATTGAGTGTAGGTTTGTATTGGAGATGTATAGGAAGTCATGTATGAACTTTCATTTGGTGATCTTCACATTGACCTTCGAAGGTCTAAATTGGCCTAGAGAAAATTCAATGACTTCTGTCACTGAAAAGGTCACAGATGGAGTCTGGGTTTGTGAAACTAACATCTAGGAAGTCACATATGAACTTTCATTTGGTGACATTCAACTTTACTGTCAGTGACCTTTGAGGGTCAAACTCAACAGTGAAATTATAATGACTTGTATCACCTAAATGGTCACAGATTGAGCCAAGGTTTGTATAGCGACATTTAGAAAGTCATATCTGAAGTCCATTTGCTGACCACAACTTGATATTCTGTGACCTTTAAAGTTCACAATTGACATATTGAATGCATATTGACATATTATAATGACTTGTATTGCCAAAACTGCTTCAGAGCTTAGGATTGTATTACAGAAGGTCTTATAAATGTATGTGAACTTTTATTTAGTGACCTTGACATTGATATTCATTGATTCAAATGTCAAACTTCATATGAAATTTTCATAACTTTTATCATAACTGTAAGACTGCTTGCTGATCAGTTTATGCCTGTATCCCTCCCCTCACTGGCTAATGTAGTTAAGCATCTGCGACCTACGAACTATCTCTCAGACAGCATTCCCTCTCATCTTTTTAAAGAGGTGTTCAGTACTATGGGCTCTGTTATTCTTTTATTTATTAATTCCTGTCTTAGCACCGAATGTGTTCCAGCTGCTCTCAAACATGCCGTTGTGCAGCCTCTTATCAAAAAGAAAAATCTGGACCCCTCTGTGGTGTCTAACTTCAGACCAATCTCTAAACTGCCATTTTTGTCCAAAATTTTAGAGAAAGTGGTTTTTATTCAAATCCAATCATTCTTGGTGGACAATGATATCTATGAGAAATTTCAGTCTGGCTTTTAAACCATGCCATAGCACTGAGGCAGCACTGCTGAGAGTTTTTAATGATCTAATGGTAACTGTTGACTCAGGAAACCCTGCTATGCGAGTGCTTCTTGATTTGACAGCTGCTTTTGACACTGTGGATTATGGGATCCCTTAGCACGACTGGAGCAGTGGGTGGGCATTACAGGCTCTGCTCTCTTATGGTTCCAGTCTTACATGACTGATCGGAGTTTTTCTGAGCAGCTAGGTGAATTCCCCTCATCCTCAGCCCCTCTCACTTCTGGGGTCCCCTGAGGCTCCATCCTTGGGCCGATTCTTTTCTTGGTGAAAATGCTACCATTAGGGTCAATTTTCAAGAAATATAATTTTTCTTTTCATTGTTATGCCGATGATGTTCAGATATACCTGCCTTTAACATCAGAATCCAATGATTCTGTACAGACATTGCTTGATTACCTGAATGATGTTAAATCCTGGATGACCGCAAACTTTTTGAATCTAAATGAAAACAAGACTGAACTCATAATGTTTGGATGTGGTCCAGCAGACTTTCCTGCTGGCTTTCTGGGCCCCCTTACACCAAACATCCGGTCATCAGTGAAAAATCTTGGTGTAAAATTTGATGACAGGCTGAAATTTGATCCCAAGGTTAGTTCGGTCGTGAAAAACAGCTTTTTCCATTTGAGGATTTTATCGAAAGTGAAAGGGTACCTGCCACGTAAAGATCTTGAGACTGTAATCCATGCTTTTATTAACTCACGACTGGATTACTGCAACCCATTGTATTTTGGCTTGGACCACTCACTCTTACACCGCCTGCAGCTGGTACAAAATGTAGCCGCCCGTCTCCTCACTGGCAAATGCAAACGCGACCACATATCCCCTGTCCTAGCTTCGCTGCACTGGCTCCCGGTTGCTTTTAGAATAGATTTTAAAATTTTATTGTTTGTTTTTAAAGCTCTCAATGGCCTAGCCCCCCAGTACTTGACTGAGCTCCTCTGTAACCACGCCCCTGCCAGAACATTAAGATCTTCTAATCAATTATTACTGGTCACCCCTAAAATGAGGCTAAAAACTAAAGGTGACTGTGCCTTTGTGGCGGCGGCCCCTAGGCTCTGGAACAACCTGCCCTGGCACATCCGCTCTGCAGGATCGATTGTGGTTTTTAAGTCCTCCCTAAAGACACACCTCTTCTCCCTAGCTTTTAAAACACAGTGAACACAGTGCTATTTTACAGCACTGTGTTTATGTATGTTAGCATTTATTTTATATTATTGTAATTGCTGCATTGTATGGGTCACTCTATCATCCATGCTGCTTTTATCTGTGCAGCACTTTGGTCAGCCCCGGTTGTTTTAAATGTGCTCTATAAATAAAGTTTGAGTTGAGTTGAATGTGTGCAATGATTAGAGAAAAAATATTTTGTTCACTTTGCAAAACTATAAACTACGATGTTAACTTCTGTGTTTGCTGTGAGCACATCCTGCTCTACCTAATTGTAGGCCTATCTTCATGATTATTTAATTCCAATTCCGGAGTCCGGAGTCATAATCGGTTTTCATATTATATCTGAAATCCACCGTGATGCATGTGAAACTGATAAACCTCCGTGCACATAGACTTCAATTATTTCATCGCCTCCTTGCTGATTAATGAAAACTGGCCACACCTGATAATGCTGAGTTTTGACCCGACGCTGAAGCCCTTCACCACAGTTTCAAAAAATCCTGGAGGAAACCCTGCCTTCCCTGTATTTACACGATTTCCGTCACACTGTTTATATGTATATTATATTAAATTTAAAAAAAACAGATAAATGTTTCTCCATTAAAATGTATCCATCTCAAGTAAAATACGACTCACTTTTAATCTTGAACAAAATATAAAGCTTAGAGAGAGGCATAGTATTTCTATTGACATGTAAGAGAGCAGAGCTTGCAAAACCTGTATGTGACGTCACACAAAATGGGCCTAATTCCTAGCATCACGGAAGTATTCACACTTGATAAAGTACTGTCGTTTTGTGCATGTATCGATAATGTGACAGAATGACACTACTTAGCATTCTTTGCGTTCTAAGCTTTCCATTGATGTCGAAATTGCCGTATTTCAGTTTTTCCTTTGAATCCCTACTTTAAGTGAATACAACCTACCTTGCTCCTCCACAAAGGCTTATATACTCTTTTGATTCTCCAATCAGTGTCTTTCAGTTACTGTGGAAAGTTTATACACTCTGGCATTGGATAAGACACGAGTCAATCAAGACATCATTACCGGGGAAGCTTCAAGTGGACGTGACCTATAAGTGTGCAGTAACGCAGATGAGCCAAAGTAAATAATTGAGTGATTGGCTATCAACATGAGTACTTAGGAGGAGTACTCCTAAGTAAAGGAGTGCTGAATTTGTCGATGGAGCAATCTACTCGCAAATACACGGTAGGGAACTACGCATTTTCGATATGAGATGACTATAATTGATAGTAGAATGACACAGTATCAATACTATGTTGAATTTTTGCTTCAGAAAACTTATTTTTCTTAACTACTAATTGGGATACCATTGGCTTACTGTAGCTGAAGTGCTTGCTACAGATGACAACGATTTTTCCTGTCGTGAGAGATCTCTTTTTTTTAACTGCTGGATAGATACTATGGGCAAGTACATATATTGAGCAGCTTGCACATCAGGCTTAGCTAAGGAGTTAAATGAATGTATTTCCTGAAAAACAGGGATGGGACTGAACTCGTCCATATTCTAAACTGTGTTTGAGCTCGGCTTGCTTGTGAATATTCAATAACTGATTCGGGTGGGCCACTTAGTGATAGAATATTGTAACTGCGTGTATAATTGCAGCTCTATGTCCGCTGTCGGACACATCTGCACAAAGGGGTAAGCAAGAGATAATTCACCGAGATAAGCATTTATTTTATAAGCAGCTTATTTGACAGTTAGCTAGCTGGCTAATTCAACCCACTAGCAATTCCTTTATCTTATTGCCAACCTCTTTGCCACAGACATCTAACAAAAATCCCAACGACTGTGAACTGTCTGGACAGTCTAAGGAGTTTGTGATGCTGGCAGGGCTTTTAATGGGCATAGTGACAGTTAAACTGGGCACACTGTGCGATTTTAGCAGTCTTCTTTTTAAGCCCCATCTCTAACTGTATGAGCGAGTTGCATACAGTGTTAAACTAAAGATCATAATTTATGTGATCACGCTGTACATATGAAATAAACATGTTGCAGCATCCAAACCCAGACCTTACAAAGAAGAAGGCATGTATTTGGAGCTATCACAATGACAACCAATGAGAGAAATGTGCTGTCTTCACTAAATGTATTGTTTAATGTGCCAAAGCATATAACAAAATGAGTCACTGGCTTATGTAGACACGCAGCTGCATTGTAAGACTTGAACAATATGGTTTATCCATTTTAAAACAAGGACTGCAGGAAATAGATGTTTGCTAAACCATATTGGAGCTGGAAAAACATACCTATAGCTAAGCTAGTTCTCACCAAAATAAGACTCTCTCAAAGTGAAATTTTATTGGGTGAAATTTGCACAGCACTTCGCCTCTGCGGAAGATTGTACAGGGTTTTAAAGGGGGAAAAACAGCAAATACAGCAAATGGTTTGCATGTTTTAGCCTCCGTCCCTAACATGCTAAGTGCCCAGACACTAGCGCTCCAAGTGGTCCGTTCACTCTTTTTTATTTTTATTTATTTTTTATTTAACCCATATTTTACCAGGTAGTCCCATTGAGATCAATGATCTCTTTTTCAAGGGAGACCTGGCCAAAATAGCAGCATAAAGTATTACAGACAACATGACAATAACAAGAAAACATACAATGTACACACTAAGATGTAGACAACTTCAAGCACCGATGGTTGTAAATAAATAAAATAAATAAAAAATAAATATAAATATATATTCATTTAACAGTGGACTTACATTAAATAACTATGGGCATAAACAGGTACCAACCGATTTGTTCGCCATTGTACTAATAAGAAATTTAAAATCAAACAAAGAAACTAATTCGCTTAGTTTCAAATCTTTTTGAAGATTATTCCAGGTGAGGGGAGCAGAGCACTTAAAAGCTTTCATTCCCAAATTGGTCCGTGTACTTGGGACAGACAATAAAATCACATCTTTAGGTCTCAAATTATATCTACACAGAAAATTTTGAAGAGATTTTACTCCCAAAAAGATAGTATTTGGTCCCAGTCCAAAAAGAGTAAAATTTACTCTCGTCATAGGGTTAAAATTTCAGTTATTTCCACTCTATCTAGAGTTCATATTTTACTCCACAAGATTAAAATTTACTCAATTTAGCATAAAGTGAGAACAACTCCAACACCATTTCACTCAATACAGAGTTGTATTTTACCCTGTACAGAGTAGTAACTGCCTCATAATAGAGTTCTATTTCTACTATTAATAGAGTTGTATTTTACTCTGTACAGAGTAGTAACTGCCTCATAATAGAGTTCTAATTCTACTATTAATGGAGTTGTATTTTACTCTGTTCAGAGTAGTAACTGCCTCATAATAGAGTTCTATTTCTACAATTAATAGAGTTGTATTTTACTCTGTACAGAGTAGTAACTGCCTCAAAATAGAGGTCTAATTCTACTATGAATAGAGTTCTATTTCCCTCAATAAGGAGTTGTATTTTACTCAATATTGATTTTAATAATGATAACTCTGGATTAAAATGTTTTAAATAAAAAAGACCAGAAATGAATATTCGACAATGCACTTGTATTTTTCTTAAATGCATAACACATGCACTGAGCACCCATAATATACATGTCAATACCGTTTGGCCTTTGTAATATGACAGCATTGTATAATACATGAAAAATTAAAATGGCCTCAAAACCTGCAACAAAAATCTCCATGAATAAGGCTCCATGGGCAGAGTAATCAATATGAGGAAAAAAGTCTTTCAGGGTGACACATCCCTATAATTTCATAATAAAAACAAATAGAATTTTGCAAACAGGTATGCACACTATCACCACACCATCAGTAGCTGCAGATAAGGCTGTAAAATATTGCAACGGCCATCAGCCCAGCCAGAACATTTACGCCCAATTGGTGAGCCATCACAATTTGGAGACAATGTGCTCTTTGAAATTGGGTGGATTAGATGAAAGAGGAGAAAATATGAATAAATTAGAATTTGAGTTATGGGCAAAGAAATTCAGAAATCCATTGTTCATCCCCAGTGCAATAGTTAGAGCTTAGCGATTCTTTTATCACAGGAAACAGTATGGAACAATAAATGAACTTGAATCATCATTACTATATGACATCTGCATATCGAATGCTTTGTAACACAAAAGCTCTTTGACATCAACAACATGAGGTCCTTCTGCAGTACACACAACTTTAAATGCATAAAAATGCTCATCCATACACACTGTTTGTAGTGCAAATGTAAACAACAGTAACCTCTCATCTTTAAGAACAACACGGTAGATTTTGTGAAAAACTGGCATCTCATTAAGCACCTTAAGACAAACAACTAAACCTGGACGATACATATTTCCTTGGTGTTTGGCCCATCTAACATCTAACACCTTAGTGTCAATTGCTACCTGAAGAGCCTCTGCTATCTCACAGCCCCTGTCAATCACGTTTAAAGCTACCATTTTACTTGGACCAAGCACCAGTCTGTCGGGCTCAAATGTCTGCCAACTATATGCTACTTGACTTTGGTGTTTCTTTGCCAATGTTTTAGTTATATTTTTGAAGCTTTTTAGCTGTTTTTTAAAGAAATTGTGCTTCGCTTCATAGCTTATGCACCAGGTATGCAAAAGTGGTCCAATTTTACGAATACATGTAGGATAATGCACCATAAAATGATGCTTTGGTAGTCGCTTCTTGTTGGGAAACAAATGCTTGAATAACCCATGGTGCTCTGAAATCAAATGTTTCAAATAAATGGTAATGTCAGTTGATAACATGGGAGAAAATACAATATCTGCTATTTGAAGCAACAACAGAAGCAAATACCAGTGTTGATCATCTCGACAAACCAAGTCTCCAAATATAAGTGGGAGATTGCAAAGTAAACACCAAGATTGGATCGCATTTAAACCCAAGTCATTTGAGTCCCCTACTAACTTCAATGCAGGTGGCTTGTTGTTTTGTTCCATGTAGCCATAGTTAAAGTTCTTAATTCTCCTGTCTATTTCCTTTGATGTTGTGTCGTTTTTGATCAAGTGTAGTATTAGCAGCTTCATTTCATATTGTGCCACGCCCTCCAAGATATCGTGCATAATATCGACAGAGAAGTTTTCACATGTATTGAAGTAGTGCAAGGAATTTAGAACACAAGAACGTTTAACACCCATCACATAGGGAAGACTAGGGGTTTTCCCCATTATTTGGCAGTGTTCTGCATGAAGTGCTTGAGTTCGCATTACTATCTTGGGTGAATCTTCTGTCTGAAAGTCCTCTTTCTCAGCAAGACAAAAGCGGCAACAATATCTGGCACTGAATGATTCTACAAAACCAAATAAACCATGAAGACCAAGGTTGTCACCAGTAACTTGGACAATAGTTCCATACACATTTTCCTCGTACAGTGGGACCCGAATTCCTTTAGTCTCCAGCTCTTTAATGTCTTGCACAATTGGATCAAGTATTTTAGAAAAGCCATATGTTTTAATGTCTTGGGCATGGAATAAAGCGACCAAATGAATATTAAGCAGCACTGAGTTGTGCTTTGGAGAAAGATTACACAAGGTGAAATAGATTGCTCCTAATTTATGTATTCCCTTTTTACTCCCCAACGGATTTGCGCTTTCAAAATCATCATAGAAAAGTTGCAACTGAATTGCATGCTCCTGTTTTGAAAATAAAGGATGACTCTTGAAAAGATCTCCATCACAGAAGTCATTAAGAAGATCTTCTCTTGAACTGGAATGACTCTGCATCATCTCTTTTATCTTAGGGTGTTTGTAAATGAAGTCTAATGTTTTCAAAATTGGGATATAAACAAATTTATCAGTAACAACAGCTGGATCATAAGTTCCAGTAGTCCGATTGCGCCGTGTATCAAATCTTGTACCAAGAACACATTCAACGGGTTCCACCCTTCCCCACTTCTCGTGAAATACTGCCTTCTCTTAGTAACAGAATTTAAGACACCAAAAGGATTTTCAATTTTTTCAAAGCACTGATCAATTTTACACTCAATCTTACTTTTGATAGGTTCCTGTAAAGATAGACACTGCTTCACAGATTCTTTTGCTTGATTATGGATATCGTCAACAATCTCTTCCATTGAAGTAACCAAAGAGTTAATGATTGTTTCGCCTACACCTACCACTTTAAGTTGAGCCACTGTTGCAGCACAGCTGTCTACAAGGCTCTTATTAAGAAGGACTGGGTCAGAAGGGACACTGTTAGATGGAAAGTCATCAACAAAACTTCCGGCTAAATCCTCAGTTGTAGAGGGGCCTTCACCACGATCATCACAAGGTTCATGTGCTTTAAGATGCTTTTGAAACCCAGAAAAAGTACCAAAGAAATGAGAACAACCAGGCTGACCACATTTCAGACGAAGTGTCTTTCCTGAACGAAGTCCGTGGATCAACTTTAAGTGTTTAATTAGTGAATTGGCATTTGCCTGAGGGCCTTTGCAAATAAAACAAAACACCTCTGTATCAAATCAGTGCAAAATCAGAGTCCTCAAATAAAAATATTTTTTCAGTATAAAAAAAACAATCAGTGCAGCATCAGATCCCTCAAAATGCATCTTTGCAGTATAGCATCCGAAACCTCCAAACCAAAGCATCTCAAGGTGTCAAAATCAGTGCAGCATCCGAGCTCTCATCTCTTTGACCCTGGGATTCACCTTGGTGGTAGTAGCATCAATCTGGTAAACAGCGGTTTGCAAGGAGTGGTAGACATTGGCCAGATCCCTGTTGTACGAGGTAGCGAAGACGAAATGAGCTTTAAAAAGCTCGTCAAAAGAGGCAAGAGAATCTGGTGACTGACACGGGATTGCATGTTTGTCAATCACAATGAAATATTTGTGTATGGCGCTCCTCTGGGTCCCCACAGCCAGTAGATAGGGTTGACGGCTCTCTGTGTTGCTGTCCAGATGCCCCTCAACACTGGTCCCAGTCTGTGACAAGAAAACTTAATTAGTCTTGCTATTAAAATTAATCTGTTGCAGTTTAGGGCTCCATCATCACCACCAGAATCACTTATTGCCACAAAATGCAAGATGAACCATAACATTTTCAGCCTTATATTTTTTATTCTGCTAAATGTAAAAGAAATAAACTTATTCATATCAGCGTATCTGAGGCCGATGGTGATAGATCTGTGGGGAGCCAAATCAGATAAATATCACAGGGCACTCGCTGATTACAGATGAGCATGGTCATCGCATGATTTCACAAGAGTATAGTTTTAAGGTTTAATATTACGGACAGAACAGTGAGCCTTCTTAAACTTTAATTAAACTGAAACATTACCTTGATAAATTTCACAAGGTGGTCAATGGCTTGTCTGGCGGAGAGCTTTCCTGATCTCTTGCTACAGCCATGAGGTGATGGTGGCATGAGGTGGATAAGGAGCAAGATGGAGGACATCTCACTGTCCCATCCTGAAAATACAAGAAAATTCAGAAAGACATTTTTACTAAAATGTTTATATTTTTGTTCCAAAACCATTTCCCTCTTCCATCATTATTATTTCTTTAATTCGAGTGTACCATCTTCCAGTTCTTCTGTTGTGGATTCAGCGTTATGAAGGAGATCTTCAAGGTCGCTTGTCTGGGTGAGGCCATGGCTTTGTTCAAGGACTTTCTGCCTGTAGTGAGTAGGCCACTTCTCCAGGAACTTTGCAGAGATGTCGTTACCAAACATCAGACTGAAATCCTGCTCTATCTGCAGACAAGATGGAATACAGAAAACAACATGACATACATTGTTAACCCATTTTAACCGGGACAGCATGTGCGCATTTTAAGAACGTGTCGTTGCCGACACAGATGTGCGCGTAATTTTGAAAGTACCGTAATTACTGAAAGTTTTGCACAATAGAAAAAAATTCCAACTGTTCCTGAAGCTGAGAAGCTGTGCTTCAGCCCAAATACAGGTTACTATGGTAAACATGGCAGCATGATTCTCTGCTAGGATTTTTGCATTAGGCCTTAAAGGGTTAATAGGTGCACCAGGGATGACCAGGGATGTGATCTGTTTAAAGTCATTTTTCATTTCAGCTCGATTTTAATGCAAGGCAGTTTAAGAGTGACATACCATTCCCGTGATGTCAAGAAATCTTGGAAAGGTGGTGAATATTTCAGAGGACTTCACTGGGTCATGAACAATTGCTTGGCGATGGGTGAAGGTCTGTTTCATCTTCTCCTTGATGATTGCCTCATCAGTTGTATGCTTCATCAGTGCGATGGCCTCACGACACTGGGTTTCTGTGGTTAGCTGGTTTTCCTTACTGAAGGGGGTTCTGTCACCAGAATCTGGACCACCTGTAACAGTGATCAGTGAACAGTGACCTGTAACAGTGAAACCACATACTGATTCAATACTTTCTTTACTTCTCAAAAAAGTTGAGCCACTTTCACCCCTTACACAGACGGCCACTCGTCTTTTTGCTAAACCCCCTGCGATGCCCACCACTGTAACAAAAAAGCACTATGCACATTAAAAATGAATTTAATATGTGAATTCTCATTAAAAAAAATCTAACTACACTCAAAATCATGTACCTGTCAGTGGCTGATGGTTTCTTTTCTTTTGTCCCTCTGAGGCTTCTTTTTGA
This sequence comes from Gymnothorax javanicus, assembly GCA_029692085.1. Classification (NCBI taxonomy): domain Eukaryota; kingdom Metazoa; phylum Chordata; class Actinopteri; order Anguilliformes; family Muraenidae; genus Gymnothorax; species Gymnothorax javanicus. Next base: position 69,971,190 of record CM056199.1, read on the forward strand.
AGCGTTTTCACTCTCCAAGCAAGAAATCCACTCCCATCTACTGGATTGTAATACGGCTCCTAAAAACCAAGAAAGTGTTTTATTTTTCCCCTTAAAAAACTAACACATGTCCTTGTCTGGAGAATTGCTAAAATCAAGGTCAACCAGTCTGACATCTGCTGTGTTCAACTTGTTGAGGTTAGGAGAACGGGTCAGCATACAGAAATGTTAATATTTAGTTGAAATCTCACTTGGTTTTTTGATCAATACCAGAAGTAATGAGTAAAGAGGTTAGACTTGTTTTATGTACTTAGCCCAAGGTGCCCTGGGGATCGGCCAGGTGTGGAAACAAGGCAGTGATGCCATTTGCGTAGTCCTCTTTAACACGCCTTGAAGGGCTCGTCCTACAGTGCACACACGCACGCACGCACACACGCACGTATGAGATCCAAACAAAAGTACTGCTATGCCGATGCCTTCTGCACTTGGTCTGCACCAAATAAAACCATAAATATTAGGGTTGGATGTTAATTACATGACAACATACCCATGTTCACTCGCCATGTGTGCAACCAATATCTTCACCATGTCACGCCTTTCTGAATCCGTTAGGCTTTGTTTCCGAGCATACTCTGTAAGGATCCTCTCTCCTCCAGGTTTCTCCCTCAGAATGTTTTCAATGATCTAAGTGTGAGGGGAAAAAAGAGGGGAGGGACACAGGGATTTGGTGGCCAATTACATTTACAGTGACAAAAATGTAAACCATGCCCCGTATTTCTCTGCAAATTTACTTGGCCATTCCCCCCCCCACCCCTTTTATCAGAATCACCATCTTGATCTCTCCATCTGCAAAGCTAACCTGAGCGAGACGAGTCAGGTCAGCTCTGTTTCTTTGGGCAGGACTAGACTGCAAAATGACTGTGTTATCAGAGTCCCCTTCATTTTCTGCACCAGAGCTGAGAAAGGAGCTGTTGCTGCTGGCAATGGAGTGGCTTGTAGAGGGGCTCACTGAATCTAGCATGTTGACATAACAGGTGTGATTATAACAACATGTCATTAGCAAGAGGGGATCATCTATGATAAGAGTAATGTAAAAGATCACGTTAGATTAGGATGGATCCACACACCGAGCTAGTTATTCCTCAGATGCTTTCTTAAGTGTCTGAAGAGGCATGTTTATTCAAAATGTCATGCAACGTGGATAAGTCTCTCTTTACTATGTTGCATTACAAGGTTAGTCAGGACTGCATGGATTATAAGACTCCAAGTTAACAAGCGACTCACCTTCAAAATCTGAGCCCTTGGGCAAACAGACCTCAAGCACACCCAGGTCTGGTTTCATTACAAGAAACGCAAACGCGTCCTGGTCAACTTCAGTGTTCAAATCATCATAGACTTTTAAGTCCAAGGTTGGAATTTCAAATTTCTTGGAAACTGTGAAGACAAAACAATATTGCACAAGTTTGATATTATTTTGTGCAATTAATCTTATTTTTATTAAAGGTCACACATCTGTGTCACTTTAGATCTGAACCACTTAAAACAACGATTTTATACTTTAGCTATAAAAAAAATAGATATTCAAAAATAGCAGATCTGCAAGCTCATAGCACGAGTGCCGCGCTATGAGCTTGTAGATCTGCATTTTATTATTTTTTTTTAATCATGAAGATTTTTGCAAATCTTTGACTATACTTTTACAGCGAACATTTCTAACTCAAATCATTTTTCTCAGGGTACACGAAACAACATTTAGAGATGGGGATCCAAAATCAAATACATATACTTCTAAGGGTCCTTGACAATAATAATAATAATAATAATAAATATAAGACAGCACCACTAATTTACACATGACACCCAGTAGGTTGTGCAATTTGTTTCACTCACCACACTTCAAAAATGATTTAAAGGTCAGTTGCCCTTCATAACAAATGTATTTCTGGCGGTCTCGGTACTTCACTCTTACGGCCTGCATCCTTTATGGGAAATAAAAAAATAAAACAGTTACTAAGATGATATAGAACACAACAATTCATGCATTGAATGCTAAAATTTGCTTAAGTATTACAAAAGCCCTATATAGGCTTGATACCACTCTGCATTTGCATCTAATTAAATGCTGTTTGAAAGCTGGGGAAAATAATTATTTTTCTCGTAGGGTGCTTCGTATGTGTTTATGTGCGTTTCAATTCACATACCTAACGTTACAGTGCTGCCGCGCCAGCATACACCACAACACCCCATCTCTGAGCTGCTATTGAAAGAGTGGTTGGGGAACCAGTTTCATTTGAGTTCACCTCGTAAACCTCGCATAATTCCATTCCACTGCTACGCGGGAAAATCCACAACTGATTCGTGTTTGTGTAACGGATGAGTGTTCCTCACTGCCAGTGTCTCCATTTGTGTCTTACATACACAAAAAAAAAACACGTGCTAACTGAAGAGCAGGTAAAACAGTAATCCTACATAGACCTAAAAAACGCCTGGAAATAGTGCTATATTTTATCAATTTTGAGCTTATATTTTCAGGTAGTACCAAGCACTAGCGCGGGAAGTGGGGGGCTGCCGGGGCTGCAGCCCCCCCTCCCTTTTGCAGCCCCTCCTGATGTCGGCTGCAGGCTCGTCTCGGATGTCACAGTAATATTAACAGTAAAAATTAAAACAGAAAAATAAACGCATCGATTGGCTTAAAACCCTTTTGTACAGTCTGTGTCAAATACCTGTGTTTAAAAAATTTGGGTTGAAATAGTTTCAAATTATTCATTTATGTATTGAGGAAACGCTTTCTCAAAGAAGCGGAAGGCGCTGACACAAACGCATTGGCAAGCAAAAACGGCAAACAGCAAGCAGAGAGGGATATCTGATTTTTTTCCCTTCAAAAAATATTTCAGAGAAAACTAAAGTAAGTGATACAAACACATACATTACTCGTGGAGAGTGATGAAAGAACAGTACAAATGATGGAAGCAACACTACTATCATCACAATAGCTATTACCCAGGACTAGCTAGCTTGTCGATCCGGTAGAGAGCATCAGCAGCTGCTCAGTCACTTAAGCGCTGCCGTGCACTTGGGATCCTTTCTTGAGAACATCGTATTTCCTGGAAGCAAATTCGGCACGGTGTGATTTGACAGATCGTTTCAATGAGGTTTGTTTGAAAATGGCGATGATTGCATTGTGTTAAAGAAATCAACCTCATTCTTTGTTTTATCTGCACAACCTAAGTGACTATTCGTTTGCTAAAGGGGGATTTAACGACTGGGAAAAGGCAAATGTAAGAACTTGGTCAGCATGAGTTGTCAGACCTGCACTCTGATTCATTACGTGTGTTAGCGATGCTTTAAGTAACTCCAGTCAGTGCTATGTTTTGGGAGTTTGCAGCTTGGAATCAACATTCTGCCAGGACAGTGTTGTAACATTTATTCAGATCGACTAAATTCCTGGGCCATGAAGGAATACCGCTCAGAGGGCACCATCATCGCGACACGTACCGCAGCAGCTTCTGTGACAGAATGCACTTTTTACGGAAAACTTGAGAATGGCTTTAACTTACCCGCTGTAAAAATATGTAAAAAAAAAAAAAAAATTGCCAGTTTGGGAGAATTTTAAGAATGCTGATTATGGTCCCAAAGGGCACGATTATTTTCGCCTTTTATGGGATTAGTCTGCTCCCTGGATGTTGGCGAAACTGACAAGCTACATTCATTAAGGATAGTTGATTGAATTAAAAATTACTAATGCGATGAATCACTTTATTCAAATGGAGGATTTTGTCCGAGGATTATTTGTTTTTTTGGGGGGCTGACGACCTCCTGTAGCTTATAAAATGGCGCATAATAGCTAGGCTTACAAAGTGAAGTCCTTCTGCGCCAATGTTTGATAGACCGCGACAGGAAGATGTTTCTGTTCTAAATGTAAAAAATGCTGAAACGGGAGATGGAATTCAGAGAAAGGGAAATAATTCCGTATCCAACCTAAAAAGGTTAAAAAAGTTTATTTCTCAGAACAATTTTAAAAGAGGACTCGCCTTTATATTTTGGAGGGTTTTATTTGTGAGAAGGTGGGTTAGGCTACTTGTCATCCCTACAATTACGTGCGCGTTTTCAATGTAGCCTGTCGGTGGTTTCTTGGTCATTTCCTCATTAATAATTTCTTAATCATTATACGATTATGTATTGGGCTTGTAAATTCAAATAATAAATTGTTTGATTGTGAATCATGCGATATCAAACTGGGAGGGGTTGTGAGCCATCATGTGTGAGACAGGCAAATCCCGGCAGTATTACCAGGAGTTGGGGTTGAAGAGGATGAAACAAATAAGGCAACAAAAGCATGATAGCTTTTTAAATGACACATGCGTACAAAACAAAGGAACTTATTGGGATAAAACGTAGAAAAAATTCAGGCCCCAGGACAACAAAACGATTATAAATTATAATTTTTTGTAATCGGTCATGATTTATATGACGAGTATTCTTTTATTCCTGTACTCGTTTGCACCCTTAGTTGCTATGACCGCTGTTGCAAAGACCAACATTGTCATAACCAACGCCCTCATGCAGCACTATTTAAAAAAAAAAAAAAATATATATATTTTTTTTTTTTTTAAATGACGTCACTCTTCTACTTTCGGTTGGCGGCCCCCCCAATTCAAACATCTTCCCGCGCGCCTGGTACCAAGTATTATGCATCATACGATTCAGGAAAATCTGCCATTGTATCTGCTACTGTGTAAAGTCTCATTTAAACCTTACTTTTGGGTGAGCATGCCATATTTCACAAAAAAACAAAAATCGCCCAGTAAAAAAAACTTGTTTTGTTGAATATCTCCCTAGTCAACCAGGGAATTTTTTTTTCAATTGGAAAAGTTGCACTAAGGTGTTCTGAAGCTACATGTGAAGTTTTGTGCAAAAACACTCTTTCTTCTGTGAGTTACAGCTCATTTATCATGACAATATATACGGAATTTACCACTAAAGGCCTAGTATACACCAAGAATATACTAAACATCAGCAACTAACAGCAAACAAATACATTTTGTCAACATTTATCTTATATCAACAATAATAAATTATGCAATGATGACTTTGGCTCACATAAAAGTGTTATATATAATTGGAAAATAGACAATCTATTGATAAATGGAAGACCAGAAGGCAACTTTATAAAAAACAAAATATGGGACTTCTAATAGGAAGTTTCTGAAGACAAATGAATGATCATAGTGATGATATAATAATAAAACAAATGACAAACAAATAATTTGTGCTTCACAGTAGTAACAATAATTGTTATAAAAGATAAAATAGCCTAGTAATACAGATGATGACAATAACATAATGATGATGAGGTTATAATGATAGGCTAAACAAGTAACTGCTTCACAACAGTAATGACAACAGCTGGGGTCAAAAGTAAGCCAGGGGTATGGTAAAATAATTAAATGAGTTGTATTTTTTCATCGTGGTCTCTTATTTTATCCGTCTGTTTTGCACTACTGTCATGAGGAATCGTCTGGAGGAAAGGACGAGAGACGAGCCGGAGGAATATCTCACTTCCTGTGCAAGCTCGCGTCTGTTTCCGTCCCACATGATTACAACCACCCTATCGTGTCCCTTGTTGTCACACAGGGAATCATGTCGTCACACACCATTCAAGGACCCTCGGAAAACAGAGCATCCCGCGCTTCAGACACAGTTTACAGCTCATTTCTATCATAAACGGTTCAGAAATGACAATGTTTTGTAAATTACACGTGAAAGCGTTGCGTCGGTGTTTACACTCGGTTTAGCATCGACGTCACGCTCGGTTAGCATCTGTTCCCGCAACATGTGATTACACACACACACTGCTTAGTCCCTTGGTGTCACACAGGTACTAGGGCTGCACGATATACGGAATTGCGGTTATCGCAAGCGCAATAAAAGTAACTGCCACTAAGAGGCAGACAGACGAGCTTGCTTATTACCTTTTCTATGACACATACCTAATGCGGTCACTTGAAATGCTTCCGGGAAGAAAACTGCGTTTTGAAGTCCGCCAATTACCAGCGAGGTTGGATAGCCTCCATTGCCTTGGCCTAATTAGCTTACCTTAAATCAATTCCCGTGTACTTTGCCTAACTTGCAATCAAGCCGTTTATTCAGCCAACTGACTGATCAAAACCAAAATGTGGCCAATAATAATTAAGAAGAGATAATGAGAAGCAGACGGACCTAACCAGATTGCCGTGTTAGATTGAAAGAATGTTACTAATCTGAATAAATAGCAGACCTCTGAATTCCACCTCTCGTAGAATTTTTACATATCATTAAAAAGATTCCTTAAAAACAAACCATTTCAAGATGGCCTTGGTTTTTAAGCGTTTCAAAACATACACAAAGTGGAAAACATTTTGTGAAGCATCTCGAACGTGAAAGTGAGAGAAATTATATTTTTGCATTGCACGCAAGAGACAAATACAGCGAAGACTTGGCAAACAAGTTCAGACGAATCTGTGCCACAAATTTGTTGCATTTTTTATTTGATAATTGAACAAGATTAATTTAAAATAAAATAATTCATAGCTCTAGATTTTGGTTACTTTTGAGCGTCTAATAGCCAACAGTGAAGGTGGAAAACATTTTGTTTAAGCGTATCGAACGTCACGTAAATTGTTAACGCATTTGCACACAGCGCTGCAGAATGTAAAACAGAAATAATATAACAGATTCAGGCAAATCTGTCATGTTTCATGGTCATTTAAATTTCAAAATGTAATAAACAAAACATATTCAAATAAATCAGTCTGTCAACCAATTTAAATCGTTAACCGAGGGAATCAACTGTTTGATTGCAAATTGAGCAAAGCAAATGGGAAGGGGGTGAGAGCAATTGTCAGGTAGAAGATGACGATTTTGCAGACCTTAACTTTGCTTTTTTTCAGCACGTAATTTACCTGAATGTGTTTACGAGATAATTTCTAGTTTTCCATTTGGTCGCGCTGCGTGCTAATGCAATTACAATTTCTACACGTCACGTTCGATACGCTTGAGCAAAATGTTTTCCTCCTTCACTTTAGGATATTTAGACGCTCAAAAGCAACCAAAATAAACAGCCATTAATTACTTTATTTGAAATCTTGGTCAATTATCAAATAAACAATGCTCCAAATTTGCGTTTGCCTGAATGTGTTTGCCAAGTCTTCGCTGCATTTGTCTATTGCGTGCAATGCGAAAATAATTTCTCACTTTCACGTTCGATATGCTTTATAAATTTTTTCCGCTTCATGTATATTTTGAAACGCTTAAAAACCAAGGCCATCTTAAAATGGCTTATTTTTAAGGAATCTTTTTAATGATAGGCTGTGTAAAAATTCTGCGAGAGGTGGAATTCAGAGGTCTGCTATTTATTCAGATTACTGACACTCTTTCAATCTAACACAGCAGCCTGGTTAGGTCTGTCTGCTTCTCATTATCTCTTCTTAATCATTAGTGGCCACATTTTGGTTTTGATCAGTCAGTTGGCTGAATAAACGGCTTGATTGCAAGTTAGGCAAAGTACACGGGAATTGATTTAAGGTAAGCTAATTAGGCCAAGGCGATGGAGGCTGTCCAACCTCGCTGGTAATTAGCGGACTTCAAATCACAGTTTTCTTCCCGGAAGCATTTCAAATGACCGCATTAGGTATGTGTCATAGAAAAGGTAATAAGCAAGCTTGTCTGTCTGCCTCATAGTGGCAGTTACTTTTATTGCGCTTGCGATAACCACGATTCCGTATATCGTGCAGCCCTAACAGGTACCATTCAAATATGCTTGGAAAGCGGAAGATCCCGCAACTCAAATGCAGTTAACTGCTCATCTCTATCACAAACGGTTCAGAAATTAATTAATGTTTTAAAAAACTGTCCGAACGTGTCCTCGAGGACATGCTCGTTACATGACTCAATTCAGAGTAAAATATACGTGCTTGCTAACCAAACAGCAGGTGAAAACGGTCCACATAAAAAAAAAACACTAGCTAACCGAAGAGCAATTAAAACAGTCGGTGTAAATGCCTCAATTCAGAGTAAAATAACGTTACACGTGCTTGCTAACAGTTCACACAAAAAAAACACTAGCTAACTGAAGAGCAATTAAAACGATCGGTGCAAATGCCTCAATTCAGAGTAAAATACACGTGCTTGCTAACGGTCCACACAAAAAAACCCACTTACTAACCGAAGAACAAGTCTGGTAAAACGTCATGACTCAACTCAGAGTAAAACACACGTGCTTGCTAACCGAACAGCAGAGAAAACAGTCCACACATACTAGACTGGTCTATAAAAAAATTAAATTAAAACACACTTGCTAAGCGAGGGCACAACTCAATTCAGAGTAAACCTTCTTCGATAAAATGGTCAGTAAAAATTAAGCTCAGTAAAAACACACACATGGTAAATTAAGCTCACAAGAGTGAGGCTCGGTTTAAATTCACATCTAACATTATAGTTTGTGCTGAAGCTAACGTTAGCATCGACATTGGCAGTTATGCAGTGTGTGAGACACACAGACTCGCCAGCTGCAATGTTACTCACAAGCATTACCTTTCAAGTAAGCCAACAAAAATTCTGACATTTTATCTTAAATAAAATCGATTTTAGTACTTTGCTGACTTACCTGGCTTACCGCCGTCCACCACTGCCGTTCACCTCGACCTTCCACTGCTGGGATAGAAAATGGCGGCAGAAACGAAACCTAAGAAACATTAGTGGGCGTGTTCTTGATATTACTCCAATAGGATTTACTCTATTTTTTCCTCCTATTCTAGTGGCCACTGGAAATAATTACAATCCAAAATGAATAAAAATTACTCTTTTAGAGGAAAATAATGGTAACTGAAAAAATTACTCTCTCATTTTTCCTGTGTACAGTCAGATTTCAGAGCAATCAAGGAACAAATAAAAGAAGGGAGTTTACCTAAAATAGCTTCATAAATAAACAAATACCAATGACTGAGCCGACGCATGGTCAAAGATGGCCAACCAGCCCTGGCATAAAGAGTACAATGGTGAGTAAGGGCTTTAGAATTTGTCTCAAATCTCAATGCACTGTGATAAACACTATCTAACTTTTGTAAACAATGTGCAGGTGGATGCATGTATAGAAGGTCACCAGAGTCAATAACTGATATAAAAAAGTAGCAGAAACCAGTTTCTTTCTGGCCTCAAACGAGAAACAGTGCTTATTTCTATAATAAAACCCCAACTTCAATCTCAATTTTTTTAACCAGATTTTCAACCTGGAGTTTAAAAGACAGGCAGTCATCAAGCCAGATACCGAGATATTTAAAACTGGAGACAACTTCTAACTTCTTACCACCAGCAGTAATAATAACCTCACTGCTTACTGACTTCTGTCTAGAATTTGAGAAGTGCATTACTTTTGTTTTGTCCTCATTTAAAACAAACTTTAAATGTGACAGTTGAGCCTGTATAATTTTAAAAACATTCTGCAATTTGGTAAGAGCCTGTATAATGGTGGAACCAGCACAATAGATCACTGTATCATCCGCATAAAAATGAATATTTGCACCTTCTACATTTTGTCCTAAATTATTAACATAAATTGAAAATAATGACCTAAAACAGACCCCTGGGGTACTCCATTTCTAATATTTAACCAGTTAGAAGTGAGCCCATCACATTGGAGACATTGAGATCTTTCAGAGAGATAGTTTGCAAACCATCCCACAGCCTGGTTGGATATTCCAATATTCTTTAAATGCCAAGGGGCCCTCAGGGCCCTAAAACTTGGGATGTCTCCATTACAAGTATTTCCGGAACCTTTTTAACAGGATCTGGGTCATTTTGCATGTCTACACTAGCAGGAATGACCCTGAAGTAGTGGTCCGGGGACTTTTTTCCGAGAATGATTTTAGTCCTTGCCTCATGGCAGGGACTTCAGAGCATTCCTGGAAAACGCCAGCATCCTGGTTCACATATGGCGGATAGGTTATTCGGGATGCTAGCGCTTACATTTATTTTCAATGCAAGTGCTAGCCAGTCTGTGATTATCTGGATTCTGAGCTAAGCCCCCGAGTATATTAATAGTACTGGGACTATATAAAATCAAGTCGGCTTATTTAGAGAGATAATTACATATTGAGGTTGTCTCAATTTGGTATTTCATTTTTGTTAACTGAAACTCAGCCCCTGCTGAAAGAGGCTTATTATCCTTTTACATAGTTTCCCCACAGTTTCTATCGTGACTGCTGCTTAGGGCTTCTCGGGTTAATACACTGTGGTTCCTGAGCTTCTGTCTTGGCATTAATAATTTTCTTTGTTATCTTGGGTGAGCGAGGTAATTAGATAGGGGATTCAAAATGTGGCCAAAACTATGTGACGGTTGCAGAATGATCGCACTTCTGGAGAGAGATTTCCAGGGTGGGTCTGTCTGCCACCGGTGCCAGCTAATTGAGCATCTGAAGAGCAAGATCCTTGATCTTCAGGGCCAGCTGGTGGCACAACATAGTTCGCAATCAGTAGAGTTCCTAGAGGAACTGAGTAGTATGTCGTTTAGAGAAATGGTGTGTACGCCAAAGCAGGGTTGTGCGGAGACCCCTGAGCAGGCAGGGAGAGAAAGTTGGGTGACTGTACGACGTCAGCGCAGGAAAGGGCATGCATGCCGTACAGCGACAGCTCCTCCAGTGGTTGAGGTGTCTTACTGATTCCGGCCCTTGCAGGAACTCGACTTGGCCCCTTACCCTGAGAGTGGGGGGATTGATGAGCATCAGGGCACCCTGTTGGCCTCTACCCCTCAGAAAAGAGAGATAGTGATAGTGGGGGACTCAATACTTAGAGGAATAGACAGTTTAGTCTGTTCGCGCGACAAGGAGTCTCGTACGGTGTGTTGCCTGCCTGGTGCCCTGGTAGGAGACTTCCTGGAGCGTGCGATCAAGCTCCTGGCCAGAGCCGGGAGGGATCCAGTGGTCATGGTCCATGTTGGGACGAATAACTTAGATAAGGGTAGGTTTGAGGTTCTGCAAGACAAATTTGTGGAATTAGCGGAGAAGCTTAGGAGCAGATCCTCCATGGTAGTTTTCTGCGGGATTCTACCGGTACCACGTGCAAGCAGAGGGAAGCAGAATTTCATCTGGAGGTTTAACATGTGGCCACAAACCTGGTGTAGGAAAGAGGGGTACAGGTTTATGGGGCACTGGAACTTCTTCTGGGACAGGGGTGATCTGTTCAAGCCGGAAGGGCTACACCTGAATCAGAGGGGTACCTTTGCACTGGGTCAGCGTATGTTGAGGGTAGCACAGGGTTATTTAAACTAGGGACTTGGGGGGCAGGGAGGTTGGAGAGTGTTATACATAGGGAAGTGCAGACTACCCTGACGGAAGCTGACAGCGTTACATGCACTATTGGTGATATATTTTTAAAGCAACAAAGTGTAGTGGGGGGTTTGGAGCAGCAGGCACGTGGGAAATCGAGGGGGAAGAGCATTCGTAATAACCTGAATTGTTTTTATCTAAATGCAAGAAGTATAAAAAATAAATTTCCAGAACTTGAGCCCATTATGATTAGTGAGGGCTATGACATAGTTGGGATTACAGAGACATGGCTTCATGAAGAGGATGGAAATGAATATAATACAGAAGGTTATAAGCTTTTTAGGAAGCATAGATGTAATAGGCGAGGAGGTCACTGACTTCAAATACCTGGGCGCATGGGTTAACTCCACAGAGTGGAGAAAAGCGCTTGCATGGACAACTCTTAATGGCATGAACAGCGTGTGGAAGTCCAACCTACCCCAACACATCAAGAGCAGTTTCTTCTCTGCTACCGTGGAGTCCATTCTCCATTATGGCAGTGAGTGCTGGACACTGATGCAGGCCCTACAGAAGTCCTTTGACGGGTGTTACACGAGAATGCTACGTTTCGTGCTAAACATCAAACATGACAAGCACATCACCAACAAACGGCTGTACGAGGAGTTACCACATGTGTCAGAGAAGATAGCAATCAGGAGGATGAGAATTGCCGATCACTGCCATCGACATCAAGAACTCTCAGCAAGAAAGCTTGTACTCTGGGAACCAACACACGGGCGTCGCTCAACAGGGCGTCCCAAACACACTTACGTGGACATACTAAAGAATGAAGCTGGCGCAGAAAGTACAAACGAGCTGGCCAGATGTATGGAGAACCGAGATAACCGGAAATGCCGATGGATGGCTCATCTGAGGACAACGTAGAGGGTGTAGGACTCTATGTGAACGAAAGCACAAATGTGCAGGAAATTCCTGAAACTGAACATTCCTTGCCCTGTGAAGATATCTGGGTCAGGCTCATTGGCAAACACGAGACAGGTTTAAACATAGGAGTATGCTATCGACCGCCAGCTTTGGACAGTATTGTCAATGAAATGCTCTTTAAGAGGATTAGGCAAGCTTGTAGAGGAGGAGGGACTATTATTATGAGAGACTTCAATTATCCTGGTACCGATTGGTGAAAGGACAGGGTAAAGGGGAGGAAGAATTTCTAGATGTTATAAATGACAATTTTTGGTGCAGTATGTTAATAAACCTACAAGAGAGAAGTCAATTTTAGATTTTGTGCTCTGTAATGACCCTGATAGAATTAGCAATGTTGAGGTACTGGAGCCACTTGGGACTCGTGATCACTCTACTGTTAATTTTGATGTTTCATGGGAAGTTGAAAAGGTGTCTTCTAAAACCAAAATTTTCAATTTTAGGCGAGTAAACTTTGACAGGATGCGCTCATATTTAAGCAAACTAAAATAAGAGACACTCCTGGACTCTGAGGGCCCTATCTTACGCCAGAGTCCCTAAACCCGTTATTTGGGGATTTAGCATTGCGTAAGAGGCGTTCCCCCACAAAAGTTGCTATTTTGCACACCTGCCTATATCCCTAAAACACCTGCGCTACCCGTTATATTATGATAGGCGTGGTTTGGGCGTTACGCCAGTTAAACCAATCAGTGTGCCAGGTGCCGTTGCCTTTAGGAGCAGGCTGCGCTATCCCAAATCCTCAAACCGAAACCCGTGATGGAGAGAGGAAGGTCGCCACGTTTCTCTGAAGACGAAGTTAAATTGCTCGTGCATGAGGTCAAATCCAGACAGGGGAGGATCTGTTTTTGTTAAGTTAATCATGAATTGTATTATTTTATTTTTATTATTATTATTATTATCATTATTATTATTTGACATTGACATATTGTTTAATGTTTGGTATGTAATTAAAAAAAAACATCAAGCCTACCCCTTTTGTGATGGAAACTTCAAAAAAAAAAGAAAAAGAAAAAAATGCTTTTTGCTTTGCACTTCCAACTCCCTCTCCCGTCTGAAATGAAGCACAGAACAAAATCCCATTTTAGAAAAATAAAATTAGGTCTATGCACTGGCACTCAGCAACGGTAATTTTTTTTTTTTCCAGCGAGAGTGGCATTTCAGAACTCTTGTGCGAATGAAGGTAATTTCGGCGACAAGAATGCACACCTGACTTTGCAGCACGGTCACGCAACTTGCTGTAAAAAAAAAAAAATAGACAGCTTTCCGATTGGAAAATGTAAACGGACGAAACCACGTACTTGCCACCAGAATTACCTTCATTTGCTGAAGAGTTCTGAAATGCCACTCTTCCTGGAAAAAAAGTTACGTCGCTGAGTGCCAGTGCATAGACCTAATTATAATTAATTATTTTTCTGGACTGAATGTAGCCCATTTGCTGCTGTTAGATCGCATAGGGGGAGAGAAGCATTGTCTTCAATTGCCAAATGAGTAGTGGGTGGTTTGAGGACCTGCTATACGCTTTCCCTAACCTGTGTGGTCAAGATAGCAATTGTAGGGAGAGCGCATAAACACGCCCACGGGCACACCTCCAGACACAAATAAAGGATTCGGCATAATGTATAGCAGGTAGTGTGGCCGCAAGATACCGTTTACGGATAGTGGAAGCTGCTAAATGCGTAATTCACGGGTAGCGGGTAGTGGCAACGGGTAGGGCAGTGTGAAAGATAGAGCCCTGAGTCTGTAAATGAGATGTGGGAAAGATTTAAGGGGGTTTTACTTGATTCACAGTGTAAATTCATTCCAAAGGTGTCCAAAAGTAAGCTGAAAAAGCAGAATCCTCAGTGGATGACCACAGCTATTCGTAGGAGTTTAAGGGAAAAGAGGAATCTTTATAAAATGTACAGAAAGGATAACAATGAGAATACTAAGGCTGAAAACTGTACAGTAAAATGCGGGTTGTGGTTAAAAAAAAAGGGCTGTGGAATGCTAGAGAACTGTATGAAAGGCTAATTGCAGAAGGGGCAAAAACTAATCCTAAGCGCTTCTTTCAGTACTGTTGTTGTGAATTAAGGATTTTATGTTTGATCTTGTATGTTTTTGCTTAGATTTATTAGTTTCATTGTGTTTAGTTAATGTTTTCTAGTGTGACTGTTCATGTTTTTTGAATGCTTGTCTCTTGTCTTCCTTGTACTGAGCTCCCGTTTGTGTTTCCCAAGTGTGGTGTCTTGTCTTGTTTCCATTCACAATCTTTTCCCCTGTTTTTTCTGGTTGGGTACTTCCTGCTTCCTTCTTCCTGTGCTTGTTAACTGTCTGCACCTGAGAATAGTTTAGCTGAGGCACGGGTGATTAGAAATGGGTAGGACTACACATTAGAGCAGAGAATTAGGCAAAAAGAAGCAGGGCACACCTACTTCCCCAATCTGTCCTATCACCATCCTTTGCTGTTCTAGATTCCGCCTCCTCTCCAAATATCTGATTAGTTTGTTTATAAAAACCCCACTTTTCCTCTTGTCAGTGTTTTGCTCAGTCTTGGTCGCTCTGCATTTCTTTCTAGTGAAAATTGTTGTAAGATTTGTCTGCGTATTGTTACCAGTTGATAATTTGCGTCAAAGTGATTGTGTATTTTGATTGCTAGTCTTTCGTTTTCCCATATTCCCTTGCATTCCCTTCGTTTAGTTAATTTCTTTGTCTCCCTTTCCCTATCCAATTACCCTTTCCCCTTTCCCCTAAGTTTAGATACCCCTTTGTTTCTGTATTTTGTGCTGACGGATTTTCTGGTTAATAGATCCCTTGCCTGTCCCTGGTTTACGATTCTGAGTACCTGTGATATTCCTGATTCTGGCTTCCGACTTGTTTCTGTTTTTCTGACCATGAGCATTGAACATTCCCAGTTTAATAAAAGACGCTCTTCTGAGCTTGATCCGCGATTGGAGTCCTCGTATGTTCATTACAACTGTAGCAGAAAAAGGAAATTCAAAGAGGATGTTAAGTGCATAAAGAATAAAGATGGATCGCTGCTATACGATAATAAGGATATTGTGGATACCTTAAATAGTTACTTTGTTGACAATTTTACCTCGGAGCAGATTTTTATTAGGCCAGAGGGCATGTCCAATGCTCAAGATTATTTAGCGGAAATTGAGTTAGGGAAGTTGCATAAACTAAAGGCAGATAAGGTGGCCGGTCCTGATGGCTTATATCCTAGAGTGCTCAGGGAAGTTAGTGAGATCATCATTAAACCGCTCTCAGCTATCTTCAGACGGTCTTTAGAAACTGGAGAAATACCAAATGATTGGAAGCAGGGCAATATAATACCAATATCTAAGAAAGGGGACTGTACTGAGCCAGGAAATTACAGGCCAGTCAGTTTAACCTGCATTGCATGCAAAATACTGGAATCTATCATAAAAGACGAGGTGGAATTATTTCTTGAACGTAATAATATCTTGAGGGATAGCCAACATGGTTTCTGTAAGGGAAGGTCATGCCTGACAAACCTTCTGGCATTCTTTGAAGAGGCCACCAAGACATATGATCAGAGCAGGGCTTATGACAACATATGCCTGGATTTTCAGAAAGCATTTGATACAGTACCGCATCAGGGATTAATTTTTAGAATGAGCTCCATTGGAGTTACAGAAGGTATTCTGGAGTGGATCTGAAACTGGTTACAGGACAGAACACAAAGAGTGGTGGTCAGTGGAATCTCATCTGAGCTAGGTATGGTGGGGAGTGGAGTCCCTCAGGGATCGGTGTTGGGACCCCTGCTGTTCCTCATCTACATTAATGACCTTGATAGGAATATTGAGAGCAAATTAGTTAAATTTGCAGATGATTCTAAATTGGGAGGTTTGACAAATAGTTTAGAGTCCACTAAAGTGATTCAGGATGATTTGGATAGAATCCAGAATTGGGCAGGAATGTGGCAAATGAAATTTAATCTAGCGAAATGTGAAGTTCTACATGTAGGTAATAAAAACATTGACAGGATTATTTCATGGGAGGTTTAAAACTGGAATGTGCTCCAAATGAAAAAGATCTTGGAGTGATTGTTCGCCAAACCCTCTCAGGTTCTAGCCATTGTGCTGTAGCAGCCAATCGGATGCTGGGATATATAGCCAAAAGTACTGAGTATAAAACCTAGGAGGTCATAATTCTCTTGTACAACTCATTCATCAGACTACATCTTGAGTATTGTGTACAGTTCTGGGGACCATACTTTAAAGGGGACCTATTTTGCTATATTTCCAAGGTTATATTTTGATCTTGGACTCCCCTAGAGTACTCCTGATCGTTCAAAGTCCAAAACAGGGTCCTTATTTAGCTCATACTGCCATCCTCAAAAAACCCCATTTGTAGTCCATTGTAGTCTCTGCCTGAAAAGCCTCATTGGGGTGGCTCTTCCGCTATGGTCCCCACTCCCCGTGTGCCCACTTTCTTCTGACTGGCCAGCTCTGTGGAAGGCGGAGTTGGGCGGGACGAGGCTGTAGAACGCAGTTTTCCGGGTCCGCCTCCCCAGAGTGAAACGTGAGACACGTCTGCGGCGGGCAAATTCCGCAATCTTACATTATACTTGAATATAGATCTAATGAAATGAACTTGTTCTAATAAACGCAACGGCGAAAGTGGAGGACGCAGTGCGAAAATCTGGCAGCTCAAGCTCAAATTTGCTATCGGCTACAGTTTGCTTCGGCAACAGTGGTGAGTACAGCAGTTTTTCTACTTTATAGCTAGGATGCAGGGAAAGCTCGAATCCACTACATACGGACACATTTGTAGAACAGGTTGACATACCCACGTGTAGACCGGAGACCGTAGAAATCCGGTGGGTGTTAGTTTAGAGGGAAACATAGACAGTGAGGAGCAGCTAAAAGTGGACTGCTTCGGTGTGTATTATAAGGACCTCCTGGTTCGTGTGCATAACTGTGGTGTGTCGTTAGCGTGGAGAAACGAACAGCTTCTGCGCTGGTATATGACGGAGGGGCGAAAGCTCCAGGCTAAATGGCCTTTTCAGAAATGCCCTTAGTAATGGTTTACTCATTGCGTCGGAATGACCAGCGTTTCCTCACGGAGAATGGGCGCGAATGGATAGTGCGTGAGAGCTAGATAGAGCTCCGGTTATGTTATGAGCGTAATACAGGTTTTACAGGTCGTAAGTTCCATTTGTGTGATCCGTTGCTTATGTGGAGCTAGCGAATCGATCACTTTTACAGGAAAGAATTTAATATTCAATTGCCGATTTAATATTCAATCGACAGCAATGCAGAGAAATCGTTTGTGATACCAGACACGTTATAGCCTGTGCATTTGCCTATTGCTTTCACCGGTAGCATCAGAGAGCTTACCCAGATATTGGAGAAGTATCAGGCAGACCCCGGTCATGTGTAAGTAAAGCGATCGTTTCACAAGCACCCAAAAACGCACCCCAAGCTTTGCAAAACCTACGTCTGATCTAACTGCACCTCTCCGGTTAGCTTCAACGGTAGTGGGTACAATCAGGCAACGTTATGATGAAACTGTCACATTGATGCTTACCGAAGTAACACAAGCATAATGATCAGAATTGCTGCATGTAAGTTAACCAGGAGCATTTTTAATTAGCAGAGCACGGGAACTAACATTCAGTAGCTGATAAGCGGTCAAGAACTTTGAATGTAATCTGTCACGCGAAAATTAATTTTGCGTCCGGTGTGAAAGCGGCTTGACGTGCCCGTATTCGCGTCTTTGCATTGACTTTGAATGTAACCTGTCGCGTGAAAAATTAGTTTCGCGTCCAGTGTGAAAGCTGCTTAACGCGCTCATAACGCGTGTATTCGCGTCTTTGCATTGACTTTGAATGTAGGCTAATCTGTCCCGCGAAAAATTTGTTCGCGTCCGATGTGAAAGCAGCTTTATGGATATTACGCGACAGCTAGAGAGAGCTCGGTTATGTTATGAACATAATACAGGTTTTACTGGAGGCCGCCTGTCGCTGACCAGTTGTTACGTGCTGGCTTGGATTGTCCGGCCATGTTGGCAAATTCCTCGCTGGATGACAAGCTGCAAGTTAGCCTGTTAGCTGCTAACTGCTTGCCTGGATCTCATCGCGGTATTTGTTTGAGAAATTTCCATTACTCGAATTTTAAACCGCGCTACTCTCCCAACCTGAGTTAGTAACAATGACTTTGACGCTCTTACTGTTCCTTGCTCTTCCCACGTTTCGCTCCACCGTTACTGTAATCAATGGACCTGGCGGCATACACGAAAAAGTGCCCCGCCCACCTCTGTGCTTGCCCAGAAAAATCACCACCTCTTGGTCCATGGGTTCCATTGATTTGACTGTAGGTCTGTGGGTGCCCCCTTGTGGGCCAGTCCTGACAGATTTCAGCTTGCTTCGTTTAATGTGTACTTCTGTCCTGAAAAACTATTTTATGCCAACAGAAATGTCTCTTATTGACCTTGTGAAGTGTAATGATAGCACTGCTTCATTACCCAATGTAAGACGAAAAAATTTTATTCTTCTTTTACTCCTGCTTTCTGGAAATGTTCAGCCTAACCCAGGCCCTGCCTTAAATGACATAGGTACTCCTGACGAGTTCAAAGCCAAATCTGGCCTTGGTATTATGCATTTAAATGTTCGTAGTCTGCTCCCTAAATTAGATTTAGTCAAAGTCTGGATTCAGGCAACTGATACTGACATTCTTGTCTTGTCTGAAACCTGGCTGAAAAAATCCATCCCAGACAAGGATATCTTTATAAAAGGTTACAATGTCTTTCGTTGTGACCGCCCCAGAAAAGGGGGAGGCATAGCTATCTATGTTAAGAACAAGTTTAATGTGCTGCTACTATCCTCTCTGTCTATTAGTAAGCAATTTGAACTTCTTGCTTTACAGCTTACATTCTCTCAGGGACCGCCCCTCATGTTCATGGGTTGCTATAGGCCACCATCAGCCTGCACTGAGGCCCTCACCTCCCTGTCTAGCTATATTGCTAAGTTTAGCTCAAGTGAACTTACTCTGGTTGGTGATTTAAATGCTGATTGGCTGACCTCTTCTTCGGATAATCTGAAATCTGTCTGTGTCACTTTTAACTTAATACAATTAATAAACAGTCAAACCCGCCCAAACTCTAAGTATCCAGCAAGATCGTCCTTAATTGATTTGATCTTGACAAATGTCCCCCACAAGTTTTCCAATGTGGGTGTTTTTGCCTATGATCTAAGTGATCATTGTGCCATTGTAGCAGTTAGAAATGCTAAAATCCCTAAGAATAAACCCCACTTACTTATTAAGAGAGATTTCAAACATTTTAACGAACAGGCTTTTTATCATGATTTAGCTTATACTGAATGGAGCAGAGTTTGTCTCATTGATGAAGTAGAGCTGGCCTGGAAGTACTTTTATGATGAATTCACAGTATTAATTAATAAGCATGCTCCCTTTCGCAAATTCAGGGTCAAAGGGCGCAACAATCCCTGGTTTTCAACTGAAATTGGAAATCTCCTGAAAGAAAGAGACGCAGCTTGGGCTCGGGCAAGGAAATTTAAGACTGAGGTTAGCTGGCTTAATTTTCGTCAACTTCGCAATATGTGCACCGCCTTAATTAATAGAGCCAAATCTGAGTTTTATTTGTCTGAAACCTCCAAAAATTTAAATGATCCAAAGAAATTTTGGAAAGTAGTAAAAAACTCCTCATGCACAGTACTGCCTGGCGAACCCCCTAATTTTTTAGTGTGCGAGTCTCGCATATTGACTGAAAAGTCTGAAATGTTGAATTATTTTAATGAACACTTTATCTCAGCAGGCTACTTATTTGAATCATTGAACCCGGATCTAACAAAGACTGTTTCGTATAGTGATATAGAGATTGTCAACAGACCTAATGATTGTACTTTTAATTTCTCACTTGTATCTGCTTCTGAGGTTTGGAGCACACTCAGGAATCTGGATTCCAGAAAAGCTGCAGGTCCGGATAAACTTGACCCATATTTTCTTAAACTGGCGGCCGATTTTATTGCAGAGCCCCTATCTCACATTTTTAATTTAAGTCTCACGACTAACAAAATACCAAAAATTTGGAAGTCTGCTTTTGTACTTCCCCTCCTAAAAGGAGGTGAGCCGTTTGAAGTTAATAATTATCGACCCATTTCTAAATTGTGTGTATTGGCTAAAGTGTTTGAGAGGCTAGTCAGTGATCAGCTGAAGGACTTTTTAGATATGAATAACATTTTATCATCATTTCAGTCTGGTTTTAGAAAGCGACACAGCACTGTTACAGCTGCGCTTAAAGTTTTTAAAGATTTTATCCAGGCCTTGGACAATATAAAATACTGTGTGGCTCTTTTTATAGACCTATCAAAGGCATTTGACACTGTAGATCATGGTTTGCTATTAAGTGTGCTTCGGCGTATTGGCCTATCAAACCAAGCAGCATCCTGGTTTGCAAACTATCTGGACGGTAGATCACAATGTGTCCAGATGGCTGGTTCTATCTCTACCTTTCTGGAGGTTTCTAAAGGCGTGCCTCAAGGTTCGGTCTTAGGACCAATTTTATTCTCTATCTATATTAACAATTTATGTGATAACTTGTCAAATGCCTCTCATCATTTTTATGCAGATGACACTGTTATTTATTGTTGCTCAATGTCAATTATCCAGGCTTTTGAGTTTGTACAGTCTGCTTTTAATGTTGTCCTATCACGTCTGCAGAAACTCAAATTGGTTTTAAATGCAGATAAAACCAAACTCATGGTTTACTCAAATAAACATGAGTTACCAAGAAATATCCCCTCAATCTCAACTTTGCAGGGTGTGCCCATTGAGCTTGTGTCTATCTATAAATATTTAGGTTTCCTCATTGATAGTGAGCTTTCTTTCAAAGCACATATTGCCAGTTTGGTGGCCAAACTCAGGGTTAAATTAGGTTTCTATTACAGAAACTAGTCCTGCTTCTCTCTCAGTGCTCGAAAACACATGATATCTGCAACCTTTCTACCATTGCTGGATTATGGTGATGTTCTATATATGACAGCTTCAGCTAAATGTCTACAGTCCTTGAACACTGTTTATCACTGTGCGCTGAGGTTTGTCACTGGTTGTAGTCGTCTCACTCATCACTGTGAGCTCTATGCCAAATCTTTCTGGCCTTCTCTGAGTGCTCGCAGGTACACTCACTGGATGACTCTAATTTATAAAGCTCTTCTTGGCTTAGCTCCTTCTTATTTATGTGCTCTTTTTCAAAGATCTGAAAGCCACTATGCCTTGCGCTCTAGCAACATTGTTCATCTGCTTGTTCCTCGAGTTAGGTCTGAATTGGGGAAGAAAGCATTCAGTTTTGCTGGCCCCTCTGCATGGAATACTCTCCAGTCTGATTTAAAACTGTCTGAATTTATCTCACTTGGAGCATTTCGTTCGGTCTTAAATGGCAGACATTGTGAGACCACAGAACAGTGCCTGTGTCTATGAATTTGTTTCTGAGTCATTTTCCAGAAATTTATCTGCAAATACCTATGCACTTTCAAAAGTACTGTTTGTTCTTAACTTATTGTTATAATCTGTCACTGAAATGTATCTATTTATTTGATGTGTGCTGCTGACCTCTTGGCCAGATCATCCTTGTAAAAGAGATCTCGATCTCAATGGGTTTTATCTGGTTAAATAAAGGTTAAATAAAATAAAAAAATTACAGACCGTAAGTTCCGTTAGCGCGGACAAGTTGCTTATTTGGAGCTAGCGAATCGATCACTTCTACAGGAAAGAATTTCCTATTTAATCTCCGCCTTTTTCGGCTTTTTATTAGCCACAACAACTTCTAAAGGGGGATGAAATTATGCTACGGTAGTGCAGAGAAATCATTTGTTATACCAGACATGGTAGAGCTTCTGCGTTTCACATTGCTTTCTCGGTAGCACCAGAGAGCTTGCCCAGACATTTGTGAAGTATCCGGCTGATCCCGGTCATGGATAAGTGAAGCGATCACAAGCAGCCATAAACAAACCCAAACATGTATGCCAAGCTCTGCAAAACCTATGTCTGGTCTAACTGTGCTTTTCAGCCCAACTTTGCAGACACATACAGCACCTCTCCGGTTAGCTTCAACTGTGGTGGCTACAATTGGGCAAGGTTATGATGAAACTTCCTCATTGATGCTTACCGAAGTAACACAAGCATACCGATCAGAATTATTGCATGTAAGTTAACCAGGAGAATTTTTAATTAGCACGGCGGCACGCAAACTAACATGCAGTAGCTGGTAACCGAGTGGTCATAACAACCACAGAGACAAACCCTTACAATACAGGTTTTACAGACAGCAAGTTCCGTTACCGCGGACAGTTGTACCAAGCGTCCAAATTACAAACAAGTATAAAAAGTTAGCTTCAAATGAGGTTTATGTTCACACACCTTCTGTAGAATTTCCCCTGATATCACTCTTGCATATTTAGGACACAAAAATTAGCAACAGTAACTTGGCTACGTTAGCCACAGTGCTACAGCCACAATCAACTGGCTATCACATCAGCTTGGCTTATGCAGTAAAAGCAACTTGCAGGCTCTGTGTCTTTGAGTCACGGACAGTCACGACCGATCCAGGATTTATCTTCAGATATTTTACAAAGCCTGCGCTTGAGGCCAGTTGTTAGTGCTAACTATCGTTAGCGTCCTGCTAGCCACCCGTAACAGATTAGCTTCACTTACATTATTTGCCGTTATATCGTTACTTACAGCTTGTGGCTCCGAGCGCTTGATCGATGCAGCTGCTTCAGGTTTGAGAAGCAGCTGAAACGCTTATCCTGTGTCGAATTATGCTTTATTGACAAAGCTGTCTTTGGTGAAATGCTGAGCACAAACAGCTAACGTTCCCTTTGGCCGTGGCTGTTTGCTGCCAGCAAACAAAAAAAGCTACCCACTGATTTCTGGTGGCATCCTCTTTTGGAAGAGAAATAGGTGTTCTTCTTTGCATCCAAAAGTAAACGGACAAGTAGTTTTGAGCGAGATACTGACAAAACTGCACCTCAAATGATCTGCGGTTCTTCTTTTGTATTTCCAAAAGTGTAGACACTACTAAGGCATAGTATGATCTGCCGTTGTTAGTGCCTGCTAGAATAGTTTCCGGTGTGGGCAGGTCCTGCACCGTGGTCGGCTCTGGCTAGGTCTGTATTAATTGGACGGCACAATCTGACGTCAGGTTTTGCCCAGATCTCGTGAAGATCTCGGGAGGAGCTGTTCAGAGAGGAAATCATGTTCATGAAATCACGTTCTTGGATTACGGCAAAACCCCTGTATCTTCTGTTTAGAAACTTTTCAGAGGTTGAGTATGGACAACCAACATTATAACATTACTAATATGTATTAAAAGAAGGATCAGCATAATAGGTCCCCTTTAAGAAACATATAGAGGCCCTAGAATAAGTTCAGAGAACAGCCACTAAGCTAATTCCAGGTCTAAACAATGAAAGCTATGAGAAGAGGCTGAAGATCCTTAATCGCTTTAGTCTTTGGAAAAAGAGACTTAGGGGTGATCTGATTGAGGTCTTTAAATATGTTAAAGGGATTTACAAAGTGAATTATGTAGAATTCCTTCGGCCAAGTTTTGTTAGTAGAACTTGGGGTCACAAATGGATGTTGACCAAGGGTAAATTTAATACTGATATTAGGAAATACTTTTTCACCCAGAGAGTAACTTCAATGTGGAATAGCTTTCCTGACCATTTTGATGAGGCAGAAAACTTGGAATTTTCAAGAGCAGGCTTGACTTAAAGCTAGGTACCATTGAGTCATTGAGTATCTGAAGTGATATATTCACGATCGTAAAAAGAAACTGGCGAGCCTAGTTGGGCTGAACGGTTTGTTTTCGCCACTTATTACGTTATGTTATGTTTTTGTTCCGGTCAAAAGGTAAAGTTATGGCCTTAATGAAATTGTTTCAGTCGCAGTGCTCACTCACTATTTATTGCAATTCACTGCATATCCCAAATACATGCCCTGAATATGCGTTCCTGGGTCATAATAATGCAAAAAATTTGGTTTTGAAAAATCATTACAAAGTTGGACTTCCAGAAAAACTGTTTGAATTTTTTATTAAAGTGTCAGTTTCATGTGATTTCTGAATGTAAAGGAGACAGTCATGAGGTCACAACCATTTCTGGAGAGGAGAGGAGAATGCTTAACCCCTGAAACCCGAGCGCCCCGTTACGCATACTAACTACAGCATGTTTCCTAATGGCAATGTCATGCGACTATCATGTGACTTATCCGATTTACGCGAAGAAACTCGGGGGAAAAAAGCTCATGTTGACCATTTTTATCTCAACCGAACACAATTCAGGCACCAAGCAAGTAAATAAGCATTGAGCAAAACATAGGGTGAAATCATATCAGCGCTTAGTCACTAGCATTTCTACTAAATTTGTGCTATGCATACAAACGATACCTCAAATGAAAGAGGAAAGTCCACAGAATCCAATGATATAAGCCTTGTCATTTTAAACCGACACCACACTCAAAGAACAGCAGGCATACACTTCACAGTCTACAGAGATAAGCAAAAGTGTTTTCTTACCTTTAATGTTTTGCGATAAAAAACTGTTCGAGGATAAATCTGCGCTTGCTATTGTTAGCCAAATGTATCTGTGTTATAACGAAGCTAGATCTTCCAGTCTCCAAGCATGTTTTTTTCAGAGCATTGCTTCAAAGATCTCAGCTCCTCAGCATTCCGCTTGCTTGCAATGTATCTTCCTCTCTGTGATCAGCTTGAGATGCTGTCAGTAAGACTTTGCCGGTTGCCCTTTGATTCTATGGGTTCTGATGTTTCCAACAAGCTCTAAACCACCTTAATCGCACAAACCTAGCCTGAGCTAGAGCCCTGTGTTGCCAGTGCGTCAAACTGAGTCCATGGGCCAGTCGCATGTACTTAAATAGCGCGACAGTATAAACACTTAACTGGTTTGTTTGTGGTATTTTCGGTATAATTATGTGTTAAATATTCAACAGTCGTTTTCAAAGTTGTTTTCTAACTCAATCTTTGTGCCATTCCGCGCGAAAATTGCAAACACAACCGTAGAAGCCGGATGTGATGTGTTTTCCTGACTCATTCTTCATATTGGCAATTTGACACCAAAATAGCAGTTATCTGATGAAGCCTTGTGGTTAGGTTGAACTGCTGCATTTTCTTTGTATGTATTATCTTTGAAAGGGAAATTGTATAGGCTACAGGACTGGCAGAAATAATAAAAAAAAATATTTAAAAATTAAAAAGTGGTTGGATAGAATGTATGCCTGTAGTTGACATATAAGTGAAATTTAATGAGTTTTTCTGTTTTTCATCAGAGAAATATGAAACAGCACGCAGTATCAGCTTGGAGAGGCCACCTAGCCATTCCCAAACTAAAACCTCTCTCTAATAAACTTTGGCACATAATGATGAGATTCTGTGCTGTAATTTTTTAGGGGTTTCAGACTGCAACTGAATAATTTTACGACAGATAGAAGTAAAACTTTGTTTGGTGCAAAAAAGATGTTTCATTTATGCAGCGTTCCATCTTCATTTACTCTGACTCAGTGACATATACATTGAAATACTGAATAGGAAAAAGAAATGTGAGAATTTAAATGTATACTGAGCAACAAAAGAAACGCAAGTTTGCTGGTTAGTTAATGTAGCCTACTCTTATGGTTACTCAGTCAAAGTAAAGGAAAGTTTGATGAAACGAGTGTAAATGTGTGTGCACTAGTAATAAATTTGATATCTAAAATAACTACGTGCAACCTTATTTTCCAGTCTGCCTTTAATTAACTTGCAATTTAATTAACTTAATTTACTTAGCATTATACTCCTGCCACCGTGTTTGACCGTTGGGACAGTTTTTCAGGTTGAACGTTTCACCTTTCTTACGCCACTTACACTTCTCCAACCCTGACACACAAGAGCTCATCTAGCCTTCGCAAAAGCTCACCTGGATGAAGATAAAAGCTTCTGGCTGTCAATGTTATGGACGGATGAAACAAAGATGAAGGTGCTTAGGCACAGAGATGGGGCTTTTGTTTGGCGTAAGAAAGGTGAAGTATTCAACCTGAGAAAAACTGTCTCAACAGTCAAACAAGGTGGCGGGAGTATCATTCTCTGGGGTTGCTTTTCAGTGAATGGGCCCGGAAACCTTGTTAAAGTGAGTGGCATTATGAAACAGGACCAGTATATCCAGATCCTCAGTGAAAACATCAAGCAATCCGCTGAAAAACTTGGTCTTGGGCAGGAATGGATCTTCCAACAGGATAATGATCCTAAACACACGGCCAAATCCGTCAAGAAATGGTTAGTGGACAACAAAATGAACGTTTTGGAGTGGTTAAGCCAGAGCTCCGACCTCAATCCTATCGAGAATCTGTAGAGGGAAC
This sequence comes from Gymnothorax javanicus, assembly GCA_029692085.1. NCBI lineage: Eukaryota > Metazoa > Chordata > Actinopteri > Anguilliformes > Muraenidae > Gymnothorax > Gymnothorax javanicus. The sequence goes on from CM056199.1 coordinate 69,997,822, forward strand.
TGAAGACCAAGGTCATGTCAAGGAAACCCTCAAAACTTAAGGACCTGGAGAAGTTTGCCAAAGAGGAGTGGGCCAAAATCCCCATGAAAACGTGTAGAAACCTTGTGATCAACTTCAGGAAGCGTTTGGAGGCTGTATTCGTGAATAAAGGCTTTGCCATCAATTACTGAGAAAAGGGTATGAATAATTCTGGGCATGGCTTTTTTTGTAAATCTGTCAAATAAAATACCAAAAAGTATTGTATTTCTCAAAAAATTGTTTACTGTAATTCTTACAGCCTTATGTCAACTCACTGTGTCATTTGTGCAAGAATAAATTTGATTTGTCAAAAAATATCTCTAAAAAACCCAAAAATTGGTAGCGGTATGAAATAATTTTGGGCATGACTGTACATGTAGAACTTTACATTTCGCTACATTAAATTTCATTTGCCACATTTTTGCCCAATTCTGGATTCTATCCAAATCATCCTGAATCACTTTAGTGGACTCTAAACTATTTGTCAAACCTCCCAATTTAGTATCATATGCAAATTTAACTAATTTGCTCTCAATATTCCTATCAAGGTCATTAATGTTGATGAGGAACAGCAGGGGTCCCAACACCGATCCCTGAGGGACGCCACTCCCCAACATACCTAGCTCAGATGAGATTCCACAGACTACCACTCTTTGTGTTCTGTCCTGTAACCAGTTTTGAATCCACTCCAGAATACCTCCTGTAACTCCAATGGAGCTCATTTTAAAAGTTAGTCTCTTATGCGGTAATGTATCAAATGCTTTCTGAAAATCCAAGAATAAGATGTCATAAGCCCTGCTCTGATCATATGTCTTGGTGGCCTCTTCAAAGAATTCCAGGAGGTTTGTCAGGCATGACCTTCCCTTACAGAAACCATGTTGGCTATCCCTCAAGATATTATTACGTTCAAGAAATAACTCCAGCTCGTCTTTTATGATAGATTCCAGTATTTTGCATGCAATGCAAGTTAAATTGACTGGCCTGTAATTTCCTGGCTCAGTACGGTCCCCTTTCTTATATATTGTTATTATATTACCCTGCTTCCAATCATTTGTTGTCTCATACATGGTGTCCTACCAGAGTCATTGTTGTCAGTACTCCTGGTGCCTATTATTAGAATAAAGCAGGAAAAATAAGCAGTACAGATAATTATAGACCCATAGCTCTAGCCAGTGTTCTGTCTAAAGTTCTTGAGAGCCTCTTATTAGATAGACTGCATGTGTACGTTGTGTCCTCTGACAATCAATCTGGTTTCAAAAGTAAACATAGCAATGATATGTGTATTTTTGTTTTGAAAGAAATTGTAAATAAATATCGGAGTCTTGACTCTACTATCTTCATGTTTTTTATTGATTCATCAAAGGCAATTGATCATGTAAATCATAGTCAATTATTTTTAAAGTTAAAACAAAAAGGGTTCCCCCCATATATTGTAAGAATCCTTGCATTTTGTTATGCATGCCAAAATATGCAAGTCAGATGGGGAAATATTCTATCAGCCCCCTTTAAGGTGACCAATGGAGTGCGCCAGGGTGGTATTTCGTCTCCTGTTCTTTTTCATTTGTACATGGAAGAATTGTCAGAACGCTTAAAAACTTGTAAAACTGGCTGTATGTTGGGCAGTTTACTTGTAAACCATGTTATGTATGCAGACGATCTAGTTGTATTATGCCCATACAGTGCTGGGTTTCAACAATTACTCCGAATTTGTTCAGAGTATGGCACAGAGTTTGATTTAAAATATAATGTATGTAAAAGCATGGTTATTTTATTTAGATCCAAAAATGATAGGAAACAATCTTTTCCATCTTTTGTCCTGGCAAATAATATTCTTAATATTTGTAGTAAAGTAAGATATCTCGGGCACGGGATTACAGACGATCTGAGTGATGATGATGACATTTCACAACAGTGTAGGAAAATGTATTCTCAAGCAAATACAATGGGCTTCATGCAGCAACATTCTCTTAAATTTCTGTTATATTTTCTCTTATTTTTTTGCTAAGAGAAAAAATAAGAGAAATAAACTCCGGATTCATTAAATGCTCTTACCGTCCAAATCTGCTCTTACCCAAGTGTGCTGAATGTTGAGTCCCACTTGATCGTAAATTGCAAGCGCGTGGAAGTTTGTTTTAAATTAGCATATATGACACCCACTAAACACCATATACGGGTAGGTGACGTGCCGTGTGCAAAGAGCTGACTGCTCGTGACAAATCTAACTTGAGCAAGGAAGATTACTGTCATGTGTTACGGCTTTCTTGTTCTAACAAATGCAGCGGTGAAAAGATATCTCCATTCAAACAAAGAAATTCAATGCTTGCTCGAAATGTAGGCGGACGAAAACATACAATCACAGCTGGATACTACACGCAAAAACTCAGAGATTTATGGAATAATTCGTGAGTAGTTACATTCGTATGGTTATCACAGAATAAGAGATCAGTGCCGTGACAAACTAAAGAAAATGCAGCAGCGATATTTCAAAATGCGGGACGCGGTCCGAAAGTCCAGCAGCTCAAGTTATGAGATAGATAAATTTTTGTGCTGCTATACGTGGTAATCCATGTTACAGATGACACACCAGGTTGCTAGGGCAGGCGCAGCATATGCATTCACGATATTAATATTCAAAACCCCCTTCTCAACAATATAGAAAAGAAATATATACAGAATATACAGAAATATATTGGCGCCTCATTTTAAAATCGTTCCCCGTTGAAAACCACCTAGGTGCATACTGCACCGCGTGGTATCGGTATTTTGACATGTACTTGTGTACGTTACAATATTACTAGTGTGAAAGCTGACCAGCTAGGGGAGAGGGGAGGAGGGACAATCGTACTGTGGCATGGTACAGAACAATTGTACCTAGTGTGAAAGCGCCTTAAATTGGCTCAGCAGCCATTCATTTGTCTCAGCAAACAGATCCGCGCAATCTCTAAAAATGCGCTCCCTGCACAAGGCCTGGATGGCCAAAGCGTCCAACAGCAATATAGTGCTTGAGCCTGACCCCCAGAATAGACCTATTGTTACCACCTGGGGGGGCAAAGGGACACCTACTTTTTATTAAAGTGCTATGTCCCCAGTCTCAGAAAAACCCTGTAGGCAAGTGTCATTTTTCAGCTTTCTGGTAGAAACAGGCAGTTAAATATATGTTCACACTGGAAAAAAGCAAACGTAAATTTTGGGGTAGGGGAAATGTAAAATGCCATATCTTTGTAATGAATGGGAATAATTCAACAAATAACCACTCAAATTGTTGCTAATGCACAGTACTTTTGATTAGTACCAATTTTATGCAAATTAGTATAATATCTGGGTCACCAGAGGTCAAAAGGTCAAATTTTTTCAGCTCTGCACAAAATTTTGGTACTCAGCGAAGAGCTGGTTGCTGGTATCCAACAAGTCAATGGACTCTCATTGCAATTAGTCTATTTTAGAGAGGAGAGACCATAAAATCATGCAGAAGTATTCAATGGAAGATATCAGTCCAAGAAAATGTGTACCAGTTAACGATTTCAGACGGTTTTTTTAAATTTGTACGATATTGTTGTTCATCATCATGCATTTTCATTTAGCCCAGTTCAAAGGGGGATTTCATTGAAAACCTCAATTTTTTAGTGAAAAACCTGATTATTTTATAAGATCAAGCCCATTGATGCCAAATAGGGGGAGAATGCAAATCATTTTTACCTCTTTTGCTGGGGTATATGCAATATCCTGAAGCTGCACGTTTAGTAATCTCAATATTTCTAAATTTCAGCACAATGCCATGACATCCCTGTCCTTGAGCTGGTATGGAGAGCTTACCAACCACATCCAGGGGAAGAGCTGCTGGTCGAGATGCAGATGAAAAGGCCAAGGAATCAGAACGGAAACAGCAGCAGATTAGCTGTATTTTTGACTGCGGCTGCAAGAATCCTCCGACTAACTCCCCAAAGGACTATCAGTCATGGTCAGACCTTGTTCGAGCTGCTGAGATTCGTAATTACAATCCAATCCTCAGCATTGCTGCTTGAAATGCAGAGGGTGTGGTACCAGAGGTTTTTTACCACAGAGAGTGTAGAAATTCCTTCACGCATAAGAGAGACTTAGATGCTCTTCTGAAAGCAGAACATTTTCTTACAGAACCTCCAAAAGACAGATCAATTGAGACCAACAGGAGACGGGCATCATTGGCTATCTCTTCTGATACCAGGGTGTATAACCCAGTCTGCATATTTTGTTGTAGGGCAACAAAATACCTAAAGGGTACTAATAAAAAAGATAAACTTGTAAAATGTGGAGATTTGCGAGGTGATGACACGGTGAGAGAAGCGGCAGTTCGCAAAAATGATGGTCGAATCATCGCTCTCTTGTCCAGAGAAATCATTGCAGCGGAAGCACACTATCACAGAAACTGCTATCGGGGCTATACAAGGCCAGAAAAGGACAAAGATTGCACCGCTACTGCGCAAGATGAATGTGATCCGGAGGTCCTATACTAAAGGGCTGAGGCGACTAGTTATGTTGAACTGTTCCATCATAAAAAAAGAGATCTCTTTCAGAATCCCAAAGTTGTGAGACTCACAGAATTGACAAAAACTCTTACTGATGGTCTGGTCCGTTTGGGTATGACAGAAGTGAAAGCTTCCACTAAAACACGTTCAGAGAAAGCTCATTTCAGAATTTGGTGAAAGCCTTCATTTCACAAATGATGATAAGGGTAAAGTATTGGTATATCCAGACAATCTCTCTATGAGTGCCGTTGTGAGAGAAAATGTAAAGTTGAAGGAAGAGCTGCAAATGCTCAAGAACACTCAATCCTCTGTTCAGCAAAAAATAATACAGAATGTGTCACGTGTGTTAAGAAATGATGTGAAAGAATTAGAAATCAAAACCCCCTGGCCTCCTCTTCCTGCTCAGATAAGAGATCCGTCTGTCTTTGTCCCAAAATCATTGAGTCAATTCTTGAAAGTTCTTTTCAGTGGGCAATTCAAGAATGTGACTCTCTCAAATAGGGTACAGAGATTAGTTGAATCAGTCGGGCAGGATATTGTGTACGGAATACATGTACCTGCATGTGCAAGCTGACCACCTGTACGAATCAGAAACCTGAGGATGTGGGTGACGATGAATCTGAATTTCAGGATAGAGATGATGATGCGATAGATGATGACGATGACATGGATGATTATGATGATGACGGTGAGGACTCTGACAATTATGATGATGGAGGTGAAGATCATAGTGATTATTCCGAGGAGGCCTAGGGGTTGCGTGGAATTGTTGATTACACGAAAGACCAAGGATTAATTCTTATCCTGAAATTGAACACGATTCCCTTTAACCCACACATACCTTTAAGTGGCACTCAACCTGTAAACCAACCACTCAACCACTCAAAGCAGCTTTTCATACATAAACTTGAAGGCAGCAACCATGAAATCGGAAATTAGCTTACACGTGCTGACTTTAGAATTCAGATGCAATGTGCACCAATCTACACGTGAATGACAATGGAGTATTAAGGTAGTCCTGCTGGGTAAAAACATGTAAAACTAGGGCCCGGTTGTTCAAACAACGTTAGTAGTTAACGTGGCATTTTCACTAACGTTGGAATTTCCGCCTGCTACAGTATTAATGAGAGAAGGCGAAAGCAAGTGATATTGCAATGACAGTGGACACATCAGAAGTTGAAGCCAAATGAGTGGTCATCTTTTGCTGCGTTGTTGTTACTTTCACTCGAGTGTAGCTCAAAATTCCAGCGTTAGTTGATAACGCCACGTTAACTGCTAACATTGTTTGAACAACCGGGCCCTGAGCCTCATGGGCTACTTATTATCCTTCCAACAACTTGGTAGTGCCATGTTGTTTTGTATTTGAATTGAAAAGTGCTTGTAACAGACTTGGTCGTAGTTACTAAGATGGGTTCGGCAGTGGAAAAGTGACCTTGACCTCTGACCTTTGCTGACAAATGTTTAGGTTTTGCTTTAAAGACCGCTTATGACATTTTACTGTTTTCAATTTCAACCTGTTTCCCCCGGAAAAATGGCTTGATAATTGTTTTAGAAACCAGATGACAATATACACATTTTCAGTAGCTGAAGTCAACCTTTCTGATATATGGGTCAAGGTCATTCGTCACCCACATCTAATTAAGTAATGCAAATTTCCTAATGTGCATTTATTTTCATTATTTGGTCCTTCATCTTGGAAATAAAACAAATAATCATGTATTTCATTGACTTCCTCAGTCTGTGAGCTGATTCCTTCTGCTAGGGCCAAAATTAAGGGCAAGGGCAAAATTTTGTGACCTCTTGACCTCCCCTGACCGCTACAAGGACCTGACATGCAAATTAAGTCTGGCATTTGAAAGTACTCTACAAATGCAATAATATGAGTGGTCATTTGTTGAAATATTCCAAGTACTTTCTGAGATATGCCATTTTTTGTTTCCCCTACCCCATAAAATGCTCCGTCAAATTTGTCCGATGGACGCAAATTAAAGGCCCTTTTTCATATAAAAAGCTGAAATTGCTTGATTGCCTACAGAGTTTTTCTGAGCCTGGGGGCATAGTACTTTCATAAAAACCAGGTGTCCCTTTGCCCCCCTGGGTGGTAACGGTATCTTGTCAGGCTCATGGACTAATGGGTAAGCCATTCAGAAGCAGGACGCACGCAAGTATCTAAGGGTTTTTATAGCTTAATCCTGAGCCCAAAAATTGAATAATAAAATCATTATAATTTCTCAAAAACATAGATCAATCAAAATTTGATTATATGATGCATTTTTAATGTTTAGGTTTTAAAACTTGTGTTTCCGTGCATTGGACAAGCAATTTGTGGACAGAAATAAGTTTTCTGTTTTCTCTTATCTGGGTAAGAGTGCTCTCGACCGCTCGTAAAATTTTCTCTTACCTATGAGGAGAGCAAAAATAAGAAAACATTGGTGCATCCCAGAAATCAATGGGTAAGAAAAAATTGGGCATACGAACAAAAATAAGAGAAAATTTGTTCTTATATCGCTTCTTGCATGAGGCCCATTGTTACGCAAGTTTTACATGCGTACTGCTGAGGTAAAAATGACATTGTTTAAGTATTATTGTACACCTTTATATACTGCCCATTTGTGGTGCGAATATCGGAAAGCAAGCAACAGAAAGCTCAAAGTTGCTTATAATGATGCCATGCAAATTTTTCTAAAGGAGCCCAGATGGGCTAGTGCAAGTCAGTTATTCGTGTCCAATGGAGTGCCAAAGTTTGATGCGGTTTTAAGAAATTCCATGTTTAAGTTTGTATTTCGGATTAATGAATCTAGCAATATGATAATTATGGCCCTAGTCAATCCTGGGATCAGTGCAATAAAATATCAGTTAAAATTGTGGGCGCATTGGTATAAATGTCTGCTTTTGGGGTTAAATAAACATTTTAATTTTTACCTTTGTTATTGTGTTGTTGATGTGTAATTTGTATGTCATTTGATCTCTGTTATTTATGGACCCAGAGTCTGCAATAAAGAATAAAGTAAATATACACTGATTTTTGCACCATGACAAAAATCCCCAAGGTGTTACCTTTATTATGATACCAAGATTATTCAAATCGACCAATTTGTGCAGAGATACAGTCATTTCATTTTGGGCACCTCATTTTCAAGCTAGAGGCCCTGGGCTTAAGAGGTTAAAATTGAAAGTGTTTTGACAAGGATGTGGCACTTTATCAATGAAATGTTTATCACCAAAATTACTTTGAAAGACCATTTCATCAATTCAAGTGGTAAAATTAAATTTTGAAACAGGGTTTGCCCTTTAAACCAAAGCCGTTGGGTTTTCTCCCTCCTCTGGACATTGATATCAGTCTACCACAAGATGGAAACATAACCCTTTGCTAGTAAATACTTGAGAAGAACCTGCAAGACCATTTGTCAGCATAAAATGCAGTTTAACATGCATACTATTCAAAAGCTTGGAATCACAAAGAAAAGCTCATGTTTTTGAAAGAAACAGTTACTTTAATTCACCAGAATAAAGGTTAATAACACACAGAGTAATCCCATCTGAATGTAATTGTGTTAAAATGCAATTTTAGTGCAGCACATACCACTCCCATCGCCCTAAGCACAGCAGAAGCAGCATAAAAATGTTCCTATCTTTTGGTATACACTGAAGTTCTGTGATGCAAATACGGTAAAATTTTGGCACAAAACTTCCCAGAAAAAGCTATTTCCTCTTGAAACATTGAATTTGATTTAGAGAAGCACACAGAGCATAATAATTGAAGAAATACAATTTACAAAACAATAATTTTTTGATAAATTTGCCAAATCCAAGTGTCTGCTCATAACAGTCAAAAAGTATCACTTAATTCGCTCTATAAAGTTTGTAACATCTATGTGATTTTACTTTCAGAAACTTTTGTTTGAAGAGTTTCCATTTTTGATTCAAGTGGACCATCTAAACAATTCAAAACTGAAATAAAGACTCAAATTTGCGGGGAAATTTTTTTTTACAAGTTCTGAGAAGCATTTCATATACAACCCCAATTCCGAAATAGTTGGGACGAAGTGTAAATTGAATAAAATCAAAATGCAATGACTTTCAGATCACATGAGCCAATATGTTGTTTACAATAGAACATAGATAACATTCAAATGTTGAAACTGAGACATTTTACATTTTTATCCACAAAATGCGCTTAATTCAAATTTTCTGGCTGCAACAGGTCTCAAAAAAGTTGGGACACAGGCAAAAAAGGGCTAAAAAAGCCATTAATAAATCAGCTGAAAGAACATTTTGCAAGTAATTAAGTTAACTGGCATCAGGTGTGTAACATGATTGGCTATAAAATGGATGTCTTGAGGCTGAGTCTCTCAGAAGTAAAGATGGCCACAGGCTCTCCAACCTGTGTAGGCTTACGTAAAAAAATTGTGGAATACTTTAAAAACAATGTTCCTCAACGTCAAATTGCAAAGGCTTTGAAGGTCTCATCATCGACAGTGCATAACATCATAAAAGATTCAGAGAAACTGGAAAAATCTCTGTGCGTAAGGGACAAGGTCAAAGACCTTTACTGGATGCCCTTGATCTTCAGGCCCTCAGACGCCACTGGATCACTCACCGGCATGATTCTGTCGTTGACATTACTAAATGGGCCCAGGAATACTTCAAGAAACCACTGTCTGTAAACACAGTCCGCCTTGCCATCCACAGATGCCACCTAAAACTCTATCATGCAAAAAGGAAGCCATTGTTGAGCATGATCCAGAAGCGCTGCCGTGTTCTGTGGGCCAAGGCTCATTTAAAATGGACTGTAGCAAAGTGTCCTCTGGTCAGACGAGTCCAACTTTGACATTCTTCTTGGAAATCATGGGCGTTGTGTCCTCCGGGCTGGAGAGGAAAAAGACCACCCCTCCTTTTATCAGCATTCAGTTCAAAAGCTCTGATGGTATGGGGATGCATTAGTGCATATGGTGTGGGACACTTGCATGTTTTAAAAAGCACCATGAATGCTGAAAGGTATATAAAGGTTTTAGAGCAACATATGCTCCCCTCCAGATGACATCTATTCCAGGGAAGGCCTTGTGTATTTCAGCAGGACAATGCAAAACCACATACTGCAACTATTACAACAGCATGACTTTGTAGTAGAAGAGTCCGTGTGCTGAACTGGCCTGCCTGCTGTCCTGATCTTGAGAACATTTGGCGCATAATTAAACTAAAAGTCCGTCAAAGGAGACCCAAAACTCTCCAGCAGCTGGAAGCCTGTATTAAACAAGAGTGGGGTCAAATTCCAGCGGCTAAACCCAAGCAACTTGTCTCCTCAATGCCCAGACACCTCCACTCTGTGTTACAAACAATAAGGGATGCTACACCATGGTAAACAGGCCCCTGTCCCAACTTTTTTGAGACCTGTCGCAGCCATCAAATTTGAAATGAGCTCATTTTGTGGATAAAATTGTAAAATTTCTCAGTTTCAACATTTGCTATGTTATCTCTGTTCTATTGTGAATAAAATTCTGGCTGGTGTGATTTGAAAGTCATTGCGTTTTGATTTTATTCACAATTTACACTTTGTCCCAACTATTTCGGAATTGGGCTTGTATTTGGCAAGAGACCATGCAATATATAATGCAATATATCAAACCAATGTCGAGATCTGGCTTTCACACACGCTACTGTCCGGTTACTCTCTCTTTTTCCACTAATCTTTAGGGCATTCATAACCTTAAAATAAATGCAATATCAGAACAGATGATGAACAATGTACAAAAAAAATTTAAATATAATTTATCAACAATAAAAGTGTTAGTTTTATCTGTCAAAGCAGACAACGCTTTTTCTTTGTGATGAAATGTACCACTACACTTCGAATCTCTTTGGTGTTAAATCCGTATATCACAGGATTGAGCATTGAGGGAAATAGAAACATTGAGACCCCCGCAGCCCATCTGAGATACACAGACACATGGCTGAACCTGTGACTAAGCACTGTGAAAATACTAGTGAACTGATACACCATGTAAACCACTAGGTGAGTCCCACACGTGTGCAGGGCCTTGCTCTTGGTGTCTGACTTCTTATTAGTGAGGCAGGTCATCAGGATCTGGATGTAGGTGAACAGAACGCTGAACATGGTCACACCTGGCAAGAAAGCAGTCAAGAACAGCCCATAGTAGTTGTTGATTCTGGTGTCACCGCAGACAAGCTTGACTAAGCTGGGGTTATTGCAAGACATTTCTGTGATGATTTTCCCACAGAATCGGAACCGGGAGAGCAGGCAGAAGAGGATTGCTATTAGAAACAGGTCAAACAGCCATATTGCCACAACAATCTTCAGCAGGTTGCTGTGGTTCATGAGGATGTTGTACCTCAGGGGACAGCAGATGGCCAAGAAGCGGTCGTAGGCCATGGCAGTTAGGATGATATAGACCCCAGCTCCATACAGATGCAACAGTAGCCCCTGCAAGAAGCAGACAAGGACAGGTATGGTGCGGACCTCCAGGGCAATATTACAGATGAGCTGGGGGAAGAATGCAGTGGATCCCATCAGGTCATTGACAGGCAAGTTGAGGAGCAAAAGGTACATTGGTTTGTGAAGATTTCTATTCAAAATGATGCTGAGGATTATGGTCATGTTGCTAGCTACTATGAAGCAGTAGACCACTGTTCCCATGAAGATGGCTAGGTTAGTTTTGGACGGCGGAATTCCAAGTGGCTCCATGTGAAAAAATGGTGAAAGAAAGCTGCTGTTGAGCTCAAGTGCCATGCTTCCCTTGAAGATTTAACTCTCTGATTTGCTACTTGCCACATTTAAAATAAACACATTTTTAAAATGTGAAATATTTTTTAAAAAGGGAAATGACAAAGTATCTATGCACATCCACTATTTTAAACTTTATTTCCCAAATAAATTATTCGTGTTTTTTTTAAGTGTTGACAAGTTAATTTTCTTCACTGTCAAAACATTTTCTTGAACACACTCATCAACCCGACTGTTCACTCGTCTGAGCCTATCCAGCCAGAACAGGTTATTTTAATATCTTTATAATCCCCATGGGCACCACAACATGACTCTGACAGCTCCTTCTCTTACCAGAGAACGTTTGTCCCCCACCAGCAAAACTACTGCATCTTCAGAAACCCTTTCCACAAACACTTTAAAGGGGCAGTTTGCTGCAACAAAATCATAAATTTTTTTCCCCACCATAACTGGAGATAATTTTATGTCTTTATTGAACAAACAAAAAAAAGTGCAATCACAAATATATTTGAGGGCTAAACATACTTTTGAGATGAAATGTTAAATGTCAAATGCAAACTTATTTGCCATGAAAAAATAAATTATGTATGTCGCATCTTGTTTTTTGCGTGATGAGCTCCTTAAATTTTTGATGATCTAGTTTTTGCTTGCGAGCTAAAAAGTTCTGCAGATCAATTTAACTTTAACACTTAAGATTAAGGTCCTTGTAATAAGTGATAATTAATTGTTAATAAGCCACTTTTAAGACCCTATAAGGTAGTTATAAACATAAATAAGCTTACATAAGTGTTAATAAAAGCATAAATCACACATTTTTATTGTTTATAAGACACTTATTAGCTCTTTTTAGAAACTTATTAATAGTTTAAATTACTGCCATAAACATTAATTAGATATTTTTTTTTACATTAGTTAGACTTCATAAAGGGATAATTACAGAGTAACACATTTATTATTTGCTTGAAAGAAACTTGCAGGAAATTATTAGAAAATGCTTCATGATCATAGACAGCTTATAAAAATTAAGATGTTTCCTAAAATTAGCAAGGGTATGTAATCTAAAATTCATAACTGTCACATTTATTGTTGCTTACTAGTACCCCAATAAGCACTTACTAGAAACTTGTTAACAAGTTATTTATACCTTAAGACTTAATGACTGTTAATAATGGTAAAACACACATTTATTCTTGGCTTGGAAGATATTTATGAGCAGTTAATAGGAAATTGTTAACAGTTCACAGACCACTTATTAATGTTAAGATGTTTATTAGCATTAATAAGACTTAATGAGTGTAAATAATATCATAAAGGCCAAAAACAAATGTGTTCTAAGATATATATCAGCTCTTATTAGAAACTTGCTAGCAATTTAAAGACCACTTATCACTGTTAATATTAATGCTTTATAAATTCTAACAAATCTTTTTTTATGCTCTTATTAACAATTAAACAATTCTCCTTTGCAGCTACTGGCTCTAAAACTGGGAACATTGTCTTATTGAGATTAATAAATTCTTTTGTATGCACTTATAAACCATTAACAATGCTCCATTGCAGTTAGCGGATCTAAAATGGGAATAGTGTTTTATATGTTCTTATAAAGGACTTATTAACTATTAATTACTGCTTATTACAAGGACATTAATATAAAGTGTGACCAAGTTAAGATATACATTTGTGGAAGGCTGAACGAATGCATCTTACATTCCCTTGAGATTCATAATCACCATTGTTCAGATATGACTTGGCGTTAAGTCCCGACCTTCGTGTGAATGCCCTCTTTGTCTCCTTCCATTCAGCAAATTGTGTGTCTATTAGAAGTAATGACTTCTTTGATTGTTTTGTGTCTTGCAAGCTCCCTTATCCCCTGCTATGTCTTGATTAATAGTTGTCACCTGTTGTATCTGTGACATGCATATATACCCCTTCCTTTGAGTTGCAAATTGCAGGATTGTAATTTGCAATGTGTCCTTAGAACCAGCCAGTATTTACCAGTAAAAGCCTTTGCCTTTTGAACCTAATTCATGACCTTTAATGACGGTAATTTACAGAAGTTAACTTCCTTATCTAGCTTGTAAGAAGAGCTCCCAAACCTTTTTTCAAGGTCTCCAGGTTCAGGACCACGTTCTTGTTCATTCTATCCGTGTTTGCTCCTCTGTCAAGTTTATAAGGAACAAGCACCCATCCTTCTATGGTCATCAGGATTGAAACCACATGACTCCTAAGCTGCCCCTTCCAGCTCTGGGACAGTTCTGGTTTGGTGAAGTGTGCACTCCATCTGGCAGTCATCCTAAAAAACCACTGGCCAGAGACTGGCAACACCTACCCTGCTTCGCCTACAACATCTTAACTGTGCTTACCTCATCTGGGTTCTATCCTACTATTACAGTATTACTATTAATAAACCCTTCTATTGGATTGCACTCTGCCTCTACACTTAATTTTTGGTCTGTATGGTAACATTTTGCATGGCTCTGTCACTTTCTTGCTCTCAAAAAATGAGGCCCTATGGTGGTACATGCTTTCTGTTCAAGAAGTCTGTCTGGTGTGTTTCCTGACTTGGTCATCAATTTTGCCGGATAGCTATCTTCTGCAATTGTTTTGCATTGATTTATATTATGTTTCCTAGAATATCGACAGTGTCAAAAAAAATTACCCCCTTAAAGTTCTGTCCCAGCTAGCAAGAGACCACTGGCCCCCTGTGGGCTGACTGTGGGCAGTGTGGGCAAGGCTAACCAACTCGAAGTCTGCTCTGGGCCTGCATGGGCAAGCTCACACTGGACTCACAGGACTATACCGTAATGACTATACCATAATGTGGCTGACTGAAGGCTAAATGTGGGCAGTGTTTCCTGGGCAAACATACATAATGTTACGTTCGCAGAAGGACACCAGTAGCGAGTCTTGAATCCAATGAATGAGTTTATTAAAACAGAAACCAAACAAACACGGCACGTGGGCCAACAGAAATACCACAAATAGAACAGAACAATGCGGGGAAAAGGAGGGCATGAAGCCAACAAAAAACTTCACTTAGAAAGCTGGAACAAATAACTAAGAAATACTGAAGGCTTAAGGGGGCACGAGGCCAACAAAAAACTACACTCCAAGAGCTGAACTACATATAGGGAATTCAATGACTAGAAATGAAAAGCATGGCATGAATACAGGCAAGGAAATACACATGAAAACAATCTAGAAATGTTGCATAGAACCAGAACACAAACAGAAACAACGGACCGACTGCCAACTGGAATGCCTCCACGGAATATAAAGGTACACGGCTTGAACAAGGTACGAGGAACACCTGGGCAGAACAGGGAGGAAACAAAGCATGAGCGTAAGACATTGGACGAAGGCTTAATGACATAACGAGCCCATTAAGAGAATGGGCGTGCTCAGCTAAGTACCAATGAAGTACACAGATTGAAGGAAGAGAGAAAAAGTTACGTAGCAAAGCAAACCGAGATCTGAAATAATAACAAAGCAGGAAATCATGACAATTAATGCCCTACCTAAATTAATTATATTAGTAAAGTGCCTGTCGAAGAAAAACACCTCCCGTGAATGTTAGTTGCTGTTAGTAACTAAAAACAGTTAATTGACACTAAGAATAGAAAGACCCGAAGCCAGAACAGCGCTGAAGGAAAGTGGAAGTACCGCAGCCAGCCAATATCGAAGAAGCAGTGCATGCAAGAGAGAAGACAAGACATGGACTGGAACACCGACATGGGGAGGATTCCATTGGCAGTGCGGGAACAAAAACCTGGGACAGACAAGGCAAAACAGAACAAGAACATTACAGATAAACCCACACAGGACCTGTGACGTCTATACCACATTGTGCCCACCCTGAAATTCTGGAATTTGGTAAATAAAAGCTTTCTGTGGGCAGCCCAGATAAGTAAGTACATATCCAAAAGGCAATTAGGATGCGGGATGCTATTAAGTTACAAAAGTACATTCAGGTTGGTGACAACAGGACTTAGACATGTATATTATGACATTTAAATTATTGAGTTGTTACATTTTCTCTTGCTTTATTCCTCTTTGGACAACAGGGTATTTTTGTTCCTCTAACACAAATGAGCTAATGAGTGACAGGCATTGTTGCAGCTCCCCGATTTTGAACAATACACTGCATGATAGGTACAAAATGTCAGAAACAGCCTGTAAGGATTCGTCTCTGGGCGCCGATGTTGTGCGCAGAGATCAAGGATTGTGGACTGGACTCAAGTGCGAAGATGGATCTGGTATTTTTTATGCCTCTGCGGCACAACAGGAAGGCACAGCAAGACACAATACAAAGAACATGGAAACAAGGTTAAGGGATAATTAGTGATACACGCGAATGCAGAAGATAAGTCTAAACAAAACTAGAAACACAGAATCAAGGTTCTGGGATAAATAGTGATACACGTGACTCCGGGAGATAAGTCTAAACAAGACTAGAAACATGGAATTGAGGTTCAGGGATAATAATTACAGCTCTGAACATAAATAGTAACAGCGCGGAAGTTACTGTGCACCCTGGGCGGACTGGCCTCTCGTGCCTGGCCTCTGGTGCTAAGGACGATCTGGGACCTCGTGCTGCTTAGCCACTGGTGCCGGGGGCAAACTGGGCCCTCGTGCCTGGCCCCTGGTGCAGGGGGAGAACTTGGCCCTCATGCCTGGCCCCTGGTGCCAGGGGCAAACTGGGCCCTCGTGCCTGGCCCCTGCTGCCGGGGGACTGGTACAACATGTTGCTCACTGCTACGGACACTGGCATCTGGTATACGGGCGCATCCACGGCCACTGGGGTAGCTGCCTGGTACACAGGCATGGACACTGCCACTGGGGTTGCTGCTGGGGCCTGGTACAGAGGTGCATACACTGCCACTGGGGTTGCTGCCGGGGCTTGGTACACAGGCGTCAAACTCTCCCGCATCCTATGGGATAGTCCTCGCTGAGTGCACTAATTCGAGCGAAGTCTTCCGTAAGGGTTTGACTCTGAGCACCAGTGTTGTGCACTGAGATCAAGGATTGTGGACTGGCCTCAAGTGCGAAGATGGATCTGGTATTTATTATGCCTCCGCGGCACAGCAGGAAGGCACAGCAAGACACAATACAAAGAACACGGAATCGAGGTTCCGGGATAATCAGTGATACACGCGAATGCAGGAGATAAGTCTAAACAAGACTAGAAACACAGAGTAGAGGTTCTGAGATAATAGTTACAGCTCTGAATATAAATAGTAACAGTGCAGAAGTTTAAGTTAGTGATACACACCAATGCGGGAGATAAATCTAAACAAGACTAAAGAGTAAACACATGCTCGTGAGGCTTACGCAGTTTACGAGACTTCGTCCCAAATGAGTGTGAAAGTGTCTTAAATAGGGAACAGCTGTAGGTAATGAGTGTGGACGGAGGAATTTGGTTTGGGTCTTAAAGGTACACTTTGCAAGTCTGTTTACTTTCACTTCAGGTGACATTCGAATTCAAACAAAACAGAGGTAGCCCGCCCCTCCCTCCCATAGTTCCCTCCTTCCCATGCTTCCATAACTGTCAACTCTTGTCGGAGATTGACCAGGACGGTTTGTTATGTTATGGGGCACAGGGCCCCTTGTGTTTATTTACAGTTTGTGATGCCTGTGCGGTCTCCAGAGCCCAGGTTTTTTTTACAGTGAATTTAGGGGCAGGCAGCTAGTGGATCGTGGAGAGATGTCGGCGAATTGAGACAAAAATGTAATCGAGCAGAAAGTAAACAAACTTGCATAGTGCACCTTTAAGATTCAGAATACTTTATTAGTTCCAAAAGGGCAATTCATTTCTATAGCCAACCCGTCCATAAATAACAAATTATAAGATAAAAAAAGATGAATAATACAACAGTTAGAATCTACAGTCAAGCATCACCACATCAACAAGAACCACAACCAGTGACAGCACAGCAGAGCGAGATGCAAGATCATTCACATTTCATTTGTGCATTTAGCAGCCTTATGGCAGAGGGAATGAAAAAATTTGCATAGCGGTTTGTTTTTCGCACCGGCACATAATACCATCGACCTGAGGGCATGATTATAAATTCACTGCCAAGTACATGATCAGGTTGGGGTAATATTCTGTGTGCTTTCTGAACCACCCGCATTTTCCAGAGAGAGTAGAATAGGTTGCCATTTAAAGATGCCAAGGGCATGGCGTTATGCCGGGATTAGACTACACGATTTTAGCCCGATTTTAGCCCGATCTGGAAGTTGTAGGGCTTCAGGTGGGATCAGAAAGGATGAATGATCATCGTGGGCAAAGATGAATCATTTTATGCCCTGTAGTGTGCTATAGTGGATGACAACCGTGTTAGCATCTGCGATACCTCACGACGTCCCGACAGAAAAACTAGCGAGTTTAATTTTTTTTCTGGTCTCCCACAACGGGTTACTAGTGGAGCGGATAATGGAAAAATCGTGCAAATGCGGATTCAAGCATCAAATTTGGCAAAATTGTTCTTTGGGACATTGTCTTCAAATCTGCCTGATTTGCCGCACCAAAATTCAAGATGGCATCCATATTTCAAGATGGCTGCCAAAATGAACACACTGAACGGACTTTCCTAATGGGAAGGCTTACACTTGCTCAGTTACACTCACAATTACACTTACAATGACACACATACTGGTCATAATGTGTATGATTTCCATTATGATGATCTTTTTGCTTTACTGGGCACTTGAGAATTCAAGATGGCAACCATCTCTTTCAAGATGACTGCAAAAGAAACATGAAAATAAAAGACAAACATACAGGAAACAAACAAGTTTTAATAACAAACACCTAGTAGCAATAAAAATGGATGGAAATTGCAAGAGATTTAAAATGCTCATGTATCACAAACAAAACTCTGCCTAATACATGTATGTCAATGCAGCAGGTCACTGAAGGCAAAAACATTCAACTAAACACAGCTAAGGGCTACATCTACTTTTAGCAACTTGGAACAGAAATTGCATAAGAATCAAAATTCTGGCATCATGAACATGGTAATGATTATTCCTATTCGCAAACGCAACTGCTGAGAGCAGTGCACGTCAGTCCATGGCGGTGACATTTACACCTGTCCTTTGCATTCTGCTTTGGAGCCGGACTTCGTCAGCTGCTTGCAACATGCTGCTATTGGTGCAAGGGTCGTCCAGACAACTTTCCATGTGTCTTCCTCTCAAGTCCACCCCCAACCAGCAGGGTTGCCGGTGTCTGGTTCCTGAACAGTTGCCTGCGTCCAGATTATTCCTGCCTGGTAGGCAGCACGTGATGGCAGAATGGCATCATAGGGCTTTTGTTTGTCAGCAAACAGCTCCAGTCTTGCTTTGTCAACGCTTATGGCAGAACTGGTCCTGTCATACAGCACTGTGATGAAACGCTCCAGGTTTTGGAGGTCATTGTCAGAAACTTCGCTTGGAGTCTGAGTGTGACAAACGTTTCAGTCACTTCATCACACACATCCCAAGTGAGCCATGCAGATTTCTTGCACTGTAACAAATTGCTGTAAAAATACAGGATATTTTGTACAGTAGTGTACCATTCTCCATTAATATGGTTTAATACTGTAAATTCTGATGTCTTTGAGGAACAAAATGTTAATGGCAAGCTTCTGTAAAATCTTAAGGTATAATGCAGTATTTATTTATTTTTTACAGGAAGCTACCATTTAATAGTATTTTTTTCTTTTTCAGTTAACTTTGAATCAGGCTTCATCTTGGGTCCGTTCATCAATTAATCTGAGCAAAATTAAATATTAAATGAAATTAAAAATAGGCCTACACATCAGTATTTTTATTTAAGATTGAGGAAACAATTACAAGAAGATGAAGAGTTAAGTTTCCATCCGGACTCTTTTAAACTGAAAGCGCCAAACTGAACGGAGCACTCAGCGAGGCATCACCTGCTTTCCTCTCCGTTCTCTCTCGTCAACGGCGCAGCGGAACCTCATCCATCCTGCTCCCCTGGCTTTCTTAAGAGGGTAAATATAATCTTGCAAAAGTCAGCATAATGCTATTGTGTGATTTTCGTGTGATTTTATTGACTGTTTTTTTGCCTAAAAGATTGAGTCAAAATTACGTGCCACAAGCTAGCGTGCTCTCATTTAGCAACTAAAAGTCAAGCTTTTTGTTGAAGCACCGTGGGCTAGCTACTTAAGTTAGCGCAAGCTGGCTTGGTCATTTGATTTGTTGTCACATGTACTACTACTACTAAGCTACAAGGTTCTATTTTACCATTTTGTGGTAGCATTATTGTTTAAAGTGTAACGGTTTATATAGGGAGATGCTTGTTAAGCAGGTTGATTTAAAAAGCTAAAAAAAAATTAGCTTCAAACATGCTCTAAATTAAGTTAACTAGTTGTTGATGTACGGATTTTATTTTCTTTGAGAGGAAGAGTGTGTATTTGCGAGGTTATTTTGTGAAGGCCTGTAGTGAAAACATGATAACTTGCAACATATGTGGTAAGACCTGCAGGAATACATTTGCTCATGTCAGGCACATGCGAACTCATAGCTGTCTGCCTAATGCATCTTTCAAGTGTGGTTTCCCTGAGTGTACAAGAGCTTTCTCCAAGTTTGGGGCCTTTCGCTTTCACACTTATCACCACAAATATGTAAAAAATGTAACTAAACAGGATTCTGCAGGAGATTTAACATGTCCTATGGACTCTTGTAGTACAAAGTGTGAGAATATCCGGGGTCTTCTCTTGCACCTTAAAAGTCATATAACTGATGGCAAGACAGTCACGTGCCCTTTCAGACAATGTGACAAAACATTTACAGTTAAGTCTACATTTACATCACATGTGTCCAGAAAGCACAAAGATTACTCTGAAGGAAGTCTGGTTGAATCCATTGCAAGTACAAGCAGTACCAGTAATCGGAATGACGAGGGCTGCGATACACAGCTTGAGAATCCCAGTCAGTCCAGTGATGAAGACATGGAGGTCTACCCAGAAAAAGCAGATGAAGGAGAATTTGTCAGACATTTGGCTTTGTTTTATTTGAAATTACAAGCTAAACTGCTCCTTCCATCCTCCACCATTCAAACAATAATTGAACATTATCAGGAAATTCATGACATCAATCAGTCTCACCTACTGTCCAAGCTTAATGAGAAATTGACATCACTTGGACTTTCTGAAGCTGACAAAAATACTGTCATAGATACACTGAAAAATGAGGATCTCCACAGGGCTAGCAATACCCACACATTGAAAACTGACCATAAAAGAAAAACTTTTTTCAAAAGTAACTTTAATTTCGTGGAGCCAGTGTCCATTTACTTTGGTCAAAATGAGTCAGGCAAAGAATGTTTTGGACAGTATGTTCCTGTGAAAAACACAGTTGAGTCTCTCTTGTCATCAGAGTCAGTGAGGGAGCAACTGCAGCAGGCAAAAACCAGAGTACAACCTGATAATGTTCTACAGGATGTATGGGATGGTACAAATATTGAAAAGAACTTGCTGCTCAAGCACACAGCTCCTTCATTAGGTGTAATCCTGTATCAGGACTCTTTCGAAGTTGTCAACCCCCTAGGGTCTGGGAGAAAAAAGCACAAGATTTTGGCCGTGTATCTGACCCTTGCAAATATTTTGCCCCACAAAAGATCGAGTATTGATCATATGCAACTTGTGCTGCTTTGTCGAGAGCAAGACTATAAATATTTTGGACAGGATCTAGTGTTTGGCCCTCTAGTGAAAAATTTGAAAGATCTTGAGCTGAATGGAGTAACTCTGCCGGATGGCCAGCTCTACAGGGGAACCCTGTGTGCCATAGCAGGAGACAATTTGGGTTCACACAACATTGGAGGCTTCACCGAAAATTTTAGCAAGAGCTCACATTTTTGCAGATATTGTGAGATTGATCGGGAAGCATTTCAGGCAGATCCTCTGGCTAAGGGTCCTGACCGTACGCCACAATCGTATCAAAAAAAACTTGAGGCTGTGAGTCATAATGTGGAAGCAAGGGGCTGTTGTGGTGTTAAATTTGACTCCATTTTCAATCAACTGGCATATTTTCATGTATGTCAGCCTGGATTACCTCCTTGTCTTGGTCATGACCTCTTTGAGGGAATTGTCTCCACAGATTTGGCATTGTACCTCAATCACCTTGTTTCGAAAGAAAAAGAGTTCACTTATGTTGAACTGAATCAGCGCATTAACCAGTTTAAATATCTGGGTAATGACGCAAACAACAAACCTTCTGAGATGAACCCAGGGGCTGGAAAACTCTCTGGACATGTGGTTCAAAATTGGTGTTTCCTAAGAATGTTACCATTTTTAATTGGTGATAAAATAAAAAGCCCTGGAGAGAGTGATGTATGCTTATTTTACAGCTTATGCAGCTTATTTTACAGCTGAGAGAGATTGTGGAGCTGGTATGTGCTCCAACCATTCCCACAGGCCAGGTAGCATATCTAAGAGTCCTGATAGATGAGTATTTGCACATCAGAATGCAGACTTTTGCAGATCATCCACTCAAGCCTAAGCATCACTACCTGAATCACTATCCAGAACTCATTGTTCACTTTGGGCCACTCATCCGTCTATGGACACTGAGATTTGAAAGTAAACATACTTCCTTCAAGCAGTGTGCAAGAAGGCTGCATAACTTCAAAAACCTCTGTGGAACCCTTGCTAAAAGACATCAGCTTTTGCAGTCTTTTCTAAGTGCTGGAACCCCGTTTCCACCATCTCTTGTGGTAGAGAAGGGAACTGAATTTTTTGTGGGAGACTACAATGATAAGATCAGACAGTCAGTTGCTCATCTTAATTTTGATCCTATAAATACCCTCATTGGTCATGATGTGACAGTAAAAGGGACAACATATAAAAGCAACATGATTGTTGTTGTACAGCATAATGATGATGGCCTTGTAGTGGGAAAAATCAAAAAGGCTGTCATTAGTAAGAATTCAGCTGTGTACTTCATCACTGAGGTATATCAGGCTGTTCGTCAACCAGAGATTAATGCTTACCACATTTCACTAATGCAGGAAGCCTACTACTGTGTCAGCCAAGCAGAGCTCCTTGAGCACTACCCACTGCCTGAGTATTCAGTTTGGGGTATGTCTTTTCTAACCCTTCATCATTCTGTCCTAACATTTTAGATTCATGTCATCCATTGGTGACGAAATAAAGGTCATCATCCTCAAGGCTTTGCCCAATTTGTCTGAGGATACTCAAAACCAACTCATCACAGCACTTGAAATCTCAGGTGTGGAATCAACAGAGGACCTCAAATATGTGCAGCAGGATGACATCAAAGATCTCCTGCCTGTTATCCAGCAGAGGAAACTTCTGGAGGCATTCAAAATGGGTAAGTATTATCAATATAGTGTTTTCCTGTCCAGTTAAAGCTGCAGTACTTGGTCAAAAACAAGACAGTTTACACTCAGCTGACATATTGAATGAACACAGAATGAAGTAGTGATTTTGACTGGCCACAGACTACACACAGTCCTGCCAAAGGCAATTTCTATTATTTTACCGTAACTTTAAGTTTGTTCCAAACAACAAATGGAATCAGCATACATATTCTCAGTCTTGTGTTTATTATATGAGTTGCTTGTAATATGTGACAAATTTTGTGAAATAGTGATGCAATATATTTTATTTCCATGTGTTCTAGAATCTACTACAGTCACACTTGATCTACAAATCTTGCCAGACAACTCAACACATACAAGTCTGAGTTTGCTCTCCAGTCCAATGCCTTGCTCTTCATCTTCACTGTCCAACATTTCATCCTCGTCAAGCTCTTCAGAGCCAGTGACACCATATACTTTGCACAGGCTAAGACAATCAGCCAACATATCCAGAAAGTGGTATGAAACCTTTGAAGTTCCATGGGATAAAATGCCAGAAGAAGTGCAGTCAGCCATTGCCAACAGTAAGAGACCTGCTCCAGACAAGCGACACCAGATGATACGAATTCTTGCTGATGAAATAAGAAAGCATGAGCTCAACCCCACACGCAGTGAATGTCTTATCATCTGCCAAAACATCGTTAAGCAGTACCCCAGTAGTTTCGCTGATATGACAACAGGAGGTGTCATCATTTCTGGTGGTTTTACATCACTACTTTCTCAAGTGAAAACACGAATTGAGAACATAAACCGCGCAGGGACTTTGAAACGACACCGAACATCAAGACGGTCTGGACAACTGCAGAGGTCAACTGATTCATACGGATGCACACAATTTCAGCCAGATCCTCCACCTGAAGAAACCAGTGAGACAGTGGAGCAGAAGCGGCAACAATTGGTGAACATCTACAGGCAGGAAGGTATTCAAGGTAGTGAGAGGGCAGAAGTGATAAACCTCATGAAAACAACCTTCTGTCTTCAACGTAACCAAATCAATCAGACTCCAGCACCTTCCATTGAAGATTTAAGAATCCAGTGGCCCTACCTTTTTACCCAAAGGGGTATCTACTGTCACTTCGAGTTACTAACTGACATCAGTGTTTTGCGTGCCTTGGAGCTATCCATCGAAGAATGTGGACAAGGAATAGAGAAGTATTTTAAGAAAAAACTGAAGAACAAAGATGTACAGTCTGAAGATGGGGAATTAACTCTTTCCATCATCCAGCTGCTGATGGCCTACTTCGATGAGAGAACAGAGGGACTGATACTCTTTGCTGATGTAAGTGTTGTTTAGCATTATTTCTTGTGTCTACTATGACTATACATGCAATTCCTTTCTTTGGATACTGTTGTCAATGTTCTACAGATGTCTGCCACTGCACCTGATGTTGAGCGCACCCTGACCCTCCCAGCCAGTCCACGACTGATTCTACTGGGTGTTATAAAAGCATGACATGGAGTAGAAAACAAAGTCAGTCTGTCTTTCTGTCTCTATCTGTCTAATTTCTCTTTCTGTATCTGCCTCGTAAACTTAAGTTTTATCTTGGTCTCTCAGTTCTCTTATGATTCTTTTTGCTATCTCAAGTTGTGGAAACTAATGATTTACAACAGGACAACTTATGATACTTTATATAAATACAGTATAAAATGTGTGGATAGGTGTTACTTGAATGAAGACTCACTGTAACTTCTTATGTTCTTACTTTTAGTGTGTTATTCTGCAAAATACAGACATTGCAATGAATACATCGAACATATTTCTGTCCAGCTTTCCACAGCACTACAGTTCACTGTGTGTGTATTGACCTAAAACGCCAGTTAAACAACAAAAAATACCCTCCAACTAATGCCACACAAACACATCAAGTTGCACAAACTTTTACTGTTGCTCCTTATTTCATTATTAAGTTACTGTATTTACAGTTCCAACCATTATCTTTGTATTTGCATATATCCACATTTGTTTTCCATAATTGTTGTCTGCATCAGTTGCTGGTGATGGAGTCACACTGGGCCGTTGGATGATAAGCATCGAAAGCCAGGTCATCCGTGAAAGCATCCAGAAAACCTTAATCGCAGGGCTTGCTGCAGTTTTTGCCACCTACTATGTGTTCAACCTGCAATACCAAGAGGAAGCTGCAAGGACACTGGAGTTTGTGCAAAGGTAAATTTTCTACCAGAAATATTATTTGAGTATGTTACCCTCTTCCCAGCTCTGTTCAGGAATATTGAATTATCATTTCTTATAAGCCATGCTGGTATATTAACTTTACAATTACAGTTGTTGCACCTATGTCCTGCACATCAAAGCATAGCCTGCTTTGTCACCCATCTTAAGGAATGCGGCTGTTCAGATTGGTCATGTCACTCTGTGTGGTGCTCTCATTGAGAAATGTGTTCTTCTCTAACTTCTCTATGTTGACAATAGACACCATGGTTGAAGAGCCTGAAATACAGTCTTCAAAAAGTATTTTTATCTTGAACTTTGCAGACCAAAGTCCTAGAAATCACTGCTGACATATTTCCCAAAGATAACTTTCTTAATGCCCCAAATCAAAGTTATGAAAATACTGTAATAATGGCAGCAGCTGATCCGTTGTAATCCTGAATCCTGAATGTTTCGTTTATCATAAATAGTTTCTCAAAATGAGATCATTCTCTCATAATTCAAAAAAAAAAAAAGACACAGGGGTGATTATCATGAAAAGACATCTTTTGTATTCTGTTAATGTGATAGGGTTCCATAGTAAATGCAAATGATCTTTACTTACCACACCTAATATCTGATATACTTTCTCTTTTATTACATTTTAGGCGCCTCATTGGTATTAATCCTGAGAGGGGAAGAAAGACCAGCCTGGGGAAGGTGGTGTCAAAGAAGACGGGGAAGCTGGTCCACAAAAAGGCAACAATAGTGAATCCCCATGTGGCCACTCTCCTAAAAAAATTTGATGGACTTTGAGTGGGGCTTCATTTAGCCAGTGCTGCCAGTTAGTTCATCTCTCTCAAATGTCCAGGTTCAGTTTTGGACTCACCATTGTTGAGAGCCTGTTTGATATTGTTATTTGTTATTGTTAATGTGTGTAATTATGTTTACTTTACTAAGTTCAGCTTTAATAAATGCCTAATGTTGTAAGGCCATCTCTTGTCTGAGCCATTTCTGTGGTAGATATACTTTGATTTATTGTTATGTATTATTATTATTATTATTATTATTATTACTGTTGTTATTATTTACTCTAAAGATCACTTTCTACAGTATTTAACATAGTTTTACAGTAATAGGTTGTTAATGGGGAATACTGTATGAACTGTAAAATTACAGTACAGTGGCAACCAAAGAGCTGACAGTATAATACTGTAATGTTTATTTTCCATACAGCATTGTACTGTGATATTTTTACAGTAATAAACTGCTGTTGTAGATCACAGTAGGTACACTGTATAATAACAGTTTCAAGCTGGCAAATCTAGCTGCCAGTAGTTTACTGTAATTTAACAGGAAAATTTTTTACAGTGTGCCTGTGCCTCGAAAGGCAGAAACAACATCGCACCCAGTGAAGGCATGGAAGTAGAAGATCCCCAGTGTTTTCTGTGGACCAATTGCAGAAAATATGTCATGAACTGGTATCCATCTGGTGGTAGGTCCTTGTCTGACGAAGACCCACATCTTTTGAAGACCAAGTTCTTGAAGGGACGGAAGGACAGACACTGCTATGACAAGCACATCAGTGTCATTGGCCTCGATGATAAGGGAATGGCTCACATTGAGAGCTGCGTCTCGGGCATGCATGAAGAGTCGGGTGTCAGCTTCTCCATGGCTGCATGGGGAGACAGCGTCAAGGGACTAGCTGCTGGACTTGGTGAGGGCGAGTGGTCCCTTTGTAGCTATCACCAGGCTCCTGATTGCCCCAGCTCTGCAGACCTTTTCTGAAAGGAATCCAAAAAACTCAGTCTTGTTGCTGTCGTCCCTGAAAAACCCTTTCCAGTTGGCGGGTGTTTTGCTTGTTGCCAAGACTTGTCTCCTAATGCCCAATCCACGCTTTGACCTAGCCTCTGATTTCAGGCTGTCCTTCTTGTAGACATTAAAGACAATGTCAATGCCACCATACTTTGCTCCATATGATTCCAGCTTTGGGATGACATCTTCTTATGTATATGTATCAAAGGTCTTTGATGCCTTTGGAGGGATAGCGTTGACGAGCGCAGATCCGTCAATGATGATGGCATCGCATCGGCAACTCTCACCTTGTTTTGCCTGAGAGCCAACACGGTTTATTGGGATGTGGCCGTTGCCATGCACAAACAACTTCTCGGAGCCATAGGTGAGAGCTGACCTGAAGGCAGGGACCAGTGGCAGTAGTCCATCCGAAGTATGTGGCTGACTGCTGAAACAAATGTACTACCTCAACTACTAAGCCCATACACCCCATGCCACTACAAAAACCAGCAAAAGCAAGTAGGCAACTATATTATGTATATGCAACTACCTATATGTGACCACTTTGAAAATTATACGACTCAGTGCCCAAAACTATGATACTATAAGTCACTTCTAGTGTATTTCAAGTGCCAAAACTGAAATCAGCATGCTTTAAAACATAGAATGACACCAATATCTTCAAGATTGGTAAACTACGTCCAGACTAACGGCCATAATTATATTTTTACAGGTCCCGATGGACGTCATCTTGAAAAATGAACACCTTCTTGGATTTTCAATTGGCAAATTGGGCAAAATTAAAAGGTATCCAAATCTCTACCACTGTGCCAAATGTGGTGGTTGTATCACCATTTGCATGATATGGGGGTATATTTGCCTTTATCCTCTCCACTATACGTCGCTTCTGTGATGTTGACCAATATGAGCGTAGCTGACAGTGCTCTGCAGGAAGCGATGAAGCCACAGCGCGCACATTTGTAAACATAGCCTAGAGAAAGAAGAGTGATGCTGTCATGGCAAGGTGGAGCA
The DNA here is from genome assembly GCA_029692085.1 of Gymnothorax javanicus. NCBI lineage: Eukaryota > Metazoa > Chordata > Actinopteri > Anguilliformes > Muraenidae > Gymnothorax > Gymnothorax javanicus. The sequence continues at coordinate 70,025,442 of CM056199.1, forward strand.
GTGACACGGAGGAAAGGTTTGCCGTCATATGGCAACAACACCCGTGCTTTCTTGATATTGCCTCAAGGGACTATATCATGAATGAGGATTAAAGCTGATTTCTGGTGAGAAATAGCCGAGACACTTCAACAAACCGGCGAGTACTGGCAGTAGCATTAAGCTAGCAACTCAGTGATAACATTTAGGTTCGTGCCCACAATTTTACAACCCCAATTCCGAAATAGTTGGGACAAAGTGTAAATTGTGAATAAAATCAAAACGCGATGACTTTCAAATCACACCAGCTAGTATTTTATTCACAATAGAACAGAGATAACATAGAAAATGTTGAAACTGAGAAATTTTACAATTCTATCCACAAAATGAGCTCATTTCAAATTTGATGGCTGCTACATCTCAAAAAAGTTGGGACAGGGGCCTGTTTACCATGCTGTAGCATCCCCTCTTCTTTTTAACACAGAGTGGAGGCGTCTGGGCATTGAGGAGACAAGTTTCTTGAGTTTAACAATTGGAATTTGATCCCACTCTTGTTTAATACAGGTTTCCAGCCGCTGGAGAGTTTTGGGTCTCCTTTGACGTACTTTTTGTTTAATTATGCGCCAAATGTTCTCAATCGGTGAAAGATCAGGACTGCAGGCAGGCCAGTTCAGCACACGGACTCTTCCACTACGAAGCCATGCTGTTGTAATAGCTGCAGTATGTGGTTTTGCATTGTCCTGCTGAAATACACAAGGCCTTCCCTGGAATAGATGTCATCTGGAGGGGAGCATATCATGCTCCAAAACCTCTATATACCTTTCAGCATTCATGGTTCTTTTTAAAACATGCAAGTGTCCCACACCATATGCACTAATGCATCCCCATACCATCAGAGATGCTGGCTTTTGAACTGAACGCTGATAACAGGAGGTGTGGGCTTTCTCCTCTTGAGCTCAGAGGACACGACGCCCATGATTTCCAACAAGAATGTCAAATTGGACTCGTCTCTGACCACAGGACACTTTGCCACTTTGATACAGTCCATTTTAAATGATCCTTGGCCCACAGAACAAGGCAGCACTTCTGGATCATGCTCAACATAGGCTTCCTTTTTGCATGATAGAGTATTAGGTGGCATCTGTGGATGGCACGGTGCACTGTGTTTACTGACAGTGGTTTCTTGAAGTATTCCTGGGCCCATTTAGTAGTGTCAATGACAGAATCATGCCGGTGAGTGATGCAGTGGCGTCTGAGGGCCCGAAGATCTCGGGCATCCAGTAAAGGTCTCTGGCCTTGTCCCTTACACCCAGAGATTTTTCCAGTTTCCCTGAATCTTTTGATGATGTTATGTCGATGATGAGACCTTCAAAGCCTTTGCAATTTGACAGTGAGAAACATTGTTTTTAAAGTACTCCGCAAATTTTTTTATGCAAGCCTTCACAGGTTGGAGAGCCTCTGGTCAACTTTACTTCTGAGAGACTCAGCCTCTCTAAGGCATCCCTTTTATCGCCAATCATGTGACATACCTGATGCCAGTGAACTTAATTACTTGCTAAATGTTCTTTCAGCTGATTCTCTGATATATTAATTGCTTTTTCAGCCCTTTTTTGCCTGTGTCCCAACTTTTTTGAGACCTTTTGCAGCCAGAAAATTTGAAATAAGCTCATTTTTGTGGATAAAAATGGAAAATGTCTCAGTTTCAACATCTGAAATGTTATCTATGTTCTATTGTAAATAACATATTGGCTCATGTGATCTGAAAGTCATTGCATTTTGATTTTATTCACAATTTACACTTCGTCCCAACCATTTCAGAATTGGGGTTGTACTTACTCAATATACTCTTGTAATGCAGTGAGTCATGTAAGCAACATTAACCGATTAAGCCCTTTTTCTGGTTATGAGAAATGCTAATCAGAAAGCTGGGTTGCGCCAATAATTACAGGAATATTTGGACATATTTATATTTTACCCCGGTTACGACTGTCTTTCCACGCTTTGAAAATGCTTCGTTTTAAAGGAATTATGGGAAAGGTTACTCGTCATTCCTTGTAAAATATGGCGCACATCGTGACAGACTGCGAATTACAGTTGGTCGTGGAGCTTACAGTGTGTGCGAAAAGTCATCGGACCGTCGGACAAATCCGACAAAAAAGACGAATGTCCGCTCATAAAGGAAGCCTCCGTCGGACGATTTGTCCGCTCATGCCACCGGGCATGAAATACATTAAACATAGTTTTCCCGTTAGAATTCTCATGTGATCTCGCGAGATGTTGGCGCGCTTGTACATGTATTCGGAAGATTCGGAATCGTTCTGGGGGGCGTGTCTCGAAAGCACAAATGCCAACTTACATAGTTGGACTCATTGACTGTGAATGTTAGCAACTATGCTTTTGGGAAACACACGCCAGTTCTCTTCTCGATTTTGAAAAATGTTCCCCATTAAATATGTCAGTGGGGCTCGACCAGGCGTGAAAAGAAAGTCTTCCTGTATGTTAGATTACTGCGATGGGAAGAAAAAGCTATGTAAGTAGCTTTAGAAATATATTTTCATCATCATTTAATGAAAATAAAAATAAATGCTCTACCTCCCTTCCAATCGCTTTTAACGTATAAGACAGTAAGGAATCTAGTTGAGCATAATCTGAAATGGACACATTCGAATAAACTCTGAACTAGCCAGGGTTGGCTCCGAAAGAGCAAGCACATGGCTAATTATTATTTACGTTATTCTGCATATAAATTAGCCATGCGCTTTCTCGTAGGAGGTGCAGATGCACAGTGTTCTTACCATAACTCTACACTGTCCATAATCAACTTCTACATTACTTCACAATGCGATAACGTGCCTTATTATCCAAGATCTGTAGCATGATTGAGGGATACAGTCATGCCAGACAGTCTGACCATTCTCCATTTTCGCTTTTGAGGTTGCCTAGCAAGGACGTATGTAGGCCTATGTGTTTATCTGACTTAAGCGTTTTCTACTATAGATCTATCATCAGTTCATTCATGCCAAAAACGTTCTATTTTGGTTTCATCAGACCACAAAATGTTCTGCCAGTTTGTTGCAGGTTCCCCAAGGTGTTCTTTTGTGAATTTCAAGCAGATCTCCTGGTGGACATTTTTGAGAAATGGCTTTTTTCTTGCCACCCTTCCATACAGGCCAGACGTGTGCAATATCTTTGATATAGTTGTAGGATGAACAAGTTTCCTGTTGTTGACCATAAAATCCTGGAGCTCTTTCAATGTTGCCTTTGGATTCTTGGTGGCCTCTCTGACCAGTTGTCTTCTCTCCTGGTCATCCAGTTTAGACGGATGCCCTAATTTTGGCAGACTGTGGTGGTGCCATGCACTTTCCATTTCTTAATTATGGTCTTAACAATGCTCCAAGGTACACTGAAAAAAATGTTTTGTTGAATGAACATAATTTTTTTAAGGTAAGTGGTTGCACGAAATAAAAATATCTAGCTTCAGATAAAAATATTATGTTGACTGAACTAATTATTTTTAATTAAAGTCAAATAAATTATATTATGTAACTCCTCTATTTTGAGCACATTTTACTCAAATTTCCTTAGTAAATCCAATAAAACCCATTTTAAATGTACTTAAATAAATTAAGTATGCTTTTTAAAACTTTTTGTGCTCGTTCAAATCAATTAAATTGTTTAAATACTACCATTTTTATTAAATTGATTCTAATGAAATATTTTTAGCTATCACACATCACGCAGAACCAAAAAATGTGTTTAGACAACCAACTTTAATATGGTTCACATATTTATCAGAGCAGTCTAATGAGCCAAGAATTTTTCTAAGATGAAAAACTGTAAAATACTCAGTGCATAGATAGCAACACAGTTAACTTTAACAGATAGATTAATCTGTTTGCAAAAGAAAATTTGCTGATTTGCTGAAAATCTGATTGTGTAAACAACCATTTATAAAGAATAAACTGACATGTTAAGTGAAGTCTCCTGATACGCCACAAGACAGAAGGCAACGTTTGCCCTCAACATGTACAATACTTCTTATAAGACAACGTATGAAATGCAAAGTGCACAAACAACATTTGATTTAGCGTTTAACCCTTACTTTTTAAAAGCCTCTACTAAAGAGATCAAACAAAAGAAAGCAGAAACCCGCTGTTCAAATACTGTCAACCATAATCATAACCATAAGGATGGAATGAACAATATAAACTGACACTTTTTAGTAGTGTCCTGATCAGAGACTAGGCAGCTGAATAGTTATATCCCTGTTACATGTGAAGTGGTGGTTACCCTTTATAGAGCTTACTTTACAGCTTTTTTGCAAAAATATACCTATGCCTTCAACTGAGAACACTACCCAGAGAAAAAAAGTTTCAGCAACATTCAAAACCCAAACCATACAGAGTGGGCCAAATTTGGAAGACAAGCACAGGTTGCCTGACTCTGAACTGACAATATTATCGAAAGGCAATGTTTCACTGAGGCAACTGAACTGATAAAAAGCAAGTGGCTGTGTTGAGTATCATAAGATCAATTTAAGTGCATATCCTGTCACTCTCTTGCATGTTGGCCTGAAACAGACAAGAGGTGATCCTTCATTTCTGCCCTAACACATAACTACCAGTAAGTTAGTTTGTTCGTTGTAATGTCCTCACCACTGGCTGCGTGAATACTTCTATTCTGTACAAAAACACTTCTCATCTGTGTGGAACACTTAGTGATGCTGCATTTGGGATCACATTAACCATTCATTTCACAATTCACAAAAATGAACAAAGCATCGCATACACTGCATCACTGTGACTGAAGAATTTCTACAGTCCAACACCGATTTTGTTCTTTAGTCCAAGGACTTTGGGGGAAAGCTTTTCCCCATCCATTCCCATGAGTACTTTTTGAATGAATTTGTAATAGTATTTCAGTTCCTTGGGGTAGGCCAGGTTCAGTGCGTAGATCACTCCAAGCATCAATGCGCAAGCCTGGGCTGCAGATCCAATGTTGTCCAGGATGATTACTCCATCAACAGAAATTCCGATGTCATCATGATGTCCAGGATCTCCATTCTCCTTGCAGATGACGTAAATGCCCAAGGCCCACTTCTGCATGTCTGTCAGTCTGGCATTTCCTTCGATGTCCTGCATATATTAAGTAAATAGGAGAAAAGGGAAACATTAGAATGCTTTGCCACAAATAAACATTATTTTTAACACACATTGTACATCTGCACGAGAGATATTTTTAGATTTCAATCAGGGCACTGTCCATTTGTGCATGAAGTGTTTTATGGGCACTGTGTGTTCCAAGGTGTGCTTTTGTGCTTCAACTTATACCTGGCTCTATCATATAAGCAACAGGAACAAAACATTTTACTATAATAACTTGGACAGGTAAAGCAGCACAAGAAACATCACCACATGTCAAAGATTCTATAATGGTGCACTGTCACAGTAAATTATACCTTATTGAACCCCGTGGAGTAATTTGTTCTCTGCATTTGACCCATCCTATTGTTAGGAGCAGTGGGCAGCCACAGAGCAGCGCCTGGGGACCAACTCCAGTTCTAAAACCAGTTCCTTGGTCAGGGGTACTGGTTGGAGTGTTCCTATGATGCATGTTTTTGTGGGTGGGGGAAACCCACGCCAACACGGGGAAAGGCCCCACACAGAAAAGCCCCAGGCCGGAATCGAACCCATAACCTTCTCGCTGTGAGGTGATAGTGCCAATCACTGCACCACCATGCCACATTATTCTTTTAAACACAACAGACACCTCTGATGTACACTGAAGAGACCTAGTGGGGAGCCAAAACAACAGGACAAACAACTTCAGAAACAAATACAAGTTACATTCAGAACATTAAACTTACCATATACTCATGGATCAGATGTCCATCATCCTCACTAAAGGTAGAGGCAAAGTGCTCTAAGGACTGCTGCCCTTTTTGAATGAACATCACTTGTAGCCTGTGTTAAGAGATTACACTGATTAAAAACATTTTCAGGCACTAAAGTAATTACAAAAATATTTGAACTTTTCAACCCACGGTTATACTATAAATAACCTTATTCCTTTGATTACAAAATAATTGTGGTGTAGTTAAAACAAGTAGACATGGTCAACAACATCCCCCGCCAAAATGTCTTCTTTAAAGATACTATGAACAGAGGCTCCCAGAAATGCCACAAGGGCAATAACTGTGGGAAAAATAAAAGTGTGCTTCTTATTTTTGAACTCCATCAGGGTCTTTATGGTCTTAAGCTACACACCAAATTTGGTTATCCTAAGACCATAAAGACCTTCATCGACTTCGAAAATGAGACACGTGATTATTTTTTCCGGAGTTATTGCCCTTCATTCACTTTTTTATACTCTGTTCACGGTATATGTAAAGAACAGAGTTCAAAAAATATTCCAGATAAGCTACACACCAAAAATGGTTATCCTATCTGGAATATTTCCCAACAAGGTCTTTGAATCAAAACTTCCGGGAAAAATACCGTCACCAAAGTTGTTATCCTAAGACCAAAAAAATTCAAAAATGAGACAATAACTCCGGGAAAAATAATTTACGCGCGTCATTTTCAACTCGGGAAATATTCCAGTCTTAGGATAACCAAATTTGGTTTGTCCTTATCTGGAATATTTCCTGTGAAAAGTTGTTCCCTTTACATATACCGTGAACAGAGTTAAAAAAAAGTGAATCAAAGGGCAATAACTCCGGAAAAAATAATCACGCGTGCCTCATTTTCGAACTCGATCAAGGTCTTTATGGTCTTAAGCTACACACCAAAGTTGGTTATCCTATCTGGAATATTTCCTGTGAAAAGTTGTTCCCCTTTACATATACCGTGAACAGAGTATAAAAAAGTGAATCAAGGGCAATAACTCCGGAAAAAATAATCACGCGTGCCTCATTTTCGAACTCGATCAAGGTCTTTATGGTCTTCAGCTACACACCAAATTTGGTTGTCCTATCGTGAATATTTCTTGTGAAAAGTTGTTCCCCTTTATCCCGGACGGACAGACGCACGCACACACGCACGGACAGAGGTCAAATCAATATCCCCCGGCCACTTCGTGTGGCGGGGGATAATAAGTGATGTACAGGATGAAAGCACTGTGCTAAGCATGGTAAAAAATCTTGCTCAGTACAGGTGGTGTACATTAACTGTCCCACCAGACAAACAGGGCTGGTTTTGCTACCATGTAAACATGTAAAATATTTCTTTGGAAATGTGTCTTACAGTAATGACCCAGGCTTTACTGAAACAGAATATATTAAAGCACATATAGTTAACAATGAATGAACAGTTACCTCTTGTAAGATCTGCAGATATTTGGCTAGTTTCTGGCCAGCGACACCTCCCTTTTTCTGGAAAACTGATGTCAGCTCAGGCTGAAGACTGTCCAACCGCGCCATGAAGGTCGTCTCGAGTGGATGCGTTGTAATTCGCTGAAATTCAGCATTTATCTAGTGCACATAAAAAAGTGGCAGAAGACAAAGAACACTGCTCAGTTATTTACGTAATGGTGATTCTTGTAATACAGAGTGAAATCATAACACAATGGAAATGCACACTGAAAAGTGGCACACTGGAGGGAAGCAAACATGTGTTTACCTCATTACCATGGAAAAGTGCAGGCCACCGCACTTTCATCTCTCCAGCATTTGGACTTCCATGCACCACTTCTTTTCTTCAGTAGGAGAAAGTTTTGGACATCTTCTCTCTTACATTTGTTGCCCCGTTTCTTTGTCTGACATCAGTCAAAAGTTCAACTCGCAAGGTTTCCAGACTGTCATCGGTTTCACCAGTGGGGTGTGAAGGACAATAGTTGACCTCTGCCTTTTTAGCTTTCTTTACATTTTTGGCTGGTAAGCATTCATCTCTTGATTTATTTTTCAATGCATTAACTGTCACTTCAGGGCATCCAATGTTCCGCATCTTTGTCCGGTAATTAGCCATTTTGTATTTCAGGCTAATCATCCAGCTGTAGTATCCCATGGCAGACACATCTTGCAAACAGGGAAATTTTTTGATGAGCGCCCCTGCTACATCATCTATCTGGTGATTTTGTGGATATGCTGTATACTGGAAAATTTCTTCAGCCAGTTTGTCTAGGATGTCGGACTTCAGCCCTGGTGGAATCTTCAGACTTGCGCCACTTTCTGTAAATGTCTCATTTCCCCGCTGAAGCTGAACCTCCACATCGTATGGGAAGCAAGGAATGGTGAAGTCAAGGGGCCATGCGCACGTTCTCAGCTCACTGTCTGAATGGGACAGAATGACGGTGGTGTCGGAGTCAGATGAAGACGTTGAGGACACACTCTGAGGTGTGTTACTGCTTGATGGGCTTGCAGATGGTCCAGGAGTGCTCGGAGAGTTCAGCCTTGAAATGGGATTCATATCCAAACAATTTTGTATGTACACAAGCTTAATTGTTCCTCCATCTTGAATGTCCTGCACTGATGTAATGTTCATGAACACATTATTGAAGTCAGGATCCATGAATTGAATGCGAAAGTCTCTTTCAATTCCAAATGCATCACAAATTGTTTTGTGCAAGTCCATTAAAGTCTTTGGCTTTCCTGAGTGGAGATCAAGTCTTCTGTAGCCATCCTCTTCTATGATGACTCTCAGCTTCACAGGCTCTGCCATTCTTCAATCTAAACATGAAAGAGAAAAATAAACAAATATTACAAAATTATAAACAGAAGACCACATAGGCACAACATGGTTTAGTGTGATCTGACCTTGTATATGTATGAATCTTTTAAGTGTCACCATTCGGCGGCCTCCAATCCTGTAATCTGCCAAGGGGTACTGGTCCACCAGGACACCAAGTTGAATGAGGGAGACTTGAGAAGTTGGACACAACTCAAATGCCCTAAAATGCTCCATATACCAAGCAACAAACTCTTTCACAATGAAACTCAACTTTCCCTCCAAAACAACCATCTGGACAACTTCTGCAAAGTCTGGCAAGCCACCAGTAGAGCCACCAACAACTACCATGCCCTCTCTGTATGTCACTCCATTGACAGATGCAGTCTTAGTGAGCTGAATGTGTGCAATATCAGGGTATTTTAGTTTCAAAACGTTCTGTACATCCTGATGCAAAATGTCAACAGAGACAGTTGAGACAGCTGAGACAGTCAAGCTACATTTTTGGGTTGTGTTTGACTCCAAGTAATACGCCATCATGAACTGATGTTTCACCGCCAGGGATAAGAGTATGTTTCTGAAGCAGCGTGTGTGACTTAATCAAATCTCGACCCAAAACATTGTTAAAAAAAAAAAAAAAAAAAAAACTATGCTTTGCTTCAAATCTCATTGTCCACAGACAAACAAGCGGACCAAAACATTGAATCATCTGTGGATAATGTTCGACAAAATGGTGTTTTGGTAAAAGTTTTATACCTGGAAACACCTCTTGTAGCCTGCATCTTGGTTGAAAATCAGATGTGATAAACCTGCCAAGTATGAACACAATATAAAAAAAAAAAAATGTTATCAACTTTGTGTCTGTAAATAAATGTTAACAGCATTTATTACTGAGAACAAAATCATGAGTAAAAATTCTACATCTCAACTGTACCTCAATAATCAAAATCAGTTCCAAGTTCACTAAAACCACACAATATGCATCAGATGACAGATTAGAGCGGGAAAGAAAAGGAGATGTCATGTTAGATTACTTTCTATGTGCTATACTTCTTGTAAATGGTTATAGTTCACTTCACAGCATTCAGATATTCCATGGATTATTAATTAAAAGAAAAACATTTAACTTAACATTTTTTAGTGAAAAAAATTGTTGATAGTAAGTATAGTAAATAAAGTCCTTCAAAACTCATCAAAACAAAAATGTTTGATTAACTAAACCAAAACGCTCTCGAGCATATGCTAAATAAATGACCTGCACATTCACTACGCTATGAAATCAGGGACAGATTAGAGTGTCTATAGGGTTGTAGAGGGCAGGGGCTCAGAGTCTGAAAAGGGCAGTTTTAGTGAAAAAAAAAATTGTTGATCATGTGCGAACTCATTGGCAAAAAAAATTTTTTGGCGTTTATTTATTAATTTAAACGCATGATATAGTTTAACATCACAATCTGATCAAATTATGTTGATGACTGTTTTTCATTTACAACCTGATCTGGTAGTGAGTGAGCCTATAGTCAAGGACCAAGTCCACCAAGTCTAATTATCTCAACTTTATGTATGATATCACCTGATATGGTGGTATATGGACAAATAATACATCAAATGAAAGCTCTTGTTGCTCTCTAAAGACTGCTGTTGTTAGAAATACACAAAATGCAATACTTTTCTTTTTATGTCCCAATGTATTCACATCCCTCCTAATTAAGCCAATAATTGAGCCACATTGATTAATTATTCAAGTTTAAGGATATGAAAATTTTGAGAAGAACAGTCCCTTTAGTAAACATTAGTCAATAATCATGCAAAGTTTTAGGTTCATACATGTTTCCAGTGAGAAGAAACCTGCACCCTAAACATCAATAAGGTAAAATTGGTATTTTTGAAGGTAGAGAACCCCCTTAATTCAGGCAACTCCTGAAAAACAGGGATTGGAGTGAACTCTGCTTGCTTGTGAATATTCAATAACTGATCCGGGCCTGCCATCTAGTGGTAAAATGTTGTTACTGCTTGCACAAATTTTCAGCTCCATATCCGTTGGCAGGGGTGATTCTAAATTAGCCAAATACTCGAGACGAGATCAATCGTCAAAATTTTGGTGTCAACAAATTTATTCCATCCTAGACAACGCGGAAATGGGGCTCAAAGTGCAAAATACCGGAATTGTCCTTTAAATTAACTAGCGGCTATAACTTGTGAGAGGTGGGTGCAGAGTCAGACGACACAGAGGATGCTCATTGCTCACTTCACTTCGTCAGTCATCTTACAAGAATACACCGTGCACAGACGAATACCGCTGCAAAACCTACTCACCGGACCAGTTGTTTACTCCCACTGTTGCTTACGACACATGAAGAAAATACTCGAAACTACTTTCTTGAGTAGTCGTAAGTAGTAGTTCTAGCTGCAGTAAACATACAGTTTTGAAATCACTCCGCCCAGCCGGTGTGTCTGGAATGTAGTTCCGGTTGTGCATTTCCCTCGAAAATAACTGTCTCGTAATTATAAATTATTTCATAGCGTGGTGAATGTGCATGTCATAAAATATGCTCGAGAGCGTTTTGGAGCCGTCTGATTATGATTTTGATGAGTTTTGAAGGAGCGAGGGACCTTTGCCATTCACTTTCATTATGTTCGCTAAGCAGCTCGCGTCTTTCCCCCCCGAATCTCAAAACAGCGAGCACGCATAACTGAAGGTAATGCACCAACTCATATTACTATACGAATTATGGCAATAGGCCAATTTGCCAAAATGTTTTAATATCCCTTTAACCACATGGACATTCTAATATCAGGAGCATTAGCAAGCTAACACATTCACACGTGGCTAAGTTAATCACCCGAATTAAATAGGCCCATAGCTGTAACTACTTGAGTATAAACATTTGAAAAAAGTAAATATGGCTTACACCGTGGTGAAAGTTAAACTATAACATACCAATGATAATTAATAAATAAAGAAAGACTTACCCAAACAATTCGGAATTCAGCCTGGGAGCGACGTGCACCTGCAGGGTGTCCAGACTCCAGAGCGCGTAACTGACCTCAAGCTCCGCCTCCGAAAAAGGCGGTATGTTTTTGCGCATGCGCAAACTTCAAAATCCAAACCGGATGTTATGCGCAATTTGGTTGAATTAAATTTTTTCGAGCTACATTTAATAATAAAATACAATAGTCATATTTTTGAAAATGTATGTTGAAATTACTTATATTTTTTAAGTGGAGTTAAATAACACACCTATTTCTATTAAAATATGCTTAATTAATAAATGAAACATTTACTAGGGGTCAAAATCACTTTTTTCAGTGTATCTTCAAAGCCTTAGAAATCTTATATCCCTCACCTGATGACATTTACCTTTCCACAACTTTGTCACAGACTTCTTTTGATAGATTTTTGGAGCCCATGCTTCTGCCTTTCAGTGAGACTGCTCTTGCATTCTAAGGGACCATGGTAAACAGCTGTTTTTATTCATGTCATCAAGTTAATTGCTCTGATTCCACACAGTTGTGGGGCAATTAGCTATTGTTTGGTCTTGAAGGCACTTTGTCATTTCCTGAGATAGTTTATGGGATGATTCAGTAAAGGGGGTGGATACTTATCAAACCAATTTATTGCAACTGTTAATTTTTAATTTATGTTAAAACAACGAATTTTTAATTTATCACTTTGAAAAGGTTAAGTACTATATGTAGATTTGTTGGAAAAACACATAGCCTGTAACTAAAGTTCAATTAATCTATGTGTAAAGTAAATCTGAAAAAATGTTTAGGTGGTGTACTCATTTTCCATCCACTGTCAGTGTTAATGTAATGGTAATGTGAAATTTTGAGCTTTCAATTAAAGCATATTCAGTAAAAAGCAAAATAATCTTTGTTAAGTCCGGGTCAAATCATTTTACACTGCGAGAAAGTATGCCAGGCTATGTCCGGTGTAAATCAAAAATGTCCGGTCATTGACTGTTATTTGATCAGACATATTGTCTGATCATGAGCCAAAACTTTTCGCACACACTGCCACGTCTTTCGGCCATGTTGCGGAAAGAGTTCAGGGGCGGATCCAGGAATTGGTGAAAGGGGGGCGCAGCATGGAGGGGAAGCCCTCCCCCAGAAAAATTTGAAAAATTAATGTGCTGAAAACGCGTTTTCCTGGTATCTTGGGAGAAAAATCTGGCGTATCTCTTCAATGATTTTCCTCCAAAGGTTCTGAAAATTAAGCAAAAAAAAACTTTCAAAGCGCCGTTATAATGCAGTTTTACATTAACTGACAACTTTAACCTTTACCTAAGACTTTCACTTTACTGTCAAAGTTCGTGACCTTAACCCTTTCACTTGCTGTTGGTGACTTGGTCAAAATTTCAAAGAGGAGAAAATCTTTCGAAATCGTCCAAACCCTACAGTGTTGGTATTCATAGGAAAGTGCTTGATGAGAGCTTTCCAGAGAATACCAAAGTGCTATGGTTCGAGCGATTTTCAAAGGCTTTGATGTTTCAGAAATGTTGACAAAATCACCACTAGCAGTGAAAGGGTTTGACCATATTTCCCACAAAACATTGATATTATTAGTTTTTAAGTTTATATAACACTAAATAGCCTCCACCAAAATAATTGTAGTGTATATCTAACATGCAAACCCAGTGGCTAAATGCATCTGTGAGTTTAGGAGATGTTAACAGGTCAGCAAATCCCCACAAGTCCCTATACCTGGTTTAGTAAAAGATACCACACTCAACAGCTTGTAAAAAGTTATTACAGTGCTGTGATTGCCTTTTTTCAAAATGGTTCTAACAGATGAGGCTTTAATGCTTCTAAAACACTCTCAAGAGTTGTGAGAGTAGGAAGTGTTGTCATACACATAATCCAAGTCACCATTAAGTTGAATTTCTGCACATGAGAGTGAATTTACTAATCTGGAGGCAGTGGTTGGGTGGGTAATGTCCAAAAACAAATTATCTTATTTATATTAAAGATCCTATTTAACCTCAAGATGTTCTGGTATAAATTTAATAAAATGATGCTGTCCTATATTAAAACATAACATTGTCAATATATAAACTTTTTTTTACGGAAATATTATTATTATTATTATATTTGCATGAATGAATGTGAAAAAGAAATGTGACTTTAGGGCCATTTAGAATTTTTCACTAAGACCATTGAACTATTTGGATTGACTCATACATAATAACCTTTTTAAAATAATGTTACATATCTTACAGACTCTAAAGGGCATGGAATAGTTCACTTGCTTCAGAACCGCAGTACTAGCTGGTTACAAGTTTAATGACGGATGATTCTAAACGTCAAGACGGGGTTTTGGAATGGAAAATTTGGAAAGTATTCCGGTATTTCAGGACAAATTTTATTTGGCGCCGTAAAACAACGAATCAATATGCATCAACTAGTAGGCTATGAACAACTGGTCCATCAGTGGGGTCCTTTCGTAAGCTCAAGCAAATTTTAACCGAACACACACTTGCGATAGCCTATTAATTTAACGTCAATCTTACCGCTTCCATTTCCTCCTGAAAATGAAAACTGCTTGCTACGACGATCATCATGGCCAAACAGCTGGTCATTTTTTTGCACTTGAAAGGCTGAGCCTCAAATGTCGGTTTGCTATATTCTCTAAGCTTTTCCACCTTTCCATTACTTTCTGACATTTACAGTCGAGACGCGTTTTTATTAGACTGTTACCACAACAGGGGACAAGCAAGGCCATTGGTTGAACATATTTCCCAGCAAGCCTGCCTTCTTAAACTTTAGGACGAAAATAAATAAAATTAAATAAATTGTACATAGCTTAAGTCCATGTATAGTTTTTTATTTGCAAGAAAAGAGTTTCTTGTCATTCCTATCGCATAAAGCAAATAAACTACTCAAAATTTGATAGGGATCATAGGAATTTTTTTTGTGAAATGACATGCAAATTTGGTAACTGCCACTGATGAACAATATATTGGATAAATGACATGCAGTCAGACACAAAACACATTTGCAAGTGCATTTAATGACATTAAATGAGCGTGCAGCCTCAGACTTTTGGCTTTCACGAACACTTCATGGTCTCACCTCTGACATGTAAAGTGAAAACAGACAATGTTCGTTTGATGTTTCATTACCACAGTTAGTGTCAATAACGGGTATGGCCTCCCCTAGCTTGAATGACAGCTTGACAACGTTGGGTCATACTGTCAATCAGAACCCGGATGCTTGCAATTGGAATGTAGTTCCATTCTTCAACAAGGGCATTTCCGAGCTCTTCTAGAGTTGTGAGTTGTGCCCTACGACCGGAAATGGCGACCTGCAGCATGTTCCACACATGCTCGATAGGGTTTAGGTCCGGCGAACGCGCGGGCCAGTCCATGCGGACAATTGTCTCCTGCTCTAGGAATTGATTCACCACCCTAGCATGATGGGGACGGGCGTTATCATCCATCAAGATGAAATCAGGGCCAACAGCACCAGCGTATGGTCTTACGTACACATTGAGGATCTCATCCCTGTACCGTACCCCTGTCATCGTCCCTCTCCCCATGACATGCAGGTCCGTTCTGCCGTTCCTGCTTATTCCTCCCCAGACCATAGTTGATCCGCCACCATAACGGTCGTGTTCGTTGATGTAGGCATCATTAAATCGCTCACGTTGTCTTCGCCACACCCGTTGCCTCCTGTCAGTAAAGTCCAAGCAATATCGGGACTCATCAGTAAAGAGAACTGGAGCCCAATCGTTGTGTGTCCATGTGACATGATCGTGAGCCTAATCCAAACGGTCACGCCTATGACGCATGGTCAGTGGGATTCGAACACATGGCCTTCTTGAGTTGAGGCCGGCAGTATGAATGTCATAATCTGTGTTTTTTGGCTTATGTTTATCATTTATTGTTTCATTTATCATTCATGTGTTTAGGGTTGCACCTCGTCTGCCCCAGTCGCGTCATGTACGTCTTCCATGTGATTTGAGCCATGCACTTCCCTGTCCGCGTTCATGCATCTATTCGGGTATTTCCGTTGGTTTCTGTGGTTTCCGAAATTCTTCCTTCATGTCTCGTTTCCTGTTTTTCCCGCTATTCACGTACTAACATATTAATTAAGACTAATACTTCATGTTACGTTATGTCATTACTAACATAGACAAATATACTCATCCTGAGTAATTTTGTGTATTAACATTCACCTGTCATGTAATGGTGTGTAAATATCACGTTGTTCATTTTTTACTAATACTCTTTGCATTCGCTCTAGTCTGTAAACTCCGCCCTCCTGTTCCTATCCCTGACTCTGCTGATTACTGCGATCTCCTGCACCTGTTTTACCTCGAGCTGCCTCCCATTCTATTATGCACTTAGGCAACTCCCTGATTGGAGTCTGTTTTCATGTTTAGGATTGGTTTGTCAATTGTGATGCGTGATCATGGTTTGTCTTTCCCTCATGTGCTGATTAGATTTGATTGTTTAGTAACTCCCACCAATCCTATTCCCCGCCTAGTTTAGTAATTTCCTTGTGTATATATTGTCTCAGTTCACAACAGATTTCCGTCAGATCTTCATTCCTTTTTCTCCCTTGCCTGTGCTTAGTGCCAGTATTCTTGTTTTTGCTTCCCGTGTACAACTATAGCCTGTGTCTGACCGATTACTCTTTTGCCTAGCCCTTTTGTTTTGATTGCCTCATTTATTGATTCTCGTGTACGAACCTTGCCTGCCTGACTACGTCTCTGTGCTACCCCTGGCTTCCCGACCCATTGCCTGAATAAACGACTTCGGTTTTTGGATTTCCTGACTCGCGTTTGGTTCTTCTGTCTGCCATGACAATGAAGACGATTCCGTATCGTCTGAGTGGATACCCTGACCCCCGAGGCGTTATGAAGGTCATTTCTTAGGGTGGTGGCTCTCCAGAAAGGATGATTTCGTGCCTGAAGTGTGAGAAAGTGGTCTTGTCGTTGTGTAGTCGATCTCTGACGACCACCCCCACGACGGTGTGCTGCTGTACCAAACGTTTGATGCTGGTTCCACGCTCTGTTCACAACGCTTTGGCTGACGTTAAGTGCATTAGCAACGTGACGTTGTGAGAAGCCAGAGTCAAGCATTCCGATGCATCTTCCCAATTGCTCTGAAGTCAATCAACGTCTAAGATGTTGAGGAGACATTGTTATTGCTAAATATAATGCAAAAAATTTGGGAACTTCCAAATTTTCACCAACAACCAACACACACGTCTGAGTTGAAATGGTGAAGTGTTAGTCAAAGCCAAAATGTGAGGCTGCACGCTCATTTAATGTCATGAAATGCATGTGCAAATGTGTTTTGTGTCTGACTGCATGTCATTTATCCAATATATTGTTCATCAGTGGCAGTTACCAAATTTGCATGTCATTTCACAAAAAAATTCCTATGATCCCTATCAAATTTTGAGTAGTGTATATATACAACTGGATCCAAATAAATTTGCCATGATGCAAAACAACCGGAATAGTGAAGCTGAACCATTATAAGTGGTATATAAACCGTGAGGACTAAATGGTTTTTATGGTTGCATAGTGGGAGATTTTCAGTGATGATAACTGCCGATAACTTGTGCGCGTCTCCACATTGGAAATTGGCTCATTCAGGAAATTGTACCTGCTGTTTTTTTCACTTTCTGCGAAAAAAAGGGGGGGGGAGCGCCCAGCGCCCCCCCTTGGATCCGCCACTGGAGTTTATCATTCTATAATCGCTTAATGCAGTGCTTCTCAAAGTGTGGGGCGCGCCCCACTGGTGGGGAACGGAGACATGACAGGTGGGGCGCCACAAATGGGGGAAATTTTTCAATTTCATGCCAATCTTACTGTAAATGCTTTTCTTTATTGACAATAAAGATAATTCACTCTAAACAAAACACCCACACACAAACAAAGTAATAATGAATGACTAAAATGATTAATGAGCATTAGGAGACTGGGAGAAAAATGTAACCTGGAACTAAAGTGCAAAAACAATGATTGATGTTGGGATGTTAATTGCAGCGGGCCAATATTTGCAGCGGGACGACAAAGTAGCAGGTAGCCATGAGCAACATGGATAAATTTGTGACTCGGACCTCAAAAGAGCCAGCACCATCACACACACACAAGACAGACGGGCCAAGTCAACCAAAAACCCAAACGAAAAGAAAATATGACGAGAGCTATCTTGGTCTAGGATTCACGGTTGCAGTGGTCGGTGCAGAGGAGAGACCAATGTGTGTTCTGTGTCTGAAGCCGTTAGCAGCAGACAGCATGAGACCTAACAAATTAAGAAGACACCTGGAGACAACACACCCCAGTCACGTTACCAAGCCACTGGATTTCTTTAAAAGAAAACTGGCAGAGTATCGACAGCAGGAGCAACGCATGGTAAGGGCTGCATCGGTTAACTGTCAAGCACAAATGGCCTCATATAAAGTTGCATACAGAATTGCGCAATGCAAAAAGCCACATACAATAGCTGAGCAGCTGATTTTGCCCGCTGCTCTTGACATGGTGACAGCTATGATGGATGAGAAAAGTGCAGCCAAATTGAAAACTATCCGTCTCTCAAATGACTCAATTGCGAGGCGTATATGCGACATTTCAAATGATCTTGAGGATCAACTCATACAAAAAATAAAAGAAACTCGTTTTGCATTGCAAGTGGATGAAGCTACTGATAGCAACAAAAACAGCTTGTTTATCTCATACGTCCGCTTTGTGAACGGCGCGTCACTGTGTGAGGATTTGCTGTTTTGCAAATACATAAAAAAGAGAGCCACGGCTGACGAGCTATTTGAGATCATGGACAGTTACTTCAAAGAACACGGTCTTAAATGGGAAAACTGTGTGGGCTTTTGCTCTGATGGCGCACAGACCATGGCAGGGAAAAGATACGGGCTGCAGGCACTTATCAAGAGGGTTGCTCCAGATGCGCACTGGACGCACGCTGGCGTCAAGACAGCTCAGCCCCGAACTAAACAAGGTTTTAACAGAGGTTGTAGGCATTGTAAATTTCATCAAAACCCGACCCCTGAAAGCGCGACTGCTCTCTGCACTTTGTGAGGAGATGGGAGCTGATCATACATCTGTGCTGTTTCACAGCGAAGCAAGGTGGCTCTCCAGGGGCAAAGTGTTGTCGCGCGTCTTTGAGCTGAGAGCGGAGATTCGGATCTTGTTGGAGGTGGAGCGCATGTGGCTGCAAGCAAATTCAGTAATGAACAATTTCTGTTGAAGCTGGCCTATCTCAGCGATCTGTTTGTTAAGCTGAATGAATTAAATCTTCAGCTTCAAGGCAAAGACAAGCACCTACCTCACCTGGCAGACAAGATATCTGCATTCTCCGGAAAGCTCGAGGCATGGGGCAGACGCCTCGATCAACAGAATGTAGATGTCTTTAAGAACCTGAGTGAAGTTGCTGAAACCACTAATACTGGAGCCACCACAGTGATCCCGTGTATAATGCAGCACATCTCTTCCCTGAGAGAAATGTTTCAGAAATACTTCCACAACAACAGCGCTCAGTATGCCTGGGTTATGGATCCATTCAGTGCAGCAGGTTTGTATTTTAAGATTTTATTGATCATAATCATGTATTTTGTTTATGTTGTATATACTCACTAACTAGATTTTTGTTCAACAGATTTCTTCATGTTTATTATGCAATGGCAAATAAAGTAATCCGATATTTATTCAATCTGCAGTACCTGCTGATTTGAGCAATGCTGAAGAGGACCAATTCATTGAGATGACCTCTGACCACCCTGAGGCTGAGGTTTTCAGCTCACACTCTTAGGGCTCTAAATTTGTAGACCAGGCGCAGGCGCGGCGAATGGGGGATGCGCCGCGCCAACGGGGTGTGTCCAGGCGGATGTTGCAATTTCGTGCCCGGTGCAGCCTGGCGCAAGTACTCCTCTGTCCCGCCTCTGTCCCTCCTGCCGGCGCAAGTGGCAAAGAAGGCGTGTCTGGGTGTAACACAGCCGAGTCAAATCTTCACCAATCAAATGAGCTCCTCTCCTCACCTTTAAAGGGATAGTTCACTTTTTTTGAAGTGGGGTTGTATGAGCTACAAATTGCCAATACTTACTTTAGATGCAGTAGACTAGTAGACTACCTGGTCTCCTCCAGGTAGCCGCACCAGGGCATAGTGCTGGGTGGAAATTTCGGGGATACACTATTGTGAACGGAATGCAGAAACAGCGTATTTTCGCGGCCTAAAAGAGGTCCTACCTGAAAATAATACACCATTTCAATTGTACGCTATATTTAAAAAAATTACAGCACTTTACCTGCTCGGAAAAAAGCACAGGTGCTCTTGAACTAACCAACTGACATATTCCTGCGCGAGGCGCATAGTAGTTCACTGCACGCAGTAGCGATCAGCTGTTTGGGTCAGACTGAGCTGTTTGCGACAGAGCCGGATTTTCAATGGCATAGAATCACGTCTCAAATTAAAAAAAAATAAAAAAATCCCTACAATAACCAGCACAGCAGATACACAGTATGTGGCTGCGTAGACCCTATGCGATATCAGTTTGTGCTGCAATGTTACATTAGACTTTTTCACAGGTGTTTCACTCTTCTACGTGATGCTTGGGTACAGCAGTGCTCTTGAGCGTGCAACGTTGAGATTTCCCTGAATGTTGCCAAACGAAATCCTCTTTGGAAAAATGAATACTGCAAACACGGAGTTCTTTTAGGGATACGGGTGGCGTATCAATATCCGTGTTGAGGCAACTAGCCACAGCTACAAGTCCAATATTCCGCAGAGGAATGCGGTGGAAGCTGTAAGTGCACCAGGATTCAGCTTTGCTTTCACGTCCAAGAAATCGACACACACGGACCATTTTCGAAATATTTGTACAAGTTAAACGTCGTCCGACCTCGCAAACCGCAGTTAAGCCGCCAAGACACTGGACGCCAAACGTTTTTTCGCACACAGATTACATTCAAAGTCAATTCAAGACGTGAATACACGCGTTTGTGCAAGCAGCTTTACTGTGACCCAAACAGCTGATCGCTACAGCTCGCAGTGATCTACGATGCACCTCGCGCAGGAATACGTCAGTTGGTTAATTCAAGAGCAACTGTGTTTTTTCCGAGCAGCTAAAGTGCTGTAATTTTTTAAAATATAGCGAACAATTGAAATGTTGTATTATTTTCAGGTAGGACCTCTTTCAGGCCGCGAAAATACGCTGTTTCTGTGTCTCCGTTCACAACAGTGTATCGCCTAAATTTCCAACCAGCACTATGCCCTGGTGCGGCTACCTGGAGGAGATCAGAGAGCTTTCTACTGCATCTAATGTAAGTAGTGGCAATTTGTAGCTCATACAACCCCACTTCAAAAAAAGTGAACTATCCCTTTAATGTGTTGGAATATAGACGCCTCTGACCTATATCTGCATGATGCGTTAAGGTTGCATTTTACTTTGCTGCTTCAGGCATGTTTTCTGCACCGCTTACGTCTATATTAAGCATTACGAATATGAGTTAGCTGGCTAGCTAGGGCATTCTCAATTATTACCATTAGCTTAACTTGAATGGAATTTCAAAAACGAAACTACGTTAGATCATTCAAACTTATGAAGTTGGAATGAAATACGACGGTTGCTCATTTATTTCTTCTGCCTGCATCACGGGGAAGAGAAACGATGGATAGTGTGTTCCTATTATTACACCCTGTTGCTGCTTAAAATTTGGGGATTAACATGCATGGACAACAATGCAAGATACGTTACACATTTATCTTCAATATCTGATCTTAACTCAGTACGAGATCATAGCAATCAGGCTGTATTCCTTTCCCCCACTAAAAACGATAAAAACCTAAGTGACAATAATAGTAGGCTTGTATTAAGCCGCTTGCACACTGGACGCGAAACGAATTTTTTCAAGACGACAGATTGCGTTGAACGCAGTGTCTACGGTCCGAAAAGTCTGACAGGGTTTTAATTTATCTCCGTGTCCGACAGTCGGATGGTTTCAATATAACTCCGTGTCCGACAGTCGATTATTGTTTTTAATTTCTTCAAATCTACTGAATGTTTTAGATATTAAACGTGAATGTTTTGATAAGAGGGCTCAGTTCTTCAAGATGAGTACCGAGAATTTCAATTAATGTTTCTGTTCTAGCTCTGCTCAATAAAGTGAGTCGACATTGGCACGGGGCAATGTATAATGCCTGTCGGACATTAAATGCAAAATACTCCGTGTCTGACAGCCAAAAGAAAAAAAAGAGGACGATTAGAACAGATTGATAACGAAATAAAGAATAAAAAGAAACATTTTAACAACAAACAGAACATCCAATGAACACTGCGATTTATTTATTTGCGGGCCATCTTTTTTGAATGTTCTGTTTGTTGGTGATGTATTGTTATTCTTTATTTCATTATAAATCGGTTCTCATATCAACACTTTTACTTTTTGCTGGCTGCCGGACATGGAGTATTTTGCATTTCGCGTCGGACAGTCTTGATCGTGTATGCGATAATTTATTCACACTGTCAATGGTCATGGAATTGATTTGCTCACTGACTACAAGCACTATTTTATCTCTGGTGTGGAAATCTGTTCGATCCATCTGACTAATTTTCAAAAGAGAGACCGAATAAAGACTGTTGTCTGTCTTCAACGGAAGAGGACAGACGAATAAAAAGACCAAGAAAAGTTGATGGCTATCAATTTGCATTTTGTGAAGGTCGAACACAAACATGGCCAAGTTTGCACGTCTAATAATTCCTGGAATACTCGAAAAATTAGAACGTTTATGACTTTCGGACACGGAGATATATTAAAACCCTGTCCGCCTATCGCGTTTTGCATTGACTTTGACTGTAATCAGTCGTGCGAAAAAAATTCGCTTTCAAGGCCCAGTGTGCAAGTGGTTTTACTGAGCATAGAACGCAAGCATTATATATATAGGCAGTTTGTGGTTGGCTGAGAAAGATGTGAAGTCGTTAGTTTGCATCACAGATTCAGCTGGCGTTGATTAAGCCAGGTGGAGTTTCCATTACGCTGCCAACCGCCTTTTAATCTGACATCAGGACAATCGATATAGATATTATAATTTATGTTCTGATTCAGATAGTTACATTAAATAGTGGTTGCTGTAATTATTTATTGCATTGAAATGTGCCTGACATTCTGAAACCTGCCTGTGAGGTTTCGTGACGGTGCGCACTGTGCGCCGGGTCAGCCAAATTACCACTGCACAGAAAGTAAACCAGGTTGGAGCTGGCGAGCTTTCTGCGCAACTTCAGCGAAGACTTTTTCTACTTAAATTGTCACTGCGTCTTGATGAATATGTGACACCTCCCCTACGCCGCCACACCCATCTCGGCGCACGTCCGTCCAATTAAATTGCCAAAGTGGCTGTGCACGGTGTTGCACTGCACGAAATTACCACTGCGCCGGGCTGCACCGAACGAAATTACCACTGCGTGGGCTGCGCCACGCTGCGCCGCCTTGCGCTGCGCCAAGAAATTAGAGCCCCTAGTGAGTTCTGGATTGGAGTGGAGAGGGAGTGTCCACTCATCAGACAGAGAGCTTTGTACATCCTTCTTCCCTTTGCCACATCATATCTCTGTGAGATGGGCTTTTCAGCTGTTGCTCCTCTGAAAACAAATTACAGATCTCAGCTCAACATTGAGCATGACTTGAGAGTGGCAGTTTCATGCCTGCAACCCCGTTTTGAAAGGATGTGCAGTGCAAAACAGGCCCATTGCAGCCACTAATACAGGGAAAATTCCCTTGCTTTTGTTTTTGTTGTTTGCACAGATTGCAAATGAAACACTGTTTCATTATTTGACTACTGTACTTTTCGTTTTTGATTCAATTTATCAGTTATGATGGCACAACTGCGCTTTTATTTTCTCTTTTTGAACTTTGTGTTGATGTTTTTGATTTTGATTCATTATAAAATGTGACTGATATACTTGGTGTTTGTAAGTTCAATAAAATGAAATGTAATTTGTCAAGATTTTTGTCGGGGTGACGGGGTCAAGTGGGGCTTGAAAATCCCCACTTGTTCAAAGTGGGGAATGACCAAAAAGTTTGAGAACCACTGGCTTAATCTGACATAGTGATCTTTGGAACAGACAAAAAATTGTGTCGTCTGATCCCGGCATTACACAGCCCTGAGAAGTGGCTTTCACTTTGGATTGTCCTCACTGGAATTTTCAGTCATCCAACATTAACCTTACCTAAACTCCAAAACACTCAACATTATCAGATTTCACCAGTTTGCCTCATTACGCTAACTTGTAAAATTGGATTCAATCAGTGTTATTCAATTGTGGATGCTAATTGTTAATCTGTTTTCTTTGCTGTAGATAATTAAACAATCATAAAGCAAAGGTTCAACAGTGCTTAATGTGCTAAAAGCAGACACAGAAGTTAACAAAGGAGTTTATCTTTTTTGTAAAGTGATCAAACATTTTTCTGAACTGAGTTTTCTATTTAATTGGTGCATTAGTGCAATAAGAAGAGTACCTGTCAAACTGCAGATATCTCATTCTAATCACTGGAAAAATTATTAATCAAGGAAAATGACTGAAAACAGGTAAAGAAAGGCCTACTTATTCATTGTGATCTTACCTTAACACTGGTTACACTCGATAGTGCTAGGCCTAAGTTTTTCTATGATCACATAATGTTAATTTTAACAGGTGATTGAAAACTGGTTCACCAGCTGCCACTGCCAGTGGGCCATCTTTGTTAAAGGGGACCTATTATGCTGATCCTTCTTTTAATACATATTAGTAATGTTATAATGTTGGTTGTCCATGCTCAACCTCTGAAAAGTTTCTCAACATAAGATACAGGGGTTTTGCCGTAATCCAAGAACGTGATTTCGTGAGCGTGATTTCCTCTCTGAACAGCTCCTCCCGAGATCTTCACGAGATCTGGGTAAAACCTGACGTCAGGTTGTGCCATCCAATTAGTACAGACCTAGCCAGAGCCAATCATGGCGCTGGACCTGCCCACACCGGAAACTATTCTAGCAGGCACCAACAACGGCAGATCATACTATGCCTTAGTAGCTTCTTCACTTTTGGAAATACAAAAGAAGAACCGCGATCATTTGAGGTACAATTTTGTCAGTATCTCTCCCAGAGCTGCTTGTCCGTTTACTTTTGGACGCGAAGAAAAACAACGATTTTTCTTCCAAAAGACGATGCCACCAGAAATCAGTGGGTAGCTTTTTTTGTTTGCTGGCAGCAAACAGCCACGGCCAAAGGGAACGTTAGCAGTTTGTGTTCAGCATTTCACCAAAGACAGCTTTGTCAATAAAGGATAATTCGACACAGGATAAGCGTTTCAGCTGCTTCTCAAACCTGAAGCAGTTGCATCGATCAAGCGCTCGGAGCCACACGCTGTAAGTAACCATATAACAGCAAATAATGTAAGTGAAGCTAACGTGTTACGGGTGGCTAGCAGGACCGCTAGCGATAGTTAGCGCTAACAACTGGCCTCAAGCGCAGGCTTGGTAAAATATCTGACGATAAAGCCTGTATCGGTCGCGACTGTCCGTGACTCACAGACACAGAAGCTGTAAGTTGCTTTTACTGCATAAGCCAACCTGACGTGATAGCCAGTTGATTGTGGCTGTAGTACAGCGGCTAACGAGCTGTTACTGTTGCTAATGCTTGTGTCCTAAATATGCAAGAGTGATATCAGGGAAATTCTACAGAAGGTGTGTGAACATAAACCTCATTTGAAGCTAACTTTTAATACTTGTTTGTAATTTGATGCTTGGTACAACTGTTCACAGTAACAGAACTTGTTGTCTGTAAAACCTGTATTGCAAGGGTTTGTCTCTGTGGTTATGACCGCTTGGTTACCAGCTACTGCATGTTAGTTTATGCGTCGCTCTAATTAAAAATGTTCCTGGTTAACTTATATGCAGTAATTCTGATCGGTATGCTTGTGTTACTTCGTAAGCATCAATGTGGCAGTTTCATCATAACGCGTTCGACTGTAGCCACTACAGTTAGTGATCGCTTCACTTATCCATGACCGGATCAGCCGGATACTCCACAAATGTCTGAGCAAGCTCTCTGGTGCTACCGAAAAGCAATGCTAAACGCAGAAGCTCTACCGGTTTACAAATGATTTCTGCACTACCTTGACATAATTTCATCCCCTTAGAAATTGTTGTGGCTAATAAGAAGCAGAAAAAGGCGGAGATTAAATAGGTAATTCTTTCCTGTAGAAGTGATCAATTCGCTATCTCCACACAAGCAACTTGTCCGCCCTAACGGAACGTACGGTTTGCAAAACCTGTATTATATTCATAACATAACCGAGCTCGACTGTATTATGTTCATAACATAACCGAAGCTCTCTAGCTGTCGCAGCATTATCCATAAAGCTGCTTTCACATCGGACACGAAAACTAATTTTTTTTCGCGACAGATTACATTCAAAGTCAATGCAAAGACGCCGAATACGGGCATGTCAAGCCGCTTTCACCGGACGCTAAACGAATTTTTTTCGCGCGACAGATTACATTCAAAGTCATGACCACTTATCAGCTACTGCATGTTAGTTCCCCTGCTCTGCTAATTAAAAATGTTCCTGGTTAACTTATATGCAGGGATTCTGATCGGTATGCTTGTGTTACTTCGGTAAGCATCAATGTGACAGTTTCATCATAAAGTTGCCTGATTGTAGCCACTATAGTTGAAGCTAACCGGAGAGGTGCTGTAAGTGTCTGCCGAGTTGGGCTGCAGTTAGACCAGAAGTAGGTTTTGCAAAGCTTGGGGTGAGTTTTTGGGTGCTTGTGAAACGATCGCTTTACTTATCCATGACCGGGGTCAGCCTGATACATCCCCAATGTCTGAGCAAGCTCTCTGATGCTACCGGTGAAAGCAATAGGGAAAAGCACGGGCTATAACGTGTATGGTATCAAAAACGATTTCTCTGCATTGCTGTCGATTGAATATTAAATCGGCGACTGATATTAAATTATTTCCTGTAAAAGTGATCGATTCGCTAGCTCCACATAAGCAACGGTTCACGCAGACGGAACTTACGGTCTGTAAAACCTGTATTATGCTCATAACATAACCGGAGCTCTAGCTTGCTCTCGCGCACAGTCCAGAACGCGCCCATTCTCTGCGAGGAAACGCTTGTCATTCCAACGCAGTAAGTAAACCATTACCACAGGCAATTTCCGAAAAGGCCGTTTAGCCTGGAGCTTTCGCCCCTCCGTCATATACCAGCGCAGAAGCTGTTCGTTGCTCCACGCTAACAACACACCACAGCTATGCACACGACCCAGCAGGTCCCAATACACACCGAAGCAGTCCATAAGCTGTTGGTCCACTTTTAGCTGCTCCTCACTGTCCATGTTTCCCTCTAAACTCAGGCCCACCGGATTTCTACGGTCTCCGGTCTACACTTGGGCATGTCGACCCGTTCTACAAATGTGTCTAAATGGGGTGGATTCTAGCTTCCCCTGCATCCTAGCTAGTAAAATAACCGCGGTACTCACCAACTGTTGCCGTAGCAAACTGTAGCCGAGAGCAAATTTGAGCTTGCGCTGACAGATATTCGCAGACTCGCCCTCCACTTTCACCGCCATGTTTGTTCGAACAAGATCATGTCATTAGATCTATATTCAAGTATAACGTTAGATTGCGGAATTTGCCCGCTGCTTCCTTATCAGATTGCAGACGTGTCTCAGGTTTCACTCTGGGGAGCCGGACCAGGAAAACTGCCTTCTGCAGCCTCGTCCCGCCCAACTCCGCCCTCCACAGAGCTGGCCAGTCAGAAGAAAGTGGGCATACGGGGAGTGGGGGCCATAGCGGAAGAGCCACCCCAGTGAGGCGTTTCAGGCAGAGACTACAATGTACTACAAATGCAGTTTTTTGAGGATGGCAGTATGAGCGAAATAAATACCCCTTTTTTACTTTGCGCGATCAGGAGTACTCTAGGGGAGTCAAAGACCAAAATATAAACTTGGAAAAATAGCAAAATAGGTCCCCTTTAACACCCAACAAACAACCCCTTGGCTGCGTTTGAATAGTCAAACAATTGCGTCCTATAGTCTAATTCCTAACCACTGTGGTGAACCACCTGAAAAGCAGGCACAGACAAGGCAACAGGTTGGCGAGAATCCAGCCCACAGGACGGTAATTTTATCTACAATAATAAACCAAAAGACAAAAGACTTTGTGAGCCTTAATATCCTTAGGGGAATTAGCCACTGTCACGTGGTAGAGGGCCTTAATATCCTTCGGGGAATTAGCCACTGTCATGTGGTAGAGTAGCGTCAGAGCGAGGCTTTCTGGAGGGAGCGTAAATTCGGTATTTTCCCATCTCTTCGCCTTTGGACTCTGATGGAAAAAATAGAGAACTGCAGTTAGTAATGCACTTGGGAAACACACTTGTGAAACGCGCTCTCAGCCAACCTGTCCTCGTCTGCGGTCTTGCCGGCTATATATTGCGCCTTAGTTATCCGCAGACAAAGAACAGGTATGTGGCCTTGTGGGGATTGCACTGGGAGAGCCCACCTTGCCGCAGCTGTAAGTTGGACAGCTCCCGCCACTGGTGGCCAGGGGTGCTAAATGGAATCTTGGCTGACGTGCTGTCCACAGTGCTGATGGAGGGAGACCATAAAGGGAGGGGAAGCGACGGTTTCAGATGGAGTGACATGAATTGTGGTCATGTCCATTGATCCAATCGCCACACCACTTTTTACTAACCTCATTGGAAAACATATGATTAAGGAAAGGTGTTAAGGGGAATTCTCAATGGCTTAGGAATAGACAACCGCACTGTTATGAGAGTCTGAATGTACTTACTTGGCAACGTGATCATGCATCTCTTACCCGTCGTGTTCGTTTGTCGTGATTGGTCAGATCAATGGTCCTCACTTTAAATATAGCTGCAACATGGAATTGTGGTATACTGTTATCTCATGTCTTTTCTCAAAGGATTATTCAGTGTACTCCATGCGAAAGGTGATGAGTAAGGAAGTACTGAAGCACCTTTCTCAACATTGAGAGAATTTCATCACACTTATCATGGCTTCCCTGTAAATATTTGCAGGCCATTTTCTAAGAGTTAAGAACTTCCCTAAGCAAAAAATACAATTTGAATGCAACCCCTGACTATGGGTCCATTCCTCAAATCATGCTGGCGATGAGGTTCCGACATACGGGCAAGAAGCATGGCAAATTTTTCAAATTGAACACCTGCAGCAAGCGCTATGTTGACATTACAAGCCTCATTATTCAATTCCTATTGTTATCTCAGATCCGATTTGCCTGTCTTGACAGTTCACAGTCATAATTACAAGTGACCTGTTACCCATCTATCTGTAATGTGAACGCATCTGCCCCCTGAAACGACACAAAAACGCACATTGATAGGTTTTTGCATGGCTGATCTTTCTCTCTTACAACAAAAAAGTCATATTTGTGAGAGCACTCATGGTATTTGAACCTGATTCAAACCAAGAAAATGGACATGCTTGGAGTGAATGCATGGATGGAATTTGCCCAGGAGGATAGCAAACAGTTCCTCAGCTGTACCTGATGTGGTTGAGAGGGCAAAAAAAAGCCAGATCTTTTTAGGCTTTTAATTGCACTAAGCCAGGGGTTTTCAAAGTGTTAGACAGTGAGCCTCCCTTTTGAGAACACAAGGTCAGCTTCCCCCCCCCCCCTGCCCACACACTCATACACTCACCTTTTCACATAAAGAAATATTTTATCTATTCAGTTTTAAAATAATTGGAACATTAAACGTTGAGTACATGTTTATTTTGAACACCCAAGCACACTTGTGCTTAATTCAAGCATGTTACATTCATAGGGCTATGCTTCATAAACCAGAATGAATACTCATTTGTAAAAGGGCCATAAAACATAGAAAATTAGGCTAAATTACTGAACTAAAAAATAAATTATTCTGAACAGTCTCAACAATGCTCAAATAATGTAACATAACAAAACAAAACATGAGTGGCGAGAACACGCCGTTCAGCCCAACTAGGGTCGCCATTTTCCTATTACAAGTGGATCTAACACTTCAGGTACTCAATGACTAAATGGTATCTAGCGCTAAATGAATATTGCTCTTGAAAATTCCCAAGGTTTCTGCCTCAACAATATGGCCAGGCAAGCTATTCCACACTGATATTACTCTGCTTGAAAAAATATTTCCTGATATCAGTAATAAATTCACTCTTGGCTAACTTTCATTTGTGACCCCGAGTTTTACGAACAAAACTTGGCCTAAGTAATCTTACATAATTGACTTTGACTATGTGATTAGCATTGTTGACTCCGTTCTGGACAAACACCCTAATACAGTTATTGTTTGTGGTGACGATGTCAATCGACTGGACATGCAAGAATTGAAAGCTTTGTCTGGGTGGGACGTTCTAGTGGACTTTCCCACACGGGGCGATGCATGTGTGACAGTTGAAGGGTGCGGTCACTAGAAATGTCTCCTAATAAGTACGCGCCTTGGCTACCTCTCTTTGGCGATGTGGTTAGGGTGTTTGAATCTTACCCGGGAGTCTGGGGTTCAATTCCCCGCCCAGGCGCTCCTTAGGCCTGCTACATTCTGGCGTAATCGGCAGGATCTGGGGGATCCTAATGGATGTCAGCATGCGTAAAGCATGGAGCGTGAGGACACGCTCCCGAAAGAGGGGGAGAGATGTGACAGTTGAAGGGTCCTGTCCCTAGAAATGTCTCCTAATAAGTACGTGCCCTGGCTACCTTGAAAACGAGCCTAGCTCTTTGGCGATGTGGTCAGCAGGTTTGACTCTTACCCGGGAGTCTGGGGTTCAATTCCCCGCCCAGGCCCTCTTTCAGCCTGCTACACATGCTTGGACAACTGTTTAACGAACTCTCCCGATCTGTTTGGAAGACTTATTCCTTTCATATGCCTATTAAGACGGACCACAAGGGTTTTGTATTAACTGCCAGAGCAAAACTAAAACCCACGCGACGCAAAGTGCTGGTGCGGGATTGTAGAGAGCACCACAAGCAAGCTCTCTATTTGGCACTAGTGACGGAGGATTGGGGTGATGTTGTAGCAGCCGATGATATAAACGTGGCGGTTGGTCTTTTGGAGAACGAAATCCGTACGCTAATGGATAAGTCTTTGCCATTTAAATCCATTCGGATGTCGTCTCGAGATCCTGCTTGGATGTCTCCTTTAGTGAGATCCATGTTGAGGGCAAAGTCCAGAATTCCAATCACTAATCAAGAATGTCTGAAATTAATTAACAGCAGGATTTCTGAAGTTAATAGTGTGAACAGGAGAAATCCAAAGGCTGTCAGGGGAAGCCGTGAATGGTGGAAACGCGTCGATTTCACATCGCAGCGTCGATGCTCAAACTTCATTAACCTGGACGACGATGCGCTTGACCGGCTGAGTGAGTATTTTGGGCAGCTATGTGGTGGGGTCACACAGAGAAAAACTTTCATATGTGAGGAAATTCAAAATGGAGCCCCGGATTTCCCATGACCACTTGCTGCCTGTAAGCCCCTCCCGCCAGCAGGCTAGGCACATAAAAGCAGTGGTCAACCAGTTTATCACTCTCTTGTCTCTTGGCTTTTTGGACTCTTGGCTCTGGACTCTCTCTTTTGGCTCTGCTCTCCCCCCCTTGGTGAGGCTCCTGGACCCCAGGGGACTAGTCAGGCTGGGGTACTCCTCCCCCACCTCTTAGCCTCCCTCTCCCGTGTGGCCATGCTGAAGCATCAGCCATGCTACCTGGAGCAGAGCAAGCCTTGGAAGCAACAGCTTGCTTTTGAGGAGCGGCCAGACTCCCTCCTTTTCCACAACGAAGACACGGACCTTTTACAGCATCAGAACCGCTCTTTCCAGCCGGATCAGCATCGCCCAGGATCGGATCCTCCACCAAGCAGAAACTACCAAACCTCTTTCCTCTACTAAGGACTGGTAACAACTGGGCATCCAAACCTTCTTTTATGACTTGAATGGACTGTATGTATTTGTTAAATGATAGTTGTTGCGATTGTTTTCAGGATTGTGTTTTAGTTAGGTCAGGATGGTATTAATGTGTAGCAGACAAGGTCTTGCATCCAAATAACCTCCTGTATACTAACATGGCACCTTCCCTGTGCAAAACACACACACATCTCTTCATTTTAATGTAATACATACACAAACACAACACTGAGCATTTTAAGTCATTTAAACTGACTTCAAATGCTCTCTTTAACTTTTTTGTAACAAAGACTTGGTCTTGTTACAGTGGGGTTGCCCTCCCCCACTTCCACATGGTCAATAAGGCTCCTCCACTCACACCTTAGATCATCCCTTTGTTCTCTCTCACCCCCCACACACACACACACACACACACACACACACACGTGCATATAGTGTTAGTGTTTAGTGTAGTTTAGATTGTGTGTTTCATTTGTTTCATTTAAATAAATATTCCTTCAAGACATATGCTGTGGTTATTGATGTTGTACTAGATTGAATGAAACTGCCAACCTCTTCTATGTAGAACTCCAAATCCTTCAATCTAACTATTGATTGGGTAAGTTGGTTACAATTATTAATTTAATTATTAATCAATTTCCATATTAATAGCTTGGTGGATATTGAGACTGAGGTTTTATTAATTGGGTATCATTTTCCCTTCACTGAGGAAGGGTGGTGCCCCGAGGTATTCATATTAATATTTAATATTAATATTACACTATCATGTTTTTTGATAGTCAAATTAATAATATTAACATCATTAGGCAAATTGCCTCAACACATGGTGTCCACTTGTGAGGTGTAACCCCAACAGCCGGCGCCAACGTTGCCACTACTTGGGCATTATCACCACAAAGGTGCCACCATTCGAGGTATTTCCCCAACATTGGTGTTCTGTGCGAGGCATTACCCCAACATTGGTGCCCCGTGTGGGGATAGTACTGTTGGCATTTCATTCATAATTGTACAATATTAATATCACATTTAACATAATTTTGGCCAGTCCAAAATCTTTACGATTTCACTCACCAAACGTCTTTGTGTTCACCTTTTTAGTCTGCTCCAGGTGTAGACATCCGACAGTACTTCGAAACTGGTACATTGTGTGAATGTTATTTTATTTAAGTGAACGAAGAATTTGTGAGAGATTTTGAGTTGTGAACTAGTCTTTTAAGTCGAAATAGTTACACTGAGAAGGATTGCTATTGCCACTGGTGCATACAGGTCAATCTATTCTGTAGTAACTTGTAACGAGAGTTGGTTCAGCATTTGAATGCCACGCATTCAATGAAATTTTATCCCGCTGTTATTTGTTGTAACCCAAGTGCTCCATTTTTGCTTAAGACACAGCGCGCCCATGGCCCTGTGTGATAGAGAGAGTAAATAGGCTGTCACTGCCATGCATTTCAGCCTTATCTGAAAATAAAGCCCAAGATTGAGCCACAGCGTGCAATCAGCCTTGTGAAAGTCTTGAACCTAGCTGTGCAACCGCGTGCATAAGCTTAAGCAAGTTCCTTGAGACAATTCCCTAACTGTAGCTCTGTGTTTCAGTTAGTGTATTTTAGTGCAAGTTTGTAGGCAAACTGCATTTTTCTTGTTGTGCCCACTGTTACCACTAGTTGGTGCTGTATCTATCCGCCCACAGAAGCTATATTTACAGTGTAGGCCCCAGTGATTGGCTAAATCTAGTGTACTTCCCCAGTCACACATTCAGGTGTGCTAGCATTGCATCATAGCCAAATTAATTAATTTTGTCGAATTAAACAACTTTCAAGTTTTCCTTCATCTTTTAGTTCCAACAATGGAGAACCCCTGTGCAGAGCAGCTCATTTCTTCAGTAGCACAGAGCCTGAAGCCTGGCTATCCTGAGTTCATTAGTACACTGAATTTAAGTGAGTGTGACAAAGAAATAGACTCTCTATTCAACAACAGGTGCGATGCTCAGAATGCATCCAAAGGCCTATTGTTGAGATGTCTGCTGTTGGTCTTTCACAGACAGACCAGTCTTGCTGTCCAGAGCAAAACTGACCTTGGTTTTGAACTAGACACCCTTAGAGCGCAAAATGCTGAGCTTCTTAAAGAAGTTAAATCGGCTAATAGCAAAGCCATACGCTATTTGACAGACCTGCATGCAGCAGAGTCAGATCTCTGCTCGCATAAGGAGGAACTTTGGCGGCTTAAAACAGAATGTTTCCACTCCACAGTCGTTCAGCCCATGTGACTCTGGTTACTCCGCTGTCCTCCAGTAGTGAAACAGTTGCTCCAGTTTCTCCCAAGAGATTTGAACGATTCCCAACCAGCTCCAAGTATTTGGGAATGAAGTCAGCTCCTCTGACTCCACTGAGAGACAGAGCTAACTGCTCCCTGACTTCCCATGTTGTTGATCCAGACTTTGACACATATAGCTTTTGGTCGAGAACAGATTCTGCCCCATGTCATTCTCAGCCAATGCTATATGACAGAGCTACTGATGTGCATCACTCCATAAAGGGGGGCGTAGCTTTTCAAGACTGTCCAGCCCCGACCTATTTACCTGACTCTAGCGTTAGCTTAGCCTCGCCTCCACCAGATAGGAACACACAGTGCCCTTGTTTTGAAGTGCTTGAGAGTTTAGCTAAAGACATTGACTATTTTGATCCAGGACACACTGATCATAACATTAACAACTACTTGAGGGAGATAGACTACAGCCTTGTCGACTTACCTCAAGCTAGTGAAAGGGAAAAGGTTAAACTTGTGTGGAAAACCAGCTCAAAAGCGGTTTACAAGTTTATCCAGACACAGCCTCCCAGTGTCAGAGATGATTACAGTGAGCTATGTCATGCACTGAGGGAAGAATTTTCTTCTAGTACTGATGATATTAGTTCAATGGTTGCGGCCTTCCAAGTTAAACATTCCCGCACAGAAAACCCTAGGGAATATTTTAATCGTTTGAGGCACACTTATTTCCAAGGCAAGAATACCCCAGGGTTAGAAGAAAACCCAACCTTCAAGTCTTTGTTCTTGCGCAACCTGCACCCATGTGTACGCAATCACGTAACACTCAGGACGTGTCAAGGGAACCCCTCAATGCAGGAGATCAGGAAGGTGACACAGGTGGTTTGGGAAACTGTTGTCACTTCCAAAGCAAAGGGGGTGACCGCCGAGCCCGCCAGCTCAAACACGGACCTCTCATGCAGGCGTTCTACCACCAAACCTCACCCCTGCCACAGAGCTAAAGGGGTGACAAACAGCCTCATAGGGACAGTGAGCGTAGCCGCCATGTCCACCATCTGCGTAGAGATAGACACACCCTCAGCAGAAGCTGCAGGAGGCCATATGCAGAAATCCTGGCCCAGACACATGGCCAGACTCTAGATGGTTCAGATGATGATCAGATCATCTCTGACAACAATTCAGAACATGGTCACCACCTATCTGACAGTGACAGTGCCTCTGGTTTAATACAGTCAAAACATAGACACCCCAGAGTTCGCTTTTCTATGTTGTAGTTGCACAGCTCACTCCTGTACTAACGCTTTGACCATGTTGACAGCGTAACTACCCTGATTTTTCTTATGGTTACATGCAGAATTTTGATTTGTTAGCAACAGCAGCAAGTGCAGTGATTCTGATCGTAACTATGCACTGCTGTCTGATTTTGCAAGTACACTTGGAGTTAACTCCTTAGCAGTACTTTGTAAACAGTATGACGCATGCTAACTTAGAACATAGCTAGTCATACACCTGTCCTTTTTGCACACCATTTTAGGACATTACAGTCACATGATGTACACAAAACCATGATACAGCCATTAGGATGTTGAGATTATGGTAATGTGATGACACCCTTCTGCAGTTACACCTGCCTAAAGGACAACGTTTGTTAAGTTTGCAAAGAACAAAATCAATTCTACATTGAATAGTCAATTTTTGTTATCAGATCCATTGAGTGTACCAAAAACACACTTTTGGATGCTACAAAAATGGCTTTATCATTGTAGGTGCCATTCTTCCCTGCATCTAACAAATAACACCATTAACATTCCATTTCTCTCTAACCCTGATGAGCAACATCATTGGTTATACCTTTTGAATTTGTCATTTTCAAGTGTGTTATCTGGTTTTGTTTGTAACTTTTAATGTTTGTGTTTAGACAACCAGTGCCCAGTTAGTTACACACTGCCCAGTTGTTACGCCTTGAATGAACAGACAAATGAACTCTTTCATCCGTGGACTCCACCTTTGAGCTCTTAGGATGACACATCGGGAGTCACCCCAAGACCTACGGGGGGTATGTTGGGGTCACACAGAGAAAAACTTTAATATGTGAGGAAATTCAAAATGGAGCCCCGGATTTCCCATGACCACTTGCTGCCTGTAAGCCCCTCCCGCCAGCAGGCCAGGCACATAAAAGCAGTGGTCAACCAGTTTATCACTCTCTTGTCTCTTGGCTTTTTGGACTCTTGGCTCTGGACTCTCTCTTTTGGCTCTGCTCTCCCCTCCTTGGTGAGGCTCCTGAACCCCAGGGGACTGCTCAGGCTGGGGTACTCCTCCCCCACCTCTTAGCCTCCCTCTCCCGTGTGGCCATGCTGAAGCATCAGCCATGCTACCTGGAGCAGAGCAAGCCTTGGAAGCAACAGCTTGCTTTTGAGGAGCGGCCAGACTCCCTCCTTTTCCACAATGAAGACACGGACCTTTTACAGCATCAGAACTGCTCTTTCCAGCCGGATCAGCATCGCCCAGGATCGGATCCTCCACCAAGCAGAAACTACCAAACCTCTTTCCTCTACTAAGGACTGGTAACAACTAGGCATCCAAACCTTCTTTTATGACTTGGATGGACTGTATGTATTTGTTAAATGATAGTTGTTGTGATTGTTTTCAGGATTGTGTTTTCGTAGGTCAATCTCTATTTGATTGCTTATAACTCTGCACTGATACAAGATATGAAAATGGCATGACTACAAAATATATACCTGAGACTTTGGTCTTTCATCTGGTACACACTTTTTTTATATATGATGTATTGATTCCAAGAAACATATAAGAGTGCAAAAAGTGTGACAACAAGCCCCGGTCTCCCCTATTCAGCTTCGTCCGGCTGTCCGTCATGTTTGTTCTGAACGCGATATCTCAAGAACGGTTTGACCGATTCCATTCATCTTTGGTGCTAAGGTATATTAGTGTGATACGCCCACCCCAGTAGATTTTCGTGACCTTGGCATTATTCTCATGGTCATTAAGACTATTTGACAACTTACAAATTCCTTGTCAACATGATATCTCAAGAACGGTTCGACCGATTCCATTCATCTTTGGTGTCAAGGTGTATTAGGGGCAGGGGACATAGTATTCAGCACCATTCGTCCGTCCGTCCATCTGTCCCGTCCCATTTGTTGTGAACGTGATATCTCAAGAACGGTTTGACCGATTCCATTCATCTTTGGTCTCAAGGTGTATTAGGGGCGGGGGACATAGTATTCCGCTCCGTCCATCATGTCTCATTTGTTGTGAACGCGATATCTCAAGAACGGTTCGACCGTTTCCATTCATCTTTGGTGTCAAGGTGTATTAGGGGAGTGCTCACAGCTCACTCGATTTACATGACCTTGCCATTATTCTCAAGGTCATTACAACCATTTGACCACTTACAAATACCTTGTCAACATGATATCTCAAGAACGGTTTGACTGATTCCATTCATCTTTGGTGTCAAGCTGTATTAGGGGCGGGGGACATAGTATTCAGCTCCATCCGTCCGGCCGTCTGTCCGTCATGTCCCGTTTGTTGTGAATGCGATATCTCAAGAACGGTTTGACCGATCGCATTCATCTTTGGTCTCAAGGTGTATTAGGGGCGGGGGACATAGTATTCGGTTCCGTCCGTCCGTCACGTCCCGTTTGTTGTGAACGCGATATCTCAAGAACGGTTTGACCGAATCCATTCATCTTTGGTGTCAAGGTGTATTAGGGGGGTGCTGAGAGCTTACTTGATTTACGTGACCTTGGCATTATTCTCAAGGTCATTATAACCATATTACCACTTACAAATACCTTGTCAATGTGATATCTCAAAAACAGTTTGACCGATTCCATTCATCTTAGGTGTCAAGGTGTATTAGGGCCGGGGGACATAGTATTCAGCTCTGTCAGTCCATCCATCTGGCCGTCCATCCGTCATGTCCCATTTGTTGGGAACGCGAAATCTCAAGAACGCTTTGACCGATTTTATTCATCTTTGGCTTCAGTGTGTATTTGTGTGATGTGCCGACCCCAGTCGATTTTCGTCACCTGGGGGGGACACGGCCACATTTAGTGGCAATACTTGTTAATTAAGCTGTTAAAGCTTTCAACTACTAATGGTCTTTCTTGGCTTGAACCCTGGAATTGCCGCTAGCGGCTGTATTTATTATTTCTTTTCTTCTTTAGAACTGTTTTTGCAAATTCCCGTGAGATGGTAAATGGTAGAGACCTGAAATTTTGCACATTGGTTGGAAGTTATGTGTAAATGCTGCCCAAGGGATTTTTAACTCAATCGACCTGATGGGGGCACTATAATAAAAAACTTTTCACGTTAAAGGTCATAACTCCTACGCTATATGTTTGATTTACACGAAACTTGGTACAACATTCCTTGGTCCAAACTCTACAACTTTCCCATATGACCTTCAAGTTTCGCCATATTAGATTTTCCGGAATTTTGAATTTTTTAAAAAACACATTTTTGAGATCTCCTCCTAGGCCGTAGGTCCAATTCTTTCGAAATTCGCTGTGGATCATCATTGGATCAAGCTTATCATAGGTTGCATAAGGCTTGTTGAAAACTCATTTTGTTTTCAAGATATTGACCAATAAACTTCAGCAGGGGTGTGGCTTAGCACATAAATGGACAAAAGTCAACAACCATTGGGCCAATCATCATGGAGTTCACAGAATATGTCCATATAAGTACCAGGAACATACTTTTACATTTTCATGCAAATTAGCCCATAGGGGGCGCTATAAATACAAAAAATGGGCATGGCATGACACAAATCAGACTATAAATCAGCAATTATTTGTCCTATGGCCATTAAACTCACAGTATATATTCATATGAGTACCGGAAACATGCCCTGAAAATTTTATCCAAATTGACCGATAGGGGGCGCGATAAATGCAAAACAAAGCAGCGTGGTATAACACAAATCAGACTATAAATCAGCAATTGTTTGTCCTATAGCCATAAAATTCACAGGATATAGTCATATAAGTACCTTAAACATACCCTGAAAATTTCATTCAAATTGACTGATAGGGGGCGCTATAAATGCAAAACAAAACAGCGTGGTATAACACAAATCAGACTATAAATCATAAATAGTTTTCCTAATCATTGCAAAACTCACAGGATATGTCCACATAAGAACTTGAAACCTAGCCTGAAAGTTTCAATCAAATCGACCACTAGGGGGCGCCACAGATGCAAAAAAGGGTGTGGTATTGCACAAATCAGATTATAAATCAGAAATTGTTTGTCCTATCGCCACAAAACTTGCAGGATATGTCCACATAAATACCTGAAACATACCTGAACAGTTTAATAGCAATCAACCACAAGGGGGAGCTACAAATGCACAAAATAGCCTAACATTACACAAATCAGACTATACATCGTAAGTTGTTGGTCCAATCAGTACACTGGCAAAATAGGTCCACATAAATACCCGCAACACACTTTTCAAGTGGTTTTTAATTAAGCTGTTCAAGCTTCCAACTGCTAATGGTCTTTCTTGGCTTGAACCCCGGAATTGCCGCTTGCGGCTATATTTATTATTTCTTTTCTTCTTCAGAAATGTTTTCGCAAATTCCCGTGAGATGGTAAATGGTAGAGACCTGATATTTTGCACATTGGTTGGAAGTTGTGTGTAAATGCTGCCCAAGGCATTTTCAACTCAATCGGCTTGATGGGGGCACTATAATTCAAGAAAAACTAGTTTTTCACTTTAAAGGTCAAAACTCCTACGCTGTAAGTCTGATTTACATGAAACTTGGTACAGAAATTCCTTGGTCCAAACTCTACAACTTCTTTATCCGGACCTTTTAGGTTTGCCATATTTTGTTGTCCAGAATTTTGAATTTTTTGAAAAACACATTTTTGACATCTTCTCCTAGGCCGTAGGTCCGATTCCTTTGAAATTTGCTTTGGATCATCATTGGACCAAGCTTATCAAAAATTATATAAGGCTTGTTGAAATCTTATTTCATTTTCAAGATATTGACCAATGAACTTCAGCAGGGGCGTGGCTTAACACATAAATGGACAAAAGTCAACAACCATTACGTAAATCATCATGGAGTTCACAGAATGTGTCCATATAAGTACCAGGAACATACCCTCACAGTTTCATGCAAATCGGCCAATAGGGGGCACTATAAATGCAAAAAATGGGCATGGCATGACACAAATCAGACTATAAATCAGCAATTGTTTGTCCTATAGCCATAAAACTCACTGGATATATTCATATAAGTACTTGAAACATACCCTTAAAATTTCATTAAAATTGACCGATAGGGGGCGCGATAAATGCAAAACAAAGCAATGTGGTATAACACAAATCAGACTATAAATCAAAAGTAGTTTGCCCAATCATTACAAAACTCACAGGATATGTCTACATAAGAACCAGAAACATAGCCTGAAAGTTTCAATCAAATCGACCACTAGGGGGCGCCACAAATGCAACAAAGGGGCGTGGTATTACACAAATCAGATTATAAATCAGAAATTGTTTGTCCTATCGCCACAAAACTTGCAGGATATGTCCACATAAATACCTGAAACATACCGTGAAAATTTCATTAACCTTGACTGATAGGGGGCGCTACAAATGCAAAAAATAGCCTAACATAACACAAATCAGACTATACATCATAAGTTGTTGGTCCAATCATTACACTGGCAAAATAGGTCCACATAAATACCTGCAACATACTCTTAAAGTGGTTTTTAATTAAGCTGTTAAAGCTTTCAACTACTAATGGTCTTTCTTGGCTTGAGCCCCGGAATTGCCGCTTGCGGCTATATTATATTAAATGCTTTTTCAGCCTGTTGTAGGAATTTTGATTTTATATTCCGGGTATTACCTTCACAAAAAGAACTCAGAGACAAAGGAGTTAATATCCAGGCCAAAGTCAGTTTACTTCTCTGCAGAGAAGGATCCCCGCCATCATGCGAGAACTCTCGTTACAGGCAAGAGCAAGGATAAAGAACAGTGTTTTTGCTTGTGTATAAATAAGAGTCCATCTTGAAATCCTCCTCCCCCCCGAGCTGATTTACGCATCATGGTATCAAAAGGAATGTTGCGGGCGTACGCAGCCCACGTAAAGCCGGCCCCGAAGTACGCACATCTTATCTTTTCGGCATCCCAGGCTCCCCTTGTATTCTCTTTTCTGAGAACACATAAACCTGGGAGAGAAAGAGAACATCTTGGGCCTGTCAGGACTGCATGGCTCCAGATAAACTATAAGCAATTACGCATTGTTCAAGTTTGTGGAAGCTACAGCTACGCAAGGCCTAGGTTAATCAGAAACAGGCAACTAAGGCCTAAGAGAAAATGAGAAAGAGCAAGCAAGGATAAACAATTAATAATAAAGCAAATAAATTAATAATAAAATGAATCCACAAGCCCTTTTTTGCCTGTGTCCCAACTTTTTTGAGACCTGTTGCAGCCAGAAAATTTGAAATAAGCTCATTTTGTGGATAAAAATGTAAAATGTCTCAGTTTCAACATTTGAAATGTTACCTATGTTCTATTGTAAATAGCATATTGGCTCATGTGATCTGAAAGTCATTGCATTTTGATTTTATTCACAATTTACACTTCGTCCCAACTATTTCAGAATTGGGGTTGTACTTTAATTTGGTGACATTCAACTTGACTGTTGGTGACCTTTGAAGGTCAAACTTGACATAATACAATTACAATGATTGTATTGCCAAAACGGTCACAGATGCCTAGGTTTGTATTTGAGACATATAGGAAGTCATATATGAACTTTCATTTGGTGACCTTTGTATATACATTTGAAGGTCAAATGTGACCGAGTGAAAATTCAATGACTTGCATCACTAAAATGGTCATAGTTGGAGCCTAGGTTTGTGTTACAGACATCTAGGAAGTCACATATGAACTTTCAATTGGTGACATTCAACTTGACTGTCAGTGACCTTTGAGGGTCAAACTCGGCAGTGAAATTGTAATGACTAGTATCACCAAAATGGTCACAGACAGAGGCAAGGTTTGTATAGAAACATTGAGAAAGTCATATATGAAGCCAATGCTGACCTTAACTTGACTTTCTGTGACCTTTAAAATTCACAATTCACATATTGAATTTTCAATTATTTGTATCGCCAAAACTGTTTCTGAGCTTAGGATTGTATTACAGGAGGTCTATTAATGTATGTGAATTTTCATTTACTGACATTGACATTGACCTTCAATGATTCAAAGGTCAAGCTTCAAGTAAAATTTTCATAACTTGTATCATCACGATAAGATTGCTTGCGGGTAAGCTACAGGACCCTTGGTCCTATTTTTATTACTTACGTGTAGAATTTCACATTTAACAAAATTAAATTTCATTTGCCACATTTCTGCACAATTCTGAATTCTATCTAAATCCTCCTGAATCACTTTAGTGGACTCTAAACTGTTCGCCAAACCTCCCAATTTAGCATCATCTGCAAATTTAAATAATTTGCTGTCAATTTTCCTTTCAAGGTCATTAATGTAGATGAGGAAGAGCAGGGGTCCTAACTCTGATCCGTGAGGGACTCCACTTCCCACAATGCCTAGCTCAGATGAGATCCCACTGACCACAACTCTTAGTATTCCATCCTGTAACCAGTTCCGTATCCACTCAGGAATACCTCCAATAATTCCAGTGGACCTCATTTTAAAAAATAGTCTCTTATGTGGTGCTGTATGAAATGCTTTCTGAATATCCAAGAATATGATGTGATAAGCCCTGCTCTGATCATAAGTCTTGGTGGTGTCTTCAAAGAATTCCATAAGGTTTGTCAGGCATGACCTTCCCTTACGGAAACCATAATGACGATCCTTCAAGATATTACGTTCGAGAAATAATTCCAGCTCGTCTTTTATGAAAGATCCCAGTATTTTGCATGCAATGCACGGTAAACTGATTGGCCTGTAATTCCCTGGATCAGTACGGTCCCCTTTCTTATAGATTGGTATTATATTGCCCTGCTTCCAATCATATGGTATATCTCCAGTTTCGAAAGACCGCCAGAAAAGAACTGAGAGTGGTTTAGAGATGATCTCACCAACTTCCCTGAGCACAATAGGGCTATAAGCCATCAGGGTCAACCGCCTTATCTGTCTTTAGTCTATGCAACTTGTCTAATACTTCATTATCCCTAACCTCAGTTTCTGCTAAATAATTTTGAACATTGGAAATGCCCTATTTCCTAATAAAAATCCACTCAGCAATTTCATCAATATCCTTATTCTCATACAACAGCAATCCATCTTTATTCTTTATACACCTCTTCTTTGACTTTCCTTTTTCTACGACAGTACTACAGTTTCTGCCCCATCTGCAATTTGCCCTTCAAACTGTAACGGCCGATAGTATTGAGAGGCCAAGTGCAGCGGCAAGAGGGAAATAGAGCAGCACGGACACAAAACAAATATAGAGAATAATACAGACCATATGACAGGGACAATCCTCGCGCTTCCAAAAGGACATCCAAACATCCGACAAAACGGAAGCAAAGCGAGAGAGAAAGAAGGAGAAGTATCTCGTAGAGCCGAGAAAAACAAGGCACCTTAAATAGTGCAACACAAAGGATAGAGAAGATACAAAGGCACATAAATCCTTACTACAGATATCTTCAGCTAAAGTGCATAACTACAGACAGACACTTTAGCGAAGGAGGTGTGGTGGACTTCTGGCTTATATAGAGTCCGGGGAGGCGCCACCGAAGTTCAATCAGCCAGCTGGGTAAA
The DNA here is from genome assembly GCA_029692085.1 of Gymnothorax javanicus. NCBI lineage: Eukaryota > Metazoa > Chordata > Actinopteri > Anguilliformes > Muraenidae > Gymnothorax > Gymnothorax javanicus. The sequence goes on from CM056199.1 coordinate 70,069,039, forward strand.
GAATCCGATTGAAAAGGAATTAGATCTCGTCCTCGTTCCAGTGCCCCATAAACCTGCACCCCTCTTTCCTACACCAGATTTGTGGCCACGTGTTAAACCTCCAAATAAAATTCTGCTTCCCTCTGCTCACACGTGGTACAGGTAGAATCCTGGAGAACACTACCGTGGAGGATCTGCCCCTAAGCTTTTCAGCTAATTCCACAAATTTGTCTTGAAGAAACTCAAACCTACCCTTGCCTATGTCATTTGTCCCAATATAGACCATGACCTCTGGATCCATCTGCGCACTGGCCAGGACCTTGTCCTCATGCTCCAAGAGGTCTCCTACCTGGGCACCAGGCAGGCAACACACGATACTCCTTGTTGCGCAAACAGACTATGCTGTCCATCCCTCTAATAATTGAGTCCCCCACTATTACTAACTCCCTTTTTGGAGGGAAAGAGGACAACAGGGTGCCCTGAGGCTCATCAGTCCCTCAACTCTCAGGGTCAGGGGCCAAGTTGGGTTCCTGCAAAGGCCGGAATCAATTGGACACCTTAACTTTTGGAGAAGCTGTCGCTGTACGGCATGCATGCCCTTTCCTGCGCTGACATCCTACAGTCGCCCAACTCTCTCTCCCTGCCTGCTCTGGGGTCTCCCCCCTACCCAGCAGTAGAGTACACACCATTTCTCTAAATGTTATACTACTCAGTTCCTGTGGGAACTCTTCTAATTGTGAGCTATGTAGTGCCGCCAACAGGTTCAGAAGAACAAGGATCTTGCTCTCCAGATGCTCAATGAGCTGGCACCGATGGCAGAGAAACTCACTCCGGGAATCTCTTTCCTGGAGTGCGATCATTTTGCAACCGTCACATAGTTTTGGCCACATATTGGACCCCTACCTATTGACCTGTCACACCCTAAATAGCAAAGACACTTATTACTGCCAAGACAGAAGCACAGGAACCACAATTTATGAACCTGAGAAGCCCTGAGCAGCAGTCACGACAGAAACCGTGGGGAGGCAAAGTAAATGGATAATAAGGCCCTTTTAGCCAGGGCTTAGTTCCAGTTAACAAGAAAGAAATACCAAATAGATACAAATTGATATGTAATAAGCACTCAGGCAGCAGACTTGATTTTAAACAGTCCCAGTGCTATGAATATACTCGTCAATCAATATCACAGAGCTTAGCCCAGAATCCGGATAATCACAGACTGGCTCTTCTAGATACTGTTCTTAAACGAGTGCCTCCAATACCCAGCTGTGTGATGAACAGGAAATTCCAATTACCAATACAATTGGGGTGGTGTTGGCACTCCAATAAACCTTCTCTTTAAAAATTACAACCTAACCAATCAACGACTCATGTAATTGTTGCCCTGCTAACTAAATACTAAATCCCAGATCCCAAGTAAAAAATGCAGACACTAACTATCTCGCAAGCTAGCCACAAACAGGTACTACAACGAAAAAAATACACAATATCCCACATTAGGTTGTAGCTCAGCACTCAAGAAGGCAACTAAACTTTGACAAGCTGATCAAGGTGCAGTGACCAGAAAAAACACTAAAGTGTCGAACTAAGCAATATGTTCATGCGTAAGAGCCCTTAGGTAAAAAGGGGAAACCGGAAAAGAGTAAAACCCCTGTTAACTTTAATCTTTAATTAATTCAAATGGGCCGTGTGAACGACCCGCTTACTATGGGAACTCAGCGCTGAAAAAATGCAACGTGACTTTGATAAGATGATCTAGGCAGGGTTGGCTCTTGATATAGGCGATATAGGCGGTCATCTAGAGCACCGCTTGATGGAGGGGCGCAGCTTGTCACCTTCAAAAAAATTGCAAAAAAAAAAATCGTTAAATTAAATATATTGCAGTGTCCATTAGCACCTTTTCTTTCTTTTTTGCTTCGAAGATATACAAATTAACAAACGAAGAAGTAAGTACACATAAATATGCTTTGAATCCCAGTAGTTTCTCATTTTACCTGGCTCCACTGGGTCTGCACTTGTGGCGTAGTGTCACGCGCACGTTGGAAGGGAGAGAGATGTGTTCGAATGACAGATGTCAAGAGGTTGGTTATTGCTATTTTTCATTTCATTTTCACGCAATCAATAGGTCCAAGCCATCAGGTGCGCAGCAGTAGCAGCTGGTGAACTGGCAATAGGGGATGCTCAAACCATCCGTTAAAATAATGATTGATCATGACCTGTTTTCAGTCATTCATTAAAATTACCATTATTGAAACTCCGAAAACTCTCAACATTATCAGGTGTGGTCAGTTTTCATTAATAACGCGTACCTGTCAACGCTCACGCATTGAGATTTAGTGGCATATTTACGTTACCCTGCTGTAATCAGCAATTATTCAATCAATGCATATGTAAGAGATTCTCACACGGAATTGAAGTCCTTGTGCAGGGAGGTTTATCCGTTTCACCTGCTTTGTGTCTCCGAACTTCTCACGCTTTTGTTTACTCAGGGGTTGGAAGCATGCATGTGTTTGATGATCGTTTAAATTGTTTAAATGAAAGAAGATCATTGGAAACAATGGAATTGCATTAAGACATTTCAAATGATCTTATTTCATTTAAACAATTTAAATGATCATGTAACACATGCATTGCTTCCAACCACTGAGTTAAAGAAAAGCGTGAGAAGTCCGGAGTCTTAATGCAAATGAAACTGATCAGCCTCCATGGACATATACTTCAATTTCGCTCAAGAATCTCTTACACATGCGTTGATTGAATAATTGCTGACTACAGCAGGGGAACGTAAATGTGCCACGCAGAATGCATGAGAGTTGACAGGTATGCGTTATTAATGAAAAATGACCCCCCTGATAATGCTTAGAGTTTTTGGAGTTTCTGTAATGGTAATTTAAATCCATGAAAACGGGTCATGACCAATCATTATTTTTAAAGGATGGGTTTGAGCTTCCCCAATCGCCAGTTCACCAGCCGCCACTGGTGCGCAGTATGGAAAACGGGGGAAGGAGGAGGAGGAAAATAAATCTCAATTCTTGGTGTGCACGTGACGTCACGCATAATTTCCAAACAGGAAGCCCGCCATGATAGATGATAACAACAACCAAAATAGCTGCGCTTCACCATTGAGTTCCCACAACGCTTCATGATTTTCTTCGGATTTGCGCTTCCTTTTAACAGAAAACAATGCCTACGTTGTGTGCGGTTTTTAATTGCGGCAATAATGCTACTCGTGATAAAGACAAGAGTTTCTTCAGAATCCCATCTCATTGAAATCAATGTCGCTTACTGGCAAATACGGCACTTTTGTTTACGTGCGCTGGCAGCCACTTGCTTTTTACTTCAGTACATGTTCTCGAGTTCCCGATTCTATATCCAGCTTCAGTCGCAAAGTGCAAAGCTCCAATGGGGGAACAAGCCTCGCTTAATCCAGCCATGCAATCACAATGTGCGAGAATCACATCGCCATTCTTTTCGCTCACAAACCACGGCTTGACCGGTGTTTCTCGAGTTCTTTGAGAACGGTTTACCCAAGCATAAACCAGCACCCTGTTCTCTTTCACTTCTTTAGTGAGAAGAATACCAGTCCAGCCAGACACAAAAAAATTATACGCATCTAGACTTATATAAGCCTTCATTTGTGCGTTGGTTGCCCACGAGGTTTTAATAATGAGATAGTTTAAGATATTGGGGTATTCAACTATTGGTAATGTTGCCAAATCCTCCATATAATCAGATGGCTTTAACATAATATGGGTCAAAACCACAAATTTCAACCTTTTCTCTGTATCTTGACTTCGCAGAGGACTCCAGAGAGTCATAATATTTCGAAAAATTTGGAGATGTATCACTGTTATTGTTTGCACGAGATGCCAATTTTGATTTGTATATCATCCAACTTGGCGGCGCGTGCTATTTAATCACGTGGTTGCACACCAAGAATAAAGCCGTAGCTATGTCATCTTTTATAACTTTTTATAAATTCCATTTTGTGTGAAGAAGTTATATTTGTATAAGTTGGCTAAGTTGAAGCAAAACAAAGCAAACCAACTTCACGAGCATCGGCCCCAGGCATTTGCTGCTTTGGCATTTGTTTTTTTTTTTCCCCTGAAACATTGTGCTTCGCTGGAGAACTATATTACGTTCGAAAGTTTGATGACCTGGCATTATAACTGTGTTAGCCACTTATGATGCACAGACGTTTGCGAAAATCATAATGACCCTCAGCCTGACTATGCAGTCCCATTATTCCAATTGTATAGCATTGTTCAGGTTTGTCAAAATATGTTGAAATTGATCTTTGGTCATCCTCCAGAGCTAAAAACCTGTCATAGTTTTCAGTCTGCAAAACAAGCAAGCTTGGACAAATGCCACTAAGTTGAAGTTGTGACGAATCTGTATGTTTTTCAGTACAATTAGCTTTTTAGCTCACTTGGTCCAACAGACTAGTACAATTAGCTTTTTAGCTCACTTGGTCCAAACGGACTAAAGGGAGCTTATGAGATCACGCAGTGGCATTGGCGTCGGTGTCTGCGTTAACTTTGATCTTCTTCTCCCAAACCACTGAAAGGATCAATTTGAAATTTGCTTATGAGGTATATATGGATGTACAGATTATAAATCTTTCGATTGGTGCAAATCCATCCATAGGTGGCGCTATAGAAATGTATAACGTGTTTCAGGCTATATCCTCTGAAACGTAAGTCGTAGAAGCAAAATTTTTTTTTTTGGTAGATTCTGTGGATCAAGATGAATCAACCTCTTTAAGCCCCACCCATTTGTGTATTTGGAAATTTTACGTGATTTTGAATAGTTTTAAAAAACTTTTAATTTCTATCTTCTCCTATAGGATGCAATCAGTTTACACAACATTTGGTAGACAGCATCTTCAGACCAAGATCTATAATCCCAGTGAACAAAATTTTGCTAAGTGAAAGGATCTTGCCACAGTAAGACAATGAATTTTGAGGGCATGGCCTCTATGGGATATAATGTGCTGTAAATCCTAAGTGCAATAACCAATCTCTACCAAACTTAAGATCTGTCATCCACAGGCCAGGTCATTCAAACACGCTGAATTTGGCATAAATATGTCCATAGGTGGCGCTATAGCAAACAAATGGTCATAACTCCTAAACCATTTGTCCTATCAACTTTAAATTTTGCACGCTTCATGTCAGTCAGGGTTGCTATGTAAATCTATAAGAACAAAGTGATCAATGAAACGACATGGTCAACATCAGCCAATCAAATTGTCGGCATCAGCGTTGGTGTCCACGTCCACGCTAACTTTGATCTTCTTCTGCCAAACCACTGTAGGGATCAAGGTGAAATTTGGTGGGGGGGTATGTATGGATGGACCGATTATAAATAGTTTGATTGGTGTAAATGCATCCATAGGTGGTGCTATAGCAAACAAATGATCGTAATTCCTAAACTATTTGTTCGATCAACTTGAAATTTTGCATGCTTCATGTTAATCGGGGTTGCTATGAAAATCTATAAGAATAAATTTATGAATGAAAAAACATCACCAACATCAGTCAATAAAATTTCAGTTTCCCTTATACTCACTTTAACTGTCACCTGTCAACATCAAACTTTATATTCTCGTAAAGATGTGGAAAAGAGCCATGTTTATTAAAATTACTTTGATTGGCCATATGGCCATGCTAAAGAGAGGTATAATATATCTTTGGAAATTACTTCTAAACCATAGGTTGTAGAAACAAAATTCTTTTTCGTTCGATTCTGTGGGTCAAGACCAATCAATCCATGTAAGCCACACCCATTTTTGTATTTGCAAAATTTCCACCATTTTGAATTGTTTGTGAATCCTTTAAGTTTTATCTTCTTCTAAGCAGTGAGATCAATTCACACAAAAGTTAAGGGCCTGGCCAATATTGATATAAATAGCTGTATGTCCTTAATGCAATTTCCAATCATCTCCAAACATGAGATCACACATCTAATGGCCATGCAACTTCTTCACACCTAATTTGGTTTAAATCCATTCGTAGGTAGCACTATAGCAAACAAATGGTCATACCTCTTAAACCAATTGTGCGAGCTTAATTCTGCATGCTTCATAATGGTGAAGATTGCCATGAAATCCTAGAAGAACAACGTGATAGTTCAAACAAGATGGCTGACATCAGCCAATTAAATTTCATTACCCCGTTTACTCAGTTTAACTGTCATCAATCATGAAATGTTATACTATTGTTAAGGATGTGTGAAAGGGCAGTCTTAACGCAAATTACTTTGATTGACCGAATGGTAGCGCTATAGAGTGGTACAGCAAATTTGATTCCAATTGGCTAATATGCGGTGCTGTAGTAAGAAAAACAATGTAAAAGTGTATATTTGTTTTCAACCATTTGACTCAATGGTTCTAATTGTGCATATTGCATCTCTGGATGAGGATCAAATAGAAAAAATTAATCTTTTATCTGGCTGCTATTTGTCAATCAGGTAACAGCTGCTATTTCAAAGCCATGGCAGTGACTTATCGACATTTAATATGCAGGGCAAAGTATACCATGCACAGTTATGTACCATGAACTGGAAATTGTTTGAAAAACTTATGCAATTTGTGTCCTCACTGCTTAAAAACTGATGATTGCCTCATGTTGCTTGGACCCTGTAGTTACCACTTGCAGTTATATATATTTTTTCCTACAGAAATTACAAAAGGTGTCTTCATTGTCCCAGTGTTGGACCCAAGCATGAAAAATGCAACCACCCTTGAGCCTGAAAGAGACCAAGTGAGCTACAGTGCCCATGACACTATTTTTTTTTTTTACTCATGATGCAGAGCTATAGTTTGTACAGTTGGCCTTCAGGAACAAAGTGCACCCACTGGCTATTATTTGCTGATCTAACTGAAAAATTAGTTTTCTAGCCTATATCAGCCCTTACTCCAATATAACAGGAAAATCAAATTTTTTTTTAGCTCACACAGACAGCCAGTGGTTTGCAACTTCCAGAAGACGGACACGTATGGTAGCCAATGGATTAATTTTTACGAGGAGCAATTACTTTAATGGTTTTTGACAAGGGGGAATTTGGCCAATGAAGCAAAGGAGTTTTGATTTGGAATTTCAGAATCCTCTCGCGGTTTCGCAGTTTACTGTGCCTCATCAGCAACAGCTGCTCAAAATACTTGGTCAGGGAGTGTATTTTCGAAAGCATTGTTGTACATTGATCACAACATTATGAGGTTTTTCTTTCTCACTTAAACCTAGCAGCCTAACCTGCTCTAACTGTCCAGGTGCACAAAGGAAATACTTCTTGAAAAAATCATTTGCGTTCACTTAAATTAACTTTGTAAAACGTTGAGTTAAACCTGCAGTGGAAGTTTAATTCTGTTCATATTCCATTTTCTATTCTATTTTTGTATTATGTTGCTCTACTGTGTATTGTTAAAGCACAGCAACTTTTCAATGCATGTTGAGGAAGCTGTCTTCTCTTGGGCTTCACTAGGACATGAGTTGTTGCATTTTTTTTTGTATCGTTTTATTTGGTGTTTGTGTTTGAGAAATACAATTAATTAAATTGTTATGGTGTGTATAATGGCAATTTTGCGTATATGGGCTTTGGGGGGGGTCGCAAAATCCTAATCTCGCCAAGGGCACCAAAATCACAATAGCCAGTCCTGGATCCAGGCACAGCGACCAGAAGGGGACACTAAGGGCCCTATCTTGCGCCAGAGTCCCTAAACCCGTTATTTGGGGATTTAGCATTGCGTAAGAGGCGTTCCCCTGCAAAAGTTGCTATCTTGCACACCTGCCTATATCCCTAAAACACCTGCGCTACCCGTTATATTATGCATAGGCGTGGTTTGGGCATTACGCCAGTTAAACCAATCAGTGTGCTAGATGCCATTGCCTTTAGGAGCAGGCTGCGCTATCCCAAATCCTCAAACCGAAACCCGAGGGAAGGTCGCTAAGTTTCTCCGAAGACGAAGTTAAATTGCTCGTGCATGAGGTCAAATCCAGACAGGGGGAGGATCTGTTTTTGTTAACCATGAATTATATTATTTTATTATTATTATTATTATTATTATTATTATTATCAGTGGCGACTGGTCATTAGGGGCAGGTTGGGCACAGCCCCACCTGGTGTCACCAGAAAGGACCGTAGGCAAATTACATAATTAATTCTCAAACATGATCGTATTATCTGATTAAATGTATTATCTATAAATTTAGCATTTTCCTAAATTGCATGGAATTTGTATTTGAATTTAAGTTCATGTTTATTGGTCTCTGTTTTGCTGCTTCAGACCGATCTCCTGATCCATGTCCGCATGAATGGGGCTAGCCCCCCTTACGCAATGCAATGTTAACGATACCTGTGAAAATATAAGTACGCATGCTCAGAGTGTTGGCTGTATTAGTGGAGGTAGCACGAATTTGTTGGCATGTGGGGCTAAGAGCCCCAAGCCCCACTACTGCGTCATTTCATAAGGCGTCATAGACATATACGCAGCGTCGCATGAATGGTGGAGAGGCGTGCCTACCGGGCGACCATGTTTGTACAGGGTTAAACGTATCAAACAATTTCTACAAATCATTACTCGCTGAATTTTGGACTGATTTCCAAGCAGTTTGCTTTGTTATAAACGTAACACATTTAGCTATGATCCAGGATGCCCTGATACTCTAAAATGCCGGTTTTACTGCCAAAATACAACTTCGTATTCACAACAGTCGAGCGCTTAAAATTATATCTACACCAAAGATGCCAGATTTTTTGCGCTGCATATGGATGCTGAACGAGATATCAATACCAGATCCAGTGGAATTACCTTTCGCAGGTAAGATTTAACGATAGATTTTGGATGTATTTGTGTATTATAACATTATGTTGAGAGCTATTGTAACTATTTGTCCACCAGCGAAATGCTAACGTGGCTAGGCTAGACTAGCCCTAGTCATGGAAGCTGAGGCTTTATAACAAATAAATCATAATTATAATGTATAGTTATCCGGGTATTTCTCCGCGCCGCCCAATTTTATTACAATCCTATCTTTTCTTATGAACGACTAACAAAGAGGATGTGATTGCATTTCAAAGCTGGTTACTAAGGCTGCCAGGTCAGATCCTAACGTTAGTATTAAGTTTACTAGAGTGTTGTTGGCCCAGGTATTTTATACCGGTTGGATACAAAGAAATGCTCTTTCTTTTCACAATTTCTCTATCATTTTTGTAATATTAAAAAGGCCTGAATCTACTATCATTTTTAAATTATATTAAAAAGACTTGAAAAAATATGTTACAGTTCATAGATATTTCTCATATCTATTTCAAAATGTTGCAACATTATGACAGTAAGACAACGGTATACTAATGTATAATATCTTATGCTGGATCGAGGCTAGATGGTGATGACAGTGTGTCACACATATGCTTAAGGATAAGGTTGTTGTCATAATACTGTCATAGAGTGGATCGGTCCTAATAAGTTGTCTGTGCGTGCGGTTTGCTGTGGCACTTAGTGGTGTTGAGCGCTGTACTTTGTTTATGGCCTTGTAGGCTCTGAGTGTTGTGGAGCAACGGTGGCAGATGGCTTTTAAACAAACGTCGATCTCCGTATTGGCGAACTCTCACTCACTCGCGTGCGCTCTCTCTCCCTCGTCTCCTCCGTGTGTGTGTGTGTGTGTGTGCGATAATGTTGACTTTTAACTAAAGGCTTGTAAGGTAAAACGGCAGCAGACAAACTAATTTATCACAAATTGTTGTATAGAAATCACCCCATACCCCTCGTTTTCTGTGCCTCCCCCCCACCTGAAATACATTCTTGCCCCACCAAGTTTTTACACTTAAAAACGCCACTGATTATTATTATTTGACATTGACATATTGTTTAATGTTTGGTATGTAATTTAAAAAAAAAACATCAAGTCTATCCCTTTTGTGATTGAAACTTCAAAAAAAAAAAAAAAAAGAAAAAAATGCGTTTCGCCATGATTGGGTCATGCCTCCAATTGAGCTGAGTGGGTGTTGGAATGACCCACTAGCATAGAAAAATAGTGCCACAGTAACCCTAACAGCAACGGGCAAGGCATACAGACAGCTGGCAGCGGTGTATACATCATCTGCAACCAGGTGACATAATTCCGTCACTGCCTGATGGGAGAGGCGCATTTTTGTCACGCGTTCTCGTTCTGTGGGAAATAATACTCAGGTCCGGCGCTAGACCTGAAAATTTGGGAGAAAATATCCTTCCGTTTATTGACTACAATTAGTCCTGGCTAATTCTAAATGGCTAATTCTAAATGGTTTTGCCGTATTAACACGTTTTCCAATTCAAGAATATTCGAGTGGCAATTGAAGACACAGCTTCTCTCCCCCATGCGATTTAACAGCGACAAAATAATGGACTACATTCAGTACAGAAAAATAATTTAATTATAAATAGGTCTATGCACTGGCACTCAGCAACGGTAATTTTTTTCCAGCGAGAGCGGCATTTCAGAACTCTTTTTTTGAATGAAGGTAATTTCGGCGACAAATACGCACATCTGTTTTTGCAGCACGGCCACGCAACTTGCTGTAAAAAAAATAGACAGCTGTCCGATTGGAAAATGTAAACGGACAAAACCACGTACTTGTCACCAGAATTACCTTCATTCGCTGAAGAGTTCTGAAATGCCGCTCGCTGGAAAAAAAAGTTACGTCGCTGAGTGCCAGTGCATAGACCTAATTATAATTAATTATTTTTCTGAATTGAATGTAGCCCATTTGTCACTGTTAGATCGCTAGGGGGAGAGAAGCCGTGTCTTCAATTGCCAAATGGTGGTTTGAGGACCCGCTATATGCTTTCCCTGACCTGTGTGGTCAAGATGGCAATTTTAGGGAAAGCGCATAAACACGCCCACGGGCACACCTCCAGTTGCAAATAAAGGATTCGGCATAATGTATAGCGGGTAGTGTAGCCGCAAGATACCGTTTAGGGATAGTGGAAGCTGCTAAATGCGTAATTCATGGGTAGCGGGTAGTGGTAACGGGTAGGGCAGTGTGAAAGATAGAGCCCTAAATATCTAACTTAGAAATATGTTTATGCAGGAAAAAAGAGAGACCTAAAAGGAATAAATACCCTGGTAAGCCTCAATATTTGTTTCAAGTGGGCTCAGTGAGCGACTCGCTTACTATTAGAGCTAACTAAACACGATATCTCAGAGCAGGTCATGGCTAAGTGCTCAGACAACACAACTTGACTCTGACAAGCTGATCAAGCCACAACAACCAGAAGAGAACACAAAAAAATCTAACTATGGAGTATATTTACGTGCAAAAGCCCTCCAGCAAAATGTCAGTCCCAAATTAGTACACCCTAAGAACAAGCACCCACATATGAAACCAACTCAAGTTGTACATAGTTTTCCGCAGAATCCGGAAGAAAAAGAAATGTGTTTCTATCACCTATACTTCAGAAGTTAAAGCCCGAAATACTTTTTACCTGTCTATAGCACCACCATATGGTCAATCATTTTTATAAAGATTTTTCTTTTCCCCATCCTTAACAAGACTATCAAGTTTCCTGATCATAGGTTACACCTAAAGTGAATATAAGGGCTACTGAAATTCGATTGGCTGATGTCGGCCATGTTGTTTCAGCTAATACTTTGGTCTTATAGATTTTGATGGCAACTCAGACCAACATCTGCTAGAAATCGGTTTTCAACGTAAGCTACCGGTCTCGGCTGACTTCCACCGTACACACAATATTCCGGTCGAGATAGCGAGGTCTCCGGGCTCCCAGTGGATTGTGAGCAAGGCTGGCAGACGATTGCGGATGGCAGAGGGAAAGAAAGCAGAAGCGAGGCTGTAGGACCGGACTCCTGACTAAACTCAGGAAACTACCTCACAAGCCTTCTCTTCCCAGCATATTTCTTACCAGCGCCAGATCCATGGTTCACAAAACGGATGAATTGGAACTACTTCTTGCTGGGAACTGCTACGTCCGTAACTGCTGCGTCCTGATCATAACGGAGAGTTGGCTTCACCCACAAATTCCCGATGCTACTGTGCTGCTAGCAGACCGCACCCTCCACCGCTGTGACAGGAAGCGGGACTCAGGTAAGAGCAAAGGAGGGGGGCTCTGTATTTACGTGCATAATGACTGGTCTAATAACAGCACCGTAATAGACAGCCACTGTGCTCCTGATCTGGAGTTTATGTCAGTTAAATGCCAGCCAATTTTTCTACCGAGGGAGCTAATGGTAGTTATTGTGCTCACCACCAACCATAAAGACCATTACAAACTGGCTCAAGGCCGCACTCTCTCAGCTACTGGACTTTTTTGAACACACTGAGTGAGATGTGTTTGAACATGGGGACCTGTCAACATACACAGAGTTTCTCTTATCTTACAACAAGTTCTGTATCAAGATTGTCACGGTGGCTAAATGCAACATGCAGCTACATGCAGACTGTCATCACGCATTTGCGCATGCGTATTGTAGTTAGTGCGCACGTCACGGGGAAGTCCCAAGTCATTATCATAATATGTTTTGCACATGAGCATGGCACTCCGATACCGTCATCCTCAGGAATTCCGTGGTAAATATAGATAACGGCCACTAGAATAGTGAATTATGCTGAATCCAACACTTTGCCTTACTCTCTAAAAAGTCAAAAGAACTCGGTCTCAGTATTTACATCAGGATACGCATGCGCAAATATGTGATGACGGTCTGCAAGTCGTAATTTATTCCCTAGCCTGGAACATAGGAACATGGGGGGGTAGCAGTAATACAAATGAGGAAATAATGCGCATTAAAGTTTATATAATCTAACTGAGATGGGGTAATTATGTTTCATAGAAAATAAAGTTTTGGCATTTAATTTGTTATAAAGCATTCAATGTGGGCATATTAATAATGTGGTTGGAATGGGAGGGAAACAGATCCCTCCGTGAGATGGTTTACTCCATGCAAGGTAATTGGTTGGTTTATTTAAACCAGGGTTCATTCTGGTCTCAGATGAAAGGTGTGAGGGTATTTTTTTTGTGAATTGCAATGTGTTGACATCAGCCTGCTGTGAGGCTGTAGAGGTTGCCTATGAAAAGCTATCAGTTCAGTTTTGCTTGCTTTCTCTACCAAAGAAGTGTTTTTTTTTGTTTGGTTGTCAAGTATGTGATAGGTGTTCACCAATTTGAGCACTGTATAAATTTGCACCTTTTTGCACGGGACTCCACGTTGTTTTGTGTGTTATTCACACGGCTCCTGCTTTGCCATCTGGCGTTGACACTACTATCCCCGCGTGGAGGTGGGCTGCAAGGCTCATTTTTCACATTGTCTTTCATAATCAGAGCAAACATACCAATGTGAAAAATAAGGCATAATGGAAATAATTTAAATCTAGCAAGCATCTTACCATTTGCCTCAGTTGGATGCATCTTATCTAGGCTTTATGACTGCTCTTGATGTGAGTGTTAGTACTCCATGACTACGGGAAATTTAACTTCCTACTCATTTGATCAGCAGGGAATAGACGATTGGATAATGCTATTTTGCTTCAACTATGTCTTTTGAATACTATTATGCTACATAGACTAATGAGTTTAAGAGCCATTGTCTGAGAGAATTGCGCTGGGTGTGGAAATGGCCCCCCTAGATTTTAACGAAACTTTGCATGTAGGTACATGCACATGTATCATGGAAAATCCCCAAATTTTTTTGCCATTGGTCACTTCGTTTGGTTGCAGCACCACCTGGAAGCCGAAAAGTCAGGGCCAAATGGGGGAAAAAGTGGAAAAAAACAGTCTTATGAGATGCATTATAATGGGAAATCATTTCAATCTGCCAAACTATTTCTGATGGATATGTATACTTAAGTACTTGAACTTTCCTGTGAATCAGTCGCCACCAAGTGGTCACTTGGAGAGTCGCGTGGCAGGGGCTTAAAGTTTAGGGAAAACAAAAATGAAAATCCAATTTTTTGACTTAATCTTTAATTTACTCCAGCAACATGCCTTGAGAAACTGTGCTTTATGGTGAAAGCCTATGGACATAAAATAACATAATATGAAAATTCCTCTGGCATCTTGCTGGAGTTTTGGGATATCTGGCCTTGAATAGCGAACTTTAGCTGTTTGTGGTATCTCTCTGGAGTACACGTGAGGCCAGAGCTAAACTAATTGAACTAATTAAACTTGGTGACCCTTTGTTTACTTTATCAATCAATAATCTTTCTTGCGGGGAAGTCCCTCTGAGACAGAGGTCTCTTTTGCAGGGTAGCCCTGATTACAATAAAACAATTACAATGGAAGGTTAAAGACAAACAGCACACATAAAATACACAAAAGTCACAAACAACAATTTCAGATTAAAGGAATAACAAGTTTTAAACTAGAATAAAACATAATAAAAATTAAATTAAAAAAATTTATACGTATACATACATTATATATATATATAATAGAAAAAAATAAATGAGCAAATCCTACCATAAACTAAAAGCAAATACATCTGGCCTCCAGAAGCAATATATCCAACACTAATTTCTTGAAAGACACAAAGGGGATAAGGCAGTTTAGCTTCAAGGTATCCTGGAAATTATTCCACATACAAGGAGCGAATGCACTAAAAGAGGTACCTCCCAAATTTGTTCTAGTCCTGGGAGCAAAATCACATTCACACAAAAACCATTCTTGTGACCTAGTATGCTGACTTCTGATTTTGATGGATAAAAGCTCAGTAAGATATGAGGGAAAAGTACTCAGGACTCTTGGGTCGAATGAAGTGCAGTGTGGTTTTTTTTTGTTTGTTTACTGAAATGAGATCACATTCATTTCTGTTCTTGAAAGAGAACCAGTAATATGTCTGTCAGCTTAGTGATGTAAGAACTCTGATTCACTGTCGACTTAGCCTATTCTTGAACCTGTCAGTGGATATTTTTGTATTAAAGGAAAAGAAAACCCTGACACAAAGCATCATTCCAGTGAATATTTAGCTATAAAAATACACATCTGAGCCAAAACCAGTGTTAAATGTCATTATAAAACAATTATTGCATTATAAGGCAATGATTTTATCAATTAATCCAGGGCGCCATTCATTCTTCGTCACCAGCTTCTTCTCGAGTGAACCTGCACAAGTATGACATAGCAGCCACCCATCATGATTGATACAGCGCATTGCAGTATGGACCTAGGTGATTTTAAATGGAGAAATATACAGAAAGAAGAAGAGGCAAACTCTTTCATGGGAAGAATTCCGTATCTATTGTTCCGTATCTAATCTAAGAACATTAGTGTGATTTTATTGTCCCATACCCCCTGGCGAACAGGGTGGGGTTGCGGATTTGTATCCGTGCTTATTTGTAATTATATTTTTATGTATTATGTGTTACATGGCCCGGCTAAAAAGCAGCTATATTAAGCTGAAAGCGGGCAACATTTTTATATTGTTTTTACAGTGGATAAATAAAATAAACAAACGGAACAAAGAAAGACAGACTTTTGAAGTTCTGCTTGAGGTCCACGATGCGATCCGCAATCTTATGCATAAGAATACATGTATCTGGTTCTTCAGTGCTGTAGTGGTGATTCTAGAATGAATGTACATTAAACTGATTATCTTTGTACTCCAGAGAGATGCCACAGTGAAATTCACTTAGATCAGGTAAATGAAGGTCATTGATGATATTCATAAAGGTGTTCCCATGGCACCTGCCCGGAGAAATTGACCAAGTGCTTGAATAAATTCTTATTTTTTCTCATCAGGCCAGTTCATGTATTAAGTTTCCAAAGGTTTTACTGTGGCACATCCATGGAGATCCTGTAAATAAGGTATCAAAAAAAGCTACCTATTAGCAGTTTTAGCTGTGATTAAACTTCAAATATCTGACTTGCCATATGGAGTGCCATAATAATTCCACCTTTTCTTGAATCTACATTGTAGAGTCTGAAGATTCTCCAAATTTCAAGTATCTATCGAGCTGGAGTAAAATTTTATGGACTCCTAAAGATGGTCCCAAATTAGCCGAGAAGGTCACTGTCAGGTCATATTGGCAACTTTCACAGGGGACAGCACTAAAATACTAAGGAAAGCCAAAGAAAATTTTGGTACCTTTCATACACCATGGAAGAAGGTACAAATCAAACTATAAGTTCCATTCTTGTCTGGAGTATTGAGATATCTGACCTCAAAGGGCCAAAACAGCTAAAGTTTGCTTTTCAAGGCCAAATATCCCAAAACTCCAGGAATATGCCAGAGGAATTCTCATATTCATTCATATGCCTTCACTGTAAAGCATTGTTTCTGAAGGCATGTTGCTGGAGTAAATTAAAGATTAAGTCCAAAAAGTGGATTTTCATTTTTGTTTTCCCCAAACTTTGAGCCCCTGCCACACGATTCTCCAAGTGACCACTTAGTGGCGACTAATTCCCGGGAAATTTCAAGTACTTAGGTATACATATCCATCAGAAATAGTTTGGCAGATTGAAATGATTTCCCATTATAATGCATCTCATAAGACTGGTTTTTTTCCGCTTTTTCCCTCTGTTGGCATAATGGCCAGTAGAATTCGGAGGCCAGTTGCAGCGACAAGAGGGAAACGAGCAGCACGGACACAAAACAAACACAGAGAATAATACAGAGCACCAGAAAGTGCTCGCGCTTCCAAAAGACGTATAATAGTCCGAAACACGGATGCAAAGCGAGATAGAAAAAAAGGAAAAGAACTCCAATAATAACTAGAAGATAGAAAGTCAAACAAATCCTGACTACAGATATCATCGGCTATAGTGCGACACTTTAGAGAAAAGGCGTGGTGAAAATCCGGCTCATGTAGAGTCCGGGGAAGCGCCGCCCCAGTTCAATCAGCCAGCTGGGTAAAGAATCCGATTGAACAGGAATTTGATATCGTCCCGGGAGGAGAGCCACAAAGAAAAGTCCAAAACACGCACAAACATCCAGAACCATGACAGGACCCCCCCGCTAAGGGACGGCCCCAGACATTCCCAAAGAACCCCGAGCACAGAACTCCGAAATAATAGTGGGACCCAAGATATCCCGAGAAGGGACCCAGCACCGCTCCTCAGGACACCAAACCCTCTGGCCAACCTGATAAGCCGGTGCAAAACGGCGCCTCCTATCAGCGGCAGCCTTCCGCTTATGCACCGCCATGGGGACAAACAAACAGCCAGACGGCTCCCCACCAGAACCAGGGTCGGGACGCAAGGCCTCCTGCACAGTATCTCACTGCATGGGAGCCACAATCCGAGCTGCCGGAATAACCGGCTCAGAAATGGGATCACGGCCCGAGCGGTCATAAATCCATGACAAGGCGCCAGGCTTGATGTTTTTGGAGACGGGGCGATAAGTTAACGTAAAGTCAAAGCGACTGAAAAACAATGCCCACCGTGCCTGCCGGGAATCACGTGGCCTAGTCTGCTGGGCAAACTAGAGATTCCTGTGATCCATCCAAACCACAAACAGATGTTCAGCCCCCTCCAACCAATGGCGCCACTCTTCTAACGCCAATTTAACAACTAACAACTCCCGGTCACTAATACTGTAATTCTGTTCAACCGGTGACAACGACCGGGAGAAGCAGGCGCATGGGTGCAACTTATTGTCCCAAAGGGGGCGCTGGGACAAAATGGCACCCACCCTGACCTCCGAAGCGTCAACCTCCATCACAAATGGGACGGAGGGGTCGGGCAAAATGACAATAGGTTCAGAGCCTAGTCGTTTCTTCAACTCCTGAAAAGCAGCCTCCGCTGCTGGAGACTAAGCAAATGTCGAGGAGGAATTCCTCTTAGAAAGCGCAATGATGGGGGCGGCCACAGCACTAAAATTGCGAAAACCTGCTATAAAAATTAGCAAAGCCCAAAAATCGTTGAACCTCCTTAACATTCTGAGGGTCAGGCCAATTCCTAACCGCTGCCACCTTGTCAGGGAATAGTTTGATCTCACAATCGTAATCACGATGCGGAGGCAAAGACGAAGCTCGTTGTTTGCCAAAATCCTCCGCGAGATCAACATAATCATCTGGAACATTGGGTGGTAAACCAAGGTTCAGCGCGGCTCCTACGCACCAATCTTGTTCAGAACCCGACGCCTCCCCCATGGGTTGAAATTCGGGGCAACTTGCCAGAATCTCACTACAGTGAGACCTACAGTCAGAGCCCCACTGGACGATTGGGTTATTTTGACTGCCCCAAAAGATCTGTGGCCTATGCTTAAGCAACCACGAATGACCTAAAACCACAGGACAGAACGGGGAATTGATTAAGAAAAAACAAATTTTCTCTGAATGACCACCAAAAGGGATAAACATAGTCAAAAAATCAGAGACCTCGGGCTCTATCTTTCACACTGCCCTACCCGTTGCCACTACCCGCTACCCGTGAATTAGGTATTTAGCAGCTTCCACTATCCCTAAACGGTATCTTGCGGCCACACTACCCGCTATACATTATGCCGAATCCTTTATTTGCGACTGGAGGTGTGCCCGTGGGCGTGTTTATGCGCTTTCCCTACAATTGCTATCTTGACCACACAGGTTAGGGAAAGCGTATAGCGGGTCCTCAAACCACCCGCTACCCATTTGGCAGTTGAAGACATGGCTTCTCTCCCCCTATGCGATCTAACAGCGACAAATGGGCTACATTCAGTTCAGGAAAATAATTAATTATAATTAGGTCTATGCACTGGCACTCAGCGACGTAACTTTTTTTTCCAGCGAGAGCGGCATTTCAGAACTCTTCAGTGAATGAAGGTAATTCTGGTGACAAGTACGTGGTTTCGTCCGTTTACATTTTCCAATCGGACAGCTGTTTTTTTTACAGCAAGTTGCATGACCGTGCTGCAAAAACAAGTGTGCGTACTTGTCGCCAAAATTACTTCATTCGCAAAAGAGTTCTGAAATGCCGCTCTCGCTGGAAAAAAAAAAATACCGTTGCTGAGTGCCAGTGCATAGACCTATTTATAATTGAATTATTTTTCTGTACTGGATGTAGCCCATTATTTTGTCGCTGTTAGATCGCATGGGGGAGAGAAGCCGTGTCTTCAATTGCCACTTGATTATTCTTGAATTGGAAAACGTGTTAATAAGGGAAAACCATCTAGAATTAGCCAGGACTAATTGTAGTCAATAAACGGAAGGATATTTTCTCCCAAATTTTCAGGTCTAGCGCCGGCCCTGAGTATTATTTCCCACAGAACGAGAACGCGTGACAAAGCTGCGCGTCTCCCATCAGGCAGTGACGGAATTATGTCACCTGGTTGTAGATGACGCTGCCAGCTGTCCGTATGCCTTGCCCGTTGCTGTTAGGGTTACTGTGGCACTATTTTTCTATGCTAGTGGGTCATTCCAACGCCCACTCAGTTCAATTGGAGGCATGACCCAATCATGGTGAAATGCATTTTTTTCTTTTTTCTTTTTTTTGAAGTTTCCATCACAAAAGGGGTAGGCTTGATGTGTGTTTTTTTTAATTACATACCAAACATTAAACAATATGTCAATGTCAAATAATAATAATAATAATAATAATACAATTCATGATTAACATAACAAAAACAGATCCTCCCCTGTCTGGATTCGACCTCATGCACGAGCTTTTTAACTTCGTCTTCAGAGAAATGTGGCGACCTTCCTCTCTCCATCACGGGTTTCGGTTTGAGGATTTGGGATAGCGCAGCCTGCTCCTAAAGGCAATGGCACCTAGCACACTGATTGGTTTAACTGGCGTAACGCCCAAACCACGCCTATGCATAATATAACGGGTAGCGCAGATGTTTTAGGGATATAGGCAGGTGTGCAAGATAGCAACTTTTGCGGGGGAATGCCTCTTACGCAATGCTAAATCCCCAAATAACGGGTTTGGGGACTCTGGCGCAAGATAGGGCCCCTCGGTTATAAGCCCATTTCCCAACGGTCGACCATCCAAAGCTTTGATCGAGTGCGAATGTGAGAGAGAGTGGATGGGAATGGAATGTTTTCTAGCCCACTCAGCATCCATAAAACAATCAACAGCCACCGAATCCAAAAAGGCTTTAACCCATATTATCTTTTTCCCCATAGTCAGCTTTACTGAAATAAGAGTTTGAACAGGAGATTGGGTCTGTCCCCCTAGCGCCCCCCCCTACCGCCAGAGGGGCTTCCCGTCTCCCTTTAAGCTCGGGGCAACTTGGACAAATATGTCCCAGTTCGCTACAATGATGACAAATTATTTTTCTGTGAACAGGCTTACGAGCCCGGCTCTCATATGAGCCATCAACCTGCATGGGCTCACTAGAACTGGACATTTCAGTGGGCGAAGTTGGGGCTGCATGCGTGTTGTAAGGAACGTTAACTCTGTTGCTGTCAAGAGCCAATGCAGTACGTTTCTCCTTGTTTCGTTCGCGGATGCGATTATCAACTTGCACCGCAGTATGAACTAACGGATCTAAAAACGCAAGGCTCTAATGTAGCCAAAGCGTCCTTAACCTCCTTAGCCAAAGCATGAACAAAAACTGCCATAAGAGGTGCTTCTGGCCACCCTGTCTCTGTGGCTAAGGAGCGAAACGAGAGCCCTGCTTCAAATGCATTAGACGCATAGCTGCGTCCTGACCATAAACATCCTGATCAAAAACATTAATCATTTCTCTCACGAGAGTTTCCACTGAATTTACTACCGGCGATCTAGCTCGAATAAGTGGCCCCACCCAAGTTAGGGCTATGCCAGTCAACAGTTATCAAATAAACGAAACCCGTGATTCTTCATTCGAGAACCATGAGGGTTGCGCTTAAAAAAATATTTCACATTGAACAATTAAATCTTTACATTTTCCTGCCTTGCCTCCGTATCTTGGGGGTAACTGGAGTTTAGGCTCTCAGGGAAGGTGTACTGATTGTGCTTGTGAAACACTGTGTAATCTGAGCAGACAATGCTCTAATACTCTCGGAGAGACTTACGAAAAGGCTTTTCTGTCTCTTCATAGCATTCTCCTGAAGGCGAATTCTCTCTGTCAGCTCCGCCTGCCGACTATCCAAGCTAGAAAGACCTTGGCCATATGCAGTAAGGACAGACTGCTGATCAGGAACAATGCTCACAAGCTTAGCCACTGCTGGCGACTCCATGTCTGGCTAGAGTGTTCTGTAATGGCCGGTAGAATTCGGAGGCCAGTTGCAGCGACAAGAAGGAAACGAGCACTGCGGACACGAAACAAACACAGAGAATAATACAGACCACCAGAAAGTGCTCGCGCTTGCCAAGGACGTATAATAGTCCGAAACATGGAAGCAAAGCGGGATAGAAAAAAAGGAAAAGAACTCCAATGTTAACCAGAAGATAGACGCACAAATCCTGACTACAGATATCTTCGGCGATAGTGCGTAGCTAAAAACAGACACTCTAGCCAAGAGGCGTGGCGAACATCTGGCTAATATAGAGTCTGGGGAAGCGCCGCCCCAGTTCAATCAGCCAGATGGGTAAAGAATCCGATTGAACAGGAATTCGATATCGTCCCGGGACAAGAGCCACAAAAAAAGTCCAAAACACACGCACTAACATCCAGAACCATGACATTTGGCCCTGATTTTTCAGCTTCCAGGTAGCGCTGCAACCAAACGAAGCAACCAATGGCAAAAAAATTGGGGATTTTCCGTGATACATGTGTATGTACCTACGTGCAAAGTTTCGTTCAAATCTAGGGGGGTCATTTCCATGAAGTGTCCAAAAAGTGCTCTTTTCTCAGACAATGGCTCTTAATGAAAATGCAAAAAGAAAGGTTTCTTTACGCAGGAGCTTACGAACCCTCTGGAATTGAATTATAATCAATCGATATACCGTTTTAAAGTGAATGTTATACCCTATCAGATTAAACACCAACGGCTCTTAGCAGAGACATAAATTAGATTTTACTGGATGATATGTGCAGATGAAGACCATTTTCGAACATGGCTCTCTTTCCTAATTCATGATTTTTTTTCTGGGTCTTTCACGAATGAGAGAAAAAAGTAATGCTGAATTTTTGAAGGGACCTGTCAACATGCTAGTACTTAAAACATTTTGTATTAATTCGTTTTAAATGGGAGATTTTGATAGTTCACTGAGAACACTGGATATTATTGTGATTTTTTTTATTCCCTTAGCAGTATTTCACTGTTGTATTCATATTAATTTAAGCATAGAGTGCTGTGAAAAAGTATCTGCCCCCTTCCTGATTTCTTTTTTTCTTTTTTTTTTGGATATTTGTCGCACTAAAATGTTTCAGATCATCAAACAAATTTTAATATAAGACAAAGATAACCCAAGTAAATACAAAATGCTGTTTTTAAATTATGATTTCAGTTATTCAGGGTCGTCGGAAACCAAAGGGTCTGACAAGGTTTCCCTTTCGCACCTCTATTTTCTTTAAATTCCCGATAACGACAGGTGGCTGTCTCTCAGGTCACTAGGATGAACAGTTCAAAGGATTTGTCTGATGAAGGTTTAAGTACTGAAACGTCACAATAAAACTTTTTTGCTATTTGCAAGGTTTGAATATCCAGTGTGCGGCACTTGGATCCTTTGTTTCATTTTATTATTTTGGTGTTATTTTATTGTTATTTTGAAAAAATCATATTTTAGCCCATCCAAACCTTTGCCTGGCCCCAATGTGAAAAAAGTGTGCGGCACTCCTTTGTTTCAATTGCCCCCCTGGCCCCATGTTAAATCATGAATTAACTGTGATTAACCACATTTTTTTAAGTTCAGTTTCACTAGCTACACCCAGGCCTGATTACTGCCAGCCCTGTTGAATCAAGAAGTCACTTAAATAAAACCTGTCTGACAAAGTGAAGTAGGCTAAAAGATCTCAAAAAGCAACACATCATGCCGCAAAGAAATTCAAGAACAGATGAGAATCTATTGACATCTATCAGTATGGAAAGGGTTACAAACTGTTTCTTAGGCCTTGGGACTCCAGCGAACCATGATGATGGCCATTATCCACAAATGAAGAAAATTTGGAATAGTAGTGAGGATGGACAACCTACCAAAACTACTCCAAGAGCGCATCAACAACTCATCCAGGAGGTCACAAAAGAACCCAGAACAACATCTAAAGAACAGCAGGCCTCATTTGCGTCAGGTAAAGTCAGTGTTCATGATTCAACAATAAGAAGGAGACTGGGCAAAATTGGCATCCATGGGACAGTTCCAAGGTGAAAACCACTGCTGACAAAAAAGAACACGAAGGCTCGTCTCACATTTGCTAAAAAACATCTTGATGATCCCCAAAACTTTTGGGAAAATATTCTTTGGACTGACAAGACAAAAGTTGAACATTTTGGAAGCCGTGCGTCCCTTTACATCTGGCGTAAAACTAACACAGCATATCATAAAAAGAACATCAAACCAAAAGTCAAACATGGTGGTGGTAGTGTGATAGTCTGGGGCTGCTTTGCTGCTTCAGGACCTGGACGACTTGCCGTACTTGATGGAACCATGAATTCTGCTCTCTACCAGAAAATCCTGAAGGAAAATGTCCGACTATCAGTTTGTGACCTCAAGCTCAAGCGCACTTGGATTATGCAGCAGGACAATGATCCGGAAAAAAAAAAGAATTCAGGAAGGGGGCAGATACTTTTTCACAGCATTGTATATGGCTTTATGTTGTTGCTAGGAGATGAGACACATTTTTTCATAGGCAATATTAGGTGATGATATCATACCTGGTAGCTTCAGTAGCCACATATGCCAGGCTGGTAGCCGATCAGCCTTTATGGGGAGATATGATTTACGCAACATTCATTTCAGTATTTTCGACATAAGAACTCCCATCTTTTGAATAGTTGCAGGGCACCACCTCCTCATGAAAATTCTGTTTACTGTTACGTGCTCTAGGATTATGACAAACAGCATTATGACATAGTGAACGTCCAAATATTTATTCAATTTTATGGTGTTTCTGTGCAAAGTTGCCCAGGGTGCATCTAAATGTGTTTAAATTAAACATATTTCCATCCTCATACCTACAAAATCTAATCAGCCTCAAGACAAAGCATAGAGGTGTTACAAACCAAGGGAAGGCATTGCTGTGTTTATTTATCAGAATTCTAAGCGTAACTTTTAGTATTGGCAATGTGTCTGATGGTGAAGGAAAAGGGGCTCAGCAGAAATATTTGCCCAAGGGTTCATGAAAAACTTGCGATGCCAGGGTTTATGCCCCAGCAGATGACAGTTTATTAAAGACAGTGTAATAACAGGTGGAATGTTTTGAAAAGGATATTTTTATACCATATTTGAACATAATATATGGATGACTAATTGTGTTTTTTTGTTATTCTTATTAGAAAGATAAGATGTAGATAGCTATGTTTTGTAAAAAAACAGAGTTCAAAGACAAATCTGGAAGGGAGGGAACAAATTTATAAGATAGCATGTAAAATCAGTTTTTTTTTTTTACAACCCCAATTCCGAAATAGTTGGGACGAAGTGTAAATTGTGAATAAAATCAAAATGCAATGACTTTAAGATCACATGAGCAAATATGTTATTTACAATCGAAGAAAGATAATATTATAAATGTTGAAACTGAGACATTTTACATTTTAATCCATGAAATGAGCTTATTTCAAATTTTCTGGCTACAAAAGGTCTCAAAAAAGTTGGGACACAGACAAAAAAGGGCTGAAAAAGCAATTAATATATGAGAGAATCAGCTGATAGAACATTTTGCAAGTAATTAAGTTAACTGGCATCAGGTGTGTAACATGATTGGCCATAAAAGGGATGTCTTAGAGAGGCTGAGTCTCTCAGAAGTAAAGATGGCCAGAGGCTCTTCAACCTGTGAAGGCTTGCGTAAAAAAATTGTGGAATACTGTAAAAACAATGTTCTTCAACCTCAAATTGTAAAGGTTTTGAAGGTCTCATCATTGACAGTGCATAACATCATCAAAAGATTCAGAGAAACTGGAAAAATCTCTGTGCATAAAGGACAAGGCCAAGAACCCTTACTGGATGCCCTTGATCTTCGGGCCCTCAGACGCCACTGCATCACTCACCGGCATGATTCTGTCATTGACATTACTAAATGGTCCCAGGAATACTTCAAGAAACCACTGTCTGTAAACACAGTCCGCTGCGCCATCCACAGATGCCACCTAAAACTCTATCATGCTCATTTAAAATGGACTGTAGCAAAGTGGCAAAGTGTCCTGTGGTCAGACGAGTCCAAATTTGACTTTCTTGTTGGAAATCATGGGCGCCGTGTCCTTCAGGCTAAAGAGGAGAAAGACCACCCCTCCTGTTATCAGCCTTCAGTTCAAAAGCCAGCATTTTTTGAGCAACATATGCTCCCCTCCAGATGACATCTATTTCAGGGAAGGCCTTGTGTATTTCAGCAGGACAATGCAAAACCACATACTGCAGGTATTACAACAGCATGGCTTAGTAGTAGAAGAGCCCGTGTGCTGAACTGGCCGGCCTGCAGTCCTGATCTTTCACCGATTGAGAACATTTGGTGCATAATTAAACGCAAAAGTCCGTCAAAGGAGACCCAAAACTCTCCAGCAGCTGGAAGCCTGTATTAAATAAAAGTGGGATCAAATTCCAATGGCTAAACTCAAGAAACTTGTCTCCTCAATGCCCAGATGTCTCCACTCTGTAAGAAGAGAGGATGCAACATTACGGTAAACAGGCCCCTGTCCCAACTTATTTGAGACCTGTAGCAGTCATCAAATTTGAAATGAGCTCATTTTGTGGATAAAATTGTAAAATTTTTCAGTTTCAACATCTGCTATGTTATCTCTGTTCTATTGTGATTAAAATATTGGCTGGTGTGATTTGAAAGTCATTGTGTTTAGATTTTATTCACAATTTACACTTTGTCCCAATTATTTCGGAATTGGGGTTGTAATTCTATCATTTTTGTTCACATGAAGGGTAACCATTGGGTGACAGGATTTGTTGTGAATTGTAACGTTTTGTCCGGAGTGCAGTTGCACGGAGGACAGGAAGTAGAGGACTGGACTCATGTGCAGAGGTGGGTTTGGTTGGTTTATGATGCCCAACTGTAATGCAGCGGGCACAGACGTTTCAGACAAAACAAAAGGAACAGAGGTTCCGAACAAGCTGCTTACCATAGGCAATACTAGAACTGGAAAGCACTGAAGTACTATATATTACACAAAACAAAAAGGGAACGATGTTCCTTTAAAAAAAAAAATAAAGTGCTGCGTTTAATTATAACAGCGCTTGGCTTACAGTTTAGAACGCAAAATAGTAAACGCAATACAAATTGCAAGCATACTGTACAGTAAGCCATATAAAATATAAAATTGCACTTCCTTACACAGCCTCTAATTATAGTGAAAATAATAATCGTATTAAACCTTGTCAAAACTATCAACATAATGGGGGACCGCTAGGGGGTTTGAACATGTGAGACGTGTTTTGCGGTTGCTCCTTCGGGAATGTGTCTTTTAATATATTTTATTGCACAAACTACTTGTACGATGTAATATTAAGCCTCCGATTTTTAGTTGTCTATCCTTGCCACTTTTGTACTCAGTCAAAGTTGGGCTAAGATGTCAACTCGAGGTAAAATCGAACTCAAAGGTCGGGACCGGGACCGTCAGAGGCCTACACCATCACCGGAGTGGCTATCACAAAAAGAGCCAGATGCTAACGAGTCCCTGCTGATGAATATAAAACACATGATTGACAATATGCGCACTGACATTACTAGTCAATTTGAGTCCATTGTCACAGGGGTTGTGAAGGCTGAACTAGCAACAGCTCTGAAGCCGATGGAGAAAAAGACGGTAAAATCGTGGATTTGGAGCTCTCGGCTAACCATAATGTCAACACTTTGGCGGAGCTGCAGGCTACGGTTAGCTCGCTATCGGAGTTGGCTGAGTCCCTGTCTAAAAAGTGTGAGGACCTTGAATCTCGGTCAAGATGGACAATGTGCGCCTTGTGGGTTTACCTGAAGGCCTGGAGGGTCCTCATCCTACCGAGTTTGTGGCCCAACTCCTGCAAGAGCTGCTTGGGCTGGAAGAACTCGACCACTGTCACAGAGGCCTCCGGCCTCGGCCTAAAGACTTGGAACCTCCACGACCCCTTATTATCCGAGTCAACCTGTTCCAGGTCCGTAACCGGATCCTGTGCCGAGTGGGGGAGGCCTCCCCACTTTCCTACAAGGGGAAAAGGATTTCCATTTTCCCCGATTTCACCCAGGCTAAAAAGCGCGCAGCCTGTACTACAGTGAAGAGGGAGCTCCATGCCTGTCCAAATGTAAAATTTGGGCTTTTGTTTCCTGCGACCCTTCGCATTTCTTTGCCCAGCGTACAAACTCGTAGGTTTGAAGATCCAAAGCTCGCTATGGAGTTCGTTGCGAAAAACCTTTAGAAAGTGGTTACTCCAGGTGATGTTTAAACTTTGTCATGCTCGGTGGCTAGGCTAGTTAGCCGCTAATTCGCCAATACGATAGCAGCGTTGCCAACTCTCCCGAATTTAATATGCGTTAATTGAATAATTGCTGAGTACGCAACAGGAACGTGAATATGCCACTAAAACTCCAGAAAAATTCGGCAGAGTTGGCAACACTGCGATAGCATGATTGTGAACTACAATTCTCATTAGTCGTTTGTGTTAAATGCCAAAGACTTTCTATGTTAATGTTTATAGGTAATACGACCAAATAAGTCTCAGGTTCCTGTTCTGTGTGTAATGCACTTTATTCTTGGTGGACTATATTTCCCATACACCTTGAGCGCTGTGTGCCTTGGACTACATTTTCACCCATTGCGGTAAATACATTTCCTCGGGGGCTAGTCTGTGAATACGATACGTGGCTCTGTTCGTCACGGATCATTGTGTTGTTCAATCAATTCTTTACTTTCGTTATACATAGAAACACTATGTTGATTGATTGCTTTATACAGTAAGTTCATGACCTTTATTGCACATCTACCTTTATTTTAAATACGATTTTGAGGTGCAATTTTTGTCTTTAATTTTATTGTCACATTCCTTAAGGAGGATTAGCTCAGGTGGTTATTGGAGGGTGTTCTGCCATGAGAGGTCCTTATGCGTTTGTGTTACAAGGGAGGGGTAGCGCGCATCTGGTTCTGGGAGATGCTTCTGCTAATGGGTTGGGGGGTGGGAGGGTTAATATGTGTTCTCTATGTGTTTTTTGTCTTGTGTTTTCCACCAGTCCAATACTTAACTTTTGGCCTGCCGTGATGCGACGCTCCCAAGGTAAACTACATTTATAAGTCTTTATCATGACCCAACCTAATCATGCGACAATGTCTGGTGGTGGGGATATCACATTTGTAAGTTTTAACTGTAAGGGGCTTAATAACCCTATAAAACGCAGTAAAGTTTGACACCACCTCCATCAATTGGGAGCACATATAGTTTTTTTTACAAGAGACACACCTTAATGTTTCAGAACACTTGCGTCTGAGGAAGAGGTGGGTAGGCCAGTCCTTCCACTCTTCTTTTGCTTGTAAATCCAGGGGTACAGCTATTCTTATACACAAATCTGTTCCATTTCGACACACTAACCCTGTTTCTGACCCCAATGGTAGATGGTAGATGGTAGATTATTGTTACAGGCTGTATTCATGATACTAGTGTCGCCTTAGTTAATATTTATGCTCCCAATAGTGATGATGATGCCTTTTTTCGACACCTTTTCTCCATACTCCCTGATATGTCTTCACACCACTTGATAATGGGCGGAGACATTAACTGCTGGATTAGCCAACTAGATTGTTCCTCTTGCAGTGTGTCCATGCCTTCAAAGTCTTCCAAGTTAATCTAATCTTTTATGGATGAGTTTGCAATCTCTGATGTTTGGCACTTTTTCAACCCTTCCAAAAGGGAATACTCCTTTTTTTTCCCATGTCCACCACACATGCACCCGAATTGATCTTTTTTCAGTTGATAATAGACTGCTCTCATCCGTTTCAGCTTGTAAATACAACACTATTGTTATCTCTGACCATGCCCCTGTCTCAATGAACATTTATTTTCGGAAATTTTTCACCACACGCCCGCCATGTCGTCTGAATACACGTCTGCTCCTCAGTGAGGACTTTGTTATCTTTGTTAAAAAACAAATTGGTGTTTTTTTTAAGTTTTCACAAAATACCAGAGGTTTCTGCTTCTGTCCTGTGGGAGACCTTGAAGGCCTATCTTAGGTGGGAGATAATTTCTTACTCAAAATTTGAGGAGAAATGTAGGAAGGATTAACTGGCCAAGCTTGCACATCATATATCCCAAATTGATGCTGTGTATTTTACTTCTCCTGTCCCCGACTTATATAAAGAGCGACTAGCTTTACAGGCTGAATATAATGTTCTCACTACATACCGAACTACTGAGCTTTTACTTCAAACAAAATCTAGATTTTACGAACAGGGAGATAAGGCCAGTTACGCCAGACCTCAACATCTAATCTAATCCCCCAAATCCGTTCAAACTCTGGACTAACTACTGACCCTCGTAAAATTAATAACACCTTTAAAGATTTTTATATGTCCCTTTACTCTTCTGATCAGAACTTTATTCCAAATTTCAATTATTTTTTTGGCTGTTTGGATATTCCCTCAATTGAGCAAACTACCGAAAAGGAGCTGGAAGTTCCAGTTACTTTGGCAGAACTTCAGACGGCAATATCTTCTTTGCAAAGCGGGAAATGCCCGGGTCCTGATGGATTTCCATCTGATTTTTATAAGAAGTTTTCTCACAAATTAGCTCCTCTTCTGTTGGACATGTTTACGGAATCCTTCGATCTTGGTTGCCTCCCTCAGACCCTTAATCAGGCTTCTATTTCTTTGCTTTTAAAGAAAGGGAAAGACCCTTTAGAATGCTCCTCCTATCGCCCAATAAGCTTATTAAATGTGGATTTTAAGTTGCTCTCAAAGTTGCTGGCATCACGCCTGGATTCCATTCTCCCATCTATTATCTCTCCAGATCAAACCAGATTCATCCGGAATAGATATTCCTTTTCTAACCTTAGACAGCTGTTTAATACTATCTACAATGACTCCTCCCTTAACACTCAAGAGGCCTTGATATCACTCGATGCGGAAAAGGCGTTCGATAGAGTGGAGTGGAACTATCTATTTTACACTTTGAGAAAGTTTGGTTTTGGTGAGAATTTTATTGCCTGGGTTAAACTGCTCTACTCGTCACCGATGGCCTCAGTCAGGACCAACAACACCCAGTCTGAGTATTTCCATCTCCATCGCTCCACCAGACAGGGCTGTCCTTTGAGTCCCCTACTATTTGCGGTTGCAATCGAACCTCTTTTTGTCTTCGATTGCTTTAACTTATCTAACCCTCAGATTTCGGGCATTCTAAGGAACGATCTGGAAGTAAAGGTTTCTTTGTATGCAGATGATCTTCTTCTGTATGTTTCCGACTTGGCCATTTCTATACCTGCTGCCCTCTCTACCTTAGAGTCATTTGGTGAGATTTCTGGTTATAAGCTGAATCTGAACAAGAGTGAAATTTTCCCCATCAACCCATCTGCTAGGAGCTACCCTTTGCACAACTTTCCCTTTAAGATTGCCGATCTTGCGTTTACATATCTTGGAGTTCATGTCACGCGTAGATTTGGAGACCTCTATGAGGAAAATTTTGCCCCCTTGCGGTCACAAGTCTAGGCAGACTTTGAGCGCTGGTCTCTGCTCAATTTGTCTTTGGCTGCACGGATCAATGCCGTTAAAATGAATGTCCTCCCGCAGTTTTCCTATTTATTTCAATGTATTCCTCTTTTCCTTTCCCAAACCTTTTTTACTAAATTAGACAGTATTATTAGTGAATTCATATGGAATAAAAAGGTTCCTAGGATTCGCAAGCAGTACTTACAGAAACCTAAACCATTCGGGGGTATGGCCCTGCCCAATTTTAGGTTCTACTACTGGTCAGCCAATATCAGGATCCTCAATTACTGGTTTCAACTTGAGGCTTTTGACCCCCCCCCCCCCATGTGGCTCACTATTGAATCTAACTCTGTCAAACCCGTTTCTTTAACGGCCCTGGTTCATTCTCCTATTCTGTCTTCCACTTTTACGTATACTAAGAATGTCATTGTTAAAGCCTCCCTGAAGATATGGGTCCAATTTAAGCAATATTTTGGCTTTCAGTCTTTCTCCCTTCACGCCCCCCTAGCATCTAACCATTCCTTCCCTCCTTCTTGGTTAGATAGTACATTCTTATCTTGGCTAAACCTTGGGATTCATACATTTAAGGATCTTTACATTGACAGTGTTTTTGCCTCATTTCAGCAGCTGTCAGCCAAATATTCACTTCCCACACATCATTTTTTTAGATACTTACAGGTCTGAGACTTTGCTCGTAAAACTTTTACCATGTTTCCTAATTTACCTGAAACCTCAGCCTTGGACAGTTTTTTGACCCCAATTCCAACCTTGAAGGGAGCAATCTCATATATTTATGCCCTGATCTGTGCAGTTCGCTCCAGCTCATTGATGTCACTGAAAACCCGTTGGGAGGAGGACTTAAGAGTGACAATCTCTGAAGAGGATTGGGAAGAAATTTTGGAACGTGTTCATCGGTCTTCTATATGTGCAGGACATGCCCTCATTCAACTTAAAGTGGTGCACCGTGCTCATTATACTAAAGCTCGACTGTCCAAGATCAATGATAATGTGTCTACAGCCTGTGATAGATGTCAATAGTCTCCTGCAGACGATATGCATATGTTTTGGCTTTGTCCCTCCCTTCATAATTATTGGACAGAAATATTCAGGACTTTGTCGGAAGTTTTAGAGGAAAATATAGAGCCATGTGCTCTTAGTGCGTTGTTCAGGGTTTGTCCATCTCCACTTTCACCTTCTAAAGACAAAAAAGATAGCTTGGCTTTTGCCACCTTTGTGGCAAGGAGACTCATTCTGACCAATTGGAAATCAAAGACCCCTCCATCGCATACACTTTGGCTTAGAAAACTTCTCTTTTTTCTTAAACTTGAAAAAATTAGACTGACCTTGAATGGCTCGGCCAACAAATTTGGGAAGATATGGGGCCCTTTTTTTAAATTTATACAAAGGACAAACTTCCCCTTTATCCCTGATTGAGGCACTGTGGGGTTTGGTGGAGAACAATCAGGATGTGCTGTTTTGAGTGGGGGTGTCATTCTGCTAAGCAGGTTACAGTATGGTCTTCACTCTGGGTCACTTTTACACTGTATTAGTTATTATTAAATAATGTGGCTCTTGGTCTGGTGTTTTTGTTTATTTTGTATTTATTTATTTTTCTAATTACTATTTTTTGTTTGTTTTGGTTGTTGTCATGGTATCTTGTCTGTTTTCTACTTTGTAGGTGTGTGTACGTGTGTCGGTGGGGGTTGGGGGTGGGGGAGTTATTGTTCCTGCACAATTGATTGTTAACTGTTTTTGTATGAGCCGTACAACAACTGCATTTCTATTTCTTGTACACACTGTTTGCTTTGAAAAAAAAAAACAATAAAAAGTTAAAAAAAAAAAAAACTATCAACATAATCAATAATAAACTTTCATTATTAATAGATTATGGCCCTCCATGCAGTCGTAGATATAACCCCAGTCTTTTATCAAACAAAGCTGGTAACCTTTTTCTTTGAGAAGAAATGTATCACCACACATCTAATCTCTTTGGTATTCAATCCATATATCAAGGGGTTGAGGATTGGCGGAAAGAGTAAAAATGAGACACCCACAGACATTCGCAGGTGTGGAGACACGTGTTTGAACCTGTGGGCGAGCACAGTGAAAATAGTGGAAACCTGGAACACCATGTAGACTGTCAGGTGAGTGCCACAGGTGCGCAGGGCCTTGCTAATGGTGTCTGACTGCTTGTTGGTGAGGCAGGCAACCAGGATGTGGACGTAAGTGAGGACCACAATGATGAGGGAGACTCCTTGCAAGAAAGAAGAGAGGAAGAGGCCGTAGAAGTTGTTGATGCTGGTGTCACCACAAAGCAGCTTGACCAGGCTGGCATTATTACAGTACATGCCAGTGATGGCAGTCCCACAAAACTGGAAACGACTGATTAGGCAGAAGAGGGCTGAGATCAGGACCAGGTCCAACAGCCACATCACCACGACCATCTTCAGCAGGTTGCTGTGGCTCATAATGGTGCCATACCTTAATGGGCAGCAGATAGCCAGGAAGCGGTCGTACGCCATGGCAGTGAGGATGATATAAGCCCCACCTGCGTACAGGTGCACCAGCAGCCCCTGGAGGAAGCAAGCAATGGAGGAGATTGAGCGATCCTCCTGGGCGATACTACAAATGAACTGGGGGAAGAAAGCAGTGGAACCCATCAGGTCGTTGATGGGCAGGTTGAGGAGCAACAGGTACATAGGTTTGTGCAGACTTTTGTTCAACATGATGCTGAGGATAATTACCATGTTGCCAGCCACAGTGCTGCAGTAGGTCACTGTTCCTATAAAGACAGCTACGTAGGTTTTGGATGATGGTATGCCCAGAGACTCCAAGTAAAGAAACTGCGGAAGACCCGTGCCATTGGACTCCATCTCTGTGCCCTCCTTTTGAGAGAAATTTCCTCCTTGTTTCGTTTCTGGACTGTTTTCACAAAACTTTCTCTTTCATGGACAGCAAGAAAAAGACAAAAAAAGAACAATTTTGTTCCTGCATGTAAATGTATACACTTGAGAAACTGACAATACCCAATTATTCTGATTCAACTACTGAAAAATAGAAAAGTTGCGTAATTTACTATGGGCTATGTCTATTTGTTGTTATCCTGATAAAGTACCTAACTAAATCTATTGAAGCATTTGCATGTCCTCACCCCAGCAGTTCTCTAGTCTGAGCCTCTCTGACTGGTAGAGGTTATCATAATCTGTTTAAATCCCCCCAGTTTCTTCTGCATCACACCTCGGCAACCATTGACATCTTAACAGCCTTGTCAAGGGTCATTTGTCCCTCAAGACAAAACCAGAGAGCACGGCTACATTCTTATCGCACTGTTGTGTTGTTACGCATGCGACTGAAGCATGAAGAATCAATGACTGACATAGGTACTAAAATCTGCCAAAACTTAATGTCTTAGGTCACAGATAATTATGCAGTCAGTGACTGGGGTTGCCTAGAAACTGCATTTTACAGCAGAGCCCACCCAGCTTAAAAAAAAAAACTGGAACATATTACTTTGTAACACTTTCCAGACTAATGGATGCAAATAACTTTGTTTCTCACTTGTTCCTGAATTTCTTCAGTTTGCAGCTTCATGTGCTTTTTTGCCCACTTCACATTCACAGAAAGGTTATATTAAAGTGATGATAAGATTCAACAAGGCTGGCAGTAATCATGCTTGAGTGTATCAGACAGTCGTGGCTGGTGGTCTTTTAAAAGTGTTAAAGGGGACTGTCATGACGTGCATGCATGAACTTTAATAATACAACCTCAAGGATTTAGCTGCTGAATCTTGTGGATATTTTAAACTGTGTTTGAAAGGATTTTAAAAAAATAAAAATTTTCGCGTTCAACTTTCGTTTACTTTAAAATAATATGACAACCATACTGATTTACAAATGGCGAAGAATGAGGAGAGGATTCCACAGTTGACAATTCAGTTAAAGTTCTCCTCATTGCTAAAAAAAATGTTTGGCTTATTTCGTTGCAAAGCATAAATTGCAAATGAAAATCCTGATCTCCAGCAAGTGTGAG
The DNA here is from genome assembly GCA_029692085.1 of Gymnothorax javanicus. Classification (NCBI taxonomy): domain Eukaryota; kingdom Metazoa; phylum Chordata; class Actinopteri; order Anguilliformes; family Muraenidae; genus Gymnothorax; species Gymnothorax javanicus. Next base: position 70,103,653 of record CM056199.1, read on the forward strand.
ATTACTTGCTCTGCAAAGAGAACAGGGCAGAGCAGGGATCCCTCTGTAAATGAAAAATAAATCTTTGCCATTGTGGTACTACATCAAAACTGTGAAAAAATTAAAACTCAAACCAGCTAAGTCTTGTTTGCTATAGCTCTCCGTCTGATAAATGAACTTAGAGGAGTGAAAAATTACAGTGGGGAGCAAAAATTTGGGCACCCCTGGTTTAGATGTCTATTACAATTAATCTCCAAGTGATTGTAGCATTTAGCGCTCAGGTTTGCTTTCAAAGTTAAACATGACACATGTTATCACATTTTAAAGCAAGAATAATTTTTAGTTTTAACTTTTTACAGTTTCAAAATAATAAAACAAGGAAAAAGGCCTTGTGCAAAATTTTGGGAACCCTGTCAGCAAATGCTTTGTAACTCCTCCTCGGGCAGCTATAACAGCTTGCAAACGCTTCCTGTAGCCAGCTAAGAGTCTTTCAATTCTTGTCTTTGAAATTTTTCCCCATTCTTCATGCACGGCACGTTTGAGGTCTCTCCACAGATTTTCAATAATATTCAAGTCTGGAGACCGTGATGGCCATTCCGAAACCTTCATTCGTCTTTCCTGGAGGTACTTCATGGTGGATTTTGAGGTATGCTTCGGGTCATTGTCTTGCTGGAATACCCAACGTCTCTTCAATTTCAATTTCTGGACTGAGCTTTGAACATTAGCCTCTAGAATGTCTTGATATTTGGTGGAATCAATCCTTTGTTCCACCTGCACAATATTGCCTGTGCCTCCAGCTGCTACACAACCCCAAAGCATAATGGATCCACCTCCATGCTTAACAGTTGGCAACGTGTTCTTCCCTACAAATGCTTCACCCTTTTTTTGCCAAATATACCTTCTTTGGTTGTGACTAAAAAGTTCAATTTTGGTTTTGTCAGTCCAAAGCACATTGTTCCAGTAGGCTTGAGGTTTCTCAAGGTTCTTTTTTGCATACTTCAGACGCTTAATTTTGTGTTGAGGTCGTAGGAAAGGCTTCTTTCTTGCATATCTGCCATGTAGGTCTTTGTTGTTTAAGTATTGCTGTATTGTTGTCCTGTGAACAACAAGACCTGTGTCTGCTGCTCTTTTTTGCAGCTCTTTTGCAGTGATGTGTGGGTTCTTCTGAGCATTTCTCGCCAGATCTTGGGCCATTTTATCTGAAATTTTTTTTGGTCTTCCAGATCTAGCCTTGACTTCAATTGTTCCATTTATTTTCCATTTTCTTACGATGTTTCTGACAGTAGAAATGGGTAGTTTGAAACGTTGCGAGAGTCTTTTGTAGCCCTCTCCTTGTTGCTGGAAGTGAATTATCTTGATTTTTTCGGGGATTTTTCCTCTATTTGACAGCCATGCAGTGCAGAGAGACAGGAAGGCTGGGAAGAAGAACGGGGGAAGACATGCAGCAAACGACCCGAGCCGGAACCGAACCCAGGTAGCTGCGGAAAGGACACAGCCCCCATGGTACGCGCACTTAGACCGATGAGCCACCGGGGCGCCCCAAATTATCTTGATTTTTACATCCTTGGACAACTGTTTAGAGGAACCCATGGTTTTTAACACCAGACACAACAGCCACCACTGTCGGATACTTTAGAAGGCATGGAGTTACTTCAGAATATATAGTTCAACCCTGGAATTATATTCATCTGACTCATTGAAGCCCTAATGAATAAATCACCTGGGTCTGGGCCTTAGTAATCATCTTCTTAAAAGGTAACAAAAAATAATCCAAAAGGGATCCCAAACTTTTGCACAGGGATCTGTCTCCTTTCTTATCATTGAAAAACTCAGAAAAATTCAAATAAAAAGAAACCTTGCTTTTAAATTTGCAGAAAGGTGTCATGTTTATTTTTGTAGAGTTTAGTGTTCAGGTTTGCTTTCAATCACTGGGAGATTAATTGTCACAGACATTAAAACCAGGGGTGCCCAAATTTTCCAAAGTAGAGTTCATGAAAACCTTCCAAATCCAAAACAAAAATTAAAGCTCAAAAACAGAAAACAGTGAACAATTTAAATGACAAAACAGCTGACATATTCTAGAGTGCAAGGATTGCAAAGATGACACTCAATACTTGAAGATTGTCCATTAACTGTATAAAACATGGACGTAGCCTCCGTGACATCACCAAGCCAAGCTTGCTACAATCTAGGCTAAGAAGCTAGCTCAGCTCGATGCTACCTAATTCAAGACGGCCGGGATGCTAGGTCATACCTGTCCTAATAAAAAAATGAAGCCTGCCAAGTTGCTTGTGGTGGCAGGACAAACGCTATTTATATCAGTGAAGCGGTTGTGAGAGGAACATTGTTCGTATCTGTGAAGCAGTTTCGAGAAAAAAGCTATACACCGCTGGGAAGTTGCAGCGGCTGGCTCTAAGGTTGTTTCATCAGCTGCCCAGCTAATCGATGACCTTGATATTATTGTGATTTTTTTTATTCCCTTAGCAGTATTTCACTGGTGTATTCATATTAATTTGAGCATACAGTGCTGTGAAAAAGTATCTGCCCCCTTCCTGATTTCTTTTTTTTTTGTATATTTGTCACGATTAAATGTTTCAGATCATCAAACAAATTTTAATATTAGACAAAGATAACCGAGGTAAATACAAAATGCAGTTTTTAAATGATGATTTCATTTATTGAGGGAACAAACCAGGGGACACTTCAGCACCTCTATTTCTAACGACAGGTGCGTCAGACTAGGATGAACAGTTTAAAGGATTTGTTTGATGAAGGTTTGAGTACCGCAACTTCACAATAAAACTTTTGCTATTTGCAAGTCAGACAGTGTGCGGCACTCCTTTGTTTCATTTATTGAGGGAAAAAAGCTATCCAAACCTACCTGGCCTCATGTGAAAAAGTAATTGCCCCCCCCCCCCTGTTAAATCATGAATTAACTGTGATTAACCACATTTTTTTTGTTCAATTTCACTAGCCACACCCAGGCCTGATTACTGCCAGCCCTGTTGAATCAAGAAGTCACTTAAATAAAACCTGTCTGACAACGTGAAGTAGGCTAGAAGATCTCAAAAAGCAACACATCATGCCGCAAAGAAATTCAAGAACAGATGAGAATCTATTGACATCTATCAGTATGGAAAGGGTTACAAGCCGTTTCTTAGGCCTTGGGACTCCAGCGAACCATGATGATAGCCATTATCCACAAATGAAGAAAATTTTGAATAGTAGTGAGGATGGCCAACCTACCAAAACTACTCCAAGAGCGCATCGACGACTCATCCAGGAGGTCACAAAAGAACCCAGAACAACATCTAAAGTACTGCAGGCCTCATTTGCATCAGGTAAAGTCAGTGTTCATGATTCAACAATAAGAAGGAGACTGGGCAAAATTGGCATCCATGGGAGATTTCCAAGGCGAAAACCACTGCTGACAAAAAAGAACACAAACTCGTCTCACATTTGCCAAAAAATATCTTGATGATCCCCAAAACTTTTGAGAAAATATTATTTGGACTGACAAGACAAAAGTTGAACATTTTGGAAGCCGTACATCCCGTTACATCTGGCATAAAACTAACACAACATATCATGAAAAGAACATCAAACCAAAAGTCAAACATGGTGGTGGTAGTGTGATAGTCTGGGGCTGCTTTGCTGCTTCAGGACCTGGACGACTTGCCGTACTTGATGGAACCATGAATTCTGCTCTCTACCAGAAAATCCTGAAGGAAAATGTCCGACGATCAGTTTGTGACCTCAAGCTCAAGCGCACTTGGGTTATGCAGCAGGACAATGATCCAAAAAAAAAAAAATTATGTTTATGTTGTTGCTAGGAGATGAGACACATTTTTCATAGGCAATATTGGGTATTATGATATCATACCTGGTAGCTTCAGTAGCCACATATGCCAGGCTGGTAGCCGATTAGCCTTTATGGGGAGATATGATTTACGCAACATTCATTTCAGCATTTCCGACATAAGAACTCCCATCTTTTGAATAGTTGCAGGGCACCACCTCCTCATGAAACTTCTGTTTACAGTGACGTGCTCTAGGATTATGACAAACAGCATTATGACATAGTGAACGTCCAAATATTTATTCAATTTTATGCTGTTTCTGTGCAAAGTTGCCCAGGGTGCATCTAAATGTGTTCAAATTAAACATATGTCCATCCTCATACCTACAAAATCTAATCAGCTTCAAGACAAAGCATAGAGGTGTTACGAACCAAGGGAAGGCATTGCTGTGTTTATTTATCAGAAATTTTAAGCGTAACTTTTAGTATTGGCAATGTGTCTGATGGTGAAGGAAAAGGGGCCCAGCAGAAATATTTGCCCAAGGGTTCATGAAAAACTTGCGATGCCAGAGTTGCCAAAACATTCCACCTGTTATTACACTGTCTTTAATAAACTTTTGGATATTTTTTGGATATTATAAAAGGATATTTTTATACCATATTTGAACATAACATATGGATGACTAATTGTCTTATTTTGTTATTCTTATTAGAAAGATAGGATGTAGATAGCTATGTTTTGTAAAAGCACAGAGTTCAAAGACAAACCTGGAAGGGAGGGAACAAATTTATAAGATAGCATGTATAATCTGTTTTTTTTTACAACCCCAATTCCGAAATAGTTGGGACGAAGTGTAAATTGTGAATAAAATCAAAATGCAATGACTTTAAGATCACATGAGCCAATATGTTTCTTACAATAGAAGAAAGATAACATTATAAATGTTGAAACTGAGACATTTTACATTTTTATCCACAAAATGAGCTTATTTCAAATTTTCCGGCTGCAACAGGTCTCAAAAAAGTTGGGACACAGGCAAAAAAGGGCTGAAAAAGCAATTAATATATGAGAGAATCAGCTGAAAGAACATTTAGCAAGTAATTAAGTTAACTGGCATCAGGTGTGTAACATGATTGGCTATGAAAGTTTAAAAACAATGTTCCTCAACCTCAAATTGCAAAGGTTTTGAAGGTCTTATCATTGACAGTGCATAACATCATCATAAGATTCAGAGAAACTGGAAAAATCTCAGTGCGTAATGGACAAGGCCAAAGACCTTTATTGGATGTCCGTGATCTTCAGGCCCTCAGACGCCACTGCATCACTCACCGGCATGATTCTGTCATTGACATTACTAAACGGGCCCAGGAATACTTCAAGAAACCATTCTCTGTAAACACAGTCCGCCGTGCCATCCACAGATGCCACCTAGAATTCTATCATGCTCATTTAAAATGGACTGTAGCAAAGTGGCAAATTGTCCTGTGGTCAGACGAGTCCAAATTTGACATTCTTGTTGGAAATCATGGGCGCCAAGTCCTTTGGGCTAAAGAGGAAAAAGACCACCCCTCTGTTATCGGCGTTCAGTTCAAAAGCCAGCATTTTTAGAGCAACATATGCTCCCCTCCAGACGACATCTATTTCAGGGAAGGCCTTGTGTATTTCAGCAGGACAATGCAAAACCACATACTGCAGGTATTACAACAGCATTGCTTCGTAGTAGAAGAGCCCGTGTGCTGAACTGGCCGGGCTGCAGTCCTGATCTTTCACTGATTGAGAACATTTGGCGCATAATTAAACGAAAAGTCCGTCAAAGGAGACCCAAAACTCTCCAGCAGCTGGAAGCCTGCATTAAATAAAAGAGGGATCAAATTCCAATGGCTAAACTCAAGAAACTTGTCTCCTCAATGCCCAGACGCCACCACTCTGTGTTGAAAAGAAGAGGGGATACTACATCACGGTAAACAGGCCTCTGTCCCAACTTATTTGAGACCTGTAGCAGCCATCAAATTTGAAATGAGCTCATTTTGTGGATAAAATTGTAAAATTTCTCAGTTTCAACATCTGCTATGTAATTTCTTGTCGTGAAGTCCTTGTCGTGAAGGCTTGACAAGGACTTCACAATCTGCTTTGTGGACTTCCGGAAAGCATTTGACTCTATCAACCGGGAAGCCATGTTCAACATCCTCCCCCTGTACGGCATTCCACAACCTATCATTGCAGCCATTAAAGCACTCTACACTGACACCCAGGCTAACGTTATCACAGCTGATGGTGAAACTGCGTTTTTCGACATCGAGGCGGGAGTTTTACAAGGGGATACGCTAGCTCCATTTTTGTTTATCATCGTGTTGGACTATGTCCTTCGCCTGTCCCTGAACACAATAAACCACAAAGGCCTACAGCTCCACCCGAGACGCAGCAGAAGGCAACCTGACACACACCTCACTGACCTTGATTTCTCTGATGACATCGCCCTGGTCGCCGATCTTGTCACAAATGCTGAATCCCTTCTCCACTCACTGGAAAACGCTGCGAGCTTAGTAGGACTCCATTGCAATGAAAGCAAGACGGAAGTTATCTCGTCAGTTCCAAATTGCTGCTTTCTGTCATCCTCTGGCAACAGTATAAACCAAGTAACAGACTTCAAATATCTCGGGGCATACATAATGGATTCCGCAAAGGATATGAAGTCCCGTAAAGCCTTGGCATGGACAGCCTGCAACAAGCTGAACAGAATATGGCACTCGACCATCGCCAATGAGACAAAGATCTACATCTTTAGAACGCTGATCGAGCCTATTCTTCTCGACGGCGCAGAAACGTGGACTCTCACCACAAGACAACAGAAGCGCCTGGATGGAACTTACACCAACTTGCTCAGACGTGTCCAAAATATCCACTGGTCAGAGCACACCACCTTACAGCAGATATATGGAGATATCCCTCCCCTGTCTCAGAAGGTCGCCAAGCGGAGGCTCTCGTTGGCTGGGCACTGCCATCGGGTCGCTGGGGAAATCATCCAGCCACTATTGCTGTGGAAACCCAGCGGTCCTGTCCGCTACAGAGGCCTTACCCTCCCGGACGTGCTGGCAAGGGATGCAGGGCTCGAGAAGGAGGACCTCCCCGTTGCAATGGCGGACCGTGAAGCGTGGCGGCGTGTGGTCGAGAGCGCCCCGGCCCCCAGGGTCGCCCGATGATGATGATGATGATGATGATGTAATTTCTGTTCTATTGGGAATAAAATACTGGCTGGTGTGATTTGAAAGTCATTGCGTTTTGATTTTATTCACAATTTACACTTTGTCCCAATTATTTCGGAATTGGGGTTGTAATTCTATCATTTTTGGTCACATGAAGGGTAACCATTTGGTGACAGGATCTGTTGTGAATTGTAACGTTTTGTCCAGAGTGCAGAGTGCAGTTGCACGGAGGACAGGAAGTAGAGGACTGAATGTGCAGAGGTGGGTTTGGTTGGTTTATTATGCCCAACTGTAATGCAGCGGGCACAGACGTTTCAGACAAAACAAAAGGAACAGAGGTTCTGAACAAGCTGCTTACCATAGGCAATACTAGAACTGGAAAGCACTGAAGTACTATGTATTACACAAAACAAAAAGGGAACGATGTTCCTTTAAAAAGAAATGTTTAATTATAACAGCACTTGGCTTAGAGTTTAGAACGCGAAATAGTAAACGCAATACAAATTGCAAGCATACTGCACAGTAAGCCATATAAAATATAAAATCGCACTTCCTTAAACAGCCTATCATTATAATGAAAATAATAATCGTATTAAACCTCGTCAAAACTATCAACATAATGGGGACCGCTAGGGGGTTTGAACAAGTGAGACGTGTTTTGCGGTTGCTCCTTCAGGAATGTGTCTTTTAATATATTTTATTGCACGAACTACTTGTACAGTGTAATATTAAGCCTCCAAATTTTAGTTGTCTATCCTTGCCACTTTTTTACTCAGTCAAAGTTGGGCTAAGATGTCAACTCGAGGTAAAATCGAACTCAAAGGTCGGGACCGGGACAGTCAGAGGCCTACACCATCACCGGAGCGGGTATCACAAAAAGAGCCAGATGCTAGAGTCCCTGCTGATGAATATAAAACACATGATGGACAATATGCACATTGACATTATTAGTCAATTCGAGTACATTGTCACAGGGGTCATGAAGGCTGAACTAGCAACAGCTCTGAAGCCGATGGAGAAAAAGATAGCCTCTCATGACTGTAAAATTGCGAATTTGGAGCTCTCGGCTAACCATAATGACAACACTTTGGCGGAGCTGCAGGCTACGGTTAGCTCGCTATCGGAGTTGGCTGAGTCCCTGTCTAAAAAGTGTGAGGACCTTGAATCTCGGTCAAGATGGAACAATGTGCGCCTTGTGGGTTTACCTGAAGGCCTGGAGGGTCCTCATCCTACCGAGTTTGTGGCCCAACTCCTGCAAGAGCTGCTTGGGCTGGAAGAAAAGCCCGTGTTGGACCGCTGTCATAGAGGCCTCCGGCCTCGGCCTAAAGACTCGGAACCTCCACAACCCCTTATTATCCGAGTCAACCTGTTCCAGGTCCGTAACCGAATCCTGTGCCGAGCGGGGGAGGCCTCCCCACTTTCCGACAAGGGGAAAAGGATTTCCATTTTCCCCGATTTCACCCAGGCTGTTGCTAAAAAGCGCGCAGCCTTTACTACAGTGAAGTGGGAGCTCCATGCCTGTCCAAATGTAAAATTTGGGCTTTTGTTTCCTGCGACCCTTCGCATTTCTTTGCCCAGTGGACAAACTCGTAGGTTTGAAGATCCGAAGCTCGCTATGGAGTTTGTTGCCCAAAAACCTTAAGAAAGTGGTTACTCCGGGTGATGTTTAAGCTTTGTTATGCTCGGTGGCCGGGCTAGTTAGACGCTAATTCGCCTCTACAATAGCATGTTTGTGAACTACAATTCTCATTAGTCGTTTGTGTTAAATGCCAAAGACTTTCTATGCTAATGTTTATAGGTAATACGACCAAATATGTCTCAGGTTCCTGTTCTGTGTATAATGCACTTTATTCTTGGTGGACCATATTTCCCATACGCCTTGAGCGCTGTGTGCCTTGGACAACATTTTCACCCATGCGGTAAATACATTTCCCATGCGCCTCGGGGGCCTAGTCTGTGAATACGATACGTGGCTCTGTTCGTCAGGGATCATTGTGTTGTTCAATCAATTCTTTACTTTCCTTATACATAGAAACACAATGTTGATTGATTGCTTTATACAGTAAGTTCATGACCTTTATTGCACATCTACCTTTATTTTAAATACGATTTTGAGGTGCAATTTTTGTATTTAATTTTATTGTCACATTCCTTAAGGAGGATTAGCTCAGGTGGTTATTGGAGGGTGTTCTGCCATGAGAGGTCCTTATGCGTTTGTGTTACAAGGGATGGGTAGCACGCATCTGGTTCTGGGAGATGCTTCTGCTAATGGGTTGGGGGGTGGGAGGGTTAATATGTGTTCTCTATGTGTTTTTTGCTTTTTTTGTCTTGTGTTTTCCACCAGTCCAATACTTAACTAGTGGCCTGCCGTGAAGCGACGCTCCCAAGGTAAACTACATTTTTTTTTTTTTTTTTTTTTAAATTCGGCATCTCCAATCCCACCCGAATCTGGAATGCCCAATTGGTGAACTATGTATAAAGCTTGCTCGTATGCAACCCCTTGCTGCCAACTCAGGAGAGCGAAGACAGTTCACGGCTCTCCTCCGAAGCACGTGCCTGTCAGCCACTGCTTCTTATACACTCATTGAGTGTAGTTCAGAACGAGGGCGGAGGATACCCGGACATGAACAGACTTAGAATCTGTAAACTACATTTATGTCTTTATCATGACCCAACCTAATCAAGCAACAATGTCTGGTGGTGGGGATATCACATTTGTAAGTTTTAACTGTAAGGGGCTAAATAACTCTATAAAACGCAGTAAAGTTTTACACCACCTCCATCAATTGGGAGCACATATAGTTTTTTTACAAGAGACACACCTTAACGTTTCAGAACACTAGCGTCTGAGGAAGAGGTGGGTAGGCCAGTCCTTCCACTCTTCTTTTGCAGGTAAATCCAGGGGTACAGCTATTCTTACACGCAAATCTGTTCCATTTCGACACACTAACACCGTTTCTGACCCCAATGGTAGATTTGTTATTGTTACAGGCTATATTCATGATACTAGTGTCACCTTAGTTAATATTTATGCTCCCAATAGTGATAATGATGCCTTTTTTCGACGCCTTTTCTCCACACTCCCTGATATGTCTTCACACCACTTGATAATGGGTGGAGACATTAACTGCTGGATTAGCCAATTAGATCGTTCCTCTTCCAGTGTGTCCATGCCTTCGAGGTCTTCCAAGTTAATCCAATCTTTAATGGATGAGTTTACAATCTCTGATGTCTGGCACTTTTTCAACCCTTCCAAAAGGGAATACTCCTTTTTTTCCCATGTCCACCACACATACACCCGAATTGATCTTTTTTTAGTTGATAATAGACTGCTCTCATCCATTTCTGCTTGTAAATACAACGCTATTGTTATCTCTGACCATGCCCCTGTCTCAATGAACATTTATTTTAGGAAATTTTTCACCACACGCGCGCCATGGCGTCTGAATACACGCCTGCTCCTCAGTGAGGACTTTGTTATCTTTGTTAAAAAACAAATAGGTTTTTTTAAGTTGTAACAAAATAACAGAGGTTTTTTGCTTCTGTCCTGTGAGAGACCTTGAAGGCCTATCTTAGGGGGGAGATCATTTCTTACTCAAAATTTGAGGAGAAATGTAGGAAGGATAAACTGGCCAAGCTTGCACATCGTATATCCCAAATTGATGCCATGTATTCTACTTCTCCTGTCCCCGACTTATAAAAGCGACTAGCTTTACAGGCTGAATATAATGTTCTCACTACAAACCAAACTACTAAGCTTCTACTTCAAACAAAATCTAGATTTTACGAACAGGGAGATAAGGCCAGCAAGCTGCTGGCACACCAGTTACGCCAGACTTCAACATCTAATCTAATCCCCCAAATCCGTTCAAACTCTAACTACTGACCCTCGTAAAATTAATAACACCTTTAAAGATTTTTATATGTCCCTTTACTCTTCTGATCAGAACTTTATTCCAAATTTCAATAATTTTTTTGGCTGTTTGGATATTCCCTCAATTGAGCAAACTACCGTAAAGGAGCTGGAAGTACCAGTTACTTTGGCAGAACTTCAAATGGCAATATCTTCTTTGCAAAGCGGGAAATTCCCGGGTCCTGATGGATTTCCATCTGATTTTTATAAGAAGTTTTCTCACAAATTAGCTCCTCTTCTGTTGGACATGTTTAAGGAATCCTTCGATCTTGGTTGCCTCCTTCAGACCCTTCATCAGGCTTCTATTTCTTTGCTTTTAAAGAAAGGGAAGGACCCTTTAGAATGCTTCTTCTATCGCCCAATAAGCTTATTAAATGTGGATTTCAAGTTGCTCTCAAAGTTGCTGGCATCACGCCTGGATTCCATTCTCCCATCTATTATCTCTCCAGATAAAACCGGATTCATCCGGAATAGATATTCCTTTTCAAACCTTAGACAGCTGTTTAATACTATCTACAATGACTCCTCCCTTAACACTCAAGAGGCCTTGATATCACTCGATGCGGAAAAGGCGTTCGATAGAGTGGAGTGGAACTATCTATTTTCCACTTTGAGAAAGTTTGGTTTTGGTGAGAATTTTGTTGCCTGGGTTTAACTGCTCTACTCGTCACCAATGGCCTCAGTCAGGACCAACAACACCCAGTCTGAGTATTTCCATCTCCATCGCTCCACCAGACAGGGCTGTCCTTTGAGTCCCCTACTATTTGCGGTTGCAGTTGAACCTCTTTCAATTGCTTTACGATCTAACCCTCAGATTTCGGGCATTCTAAGGAACGATCTGGAAGTAAAGGTTTCTTTGTATGCAGATGATCTTCTTCTGTATGTTTCCGACTTGGCCATTTCTATACCTGCTGCCCTCTCCACCTTAGAGTCATTCGGTCAGATTTCTGGTTATAAGCTGAATCTGAACAAGAGTGAGATTTTCCCCATCAACCCATCTGCTAGGAGCTACCCTTTGCACAACTTTCCCTTTAAGATTGCCGATCTTGCGTTTACATATCTTGGAGTTCATGTCACGCGTAGATTTGGAGACCTCTATGAGGCAAATTTTGCCCCCTTGCTGTCACGAGTCCAGGCAGATTTTGAGCGCTGGTCTCTGCTCAATTTGTCTTTGGCTGCACGGATCAATGCCGTTAAAATGAATTTCCTCCTGCAGTTTTCCTATTTATTTCAATGTATTCCTCTTTTCCTTTCCCAAACCTTTTTTACTAAATTAGACAGTATTATTAGTGAGTTCCTATGGAATAAAAAGGTTCCTAGGATTCGTAAGCAGTACTTACAGAAACCTAAACCATTCGGTGGTATGGCCCTGCCCAATTTTAGGTTCTGCTATTGGTCAGCCAATATCAGGATCCTCAATTACTGGTTTCAACTTGAGGCTTTTGACCCCCCCCTCGTGTGGCTCGCTATTGAATCTAACTCTGTCAAACCCGTTTCTTTAACAGCCCTGGTTCATTCTCCTATTCTGTCTTCCACTTTTTCGTATCCTAAGAATGTCATTGTTAAAGCCTCCCTGAAGATATGGGTCCAGTTTAAGCGATATTTTGGCTTTCAGTCTTTCTCCCTTCACGCCCCCCTAGCATCTAACCATTCCTTCCCTCCTTCTTTGTTAGATAGTACATTCTTAACTTGGCTAAACCTTGGGATTCATACATTTAAGGATCTTTACATTGACAGTGTTTTTGCCTCATTTCAGCAGCTGTCAGCCAAATATTCACTTCCCACACATCATTTTTTTAGATACTTACAGGTCCGAGACTTTGCTCGTAAAACTTTTACCATGTTTCCTAATTTACCTGATACCTCAGCCTTGGACAATTTTTTGACCCCAATTCCAACCTTGAAGGGAGCAATCTCATATATTTATGCCCTGATCGGTGCAGTTCGCTCCAGCTCATTGATGTCACTGAAAACCCGTTGGGAGGAGGACTTAAGAGCGACAATCTCTGAAGAGGATTGGGAGGAAATTTTGGAACGTGTTCATCGGTCTTCTATATGTGCAAGACATGCCCTCATTCAACTTAAAGTGGTGCACTGTGCTCATTATACTAAAGCTGGACTGTCCAAGATCTATGATAAAGTGTCTCCAGCCTGCGATAGATGTCAACAGTCTCCTGCAGACGATATGCATATGTTTTGGCTTTGTCCCTCCCTTCATAATTATTGAACAGAAATATTCAGGACTTTGTTGGAAGTTTTAGAGGAAAACATAGAGCCATGTGCTCTTGATGCGTTTGTTTGGGGTTTGTCCATCTGCACTTTCACTTTCTAAAGACAAAAAAGATAGCTTGGCTTTTGCCACCTTTGTGGCAAGGAAACTCATTCTGACCAATTGGAAATCAAAGACCCCTCCATCGCATACACATTGGCTTAGAAAGCTTCTCTTTTTTCTTAAACTTGAAAAAATTAGACTGACCTTGAATGGCTCGGCCAACAAATTTGGGAAGATATGGGGCCCTTTTTTTAAATTTATACAAAGGACAAACTTCCCCTTTATCCCTGATTGAGGCACTGTGGGGTTTGGTGGAGAACAATCAGGATGTGCTGTTTTGAGTGGGGGTGTCGTTCTGCTAAGCAGGTTACAGTATGGTCTTCATTCTAGGTCACTTTTACACTGTATTAGTTATAATTAAAAAATGTGGCTCTTGGTCTGGTGTTTTGGTTTATTTTGTATTTATTTATTTATTTATTTTTTATTATTACTATTTTTTTGTTTGTTTTGGTTGTTGTCATGGTATCTTGTCTGTTTTCTACTTTGGGTGTGTGTACGTGTGTCGGTGGGGGTGGGGGAGTTATTGTTCCTGCACAATTGATTGTTAACTGTTTTTGTATGAGCCGTACAACAACTGCATTTCTATTTCTTGTACACACTGTTTGCTTTGGAAAAAAAAACAATAATCAAAGTTTAAAAAAAAAAAAGATCAACATAATCAATAATAAACTTTCATTATTAATAGATTATGGCCCTCCATGCAGTCGTAGATATAACCCCAGTCTTTTCTCAAACAAAGCTGGTAACCTTTTTCTTTGTGAAGAAATGTATCACCACACATCTGATCTCTTTGGTATTCAATCCATATATCAAGGGGTTGAGGATTGGCGGAAAGAGTAAAAATGAGACACCCACTGACATTCGCAGGTGTGGAGACACGTGGTTGAACCTGTGGGCGAGCACAGTGAAAGTAGAAGTAACCTGGAACACCATGTAGACTGTCAGGTGAGTGCCACAGGTGCGCAGGGCCTTGCTAATGGTGTCTGACTGCTTGTTGGTGAGGCAGGCAACAAGGATGTGGATGTAAGTGGGGACCACAATGATGAGGGAGACTCCTTGCAAGAAAGAAGAGAGGAAGAGGCCGTAGAAGTTGTTGATGCTGGTGTCACCACAAAGCAGCTTGACCAGGCTGGCATTATTACAGTACATGCCAGTGATGGCAGTCCCACAAAACTGGAAACGACTGATTAGGCAGAAGAGGGCTGAGATCAGGACCAGGTCCAACAGCCACATCACCACAACCATCTTCAGCAGGTTGCTGTGGCTCATGATGGTGCCATACCTTAATGGGCAGCAGATAGCCAGGAAGCGGTCGTACGCCATGGCAGTGAGGATGATATAAGCCCCACCCGCGTACAGGTGCACCAGCAGCCCCTGGAGGAAGCAAGCAATGGAGGAGATTGAGCGATTTTCCTGGGCGATACTACAAATGAGCTGGGGGAAGAAAGCAGTGGAACCCATCAGGTCGTTGATGGGCAGGTTGAGGAGCAACAGGTACATAGGTTTGTGCAGACTTTTGTTCAACATGATGCTGAGGATAATTACCATGTTGCCAGCCACAATGCTGCAGTAGGTCACTGTTCCTATAAAGACAGCTACGTAGGTTTTGGATGATGGTATGCCCAGAGACTCCAAGTAAAGAAACTGCGGAAGACCTGTGCCATTGGACTTCATCTCTGTGCCCTCCTTTTGAGAGAAATTTCCTCCTTGTTTCGTTTCTGGACTGTTTTCACAAAACTTTCTGTTTCATGGACAGCAAGAAAAAGACAAAAAAAAAAAGAACAATTTTGTTCCTGCATGTAAATATATACACTTGAGAAACTGACAATACCCAATTATTCTGATTCAACTACTGAAAAATAGAAATGTTGCGTAATTTACTATGGGCTATGTCTATTTGTTGTTATCCTGATAAAGTACCTAACAGAATCTATTGAAGCATTTGCATGTCGTCACCCCAGCAGTTCTCCAGTCTGAGCCTCTCTGACTGGTAGAGGTTATCATAATCTGTTTAAATCCCCCCAGTTTCTTCTGCATCACACCTTGGCAACCATTGACATCTTAACAGCCTTGTCAAGGGTTTTGTCATTTGTCCCTCAAGACAAAACCAGGGAGCACGGCTACATTCTTATCGCACTGTTGTTTTGTACGCATGCGACTGAAGCATGAAGAATCAATGACTGACATAGGTACTAAAATCTGCCAGAACTTAATGTCTTAGGTCACAGATAATTATGCGGTCAGTGACTGGGGCTGCCTAGAAACTGCATTTTACAGCAGAGCCCACCCAGCTTAAAAAAAAAAAACTGAAACATATTACTTTGTAACACTTTCCAGACTAATGGATGCAAATGACTTTGTTTCTCACTTGTTCCTGAATTTCTTCAGTCTGCAGCTTCATGTGCTTTTTTGCCCACTTCACATTCACAGAAAGTTTATATTAAAGTGATGATAAGATTCAACAAGGCTGGCAGTAATCATGCTTGAGTGTATCTGACAGTCGTGGCTGGTGGTCTTTTAAAAGTGTTAAAGGGGACTGTCATGACGTGCACGCATGAACTTTAATAATACAACCTCAAGGATTTAGCTGTAGAATCTTGTGGATATTTTAAACTGTGTTTAAAGGATTAAAAAAAAAAAAAATTTTTGCGTTCAACTTTCGTTTACTTTAAAATAATATGACAACCATACTGATTTACAAATGGCGAAGAATGAGGAGAGGATTCCACAGTTGACAATTCAGTTAAAGTTCTCCTCATTGCTAAAAAAAAAAAAAAAAATGTTTGGCTTATTTCGTTGCAAAGCAAAAATTGCAAAAGAAAATCCTGATCTCCAGCAAGTGTGAGATTACTTGCTCTGTAAAGAGAACAGGGCAGAGCAGGGATCCCTCTGTAAATGAAAAATAAATCTTTGCCATTGTGGTACTACATCAAAACTGTGAAAAAATTAAAACTCAAACCAGCTAAGTCTTGTTTGCTATAGCTATCCATCTGATAAATGAACTTAGAGGAGTGAAAAATTACAGTGGGGAGCAAAAATTTGGGCACCCCTGGTTTAAATGTCTGTTACAATTAATCTCCAAGCGATTGTTGCATTTAGTGTTCAGGTTTGCTTTCAAAGTTAAACATGACACATGTCATCACATTTTAAAGCAAGAATAATTTTTAGTTTTAACTTTTTACAGTTTCAAAATAATAAAACAAGGAAAAAGGCCTTGTGCAAAAGTTTGGGAACCCTGTCAGCAAATGCTTTGTAACTCCTCCTTGGGCAGCTATAACAGCTTGTTAACGCTTCCTGTAGCCAGCTAAGAGTCTTTCAATTCTTGTCTTTGAAATTTTTCCCCATTCTTCCTGACAGAACACCTCTAGCTCAGAAATATTCTTTGGCCTTCTTGCATGCACGGCATGTTTGAGGTCTCTCCACAGATTTTCAATAATATTTATGTCTGGAGACCGTGATGGCCATTCCGAAACCTTCATCTGTCTTTCCTGGAGGTACTTCATGGTGGATTTTGAGGTCTGCTTCGGGTCATTGTCTGTTTATGACAATAGAAATGGGTAGTTTGAAACGTTGCGAGAGTCTTTTGTAGCCCTCTCCTTGTTGCTGGAAGTGAATTATATTGATTTTGACATCCTTGGATAACTGTTTCGAGGAACCCATGGTTTTTAACACCAGACACAACAGCCACCACTGTCGGATACTTTAGAAGGCATGGAGTTACTTCAGAATATAAAGTTTAACCCTGGAATTATATTCACCTGAGTCGTTGAAGCCCTAATGAGTAAATCACCTGGGTCTGGGCCTTAGTCATCATCTTCTTGAAAGGTAACAAAAAATAATCCAAAAGGGTTCCCAAACTTTTGCACAGGGCCCTTTTTCCTTTCTTATCATTGAAAAACTCAGAAAAATTCAAATAAAAAGAAACCTTGCTCTTAAATTTGCAGAAAGGTGTCATGTTTAACTTTTTAGCATTTAGTGTTCAGGTTTGCTTTCAATCACTTGGAGATTAATTGTAACAGACATTTAAACCAGGGGTGCCCAAATTTTTGCACCCCACTGTATAAACAAAGTAGAGTTTATGAAAACCTTCCAAATCCAAAACAAAAATAACAGCTCGAAAATAGAAAACTGAATAATTTAAATGACAAAACAGCTGACATATTCTAGAGTGTAAGGATTGCAAAGGTGACACTCAATACTTGAAGATTGTCCATTGACTGTATAAAACATGGACGTAGCCTCTGTGACGTCACTCATATGTTTCTGAATATCCACTCTGAAGTTCATTTGGTCGCCATCTTGGCACTTACTTGACTCTGCCTCCCTCCCGGCTAATTCAAAAATGGGCAAAAAGGTGGACAGTTGCTGGAGCTGAGGCAGTCCAAATGAACAGGGCTGAATGGAGCCTGTTTCCTGAAACACTCCCTCCTAGCTCAAAGCTACCAAGCTAGCTACAATCTAGGCTAAGAAGCTAGCTCAGCTGATGCTACCTAATTCAATACAGCCGGTATGCTAGGTCATACCTGTCCTAATAAAAAAAATGAAGCCTGCCAAGTTGCTTGTGGTGGCAGGACAAACGCTATTTATATCCGTGAAGCGGTTGTGAGACGACCGTTGTTCGTATCTGTGAAGCAGTTTCGAGAAAAAAGCTGTACACCGCTGGGAAGTTGCAGCGGCTGGCTCTAAGGTTGTTTCATCAGCTGCACAGCCAATCTATGACCTTGATATTATTGTGATTTCTTTTTATTCCCTGAGCAGTATTTCACTGTCGTATTCATAATTCATTTGAGCATACAGTGCTATGAAAAAGTATCTACCCCCTTCCTGATTTTTTTTTTTTGTATATTTGTCACGCTTAAATGTTTCAGATCATCAAGCAAATTTTAATATTAGACAAAGATAACCCAAGTAAATACAAAATACAGTTTTTAAATGATGATTTCATTTATTGAGGGAACAAACGAGGGGACACTTCGCACCTCTATTTCTAACGACTGGTGCGTCGGACTAGGATGAACAGTTTAAAGGATTTGTCTGATGAAGGTTTAAGTACCGAAATGTCACAATAAAACTTTTGCTATTAGCAAGTCAGACAGTGTGCGTCACTCCTTTGTTTCATTTATTGAGTGAAAAAAGCTATCCAAACCTACCTGGCCCCATGTGAAAAAGTAATTGCCCCCCCTTGTTAAATCATGAATTAACTGTGATTAACCACATTTTTTTAGTTCAATTTCACTAGCCACACCCAGGCCTGATTACTGCCAGCCCTGTTGAATCAAGAAGTCACTTAAATAAAACCTGTCTGACAAAGTGATCTCAAAAAGATCTCAAAAAGCAACACATCATGCCGCAAAGAAATTCTAGAACAGATGAGAATCTATTGACATCTATCAGTATGGAAAGGGTTACAAGCCGTTTCTTAGGCTTTGGGACTCCAGCGAACCATGATGATAGCCATTATCCACAAATGGAGAAAATTTGGAATAGTAGTGAGGATGGCCAACCTACCAAAACTACTCCAAGAGCGCATCGACAACTCATCCAGGAGGTCACAAAAGAACCCAGAACAACATCTAAAAAAATGCAGGCCTCATTTGCGTCAGGTAAAGTCAGTGTTCATGATTCAACAATAAAAAAGAGACTGGGCAAAATTGGCATCCATGGGAGAGTTCCAAGGTATCATCAAAAGAACATCAAACCAAAAGTCAAACATGGTGGTGATAGTGTGATTGTCTGGGGCTACTTTGCTGCTTCAGGACCTGGACGACTTGTCGTACTTGATGGAACCATGAATTCTGCTCTATACCAGAAAATCCTGAAGGAAAATGTCCGACTATCAGTTTGTGACCTCAAGCTCAAGCGTACTTGGGTTATGCAGCAGGACAATGATCCGGAAAAAAAAAGAAAAGAAATCAGGAAGGGGGCAGATACTTTTTCACAGCATTGCATATGGCTTTATGTTGTTGCTAGGAGATGAGACACATTTTTCATTGGCAATATTGGGTATAATGATATCATACCTGGTAGCTTCAGTAGCCACATATGCCAGGCTGGTAGCCGATCAGCCTTTATGGGGAGATATGATTTACGCAACATTCATTTCAGCATTTCCGACATAAGAACTCCCATCTTTTGAATAGTTGCAGGGCACCACCTCCTCATGAAATTCTGTTTACAGTTACGTGCTCTAGGATTATGACAAACAGCATTATGACATAGTGAACGTCCAAATATTTATTCAATTTTATGCTGTTTCTGTGCAAAGTTGCCCAGGGTGCATCTAAATGTGTTCAAATTAAACATATTTCCATCCTCATACCTACAAAATCTAATCAGCCTCAAGACAAAGCATAGAGGTGTTACGAACCAAGGGAAGGCATTGCTGTGTTTATTTATCAGAATTCTAAGCGTAACTTTTAGTATTGGCAATGTGTCTGATGGTGTAAAACCTCACAGCAATACCAACGACGGAAATTGCCGAAGGCAAAGGCTCAGCGCGTTCTTCTGGCTGGTGCGTTAACTTTTGGGTTGTGTGTAAATCATGATAAGAATGGATCAATTTTCTCCGTTCAAAGAACGGGGCACAAAAGCACAACGGTTACAATTAATCTGACTCCATAGTAAATTTAGAATACCAAATTTAGTTATACTCTCGTTAAATATCTGACTCCAAATTAGAATTAGAATTTATAATTTAGGGAAAACATGCATGGACCTTGGGGTGATTACACCTCGGACTCATAAGTGAAGGCCTGCGTTACTCAATATATGCCTCCGGGTTTTAGCATAATTGCCGGATCATAGTTCGGTGATAGTTTTAGAGGATGGAAGAAATCACCATGATAATAGCATCTTGGCTTAAAATTATCATGAACCCAGATTTATGTGAACCCAGGGATTCCTTAAGGCGAATCTGACAGGCACCGGCTTATAAGCCCAGGTGTGCCCTTTAATGCCAAATCCCCAGAACCGGTACTACATTAACCCTTTATATAAGTAGACCGTAATTTAAAATCCAACTTAAAACTCATCACTACCTATAAACATCAGCGAGCTAGTTTGGAATGATAAGGAATCGCCCCCTAAGTACCGGTCGTAACGTGGCTTGAAAGAATAAAAGGATTTGGAGTCACAGAGACCACGCAAGTTTTAAAAGGAATAACAATGATTTATTTGCCAGGTAGGCAAGAGCTTAAATCAACAGACCAAACATCAGTAACCACGAATTTAGACAAATATAAAAGTCATACCTGGCGAAAGCTACACACACAGAGTTGTGTAAGGCCGAAATCAGATATACGATCTGCCATGACTATAGAGGCTACACACGGCATAGAGATGCGCATGTGGGAAGTCGGCTGCGATCTTCCCAGAATGGATTGTCTCTCTTTGCTTTAAGCCAAATCACATCTTTGATCCAGGCGGCATGGCCATAAATTACCTGGAAGGGCGGTCGAATCTGGTTTTTGGGTTTCCACCATTGGAGGATGCACTAAAACAATTTAGCAGAGAGAGAAGAACACAATGATTACCCTTGAGGATTAAGACCAATTTCCAGGAGTTTCCAAAAGGGAATGAACCATAATTTCAATGTGAATGAAATATACTCCATTCAACTCCTTGGATTCTCCTGTGAACAACAATATCAAACATGACATGAATATATACTAATATGATGCAGTTGTCGTGAACAGCTCTTAAACTGGATTATGGTATAAGCCAATTTTGGTTGTGAGCACATAAGTATTGCATAGTAATATATGGAATATATGAGAAAGGTTTGTCATTACTATTTTGTCGGAAAATGTAAGCAGATGAGTTGAGGCCCAGTTTTATGAAACACAAAGCCGGGGGAGAAAAAGATTGTTCACGGGGGGGGTGTGTGTGACTGTGATAGTCACCCCCCTCGCATCGCCAGAGACCTGCTTATTGTTCCCTGTCGTCATCAAGCCCCCCATCCCTCACAGACGCAACCCCACACACTTCACTTCCTTCGACACCTTTTGCCCTGTCCCAGCTGGATTTCCCGTCTTACAATGGTGAAGGAAAAGGGGCCCAGCAGAAATATTTGCCCAAGGGTTCATGAAAAACTTGCGATGCCAGAGTTTATGCCCCAGCAGATGACAGTTTATTAAAGACAGTGTAATAACAGGTGGAATGTTTTGAAAAGGATATTTTTATACCATATTTGAACATAACATATGGATGACTAATTGTGTTATTTTGTTATTCTTATTAGAAAGATAAGATTATATAGCTATGTTTTGTAAAAGCACAGAGTTCAAAGACAAACCTGGAAGGGAGGGAACAAATTTATAAGATAGCATGTAAAATCTGTTTTTTTTAACAACCCCAATTCTGAAATAGTTGGGACGAAGCGTAAATTGTGAATAAAATCAAAATGCAATGACTTTAAGATCACGAGCCAATATGTTATTTACAATAGAACATAGATAACATTATAAATGTTGAAACTGAGACATTTTACATTTTTATCCACAAAATGAGCTTATTTCAAATTTTATGGCTGCAACAGGTCTCAAAAAAGTTGGGACACAGGCAAAAAAGGGCTGAAGAAGCAATTAATATATGAGAGAATCAGCTGAAAGAACATTTTGCAAGTAAATAAGTTAACTGGCATCAGGTGTGTAACATGATTGGCTATAAAAGGGATGTCTTAGAGAGGCTGAGTCTCTCAGAAGTAAAGATGGCCAGAGGCTCTTCAACCTGTGAAGACTTGCGTAAAAAAATAGTGGAATACTTTAAAAACAATGTTCCTCAACCTCAAATTGCAAAGGTTTTGAAGGTCTTATCATTGACAGTGCATAACATCATCAAAAAATTGAGAGAAACTGGAAAAATCTCTGCGTAAAGGACAAGGCCGAAGACCTTTACTGGATGCCTGTGATCTTCGGGCCCTCAGACGCCACTGCATCACTCACCGGCATGATTCTGTCATTGACATTACCAAAATGGGCCCAGGAATACTTCAAGAAACCACTGTCTGTAAACACAGTCCACCGTGCCATCCACAGATGCCACCTAAAACTCTATCTTGCTCATTTAAAATGGACTGTAGCAAAGTGTCCTGTGGTCAGACGAGTCCAAATTTGACATTCTTGTTGGAAATCATGGGCGCCGTGTCCTTCGGGCTAAAGAGGAGAAAGACCACCCCTCCTGTTATCAGCGTTCAGTTCAAAAGCCAGCATTTTTAGTGCAACATATGGTCACCTCCAGACGACATCTATTTCAGGGAACGCCTTGTGTATTTCAGCAGGACAATGCAAAACCACATCGCGGACACATCACGTCCGGTTGCCTGTCAGCGGTCTGGTTTTGCTGCTGCCCGCGCTTTTAGTCTACTTTTATTACTTTATCGTTATTTTCGCGTTTTATTTATCTTTTGTTTTATTGTTTACTTTTATTATTATTTTAGTGTTTTATCGTTTTGACATTTTATTATTTTAACTTTTATTTATTTATTTTTTTACTTGTTTTATCATTTTATTTATTTTATCAGTTTTTATTATTTTATTATTATTTAAGTTTTATTTATAGCATCGCCTGGCTGGTTACTGTAAAGCCCAGCAGGCTTAAAAAAAATAAATAAAAAATATGGCTCCACTCAGCTCCCCGCCGGGTTGTGTGAGCTACGTTCGCCTCTCGCAAAAAATTGCAGAGCTGGAGGGAAGAATTTCAATCCTTTACCAGATTAAGGAAGATGAGCAGCTCATCGACTCCCTGGTTGCTCCAGCTCTCACTGCTGCAAGTGTCACCACCACGGCTGAACGCGACTCCCTGGCTTTCCCCACTGAAGCCGCACCGACCCGAGCGGAGGATCCCTGGATCCAACTGGGAGTGAGACCCAGGGCCATAGTCAGCTCCACACCCAACCCGGCTAAGCCCTGGGTCGGATCGCGCGGCGGGAGGCGTTCGTCTCGTGTGCTGCCTGTCTGGGACCTGCAGCTGGAGAACAAGTTTTCCGTGCTGGTTGAGGAGGAAGCGACACCCCCCTCCTCCCCTGTAAGTCCTGCTGCTCCGAGGCCGCTGGCGGTGTCCAGAGAGGCAATTAGCCCCCGCAAGTCCGGCCTTGTTGATGCGGTGCTGAGGAGGCCTTCGCCCAGCCCTGAAGTAGAGGTCCTGAGAGGGCGTTTGCTTAGCCCTGATGCCGCTGCCTTGCCGCAGCATCCGCCAGCACGGTCACTCGACCCGGGCTTGCCACCGCCTCGTCCTCTCTTCTCCCCGACTACTTTACTGGTGGGAGACTCCATAATCCGGAACGTTCGCTACTTTAATGTAGCGACCCGCTGCTTCCCAGGAGCAACAGTTAAGGATATCCTGGGTAAGTTACCTGGGCTACTCTCCTCACTCCCGTCCACTGTCAAGCGGTTAATAGTTCATGTTGGGACTAATGATACTAACCAGAGGGAGTCGGAGCATACAAAAAATGATTTTAACCTCCTTCTTAACTTTTTAAAAAACTGTGGAAAATCAGTTTTTATTTTTGGTCCTATCCCTACATTCCAGCGCGGCAGTGGCCGTTTCAGCAGACTGCTTAGCATGCACACTTGGCTTCAGTATGCTACCAGGACTCATGGCTTTGGTTTTATCGACAATTTTAACCTGTTTTGGAACCGTGCACCCTTTTTTAAAACGGACGGGTTACATCCCAGCAAATGGGGCAGCCAAATGCTATCGGCCAACATTCACTATACTGTGCTGTGCTTCCCACGGGACTGACTGTTTACTTCCTGTACACACTGGCCGGAATTTCCTTCCTCTTCTTCCGTTGTGGTTCAGTATCAGCCTGCGGTTTCCCACAAGAGCTCCCCCCAACGTCCAACCGCCGTCTCATTTTCTAATGGACTTGGTCCCTCTGTTGACTTTTTAAACATCCTGGTCAGATGTAGTGAGGGTGTAAAATTTTCTGGGGCGACAAGCACTTTTGCGCACCCAATCGCAAAAATTATTTCCACGCGCCTGCCAAGGCAGAAATTTAGACCAAGTGGTGTCTCTGTACCAAACCTTACACAAATCAATATTCAGACCCCTGGTATTATTTTAACGGTCCCTCCTGTAGTTTTAACACCTGTAGTTTTTCAGTCCCGTAAGAGTGGGTTGGGTCTACTGTGTCTCAATGTAAGGAGTCTATTATCAAAAATGTATTGTGTTAGGGCTGGTTCTGCAAAATAATCCTGATGTATTTCTTGTCACTGAATCTTGGTTGAATGATTCTGTGTCAGACCATGATATAGCAATGGTTGGTTATAATGTTTTTAGGTGTGACAGGATTAAGAGAGGGGGAGGGGTATTGATGTTTGTAAAATCCTCTCTCACTGTGAATGTTTTATTATCCTCCTCTATTCCAGAGCAGTTTGAGTGTCTAATTATCAAAATAGGTTTGGGTTATGCAAGTTTTACACTAGCAGGTGTGTATAAGCCCACCAAGCGCTCTTTTTCATCTTCCATAATCAATCTCTCTAATATCTTGTCCACTTATGCTCACACTGAATTATTGGTTGCTGGTGATCTCAATATAGATTGGTTATCACCGTCCTCAAACCATTTTAAAGAGGTCTGCAACGGCCTGACTCTCACGCAACTCATTTCGGAGCCTACACGACCTAATTTTAAAGATGTATCCCAATCAACTTTGATTGATCTGATTTTAACTAATAGACTGCACAAGTATGCCCTGAGTGGCGTCTTTCCTTTGGATTTTAGTGATAATTGCCCTGTAGCATGTATTAGAGACATGAAAGTTACAAAGTCTCCTCCATGTTTTATAACTAAAAGAAATTTTAAACATTTCTGTGAACAGGCCTTCCTGCACGATATTTTTTGGAGTGATTTAAGCTCTGCGGGTTTTATTCCAGACCCTGACCTAGCATTGGCTCACTTTATTACCGTGTTTAATCGTGCTGTGGATAAGCATGCTCCGGTGAAGAGACTTTAGGGTTAAGAATAGGAGAAACCCTTGGTTTTCGAATGCCTTATCCACTGAACTATGCGTCAGGGATGAAGCATGGGGTAAAGCTAGGGAAACCCAGGCACTCTCTGACTGGCAAGTTTTTAGAAAATTAAGAAATAATTGCTGCTCATTGATTAAAAAGGCAAAATCTGATTATTTTATTTCGTCACCGGCCAAAAGTCAGGGTAATCCTACAAAATTTTGGAAAATTGTGAAGTCCCTGAATTGTTATCTGTCTTCATCTATACCACACTCTATCCACACTGATTCTGGTCCTATTTTATAGCAGCCGGAAACCTTTTTGAAAATTTAATTAATCAGCCCTCTACAGGGGATATGTCTGACCTCAGCTCTAGTTCATTCACAAATTCTCCAAAACCTAGAGTATTGTTTTCATTTAGGGAATTTAAAGTGAATGAGGTCCTACAAGAACTGAAACGAATTGATGTAAATAATTCCACTGGAGAGGATCATCTAGTTCTGAGTCTTTTGCGTTTAGCAGCCCCAATGATTGCGCATTCAATAACCAATATTTTTAACTTGTCAGTATCGACAGGGACTATTCTCAGTGTATGGAAAGCTGCTCATGTTATTCCATTATTTAAGGGTGGTGATCCCTGTTCAGTGAACAGCTACCGACCTATCTCAAAATTGCCTTGCCTGGCTAAGATTTTAGAATCACTCATTAAGCAACAACTGTGCAGCTTTTTAACTTTCAACAACATTTTAACTTCACAACAATCTGGCTTCAGGCCTGGTCATAGCACCATCACAGCAGCTTCAGTGGTTTTAAATGATTTGATATCAGCTGTGGATAATAAACAAAAATGTGCTGCCCTATTTATTGATTTAGCAAAAGCTTTCGATACAGTGGACCATTTTATTTTATTTAAAAAGTTGTCCTCCATTGGTCTTGATTGTGATGCTTGCTTGTGGTTCCAGGACTATCTCTCTAATAGAACACAAGCTATTATGCTTGGGGACGCGAAGTCTCCATTTTTAAAAGTGACGAAAGGTGTACCCCAAGGATCCATTCTTGGACCGATTTTATTCACAATTTACATTAATAATATTGCTTGTAATATTGCAAATTGCAAGGTTCATTTTTATGCTGATGACACTGTGTTGTACTCCTCTGCACCAACGTGTGCCCAGGCCCTTATCTACCTGCAATCGGCTTTTAATCTTATTCAACACGCTCTGGCAGATCTGAAACTTGTTTTAAATACAAATAAAACTAAGTTCGTGTTTTTTTCTGCTCGGAATGCAATTATGCCAAATGATTCTATTTTCTCGGTGTCTGGTGCTAAAATTGAGCAAGTTCAGTCTTACAAGTATTTGGGTATCTGGCTGGATTATGATTTTTCCTTTAAGACTCATGTGTCTAACTTGTCCAAGAAGATCAGAACAAAAATTGGGTTTCTTTACAGAAACAGGTCTTGTTTTTCTTTAGACATTCGGAAGAGGATTGTCCAGGCAACAATCTTACCTTTATTTGATTATGGGGATATCATTTACATGCATGCCTCTGATAGTACTTTAAGACCTCTGGACGCTATTTATCACAGCGCTCTGCGTTTTATCACTGGAGGTTGTTTCCGCACTCATCACTGTGTGTTACATAGTGCTGTTGGGTGGTTTTCCCTTTATTTTAGAAGGAAGCTCCATTGTATTGTATTTATTTATAAAGCATTGCTTGGCAAGCTTCCATCAAATCTAACTGGGCTTTTGTCCTCCAAAATCCGAAACCAGCATGTTAGATCGCAAGGGTGGATTTTGTTAGAGTCACCCAGGACGAGGACAAATTTGGGCTGTTCTGCTTTTAGCTCATTTGCACCTTATGTCTGGAATAGATGCCAAGACTCTCTGAAGCTTGACTGTCTCATTCCCTTTGATTCCTTCAAAAATCGACTGTGGGAGATGTTACTTGAGGAGGCCAGATGTACTTGCCTTTAGTTTTAACCTTGAACTTGTTCTCTGTCCTTTGCACTTGAATGTTTTATTTATTTATTTATTTATTTTTTTTATTATTATTATTCTTTATTTTAACTGTATTTTTTTTTATTTGTTTTCCTTTATTCTGCAGTTGTTGTATGTAATTGTGTGAATATTACGACGCTCTGTCTGTCACACACTTTGTATTTGTTTTATTGTATTCAGGGCTCCCCTGAAAAAGAGACCTCGGTCTCAGTGGGACTTCCCTGTAATAAAGGAAAAAAAAGGAAAATAATAATACTGTAGCTATTACAACAGCATGGCTTCGTAGTAGAAGAGCCCGTGTGCTGAACTGGCCGGGCTGCAGTCCTGATCTTTCACCGATTGAGAACATTTGGCGCATAATCAAATGAAAAGTCTGCCAAAGGAGACCCAAAACTCTCCAGCAGCTGGAAGCCTGTATTAAATAAAAGTGGGATCAAATTCCAATGGCTAAACTCAAGAAACTTGTCTCCTCAATGCCCAGACGCCTCCACTCTGTGTTAAAAAGAAGAGGGGATGCTACATCACGGTGAACAGGCCCCTGTCCCAACTTTTTTGAGACCTGTAGCAGCCATCAAATTTGAAATGAGCTCATTTTGTGGATAAAATTGTAAAATTTCTCAATTTCAACATCTGCTATGTTATCTCTGTTCCATTGTGAATAAAATACTGGCTGGTGTGATTTGAAAGTCATTGCATTTTGATTTTATTCACAATTTACACTTTGTCCAAATTATTTCGGAATTGGGGTTGTAATTCTATCATTTTTGGTCACATGAAGGGTAACCATTAGGTGACAGGATTTGTTGTGAATTGTAACGTTTTGTCCGGAGTGCAGAGTGCAGTTGCACGGAGGACAGGAAGTAGAGGACTGAATGTGCAGAGGTGGGTTTGGTTGGTTTATTATGCCCAACTGTAATGCTGCGGGCAAAGAGTTTCAGACAAAAAAAAAGGAACAGAGGCTCCGAACAAGCTGCTTACCATTGGCAATACTAGAACTGGAAAGCACTGAAGTACTATGTATTACACAAAACAAAAAGGGAACGATGTTCCTTTAAAAATAAATAAAGTGCTGCGTTTAACAGCACGTGGCTTAGAGTTTAGAACGCAAAATGGTAAACGCAATACAAATTGCAAGCATACTGTACAGTAAGCCACATAAAATATAAAATTGCACTTCCTTAAACAGCCTCTAATTATCGTGAAAATAATCGTATTAAACCTCGTCAAGACAACTATCAACATAATCAATTATAAACTTACATTATTAATAGATTATGGTCCTCCATGCAGTCGTAGATATAACCCCAGTCTTTTATCAAACAAAGCCGGTAACCTTTTTCTTTGAGAAGAAATGTATCACCACACATCTGATCTCTTTGGTATTCAATCCATATATCAAGGGGTTGAGGATGGGCGGAAAGAGTAAAAATGAGACACCCACAGACCTTCGCAGGTATGGAGACACGTGGTTGAACCTGTGGGCGAGCACAGTGAAAATAGTGGTAACCTGCAACACCATGTAGACTGTCAGGTGAGTGCCACAGGTGCGCAGGGCCTTGCTAATGGTGTCTGACTGCTTGTTGGTGAGGCAGGCAACCAGGATGTGGATGTAAGTGAGGACCACAATGATGAGGGAGACTCCTTGCAAGAAAGAAGAGAGGAAGAGGCCGTAGAAGTTGTTGATGCTGGTGTCACCACAAAGCAGCTTGACCAGGCTGGCATTATTACAGTACATGCCAGTGATGGCAGTCCCACAAAACTGGAAACGACTGATTAGGCAGAAGAGGGCTGAGATCAGGACCAGGTCCAACAGCCACATCACCACAACCATCTTCAGCAGGTTGTTGTGGCTCATAATGGTGCCATACCTTAATGGACAGCAGATAGCCAGGAAGCGGTCGTACGCCATGGCAGTGAGGATGATATAAGCCCCACCCGCGTACAGGTGCACCAGCAGCCCCTGGAGGAAGCAAGCAATGGAGGAGATTGAGCGATTTTCCTGGGTGATACTACAAATGAACTGGGGAAAGAAAGCAGTGGAACCCATCAGGTCGTTGATGGGCAGGTTGAGGAGCAACAGGTACATAGGTTTGTGCAGACTTTTGTTCAACATGATGCTGAGGATAATTACCATGTTGCCAGCCACAATGCTGCAGTAGGTCACTGTTCCTATAAAGACAGCTACGTAGGTTTTGGATGATGGTATGCCCAGAGACTCCAAGTAAAAAAACTGCGGAAGACCCGTGCCATTGGACTCCATCTCTGTGCCCTCCTTTTGAGAGAAATTTCCTCTTTGTTTCGTTTCTGGACTTTTCGTTTCACAAAACTTTCTCTTTCATGGACAGCAAGAAAAAGACAAAAAAAAAAGAACAATTTTGTTCCTGCATGTAAATATATACACTTGAGAAACTGACAATACCTAAGTATTCTGATTCAACTACTGAAAAATAAAAATGTTGTGTAATTTACTATGGGCTATGTCTATTTGTTGCTATCCTGATAAAGTACCTAACTAAATCTATTGAAGCATTTGCATGTCGTCACCCCAGCAGTTCTCCAGTCTGAGCCTCTCTGACTGGTAGAGGTTATCATAATCTGTTTAAATCCCCCCAGTTTCTTCTGCGTCACACCTTGGCAACCATTGACATCTTAACAGCCTTGTCAAGGGTCATTTGTCCCTCAAGACAAAACCAGAGAGCACGGCTACATTCTTATCGCACTGTTGTGTTGTTACGCATGCGACTGAAGCATGAAGAATCAATGACTGACATAGGTACTAAAATCTGCCAGAACTTAATTTCTTGGGTCACAGATAATTATGCAGTCAGTGACTGGGGCTGCCTAGAAACTGCATTTTACAGCAGAGCCCACCCAGCTTTAAAAAAAAAAAACTGAAACATATTACTTTGTAACACTTTCCAGACTAATGGATGCAAATGACTTTGTTTCTCACTTGTTCCTGAATTTCTTCAGTTTGCAGCTTCATGTGCTTTTTTGCCCACTTCACATTCACAGAAAGGTTATATTAAAGTGATGATAAGATTCAACAAGGCTGGCAGTAATCATGCTTGAGTGTATCTGAGAGTCGTGGCTGGTGGTCTTTTAAAAGTGTTAAAGGGGATTGTCATGACGTGCATGCATGAACTTTAATAATACAACCTCAAGGATTTAGCTGTAGAATCTTGTGGATATTTTAAACTGTGTTTGAAAGGATTTTAAAAAAAAATAAAATTTTCGCGTTCAACTTTCGTTTACTTTAAAATAATATGACAACCATACTGATTTACAAATGGCGAAGAATGAGGAGAGGATTCCACAGTTGACAATTCAGTTAAAGTTCTCCTCATTGCTAAAAAAAAATGTTTGGCTTATTTCGTTGCAAAGCAGAAATTGCAAATGAAAATCCTGATCTCCAGCAAGTGTGAGATTACTTGCTCTGTAAAGAGAACAGGGCAGAGCAGGGATCCCTCTGTAAATGAAAAATAAATCTTTGCCATTGTGGTAATACATCAAAACTGAAAAAATTAAAACTCAAACCAGCTAAGTCTTGTTTGGATAGCTCTCCATCTGATAAATGAACTTAGAGGAGTGAAAAATTACAGTGGGGAGCAAATATTTGGACACCCCTGGTTTAAATGTCTGTTACAATTAATCTCCAAGTGATTGTAGCATTTAGTGTTCAGGTTTGCTTTCAAAGTTAAACATGACACATGTCATCACATTTTAAAGCAAGAATAATTTTTAGTTTTAACTTTTTACAATTTCAAAATAATAAAACAAGGAAAAAGGCCTTGTGCAAAAGTTTGGGAACCCTGTCAGCAAATGCTTTGTAACTCCTCCTTGGGCAGCTATAACAGCTTGCAAACGCTTCCTGTTGCCAGCTAAGAGTCTTTCAATTCTTGTCTTTGAAATTTTTCCCCATTCTTCCTGACAGAACACTTCTGGCTCAGAAATATTCTTTGGCCTTCTTGCATGCACGGCATGTTTGAGGTCTCTCCACAGATTTTCAATAATATTCAAGTCTGGAGACCGTGATGGCCATTCCGAAACCTTCATCCGTTTTTCCTGGAGGTACTTCATGGTGGATTTTGAGGTATGCTTCCGGTCATTGTCTTGCTGGAATACCCAACGTCTCTTTGACTTCAATTTCTGGACTGAGCTTTGAACATTAGCCTCTAGAATGTCTTGATATTTGGTGGAATCAATCCTTCGTTCCACCTGCACAATATTGCCTGTGCCTCCAGCTGCTGCACAACCCCAAAGCATAATGGATCCACCTCCATGCTAAACAGTTGGCAACGTGTTCTTCCCTACAAATGCTTCACCCTTTCTTTGCCAAATATACCTTCTTTGGTTGTGACTAAAAAGTTCAATTTTGGTTTTGTCAGTCCAAAGCACACTGTTCCAGTTGGCTTGAGGTATCTCAAGGTTCTCTTTTGCATACTTCAGACGCTTAATTTTGTGTTGCAGTCGTAGGAAAGGCTTCTTTCTTGCAACTCTGCCATGTAGGTCTTTGTTGTTTAAGTATTGCTATATTGTTATCCTGTGAACAACAAGACCTGTGTCTGCTACTCTTTTTTGCAGCTCTTTTGCAGTGATGTGTGGGTTCTTCTGAGCAATTCTCACCGGATCTTGGGCCATTCTATCTGAAATTTTTTTTGGTCTTCCAGATCTGGCCTTGACTTCAATTGTTCCATTTATTTTCCATTTTCTTACGATGTTTCTGACAATAGAAATGGGTAGTTTAAAAGGTTGCCAGAGTCTTTTGTAGCCCTCTCCTTGTTGCTGGAAGTGAATTATTTTGATTTTGACATCCTCGGACAACTGTTTAGAGGAACCCATGGTTTTTAACACCAGACCCAACAGCCACCACTGTCGGAGACTTTAGAAGGCATGGAGTTACTTCAGAATATATAGTTTAACCCTGGAATTATATTCACCTGAGTCATTGAAGCCCTAATGAGTAAATCACCTGGATCTGGGCCTTAGTCATCATCTTCTTAAAAGGTAACAAAAAATAATCCAAAAGGGTTCCCAAACTTTTGCACAGGGCCCTTTTTCCTTTCTTATCATTGAAAAACTCAGAAAAATTCAAATAAAAAGAAACCTTGCTCTTAAATTTGCAGAAAGGTGTCATGTTTAACTTTGTAGCATTTAGTGTTCAGATTTGCTTTCAATCACTTGGAAATTAATTGTAACAGACATTTAAACCAGGGGTGCCCAAATTTTTTGCACCCCACTGTATAAACAAAGTGGAGTTCATGAAAACCTTCCAAATCCAAAACAAAAATAACAGCTCGAAAATAGAAAACTGAATAATTTAAATGACAAAACAGCTGACATATTCTAGAGCGTAAGGATTGCAAAGATGATACTCAATACTTGAAGATTGTCCATTGACTGTATAAAATATGGACGTAGCCTCTGTGACGTCACTCATAAGTTTCTGAATATCCACTCTGAAGTTCATTTGGTCGCCATCTTGGCACTTACTTGACTCCGCCTCCCTCCCGGCTAATTCAAAAATGGGCAAAAAGGTGGACAGTTGCTGGAGCTGAGGCAGTCCAAATGAGCGGGGCTGAATGGAGCCTGTTTCCTGAAACACGCCCTCCTAGCTCAAAACTACCAAGCTAGCTACAATCTAGGCTAAGAAGCTAGCTCAGCTCGATACTTCCTAACTCAAGACGGCCGGGATGCTAGGTCATACCTGTCCTAATAAAAAAATGAAGCCTGCCAAGTTGCTTGTGGTGGCGGGACAAACGCTATTTATATCCGTGAAGCGGTTGTGAGACGAACGTTGTTCGTATCCGTGAAGCAGTTTCGAGAAAAAAGCTGTACACCGCTTGGAAGTTGCAGCGGCTGGCTCCAAGGTTGTTTCATCAGCTGCCCAGCTAATCTATGACCTTGATATTATTGAAATTTCTTTTTATTCCCTTAGCAGTATTTCACTGTCGTATTCATATTAATCTGAGCATACAGTGCTGTGAAAAAGTATCTACCCCCTTCCTGATTTCTGTTTTTTTTTTTTTTTTTTTTTGTCACGCTTAAATGTTTCAGATCATCAGACAAATTTTAATATTAGACAGAGATAACCCAAGTAAATACAAAATGCGCTGCCGGATAGCTCACTCGGTTAAGGCACTGCGTTGCAGTGCAGAAGTGACTATCATGTCGCAGGTTCGAGCCCCGGTCGTACCAACCGGCAGTGGTCGGCAGCTTTTTCAGAGTAGCGCACAATTGGCCATCGAGCTACAGGGTTTCAAATTTGGAAGGGACTGCCGGGCAAAGGAAATAAATAAATAGCTTTGTTTGTTGCTCAAGCGCCTCCTGTTGGCCAGACGGGCGCTCGTCAGGAAGATTCTAAGTCTGTTCATGTCCGGGTATCCTCCGCCCTCGTTCTGAACTTGCGAAGATTCAACCAATGAGTGTATAAGAAGCAGTGGCTGACAGGCACGTGCTTCGGAGGAGAGCCGTGAACTGTCTTCACTCTCCTGAGTTGGCAGCAAGGGGTCGCATACGAGCAAGCCTTGTACATAGTTCACCAATTGGGCATTCCAGATTTGGGTGGGATTGGAGATGCCAAATTTTTTAAAAAAAAAAAAAAAAAAAAAAAAAATACAAAATCCAGTTTTTAAATGATGATTTCATTTATTGAGGGAACAAACGAGGGGACATTTCGCACCTCTATTTCTAACAACAGGTGCGTCAGACTAGGATGAACAGTTCAAAGGATTTGTCTGATGAAGGTTTAAGTACCGAAACGTCACAATAAAACTTTTGCTTTTAGCAAGTCAGACAGTGTGCGGCACTCCTTTGTTTCATTTATTGAGTGAAAAAAGCTATCCAAACCTACCTGGCCCCATGTGAAAAAGTAATTGCCCCCCCTTGTTAAATCATGAATTAACTGTGATTAACCACATTTTTTTAGTTCAATTTCACTAGCCACACCCAGGCCTGATTACTGCCAGCCCTGTTGAATCAAGAAGTCACTTAAATAAAACCTGTCTGACAACGTGAAGTAGGCTAAAAGATCTCAAAAAGCAACACATCATGCCACAAAGAAATTCAAGAACAGATGAGAATCTATTGACATCTATCAGTATGGAAAGGGTTACAAGCCGTTTCTTAGGCTTTGGGACTCCAGCGAACCATGATGATAGCCATTATCCACAAATGGAGAAAATTTGGAATAGTAGTGAGGATGGCCAACCTACCAAAACTACTCCAAGAGCGCATCGACAACTCATCCAGGAGGTCACAAAAGAACCCAGAACAACATCTAAAAAAATGCAGGCCTCATTTTCGTCAGGTAAAGTCAGTGTTCATGATTCAACAATAAGTAAGAGACTGGGCAAAATTAGCATCCATGGGAGAGTTCCAAGGCGAAAACCATTGCTGACAAAAAAAAGAACACAAACTCGTCTCACATTTGCCAAAAAACATCTTGATGATCCCCAAAACTTTTGGGAAAATATTCTTTGGACTGACAAGACAAAAGTTGAACATTTTGGAAGCCGTGTGTCCCATTACATCTGGCGTAAAACTAACACAGCATATCATAAAAAGAACATCAAACCAAAAGTCATACATGGTGGTGGTAGTGCGATAGTCTGGGGCTGCTTTGCTGCTTCAGGACCTGGACGACTTGCCGTACTTGATGGAACCATGAATTCTGCTCTCTACCAGAAAATCCTGAAGGAAAATGTCCGACTATCAGTTTGTGACCTCAAGCTCAAGCGTACTTGGGTTATGCAGCAGGACAATGATCCGAGAAAAAAAAAAAAAAAAAAAATCAGGAAGGGGGCAGATACCTTTTCATAGCATTGTATGTGGCTTTATGTTGTTGCTAGGAGATGAGACACATTTTTCATAGGCAATATTGGGTATAATGATATCATACCTGGTAGCTTCAGTAGCCACATATGCCAGGCCGGTAGCCGATCAGCCTTTATGGGGAGATATGATTTACACAACATTCATTTCAGCATTTCCGACATAAGAACTCCCATCTTTTGAATAGTTGCAGGGCACCACCTCCTCATGAAAATTCTGTTTACAGTTACGTGCTCTAGGATTATGACAAACAGCATTATGACATAGTGAACGTCCAAATATTTATTCAATTTTATGCTGTTTCTGTGCAAAGTTGCCCAGGGTGCATCTAAATGTGTTCAAATTAAACATATGTCCATCCTCATACCTACAAAATCTAATCAGCTTCAAGACAAAGCATAGAGGTGTTACAAACCAAGGGAAGGCATTGCTGTGTTTATTTATCAGAATTCTAAGCGTAACTTTTAGTATTGGCAATGTGTCTGATGGTGTAAAACCTCACAGCAATACCAACGACGGAAATTGCCAAAGGCGAAGGCTCAGCGCGTTCTTCTGGCTGGTGCATTAACTTTTGGGTTGTGTGTAAATCATAATAAGAATGGATCAATTTTCTCCGTTCGAAGAACGGGACACAAAAGCACAACGGTTACAATTAATCTGACTCCATAGTAAATTTAGAATACCAAATTTAGTTATACTCTCGTTAAATATCTGACTCCAAATTAGAATTAGAATTTATAATTTAGGGAAAACATGCATGGACCTTGGGGTGATTATACCTCGGACTCATAAGTGAAGGCCTGCATTACTCAATATATGCCCCCGGGTTTTAGCATAATTACCGGATCTTAGTTCGGTGATAGTTTTAGAGGATGGAAGAAATCACCATGATAATAGCATCTTGGCTTAAAATTATCATGAACCCAGATTTATGTGAACCCAGGGATTCCTTAAGGCGAATCTGACAGGCACCGGCTTATAAGCCCAGGTGTGCCCTTTAATGCCAAATCCCCAGAACCGGTACTACATAAACCCTTTATATAAGTAGACCGTAATTTACAATCCAACTTAAAACTCATCACTACCTATAAACATCAGCTAGCTAGTTTGGAATGATAAGGAATCGCCCCCTAAGTACCGGTCGTAACGTGGCTAGAAAGAATAAAAGGATTTGGAGTCACAGAGACCATGCAAGTTTTAAGGAATAACAATGATTTATTCGCCAGGTAGGCAAGAGCTTAAATCAACAGACCAAACGTCAGTAACCACGAATTTAGACAAATATAAAAGTCATACCTGGCGAAAGCTACACACACACAGAGTTGTGTGAGGGTGAGATCAGATAGATGATCTGCCATAACTATAGAGGCTACACACGGCATAGAGATGTGCATGTGGGAAGTCGGCTGCGATCTTCCCAGAATGGATTGTCTCTCTTTGCTTTAAACCAAATCACATCATTGATCCAGGCGGCATGGCCATAAATTACCTGCAAGGGGGGTCGAATCTGGTTTTTGGGTTTCCACCATTGGAGGATGTAATAAAACAATTTAGCAGAGAGAGAAGAACAGAATGATTACCCGAGAGGATTATGACCAATTTTCAGGAGTTTCCAAAAGGGAATGAACCATAATTTCAATGGGAATGAAATATACTCCATTCAACTCCTTGGATTCTCCTGTGAACAACAATACCAAACATGAAATTAATATACACTGCCCTCCATAATTATTGGCACCCCTGGTTAAGATGTGTTCTTTCGCTTCTAATAAATTCAGTTTTTTTCTAAATAATATAGGACCACAATGAAAAAAAGAGGAAAATCCAACCTTTAATTCAAGTGCATTTATTCAGTGGGAAAAAAATCCCACATTAAGAAATAATTCTTTTACATCAAATCATGTGTGCCACAGTTATTAGCACCCCTGATGTTAATGCTTTGTACAACCCCCTTTTGCCAACAAAACAGCACCTAATCTTCTCCTATAATGTTTCACAAGATGGGAGAATACAGAAAGAGGGATCTTCGACCATTCCTCTTTGCACAATGTCTCTAAATCATCCAGCGACCTGGGTCCTCTCCTCTGCACTCTCCTCTTCAGCTCACTCCACAGGTTTTCAATGGGGTTGAGGTCTGGGGACTGAGATGGCCATGGGAGGAGCTTGATTCTGTGTATGGTGAACCATTTCTGTGTAGATTTTGCCACATGTTTAGGGTCATTATCTTGCTGAAAGACCCAGTGACGACCCATCTTCAGCTTTCGGGCAGAGGCCACCAGATTTTGATTTAAAATGTCCTGGTATTTCAAAGCATTCATGATGCCATGTACCCTAACAAGGTTCCCAGGGCCTCTGGAAGAGAAACAGGTCCACAGCATCACTGATCCTCCCCCATACTTCACAGTGGGCATGAGGTGCTTTTCTGCATACTCATCTTTTGTGTTCCGCCAGACCCACTAAGAGTGTTTGTTGCCAAAAAGCTCTATCTTGGTCTCATCTGACCAAAGCACATGGTCCCAGTTGAAGTCCCAGTACTGCTTAGCGAACTCCAGATGTTGCGTTTATGATTGTGAGTGAGAAAAGGTTTTTTCCATGCATGCCTCCCAAACAGCTTGTTGGCATGTAGATAGCGCCTGATGGTTGTTTTGGAGACTTTGTGACCCCAAGATGCTACCATTTGTTGCAATTCTTTAACAATGAGTTTTGGAGAACTTTTTATTTCTCTTACCATCCTCCTCACTGTGCGTGGTGGCAAAATAACCTTGCGTCCTCGTCCAGGCTTGTTTACCGCTGTTCCAGTTGTTTTAAACTTCTTAATGATTCCTCTGATAGTAGATATGGGCAGGTGCAGGCGAGTGGCTATTTTCTTGTAGCCATTGCCTGACTTGTGAAGGTCGACACATATCTGCCTTACTTGAATGGTGTGTTCCTTTGTCTTTCCCATGTTGAAGAGTGGATAAGAGAAATGGCCTCTGTGTCACGTCATATTTATACTCCAGGGAAACAGGAAGTGATGAATTACTAATTAAATGTTCCTAGATACTCTGATCAACTTTGTAAACTACTGTAGAAATGACAGAAATACTTCAATTACATTTATTTCCAAGGAATTGTTAGGGGTGCCAATAATTGTGGAACAGGTGATTTTATGAAAAATAATTATTTCTTAGGGATTTTTTTTTCCCTTAAAATTCACTTGAGTTGAAGGTTACATTTTTCTACAATTTTCAGGGTGAGAGTATGCTTCTGCAATAAAAATTTAATTTATTTTAAGGCTTTTAACACATCTTAACCAGGAGTGCCAATAATTATGGAAGGCACTGTATACTAATATGATGCAGTTGTCATGAACAGCTCTTAAACTGGATTATGGTATAAGCCAATTTTGGTTATGAGAACATAAGTATTGCATAGTAACATATGGAATATATGAGAAAGGTTTGTCATTACTATATTGTCGGAAAATGTAAGCAGATGAGTTGAGGCCCAGTTTTATGAAACACAAAGCCAGGGAAGAAAAAGATTGTTCACCGGGGGGGGGTGACTGTGATAGTCACCCCCCTCGCATCGCCAGAGACCTGCTTTTTGTTCCCTGTCGTCATCAAGCCCCCCATCCCTCACAGACGCAACCCCAAACACTTCACTTCCTTCGACACCTTTTGCCGTGTCCCAGCTGGATTTCCCGTCTTACAATGGTGAAGGAAAAGGGGGCCAGCAGAAATATTTGCCCAAGCGTTCATGAAAAACTTGCAATGCCAGAGTTTATGCCCCAGCAGATGACAGTTTATTAAAGACAGTGTAATAACAGGTGGAATGTTTTGAAAAGGATATTTTTATACCATATTTGAACATAACATATGGATGACTAATTGTGTTATTTTGTTATTCTTATTAGAAAGATGTAGATAGCTATGTTTTGTAAAAGCACAGAGTTCAAAGACAAACCTGGAAGGGAGGGAACAAATTTATAAAATAGCATGTAAAATCTGTTTTTTTTTACAACCCCAATTCCGAAATAGTTGGGACGAAGTGTAAATTGTGAATAAAATCAAAATGAAATGACCTAAAGATCACATGAGCCAATATGTTATTTACAATAGAACATAGATAACATTATAAATGTTGAAACTGAGACATTTTACATTTTTATCCACAAAATGAGCTTATATCAATTTTTTGGCTGCAACAGGTCTCAAAAAAGTTGGGACACAGGCAAAAAAGGGCTGAAAAAGCAATTAATGTATGAGAGAATCAGCTGAAAAAACATTTTGCAAGTAATTAAGTTAACTGGTATCAGGTGTGTAACATGATTGGCTATAAAAAGGATGTCTTAGAGAGGCTGAGTCTCTCAGAAGTAAAGATGGCCAGAGGCTCTTCAACCTGTGAAGACTTGCGTAAAAAAATGGTGGAATACTTTAAAAACAATGTTCCTCAACCTCAAATTGCAAAGGTTTTGAAGGTCTTATCATTGACAGTGCATAACATCATCAAAAGATTGAGAGAAACTGGAAAAATCTCTGTGCGTAAAGGATAAGGCCGAAGACCTTTACTGGATGCCCGTGATCTTCGGCCCTCAGACGCCACTGCATCACTCACCGGCATGATTCTGTCATTGACATTACTAAATCGGCCCAGGAATACTTCAGGAAACCACTGTCTGTAAACACAGTCCACCGTGCCATCCACAGATGCCACCTAAAACTCTATCATGCTCATTTACGAGCCAGAGTCTGTAACTATGAACCAGGGGGTAATATATCATGTTCCAGTAGGCCACTGAAGGTTTTTGTGGGTGTAGATATATCGTGCAAACTGACAAAAATTACGTTTTTTTCAGAAGAGCCCTTCGAGGTGGAAATTACAGCCCTTTTTAGGGTAAGGGTCAAAAGGGCCAAAATATGGTCAAAATCTGGACGTTTTCCTTCTAATATCTTTGTGCGCCCTCTGTAACCCTCCTTGATCTTGTGGTATATGAATGTATAAGTAGAGTTCTTCCATTTAGCGTAATAATTTTCAAGGTTTACTGAGGGCGCCGCCCATGGGTGGCGCTTCAAATCATGACTTTCTGCATTTTGGACTACATTTGAGACCCTCCCAGGGCCTGGGCCCTCATTAAACCTTGCTTATTTATGTGTATTTGGATACACTGGGACTAGTTCTTTCCAAATTTGCATAAATGGCTGTGGCTTAGTAAGGGCGCTTTTGCATAGGTGACGCTTTTTTTGGCAAGAACGCGATTTTAGGCGATTTTCATTTGGCCATATCTCAGTGCGCCCCCTATGGATTTCAGTGAAACTTGTTTTATTATGTTTGTCTATATCTCTGCTATTCATGATAAAAATTTCACGAAGGCTTTTTGCCTCATTAACCCTTTACATGCCAGAGTTTGACGTATGTCGCAATCAAGCACCACCTCCAAAAAATGCCCATTTTTGTTTTAGTCCCCACCAACCAGTGGGGAGAATTATTTGAGTGTTTTCAAAGCATTGAGGCAAGAGAACTTATTCAAAAAAAGCAACAATTTATTAAAATTTTAAAACTGAAAACTCAGAAAAACAACAATCAAGGCACCCATAGGTGCTGAGGACACTTAGGCCTTAATGGACGGCATCTTTCTGTTGGTGCCACCACCACAGAATAAAGACTCAATAATTCTAGAATTGTTTAGCATGGAATAAAAACTAGATAAAAATTGTACCAGTAACAAAGGCTTTTGCATTAGTATTCCTGAAATAGTCTGAAATAAATGACTGCCTGTCATTCTAACTAAGGGACACACTCCTCAAGAGGTTCTCAGGACAGCAACTGAATTGCACATAGTTCACAACTGACTAAAACGTTTGGACAGATTTGTCCAGAAAATCTCACAACGTAGTTCAAAACTAACTGAAGGGCATCCTTGTCCAGAAGGTAACCATAGTACTTTTCAGAGGGGGTTGAGGACCTTGTCTTTACATTCTGCATTGCTGCATGCATTATGCATCCACACAGGCCACGCCCATTCAAAAATGTGATCAGAAAATATATGATCTAATATCTTGGGAGCAAAACTAATCGTTAGCACAATATCCCACAAGGTAAAGATGGAACGATGTACCGCTCGCAGGTCTTAAAATCAGAAGATGTTCATGACAAAGCAGGATTTCCCCGGCTCTATTCAGACTCTGGACATGCTATCAAAACATGTGGTCACAGCAGTGCTGCCACCTGCCATATGAGCCGCCTATTGGAGCATTGGAGAACTAACCTTTTGTCTTTCTTGATTATAAAGTGGAGTGTGATCTGGTGTGAACGTTTTAGCACAAAGAGGGTTAACGAGGCAAAAAAAAAAAAAAAGCCTTCTTGATATTTTCATCATGAATAGCAGAGATATAGAGAAACACAATAAAACAAGTTTCACTGAAACCCATAGGGGGCGCACTGAGACATGGCCAAATGAAAATCGTCTAAAATCGCGTTCTTGCCATAACAAGTGCCACCTATGCAAAAGCGCCCTTACTAAGCCACTGCCATTCATGCAAATTTGGAAAGAACTAGTCCCAATGTATCCAAATACACATAAATAAGCAAGGTTCAATGAGGGCGCAGGCCCTGGGAGGGTCTCAAATGTCGTCCGAAATGCAGAAAGTCATGATTTGAAGCGCCGCCTATAGGCGGCGCCCTCAGTAAACCTTGAAAATTATAATGTTAAATGGAAGAACTCTACCCGTATATTCATATATCATAAGATCAAGTAGGGTCACTGAGGGCACACCAAAATATTCAAAGGTCAATGTCCAGATTTTGACGATGTCAATATTTTGGCCCGTTTCACCCCTACCCTAAAAAGGGCTGTAATTTCCGCCCCGAAGGGATCTTCAGATAAAAAAGGTAATTTTTGTCAGTTTGGACAACCCCCACAAAAAACTTCAGTGGTCCACTGGAACATGATATATCACCCCCTTCTATGAGCTGGTCCAAAGTTACAGACTCTGGCTCTTAAAATGGACTCTAGCAAAGTGTCCTGTGGTCAGACGAGTCCAAATTTGACATTCTTGTTGGAAATCATGGGCGCCGTGTCCTTCGGGCTAAAGAGGAGAAAGACCACCCCTCCTGTTATCAGCGTTCAGTTCAAAAGCCAGCATTTTTAGAGCAACATATGCTCCCCTCCAGACGACATCTATTTCAGGGAAGGCCTTGTGTATTTCAGCAGGACAATGCAAAACCACATACTGCAGGTATTACAACAGCATGGCTTCGTAGTAGAAGAGCCCGTGTGTGAACTGGCCGCCCTGCAGTCCTGCTCTTTCACCGATTGAGAAGATTTGGCGCATAATCAAATGAAAAGTCCGTCAAAGGAGACCCAAAACTCTCCAGCAGCTGGAAGCCTGTATTAAACAAGAGTGGGATAAAATTCCAACGGCTAAACTCAAGAAACTTGTCTCCTCAATGCCCAGACGCCTCCACTCTGTGTTAAAAAGAAGAGGGATGCTACATCACGTAAACAGGCCCCTGTCCCAACTTTTTTTTTTTTACCTGTAACAGCCATGAAATTTGAAATGAGCTCATTTTGTGGATAAAATTGTAAAATTTCTCAGTTTCAAAATCTGCTATGTTATCTCTGTGCTATTGTGAATAAAATACTGGCTGGTGTGATTTGAAAGTCATTGCGTTTTGATTTTATTCACAATTTTTACTTTGTCCCAATTATTTTGGAATTGGGGTCGTAATTCTATCATTTTTGGTCACATGAAGGGTAACCATTAGGTGACAGGATTTGTTGTGAATTGTAACGTTTTGTCCGGAGTGCAGAGTGCAGTTGCACGGAGGACAGGAAGTAGAGGACTGAATGTGCAGAGGTGGGTTTGGTTGGTTTATTATGCCCAACTGTAATGCTGCGGGCAAAGAGTTTCAGACAAAACAAAAGGAACAGAGGTTCCGAACAAGCTGCTTACCATAGGCAATACTAGAACTGCAAAGCACTGAAGTACTTAAATTACACAAAACAAAAAGGGAACGATGTTCCTTTAAAAATAAATAAAGTGCTGCGTTTAATAATAACGGCACTTGGCTTAGAGTTGAGAACGCAAAATAGTAAACGCAATACAAATTGCAAGCATACTGTACAGTAAGCCACATAAAATATAAAATTGCACTTCCTTAAACAGCCTCTAATTATAGTGAAAATAATAATCGTATTAAACCTCGTCAAGACAACAATCAACATAATCAATAATAAACTTTCATTATTAATAGATAATGGTCCTCCATGCAGTCGTAGCTATAACCCCAGTCTTTTATCAAACAAAGCTGGTAACCTTTTTCTTTGAGAAGAAATGTATCACCACACATCTGATCTCTTTGGTATTCAATCCATATATCAAGGGGTTGAGGATGGGTGGAAAGAGTAAAAATGAGACACCCACAGACCTTCGCAGGTATGGAGACACGTGGTTGAACCTGTGGGCGAGCACAGTGAAAATAGTGGTAACCTGGAACACCAGGTAGACTGTCAGGTGAGTGCCACAGGTGCGCAGGGCCTTGCTAATGGTGTCTGACTGCTTGTTGGTGAGGCAGGCAACCAGGATGTGGATGTAAGTGAGGACCACAACGATGAGGGAGAATCCTTGCAAGAAAGAAGAGAGGAAGAGGCCGTAGAAGTTGTTGATACTGGTGTCACCACAAAGCAGCTTGACCAGGCTGGCATTATTACAGTACATGTCAGTGATGGCAGTCCCACAAAACTGGAAACGACTGATTAGGCAGAAGAGGGCTGAGATCAGGACCAGGTCCAACAACCACATCACCACAACCATCTTCAGCAGGTTGCTGTGGCTCATAATGGTGCCATACCTTAATGGGCAGCAGATTGCCAGGAAGCGGTCGTACGCCATGGCAGTGAGGATGATGAAAGCCCCACCCGCGTACAGGTGCACCAGCAGCCCCTGGAGGAAGCAAGCAATGGAGGAGATTGAGCGATCCTCCTGGGCGATACTACAAATGAGCTGGGGGAAGAAAGCAGTGGAACCCATCAGGTCGTTGATGGGCAGGTTGAGGAGCAACAGGTACATAGGTTTGTGCAGACTTTTGTTCAACATGATGCTGAGGATAATTACCATGTTGCCAGCCACAATGCTGCAGTAGGTCACTGTTCCTATAAAGACAGCTACATA
Organism: Gymnothorax javanicus; assembly: GCA_029692085.1. Classification (NCBI taxonomy): domain Eukaryota; kingdom Metazoa; phylum Chordata; class Actinopteri; order Anguilliformes; family Muraenidae; genus Gymnothorax; species Gymnothorax javanicus. Next base: position 70,147,816 of record CM056199.1, read on the forward strand.
GGTTTTGGATGATGGTATGCCCAGAGACTCCAAGTAAAGAAACTGCGGAAGACCCGTGCCATTGGACTCCATGTTGGTGCCCTCCTTTGAGAGAAATTTGCTCTTTGTTTCGTTTCTGGACTGTTTTCACAAAACTTTCTCTTTCATGGACAGCAAGAAAAAGACAAAAGAAAAGAGAACAATTTTGTTCCTGCATGTAAATATATACACTTGAGAAACTGACAATTCCCAATAATTCTGATTCAACTACTGAAAAATAGAAATGTTGCGTAATTTACTATGGGCTATGTCTATTTGTTGCTATCCTGATAAAGTACCTAACTAAATCTTTTGAAGCATTTGCATGTCGTCACCCCAGCAGTTCTCCAGTCTGAGCCTCTCTGACTGGTAGAGGTTATCATAATCTGTTTAAATCCCCCCCAGTTTCTTCTGCGTCACACCTCGGCAACCATTGACATCTTAACAGCCTTGTCAAGGGTCATTTATCCCTCAAGACAAAACCAGAGAGCACGACTACATTCTTATCTCACTGTTGTGTTGTACGCATGCGACTGAAGCATGAAGAATCAATGACTGACAAAGGTACTAAAATCTGCCAGAACTTAATGTCTTAGGTCACAGATAATTATGCAGTCAGTGACTGGGGCTGCCTAAAACTGCATTTTACAGCAGAGCCCACCCAGCTTTAAAAAAAAAATACCTGCAACGTATTACTTTGTAACACTTTCCAGACTAATGGATGCAAATGACTTTGTTTCTCACTTGTTCCTGAATTTCTTCAGTTTGCAGCTTCATGTGCTTCACAGAAAGGTTATATTAAAGTGATGATAAGATTCAACAAGGCTGGCAGTAATCATGCTTGAGTGAATCTGACAGTCGTGGCTGAAACTGTGTTTGAAAGGATTTTAAAAAAAATAAAAATTTTCGCGTTCAACTTTCGTTTACTTTAAAATAATATGACAACCATACTGATTTACAAATGGCGAAGAATGAAGAGAGGATTCCACAGTTGACAATTCAGTTAAAGTTCTCCTCATTACTAAACAAAATGTTTGGCTTATTTTGTTGCAAAGCAAAAATTGAAAAAGAAAATCCTGATCTCCAGCAAGTGTGAGATTATTTGCTCTGTAAAGAGAACAGGGCAGAGCAGGGATCCCTCTGTAAATGAAAAATAAATCTTTGCCATTGTGGTACTACATCAAAACTGTGAAAAAATTAAAACTCAAACCTAGGTCTTGTTTGCTATAGCTCTCCATCTGATAAATGAACTTAGAGGAGTGCAAAATTACAGTGGGGAGCAAACATTTGGGCACCCCTGGTTTAAATGTCTGTTACAATTAATCTCCAAGTGATTGTAGCATTTAGTGTTCAGGTTTGCTTTCAAAGTTAAAAATGACACGTCATCACATTTTAAAGCAAGAATAATTTTTATTTTTAACCTTTTACAGTTTCAAAATAATAAAACAAGGAAAAAGGCCTTGTGCAAAAGTTTGGGAACCCTGTCAGCAAATGCTTTGTAACTCCTCCTCGGGCAGCTATAACAGCTTGCAAACGCTTCCTGTAGCAAGCTAAGAGTCTTTCAATTCTTGTCTTTTAAATTTTCCCCATTCTTCCTGACAGAACACTTCTAGCTCAGAAATATTCTTTGGCCTTCTTGCATGCACGGCATGTTTGAGGTCTCTTCACAGATTTTCAATAATATTCAAGTCTGGAGACCGTGATGGCCATTCCGAAACCTTCATCCGTCTTTCCTGGAGGTACTTCATGGTGGATTTTGAGGTATGCTTCGGGTCATTGTCTTGCTGGAATACCCAACTTCTCTTCAACTTCAATTTCTGGACTGAGCTTTGAACATTAGCCTCTAGAATGTCTTGATATTTGGTGGAATCAATCCTTCGTTGCACCTGCACAATATTGCCTGTGCCTCCAGCTGCTGCACAACCCCAAAGCATAATGGATCCACCTCCATGCCTAACAGTTGGCAACGTGTTCTTCCCTACAAATGCTTCACCTTTTTTTTGCCAAATATACCTTCTTTGGTTGTGACTAAAAAGTTCAATTTTGGTTTTGTCAGTCCAAAGCATATTGTTCCAGTCGGCTTGAGGTTTCTCAAGGTTCTCTTTTGCATACTTCAGACGCTTAATTTTGTGTTGAGGTTGTAGGAAAGGCTTCTTTCTTGCAACTCTGCCATGTAGGTCTTTGTTGTTTAAGTATTGCTGTATTGTTGTCTTGTGAACAACAAGACCTGTGTCTGCTACTTTTTTTTGCAGCTCTTTTGCCAGTGATGTGTGGGTTCTTCTGAGAATTTCTCACCAGATCTCAGGCCATTACATCTGAAATTTTTTTTGGTCTTCCAGATCTTGCCTTGACTTCAATTGTTCCATTTATTTTCCATTTTCTTACGATGTTTCTGACAGTATAAATGGGTAGTTTGAAGCGTTGCGAGAGTCTTTTGTAGCCCTCTCCTTGTTGCTGGAAGTGAATTATCTTGATTTTGACATCCTTGGACAACTGTTTAGAGGAACCCATGGTTTTTAACACCAGACACAACAGCCACCACTGTCAGATACTTTAGAAGGCATGGAGTTACTTCAGAATTTTTAGTTCAACCCTGGAATTATATTCACCTGAGTCATTGAAGCCCTAATGAGTAAATCACCTGGGTCTGGGCCTTAGTCATCATCTTCTTAAAAGGTAACAAAAAATAATCCAAAAGGGTTCCCAAACTTTTGCACAGGGCCCTTTTTCCTTTCTTATCATTGAAAAACTCAGAAAAATTCAAATAAAAAGAAACCTTGCTCTTAAATTTGCAGAAAGGTGTCATGTTTAACTTTGTAGCATTTAGTGTTCAGATTTGCTTTCAATCACTTGGAGATTAATTGTAACAGACATTTAAACCAGGGGTGCCCAAATTTTTCAAAGTAGAGTTCATGAAAACCTTCCAAATCCAAAACAAAAATAACAGCTCAAAAATAGAAAACAGTGAACAATTTAAATGACAAAACAGCTGACATATTCTAGAGTGCAAGGATTGCAAAGATGACACTCAATACTTGAAGATTGTCCATTGACTGTATAAAACATGGACGTAGCCTCCGTGACGTCACTCATAAGTTTCTGAATATCCCCTCTGAAGTTCAGTTGGCCGCCATCTTGGCACTTACTTGACTCCGCCTCCTTCCCGGCGGTCCAAATGAGCGGGGCTGAATGGAGCCTGTTTCCTGAAATACGCCCTCCTAGCTCAAAGCTACCAAGCTAGCTACAATCTAGGCTAAGAAGCTAGCTCAGCTCGATGCTACCTAATTCAAGACGGCCGGGATGCTAGGTCATACCTGTCATAATAAAAAAATGAAGCCTGCCAAGTTGCTTGTGGTGGCGGGACAAACGCTATTTATATCCCTGAAGCGGTTGTGAGAAGAACGTTGTTCGTATCCGTGAAGCAGTTGTGAGAAAAAAGCTGTACACCGCTGGAAAGTTGCAGCGGCTGGCTCCAAGGTTGTTTCATCAGCTGCCCAGCTAATCTATGACCTTGATATTAGCTAACAATACCACTGCGACGGCAAAAAGCCTTTACTCTTTGCGACACCAAATATGGCTGAACGTGGTTTCTTTGTGACACTGTTTTCCATTGCAGTTTGGCTAATTAATTAGGTTAATGTAGCTAGCTAGCTTGCTAGATAACGTGAGACAGGTTAAATTAGCTATATAGCTAGCTAGCTAGCCTTTCTATTTACAATGATACCCCATCTGTTCTCGCTCTGAAAATGGAACAAATTCATTTGTGGCAAGCAGCTGCAATTGTAGCTCTATAAAATCTTGTTTTGTGAATCTACTGAGTCTATAACTACAGCAACCTCCGGGCAAGCACTTCAAATGCTCTGGGGAATCAGCTAAGGGACCCTGTCATCTGGTAGCATGCAATGGTGGTTCTAATGCTGTAGCTATCTAGCCAGCAATGTTGGCAACCTGTTGGGGAAGGCTTGATGGTTTTATAACCCCTGACTGACACCCTTTGTTCAAAAATATTTTAACCTTAAATTCTGACACTTTTCTGTTACACTATCACTTCGCTGCATGTCAGTACAACTGTGGCAGGCATACACTCTCCTTTGCACAGTTGGACATCTTGGGCAAACGCTACCTGGGGGATTACTGTTTTCAGTCTCTGGCTAGTTGGCTAGTTAACGAACTAATGCTACTTCGTGCTGACATATAATGTTATATGAAATAATATTAGAATTTCATCACCTTAGATAATAGACCACAGACTCCTAACCACACCGCAAGACATTGTCATCCTTATCTTTCAATAACAATTCTCCAGTCACAAATGCAGCCAATGGGTCAAGTTCCGTGACTAGAATGACTAGGATACGATAACTGCCCACAGATGACTGGATTAGGCCAAGGGTTAGCGGCTAGGCTAGTCAAGCTGAGGTAACCCCCGTTCCCTCAGACGGCCAGGCTAGACCAGGGGTTAGCAGCTGGGCTTGGCGTTCCCACTGTATAGTCCGGAGTCGTGTAGGCCTGTGCTCTTGCCTAGCCACGGCATAACCGGATGTGACCAGTCCCGTCCACAGACTGCGTAATTTTAAGGTTCTGTTGCTCAAAGTGGCCACGCCCTTAATGATGCTGAAATGAAAGCCTTTATATAATGTACGTAAATAGTAGAGTGACAAAAAATGTACTCCCCCCACGGTTTTCACAGAGGGGAAAATTAGCCTTAGAGATCAAAACCGTATTTTGAACCGGGCTGTAAACATGTTTATTTATGCTGTAAAATTGGGCTTTTTAACATGGGGATCAATTGGGATTGACTCACTTGTGCAGTCAGCCTCAAGTGGCCATTCGAGGAACTGCAGTTTTTGGCAATTCCATATTTGCTTCACTTTTAAAACCCGGAGATTGCTGCTTGAGATTGTCAAAACGTATTGCAAACACAAGGTGCATGAAAACACAACTGGAGCAAAGATTTGTGCATGCATATATTGTAATTGTGTCCTTTTAAGAAGAACATCTCAGTGGCTGGGGGAATGCTCTCCCAAAAAATTTTTAGATATATAGTTGTGCTCAAACGTTTGCATACCCTGGCTGAATTTGTAAAATGTGTAACACTTTTTAAATCAAACATGAATGGCCAGGAAAAACATATTTCTTTTATTTCTTATTGGATTCATATCCAGCTGTTTGTCATGTACAATGATACAATCATCAAATAAAACATGGCAATAAGAGAAAAAAAAGAGAAATGAACCCTGCTCAAAAGTGTGCATACCCTTAGTTCTTAATACTGTGTATTGCCCCCTTTCGCATCAATAGCAGCGTGCAGTCTTTTGTGATAGTTGTCAATGAGGTCCCTAATTCTCTAAGATGGTAAAGCTCCCTATTCTTCCTTGCGAAATGCCTCCAGCTCCTGCAAATTCTTTGGTCGTCTTGCATGAACCACACGTTTGAGATCTCCCCAAAGCAGCTCGATGATTTTGAGGTCAGGAGACTGTGATGGCCACTCCAGAACCTTCACCTTTCTCTTCTGTAACCACTGAACTTGGCAACTTGTCAACTTGGCCTTGTGCTTTGGATC